>CAWUFW010005306.1:0-1360877 GCA_963921515.1 Calotriton arnoldi | reverse complement strand
GTAGGCATCCTGCCCCCTGGCTAAGGGTGGTAGTAGTGGTGGGCATCCTGCCCCCTGGGTGAGGGTGGTAGCAGTGGTGGGCATCCTGCCCCCCTGGCTAAGGGTGGTAGTAGTGGTGGGCATCCTGCCCCCCTGGGTGAGGGTGGTAGTAGTGGTAGGCATCCTGCCCCCTGGGTGGGGGTGGTAGTAGTGGTGGGCATCCTGCCCCCTGGCTAAGGGTGGTAGTAGTGGTGGGCATCCTGCCCCCCTGGGTGAGGGTGGAGGTAGTGGTAGGCATCCTGCCCCCCTGGTTGAGGGTGGTAGTAGTGGTAGGCATCCAGCCCCCCTGGCTAAGGGTGGTGGTAGGCATCCAGCCCCCTGGCTAAGGGTGGTAGTAGTGGTGGGCATCCTGCCCCCTGGCTAAGGGTGGTAGTAGTGGTGGGCATCCTGCCCCCCTGGGTGAGGGTGGTAGTAGTGGTGGGCATCCTGCCCCCCTGGGTGAGGGTGGTAGTAGTGGTAGGCATCCTGCCCCCTGGGTGGGGGTGGAAGTAGTGGTGGGCATCCTGCCCCCCTGGGTGAGGGTGGTAGTAGTGGTAGGCATCCTGCCCCCTGGGTGGGGTGGTAGTAGTGGTAGGCATCCAGCCCCCCTGGCTAAGGGTGGTGGTAGGCATCCAGCCCGCCCTGGGTGAGGGTGGTAGTAGTGGTAGGCATCCAGCCCCCCTGGCTAAGGGTGGTAGTGGTGGTGGGCATCTGGCACCCCCTGGCTAAGGGTGGTAGTAGTGGTGGGCATCCTGCTCCCCCTGGGTGAGGGTGGTAGTAGTGGTAGGCATCCAGCCCCCCTGGCTAAGGGTGGTGGTAGGCATCCAGCCCCCCTGGCTAAGGGTGGTAGTAGTGGTGGGCATCCTGCCCCCTGGCTAAGGGTGGTAGTAGTGGTGGGCATCCTGCCCCCCTGGGTGAGGGTGGTAGTAGTGGTGGGCATCCTGCCCCCCTGGGTGAGGGTGGTAGTAGTGGTAGGCATCCTGCCCCCTGGGTGGGGTGGTAGTAGTGGTAGGCATCCAGCCCCCCTGGCTAAGGGTGGTGGTAGGCATCCAGCCCCCCTGGCTAAGGGTGGTAGTAGTGGTGGGCATCCTGCCCCCCTGGGTGAGGGTGGTAGTAGTGGTAGGCATCCTGCCCCCCTGGGTGGGGGTGGTAGTAGTGGTGGGCATCCTACCCCCCTGGGTGAGGGTGGTAGTAGTGGTAGGCATCCAGCCCCCCTGGTTGAGGGTGGTAGTAGTGGTAGGCATCCAGCCCCCTGGGTGGGGGTGGTAGAAGTGGTGGGCATCCTGCCCCCCCTGGCTAAGGGTGGTAGTAGTGGTAGGCATCCAGCCCCCCCTGGCTAAGGGTGGTAGTGGTGGTGGGCATCTGGCACCCCCTGGCTAAGGGTGGTTGTGGTGGTTGGCATCCAGCCCCCCTGGGTTGGGGTGGTGGCGCGCATTCAGGCCCCTGTGTGCATATGTGGCATTGGTGATGGGCATCCCGCCCCTATGGTGCTGCTGTTGCTGGTGTAAGTATATTCAGATTCCCAGTGTATGTGTGTGATGTGTCGTGTACGTGTTGTATGTGTTTTGTGGTTGGTGTCTGACTTACCTTCTGCGCCGTACGCGTCCGTGCCTGTTCCGGTAGTAGATGTAGAATATTGGTATGATCGGGACGAAGGGATTCATGGTTGGTTCGTGTCGTTCGTCCTTCTCGTTGCTTCGCGTCGTCCTCGTCGCTTGGCTTCGTCCTCGCCGCTTCGCGTCGTCCTCGTCGGTGCTGTGTTCGTCTCGTAGCCGTGGATCGTGTTGTGGCGCGATTCGGAGCTTATGTGCGCCTCTCCCGGATGCTTTGACGTGCCGTGCGTAGCGACGGGTTCGGCGCGTACGGAAAGCGCATCGTACTTGTCCGGCCGGACGGGGCTGCATTTTCCCTTCCGTGCGACTCGATTCGGCGTTTCCGGATTCGCCTCGGTCGGAGAACAGGACCTGGTTTGGGTGAGTACGGCTCGGCCGGGATTTTTGCTGTTGTGCGCATCGTACTTGCTCGTTCGGTGTGCTGTACGGATCGGTCGGGAAACAGGCTTTCGCATGGCTTTTTTCCCGACCGAATGGTATTGGGTGCGCCTCCGACCGAGATCGGAATCGGCCCCTGAGTCTATTACTCAGGAACATATAAAGCTTATTGTTCAATTAAGATGATGCTGCTCTTGTAAATATAACAAAAACTTGAATATGAGAAATTGGGTCACTTGGTGACTGGGGTGTGAACTGGTCAAGCAGTAACCACAATCCTAGTCAGGGTGAGGCACAAGCAAACCCCAAATTAACCTGTGCTCATACCCCTGATGACTTGGCACAGAGCAGTCAAGCTTAACTTACAGGAAATATGTAAAGTTTTTGTGCAACAGATCAAACAGTTAAACTGTGAAAACACCACACAAAAATAATCCCACACGAGCTTAAAAACATAGAACTAAAACAAGAGCAATTAGTAGAACCGGGGTTATGATGTTTTAAAGAATTAAGTATAAAATAGCGCCTAAAGCTCAAAGCGCCAAACAAGGCTATCTGGTCGTGCTCAACTGGTCCAAAGACAAAAGTTCTAGTCGACTGTGATGGAGGGCAGGTCGGATGGAGTCCCAGATTAGTCCAGCTGACGTTTTACCTTCTTAAGGTTTGTGCCAGGAGTCCCGTTCGCAAAGAGAGGGTAATGAGAAGCAAGGAGAGCATCACTTGAGGCTGTTGGTGTGGAGAGAAGTGCTGGCCGGCAGTTTTGGACAGGCAGGCTGGTACTTCACGTTGGCAATCCCCCAGGAATGGTCAATATTACAGTGCAAAAAGATGGGTTGCGGTGCCTCGCACTGTTTTTGGTGCAAGCAATATGGTCTTGGTTCAAACAGGCCAGTTTGCGGTCGCTAAGAGGCCAAAACTTAATTTAGGACCTGTGAGCCACATCAAAGATCCAGGACCTGAGAGGCACCACTGGGGGTCACAAACTCGCTCAAGCTGGGTCCAGGAGTTGGTTGGGCAGCCTTTTATGTCCTTGATGCTCAAATTAAGAGGCTAGCAGACTAACCCTTGGTGTAGCTCTGAGTTCAAGTTTAAGTTGCAAGTCCAGTTCTTCTTCCCCAGGCAAGAGGGCAGCAGACAGCAGGCCACCACAGCAGGTCAGCAGTTCCTTTAGAGCAGCAGTCCAGCAGAGTATCAATCCTTGTAGCAGCACAGCAGTCCTTCTTCCAGGCAGAGTGTTCACAGGCCCAGAAGTGTACTGAAGAGTTGGTGTATGAGGTCCAGCATTTATACACAATTGTGCCTTTGAAGTGCAGAGAAGCTTCTTGAGGCATGCCTTTGAAGTGCTCAGATGCCCTGCCTTCTTGGCCCTGGCTCCAGACTAACTACAGGGGTATACAGCCCTTTATGTGGAGACAGGACACAGCCTATTGAGGTGTAAGTGGGGTTAGGACCAGCTCCTCCCACCCATTCTGCCAGTGATGGTCCATCCAGTCACACCTACGCTCCCCATTGAGTGTGGCTGTCTAGGAGGAGTACACAAAGCCCAGCTGTCAGCCACACCCAGTCATGTGACCCAGAGATGGGCTGCCAGCACCAAATGGCTAAGGCAAGAAAATGACAACTATCTAAAAGTGGCATTTTCAGAATTGCAATACAAAATCTAACTTCACCATAATTTAAGACTTTAAATTGTGATTAAAGAGACACCAAACCTGATTTGGCTACCTATTCCTATTTGCAAATGACACTTATAAAATGCCACTGACACCGCACTGATCTAGAAGGCAGTATTGCATATACAAAAGGTTTCTTCTAATAGTCCCCGATTTATGAGGGCCACTCAGTGCACTGGTCTCTATTTCAGTTGTTTAATTAGGTAGTGATCTACCTCATCCTCTCCAATTGCGGAGGCCAGAACATGTTCTTATAAACAAACGATGGCACTGCAGGCAATAAGTGGTGTCCGTTATATTAATTATGTGTAACGCAATCACCTACCGCTCAACCACTCTCCTGTAGCCTGTAATCGCCTCGGTGCTACAGCCACAGTTACATCATTTAGAGCGCTCTCCTCAAAGTTTCTTGTTGGTGAACCCTATAAATTTATTAAGGCCGCCCTGCTCAACTGCGCTATACTGATAAGTGAAAGGTGGCACTTTCATTTTCCTGTTCACTCCTTTTCTAGGCTTCAGAGTGAGGGCATATTGGTGGTTGTGATGCCTGCGTCTCTATGCTGTATACTCACCCGTTCACCTTGACATTCTGGGTCTGAACAGCGAACAGGTGTGGCTTCCTTGTACATTGGGTAATCAGTCTGCCCACAATGACATCATAGGCCCTCATATCTGGCCGGCAACTTCCCAGTGCAGCATGCTCCAAACAGCAACCAATTCCAGATATCTCTCTCTGGTCCTCCCGAAGCCGCAAAGGGGCATACCAACTCACCTGGGCACCCTGGGGTGGACAAAATCCACTCTAATGCAGCCCCTTCATGTACTCATGGAGCAGTCCACCCTGATCAGAGTCCTTCAGATCTGCCCCACAGCACTTTAAGGCCACAAGGGTGGAACATCGAACGAGTCCAGATACCCTCCTCAAGGCTGTTTCAAGCTGGAAAGGAGCAAAATAGTTACAGCGCAATGTTGTAGGAAGATGTCACCAGCATACAAGGATATTTAGTGGATCAACGGGGTATAACAGAAGAGTAAAGGGTTTATACAGTCACCATCTTGACTGCCCTAGCCAAGTCTCTATAAATAGTAGGTTGATGATGATTGATTAGATAATACTACGCAATCTGTGCAGGAAAAAATAATGGAACTTGCTCACAAGGGTCATCTAGAAAGGAGCCTAACCAAAACTATGGGCAGAGATTTCTGTTGGTAACCCAGGTTAGACTAGATGAACAAACACAAAATCTAAGACTGTCCTTTGTCCTGACAGTCACAAATTCAAAGTATGCAACCCACCCTTATTTCCTAATAAGCGCCTGATATACCTGGTAAGAAATTTTACCTAGATATAGTAGGATCTGTTAGTAGGTTTGCAGTAGAAGGAAGGTCCATGAGCTCTTTGTAGATTATCACTCAAAGTGGATGGTAACCAACGTAGGAAATCAGATCACCACTAAAATTCTCATACAATTTTTGAGGGACAGGTTAATTATAAGGGCACTCCTGAGTTCTTGATACCCAATTATAGGGGCTGATTATGATGGCAGAACGATCGCCACCGCTGGGCCGGCGGTGAGGTCCGCCGGCCCTGCGGACCGCGATTCTCCGACCGCCAGATTACGATGGCAGTGGGATCCAGACCGCGACTGCGGCGGAGGCAAAGCCCGTCCACCACGGAACCGCCACAGGCAATCGTTACGATTGCCTGGCGGAGCGGTCAGCATGCTTACAATGGTGGCGGAGCCTAGCAGGCTCCGTCCGCCGAATTATGATGCTGGCGGAAGCCAGCATCTCCGTGGCGGTTGAACTGCCATTGAAAGGCTGGTGGGGATTGGTTTCGGGGGCCCATTCTGGGCCCCCCTTGTGTTGGGGGAGGTGTGGGTGCACTGGGGGGGTAATTTCACTGCACCATGTGGCAGGCACAGTGTAGTCCCTGCCAGGTGGTGCAGTAAAATGCACAACATGCTCTTTTCGACATCGCGGCGGTGCTGCTGTCAGCAGCCACCGCTGCAATGTTAACGGTGCGGAATCTGACTGCAGCGGTGGCAGTCCCATCCTAATCAGGTAGGCGGGACCGCCGTATGCATGGCGGACGGTCCCAAACACAGCTTTGATCCACCCGCCATCGTAATCAGCCCCATAGAATCCAATATATAGCTGAAGACAAAAAATAATTCCTTCACAATATCAATGTTCAGCATTTGAGGACTGCCTTTCATTATCGAGAGCCAATTAAATGGTGGCGATGGTGAACAGAACAATAAAAGAATATTTACAAATGACTCTCAAAAATGGAATGACCATTAGAGAAGCACTACAGAACATGATTTGGACTTATCCTACAACCACCAACGCAGTATTGTAAGAAATTACGGTTGTTGGTTGACTGGGGTGTGAGCCCTGGTCAAGCAGCAACCACATTCCTTGTCAGGGTGGGGCCCAGACCAACCCTAAATTAACCTATGCTCAGCCCTCTGGTAGCTTGGCAGAGAGCAGTCAGGTGTAATTTAGAGGCAATTTGTAAAGTATTTGTGCAACAGTCACAAAGTGAAAAGCACCACACAAAAAAGATCCCAAAAGTTAGAAAAATAGAGTAATCTTCAATAAATAAAGAAGACCAAATTTACAAGAATATAATCAGTAGACCCGCAGATATGTAATTTTTGTGAGATATTGTAGATTTTAGTGGCAATAGCGCCAACAATCACAAAGCGGCAACTGTGGATCTCTGGTTGCACCAGACTAGGACAAAGTCACACTTTTTCAGGCTGACTGTGATGGAGTGCAGTCCAGCTACAGGGACCTAGGGGCTCATTATGATGGCGGGCGGACATCAGTCCGCCTGCCACCATAACGGTGATGGGACTGACCGCCAGACGTGCGGCAGTCCCACTGGCCCAATTAGGATGCACCCACCATGCTGGCAGGCGCATCCTGCCCTTTTACCATTGTGGACGATGCTGCTGGCTGCAGCACCGTCCGCAATGGTAAAAGGGCATGCACAGCATTTCCCTGCACCATGTGGCAGGCACCACGCGGTGTCTGCCACCTGGTGCAGGGAACTGCAGGGGGGTACCATGGGTACCCCCCAAGTGCATCCCACCTCCCCCCAACACAAGGCAAAACTCTGCATGCCACTTTTTACATGTATCCTAATCTGGTGGATGGTGCCTGCTAGGCACCGCCACCATTTTAGGCACCCTGCACCGTCCGCCAGGCAATCGGAACGATTACTGGCGGCGGATGGTCTTTGCGCCCGCTGGGGATGCAGTCAGGTTCCCACCGCCATCCTAATCTGGCGGTGGGAAAAATCTGTTTGATGGCGGAAGGACCGCCACCGCAGGGCCAGCAGTTGCCACCGCCGTCCCTGCGGTGGCGGTCCTTTCGCCATACTAATCACCCCCCCTAGTTAGGCCCGCTGAACAAAGTACCTTAAATCCTGGTTCGGGGAGCATTGCAAGGATCTGCGTCAAAGATCAATCAATCAATCAATCATGTCACTTATAAAGCGCACTACATACCCGCGAGGGTCTCAAGGCGCTGGGGGAAGAGGGGGGTGGTGCTGCTACTGATCGAAGAGCCAGGTCTTGAGGAGTCTTCTGAAGGCCAGTAGGTCTTGGGTCTGTCGGAGGTTGGTGGGGAGGGTGTTCCAGGTCTTGGCGGCGAGGTGGGAGAAGGATCTGCCGCCGGCGGTCGTTTTCCGGATGCGGGGGACTGTGGCGAGGGCGAGGCTGGTCGAGCGGAGCTGGCGGGTGGGGGTGTAGAAGCTGAGTCGTCTGTTGAGGTAGGCTGGTCCGGAGTTGTGGAGTGCTTTGTGTGCGTGGGTGAGGAGCTTGAAGGTTATCCTCTTGTTGACAGGGAGCCAGTGCAGGTCTCTCAGGTGGGGTGTGATGTGGCTGCGTCAGGGGATGTCGAGGATAAGACGTGCAGAGGCGTTCTGGATGCGTTGCAGCCGTCTCAGGAGCTTAGCCGTCATTCCTGCGTAGAGGGCGTTTCTGTAGTCCAGCCTGCTGGTGACGAGGGCCTGGGTGACTGTTTTTCTTGTTTCGGTGGGGATCCACTTGAAGATCCTGCGGAGCATTCGGAGGATGTTGAAGCAGGATGAGGAAACGGCGTTGACCTGCTTAGTCATGGAGAGGGTGGGGTCGAGGATGACCCCTAGGTTGCGTACGTGGTCGGTGGGTGGCGGGGCTGTTCCCAGTGATGTTGGCCACCAGGAGTCGTCCCAGGCTGAAGGGTTGGAACCAAGGATGAGGACCTCCGTCTTGTCCGAGTTCAGCTTCAGGCGGCTGGTCCTCTTCCATTCGGCGACGGCCTTCATTCCTTCGTGGAGGTGGGCTTTGGCGGTGTGAGGGTCTTTGGTGAGGGAGAGGATCAGCTGGGTGTCGTCGGCGTAGGAGATGATGTTGAGATTGTTGCGGAGTCTGGCCAACAGCGACGGTTCAAATGAACTGTTATGTGGGTCTTTTCAGTGGATCCAATCCAATTAGCAGTGGCGATGCATCTGTTCTGTGCAGGGTTGCTCCACAGAGCAGAGGACATGTGTCCATTCTGCTGGACCCACATAGGCTGAAAGAGCACCTTAGGTCCATTTCCAAGGGTCTAGGACTGGGATGGCACCACTTGGCAGGGTTGACTCACAATGGCAGAGCCCAGGAACTGGGTCCAAGTTTATTGGATCCTTCTGTCCCTGAGGTTCAAGTCAGGATACCAGCCAACTAGTCCTTGGAGCCACTTGAGATCCTAAGTTAAACAGATGCAAGTCCATTCCTTCTCGCCCAGGCAGGAGGGCTGGAGGTGGTAGACCAGCACAGCAGGGCATCAGTCCTTCAAAGCAGCAGTCCAGCAGAGTGGCAGTCTTTTCAGCATCACAACAGTCCTTGTTCCAGGGATAGTATCCACAGGTCCAGAAGTGTACTGAAGAGTAGGTGTCTGAAGTCCAGTATTTATACCTAGGTGTGCCTTTGAAGTGGGGAGAAGCGTCCAAAAGCAGGCCTTTGAAGTACACTGGTGCCCTGCTACCTGGCTCTTACTCCAGACTAGCTACAGGGGGTATGCAGCCCTTTGTGTGGAGGCAGGACACAACCTACTTAAGTTTAAGTGGTGCAGAGACAGAATATCGAATCAAAAATATCGATTTACACTAATATCGAGTTAAAAATATTGTGGGTCAGAAATATCGACAGAAAAATTCTCGTGGTTAAGAATATCGAATTTAGGTAAGTAATATCAATGTTAAAACTATCGAAGTGTAAAATATCGTTTGCAAAAATATAGTTGTTAAAAATATCGATTTTTTATTAATGTTATGTATTTTAGTATATATTTTATATGTATGTGATGTATGTTTTTTTGTATAAGATTTGTTTGTATTTTTAATATATGTGTTACATTTTTAGTAGTTATTAATATTTTTTTATTTGAATTTTGAGTTTTTAGTTCCGTAGCGGGTTCTGGGTTTATAGGGGAATAGGGTGGAAAGTAATTTAATTATATTGAATTTATAGAATATTTATTTATTTATTATTATTTGTTTAATTGAGATGTTATAATGTTAAATGGGTAAAGTAATTTATTATTAATTAATTAATAATTGGTTGTTAATTAATTTTTAATTAGTTAATTGGTAATTAATTATGGTAATTGTGTGATTAATTTTAGGTGTGTGTTGTGGTGTTTATAGGTGTAAAGGGTCGGAAGGGTGGGAAGTAATTTATTTTTAATTGATGAATTAATAATTAGTTGTTAATTAATTTAAATTCATTAATTAGTAATTAATTATGGTAATTGTGTAATTATTTTAGGTGCGTGTTGTGGTGTTTATAGGAGTAAAGGGTAGTAAGTATTTTGTGTTTAATTAATTATTATATAGATGTTAATGAATGTTAATTATTTGCTGTTTATTTTGTGTAATTGTTTATTTTTTTGTGTGTTGTTTTTACTTTTAAAGGGGTAAAAGGAGGGTATTAAATACATTTTTAAATATTTAATTATTAGATGTTAATAGTAATAGTTTTTCTTTTAAAAATAATATTTAATTGTGTTTTAATATTTTATAGTTTAATTTAGGTGTGTGTTGTGGATATGATAGTGTTAAAGCATATGTACTCAATGAATGTTTTTTTTTATTAATAAGATTTTTTTTATTGATTATGAATTATTTTAATTATGGAAATACGTTTAATTAAAAATGTTGAAGTGTTTTGTTATTGGTGAGGTGTTATAGGGTAGGAAATAAAATAAATACATTTATGTTTAATTTAATTTGTTTGTTAATATTTGGTACTTTTAAATAATTATTGTTTATAAAGGTATTTATTTATTTATTTTATATATTATTTGTAGGTTTTTGTTATATGTAATTAATATTATAATATGTGTTCTTTGTATATGTTTAATATATTTAATGTTATATTTTCTAAATATTGTTTATTTATTTTTATGATTTTTAAACTTTTGTAATATTCTTTGGTTTTTTTAATTGTTTAAGTAATATTAGGACTTTTTGTTTCTCTGCTATCCAACACTTACCCTAATGTTGTAATCACTGGAGTGGGACTGCTAATTTTTACCTCTCTGCTATTCAGCACTTTCCCTACTGTTGCATTCAATGGAGTGGAAATAGTAATTTTTACCCCTCCGCTATCCAGCACTTTCCCTACTGTTGTATCCACTGGAGTGAGAATAGTAATTTTTGCCCCTCCGCTATCCAACAGTTTCCCTACTGTTGCACTCACTGGAGTTGGAATAGTAAATTTAATTCCTCTGCTATCCAACACTAACCCTACTTTTGCACTCACTGCAGTGGGAATAGTAATGTTTAGCCTTCCGCTATCTAACACTTTCCCTACTGTTGCACTCTTTGGAGTGGGTATAGTAATTTTTGCCCCTCCGCTATCCAACACTTTCCCTATTGTTGCACTCATTGGAGTGGGAAAAGTAATTTTTAGCCCTCCACTATCCAACATTTTCCCTACTGTTGCACTCACTGGAGTTGGAATAGTAAATTTAATTCCTCCGCTATCCAACACTTACCCTACTTTTGCACTCACTGGAGTGGAAATGGTAATTTTTACCCCTCCGCTATCTAACACTTTCCCTACTGTTGCACTCTTTGGAATGGGAATAGTAATTTTTACCCCTCCACTATCCAACACTTTCCCTACTGTTGCACTCTTTGGAGTGGGAATAGTAATTTTGACCCCTCCACTACCCAACACTTTCCCTACTGTTGCTATCACTGGAGTGGGAATGGTACTTTTTACCCCTCCGCTATCCATCACTTTCCCTACTGTTGCACTCACTGGAGTTGGAATAGTAAATGTAATTATTCCGCTATCCAACACTTTCCCTACTGTTGCACTTATTGTATTGGGAAATGTAAGTTAATTTTTTTAATTTATTATAGAATGTTTTTATTTTATTTTAAATTATTGATATATATATATATATTATTTTTATATAATTTTAAAGTTTAAAAATTAAATAAAGATATTAGTTAATAAATTATTTTAAGTAAATATATGTATATGTATACATTTTATGTTTAATATTTTTTAAATTAAGTTTATTTGTTATATTTAGTTAAAATGTATATTAAATTGAATTCATTTTGTAAAAAATAATATTAATATTTAATATATTTACTATATATTATTTTATTTTATATATAGTTTTAAATAGATATTTTTTACATCTATATTTTTTAACTCGATATTTTTGATTTGATATTTTTGTACTTACATGTTAAGGTATTGGAGTCGATATTTTTGCAGTCGATATTTTTTTTCTCGATATAACATCATGTTTGTTACATCGATATTCTATCAGTGAACCAGTTTACGTGGGGTTGTAGTTAGAATTTTTAATTACTATTCGAAAGACACCAAACATGAACTGGTTCCCTGCCCCCATTTTTTTTTGTTCAAATTTGTTTATTGATTTTGACTTTTAAATACTTGACAGGCATCATAAACAAGCATGTACACATATGTATTTCAGGAAAAAAATAAATACACATTTAGGGCCTGATTACGATGGTGGACTGACTTAAGTCCGTCCGCCATCATCACAGGGAGTGGGACCGGCCGCCTATATGGCGGCGGTCCTGCAAGTGCAATCACAATGTGACCGCCACTGTGGAAATGTTGGGGGGCACCATAGGTGCCCCCCAAGTGCAAAACTTGAGTGCCCCTGCTGAAGGGGGGCCCGTTACGGGCCCGCAAAGTACATCCCTGCCAGCCTGTGAATGGCGGTTGAACCGCCATACACAGGCTGGCGGGGATGCAGCATCCTAATCTGGCAGACGTTGCCTGCTAGGCACCGCCACCATTTTGCAGTTGCAGTGTGGGTCCGTCAGGCAATGGTAACAATTGGCTGTGTCGGACCTGTGGAGGACGGACTTCCCGTCCGCCAGCAATGGCCGCACGATGGCAGTGAATCCGCCACCGGCAGGCTGCCGGTGGTGGATTCACCGCTATCCTAATCAGCCCCTAAGTGTTGTTACACAGTCACAGCAATTTTTGGTAAGCTGTTCATACGCTACATGCGGGATGCAGGGTGTGGTAGGGATTAGCTGGAAGGAGTTAGGGGGTAGGGTGTCTTCCCTGTTTAGCGCTATGATTTCTGCCTGGGCCCAGCACACTAGTGACTAAAACCAAGCTGTCTTAGCTGGAGGTTCTGGAGATTTCCAGCACCTGGTAATTAGGCGCTTGGCTACGATCAGTCCGAGATCTATAAATCGGGATGTCACTTTGTGTTTTTTGGATCTTTGGTATAGGCCCAAGAGGCAAACCTCCCAAGTGCATTCCACGGTAGGGCCAGTGCATTGCGATAAGTGTATTGTGACTCTTTCCCAGTAAGTGGTGAGGACAGTGCAGGTCCACCAGTCTACATCTAGGGCAGTGGGAATCAGTGCAACCACAATATTTGTTAATCTTAGCAGGTGTCATGTAAGCCCTTTGTGTTATAAAATACTGAATTAATCGGAACCTGGCGTTCCTCAGGATGTGTGTTGGTCCCTCAAGGATGGCCATCCATTCACGCTCCATGCTTTGTCTGTGCAGGTTAGCGTCCCAATGTTGCCTAAGTGATACCATTGGGTGCTCTGCATGTGCCCGTAATGACTCTGTGAGCCATTTTGTGAGATGTCTACCAGTACCTATTATATGTAAGTAATGAATTGTAAGGTGTGTTGTGGGTTCTTGGGCTATGTCTCCCCTTAAAGTCCACACTGTCCTTATAAAGGAGGCATGTAATAAGAATTGGCCTTGTGGTAGGTCTTGTTCCTCAGCTAGTGTGTCAAAAGGTAGGAGCTGCTTGTCATGATACAGATCTCACAGAGTTTGTATTTCTGCATGCTCCCAGGAAGTGAGTTCTGTGATAGTGATTGTGCGATGTTGTCTGGGTGTTCCAATCATTGGTAGGGAAGGCGCGTATGGGACAACGGCTTTTGTGAGCCGCAAGCTGTGATGAAAACAGCTGTAAGCAACTGCCAGCATCACTGGGGTAGGTTCTGCTCCTCTCCTGCCAGAATGAAACAGGGTTATGATTTGGGGACGGGTATGTCCTGGTTGGTGTGTAGCGGTATCTGTTAAGTACAGTTCACTGGCCCATTGGGCTACCCATTGTAATTGCGCTTCTAAATAGTAGTGTTCCATGTTGGGTACAGCCAGTCCTCCCTCGTCTATTGGGAAGTAGAGCTTAGCTAATGCCACCCTACTACGCGAGCCATGCCATATAAGTGTTGCATATCTTGTTTGAGCGAGCAGAAGCTTGAGGGTTTAATATATAGGGGCAGATTCGAAAAATGTACCACCATTTTCAGGAGCGCAATTTGACCCATAGTGGCCAGGGAAAGGGTGCCCCAGAATGACATATGTGACCTGACCGCAGTTATGGCACGTGTGAGGTTCCCTTCTAAGAGATCTTCCTGTTGATGGTAGATTCGGATTCCTAGGTAACGGAATGCCGACTGTTGCCAATGTACCACTGTGTTGTTGACCACTAATGTTGGGTTGGTGGTTGTCTCAGTGACTCGGTATAGGCTTGACTTTCCCCAGTTCACTCGCAGTGGCGACAGGGAAGCAAATTCTGACATTGCCCTCTCTATTGCTTCACATGGCTCTCGGGTGTCTTGGAAGTATATTGGCAGGTCGTCCGCATACAGCGAGACTGCATGTGTACCATCCCCTAGGGGGATACCCCACTCCTCTTTAGTTTTACATCGGGATTCAGCCAATGGTTCGATGGCTAGGGAAAACAATAATGGGGAGAGCGGACAACTTGCCTGATACCACATCTAATTGGGATCGATCTAGACACGTAAGGACCTGTCTTAACTTTAGCAGTGGGTTGGGTATATAATAATTGAACAAGGCCCAGGAGGTATTCTCCCAGCCCATACCTGTTGAGGGCGGCAAATAAAAAGTTCTACTGTAGTGTGTCAAACGCTTTCTCTAGGTCGAGCACCAGGCAGCCTGAGTGCAGCCAGCGTTCCCTCGAGTAGTGAGTGTCTCCAAAGAAATGCCTTAGGTTCACTGACGTGCAGCGGGCTGGTACAAAACCATTTTGATCTATGTCTGTTTGCTAATATTTTGGCCAGTATCTTGTAGTTCGTGTTCAGTAATGCTAGCGGACGATAAGAGGCAAGTGATTCAGGGTCTCTATCCGGCTTAGGCAGTGAGACTAGTAAGAATTCACGAAGCGTTTCTGGAGGAATAGCCGCCTCCTGTGAGCTATTATACAACAAAAGCAGATGTGGGGCTAAAACTGTCTGGTATGTTTTATAATATTCGGCTGGTAGCCTGTCTGGGCCGGGAGCCTTGCCCGCTGCTAACACTTGTATGGCCGCCTTAACCTCTAGAAGTGTGATTGGTTCATCAAGTATCGCCCTCTGTGCTGTGGATATTGTCAGTATGGACAATGGGGACAGATATGTTTCTAGTGTTGTGGGTTCTGTGCAGACAGCTGATTCATATACCTTAGTGTAATGTTTGTTAAATTCCTGATGAATTTCATGTTGGCTAAATAACTAGGCCTGGGCGGTAAATTCCGTTCCGCTCGCGGAATTTGCGGAATTTGGGTAATTTCGCGTTCTGCGGAAAATGAGGAATTGCCACAAATTTCGCGATCCGCGGCTTCACGTAGTTTTTTGCTTGTTCGCGCTTTCAAAATGCGTGTTCGCGAGATATTTCTCCCCGAGCATGCAAACAGCGTTCGCGAATAGGAAAAAAGCATCGAGAACGGGCGGAACAAGCAATTCCGCATGTTCGCGGAACTTTTGCGTGCTCGCGGAGATTTTTTACCGTTTCGCGGAGCTTTGCGTAGCGCGACTATGCTAATTCCGCCCACCCCTATAAATAACAATTGTCCTGTTGTGGAACGTAGCAAGAGAATCGGGTGTCGCGCCTGCTCCTGCCCAATTAGTCTCGCCAGCAATAGACCCACTCTGTCAGCTGTTGCATGAGTTCGTGCTGAGGGCGAGGCATAGTTCAAGCATCTCATTCTTTCTATGACTTTGGTGTGTTCCTGTCTCAGTTTGTCTAAGGTATGTTGGGCGCTAGGGTTGTGTGCTACGTCTGATTCCAGGCTAATGAGCATGTCTTCAATGCGTTTTGCTTCTTGATCTAGCTGACGACATATGCTCCAGCTGAGGCTCAAACACTGCCCTTTGACTACTGCTTTGAATGCGTCCCACTCTACACCTTTGGCTGTGACTAAGTCTGCGTTGTTTCAAAATAGATGTCTATGGTTGTTCCTAATGAATCTCTGAAAGGGGGGTCTTCTAATGCTGTGGGTTGTAACCTCCATAAGCGAGTGGTTTAGCCTATTTACTCCCCTTGCAGTTTAAGTGTGTGGGGGTTATGGTCTGAGTATGTGTGGCCTAGATAGTCCGTGCAAATGCAGTCTGCAAGGAGTGTTTTATTCCCCATGAAACGGTCTATACTGACATGTAGCGCATGTGGATGTGAGTAATAGGAGTAGAGACGTGTCTGTGGGTTCAGCGTTCTCCAAATATCGACGAGGTGCCAATGGTGTAGCCACTCTTTTAAGGCCCTAGTATTGGATGTGGCAGCAGTTTGTTGTAGTGGGGGGAAGGATCTGTCTAGTTTTGTGTCTAGCACTGCATTGAAGTCTCCTCCTAGCAGCCAAGGTATGTCACACCAGCGGGAGAGTATTCGGATAGTGTGTGCAATAATGCTGTTTGCTCTGTGTTTGGTGCACATATGGACCCTAATACTATATGTTTCTCATTCTGCCTCTCGTCATCATGAAGCGACCGTGTATGTCTATTTGTACTTCCTCGGGGGTGCAAGGGATTCCTGTGCGAATCCATATAAGGGCTCCTCTAGCATAAGAGGAATATCCTGTTGCAAGTATTTGCCTCTTCCACCTGTGTTGTAGCCTACAGCTCTCGGGATGTGCAAGGTGGGTTTCTTGTAGTAATGCTATATGTGCTGCATGGCATTTGAGGTATGAATAGGTTTCATATCTAGGAGCTGGTGTGTGCATGCCTCCCACATTTCAGGTTATTATGTTTGTGGGCAGCATGTTTCACACGGGGGAAACAATGATGCGTGCGGATAGCATAGTTCACTGGGGACGAAACGGTGACGTGTTCTTGCGTGGTATGTGGGGGCCACACCTGTGTAAGCTTTGGACGCATGTCTGTAATATTTAAAATAGAAAACAAGGAGATAACTGTATTGTCTTGTAACTGGGGAGGAGCAGAGGAACAACATGTATCTGCACAAACTGCAAACTGTGCCGTACAGCAACTACCGGTTGCTCGTGCCGAGGATTCTGCTGGAGGGGATTGGCTGGGCCCGCTGGGGTGGGGGTTCAGGGTTGGCATACGCTTGGGCCCTGATACAGTGTTTAATTGGGTGCCCTGTGCACCATCACCTATGTGTTGTGGTATGCTATGATCTTGGCCGAGCCTCATGCATGCTGCTGAGGTATAGGGGCTCACGCTGTGGAGTGTCGCGTTTTCTTATGGGTTATTGGCAGTTTTCATGCAAAAGTTATAGAGTCATTATTGGTGTTCACATTAAATCTTCTGCTGTTTGAGGCATCACCTTGGGGGTTGCTGCGAGTTTTCTCCTAGTGTCCAAACTGCGGATGAGCTATCTTTGCTGAGAGACTGCTCTGAGGAGGTGTCTGTGGCTCTGTTGCTTTGGCGGTCTTGCATCGTTGCTGCCATTTGCAGAGCTTCACGCCTTTCCTGTAGCACTTGTTGCAGGTTTGGGACGGCACGAAGTTGTGTGGGACATCTCTTGGATTGCCTGTGCTTCCTCCTTTGGCTTCAGCGAGTGTGTTCAAGTCACTCAACAAGATCCAGGGGACCATTATACCAACCACCTGGCTGAGGCTGCTTAGCATTTGAGAGCAGGGGATACGAAATTGCAGGGTTCTTAAAAGTTTGATAGTTCCTTGGTCGAGTTCCCAACGAGGCTTGTTAAAATATCCCAAAGGTAAGAGGGTCAGCCCATAGCCCCCCATATATTCAATATCATCATTACATGGCAATTTGTGAACAACTGCAGGATCTCTGAAATTAATTATCACACAATCTCCAGGACTGTCTTTCAACCCCCTCCCTAAACCTCCCCACACAGGTTGTAAGAAAGAAGTTGTTTGCCATCATGGATGGAAAGTTCTTATATTTTTCCAGCCAGTTTACCTCTGGCCATCTCTTAACCCTGGGACTCAAGTCAGCACAGCCACATAGTGGCAAGCTTCCGGAGGTAGATTGCTTACCGGAAGATTCCTGGATTTTTGGCGAGATGAACCACCTACTTTGCTTCTCCCCGGAGGACCCTTGAAACCTCGAGGATCGATAACACCTTGATTGGGGGTACACCTTAGGCACGCTACACCGGCATTGTCGAGCCCCTGGAAAATGTCCAGGTCACTACTTTGGGTCCACAGGTTCGAAGGACCAGGCATGCCTAAGCCTATAGATGGCTCTAGATGGACCGGCTTAGCTTTTAGCTGTAGACGTTCTTGGGGGTGGGCTAACTTTTAAAGTGAGATTCAAACAAGTTTCTAGCTCAGTTAGTTTCTCCATTAATGGGGTAAGTTCTAGATGTATAAGACCTTGAAGTTGGTTCATCAGAACACCCATACAAATCCTCTAGCTAGCCTGGTTTGGAAGCATCCAATCTTTCCTTACAGTTTGAGGGAACAGATTTGCGAGGTATAGCAGGAGGTATGGGCATCATTTGACCATGACGGGAGATCTGCTTATTCTTAACAAACCGCTTAACTTTTATCTCTGCTCGTTGTGAATCCTCAGGGTTTTTCTCACAAGCTGGGGCATCTACAGTGGTAGCCATTAGTGGCGCAGCAATAGAATGGCAAACAGTGTCAGGTTGTGCCACAGGTGGCGTTTCAACGGTAAGCACCGATGAGTTTGTAGGGAGAGGTGGAATACTCAGGGAGGAATCTCCACCACTTCTTAAAGAGAGTCTCCTTTTTGTTGCCTCTATCTCAGGGGCTATATCCCCTATATCCCTTTGAAGCATTTTGTTGATAGTGGTGACTTTTGCTGGGGACGGAGTTGAATGACCCTCCACATACTTACATTTCCCCATACTGTACAGGGATTCTTTTTAGCCAATTAGAAGTTAGGCATCGTCCAATTTGGACACACCCCTATAAGCTGGTGAAGATTAAGACAAAAATCCAACAGGGGTTGCCCAGTCAAGCCTCATCTGGATGCAGACGGGCAGGCTCTTGGAGCTGCGGGAGCCCCGCTCTCCTTTTGAGCACCTCCAGGCATGGAAATGGGGAGGCCTGCACACAGGGGCAGTCTGGGGCTTGCAGTCCATGCTCCACTCCTTCGGCAACCAAAACAGTGCGTCCCACGCTGCATGAGCCCCGCTCCCCTTATGAGTACTCCCGGGCATGGAAATGGTGAGGCCTGTACACAGAGGCAGTCTGGGGCTTGCAGTCCTTGCCCTGCTCCTTCTGCAACCAAAACAGCGCGTCCTGCACTGTGGGAGCCTCGCTCTCCTTATGAGCACCTCCGGGTGTGGATATAGTGAGGCCTGAATACAGGAGCAGTCTGGGCTTGCAGTCATTGCCCCGCTTCTTCAACAGTGAAAACAGTGCGGGCCTGATTCACAGAACTAACTTACGTCAAAAACGTAAACGTAAACGTAAAGTTAGTACTTTTTAGGTATTCACAGAAGTTAGTAGTCCTAACTTTAGGACTCCTAAATGCCTTCTGTGAATACCGAAAGTCTTAAAGTTAGGATTTTACTTAACTTTACTACTCCTAAACTGAGAAAAATCCTAACTTTCAGACTTTCGGTATTCACAGAAGGCATTTAGGAGTCCTAAAGTTAGGACTACTAACTTCTGTGAATACCTAAAAAGTACTAACTTTACGTTTACGTTTACGTTTACGTTTTTGACGTAAGTTAGTTCTGTGAATCAGGCCCTGCGTCCCCTAGGGCATACTTACAGGTCACTTACAATATGTATATAAGTATGCTTACTACATGACTAAGCACTTTCATTTGACTTGTGTCAGTGCTGAGGTTTAAACTGCAGACCAACAAGGACACAATGGTGTTCTCTAAAGCCACATACTTCACTCCTATTTGTGGGTGATCTAAATATACATTGCAGCCTACTAATTACATTTACATTCCATGCCAATCGCGCATTTCCTGCACCAATTTACCATGACCTTTCTGGAAAGTAAAATAAGCCATTTGAGTGTAGCCAGTTTCACAGTACATGTTTATGGCTATAGCAGAAGCACTGTCATACTAAATGACAGTGTCACATTGTACAGAGTCATATAACCAGCAAACAATAAGTCACTAATAGGAGGAAAACCCAGCAAACCAAATAAAAAAAGGGAAAATTGTTACACTGAGCCTAATTTGGAATTGCAATTGTAGGATTATTCTAGGAAGTGACTCAAGCAACTGTTGTAGAAGATTTTTATGTGTTTAATATTTTTGTGCATCATCAACAATAAGCAGGATGCATTTTCATGCTTGATTACACATGTATACACTGATATAATACAGTTGCTTTTTAAACTAATTCTCTATGATGTGTAGAAGTGCATGTTTCTGATATGTTTTAACGAGGCCTCAGATTAGACATAAACAACATCTTGTCCAGGATGCCAGTGATCCCTGTCATTAATGTTTCTTCCAGATCTAACCCCCCCTAACTTCTGTCCTTGCAAACTCTGCAGCACGCAGTCAAGCTGAGATGTACTGGTTTATTTCCACTGTTATTATTCTGTTCTCAAAGAACTTCCACTCACAACCCGAATAATTTCCAAGGACCTTCCGTTGGTTCACTGTACTTATTCATTCATATAACACAATGGGGCATATTCACAAGGAGCTATCGCCGAATTAACAACACTTTATCGCAGCCAAAGTCGTGATAAATTTACCTCCCCATTCACAAGCCGGTGTTAACAGCCCACAGCACCAGTTTACCCGCGATAGCAGCCGCAAAAAACATCGCCACAGAGGACCCCCGCAAATATCGCTAATGAGATGCAGAGTAGGCGTTCCCGTGCCAAAAGTCGAGACAACATCACACCTCAACATTCACAACAACCAGCCACATCGGCGATAAGAACACAAAACAGGCGATAAGGTGCGTTAGCACCAGGAAATTTACACCTGCTCTGACCTGGTGTAACGTCGGACGGCAGCCAGCACCACAAAAGGGAGCAAAGCCCAGGGCCACATCAGAAGGGCAACAGATGCCATGGAGCCACTCATCATGCGGCCCGGACACCCAAGAGGGCCACAACACCCACCGCCACCACCCCAAGACCCCAACCCACACCCGGAACAACCCCCCCCGGACCACCACAGAAGCAGCGCAGACAAAGACAGCGGACCCCCAGGAAGCGTACCAGCCGCACAGACCCAACATCTGACAATGTCACCGTCCACTACAGGCTGAAAGTGACAAACATACTACGCATCCTGACCATCATCGCCTAACAGGCCTACGGCACCAACACAGCGGACAACCAACATCCCACCCCACACAAAGCTGCTGGCTTGGCTGCACCTGTTGGCCCCTGGTATCCCCAACCAACACCCACCAGAGTCGGAGGAGTCTCACAGCCAGCCACATCCAAGTCCCCCACACCTATCCTGGACATCACCATCACCCTGGTACCCCAGTTCCCACACGTACAACACAATGCGCAGGATCCGCTGGAGACCAAGCAAGGACCATACGCCCAAGCAGGATGCACGCACGTGTTGGGGGCAATACACAGAACACATGTACTACCTGTGCCCCCTGGTGACACAGCACACAATCACCGCAATAGAAAGCACACGTCTCACATCAATGTGCAGGCAACAACAGAACACTGTGGAACCCCCAACAATGTCGCCTTCAAATACACAGCCAGTGTGCATGATACCTTCATCCTCCAACAGTCCATCATCAACCAGCGTTCCCAGGATGGCAACAAGGGAAATACACAGCCCCTTGGCAATATCCAAATGAACACCCCACACACCTCAACTCCACAACCATGCAACTCACAACTCTGGCAATGCACACGTCACAAAATCACATACAACAGGCACAACAACACGCCCACCCACCAGACACGACAGAACAACTTACAATGTTCACATGGGCAAGCCCTGAACATGAGCCAGCAACGGCATGGCACCTCAGCCACATAATAGCCAAATGTGTGGAGAGGTGGCAACCAGGCATGTGTGAAGGATGCAGTAGAACCATTATTGGGAAAGTACACAATGCCAAGAGTGGCGGAGATGTGCTGGACACACCGCAGTATGCAGAACACACCCATATCCATGGCGACACACACCCCTGGTGTATGGAGTGTAGTGGACAGTGGACGCCACCATGTCACCCCAGCCAGTGGGGGACCTCGCGGAAATGTTGCCTGTTACGCCCCCCCCTAAGCATCACCGGAGTGGGATGGCCCAGCATATGCCATGCCAGCATAGGGGTGTGAATAAAAAGCACGTAGGCCTGGGCGTGGTCCTCTTCTGGAAAGTCCCACGTCTCTGCCAGGGCGGTGCCTCCCACCCCGCCACGAGGCCGACGCCGTCCTCGTGAGCGGAGTTGCCTGCGATGCTGTGCACCTGCCGGACCCCGGCACGCTGGACCACGAACCCGTTAGGCCCACCCCTGCACAGCCAGGCCACACTGATCACCTGCCGACACCGGCGTGTGTCAAGGAGGGACCACCACGTGCCGGCGCAATCTCCAAGCCCGAGGCCCGCGACCTTGGCAGCCTCCTCAGACCATCACGGCCTCCACGACACAGGCCCGCCTTACTCCTTTCTCGTTGACGCACTCTACTGCTGCCTTCGGCCCACTCATCGGACCAGTAGGTCCCATGTGTGAAACTGTGTCCTGAGTCATGAATGGCAGTGACCAGATGTCTACTGCAGGGGTGATATCACTAAACTCCCTGCTATCAGTGAAGCAAACAAATGCATCACAAGCACACAACACGTGTCTGTGGGCCCATGCTGACCGCTGCCTCCGGCCTACACTGCGGTCCAGTAGGTCACAAAGTCTTGATTTGGCAATGTTGGAGTTCAAATCTGTGTACTGACATCATCGCAGACTGCATCCCCTCTCAGCACCTGTGCCACTAAGTGTGTTCCCCGACATTCATGGACACTCACTGGTCGTACATTGGTGGCGTTTGAGTCTATGGAATAGGGGCTAGTTTTCATCCTCATGTAGCTGATACTGAATTGTTGGTGAAAATGAGGGTTGCGCTTTCCACTCCTCCATTTGCTGCTTCCAGATAACATCAGACCTTCCGCATCATGCCCTGGAGGACACCTTCCACTGTCCCCCGCAACCCTCCGCAACATACACCTCGGACATTGATGGGGACCCGCTCAGGTCGCATGGCCCATCTGACTGCACCGCAAGTCACCGTCCCGTGGCTGGGTGCCTGTGCCGGCCGCAGTGCATCAGGGGCCACTAACTCTGTGCTGCTCAGGCCTGGGACCCCTTCTTCTGAGACATTGAATGGCCTCTGTAGCGATGGTCTTGGGGTCATCAACGCCATGTGTCTGTGGCCCTGCGCTGTCCGCATCCTCCGGCCTCAACTGCGGGCCACCAGGGCCCACACAGCATCGAGTCTTGACTGGCCGGACGTCGCATCACCGCAGGAGGCACACGCCACCACTGCAAGGACCACCTCCAACCGCCATCTGCCAGAGTCGAAACGGTGGTCCTGACAGACCTACGGAGTTGCTCAGACCTGTCGTGGATGCCATCATCGGCCTGATACCCTGCTCAGCACTCCAGGTGCCAGTGACTTAGTGCACTGCAAGCCATTGTCCGTTACTGATTGAGTTTTGCACTGTTGTGAGGTTGCGCAGCAATGTCACCTCATGTAGTGGGGGAGACCTGGGACCATGATGAGGAAGATGTGTCAAGTGTGCGGATGGGAGAAGGCACAGACAATGGGAGGGCAGGAGGCAACAGCCCCAAGGCAGGCATGAAGACTGGTGGTGGTAGTCAAGCTACACACCCGGATCTATTACTGGGTATTGCGCTGTGGACTGCGGATGCAACTGTCACCTCAGGCAGTGTGGGAGACCTGGGACGTTGATGAGGAAGTTGATGCAGGTGTAACACACCCCACTGCATCTGCATCAGGACTAACCCGAAGGGACACAATCCTAGCAATTTCTTCACATGAGCGCGCTCTTCTCTAGTGCCCCTACCTCAGTGCACTGCAACTCACTGAACCTCCTGACTGAATATTGGGTGACCTCTGTCCTTACTCCGGATCCCTCCATGTTGCTCTGCAGTTGACTCTGTTATGCTGGTGTTTTCTGTTTCCATACACTGGTGTCCACTGTTCAGGTTGTTGCCAGCACCAAGCACTCCGTGCGGGCTGGCTTATACTCACCCCACACACATCCAGCACAAGCGTCACTGTACATGTGGCCCTGCCAATAAAGGGGCCGGGCGCACGTGCCAATAGACAGTTCAACATGATATGTGCATGTGTCCCTGTGGTCTTGTTGTATGCATGGGGGCCCTGGGCCCTACGACATTACATTGTGCTGTGTACAGCGGACGCAGACATGTCACCGCAGGCAGCGGGCTAGAACCTGGACATGTAGCTTTGTCGTCACCCACTCAATTCGTAAGGGGAGTGGACTGTGCCGTCGTACGCAGAGCCAACATGGGTGTGTGACTGATATGTGCGTGCCCCTGGGCGTGGTTCTGTACTGGGTATGTGCATCTGCATGTGGCTCTATGGCAGTGTGGGTCTCCTTTGTGGAGTGTAGGTGGTCCCTGAAGGGTATTGGACACCCACGTATGTGTTCTAGTTCGCATTCCATGGGTTCGGCAACACCCGCACCTGTTGGGCCACCTCCTTTTGGCGTTCTGACACCTGGCATTGGGGTGCCATGTGTGGGTCGGTGAAGTGTTGTGAGCCAGCCGTGATTGCGGGTGCTTCATGCTGTGTGGTCTGTTGCAGGGGCTGGGTTCTCCTCTGAGTAGCTTGTCTGCCCTGGTCCTGGTGGTGGGTTGTGTGGATGTCCATGGGCTATTGTAGGGCGTCGGTGTCGAAGGTGTGGTGTTCGTCTCCGGCATCACTGATGGGTTGTCTGTTCTGACCTGCTGGAGGAGTTGTTTGTCCCTCTGCATTGTGAAGGGGAGGTGCATGTTGGCATTGTGTTGGCGCCTTGTTCTTGTCGACATGCAGACTGTGTGACAATGTACATTGTGACTGTTTGGGCGGTGGTGGCTATTTGAGTTGGGACAGTGTACATTTGGCCTACATGGCTGATGTGGGGTTGTAGACGTAGATATGCATCTCACAGTTCCCTGCTCTGTCCAATGTGATTGTTCTGTTTCTGCACCTGGGCGGACCCAGTTGTGTCCCCTGTTCTGCAGAGTGGGTGTTGCACTTTGTGCCACATTGTCATGGTATATGCTGTGATTGCTATGTGTGTGTGCTGCAGTGTGCCACGGGGATGGGGGACATGTCCCTGGGTAATTGTGGGTGTGCAGTGTGCTACACCTCGTTGTGCATGTGTGCCATTGTGCCCATCACCCCCGTTCCCCCAGTCCCTGTTGGATCCTCACCCTGTTGTTGTTGTGTCGGGTCCTGTCGAGCTGTGTCCGTACTCCCACCTCCTTGCACCGTCTCCACACTGATGACTGTGGCCATGGTTTCCTCCAGCTCCTCCTGTGGCGCTGGACTGCCACCTCCTGTCGCCATTGCTGCCTTCCTGTTGGCAGCGGGTTTGTGCCTGGTTTAGGTTGTCACATCCTGGCGGTGCCTCTTGGCCTCCTGGATTGGCCTCCTGGGCACTCCGACTGCATTCCAGGTGGTCTGCTTGTGGGTCAGTTACTGGTAGTGTTCTGTGACTCCGTGGCGCTGGTCTTGTTTTCCTGTGGTCTGCACCCCGTCTTCCTCTCCCTTTTCTCCTTGGCCTTCCCCGACCCCGTTGTTCCTTGCTGGTGGTCTGTGGGGGTTCTGGGGTTCGCGTTGACCTCTGCGCTGGGTCAGGGTGCATCCATGTTGCTACGTGCTTTGGCTTGTTTCTGGTGTGTTGTTTCTGTGGTTTGTATGGTGCAATTTTCCACCAGACGCGTGGGATTTGCAGGCCTGTGGCTGCTTTTCGCTACTTTTTGTACCGCGATTGGCCTCATTGCATGATTTCTCGTGTTTGCGTTTCGCATTTTTTTGGCGTGGCGTTGATTTTCACGCTGACATTTGACGCGTTATCTGGTGACTATCGCATGCTACCGCCTTGTTGTGAATTCCACGCTGACACGGGGTTATTTTCCCGCAATAGGCTACGATATTGAAAGTTGCGTTATGCTACTCTTGCGGTAGTTATCGCACGTTCTTGTGAATATACCCCAATATCTTTCCGGTGTCAAGTTTTGTTATTGCATCTCCTGACGACAATAGCGTACAGGGTGCTAAATAAGTATTCATGTAGTTGGATAGTGTTTGCGTGTTAAGGCAATATGGCGTATAGCTTTCATGTGCTCTGATTTGCTGATGAAATACTGCATTTGTTCACACCACAGTGAGTCTGCACATTTTGTAATTTCATATGCATAGCAATACATAAAAACCGTTGATTATGGAGGTGAGCCAAAAGACATTCCTGTTCTACTAGGGATGCTGTCCGTTCTTTCCCCGATGTTGCTGCCTGTTTGAGACTTAGATTCATTTCTGATTATTGAATTCTCTATATGTTTTTTATTAGCATTGACTCTGTACTGCTTCATTTTGGATTCTGTAATAAAATGCTTAAACTTTTCATTGAT
The DNA here is from genome assembly GCA_963921515.1 of Calotriton arnoldi. NCBI lineage: Eukaryota > Metazoa > Chordata > Amphibia > Caudata > Salamandridae > Calotriton > Calotriton arnoldi. The sequence continues at coordinate 1,334,878 of CAWUFW010005306.1, read as the reverse complement.
CTCTTGAGTGGTCGTATTTATTAAGTTGATTGGGTTTTCTAATTTTGATGTATTGAGAGGTGCCTTCATGTGGGGACGCATTGCCTCATGAAATTGAGGTTCAACACCACCTCCAATCCAGTGAATATGGACATTCTAGTTGAGGTAAAGTGTAAGGTGTCTAAAATTTCAGGATACCCTGCGCCCACATTGGTGAAGATATGAATCCGTGCAGAGAACAAAATGGAGGCAAAGCAATGTGAACATGCCCTGTAATTCAGGAGAAAGCAGCTATATCTCGTCTATATGGGGAATAATTCACAAAGCTATTCACAGAAAAAAGCCCAAATTAATCCTGATGCAACACACAGAAACTTTCAAAAGATGTGATTAACCTCCACAGTGTGTTGTATGAGACACACAAGAGCCAACTTTCTTGTCAACAACCAACGCACATCTTAACAAACACTGGGGCATATTAGCAAGACCGGCGATAAAATTATCGCCGTTTTAGCGGCAGGAATCTGCCGCTAAAACGGCGATAAGGGGCTTGCTAATATGCGTTATAGAATTCCAATAGAAGCCCAGGGGGCATATTAGCAAGGGCTGGCGATATAATTATCGCCGCTTTAGCGTCCGTTTTTGGGCGAAAAGCGGCGATAATTATATCGCAATATCATCAAGAAAACGCTAGCGCGTGTTTCCTTAATGTAGAGCCCGTTTTTTCACAGCCTCGCCTCGCATCGCTAATGAGATGCAAAGAAGGCGTGGCTGTGAAAACAACACATGTTAATATCGTGAAGGCAGCTTCGCAATATTAACAAGGAGGTGCAGCGATAAAAAAATCGCGCTACCTCAGTCTTAACTCGGGAATTTAACGTCTGTTAAATTCCTGACTAAGGCATACTTTTAATGGGAGATGGATTATGCTGATACGACCACAGGGTCGTATCAGCAATAGTTACGTCACAGCTTCAATGGAACATCGCTGGAAAACCAGTGATGTTCCATTGAAAACACCGCTATCGCTGAAATATTATCGCCATAGCGCTATGCGTTGTAAATATAGCGTTATCATGGCGATAATATTCAGCGATAGCCAGCGATAATATTTCTATCGCTATGTACGGCCAGCGATAATTATCGCTGGCCGTTGATAATATGCCCCTAAATCTGCTAAAGAGAACTGGAAGGCTTGTATACTTTATCAAGTCTTTTTCAGGAGGATGCCCACCCTGACAACAGCTGGAGCTTCTGTGAAGTGAAGCAATAAATCAATTTTCAAGATCGGAAAAGGCCCGGGAGAACTCCAAATTTGTTTGGAAGTGTGGTGCAACGGGTTTCTACATGAAAAAAGTTAACAAGTGCAAATGCACTTAAGCAAAATATTTATCCATTTGGAATAAATGCTGCATTTTCAAATGTTATTGTGGGTATTCATGGCCAAATATTTTAATTATTTAAAGTTAAAAAAATATATATACATTAAATATGCAATGTAGAATGCACAAACGAATGCACGGTGTTTGCACAAGGTGTTTACATGAAATTCAAGATAAGAAATTACATTAGTCATGGAAAGAAAATCTATTCGATTCTCATCTCAACTCAGAGCGCTGGTGGGTCGGCATTTTTATCTCGTCCTACATAATGAAATGTATATATCCATATCATGTAGAACATGAAATTAAATTAAATATTCATTTCGTTTGACTACTGGGAAATTTCTGCAAAAAGAATACAGCTCTTGAACTGGTTCTCGTACTCTGCCGCATTAATGCCATGGGGAACAGTCTAAAGTGCTAAAATGAGACAGGGTGGAATAATAATAGGAAAACCCTATTTTCTTTCAGCTTTCCATGATATATGTGTTTTCTGCTTGTTGCATAGCAGTAACGATTACCTCTCTTGGGCTTCACATTTTAATAATTGACAAGAGGTTCAGCACGAAAATGTCACATTCTGCTGTAGTTTCGACCTATGTATCAGAAAATAAACTTTCTTGCATCCAAAGCTAAGAACCTTTTTACTGTCCAATCACAATTGCCAAGCAGTAAAAGACAGGAGCATAATAGTTATTGTTTCTACCATCTTTGTCTTCAAATTGACAGCTTCTGAGGATATGTCCTTTTGTGGGTACGGTACCAGAATATTGAGGCATACTTCATTTCTAATAAAAATATAGTGTCCCAATATTGTTTACAATGAGTTGTGTGTCGTCAGCATAGGATATGATGTTGAGTCCATGGGCTTTGGTGATACTGGCCAGAGGCGTCATATAAGTGCTGAAGTGGGCGGGACTGAGCGAGGATCCTTGGGGTACTCCACAGATGATTTCCATGGGTTCGGAGGTGAAGGGGGAAGGCATTGTTGACCGTGTGGCCAGTTGCCATTTTGTGTAGCCAGTCAGTGTGCTTCTGCCATGGACCTGCATATGTTCTTTGTTGTGTCCTTGTTTCCTTGCTTGGTGTTGCTGTTTGACCATGTGGCCAGTGGCTATTTTGTGTAGTCAGCCAGTGTGTTAAATCCTGTTTTTCCAGTTTTCAAAGCCATTTTCTAGGGGGGTTAATAGAAGAAGGCTATGGCTTTTTGTTTTTTGCTCATTTTGTTTTTTACTTTTTTCCCTGATATCAGTTTAATGTGCTTAAGGATCATTGTAGTATATGTATATACGAACAGTGTTTATGTACTATTATATGCATTTTTTTTCATTTTTTCCCTGCACCTCCTTGCCTCCCAATGGATTTCTCATAGTCCCTAATACACCAGCAAATACTTTAAATAAAAATATTTTTTCTCCATGCCATCCCTGCCATAGGCACCTGGGGCAGCCGCACACCAGCATACATTTTTTGAAGGATTATAAAATATTTCCATGCACCGCCTGCCTGCCAAAGGTGTCTCCCATTAGATGCACATAACGCAAACAGCTACATCCGTATATTGTTACCCTGATTGAAATATTAAATTATGGTATATTATAAAAGCCGTCCGCTTTTGTTTCGGCCTTTGCTTTCGATTTGTTTGTTTTTGACTCTGTCGGGCTCTGATGACATCTAAGCCCCCTTGCCACCCGCAACTAGCCGACCGCCGCCGTGATGACTATGCCGCTGGATCAAACGGGACGCATCGGCTCAGCTGCTCGTGAGCCCGCTGCCGCTCCCTCCACCGACTGATCTGGTGGGCTACGAAACGAGGCCCCCCAGGCCTCACGAGGGTCTTGGCTAAGCTCCTCCGGCCAACTAGACTTCCATTCTTCTCCCAAGATAGGGTAAGTGCCCTCACCTTGCCTTTCTACTGAGGTCTAAACAAACCCCACCATCTCAGGAAACTTTAGACATACAAAATGGCTGCACCTTAAATACTTGCACACCCTCAAGCCTTGCACGTGGGACCGTTAGGGCAGCTCCTGAGTGACGTGGAGGCCTTACTGTCCCATGTGAATGACCCGTGGCTGCACACAACTGTTCTGTGCTAGTTAGGAGTGGCCCGGAAACACCAAACCTGTGCCGCTGGATGACCCCCTCACCTGACTTAATCGGCTGCTGGTGAGACTGTGGGGGCTGACAATTGGGGGATGACAAACAATCTCAAATTAGGTGCCGAGATGACCCTGCATGGTGTTTGTTATTGGCAATGGACCGAATATCTATGTGGCCCCACCTGGGTTTTGGTCCCACTTGCTCTAACTTTTGGGCCCTCATGAGACACTTTTCTTCCATTGCCGGTCTACCAAAACTGATCTGCTGCCCTGCCCCCTGTTTTTCTTCTCCCCTCCCTTATTCCCTCCTTCCCCTACTGGGGCCTTGATCACCTATGCTTGATTATGCAACCGTTAACTAACGTAACCATGCAAATATGTTATCCTTGTTATACCATGGGCGAAAATCCGAATATGTTTGTAATTACCGCTGAACCCGAGTACCATTGGCCGTTACCCGGTGGAGCTGTCCTATGCAGCTATAGAGGAGTCTGGCCATGGTTCACCCCCTCGGCCGTCACCTACTCAGCCGGACATCGGACATTGTTTTTAACGGTGCTTCACAGTCTTGTCTATCTTTCACTCTGACTGCTTGTTTCCCCTGAAGTCCTTTCCCCCCCACTGGTCTGCCTGACGCTATCTGCATTCCTGTTCCCCTGTTTACCTTTCCCCCTCTACCTTCCATTCCACATAAGACATTTCTGTCTTTCCTATGTAAGTCGAAAATAACCTATGTTATCGTGTAATCTCATGTTTTTCTACTGTCTGTTCTCACCGCGGAGTCCGAATAACCTTGGCCGATGCCCGGTGGAGCTGTCCTATGCAGCTATAGAGGAGTCTGGCTAGGGTTCACCCCCTCGGCCGTCACCTACCCAGCCGGACATCGGACATTGTTCTTAACGGTGCTTCACGGTCTTGTCTATCTTTCACTTTGACTGCTTGTTTCCCCTGAAGTCCCTTCCCCCCTCTGGTCTGCCTGACGCTATCTGCATTCCTTTTTCCCCTGTTTGCCTTTCCCCCTCTACCTTCCATTCCACCTAAGACATTTTGTCTTGGCTACGTAACGCGAAAATAACTTATGCTATTGTGTAATAGCATGTTTTTCGACTGTCTGTTCTCACCGCGGAGTCCGAACAACCTTGGCCGATGCCCGGTGGAGCTGTCCTATGCAGCTATAGAGGAGTTTGGCCCTGGTTCACCCCCTCGGCCGTCACCTACCCAGCCGGACATCTGACATTGTTTTCCTCGCCTCCCCGTTATGTTTCATGCCCTCTATCTTTCTCTGATGTCTATACTTGGTATCTGTAACTGAAGTAATTATGTAATTTTTAACTTGCTGATCCTCATGTAAAGCGCTCTGATACCTACGGGTCTAGCCAGCGCTATATAAAACTTTGCAAATAAACAAATAAATAAATGGTGTGGTTTGGAATTGATATACTATTGTTGTTAATTATTTGGGATAATGTCACTAAATTACATTGTCTATACTATGAATAATTCAAACTGCAAAAATGCCATGTTTCACTAATTGTTTTTCTTGCTTGTTTGCTTTTAGGTGCACAAGAGACATCACTCACAGTACTGCCAGACAGAAGGCCGGCACAAAGTGATATGACCACAACATGTGGTTCTGCTTGTGCAGCTAAGTGCCAACTGACAAAGCTTGAAGATGGCCCTAAAGAAAGCTGCTGCCAAGAAAGTGCATAGTGAGGAGAAGAAGAAGCAGATGCCACCACTGGCTTGCCGCCCTTCTCCTTTTTCGTGAGACTTTGTGTGCCTGCTGCACTGTCCTCTGGGCAGCAAGCTGGGAGCAGCACTCCTGCATCATCCACAACACGACTCCAACCTAAGCCCAAGCCCAAGCCCTTGTCTCTCTGTGAGGCAGCCAGTGCCAATATAGCAACAAGCAGTGAGTCTGGATTGGATTTGTCTCAGCCAAAAACTAGTACCCAATCGTTGCATGAAACTGACGAAGTGGAAAACAGGAGTCACACCCAGCCATAGAGCTTCCTGAAGTAGGAACAGAACAGAAGGTTGAGCATCCTGCTGAGCAAGATGTACCTCTTCTTGAATCATTGGCTTCCCAATCTCCAGAAATAAAAAGAAAGGGTACCATCTTCTCCCAGCACCCTTCTGATGATCCGGACATGGATTGCACCATGGCTGAGTCTGAGACTTCAGGAAGAACAAAAAAGAGAGCAAGGACTGTTGCGTGGGACCGTCCCCGTCCCGAGGTAAATATATCGCAATCAACTTAGACGGACCCAAGATAGATAGCTCTGTAATGCTTGTAGTGCCAGGCACCTCTAGGGTTTGTTAGAAGAACCCTCACACACCAAACTAGTTGGTGTCATGCTTCATCATCGGGTTCCCAGCTGAGTAGCCGAATGCTACCCAGCTGTGCTACGACGCCTGGTTACAGCAGAGCGGGAATTTTTTGTGTGTGTGGTGAAGTAGTGTGAATTAAAAATACCTCTGGGGATTCGTACTGTTAAATTATTTATTCCCAGCGGCCCAGGGTATGTTAAAAGCAGAAATGCGGATAATGTATAAAGACTAGTGAATGGTCTTTATTATCCTACTGGTCAACATGTTTCAATCTTGTATGAAAAAATTGTAAGGCTTTCTTCAGGACCACAATAAAGTGAAACGGTGATAGAGAGTGATAACAAAATGAAAGTGGTAAAAATTATGCCACGTGTATTTTGTTTTTTCAGCACACACTCTAAGGTGTGCTGTGCATACTATGGACTGACCGTGCTTATGGATCCACTGCTAGAGAATACCTGTGGGGGGAAAAAGACAGCGACAAACAACAGAAAAACACAATAGATGTATGTTCAGTTTTCTTAGGGAAGTTCATCACTTGTTATTTTAATGTGGTGATTCAAGGCACTCAGTGTCACACATTCATGTGACCACATCCATACATCTTCCATGCAAACAACTTAAATGAGCACTTTAACATGCATGTGTCATTCTCGTGTACATGCATGCTCCATTTTGTAAAAGCATCATAGTGGCCTCACTATAATGCGAGTTGCTGCGTGAGTCAGGTGGCGCAGCAACTCACGTGGACTATCAACTAAGTTCCGTGATAGTTGGTGCTCCAAAATGATGGCAGAGAACTACTGCGTGCTGCCAGTGGCGCATTGGGTCACTTGCACTATCAATATTTATCTGTGATAGTCTGTAAACATTATAACGATAAATGTCGTTAGCGCGACTAAAATACAAATAATCGTGTACGTATAGGTCGCTATGGGGTATATTTACATAAGCGGCGAGAATTGCGCAACTATTCTGGTCCCGGGAGGGGCATGCCTCTATAGTCAAACACTGTAAAGAAAAAAGGGAGGGAGGCGAGAATTAGGTCCCCAGCGGTTAGCTGATAGTAATCAGCATGTTGTATAGGCAGAGGTGGAGGTCTCCGTGCAAGCACGTAGTGCCAACAGGCGGAGTAGCGGCACCCTAGAAAAAAATGAAAGATCTTACTTCATCAAGAGAGAGCGCCCGCCAATACACCTACTCCGGTCTCCTCGGGAACAGGATGATACCCGTAGCGCAGACCGGAGTTGTTTTTAAAGGTGCTTCTCGCGGGAAACTCCGGGGCAGCCAAAGACGTGCACGTCCCGACGTTGATGACGAATGCACGCTTGGTGGTATGAAGAACTAGACCGCATGTCAATATGCATAGTGTAGCGCCGAGATATGACGAAGCGCAAAAGTCTGCGCGTTTATGATGTTTGGCTGTTACTAGGTTACAGCACGTTCTAAAGTACGCAGTGAAAGTAAAGGTTTATCATTGCACATAATACAGGTCCCTGTATTAAATGCGAGTTGTTTACTGTGATCAGTGATAAACTTTGCTATAGTGTTTCTGTAGGTTCAGGACAGAATGCAGAAGTCAGCGCGACCTGGCAGGGTCACGTTGGTCACTATTTCCATATTAATGGTTGGCTGGTAATGCGGGGTGGTTTTTTGAAAAAAATGCAGTGGGTGTAAAGGTCATATGTGTCAGTTTTTACATAGTCACGTGAATTTTAGACTTTTAAGGTCATGATTTTCAACTGGTAAGTCATGTGACATGTGACATATAAGATGCTGGGACAATTCTGGGGGGATGTTCATTTATTCAGACTGTTCCAAGGAATGTTGTCATTTAATCCCTGTAGATGGGTGGACAGACGATATATCCAGCGCTGTTCCTTTTCCAGAAGGTGTTGGTGCACATTGGTGGAATTGTGCTCAAGTTGCTCGATTACCACCCATTCCATGTCATTTATAGTATGTCCCATTTCCAAAAAGTGATTTGTCATCCTTGTCGTGTTGCGTTTGCAACGGACGTTGCTCCTGTGTTCGCAAATTCTCATCTTCCCACAGGGGCATGTGATGAGGTAGATGGCATTGATGGTATTGCAATTCGTGTGTTTTCGTATTTGCCATGTTTTACCAGGTTCTAAATTGAGGCTTTTGGTAGGTTTTGTTAGGGGGCAAACACTGCAGTCTCCGCATGGGTAGTTCCCTGTCACTTTTGTGAGACCCCATGCATTCAGTATGGTGTTGGTTTGTCTGATATGTTGTTGTCGTCTGGTAGACACTAGGCTGTCTTTTATGCTTCTTCCTTTTTTGTATGCAAACAGGGGCTTCTCCCACTGCATTTTTCCTGTGTTCAATATTTTCCAATGTTTGTGTATAATACGCGAGACTTGGTTTGACACTGGATTGTAGGTTGTAACACAAGTGGGATTGTTGGTTCTGTCTGTGGTTTTTGTTCCAAAAGTATGTCTCGGTTTTGGTTGCGTGCCCTCTTTTTCGCCTTGTTGATGATCCTATCTGGATAGCCTCTTTCCTTCAGTTTGGTGGTTAGTGTCTGTGCTTGATGTTTGAAGTCTTGTAGGTTGCTGCAGTTTCTGCGCAGTCTTAGATATTGCCCGTAAGGTAAATTTTCCCTTAGGTGGAAGCTGGGTGGAAGCTGGTGTAGTGGAGAAGGGAATTCTTTGCTGTGGCTTTAAAGTGAGTTTTGGTCTCCAATTTGCCATTTATGGTTGTTATGTCCAGATCAAGGAATGTGATGGTTTCCTGCTCACTGTGTGGGTGAATTTCAGATTAGGATCACTTCCATTAATCCAGGGAAAAAATGTCTGGAGAGATTTTTCCGATCCTTCCCAAATCATGAACACATCATCAATATACCTCTTGTAGAATCTTATATTAGAGGATAGTGATGAATTGATGTTGAACAAGTGTGTTTGTTCGAAGTTATCGACGTATAGTCCTGCTACGCTTGGGGCAAAAGTGCTGCCCATAGACGTTCCGTACGTCTGTAGAAATAATTCCCCTTCGAATTCGAAGTAGTTATGTTTTAGTGCCAATTCCGCACATTTCATGACAAAAGATTTCGGGGTCTTATGTTCCCAGGTGGTGGCGTTCAATGATGATTCCAACACCATCAATGTTTCATCTTGTGGTAGGCTAGTATATAGACTTTCTATATCTAGACTAACCAGAAAAGATGTATTTGGGTTGAACATGAGGGTTTGGATTTGTCCAAGTAGATCCTTTGTGTCCTTGAGGTATGTTGTTGAAGCTTGCACAATCGGCTGTTGGAAGAAGTCACAGAACCTAGACAGCAGTTCCAATAGTGAGCCAATGCCCGATACTATGGGGCGACCGGGTGGTGGTACAGAAATATGGTGTCTTTCCTGTAGTTGTAATAAGGAATTGGGCTTGTTTTTGCTGATATGGCCCATACTTTCGGCCTCCTCCACTAAATCCTGGATTCTGGCTTTAAGCGTGGCAGTTGGATCTTCTTGTAGTGTTTGGTAATTGCGTCTGTCGCTCAAGAGGCGTCGGCATTCGTCTCTGTAGGCTATCTTGTCCTGGAGAACTATGCCTCCACCTTTGTCGGCTGGTTTTATCATGACATTATTGTTGATTTTCAAGTTGTTGAGTGCCTCAAATTCCTTTGTGCTTGTGTTCTTTTATGCTTGTTCCTCCTGTAAGGCCTCTATGTCGTTAAATACTGCTTGCTCAAAGGCTGCAACTTCTACTGGTATGGTACTTGGGGGTGGCAGGAAACATGATTTAATTTTCAGACCCGTGTTGCCATGTTCTTCTGTACCTGTTGCTGTCGGTTGATTTTGGAAAAAAGCTTTGAGTTTAAGTTTTCGGAAAAACTCCGCCATTTCGCAGTGTAAACAAAACTTGTCTAGACGTGCAGTCGGGACAAACCCCAAGCCTTTATTTAGGAGATCTTCTTCCGTCTGGGTTAAGACATGTGAGGAGAAGTTGGTCACTAGGTTCGGTTGGAGCTGGGTCCCGCCTGCTGTTCTTTGGTCTTGCTTCTCGTGTGTGCTCCTTGATTCTGGTCTTCTTCCCAGTGTACCTGGGTTTGTCTTCTTCGTCTCCCCCGACCTCTTCGGCCGTTCCCTAAAAAAGGAAACCCCTGATTTGGATTAATAAATGGTGCCTGAGGTGGGGCATATGGTGGGTTCCAACCATACATCATGTGTGGAGGCATCTGAGGGAACGGGTTCTGGTACTGCATCTGGTTTCCAGATGGTGCTTGCTGCCATGGTTGTTGCCAGTTATTAGTTCTTCCTCTGCCTCTCTGTCTGTTACGATAGCTTCCTGTGCTCGAGCCGCTGCTCACTGATGAAACATCATCCGTGGACCCCCCTGAGACTTGCCACGAGAGACAAGGGAAAAGGAAAATTCCTGAAAGCCTTAGAATTATGGAAGGGCATGAGAGAATGAGCCAGTCATTGTCATTGAAGCTGGATCAGAGGACACCAACATTACCCCTCCTATTCAACCTGCTCTGAGGGATGTGGCACGGGTTCAATCCCCAACACCACTGCCAACTTCCATATTTGTAAGGCCCCCTCTGAGACCTGCATCCACCACTACCTCAGTCAAAGTACACACTGCAGAGAGGCAATCTTCGACACACCCGCCTAACTCCAGTTCTTCAAGTATTAGCAGTGGCACCAGTGCCACACTAAAAAAGTTCTCCTCCCCAGTTTGGGACTTCTTTATGATTAGCAAGCAGGAGGATAACATTACAATATGCTCCATTTGCCACGTGAGTGTTTGTCGAGGTTAGCCTGGTTCACACTATTGGGCTGGAGGCCAAACAACCCATATGAAAAAACATCATGCAATCCGGTGGGAGGAGCACCTTTAAAAAATTGCTGCCTATGTTGATGCTAATGAGAGAGGGGAATTAGCTCTGATCACAGTCGGAGGTGATGAGATAGAAGAGGGTGACAGCTTTACACAAAGCAGACCTGTCCCCGGCAGTGCGCCAGTCTCACCCGAATCAGCAACCTCAAAATGGCAAAAGACTCAGATGGAGACACTACCACATATAGTGACTGCCTCAAGATGCACATTGAGTCTACCACTTTATGGTTCTCTCCGGTAGTCGCCTGCATCAGTGGAACCATAAAAGAAAAAAATCCAAGCTACTATTATGGGCAAGTTTGGGCAGGAGTTGCCCTATACATGCAACCACCCAATAGCGCATTTGTACAACAGGAAACTGGCTAAAATGTTATCGCTGGACCTCCTCTGTTTTTCTTTTGCGAAGGGTAGAGATTTGTTTAATTTGTGGCAGCCAGCCCCCCAAAATGGAAGGTTTCCAGATGGACCTATTGTGCCAGAGTTGCTGTTCTAGCGCTCAATCACGATGTGCTGCAATTGGTTGGACAAGCTTTTCAGCAGAGTGCTGTTCACACTATTCACCTGATGAGAGACATGTGGACCAGTTGTCAAGAAACTGATTACATATGTATCACTGTGCACTAGATATCTTTTGTAGGGGTTAGGCAACAGCTGTCTGCAGGTTTTAGCGCTGAAGAAACTTTTATAGAGCATTCATCAGCATGCAACAGTAGCAATGTTTGCAATGGAGAAATCCCATACAGCTACAAACATCTTGGAAGACTTTAACGTTTGAATGACTTCAACCCAGAGGTCTAACAATTGGATTTGTTGTCATGGACAATGGCAGTAATATAATCAAAACTATGGCAGATGGTGGATATTTCAGAGTCCTGTTTTCGGCACATTGTATCAACCTGATTGTGCTGGACTTTTAAAAAAATTAGACCAGCATAGTAGCCACCTTCTGAAGAATCTGTACTAACTGCAGCCATTCATTTAAAGCCCAGAAGCAGTTGAGGATCATTCAGTGTGCTAATAGAGTACCAGTTAAAGCCCTCATACAGGAGGTGCCAACACATTGGAACTCTACCTACTACATGTTTTAACATCTGTTTGAGCAGTACAGACCAATCACCAACTATGTTGTTCAAAGAGAAGGGGATGAACCTTGGAACAGTATGACCATAGAGATGGACAATTAGAGCCTAGTCAAATGCCTGATACAAATGCTACTTCCTTTTGAGATTTTCACACGTGAAGTCAGCAATGAGGACAATAAGATGAGCCAAGCTATCCCCTTGTTGCATCTGCTACAGGACCAGTTTAAAAAGGTGTTGCAAAGTTTCACTGGTGTGAATGGAGAAGCGCATGAGTTGTTTGAGAGCTCAATCCTTTGTTTAGCTGTTAATCCAAGGCTGCAAAGATAGATTGTGTCCTCCAAAGAGTACATTTGTGTCACAATACTTTATCCACAGTGCACAGAAATAGTGGCCACTTTCATTCCTCTTTCAGAAGTGGATGTTTCACAGTATAAGACGTGGATGGTGAGGAAATGAGAGACCTGGCAGAAGAACGCTGGGTCCCATTTCTGGCGTACAGTCTTCAACTTCCAGAGAGGGCAGCACGGTTGTCTCACAGCATCAACACCAACAAGAGCACCTCCATTAACTACACCGCAAGCAAAAGAAGAATCGGACCTAACTTCTGCAATGGCTTGGTTTCAAGTAGCCGGGCTTAAGATGAGTGCAGATGCAAAGGCAACAGAGGTCAAGCAAGTGACAACACCAATGACCATTCAGAGGATGTTCCAAGATTATCTGGATGACCCAAAAGTGGTCTATGTAGAGCAAACTCTATTTGTTTATTGGTGTAGGAAGATGTGCCAATGGCTAGAGCATAGCAGGCTGGCAATAAAGTATCTGGCTAGTCCAGTTTCCAGTGTGTCTGCTGAGAGTGTGTTCAGTGGAGCTGGTGCAGTTGTCACAGTCGGAAGGACTAGTCTCTCTCCGCAAAATGTGTAGAGATTGACCATGATCAAAATGAACCAATGCTTCATATCACATTATTACACTGTTTCTGAAACATCTCAGAAGGAGGATGAGGGTGATTGGTCAGACTCAAGTGTGTTAGCTGACCAACCACTGGATAAACCCCTGAGTTTGTTTGTAAACTCTACTTCCCTGACTGAGTGGGCCACCATGGAAGTTTCAGATTATGGTCAAACTGCTTTGCTGCCAAATAAAATTGATATAGCTAGTGGAACATTTATATTTTATGTCTGACTTATGCAGCCCCACCATTTATACACATGTATGGTTGAATTGGAGTTGGACCAGTGTGCAGAGAAGAAGCCTCCCCATTCCCTTCAAGACATTGGAGACAATGCCTGCCTCCGTACCGAGTCTATCCTTTTTTTCATTCCCTAGCACGGTTGTCACAGTAACAAACATTAATTTTCAAGACTGCCAATGTGCTGCTTCCATGGGAAAAGAGGAGATACAAAATGACAATTGTGTACCAATGTGCTTGGATTGGAACAGGTAAAAAATTAATGAGTGATATATTATTGAGTGTGAGTGATGATGATTCATGTGGTGGTAGACAGTGAGGGTAATCAACTAATTTGTAAACTTGATTTTGATGATTTCCATTTTTTGGGGACTGATGGATGATTTTTCCTCTAGGTGATTGGCCTTTTTCACACTTAGCTAAATGTACTTGCATGGTCTACTCCTTGCTGGACTTTGTTTCTGGTTCTTCAGAGACCAAAGCAGTCAGCTTAGTTAACAAATACAAATCTGCACACAATGCTCAAATTCATTTGCTCTTCTTGTTCACCAACAGCAATTCACTTTAGATCTATCTTTCTCAATCACCTTTGGGTTGGGAGTCATACTGATTCGTTACTCAGAGTCAGGACTCAGGGCGGACTACTTCAACAGCCAGAAGAAGGAAGTTATCTATTTCAAAGGGAAACCAACATGATGATAACTCACAGAAGCCTACTCAGCCCTGTGGACTGGAGAGAGAGGTTCATTGATTTGGGAAATGCTCAATAGTGTACTGGCTCAACTGTCAAACTCTTTTATTATGTGGTCGGGGGCTGTAACTGAAGGCAGACATGTGATGTCACATAATCGTATGATAGATACACTTTGCTAAATGTTATGACAGTTGTGAAATTGATCAGTCAGATATATGCAGCTACCTGTCTAGGATTAGTTGTAAAATTTCTCTCACTGCTCAGTTAATTGCACATGAGTCATCTTGAATGATTGCAGCAGCCTATGCTGTTGCCCTGCCTCTTGGTCCACTACTCATGAAGCTTATCTTCTGTCCTTTTCCTTGACAATATCATTAGTGTTTTACAATCCATAGGCCTTCGCTTTTCCTGCACCAAAGGCGAAAGCTCTATAACACTCCTGCTTACCTTAATTGACCGGTGCAGCGAGGCATCCAAAATGGACATTCCGACGAGAAGAATTCAGATGCACCACCTAATTTCCCGGTTCTTCTTCCTGGCAGGTTCCTTAGTTCAGCAGTAATCTAAAGTTCAGGGGTCTGGGCCCCACTTTTTATAGCGCAAATTCCTTTGTTCTCTGGTGACAGAGAAGCTCTCTGCCCAGACAAAACCAGTTCTGTCCTCTCTGGTGCAGCTGCCCAGCAGGAGGTGGAGACAGCCTTGTGTAAAGCAGACAGGGCCTATTCAGGTGCAAGGGAAATCTCCTCACACCACTCTAAATGCAGACCATGCCTATTCATGTGCTAGTGAGAACTCCTCCCCCTACTCTGAATGCAGCCCAGGTCTATTCAGCCCAGCCCTGACTCATTCAGGAAAGGCAGGACACACATCACCCCCCGGTGGCTGTCTGAGAGAATGCACATCCCCAGCCCTTGTCACTCCAAAGCCAGACAGTCAATACACAAACCAGCAGAGACACACAGGATGGCTAAGCAAGAAAATACCCACTTTCTAAAAGTGGTATTTTCAAACACACAATATAAAAATCATCTTTACTAAAAGATGTATTTTTATATTCTGAGTTCAGGCATACTAAACATTACCTTCCTATCTTGTCCCAATGGGAAGTTATATTTATAAGATGTTATAAATAAACTTACATTCTATCCTATGAGACAGATAGCCTTTTCATAGTGAAAAACAAAATTGGCAGTATTTCACTCTCAGGACATGCCACACACATTAGGACATGTCCTACCTTCTACATACACTGCACCCTGCCCACAGAGGTACCTTGGGCCTACCTTAGGAGTGACTCACATGTAAGAAAAGGGAAGGGTAAGGACTGGCAAGTGGGAGAATTTGCCAAGTCGGCATGGCAGTCACAACTGCGCACAGACACTGCAGTGGCAGGTCTGAGTTACCTTTGAAAGGCTGCTTGGGTGGGTGGCACAATCGGTGCTGCAGGCCCACTAGCAGCATTTGATTTACAGGCCTTGGGCACACACAGTTCACTGTACTAGGGACTTATTAGTAAATCAAATAACCATTCATGGAACACCAATTCATCATAACAATTTACAGGGAGAGCATATGCACTTTAGCACTGATCAGCAGTGGTAAAGTGCCCAGAGTCATAAAACCACAAAAACAGGTCAGAAACAGAAGGCTAAAAAGCAAAAAAGTCTGGGGATAAACCTGTTGGACTAGCCAGGTCTAACACTTTCCATTCATCAAACCTCTAACCCTCTTCCACCAGACTGTGTGATATATTGAGGTGTGACCAACTCACTGCAGGATCTTCTCTTACCTGAGCAGTAGCCCACACCAGCCCCACTTACCATAATTTGTCAACATCATTCAGGTCTTGTGTTGCCTAAACGCTTAACCTTCTCCTGAACCCCTCCTCCTGGCTTGAGAATTTCAAATGTTTAGTATTAACCCTTTGCGTGCGTCGGACGGCCGGCGGCCGTCCGACGTCACGGTGGGCGTGTGCGGAGGATGGCCGGGGGCCGTCCGAACCACGCCCACTCATAAATCACCCGCACCGCGGCGGAATTCGCGCCGCGGTCAAGGGGTTAATTGTTTTAATAAATTAATTAAATACTAGCCCCCCATTGCTCAAAAGTACTACTGCTAGTTTTTGTGATAGTATCAGGTCTTTGTGTCATGGTGGTAGTCTTTGGTAAGTTATGATATAAATAACCCAGTAACTCTGACTTTTCTTTCAATCTTGTTGCCTGTGATGGATAAACCTGAAACATACTACATTTGGAGTTAACCTAGGTGGGAGTGGGACCTCGCTTGTGATGCCTTCCCTGTTAGATTGTTCGTCTGCTAATGCTAATACCACCACCACTAAGAAGGCACCCTGGGAAACGCTGCAGTAAGGTTTTGGAAGATTAAGTGAGGTAGCAGCCATTGCTTCATGTATTCAGATATGAGAACTTATAAGTGAAGTTAATGAGTTTAGTTAGTAACTTCTACTGAAGACTAAGATGTTTTAATGTATGTTTGTAGGCAATAGGCATAGGCATACCCTCCTAGTGGTCAATATATATATTCACAGAGAGTAGTAGGACAAGGGTATAACTAACTGGTACACTCTTTGATAAGTAGCTGGGTGCCTCAAAAGTGGCAAATGTTTACATCCTCAAGCAATAAGACAGACCTAGTCTGTGTTGTTCCCACTCTGGTAGCTGGGTATTGTTTGGCTATAAGTAAAGTAAGTAACCTAGCAAATAATTATATGGCAAGGGACTTCAGAACCAATTAGAGAAAAATGGGGGAAAAGTCAATGTACAGTTTGTGACTGTTCAGATGGCAGCTTTTGTCAATTAAAAAAGACTGTGCTCAAAGCAATGCAAAGACAAAAGAGAGATTGCCTTCATATGAAGAAACAAACTACCCTTTTATTTTTTTATAAATAAAACCCACCCTCTCTACCCACAACAGGCCCACCCTCTCCTAAATCAAATAAATTACTCCAGTGTCCAAAGTAAGTCTAATTCCAAAGTCCTTGCTCCATCTGCCCTTCTCAATTCCAACCCTCTCCACCCACAACAAAGGCCCTTCCCACCAAAGAAAGTATAATAAAAAGGGCTTCAGAGGGCATCGAGGCAGGCATGAAGGCATGCCACCTATTGGAGAAGAAGCACCAGCTCCCATAGGACACGGCGGAGGAGACAGTCTGTGGATGATGAGGAGGGGGGTGTTTGGCAGCAGTGGTGGATCCCAGCTGCAGACACTGAAGATGGTGTGACCGAAATGGAGGTGGGCCAGGCTGGCCGGAGGGACTGGGGGCAGTGGTACATGACTCTGCTTCCTCCTCCTGCAAAGCCAGCAGCTGGTGATATTCAGCTTGGATATCCTCCATCCAGTAGCTCCACAGCCAGGCGGCTATCACCTGCCATGATGGTGGACCAGCAGGAGTAGCTATATCAAGGGGAAAAAAAAAGAAAAAACACAAATTGTAATGATCAGTGCAAACACTTGTTTATATATTGGCACAGTAGAAGAGCATTGCTGGTCCCCTAGGGCCATTGGAATTTATGATGGGATTAGTTACAGAGACACATTTTCCCCACACATGTATCACATAAAAAATAGCAGCAGAATAAAAGTGATTTTTATTTTAAGGATTTCATAGTAAAAACTAAACAGACACTTTGGGGCCGATTCCGATCTCGGTCGGAGGCGTACGCAATACCATTCGGTCGGGAAAAAAGCCATGCGAATTCCTGTTTCCCGACCGATCCGTACATCATCCCGAACGAGTAAGTACGATGCGCACAACAGCATAGAATCCGGCCGAGTCGTACTCACCCAATCCAGGTCCTGTTCTCCGACCGAGGCGAATCCGGAAATGCCGAATCGAGTCGCACGGAAGGGAAAATGCAGCCCCGTCCGGCCGGACAAGTACGATGCGCTTTCCATACGCGCCGAACCCGTCGCTACGTCCGGCACGTCAAAGCTTCCGGGAGAGGCGCACATAAGCTCCGATTCGCGCCACAACACGATCCACGGCTACGAGGTGAACACGCCTGCGACGAGGACGACGCGAAGCAACGAGAAAGACGAACGAGACGAACCAACCATGAATCCCTTCGTTCCGATCCTACCAATATTCTACATTTACTACCGGAACAGGCACGGACGCGTACGGCGCAGAAGGTAAGTCAGACACCAACCACAAAAACATACAACACGTACACGACACATCACACACACACAGAGGGATGCAGAATTTACTTACACCAGCAACAGCAGCACCATAGGGGCGGGATGCCCATCACCAATGCCACATATGCACACAGGGGCCTGGATGCACACCACCACTACCACCCCTACCCAGGGGGGTCTGGATGCCTACCACTACAACCACCCTTAGCCAGGGGGGTGCCAGATGCCCACCACTACTACCACCCTTACCCAGGGGGGGCTGGATGCCTACCACTACTACCACCCTTAGCCTGTGGGGCTGGATGCCTACCACTACTACCACCCTTAGCCATGGGGGTGCCAGATGCCCACCACTACTACCACCCTTACCCAGGGGGTGCCACATGCCCACCACCACTACCACCCTTAGCCAGGGGGGTGCCAGATGCCCACCACTACTACCACCCTTAGCCAGGGGGGCTGGATGCCTACCACTACTACCATCCTCAGCCAGGGGGCTGGATGCCTACCACTACTACCACCCTTAGCCAGGGGGTGCCAGATGCCCACCACTACTACCACCCTTAGCCAGGGGGGCTGGATGCCTACCACAACTACCACCCTTACCCAGGGGGCTGGATGCCTACCACTATTACCACCCTTAGCCATGGGGGTGCCAGATGCCCACCACTACTACCACCCTTACCCAGGGGGTGCCACATGCCTACCACCACTACCACCCTTAGCCAGGGGGGTGCCAGATGCCCACCACTACTACCACCCTTAGCCAGGGGGGCTGGATGCCTACCACTACTACCACCCTTAGCCAGGGGGCTGGATGCCTACCACTACTACCACCCTTAGCCAGGGGTGCCAGATGCCCACCACTACTACCACCCTTAGCCAGGGGGCTGGATGCCTACCACAACTACCACCCTTACCCAGGGGGCTGGATGCCTACCACTACTACCACCCTTAGCCATGGGGGTGCCAGATGCCCACCACTACTACCACCCTTAGCCTGTGGGGCTGGATGCCTACCACAACTACCACCCTTACCCAGGGGGTTGGATGCCTACCACTACTACCACCCTTAGCCAGGGGGCTGGATGCCTACCACTACTACCACCCTTAGCCATGGGGGTGCCAGATGCCTACCACTACTACCACCCTTAGCCAGGGGGGCTGGATGCCTACCACTACTACCACACTTAGCCATGGGGGTGCCAGATGCCTACCACTACTACCACCCTTACCCTGGGGGGGCTGGATGCCTACCACTACTACCACCCTTAGCCATGGGGGTGCCAGATGCCCACCACTACTACCACCTTTACCCAGGGGGGGCTGGATGCCTACCACTACTACCACCCTTAGCCAGGGGGGCTGGATGCCTACCACTACTACCACCCTTAGCCAGGGGGGCTGGATGCCTACCACTACTACCACCCTTAGCCTGTGGGGCTGGATGCCTACCACAACTACCACCCTTACCCAGGGGGGCTGGATGCCTACCACTACTACCACCCTTAGCCAGGGGGCTGGATGCCTACCACTACTACCACCCTTAGCCAGGGGGTGCCAGATGCCCACCACTACTACCACCCTTAGCCAGGGGGCTGATGCCTACCACTACTACCACCCTTAGCCAGGGGGCTGGATGCCTACCACTACTACCACCCTTAGCCTGTGGGGCTGGATGCCTACCACAACTACCACCCTTACCCAGGGGGGCTGGATGCCTACCACAACTACCACCCTTACCCAGGGGGGGCTGGATGCCTACCACTACTACCACCCTTAGCCATGGGGGTGCCAGATGCCTACCACTACTACCACCCTTAGCCAGGGGGGCTGGATGCCTACCACTACTACCACCCTTAGCCATGGGGGTGCCAGATGCCTACCACTACTACCACCCTTAGCCAGGGGGGCTGGATGCCTACCACAACTACCACCCTTACCCAGGGGGTGCCAGATGCCTACCACTACTACCACCTCTACCCATGGGGGGCTGGATGCCTGTCACTACTACCACCTCTACCCATGGGGGGCTGGATGCCTACCACCAACACCACCCCCACTCATAGGATGGACAATGCATGACACAACCAGCACACCACAACCTAGGGAATGCAAGAAAAAGACATCCCCCCAACACCATGACAAGCGTGTGTAGACTGTGTCAAATGCCTACAACACTGAACATGACTTTGAACATACAATGTGACCCCCTATCACATGTGCCACACATATATGTGTGGCCCCCACAATGCAAGCAGGCCATGACCATTGTGGCAATGGGGTCCAAACCCCCATCATCACAGTGACCAAAATGTAAGTGTGGGGTCCATAGCTGAAGCACATTTTGAACATTGTGGCAATGGGGTCCAAACCCCCATCATCACAGTGACCAAAAGGTAAGTGTAGGGTCCATAGCTGAAGCACATTTTGAACATTGTGGCAATGGGGTCCAAACCCCCATCATCACTGTGACCAAAATGCAAGTGTTGACAAAGAAAAAGCTGCAACTGCCAAACTGCATGGATGATTCCTGGTCACAGAACATAAAACACATAAGTGGCAAAGTAGTGCATGTGTCCCATTGCAACATAGATTGGGGGAGGCAAATACTGCAGTGCAAATAAGACATGCCTTTGGCCATGTGCAGACAAACAACACCCATGGGGGCTGACACTGTCAACATTCATCAATGACACAATGACAGAAGTGACCATCAGAATGCAGACCCACATATTTGCACCAATGGGCACACAAATGCAGATACCCTGTGGAGACTGTAGATGTGAGGTGAACAGATACCATACCATGGCAGCAATGGGACACACAAACCATGATCATTGTGCTGACCGATGACCTAGGAATCCCAGGGACAGCAGGGGAAACCCACCAAACAACATACAGCCAATGGCACACCTAAGATATGCCAATGCAGTGGTGCAGATGCACAAACACAAACAGGCAGACCCACACTGCACATCAAACACAACAGGTGAGGGGGGGTGCCAGTGTCCCCAGGCAACCACACAACACATGAGGAGGCCTGAATACCAATTACACAGATGTGCATACAGTGGCACACAAAGGTAACTCATGGATCCAAATCCCCTATGTGGGCAATCAGGCATTGTCAGATGAGAGGGAGCACAAATCACACATGTCACACAAGCATGTAGGAACAGCAACTGACACAGCAAGACACAGACACACCACAGCACGACCCCCAGGGCCCCCACAATGTGGTGACCCTGGGCTGCATTACAATCCCACTGTGATGACAAAGCTAAATGTCGTTCACACTGTGAACCACAGTCATGTGTCCTGAGCAACAAACTACCATCACACCTACACAAGCACAAATCAATCAGCACGGCCAGTAAGCCAAGGCCAACATGGAGGCAGGGGTCTAGCCGGGCAACAACTCTCATCTGCACACACTCAACACCACACACCTCGACCTCCAACAATGTGCAGCAGTGAAGCACACATGCACTGGTGACATTGCACATGCACCCATGACAATCCCAGGGTGGTGGGTGGGAACCAAGGTGCAGAAACACATCACACATGCCCACTCAACAAGACTCCTGAATGTCTGACACACTGCACACTACGCTGTACATGGACATGACGGCAATACCACACCAACCAATGGGACCCCAGCCACAGTCACACACCAATGAAGAAGCCAAGGTCACCCACAAAGAACACACATAGACAACAACCAACGTTGCAGCCCGGACCCTGAGGAGTGCCAGCAGACACACACACAACGTGTCACAATCACTGAAAGATAACACAAACTGGAAATCACATGACAGGTGTAAACAACAAGTGCCAAGGGGAAACCTGACTGTGACCCATCTGCGTCTGCACACAAACTCAGCCCTGACAGCAAACACACCTATGGGTGACACCCTGGTGACCAGTAATGTGCCATGCACCCACATCACAGAGAACAAAGGGAGAAGACTTTGGGGGAACATAGGTCAACTCAGCAAGCATCACAAACAGGTACAACACTAGGGATCCCAGCATGCACAGCAAAACGGAAGTGAACACACAGACATGCTCATACAACACACACCTTGGGCACAGGCAATGTCACAGGAGTACACACTGCCATGAGGGGACTCCACTCCTGTGTGAGGAAAGCTGTGCCATATGTTGCCTCAGTAGGGCCCCATCATGTCAGCTGAGCACTTGGTCACACAATCAACAATTAGCACCAAATGAAGGCTCCCGTCACATCAGCCTGGTCATGGGAGTGCCAACGAAATCATCAGCACAGATCCAACACACTTGTATAGCAATGTTGCACTGACAACACAGATGAGTCCTTCCCCATTGATGCCCAAACCTGCATGTCCAGTGGAGATGGCCACACGGTCAGGGAAGTAGACGAATTGAACAATGGCAGGCACAACAGATGTGCAGGGGTGGAAGCCACAGATGTGAAATTGCTAATGTAAGTAGGAAATCCCATTGCCAAATACTGAACACATGACACCCTCAGATGCTGCTAAGGATGACATGGATACACCACAGGATAGGACACATTCCCCCTGGACCACATGTGTTCCTGCACAGTAACACTTCATTATCATGAGACCAAATATCACCATCACTGCAGCAAGGGCATGGTTAGCATCATCAACAACATGTACATCAGAAGCACAAGCACTAGAGAACAGAAAGTTGCTTTATTCAGCATATGTGTGTCCAAAAACTCAGAGAACAGTAATGCTCCAACAAAGGCCAATGGCCAGTCCATCAAGTAAGTCAATACAGGGTGACAGTGGCAGATGTCACCCTACGCATGCCTGCACTGCACAAAACCAGGGACAATCCACTAGGAGGGGCAACCGGGGGGCAGGCCAGGCACCGCAGGGACAGGATCAGGGCTCACCAGGAGGAGGCAGGGAAGGGGTGGTGGGTGCTGGAGAGCCACTGACAACTGCAGTGGAGGTGTATGACATGGTGTGTGCCGGCACAATTGGGGGGCATGACTCAGATGTTGTGGGTGCCGGCACGACTGCAGTGGACCCTGCAGATGGAGTGGACAGGTACGCCACTGCAGTGCCCAAGTCAGACAGGGTGGTAGTGGACTCCACTGCAGTGCCTACCTCCAGGGGAGGAGAATGGGGAACAGGCAAGGTGGGCTGGACAGAGGGGGAGGACACCCTCACCACATCAGTGGCACAGACAAGTGCAGCGGGGGTGTGGTGCCGGGAGAGCAAGTGGCAGGGGGAGAAGGCCGGATCCTCTTGGGGATGGTATATCTGTGGGTGGGGGAACCTGGGGCAGGGTGTGGTGGGGGCACCTGTGGCGTGGGGGCCTGAGGGATGGAGGAAGGAGACCTGGTGCCTGAGCTGCAGGGCGGCGGCGGGGTCTTGCTCTTACGACTCCGGGGGGACTTGCGGGTGGGGGCCTCAGTCTGTCTGCGCCTGGGGGAGCGTGTCCGGGGGCGAGGGGCACTCTGCTCCGTGTGGGTGGGCTTCCTCTTCCCCCTGGATGCTGGAGCAGCTGGATCGTAGGGGATGAGGCCGAGGTCACAGAGGAAGAGCCGCTGTGACTTTGGGGTTGCAGGTGAGGCAAGGGAGGGTGCTTTGGAGGGAGAGGCAACTGAGGACTGCGCAGTGCTTGTGGATGCGTGTGTGTGTTCCAGGGCCCCATCCCCTGTGAGTCTGGTTTCAGTCCCCTGACTGTGCGTGCGTGTGCGTTTTGTTTGTGGCGTGTGTGTCTGTGTGCTGGACGTGTGTGTGCTGGTGTGTGCCTGTGCTGGTGTGTGTGTGCTTGGGACGGGTAAGGTGCTGGGGAGTGTGGATGGAGCAGAGGCAGGAGGGGTGAGGGACTGTCTGAGGAGGGACACTGCTGCCGTCAGGGAGGAGTCCATGGACCTAGTGCCCCTCTGTAGGTCAGACATGCCCGATGAGATGCCCTCCATGAACGACACCAGCTGAGTCAACAGAGCGGTGTGCGCATGGAGGACACTCAGCATGGCTGTCTGCCCTACATGGAGCTGGCGAAGGAGGTACACAGACTCCTCACTCAGGGTAGCAGGGGACACAGGGGCAGGGGGTGCGGTGCCTGGCCCGAAGGAGACACCCTCCCGAACATGGGAGCCTCCACGGACCTGGGGAATGGGAGCCGATGGGAGGGCGGTGGTGGTGCTGGTGGTGGCGGGGACAGCAACACTAGCTGGGGTGTGGTGGCTGCTGACACCCGCCTCCATAAGGGAGTCATCCTCCGAGCCGCTGTGGTCCTCAGCTGAGGTGGATGCTGCTGAGGACTCCTCGGTGTGGCTCCCCTCGCCCTCCGTGCCACTGGGTCCCTCCGACCACTCCTCGGCTGCTGACCCAGTCTGGCTCTCCGGCTCCTCCTGGTCCGTGGAGCTGTCCCCTTCCGTGGCCGTGGATGTATCTGCAAACAATGGGGAAACAGACAGACATCAGTCACCTGCACCAAACGCACACACCACTGTGAGCACAGCACATTACAGAGCAAGCCCTGGCATCATTAGTTGTACATTGCTAAAAGTGCCCTAACTGAACAGGAGAAGCCAATTGTCAGTCTGATGCCAACCATGGCACTCACATCCCACATGGCCTTGCACCCATCTGTCTGGTGTCTGTTGGATAGCAACACCCCAGTGTGGACACATGCACCACCTACACAGTAGTTGGACAGTGCAGAGGACACGGTGTAGCATGTGGACATGCACACATCACAACTCCTGCCACTGAGTCAGTACAGGTTTCCGGATGAAAGGGATGCCCAGAGTCAAATAGGAAATGCATGTGATGCATACCAGCGACAGACACCATGATGCACCCATGTCCTGATAGCCATCGCCACAATGGTGTGCATGTAGCACATGTCACTCCCCTGCAGGATCACCAATAAGTAGACACATGCCATGGCGGAGGCATGACTGCTAAGTCATACATCACTGTCTCATTGATGTATGACTTGGCAGCCAGACAACAACACTCTGCACTGTGTCACAATAGTAGGTCATGGGGAATGCAAGTCCTGGAGCTGCACAAGTGCACATGTACATCCCCCACACAACACATCATCTTAACCCTCATCTGTCCAGGTCATACCGATTGGACATATGGGAGACCTGTGACACTACCCTCTGAACCTGAGCCCCTCACAATCTGCTGTTAATGGGAAACAGCTGCCTGAACTTCACATTCGCATACCCCAGTCTGCACGGGCAGCTGATCAAACACCTATGTGACACACAAGTATCGTCTCCTATGGTCACATCTCCAGAGGCATGCTGAGCCCCTACCGAGAAACACCCCAGCAGTCCTGGCAACAAATCCACAGCACACTGACACAGAGGCAGACACCTGAGGGGTCAAATCACTGCGCACAACGTGTCAGCTGATACACAGGAGTGGGAGTACAGGTGTATTGGATGGGCTGGAGTAGGCATGAATGTCCTGCCCCACATGAATGAGGGATGAGCCCTGGACAGTGGATAGCTGGCTATGTATGTGTGACACACGTAATCTGCACACTCCTGGGGCCCAAACATTGTTCTCACCCGCTGCATGGGTGTGTGCCAGATACCCCAGGCACATGTGGTGGCTCAGCTCAGCAAGTGGACCGCATATCAAAGCAACACGCAGATTACATGTCCGAACACAGGCATTGTGTGAACAATGGACCCACCCATGATGCCCACAACAGAGTTAGGGAAACAGATGCTGTCCCCCTCCTTGAGTGAAGCAAACTGCAAGGACACAGTCCCAAGTGACACAATTCCCTGAATGTAAGGGCCACACCTGGGTATCAGATGAGGAGTGGGCAGTGCACAATAGAGGGACATGGCTCCTGGACAACATGACTGCTGTACTGTGGCAGTTTAACCAGGCCAGAGGAGGGCACATAGCATGTAATACAGAGTTCACAGTGCAGTCTTTGACTCACCCCTCCTTGCTGCTGTCTGGCCTTCAGCTGCCCATCCAGGTCTGGAAACACCACCGCCAGGATCTGGAGCATGTGGGGGTCAGGGTCCGTGTTCCGCCCCTCCTGCGAGGCGGCGACAGCTTCAGCTGGACCCGTGCAATCCTCCGGGTCCAGCCCCGAAGGTCCTGCCACCTCTTCTGGCAGTTGCGGATCCGGCGCTTGTAGACCCCCACGGACCGGACAACCCGGACGATGTCCTTCCAGATCTCCTGCTTCCGATGGGCATTAACCTGTGAGGATGACAAAGTGAAAAGGCCATTACTACACATGCAACATATCCGTGCATGACACAGTTGTATATACATGTCTCAATCACAGGGGCACATGATGTACACAGGCAGTGCAACGCTGCCCATGGACAGTTTGCCAGAAGTCACTACATGGTATCATTGCATGGGAAGTTAAACCTTGTTCAAATGCACTGTCACTGCACCATACCTGTCCAGTGCATGTCACTACACACTATGGGGGGTGACAACTACTCAGTGAACCTGCTAGCCAGTGGCGTGCAGACTTTCAGCCTTGCTAGTCAGACAAAATGCACATTCAGAAAGGCAGTGCACGGAACACTCACCTGCTCCCCTGGTGTCCCATACAGCTTGCTGTACTGTGGAAGTAGGCTGTCCAGCAGGGCCTGGTTCTCCTCAAGGCTGAAGGCTGGGGCTCTCTCCACAGTACGTGCCATTGCAGGGTCCAGAGGGGGCAGAGACAGAAGCAGTGCAGTGGCAGATGTCGTCCTGGAGCATGTAGTGCAGGCAAGTGAGCTCTCAGGGAAACAGCCAGCAATATATATGTGCTGCAGAGGCAGATACTGTCCCATGTGTCCAAAGTGATAGGTCCAAGTCGTTTGCATCTTCTGAATCTGGCCAATCCATGGAATAGCAGCACCAATACACGCCCACAGCATCCTTCAAATCTTCAACTTCATGACATACATGATTTTGCAACATTGTTGTGGGTGACCAACTGAATTTCCAGCAACCGACTCGTTCGAATTTCGAAAACGCGTCCGTTGCCAGGCTAGGCCATTGACAATGGGTGCGCACCGATCGGTCCATTGCTGTTCAACGCGTACAGGGGTACAACGCATACCCGCACACATTGAATGCAATGGGCCGGCCGGGCACACCGATCGGTCCATTGCTGTTCAACGCGTACAGGGGTACAACGCGTACCCGCACACATTGAATGCAATGGGCCGGCCGGGTGCACCGATCGGTCCATTGCGGTACAACGCGTACAGGGGTACAACGCGTACCCGCACACATTGAATGCAATGGGCCGGCCGGGTGCACCGATCGGTCCATTGCTGTTCAACGCGTACAGGGGTACAACGCGTACCCGCACACATTGAATGCAATGGGCCGGCCGGGCACACCGATCGGTCCATTGCTGTTCAACGCGTACAGGGGTACAACGCGTACCCGCACACATTGAATGCAATGGGCCAGCCGGGTGCACCGATCGGTCCATTGCGGTACAACGCGTACAGGGGTACAACGCGTACCCGCACACATTGAATGCAATGGGCCGGCCGGGTGCACCGATCGGTCCATTGCTGTTCAACGCGTACAGGGGTACAACGCGTACCCGCACACATTGAATGCAATGGGCCGGCCAGGCACACCGATCGGTCCATTGCTGTTCAACGCGTACAGGGGTACAACGCGTACCCGCACACATTGAATGCAATGGGCCGGCCGGGCACACCGATCGGTCCATTGCTGTTCAACGCGTACAGGGGTACAACGCGTACCCGCACACATTGAATGCAATGGGCCGGCCGGGCACACCGATCGGTCCATTGCTGTTCAACGCGTACAGGGGTACAACGCGTACCCGCACACTTTGAATGCAATGGGCCGGCCGGGTGCACCGATCGGTCCATTGCTGTTCAACGCATCCCTGTACAAGTGACTGGCATATGTCACCATGCCTGTCTCAGATGAACATATGCCAGCCACAAATAGCTCCCAGGGAGTGAGGGGCACACCTACAACACCACAGCCTGTCCAAACTGTATCATAAGGCATGTAAGGCTGCATTTCCTATTGTGTGTATGTTGGTGTACATGTTGTCCTGTGGGTGTCACCTGGGGGCAGCCACCCCCAGGCTGTGCACGTGTTCATGGGGACAGGATCCTGGGTGTTACGTGTACATGACCACTGTGATGTGCAACTGTTCATATCTGAGCATGTGCCATGGTCACATTTCACGGTGGTGTATGTGTATGTCATGTCACATACCCTGTGAGTCCCATGTGGGATGGTATGTTTGAGCCAGGGTGACCCAGTGGCACAATAGTGATGGTCCTCCACAGTCTGTGTGCATGTAGTGTTTACAATGTCTCTGATTTCATGTGCACAATGGGAGACAGTCTCCACATCCACGTTGTGTGTGCATGGACTTTGATGTTGTGCGTGTGTGTGTCACAGAAGTCCATGTCTGTCCTGCAGAGGCAAGTGGAACCCCTACCTGTGGGGGTCATGGTTGTTTTGCTGTGGTGTATACATGATACTCCATGTAATGCCAGTGTCCATGTGGCAATACAGGGTCGCTGGGAATGTACCTGTCGTTGAGCTGTGATGCCTGGGGCACATCTGTCCTCACATGTCACTGTGGGGGGTGATTGTGACATGGCAGCAGGAGATGGGAACTGTGACACGGCCTCATGATATCCAATGGGCCAACCTGGGACTTATTGATGCCACTTGTTGAACCGTGATGACAGATGTTGGCCATGTATGTACCATACATGTCCTTACGGAACTGCACACTTCATGTAGTTGTGCCTCATAATGATGTATGATGTGATATTGAGTGTGTTCAATGCCGCATATGTGGGGTGACTGACAATCTTGCTTTCTTCTCCTCTGCACTGCAGGGCTCCTGCTGTCCATAGACCATTCCCAGACCTGGCAACGATGGTGGAACGGGACAGCATCCGACGGTACCGCTTCACCAGGCAGCTGATTGAGGATTTGGCAGTGCAGTTGGCCCCACATTTGCAGCCTGGCCGGCCGTATCCTACAGCGCTGACCCCCAGGGTGAAGGTGATGGCAGCCCTACACTTCTTTGCCACCAGTACCTTTCAACATACTGTGGCGACTGCTGGTGGGATGTCACAGACCATTTTCAGCCGTGTGCTCCGCGATGTTTTGGAGGCAATGTTGCTATACCTGAACCGGTACATCTATTTCCCTAGACTGCAACGACTCACTGACGTGAAGAGTGACTTCTATGCCCTGGGGAGGATGCCGCATGTCATTGGCTCCATTGATGGGACACATGTGGCTTTGGTACCACCACAGGCCCACGAGCAGGCCTACCGTAACCGCAAGCACTACCACTCGGTCAATGCACTGGTGGTGTGTCTTGCAGATATGACTCATCTCACACGTGTGTGCCCGTTTCCCTGGTTCAGCACACGATGCCTTTGTGATGAGGAGTAGTCGCATCCCCAGGATGATGGCACAGATGCAGAACCAGCGTGCCTGGCTTGTCGGTGTGTACTGACTTTGTGCCATTGTGTGTGATCTGATCTGTAGTATTCCGCCCACTTTTCCAAGTCAGCTAATGTGCACTTGTCTGTCCGTAGGTGACTCGGGATACCCCAACATGCCGTGGTTGCTGACACCCCTCAGGAACCCTGTGACACCAGCCCAGATGCGCTACAATGAGGCACATGGTCGGACCAGGAGAGTGATTGAGCGGACATTTGGTCTCCTGAAGAGCCGCTTCCGCTGCCTCGACAAGACAGGAGGGTCCCTCCCATATGCCCCAGCGAAGGTGTGCAAGATTATCATCGTCTGCTGCATGCTCCACAACCTGGCAGTGCGGAAGGAGTTGCCTCTCATCCAGGATGACAATGACCAACATCCGCCACCTGTGGAGGATCCTGGCCTGGACCACGATGCCAGTGACGATGATGATGATGGTTATGTCCGCACACAGCTCATCACCAACTTCTTTAGCTGAATGTGAGTATCCTGAGGTGTCATGTCAATGATGTGAGTTGGCATGATATGTGTAGGTGGTGCTCTGGTGCTGTTGGAGTGTGTCCATGGGCTACTTGACTGGATGTGTGTAGCGATGTGTGCTTACAGGTGGTCTGTACTCCCCAACAGTGTTGACATGCTAACTTGGTTCTGGGTGGGTATCTTGTAACATGTATTGTGCATGAGTTTTGCTGTTCTGTCCTGTTCTCCATTGCTTTTGACTGTGTGTCATTTCTGTCCTTCACAGGGTACTTTCAGATTCGTTTGGTCAACTGTGTCCACCGACGACGTCATTGTACTTCCAGGGTGGTAGCTGTTGTGTCCCTACAGGTGATGTGTGCCACACCCATGGACTTCCTTCCTTCTACAGTTGTTGACTGTGTGCCCACTGCCAGGTGGGATTACCTTGCATCTGTAGTGGTTACGACATGTTGCAACTGTGTAATAAACCTGTGCTTCACTTTGTGATGTGCGTTGTCTGTGGTCACACATTTGACTGCCATTTGCTTACTGCACCTGTGGGCTACTTGACTACAACTGGGAATAGGTGTGGTGTCTGTGCATTGCACCGTCTTTCCTGGCAACATCAGTGTAGGCAATGAGTCAGATGGCCTAGGTGTGTATGTGTTGTGTAGCCCTGGTGGTGTGTCTCCCTCATATGTGTCACGTTGCCATTACTCACATGCCTGTGTTGTACTTGCTGTTGCAGTTCGCATACACAGTGTAATTTTGCAGTTCATCATCCCCATGACAGCACCCACGTTGGAATCACAACAGAGGCAAGTATGGTGTATTAGTGTGTTTATTGTGATACATTTGTGTGAATAGTGCATAGGATGGTTAGTGCTGTACATTTATATTGCAATAAGAAGTTCCTAGATGAATTAAAAGTCCTGGTAGACAAAATCCCCAGTATCGGGGCCACAGTTGTCTGAGACATTGGTCCAACTTGTACTCCCCATGTCATGTGTGGGAGTTGTGTTGCCGTCAACAGGGTGAACAGTTTGCGCACAAAGGTGAACATCCAGAACAGGTTCAGGCTTCCTGGGGGTTGCACTTGGCCATCGGCCTCTCACTTGCCCCTCCTCGGACGACCCCTCTTCTTTGGGGGGGGCCCCTCAAGTACAGGCTGCTGCAGTGCAGGGGACTCTCCGCCAGAGTCATCCTCCCTCCCTGTGGCAGTTGCAGTTGTTTCAGCACCAGATGTTGTTGGCACACAGGGAGGTGTAGACTGGTTGCTGTTCATCTGGCGGAGGCATTGTAATATGTCCCTATGCACCGCCGACATCTCTTGCAGTGTGTCCCACTTGGACTCCACGCGGGACATGTGTGAGTCCAAGCGGGCATGATGGGCAGCCTGCTGCTGTTTAATGTCCCTGAGGAGCCCCACTACCTGGCTGAGATCTCCGGTGCTGGACTGGTACGCATCGGCTATGCGTGCCAGTTGTGGGTCATCATGCACACCAGACACCTCTGAAAGCAGCGACCTCTGTCTCCCACCCCTCCCACCACCCCTGCCGACATGTGCAGTGCGTGCAGTGGCACGCACAGATGACCCTGGTCCCCCTTGGGGGTTGGTGGTGGTGGTGGTGTCCATGGCCCCACGTTGGTCCAGGGTCCCTGTGCTGGTGGTGCTCCTTGTTCTGTCCATGTCAGCAGGGATGGTATTTGTGGTGACAGTCGTTGGAGGGGTGGGTGCAGGGGGTGCAGCTGGTGGTCCTGCTGGTGCTGCAGCTGGTGGTCCTGCTGGTGCTGCATGTTGACTTGCACCGGAGGTGCCAGGTTGGTCTTCTTCATCCGAGGAGGGCAGAGGCTGTTCGACACCAGTGAGCTCCGTATCCTCTTGAGCCTGGGACTGGGACTCCTCAGCGTCTGCTGCTGTGTCCCCATCATCACCTGTTTTTGGGAGACACACACAATGTATGTTATGTTTCTGCAGGCATCAATGGTTGACACACCTGACAGTTGTGACTGTGCCTCTGGGTGCGGGCCTGTACATTGCATTGTCCTAAGTTGTCACAGTCAGGGGTTGATATTGGTGTAGCACATTGTCCTGCATTATTTGGGCATTTCTATGTATTTGTTGGGGTGTGAACATGGTCTGCATTGGTTGTATTTTGTTTACAGCCGGCCCTCCTTCCCACCCAGCCAGTCAGTTATCCCACCATGGACTGTGCTTGCATTGCAGGGAGTGAAAGTTGTCTTTCAGGATGTCAGTCAGTGGTGTCCTGCTGTTGGTTGTTGCACAGTTGCCAGCAGGGCCTTGTGCTCCCCACAGCAGTAGCCAGTGTCAGCCATCTTGTGAGTCCTTTTCCACTCCCTGTGATGTGAGCATGGTTGTGAGTGGTGTTGATGGGCCAGTTGTGAGGCTGAGCAATATCTGTGCCTACTACTCCCATCATGCTATTGCCTCCACCCCCTTCCCAGCATGCCCATGCTTCCTTCCTTTTGACTCTGCTTCCCTGTGGGGTGGGCTGCCTGTGCTGACAGGATGGCTGGGAGTGTTGTCCTGGCAGTTGTTTGGCTAAAAGTCCCAAAAGTGTCCCTGTGCTTCACACAACATAACCCAGGGTGGTGGTTCTTTGTGGGATCTTGAGTTAGGATGTGAGGCATTGCATTCTCCCAGGTGGGTTATGTGGAGTTTGTGTTGAGGGGGTGTGTGAGGGGAGGTGCTTGTGACTATGGTCAGTGCTGCAATTCTTCCTTCCCACCCAGCCAGATATCCCACCATGGAACGTGCTTGCATTGCAGGGAGTGGAAGTTGTCTTTCAAGATGTCAGTCAGTGGTGTCCTGCTGTTGGTTGTTGCACAGTTGCCAGCAGGGCCTTGTGCTCCCCACAGCAGTAGCCAGTGTCAGCCATCTTGTGAGTCCTTTTCCACTCCCTGTGATGTGAGCATGGTTGTGAGTGGTGTTGATGGGCCAGTTGTGAGGCTGAGCAATATCTGTGCCTACTACTCCCATCATGCTATTGCCTCCACCCCCTTCCCAGCATGCCCATGCTTCCTTCCTTTTGACTCTGCTTCCCTGTGGGGTGGGCTGCCTGTGCTGACAGGATGGCTGGGAGTGTTGTCCTGGCAGTTGTTTGGCTAAAAGTCCCAAGAGTGTCCCTGTGCTTCACACAACATAACCCAGGGTGGTGGTTCTTTGTGGGATCTTGAGTTAGGATGTGAGGCATTGCATTCTCCCAGGTGGGTTATGTGGAGTTTGTGTTGAGGGGGTGTGTGAGGGGAGGTGCTTGTGACTATGGTCAGTGCTGCAAGTCCTCCTTCCCACCCAGCCAGATATCCCACCATGGAACGTGCTTGCATTGCAGGGAGTGGAAGTTGTCTTTCAAGATGTCAGTCAGTGGTGTCCTGCTGTTGGTTGTTGCACAGTTGCCAGCAGGGCCTTGTGCTCCCCACAGCAGTAGCCAGTGTCAGCCATCTTGTGAGTCCTTTTCCACTCCCTGTGATGTGAGCATGGTTGTGAGTGGTGTTGATGGGCCAGTTGTGAGGCTGAGCAATATCTGTGCCTACTACTCCCATCATGCTATTGCCTCCACCCCCCTTCCCAGCATGCCCATGCTTCCTTCCTTTTGACTCTGCTTCCCTGTGGGGTGGGCTGCCTGTGCTGACAGGATGGCTGGGAGTGTTGTCCTGGCAGTTGTTTGGCTAAAAGTCCCAAGAGTGTCCCTGTGCTTCACACAACATAACCCAGGGTGGTGGTTCTTTGTGGGATCTTGAGTTAGGATGTGAGGCATTGCATTCTCCCAGGTGGGTTATGTGGAGTTTGTGTTGAGGGGTGTGTGAGGGGAGGTGCTTGTGACTATGGTCAGTGCTGCAAGTCCTCCTTCCCACCCAGCCAGATATCCCACCATGGAACGTGCTTGCATTGCAGGGAGTGCAAGTTGGCTTTCAGGATGTCAGGCAGTGGTGTCCTGCTGTTGGTTGTTGCACAGTTGCCAGCAGGGCCTTGTGCTCCCCACAGCAGTAGCCAGTGTCAGCCATCTTGTGAGTCCTTTTCCACTCCCTGTGATGTGCGCATGGTTCATGGTGGTGTTGATGGGACAGTTGTGGGGGTGAGCAATATCTGTGACTACGACTCCCATGATGCTATTGGCTACACTGACTTGCCCAGCATACACAGAATTCCTTTCTTTCAGTGGTCTTCACTGTGTGTTGGTGTTGTAGTGGTGGCTACATGTCTGGATGTGTGTGTTAGTTATATTTGTGCCACTGCCTAGCTGTAGTTGTAGTTGTTTTTGTACATGTGATGACACGGTTAAATGTAACTTTGAGATGGCATGTGTTGTGTTTATCTGACTGACATACACATTTTGGGATTATTCTGTTCTGGTTGCTGTGTAATTGCTAAGAGTGCATGGTTTGACTCTCCCCTTGACAGTGATGTGTGTGTGTATTGTGGCAGAATATTGTGTACATTTGTTGTGTACTCACCAGGCTCTGGGATGTTTTCTAGTCCATAGACGCTCACTGGCGGAAGGATGGCCCGCACCTTCTCCTCCCAGGGCCAGAGGTATACTGGCTTGGCAGGAGGGCCACTGCCGGTGTATTGGCTCAGGAGGTAGTCCTTCTTCAGCAGCTCCCGTACCCTCCTGCGCACGTCATACCACCTGTTCTGGATGTCAGTCTTTGTGCGCAGACACGGTGATTGTGCGTTCACCCTGTTGATGATCCTCTCCCACATCTTTGTTTTCTGGGAGATGGGTGTCTGTTGGACCAGTGCGCCAAACAGCTGTGGCTCTACCCTGAGGATCTCGTCTACCAGGACTTCCAATTCACAATCTAGGAACTTGTGATTCTTCTTTGGGGGCATGGTGATGGGTGGTGATGGTGAGTGATGTGTGTGTTGGTGTGCAGGTGAAGGTGTGTGAGTGTGTGTTTTGCTGGGTGTATGTGAGGTAGCTATTTGTTGGTGTGCTGATGGTGTGTGGCTTGTGTGAGGGATGAGCTGTGGGTGTGTGGTTGCTGTCTGTTGAGTGCTGGCAGGTGAATAGCATTTGCAAAGGATCATGGTTGGGATTTGTGTCCTTTATATGGGTGGAGTTGTGGGTGTGTCTTTGTTCTCTGTCCCCACCCCCCATTCTTTATTGGCTTTGTAATTGCTTGTTTGGCCTTTTTTTTGTGTATTTTCCCTTAGTACTTTCTGTGCATGTTGGAAACGTTCTTGTGACCGAGTCGGACCCTGCAGTTGTCTTGTACGGTCTTCTCCGTTTCGTTCACGCTGTGTTTGTGCAATTTTCTATGCTGCGTACGCGTCGGTCGCGGTGTTTTGTGTTACTTCGGCTCGCAGTTTTGTATGCGTGTCGGTCGTACGGCTTGTCCTCCGTACGACTCGGTCGTGGTTTTCGCGCCTTGCATCGTACTTTGCGGTTTGGAGTTCGCGGGTACGTTTCGGTCGGATTTGTTCCGGGTGCGTGTCGGTCGGTTCGATTCGCGTGTTTTTCCGGCCGGATTGCTGTTTTCCGTGCGGCTCGGTCGTTCGGCTTGGGTTCCGTACGTGTCAGTCGGATTTTGCACGCTTTGCATCGTACTTGGCAGGTCGGGCGCCACGGGTACGTGTCGGTCGGAATTAATTCCGGCTCCGAGTCGGTCGATGCTTTTTCCGGCCCGAATCGGAATCGACCCCTTTGTGTGTAAAAAGAAAAATTACCTTTCATTAATGAGTAGGGCATATATGCAGCACAATTAATAGTATTGTTGTTGTGCAACATTAATGGAGGCATGATAGCAAAGGGTCAGCTACTCTCTTCTGTCTGCAGCATGATTTTGGGGCAGCTGTAATGGTCAATGTATTAACTTACTTTCATTCCAATGGCCCTGCTGTTCTCTGACTGCCTTTTAGTTATACCCTGACTCCAAAGAGGCAGATCAATAATAATAATACTATGTCACACATGTCACGCATAATGTGAATATCCATTCTGCTGTAAGTAAGCCGCGAAAAAACATTATGCACTGCAGTACGGGGAAGGGCATGGGATATATATTTTATTTGGCACATTCGTCACAGAGAATTCAATCTGCCAAACTGTAATCAGGCATTTAGTACCACTTTACTCCCTGGCCTCCCCCTCCACCCCAAATTATTTTCAACAAATAGCTTCACTTGGTAGTAAGGAAAGTTACTCTATTGCAAGGTAAGTTAGAGGGATTAAGCTAGGTAGAGGTTTTGCTATAGACTAGTGGGGTGTCACTGATCATCAAGTTCTAAGCTTTTGCTTAGTCAGTCACTGCAGTTGACAAATGGCGAAAGGGAAAAATTTGAACAGGCGTAAATCCAATACGGAAGCCATGAAATATATATATATATAAATCACTTGGCTAGAAAAATGTGGCACATGCCAATAATTGATTTTTCAATCTTTTGGTAGACCAGGACAGAACTTAGGAAAGAATAATGGAGTGAAGAATTAGTAGAAGTTGACTGAGTGGGCACTGGGAAACACACCTTGTTTTCGGTTTGTAATGCATTGAAAACTTCGTAATGCCACATTAACTGAAGCAGACGCACAGTGCACAGCCACCAGTGCAGAGTTGAATCATGCTGCAGTTAGGTTATGGGGGTGAAATACCATGGGTAGGGAGGTGATTATGATGGGTGGGATATCTGCCTCACTTAAAAAATACATACTTAATTTGTGAATAAGCAAGCAGTATGATTTACCACCTACTAGTCCCTTCCACTGCTGGAACTCCACCCCCTCTAACCTCCTTGGTCTCATTCGTCGCACTTCCTGCTGCCCCGTAGCTGTTGCTGGCGCTGGTGGTCTGTTCAACTAGAAAAAATATTACCCATTTTAAATTCTAAATTTGCCTCCTAACTAAATATTATTATTTTGAACAAATTACAACAACAGTACCTCACTACAGTTTGGTTACCAGTATCTTCTATCGAAACTATCACTTTTGTAGGTTTGTGGGTTGACATGTTAGAAAAGTCAGGTAGTCAGGCCAACCAAACTCTTTTTTCTCATAAATGAGGTTCAGAGCTTTGATGAGTCATTGAAGCGCAATGAAGGGGTGGAATAGTGAATGAAGGACATATGGTCTTGGTTTGCAAATGGAATGGAATCTTATTACTTTCCTGCCATGCTGCACTGTAATGGAAACTGCTGGTATACAGTATGAATGAATAACACAACATTGGGGGGGACATAACCATGGCCACTCTCTCATTTTGACTGTTTGAACATGAGCAAGAAAGCCTTATCAACAAACGTGTGGTGATAATAGCTTACTGGGACCTGAAATCTTCACAGTACCAAAAATCTGTTCTCGTATCTGTGAACCTCGGTCAGACATTCATAATAAAATAAATCAAAAAACACACAGAATCCTTGGGTCTGACAAGAATGGCTAAGTCTGTAAAGAGAGACAGCATAAACTGATTTCAGTGCACTCCTGGAGGGTTCCTTAATTAGGACGTAATCCCATCACCCACCGAGGTGGCATGCCTCATCATCTGGGATTCTCCTCTTGGCGGGGAACCCTAGCCCCGCCAAGGGCTACAACCCCCTCACTGTGAGAGAGGAGCTCAGGGATGTTTTTTATTCCTACGAAATTGAGGATATAATAAATGCTCCCGATTGTTGTAGCTTTGATCCAATCTGTTCACTATAGTTTCTAACACGTAGCTAGCTCTTTCTCACTTTGGCAACCATGAAAGAAATAACAGGGTTGGCCTTTGACGACGCAACAGTTCAAGCTATCTTAACAACACCGAGCATCATCGATACTATCCAAGGTGGGACCACTGCACTAGGCGATGATTGGGGGACACTCCTTGTGCTGAAAAGATCACACTCACGCACGCAGATACATGGGGCAATCATGACGGAATATTTGCGTGCAAATTGTGCCCCCACAGGCTTGATAGTAACCAACACACCCAGACTCTTTCTTGATGACAAAATATTCATGAAAGACTGGTCCCTTATTGCCTGGCGGTGTACAAGGGACTATCTGATTTTAATAATCAGCACAGCAAAACGCATCGCCGACAATATTTTGATCGAGATTCAGACCTTAGAGGCCAATATCAAATCTATCATCTCAGTAACCCTTTTCAAGAAACAGTCTGAGGAAACCAATAAAACCAATAAGGAGTTCAAAGAGTCGATCCTTACAGCTAAAATTACGAAGTTTAAGAAGGATCTAGCACGTTTCTCATTTGAGAAAGTGTATCCGTACACCAGCGACAACTACTCTCCTCCTGAATACAACCGCAAAGGGAATATGGATCAAATTATTCTACATCAGGCAGTGAGGACTGGTCCAGTGATTCTGACTCGGCCCCCAACACCGAACCTCAACGTAGAGGCAGAGGGTGGAAGACTAAGACAAATTGGAGAGGTGGCCCTGTAGGCCCACACCAGGCACAGTGGTGGTCTCCCAACCCTGGGGGTTAACCCACCCCTCCCTTCCAGCCACCCCTCGGACCTTACCAGCCTCAACCACAATTTTTTCCCAATCAATCCCAGTCACAATTCTTTCCCAACCAGCCTTTTTTAGGGTCTGGCCGGGGACGCTCGAGAGGCAGAAGAAGAAACCAACAAGTGCACTGGAGCCCCCCGCCTTCCCCGAGGTCAACGAGGAGCATGAAGAAACTGACTCCACAACCGGGGAGCAGCAACGGGACGACCTAGTGGTGAACCTGAGTGACAGAGTGATCACCTCGGATGAACTAGCACTACTGAATAGAGGATTGGGGTATGTCCCCACATTTGATGGAAACTCGTTCCAAATTCAACAAGAACTGACGCAGTTTTTCCGGAAAGTCAGGTTACACTTTTTCATTAAAGAGAGATCTAGTGACATGATTGAGGAAGGATCTACAAATACAGGTTTGAGAGATCGTTCAACATTCAACCCTCCAGCCCACTTGGTTCCTGCACAAGTCCATACCTTTGAAAAAGCAGTCCTGACAGAAATCACTGAACTGCAGAACACCGACAGGAAACATTACCAGAACCTTCCAAAGAACGAATTAAGGGCTCTGCACAGTCTTGCCAATGATGACACAATTACAATCAAGCCAGCTGACAAAGGTGGGGCGACTGTTATTATGAGCACTACATCTTACCAAACTGAATGTTCGCGCCAACTAGACAATAGACGGTTTTACCGTCCACTCAAAATGGATCCTACAAAGAGGCTGACTACCGAGATAACTCATCTGGTAGATGAGGCGAAAGACAACGGGTGGATCACACCTAAGGAGGCATCCTTTCTCCTCACTGCTCATCCTGTCATGCCCTATTTTTATGTATTACCGAACATACATAAGGCACAGAGGCCTCCCCCTGGTGGACCCATCATCTCTGACATTGGGTCCCTTTTGGAGCCACTTTCTACCTTTGTGGACCATTTTCTTCGTCCCATAGTAAGAGAGATGCCAACATATCTCCAGGACACCAAAGATATACTACGACTGTTGACGGATACCCCTTATGATGCCATCCAGGACTACCTCGTCTCTTTTGATGTTCAGTCACTTTATACCTGTATCCCCCAGGATGAGACCCTGGCGGTGATAAAAACATTACTTGAAAACAGGGATTTGGACTCCATCACACCAGAACATTTCATCATGGAATGCGCCCGCATTGCCATGAAAAAAAACTTTTTTCGCTTCGAGGACACCATCTACCTCCAAACGTCTGGCACTTCAATGGGCTGCGTTTTCACGCCTAGTCTGGCGAATTTGTATGTCCATCTGTTTGAGCAGGAACACGTTTTGACAGCTAGTAATCCACATAGGAATCACATTCTACTCTGGAAGCGTTATATAGATGACATTTTTGTCATCTGGCGTGGTACACCGGAAACTATTGGTGACTTCCATGATTGGCTAAATGCAAGGAATGAATTCCTCACATTCATCATGGAATACAGCAACATTAGTCTGCCCTTCTTGGACATACGTATTTTCCCTATAGGCGTTGGTTTGGGGACTGAATTGTACAGGAAGCCCATGGCCCGCAATTCGCTCCTATCATACGATAGCTACCACCCGAAATCATTGAGGGACAATCTGGAGTACGGGCAATTTTTGCGTTTAAGGAGGAATTGCTTCTCTACAGAGAAGTACAAGGAACATGCAAAGAACCTTGAAACTCAATTAAAGAACAGGAAATACCCAGCCAGACTGGTATGCCGCTCTCAAAAGAGAGCATTCAACAACAACTGAGAGTCCTTGATTGAGATTGGCCCTCCCAAAGAGGAATCATCAAGGTTGACCTGCGTGCACACTTTCTGCACTCTCTCCAATGGTATCCAGAGAAGCATTAGAAAAAACTGGAAGATTTTGAATATTGGTAACACGCAAATTCCGGAACCACTTTTAGCTTTTAAGAGGAGCACCAATCTTAGAGACAAATTGGTTCACACCAGACCAAGAATGAAGAAATCGTCAGCTCAAGACACACTATAGGGCCTACCAGCCATAAAAGGACATTTTCCATGTGGCACAAGCTCTGTTTGTCCACAAACAAGACACACGATCTCTGTTGACATTGGCACGGATAGGCCATGGACACTTTCCCACCACACTAATTGTAACAGTGAGAGACTTATTTACCTGGTGACTTGCCCCTGTGGTCTTCGCTATGTGGGCATGACCACACGCAAGATAAAAACAAGAATTATGGAGCATAAGAGCACCATCCGGTGCAAAAAACAGGCCACAAAGCTCACTCGCCATTTTTGGGAAAGTAACTATGCAGCAGAAGATATGGTTTGGACTGTACTAGAACAACCTTTAAACCCTGTTCATGTATCTAATGTCAGCAGATATCTGTTTGTCAGAGAGCAACGCTGGGTGCACAAACTACAAAGTGTCAGCCTGGGACTGAATGACGACATCCCATGGACTGCACTGTGATCTATATTGGAGGGTGGATCCTATGGCCTCCTCTTCCATCCCGCTATCTCTTTATCAAATTTGTAAGATATGCACCATGTATTACACACAGTTATTAGAGTTTGGACACCCCAAGTCAATCTCACTGAGAACATACAGCTATCTGTGAAACCAACATTGATCCACGATCTTTACATCACACTGCATGTAACAACACAGAGCTATATCTGTCTGATATATTATTAATCCACACTTACTCGTGTGACCAATAGGGGAATCTAGGTTGAGATGTGGTTAAGGAAGTGTGATTATGTTTGGCTCCAACAATCACATACTTGATTGTATGTAATAATATTTGGCAGTAACAAGCTGATATGCCCGATGTCTTTTTCCATTAAGGCACACGCAGCAGAGTATAGCGGTCGCTGGCACTGATGCATTACAATATAGACTATATCTGACTTTATTTCTCCATATGAATTAGGAGTCATATGTTTGCATCGTCTGCCTCATACTGACTGGCCCGCGTAGCGCTGCTCCGTTACAATTAGGGCATGCGCTATGTAGTCAGGGGCGTGTTGTAAACCACTTCGTTTACAGATAGAAATGTCTTTTTCTCCTATGTCATTAATGGATAGGTTGCAATAGTTATATTTGCAACTCAAGCTTTTACAGGCTTTGCAGCGAAAATAGTCGTGACACGCTGGGGACTACTGATTCTAACATGCTTTGCCTCTTTCAGCATTTCCAGCTAGAGCGTAATGTCAATTGGTCATGTGGTATGTACGTTTTTCCAGCAAAAGCATAAAAGTCGATTGGTCACGTGGTATGGATGTTTTTTCAATAAATGGGACCCTCTTAGGACCGCCGAATACCTCCGGCTCCAGCTCGTTGCAAGCCCGGGGTATCGACGGATAGGTAAGCGTGCGTATGGATGTGGCTTCCTTGATATTTCCTGTCTTAGAATCAGAATGTGGTTTAATTTGTACCTGCGAGCCCGATTTGACATCGGCCCGTTTTCAATTAGGCTTTGAGTTTTGGGCTGCGTGTATACCACAACAGCACAGGCTGCCTTTATTTATTACATAGGAGGGACTGCATGCACCTCGTTTGTAACATTCACTTAATGAGGTGCTACTTTCACAACTATGCCAAAGGGTATTCAGTCGTGTGTTTCCTAAGGGAGGGACTCTTTTGCACGTATGCACCTCGTGTAGTTTTAATCG
Organism: Calotriton arnoldi; assembly: GCA_963921515.1. Taxonomy (NCBI): domain Eukaryota; kingdom Metazoa; phylum Chordata; class Amphibia; order Caudata; family Salamandridae; genus Calotriton; species Calotriton arnoldi. The sequence goes on along the minus strand of CAWUFW010005306.1, from coordinate 1,293,027 downwards.
AGCTATCGCATGCACTCGGGGACACTGTAGGTTATTTACTCTTGTGCTGTTTTTAGACTAATAATGATCAGGCTGACTGGAGCATCTTTTCATACATCGAGCGTAGGAGACACTATGAAATCCTTTAGCCTGGGGATGCGGCTGAGAGCGCACGATTTTGAATGTGTTTGTGCGTGTCCCCTCTATATGTATGTCAGCTACCGCGACCCCCCTTTTTTCAGCACTAGTATTAAGACTGATTTTTTTAGACTTTTGAGACATCTGTATTGTGTGAGTCTTTCCAACTCTCACTGAGAGATTGCAAAAGGGCATTACTAAACTTAGCTCCCTCACTTTTTCTTCTCGGTTACAACGGCACATTGTCATTATAATTGTTAGCTACATATTCCGTTGTGCTTTGTGAGTGATATCACTTTACCCTCGCAAACAGGTCCCCGACCTACTGAACCGGAAGGCTGGCATTTATAACCCTAGATTTATGGTTGTTTATTAAACAGAAATGACTCAGTTTTAGCTGTTGGAACATCTTGTGAACAGGTTTTAAACTTTTATTGTGGAGCTGTGTCTTTTTGCAATTTTCACATCTTTTGATACAGTCAACTTCCCCATTTTTTCAGAGCGGTGCCTCCCCCACTGAGCTGTTGCCAGGTAGAGGTGAGGCTTCTTATCCATGAACGACGGGTATGCAAAAAAATGTTTCCTTTTGGTTGTTTTTCTTCTATGTACATGCATAACTAAGGATGAGAACAGTTTCTCACATGGTCTTTATATTAATAATATGTTTGTTTGTCGGTTCTGAGAGATAGATGCATCTTTGATTTTTCCAGTCGCTTCTGTTTTCCACAGTTACGACCAGTAAATCTGATACACCAAAAGTGGGATTACTGGTTTGGTATTTGTTATCTGGTTAAATCAATTTTTTGGTTATTCACTACTACACTTCTTCGCAGTAGCACTAACACTCTCTCTTTTATGGTCCTGACGAAAGTCGTGATACCTCTAAGGGTCCTTGAAGGCTGAAACATGTAGACCCCATTACGTTCACCACATGCAGTTATAATTTCCAACTGCGAGTGCTCTGTTTTTAATCCTGACATCAGGAACATATTAATAAAGTGTCTTTCGCTCCTGTTAGTCAGTTTTAAACTTCACATTTTATATCACTATTATCTTTTGCTTTGCGCTGCACCCGTCACCCAACCAGCTTAAGTGACTTCTCATCGGGAGGATTTACTATATCCTCAATTTCGTAGGAATAAAAAACATCCCTGAGCTCCTCCCTCACAGTGAGGGGTTATAGCCCTTGGTGGGGCTAGGGTTCCCCGCCAAGAGGAGAATCCCAGATGATGAAGCATGCCACCTCGGTGGGTGATGGGATTACGTCCTAATTAAGGAACCCCTCCAGGAGTACACTGAAATCAGTTTATGTTGTCTCTCTTTACGGACTTAGCCGTTCTTGTCAGACCCAAGGATTCTGTGTGTTTTTTGAAGTATTGATTAGGGAATAAATCCTTGCAGGTCTCAAAATTTCCCTAGGACCCCCCCTAGCTTGTTGTTTTTTACTATTCATAATAAAATGTCAGAGGAAAATCTCAAAGTGACACAATTTTATTGTTGGAGACAGAAATCTAAATTTTACTTCTAGTTTTTCTTATTTGGGGATCCTGTTCAAGGCACATGGTTCATGGAAACAGGCTAATAACTCCAAGAAGTTATACTTTATGAAAGCCTTCACAGCGCTGTCAAATTTTGCTACTAAACTTGGCAATAGTCCCTTGAATGCAATGTTAGCTATCTATAAGACCAAGTATATGTCGACTGGTTCGTATGGGACAGGTGTTTGAGGACACAGCAACATTCACTTCTTATAACTGGAAGAGAATGCCTATTTTCAGAAACTCCTCTTAGTCCCCAAGAGTTATTCCTCCTTTTTTGACATTCTGAGCTTTGGCCCACCTTCTTAACTGATATGATTAGAATTCAGCCAATTCTTCTGTGGCACATGATTTGGTCTTGTCACAAATCTGTATTAAATAAAGAGATCATCAACGATTGCCTTAAATTGTCCTCACCAATATAAATACCCTGGTTGAACTTTATTAAACAAACCTGCTTGGACTTTGGACCCGCTGAATACTTTGAGAACCCCGACACAATTCAGTGACTTAGTAGGAAAGAATTAAAAATATCGGGCCCGATTCACAAAGGTAAACTGAGACGAAAGTCTAACTTTACGATTTTGGGTATTCACAAAGGGCATTTACGACCAAAACTTAAGTTTAACTGAGACAAAAGTCTAACTTTACTACTCGTAAATGCCCTTTGTGAATACCGAAAGTTGCAAATTTAGACTTTCGTCTCAGTTTACCTTTGTGAATTGGGCCCAAAATGTCTATCTTTGCTTGAGGAACATGGATAGACTATTGAACTTAAAAAACCTAGAATTGTCAAGAATCAATTGATTTTGCTTACCTACGACATGCACCCCTTCCTTGATTTCATTTGAAACTTGTCACAGGCTTGTATTGACTCAATAATTTGCACAGTCTAGTAACATTCCCCACTATCAATGTCTGGTCCAATGTTTTAACTGAATGTCCATGCTTTGATTTATCTAATCAAAATACACTGCACATTTTGTTCTTTTGTATATTTTATAAAAATCTGAGGCGGCGTTTTATATTGCCTATCCTACGTATGTTAAAATTTTAAGAATGTCGACCTGCTTTCCTGTTTTTGCAGCCACTACCTACTTTAGCGATTTGTTGTACCCTTTCGAGTTACTTAGGGTCTGCAATATATCCTAGGAAGAACCTGTCTACTCAAGAATTATTCAACCATGTTGAGTTGAACCTCTCCTTTATGTGCAATTTGCACCCAATGGTGTTATATTTTTTAACTCCTTCACTGCTAGGCCTTTTCCTCCCCTGTGCTAAGCCTTTTTTTGGCTACTTGGGGAACTTTGTGCTTAGGCCCCAATACCTTTTGTCCACATAAGGTACCCACACCAAATGTGGGTCCTATTCTTCCAACAGCCGGAGGATTCTAAAGGTACCCAGGGCTTGTGGATTTCCCTGGTGGGGACCGAGAAATAAGCCAAAATACAGCAACATTTTGGGTTTTTGTGGATAAAAGTGCTGCAGAAGAAAGCGTCTGCATTTTTTCTTGCAAACGAAGGATTTGCGGTGCTAAAATCACCATCTTCCCAGCTTCAAGGAACAGGCAGACGTTTGTCAGAAAAACAACATTTTCTACACAGTTTTGGCATTTAACTGGGACACAGCCTATTTTTCCTACTTTTTATGCTTTCAACGTGCTTCCAGTTAGTTGTAGAAATGGGTGTGAAACCAATAATGGACTGTTATACATTTCTGACAAGTAGACAAAATTCTGAATTCAGCAAGGGGGCATTTGTGTAGATCCTTTAAGGTTTTCCTATAGAAACTAACAGTTGAAATAAAAAATACTGAAATTGAGTTGAGAAAAACAGCCATTTGTGCCTACATTTTCACCTGTAACTTCTTCTACGTATGGCAGCTTTTTAAAATAAATATACTGTTACATCCACTGGACCATTCTGTTTGTGGGGATATATAAGACTTGTAGGTTCACCAAGAACCCGAGGTACCCAGAGACAATAACTGAGCTGCGCCTTGCAATGGTTTTTCATTGTGTACCAGGTATACAGCAATTCATTTGGTAAAATATAAAGAGTGAAAAATAAATATCAAGGAAACCTATGTATTTACAAAATGAGAACAAGATATGTAGTTTAGAAGTATGGCTATTTGCACATCTCGAAATTTGTGGGTACCCATACTAGCATGTGAAGTAGAGGGCACTTTTCGAAATGACTTTGTTTTTACAGACTTACATTTGGAAGGCAGAAATGCATAGAAAGTCAATTGGTAATAACACTTGTTCTACTATTCTGTGTTACCCAAAGTCTCCAGATGAAATGGTACCTCACTTATGTGGGTACGCCTACTGCTCGCGACAGGAAACGGCCCAAAACGCAACATGGACAAATTTCATTTTTCAAGTGAAACCTGACCCTTTTTTTGCAATGTGCCTAACTGTGAAATTTGGACCCTAGCTTAGCAGCACCTAGGGAAACCTAGCAAACCTGTACATTTTATAAAACTAGACACCCAGGGCAATCCAGGATGGGGTGACTTGTGTGGCTCTCACCAAGTTTTGTCACCCACAATCCCTTGCAAACCCCAAACTTTGTAGAACAAAAAACATTTTCCTCATATTTCTGTGATGGAAGGTTCTGTAGTCTGCGGGGAGCAACAAACTTCCACCCACCCAGTATTCCCCAAATTCTCTCAATAAAAAACGATACCTCATTTGTGTGGGTAGGTATAGTGCCCGTGACAGAAAAGGCCAAAAACGCAACATGGACACATCACATTTTTCCAGAGAAACCTGACCCTTTTTATCGCAATGTGCCTAGCTATGGATTTTGGTCGGCACAAAGGGAAACCTAGCAAACCTGTACATTCTTTTAAATCTAGATACCCAGGGGGATCCAGGATGAGGCGACTTGTGTGGCTCTCACCAAGTACTGTTACCCATAATCCCTTGCAAACCTCAAACTTTGTAAAAACAAACACATTTGCCTCACATTTCTGTGATGGAAAGTTCTGGAATCTGTAGGGAACCACAAACTGCCACCAACCTAGCGTTCCTCCACGTCTCCTGAAAAAAAGGTACCTCACTTGTGTGGGTAGGCTTACTGCCCACGACAGGAAAAATCCCAAAACTTACTGTGGGGACTTCAAAATTATAGATAATAAAAAGAATTGGATTTGCGAGTGAGTCACCTGCGTTTTTGGTCCCGGACTTGGTGGGCATCTATGGATACCTACCACCCCAGACATTTCTGAAAACTAGACACCGAGGGGAGTCCAGGAGGTGTGGCTTGCATGGATCACCCAAACTTTTCCTACCCAGAATTTCCTGCAAACCTCAAATTTAGTTAATAAAAACACATTTTCCTCACATTTCTGTATGGGAAAGTTGTGGGATCACTAGGCCGATACAAATCTCCTACCACCCTGCATTCCTCAAGGTCTCCTGATAAAAATGCTACCTCACTTGTGTGGGTAGGCCACGTTCCCGTGACAGGGAAGGGCCAAAAATGTTTTGTAGAGACATCAGAATTGTCTATCACAAAACAACCTGGTTTTACATTGGGAGCACCTGTGTTTTTGGTCCCGGTCTCGGCGGCCACCTAGGAAAACCTACCAAATCCAGACAATTCTGAAAACTAGACACCCCGAGGAGTCCAGGGAGGTGTGGCTTGCATGGATCCCCTGTTAGACCTGGCATCTTTTGGCGTGTTTCCCCAGTCTTTTTGCTTTCTGACCTCCAGGTTTTTACTCGGTTTTTGCTGGTTTAGTGTCTCTGCGCACTTTCTCACTGCTGTTCAGTGTGAAAGTGCAATTGCTCCTGTTGTAAATTGTTATTATGGATTGGTGTTTCCATGATTGGCATCTTTGATTTACTGGTAAGCCCCTAGTAAAGTGCACTAAGTGTGCCAGGGCCTGTAAATCAAATGCTACTAGTGGGCCTGCAGCACTGATTGTGCCACCCACATGAGTAGCCCTGGAAAGGTCTCTCAGACCCCCACTGCAGGCTCTGCGTGCAGTTTGTAACTGACATGTCAACCTGGAAAGTGCACCCAGTTGCCAGACCCTAATATTGCCTTTTCTTACATATAAGTCACCCCTAAGGTAGGCCCAAGGTACCCCTGTGGGCAGGGTGCTGTGTATGGTAAAGGTAGGACATGTACTAGTGTGTGTGGCGTGTCCTGGTAGTGAATTACAGTGCATTTCATTTTGTTTTTCACTATAGAAAGGCTATCTGACCTATAGGATAGAATGGGAGTTTTTACTTGTAACATCTTATAAGCATAACTTCCCAGTGGGACAAGTTAGGGAAATGCCTGGACTCAGAATGTGAAAATGCATCTTTTAGTAAAGATGATTTTTATGTTCTGTGTTTGAAAATACCACTTGTAGAAAGTAGGTATTTTCTTACTTGGTCATTCTGTGTGCCTCTGCTGGGTTTGTGAATTGACTGTCTGGCTTTGGAGTGACAGGGGCTGGGGATGTGCATTCTCTTCAGACAGCCACTGGGGGGTCACGGTGTGTCCTGCCTTTCCTGGATCAGTCAGGGCTGGGCTGAATAAACCTGGGCTGCATTTAGAGTAGTGGGAGGAGATTTCCTTGCACCTGAATGGGCCTGATCGGCTTTAGACAATGCTGTCTTCACCTCCTGCTGGGAAGCTGGGCCAGAGAGGACCAAACTGGTTTGTACTAAGCACAGACACTCCCTGCCTGAGAGAACAAAGGTATTTTGACAATAAATATTGGGGCCCAGACTCCAGAACTTTAGAACTCACTGGAATCAAGGAACCTGCCAAGAAGAAGAGCTGGAAGAGCTGCCAGGAGGAGTACTGCCCCTTTGCTGTGTTGTTGCTTTGTTCGGTTGGCCTACAGTTGCTGCTTCTGCCTTGGGCAGTGAAAGGACTGGACTGAACTTTCTATACTTGTGCTGAGTATCACCAAGGGCATGAAGTAGAGCCTGCCTCCTGTTCTGAAGTCTCAGGGATTGCAAAGACTTCTTCAACCTCTGGGTGCAGCTTCTGGAACAATTGTTTCAGTTGCCACAGAAAAGGGAAAAGTAACTGACTCCGTCGCTGGCTCTGTGTCCTGAAGGCACCACAGAGGGCACTGCCGCATCTCACACCGCAACCCTGGTATCATCGACGACCGCCGCCGCCACCAAGCCGCTGCTTGCACCGTGACCTGTGGGCACCGCACTCCGCACCGCCTCGTTTCACTTTGCCGCCCTGTTCTCACTGATGCCATCGCTGCCTGCTGACTTTGACACCGCACAACGCACCGCCTCGCCCCCCACAGCAGTCTGGGCCGACCAATGCCAGCTCCCACTAACCGGCTCTGACGCTTGCACCGCAACCTGCCAGCACCGCATCGAGCACCGCCTTTCCCTGCATGGTAAGACTTGGTCTCACTGACACCGCCTGGACGATCGTCACCGAGCTGCTGCCTGCACCGCATCGTGAGGGCACCGCACCCTGCACCGCCTCCATTTTGCAATGCAACCGCAAAGATTGCCACGACCGGCTCGCACCAACGTATCAGCCGCAACGCAAAAGGTACTGTTTACGAGTCTGCCGACACCCCTGACCGAAGCAGTCAGAGAGAACTGTTGGATTCTGTTGTTTTCAGTACCGTGGTAGCCCCGGATGGAGCTACTGACTCAGAAGAACTGTGTTTTTGAGACATTTCTGCAATTTTAAAGGATATCTTGCAAAGTATATAATCTTAAGTACTCTTAAGTACTGTATGTTGGATTCTTATCATTTTGGTCTTTTTTTGGATATATAAAAATATTGGATATTTTTCTCTCACACTTGTGTGGTGTCCTTTTGTAGTGTTTTCACTGTATTACTGTTGGTTATGTGCAAATGCTTTACACACTGCCTCTGACATAAGCCTGACTGCCCATGCGAAGCTACCAAGGGGGTGAGCAGGGGTTCTTTTAGGAATGTAACTCCCTTTCCCTGACTAGGAAGAAGGGCCCCTACTTGGACAAAGGTGCAAACCATTGTCCACTAGAGACCCCCATTTCTAACATTGGTTGTCAGCGGTGAGGATAGGACTTGTGTTTGCACTTGACTTACAGTGATTCATGTGCACTACTACCATATCGTAGACCAATACGTACCACATTCTGGCTTTTTTTCTTTTTGGACTATTTTAGATTTTCAGGTGATCTATAATTTGATTGCATGGTAGCACTGAGTCTAGGTTTTGCAGAGCTGCGCCAGCACTTGGTTGATAGTAAGCTGACTGACCCCAGGAAGCTTGTAATTGAGGCAAACAGTTGGGTAAGTACCAGGGTCCACAAGAAAGCGTTTGGGGGAGACTCAGCCAAAGGTGGGCAGGGTCCCCAGCAGAAGAGTGGGGGGACAAGGGTAAAGCACAGTAGTTCTCTAAAGGGCCCCAAACTAATACCCAGGGTAAAGGTTCCCATCCCCCAGGATACAATAAAGCAGTGGTCTCAGGGGGCGCTAGGGGGTGCACAAGAAAGATGGCTGCACAGTGGTGCGGCTCCTGCAGCCTAGACCATCTAATACTTATTTATCCTTACATGTGCATGGATAAACTACATTTGCAGCTTACTCCTACCTCCCTATAGTAGTGGGGAGCTGAAGAGAGTTCCGACTGATCCCGCAAGCGAAAACAGCAGAGGTAACCCCAGTGCGAGGTGAGAATGCGGAAGGAGTGGAGTGACTGAAGCGGGCACGGCGGCTCCACGAACAACTCGAGGCTGGTGCGGCAAGTGCAAACAAGGCCGCGACCGCATACAGTGTGCCATGTGGGAGGCTCGGCGGTTCCAGCGGAACCTGGCGGGCTATGCCCCTGGTTGCGTACTTGTGGATGTGCTGTCTGGGGCCGTACCTGCAACGAAAAGCCACTCATTGTAGGGCGGAGAAGTACGGGAAACCACAGTACCTGGCCCCGCGGTTGGAGGAGATGCTGCCATTTTCCAGCCGCTACGTAGCATCGAGGTGAGGCAGCACACTTGAGGAGCATGGCACGGCACAGCTCGAGTCCAAGGTGCCTTATTCTGGAAGGGCCCGGCAAGTAGCTACCCAAAGCGAGAAGGGGGCAAAACCGCAGACAGAACTCTGCTGAATAGTCCCTTCTAAGCAAAAGACACGCAGATGATGGACGGAATGCTGAGCAAATCAAACATTCTCCCACAGTCAATAGATCTGGGTTAAACCCATCGTTTTTTTGCTCACCATGCCACCCCATTTCAGACCCAGCCATATCCAAATCACTCTTCACCATGTGCCTCATGGGAACAGTCCAGACCGAACTGCCAGGCCAGGTCATCCCTGGACCAGAAAAAAGCATCCTGGGACTGGTTTCGGGGCATCACCCCTCATCAGCCAGGCTAGCTTGAATCCAGTGGCACAGTGAGCCCGGTACCCGTGTCTGGGCATACCCAGTGCACTTAGGGCGAGAAAGCAAAAGACACACAGATGATGGACGGAATGTAGAGCAAATCAAACATTCTCCCCCAGTCAATAGCTCTGGGTTAAATCCATTGTACTTTTGCTCACCATGCCACCCCAGTTTTGACCCAGCCATATGCAAATCAGTCTTGACCCTGTGCCTCATGGGAACAGTCCAGACCGAACTGCCAAGCCAGGTCCTCCCTGGACCGGAAACAAGCATCCTGGGACTGGTTTCGGGGCATCACCCCTCATCAGCCAGGCTAGCTTGAATCCAGTGGCACAGTGAGCCCGGGACCCACGTCTAGCAACGGTACACCTACACAAGCAGCACAGGACCCAGACACCCCACGCGGTAGGGGCCGCATGCTGAGCAGCACCACCAGGCCCCCTGGTAGCAAGACAAGGATGGATGTCTAAGAATGATGTGGAAGATAATGTGACAGGACCTGAGCTCTTGGTGCCACAACACTACTACACACATCACACTACTGGTCCTGCGTACCAACTTGCCACCCTCACAGTTACTGGGTTAACCTGTACTCCCTTGCTGGCCCTGTTGGAACAATGAAAACTCAGTCACGTATAGCAGTGGTAATAATTAAGGTGGGCGCTACCGTATAAAAGCCCCGTGGCCTGGACGTTGCGAGCAGTACTTACTTCTCCAAGTAACTCTTTACACCATACGACCTGGGATAGTAATAAAAAGAACATAACAACATACGCACAGGAGGGGGGTGATGTTCTTATCCGCCAGCTACGAGGTACTTACCTTACTTCTATAAAGACTGCCTGATACACCGGCGCATGCTGAATTACAACATAAAAATGGGCAGAACTGAAGGGAAGCAATCTAAACTGCCCTTCGAAGCATAGAAAGCCATGCGTCTGCAACAAGAGGAGAGTGATCGGAATGGAGCAGACACCCCACAGGAGAGCCCGGAGGAGGACTGGAGATCTCTGCTCCTTACTATGAAAAAGACCCTCACGTCCATACAATCAAAAATGGATACCATGTCAGCACGCATGGATACCATAGTGCACAAGATAGAAAAACATGATCACAGAAAAACAGAAGTGGAGAGCAGGATATCCGAATTGGAAGACACATCTGAAGGCAGCAAGGCACAACGACAACAAATGGATCAACCGTTGAAAGTGATTGCAGCCAAAAACGAAGTTTTGGAGGCGCGCTCAAGGTGCAACAATATACGAATTCTAGGAGTACTCGAGAGCGCAAACACGGGAAGCATGGAGGACTATATTGAATGCATGCTCACAGAAGTGTTTGGTGCTGAGACTTTCTCTCCACAACTGGTAATCGAAAGAGCACACCGATCACTAGGGCTGAGGCCCCCCCCGGGTGCCCCACACAGACCTATTATTGCCAGACTCCATAATTACCGTGATAGGGACACATTCTTCGACTTGCCAGAGAATAATGGAAAATCGAATATGATGGCATTGCGCTCACTTTCTGCCCCTTCTTCACTGCAGCAAGGAGAAAGTTTGTGCCTGTTAAAAGAAAGCTTCAACAAGCACAGATTGACTATGCCATGATATACCCAGCATGCCCGCAGAAGGTGGAAGACTTTCTGAAACAGAACCGACAGGAAGTGCCCAAAACGAAGTCAACCTGATCCCCTTCTCGGTCACCATCACCAATGGCAAGACAGGACTAGGCACAATGTAAATCTGACCAAGGCAGATTAGCCTCTAACGCAGAGCCAATCACTGGTACCCAACGGCATAATGGGAAGAACACAGTGCAAAGGCAGCAACAATGACAAAATAAGTTGGGACTTTCTTGCTGTGCAGATTTAGACTCACAATCCTTATCCCCACTGTAGAGCTGACTATTTTATTACTGAATGAGTTTTACGGTCTGGGCAACTGCCCCCCCTTATTGTTCCAACTCCGTGGGACACATTGGGGAGGAGGAAATTTGATGGCCCCCTGGTGATACCTCACAAGGAGAACCCTAATTCCACCCTAATTTGTGGTTTCTTTTTCAGATTAAGCAGTTTTCTCACTCTGCTCCTATTCAAAGTTCGTGGAGGGAGGCATATTTGTCTCCGGCAAGTTGGTGATGTCGGTGTGGGTGGGGGGGTTTGTGCTAGGGATCACATACAGCATATAAATTGTCTTCAATTCTATTGTAAAGTTCTGATTGTGTTCCGCACATACTGGTATACTACAAACAGTACACATCATAATTCCCCTATGCGTGAATGACGAGATCACAGCTATCTTCTAATATCCATCTTATGTCCTGGAATGTTCACGGGTTGTATAATCAGCGCCATTGTAGGCACATCCTTGCTTATCTAGATAGGCACCAGATTCACATTGCGCTCCTACAGGAGACACACCTCAGCCCTCTAATGTCCCCAGCCTTTGCGGCTCGATGTGCAAAGTATCGCTGCTTTACCTCTTATTCCACCTTCTCTAGAGGAACTGCAATTCTAATAAAGAAAAACACCCCGCTTGTTCTGGGAGGATCTCTGCAAGACTCGCAGGGCCGGTACAGTATTATGTGGGGAAGTTTACAATCCCACATGGTAACTATTGTTAATTGCTATGGTCCCAATACTGACGACCCCCAGTTTTTCACCATTCTATGAGGAAAGGTGTTAGATATTGGATTCCCCTATGTCCTATGGGGAGGCAACTTTAACACGGCATTGATGCCTAAGCTAGTTAAATCGCATCCACAACCTCACCACTACAGTGCAGCTCAGGGTCAGTTACTGGGTATCATAGCGGATAACCATTTTTGGGATGCTTGGAGGTATCTTCACCCCACCACCCGAGAGGGCACACATCATAAAGCAGTACACTCAACATGGTCTAGATTAGATTATTGGATAATCTCTAGAGGAATTGGGTACCGAGTGAAACAGATCAAGCATCGTGCTCGCACATATTCAGACCACTCCCCGATAAGATTAGTGCTGACCCCTCCTGGAAATGATTTTCCGTACAGCAATTGGCGACTTAATCCACTGACATTACTAGATACCACGTTCAGGATAGAAATGGAGCAAGAAATACAGGAATTCTTTCAGCGCAACACAGGGTCGGTGAAAATCATGTCAATGGTATGGGAGGCCTTTAAGGTCACCAAGAGGGGGTTGTGCATCTCCAAAGGGGGAGGCATCTTGTGAGACATCCAGGATTCACTCAAAAAGATGGAACTAGAAATAAAAAATAAAAAACAAGAAGCAGCATCATCTACTGATGGGGATAAAAAAGCAGCTCTCCGAGACAAGATAACTGAACATAGAGACAAAGCGGAGAGAGAATGTAGATATAGGAGCAAATACTATAGAGCTCGTATCTATGGGGAGGGGGAATGACAGGGCAAAGCCATTGCAGACCTCATTTGAACACCCGATTCTCTAACTATATTACCGAAATACAAATACCCAATGGCAACATCTATAGAGATACCCCAGAGCTCTTACGAATTTTCACAACATACTATTCCACTTTGTACACTACACAAAGAAAACAATCTCTTGACCACCCTCTGTACCTAGATGATATTGCACTAGGCTGGCTAGGAGATGCACATAGAGAATTCCTGGCTGCAGCATTGGAAGAAGATGAGATACGAACAGCGATTATGCAAATGAAATCAGGGCGGGTCCCAGGATCGGACGGCCTCCCGATTTAATTCTACAAAACATATGCAGATATTCTAGTCCCCATTTTTAAAAAGATATTTGAGGAAGCCAATGAAGTTGGAATACTGCCCTTAACTATGAGGAAGTCACAATCACCTCTTTACTCAAACCTGGCAATCCGGCATAACAATGTGAATCTTATAGTCTGCTCTCTTTAATTAACTGTGATAGCAAAATCTTGGCTAAGGTCTTATCTAATAGACAAAATCTTTTAATGGAGACCCTAATACTACCAGATTAGGCCGGGTTTGTTCTGGGGCACGCAACACCCCATAATCTACATAGTCTTCTCTCCATAATACAGGATGTAAATCCTCAAATAGCCGCAGTAGCAGTGTTCTTAGATGCTACAAAAGCATTTGATTTTGTAGAATGGGATTATCTCCTGGGAATACTTAGGCACATGGGAATGCCCTCTAGCTTTATTAAATGGATAGAATTATTTTATTGCCAACCCCAGGCCACAGTTCTCCTTAACGGATCACGCTCATTACCATTCCTGATAACTCGTGGCACGAGACAAGGACGCCATTATCCCCTCTCCTATTTGCGCTTGCAAGAGAACCTTTGGCAGCTATATTGAGGCAATATCATAAAGATCGGGCCCTGCGGTACCCCGCTAGGCACATTCTAACATCCTTATATGCCGATGACGTTACGCTTTATCTTACTGATCCACAAGAAAACCTAAATCCAATCCTGCGTGAATTTATTGTATTTGGGGAGCACTCCTGTATACACATCAACTAGAGTGAATTGCACATATCCCCCCTCACAGACGCAGTTTCACAATATACGTTAGACTATCCAATAGAATGGTGTCCCACTGAAGTTAAATATTTAGGCATCAAGATTACTAGAGACAAGACTGAACTAATGTGTATTAACTACAGTACAACCTTAGATGCCCTGACTGACTCCATCATATGCTGGATAGCCATACCATTATCCATGCCAGGGCAGATCTCTCACATAAAAATGGTGATACTACCCAAATTATTACACTTGTTTACTAATATTCCCTACAACTCAGGGCAGGCATTCTTTGCAGCCTTAAAAACACAGCTTATCCGACTAGCTTGGGGTGCTAGGCAACCTAGAATGAAATGGGAAGTACTTACCCTTCCCTTTTCACAAGGAGGGTTCGAAGCACCCAACTTTGAATTGTATTACTACTGCGCACAAGCACACTACGCTACATATTGGTTTCACCTCCCTCCATACATGCCACATTTAGCGGTTGAGTCAGGATATACGGACCCGGTTCCACTGACTGGAGTAACTGCGCTACACCCCAAAACCAGAGGCATGGCGCAAACTGGCAGCAATACTTGACACGCCAATGCTATATTCGCCCCGACTGCCCCTTAGATATCACCTGGATTTAAATGTAATTTACGAGCTAGCATGTAGACAAGTTTTGAAGAAAGTACAAATACATGACTGGGGAGATTTATATGACAATGGCATGTTCAGAACAAAGGAACAATTTTTCCACGAAACGACACCCACAACAATGGGCCTATTTATGTATGTCAGGCTCAGGCAAAGTGTTAGGGCTGCCACTCCAACGTTTCCGCATGAACCATGGACTCTGACCCCCTGCATGCGATCTTGCAATCAGAATCACCAAAACATGTAACTTCCCTCATATATCATAGCACACAAACATCTCATACACTGTGCCAGCTCAAGTCACGCATGCATTGGGACGAGGAGCTCGGAGCAACCCTTCTAGAAAAACAGTGGGAGTTTTGTTGCAGGCAGATGGGGAACATAAATGCAAATAGCAGGCTGCGTATGATACACTATAAATTTCTGCAGCGCCTCTATTACACCCCAGTCAAAATGTACAAATTCCAACTAAGAGATAGTGATAGATGTGAATGGTGCGGAAGAGAATCAGCAGATTTCCTACACCTGGCGTGGGAATGCCCCAACGTCATCCGATACTGGCATCAGGTATTTAATGCAATGGCGCAAATGATCGGATCTCCCCTACAGGTATCACCTGTCACTGCCATTTTAGGGTATACAGAGGAAACAGCCCTGTATATAAGAATTACGCAGCACTGGGGTTGTTGGTAGCTAAGCGCAGAGTCGCCTGTAGATGGGGAAGGGGAAGGGCTCCCAAATTCAAGGAATGGGTGCAAGATCTAATATTCTGGCAAGAAAAATCGCTAACTTATGCGGAATTGCTCCCACTCTCTTCCAGGCCAAATGATATCTGGGACCCGCTGAAAACATACTTATTAACTACGTCGACATATATACGAACCACATAGGAGACAACAAAAATAAGAACAAAAGGATCAGGAAGGATGCTAACGAGCTAGTTGTAAAGTTCAAGTAGTGACAAACATATCCAGCCCATTACATTTGTCTGTCAAACTATGGAAAGTGATGTGTGTACTATGGATCAAAAAACAAACGCTAGAGATAATAACATACTATGTTTCGGTTCGGCGCCACTCCAGGAAACAACTCAAAAGCATGCAGCTGTTATTTTACGTGACTAGCTAGCAGTGAATTGATATCAATTGTCACTGCAATATAAACATCAGTACAAGTTATAATTGATAAATGTATGCTGCTGTTATTGTGTTATTTGAAATGCAAATAAATAAATTAAAAACAAAAAGCAGTGGTCTCTTCAGGAAAGCCTGCAGAGACCGGCCCTGCAAGTGCTATGCCTGTGAGCAGGGGGGTCACTTGAAGGGGGACCCTAAGTGTCCCAAGAGGGCACAGCCACCCACCGGTGGGCAGACCAAGTTGTTGGCTACTGTAGCACTTGAGGAGAAGGGGTTCCCACAGGAGGGTGGGGATCCCGCAGAAATGACCCTTGTCCTAGGGGACAATGAGATGGTTTCAGGAACCAAGGTGCCTGCTAACACTAAAAAATACAGTGCCTAGGTGACCATCAATGGGAAAAGGGTAGAGGCTCTCAGAGATACTGGAGCCAGTGTGACCTCAGTCCGGTGTCACCTGGTCTCTGAGGAGCAAGTAGTCGCCAGGGCATTCCACCAAGTAATTGCTGTGGATAGCTCGGAGCGCCAGTGTATGGTGGTGCAGGTTCCCTTTGAATGGGGGTGGTCTCAAGTCCCTTAAGGGTGTTTGTGAGCCCTACCATGCTTGTAGATTGTCTGCTAGGAAACAACCTGGAGCAGTCCTTGTGGAAGGATGTTGAGCTCAGGTCTCACTTGGAGATGCTTGGGTTGCCATAGTGGGCATGCGTGACCAGTTGGTCAATGGTGGCTGGAAAGGGTGATCAGAAGGACCTGGAGCCTGAAACAGTGGCCCAGGTTCCTGCCAAGAGAAAGGGCAGGGGGTGCAGGAAACCCACCCTTGATGTTCCCACGGTCCAGGAGGAGGCTGACCTTGAGGAGGATGCTCCGGTACCTACAGGAGAGCAAGTAGCTGAACTGGGAGACTTATCTGAGCTGACCCATTAGCAGCAAGAAGGTGGTCCCACCAGGGAAGAATTCTGCAGGGAGCAGAAAGAGTGCCCTTCTCTGGAAGGTTTGCGGCAGCAGGCTGCAAACCAGGCAGCTGGTGATCAATCTGGATCACACTGGATCTACTGGGAGAATGGTCTCCTGTATAGCAAGCCTAAGGTCGCTGGGCCTGGGTCAGCCTGTGTGCTGGTGGTACCCCAGCGCTTTAGGACCTTCCTACTGAGTCTGGCTCACGATGTGCCTTTGGCAGGGCATTTGGGGCGGGACAAGACCTTTGACAGGCTTGTCACCCACTTCTTTTGGCCCTAAATGTGAAGGCAGTCAGATCTACATTGCAGGTCTTGCCAAAGTTGCCAGGCAAGTGGTAAGAGTGGGAGGAAGTGTTAGGCTCCTCTCCAAACTTTTCCAGTTGTTGGAACCCCTTTCGAAAGTGTTGGGGTGGACATTGTGGGGCCACTGGATCCCAAGACGGCCATGGGCAACAGGTACATCCTGGTCTTGGTGGACCATGCCACCCGTTACCCGGAGGCAATACCTCTCAGAACAACAACGGTGCCAGTGGTGGGCTGGGCATTAATGGGGATCTTTTGCCGTGTGGGTTTCCCCAGAGAGGTGGTTTCTGACCTTGGGACCAATTTCATATCCAAGTATATGACATACCTGTGGAAGGAGTACGGTGTAAACTACATGTTCACCACTCCTTACCACCCACAAGGTAACGGTTTGGTGAAAAGGTTCAACCAGACCTTAAAGGGCATGATCAAGGGTCTAACAGAACCCATGAGGTGTAAGTGGGATGTCCTCTTACTATGCCTTCTCTTTGCATACAGGGAGGTACCACTGAAGTCATTAGGGTTCAGTCTCTTTGAGCTTCTGTATGGGCACCCTGTGAGAGGACCTCTCAGTTTGGTCAAGGAAGGCTGGGAGACAGCTCCCAGGAAAACACCCCAGGTTGTATATAGCTACATGCTGGCCTTCAGGAACCAAGCTGCCCGCTTCAGGAAACACGCTCAGGCGAACCGGGAAGCAAGCCAGGAGGAAATGAAACACTGGTATGACCAGAATGCCACTCTGATAGAGTTTCAGCCTGGCCAGAAAGTGTGGGTCATGGCCCCATTGGAACCTAGTGCCTTGCAGAACAAGTGGACTGGGCCTTTTGAGGTGGTGGAGCGCAAAAGTGATGTCACCTACCTGGTGAATTTGCAGACTCCCAGGAACCCTTTCAGGGTCCTCCATGTGAACCGCCTCAAGCCTCACTTTGGGAGGTCTGAAGTGAGCATGCTCTTGGCGTCCTCCTGTCTACCAAGGAGCACGTTGGGTTAGTGGAAGGTGTGATCCTCTCCCCTACACTGACCTCAGAGCAGCAGGGTGACTGTCATCAATTTAAATCCACACAGAAGGAGCGTACAGTTATTGTAAATTCATCCACAATTAATTATTGAAGTCCATAAATAATCAATATTCCAATGCAAGCTTCCTTGTCCACTTGTCTTTATTGACACTTGTTCCAAACTCTTCAAAACACAGATCAATCAATATTTCAATACAGCCAGCCTACGCGTTTCGTCCCCCATGGGACATCATCAGGGCTGAATCATTATTCATGTTACTGTCTGTTTCTTATTCTTTTTCCAATTTTCCGATATTTCTATTTTATGATGTAAATTCTTTTTATAATGTCGAACGAGTTCCTGTCAATTGCTCTTCCAGCCTTCCTAATCGATTTTCAAAATTTCTATTTGATGATGCTAATTCTTTTTATACTGACTGTCATCAGTTGTCGGGACAGTTCGCCACACTGTTCTCTCTGACCCCAGGTGTTACTCCACTGGTGTACCACTGATGTGGACACTGGTGACAGCCCTCCTGTAAAACACAAGATTTACAGGTTGACTGACCCGTTCAGGGCCAGCATCAAAGAGGAGGTCGCTAAGATGTTGACGTTAGGGGTGATATAGCCCTCCAACAGTCCTTGGGAGAGGCCCAGTGGTCTTGGTCCCAAAGGCTGCTGCACCCGGTGCCACTCCAAAATTGCGGTTCTGTGTGGACTACTGTGGGATCAATGCCGTCACTAAGACTGATGCGCACCCCAGTCCCAGAACTGATGAGCTCATTGATCAATTGGGAGCTGCCAAGTTCCTCAGCACATTTGATTTGATGTCTGGGTACTGGCAGATTACCTTAACCGATTGGGCCAAGGAGAGGCCAGCATTCTCAACCCCAGAGATGCATTACCAATTCTGGGTGATGCCCTTTGGATTGAAGAATGCCCCTGCCACCTTTCAGAGGTTGGTCATACAGGTGTTGTCTGGACTGGAGGATTTCAGTGCCGCCTACCTGGACGACATTGCAGTGTTCAGTTCCAGCTGGGAAGAACACTTGCAGCACCTCTGGGAAGTGTTGAAGGCTCTGAGAGGGCAGGCCTCACAGTCAAGGCCAGTAAGTGCCAGATCGGGCAGGGCTCTGTGGTGTACTTGGGACACCAGGTAGGAAGTGGCCAGGTGGCGCCCCTGCAGCCCAAGATTGACACCATTCTGGCTTAGGAGCCCCCCAAGACCCAGACAGGTCTCACCGGTTACTACAGGAGATTTGTTAAGGGCTATGGCACCATTGTTGCCCCCTTAATCAGCTGACTTCCAGGAAGCAGCCCAGGAAGGTGATCTGGACTGATGCCTGCCAGAAAGCTTTTGATGCACTGAAGGCAGCCATGTGCACGGCACCCGTGCTCAAGGCACCCGAATTCTCCAAGGAATTTGTAGTGCAGACTGACGCTTTAGAGCATGGTGTGGGAGGGGTGCTCTCACAGATGAATGAAGAGGGCCTAGACCAGCCTGTAGTCTTCCTTAGCAGGAGACTACTCCCCAGGGAACAGAGGTGGATTACCATAGAAACAGAAGCTTTTGCTGTGGTCTGGGC
This sequence comes from Calotriton arnoldi, assembly GCA_963921515.1. Lineage (NCBI taxonomy): Eukaryota > Metazoa > Chordata > Amphibia > Caudata > Salamandridae > Calotriton > Calotriton arnoldi. Next base: position 1,273,906 of record CAWUFW010005306.1, on the reverse strand, counting down.
GCCGAAGAAGCTAAGACCCTACCTGTATGGGACTCACTTCCGAGTTTAGACAGACCACAGGCCCCTCGGATGGTTGATGCAAATGAGGGGTGAGAACCCAAAACTGTTGAGGTGGTCCATCTCCCTACAAGGAATGTCCTTTACGGTGAAACACCACCCTGGCACAGAACATGTCAATGCTGATGGTTTGTCCTGGTTCTTCCTCCTTAGTGAAGAGAACTCCCAGGTAGTCGAGTAGTTCTCCCTACTTTCAGCTGGAGGGGACATGTGTTAGACCTGGCATCTTTTGGTGTGTTTCCCCTGTCTTTTTGCTTTCTGACCTCCAGGTTTTGACTCTGTTTTTGCTGGTTTAGTGTCTCTGCGCACTTTCTCACTGCTGGTCAGTGTTAAAGTGCAAGTGCTCCTGTTGTAAATTGTTATTATGGATTGGTGTTTCCATGATTGCCATATTTGATTTACTGGTAAGCCCCTAGTAAAGTGCAATGAGTGTGCCAGAGTCTCTGTACATCAAATGCTACTAGTGGGCCTGCCGCACTGATTGTGCCACCCACATGAGTAGCCCTGGAAAGGTATCTCAGAACTGCCACTGCAGGGTCTGCGCACTGTTTGTAACTGCCATGTCGACCTGGTAAGTGCACCCACTTGCCAGGCCCTAATCTTACCTTTTCTTACATATAAGTCACCCCTAAGGTAGGCCCAAGGTACCCCTGTGGGCAGGGTGTTGTGTATGATAAAGGTAGGACATGTACTGGTGTGTGTGGTAGGTCCTGGTAGTAAATTACAGTGCATTTCATTTTTCACTATGGAAAGGCTATCTGTCCCATATGACAGAATGGGAGTTTTTACTTATAACATCTTATAAGCATAGCTTCCCAGTGGGACAAGATAGAGAAATGGAGTTTAGTATGCCTGGACCCAGAATGTGAAAATGCATCTTTTAGTAAAGATGATTTTTATGTTCTGTGTTTGAAAATACCACTTATAGAAAGTAGGTATTTTCTTGCTTAACCATTCCGTGTGCCTCTGCTAGGTTTGTGGATTGACTGTCTGGCTTTGGAGTGACAGGGGCTGGGGATGTGCATTCTCTTCAGACAGCCACGTCGGGGGTCGAGGTGTGTCCTGGCTTTCCTGGATGAGTCTGGGCTGGGCTGAATAGACCTGGGCTGCATTTAGAGTAGTGGGAGGAGATTTCCTTGCAGCTGAATGGTTCTGGTCTGCTTTAGACAATGCTGTTGCCACCTCCTGCAGGGAAGCTGGGCTGGACTAAGCACAGACACTCGCTGCTGCCTGAGAGAACAAAGGAATTTTGAGTATAAATATTGGGGCCCAGACCCCAGAACTTTAGAACTCGCTAGAATCAAGGAACCTGCCAAGAAGAAGAGCTGGAAGAGCTGCCAGGAGGAGTACTGCCCCTTTGCTGTGTTGTTGCTTTGTTGGGTTGGCCTGCAGTATCTGCTTCTGCCTTGGGCAGTTAAAGGACTGGACTGAACTTTCTTTACTTGTGCTGAGTATCTCCAAGGGCTTGAAGTAGAGCTTGCCTCCTGTTCTGAAGTCTCAGGGACTGCAAAGACTTCACCAACCTCTGGGTACCACTTGTCCACTTCTGGAACCATTGTTTCAGTTGCCACAGAGAAGGGAAAAGCAACCGACTCCGTCGCTGGCTAGTGTCCTGAAGGCACCGCAATGGGCACCGCAGCATCTCGCACCGCAACCCTGGTCTCACCAACGACGATGACCACCGACGCCGCCACTGAGCCGCTGCTTGCACCGTGACCTGTGGGCACCGCCCTCCAAACCGCCTTGCTTCACTTTGCTGCCCTGGTCTCACCAATGCCGTCACTGCCTGCTGAATTCGACACTGGTGACCACATCGTGGCTGGGGGCACTGCTTGTAAGTTTCACGATGCACCGCCTCCTCCCCCTCAGCAGTTTGGGCTGACCGACGCCAGCTCCCGCTAACCAGGTCTGTCGCTTGCACCACAACCTACCAGCACCGCATTGAGCACTGCCTCGCCCTGCACCATAAGGCTTGGTCTCACTGATGCCGTCTGGATGATCGTCATCGAGCTGCTGCCTGCACCGCATCGTGAGGACACCCCACCCTGCACCGCTTCCATTTTGCAATGCAACCGCGACGGTTGCCACAACCGGCTCGCACCAACGTGTCAGCCGCACCGCAAAAGATACTGTTTACAAGCCTGCCAACATCCCAGACCGACGCGGTCATACAGAAATGTAGGATTCTGTTGTTTTCAGTACCACAATAGCCCCGGATGGAGCTACCAACTCGGAAGAACTGTGTTCTTGAGATATTTCTGCAAATTTAAAGGATATTTTCAAAGTATATATTCTTAAGTACTGTATGTAGGATTCTTATCATTTTGGTCTTGTTTTGGATATATAAAAATATTGGATATTTTTCTAAACTGGTGTGGTGTCCTTTTGTAGTGTTTTCACTGTATTACTGTTGATTATATGCAAATGCTTTACACACTGCCTCTGAGATAAGCCTGACTGCTCGTGCCAAGCTACCAAGGGGGTGAGCAGGGGATATTTTAGGAGTGTACCTCCTTTACCCTGACTAGTTAGAAGGGTCCCTAATTAGACAAAGGTGCAAACCATTTCAAACTAGAGACCCCCATTTCTAACATCCCCCAAATATTTTCATACCCAGAATCCCATGCAAAGCTCAAATGTAGCTTAAAAAAACACATTTTCCTTACACTGGAAAAAATGCCTTATGAGGTTCCCCAGCTCCTGAGGCTCACAAACAAAAAAGAAAGTTCTTCTGCTGTAAACAGCAGAGGGATTTGCTGGTCATGTGCAGAGGCCGGAATGCAGAGGACGGAATAATTCCGTCCTTGGCACACGAGCACTGTGGCGCAGGACGGAACTATTCCATCCTGTGCACCCAACGACTTAATCCTCAGCTGTTTTGAACTTATTTATTGAATTTTGTCTTTAATTATAACTTGTCAAATTGTTATATTTTGTATGCTTTTATCATTTTTAACATGAAAATCGAATAAAGCTAAATGAATTGAATTGAATCAACAGGAGAAAGTCAGTTACAGAAACAGGAAATATAGAAAAAAAGGATAATGCTGGGATAACAAGAATTTAACAAACATTAGATAGACCAGTCAAAAAAAGGAGACAGCATAACAAAAGTACCCAAGGCAAAATTATTTTACTAGTGGGGAGAGGTAAAAGTTAGGGAAATAAAATTAACAGGATTTAATGTGGCCAGCAGAACCACCTGCTACGGCTGTGGTGCAGGTGGTAGTGGTGGATCACTGACATAATATCGAGGAAGAAAATATCGACATGACAAAATATCGAGTTAAAAATATCGAATACCAAAATATCGACTCCCTTTCTACAAACAGGTAAGTACAAAAATATCAAATCAAAAATATTGTTGTAAAAAATATAGGGGCCCATTACGATACCCGGCGTAAAAAAATCTGCCAGGCATGGAAGCGGCAAAAATCCGCCCGCACACACCGTCTGAACACCGACCACGCCATTACGATTACACAAACCGAAAACCACCATCGGCGGAAAAATCACACAAGATACCGCCCGCCATCGTCCGAGTCGGAGTCAAACCGCCCGCCACGGACGGAAACACGCACGACAACACAAAACCGCCCGCCCTCACGCCCGACACACCGCACGTGAGATTACGATCGCACCGCCATGAGCGCGGGAAAACTACAAATATACCGCCCGCCAGCGCAAACAACGCCGATGAGAATCGACACGGCAGAAGCCATGGCGCCCACGTCCCTGCACAGAAACCATCCACTGACAAAAACAATCGCACACAACATGGCGAACAAGTCCACACAGCAAGGCACGCACAAATACACAAGCACAGTACACATCCCGAAAACACCCCCCCCCTGGACAAACAAAAACTACAAAGGCCAGAACCCCAGACACAACACACCTGAAAACAACAGACCATGAGGACACACCCACATAGGTAAGTACAAAAGCAGCACTCCCAATCAATCAATCAATCACGGCATTTATAGAGCGCGCTACTCACCCGGGAGGGTCTCAAGGCGCTGGGGGAGGGGGTAAGTTACTGCTCGAACAGCCAGGTCTTGAGCTGCTTCCTGAAGGAGAGATGGTCCTGGGTTCGCCGAAGGTGAGTGGGGAGGGAGTTCCAGGTCTTGGCTGCCAGGTAGGAGAAGGATCTTCCTCCGGCGGTGGCTCTGCGGATGCGTGGTACGGTGGCGAGGGCGTGGCTGGTTGATCGTAGCTGGCGGGTGGGCGTGTAGAAGGTCATGCGGTCGTTGAGGTACTTGGGGCCCAGGTCGTGGAGGGCCTTGTGTGCGTGGGTGAGGAGTCTGAACGTGATTCTCTTGCTGACGGGGAGCCAGTGCAGGTCTTTCAGGTGTCCGGTGATGTGGCTGTGCCGGGGGATGTCCAGGATGAGTCGTGCGGAGGCGTTCTGGATGCGCTGGAGTCTTTTTGAAGTTTGGCTGTGGTTCCGGCGTAGAGGGTGTTCCCATAGTCCAGTCGGCTGGTGACGAGTGCCTGGGTGACGGTCTTCCTGGTTTCAGTGGGGATCCATCTGAAGATCTTGCGGAGCATGCGCAGGGTGTTGAAGCACGAAGATGAGACGGCGTTGACTTGTCTGGTCATCGACAGGGAGGAGTCCAGGATGAAGCCCAGGTTGCGTGCGTGGTCCGTTGGCTTGGGCGCGGTGCCCAGGGCCGGGGGCCACCAAGAGTCGTCCCAGGCGGAGGGTGATGAGCCCAGGATGAGGACTTCCGTCTTGTCTGAGTTCAGTTTAAGGCGGCTGTTCCTCATCCAGTCGGCGACGTCTCTCATCCCGTCGTGTAGGTTGGCTCTGGCGGTGGTGGGGTCGTTGGTGAGGGAGAGGATCAGCTGGGTGTCGTCGGCGTAGGAGATGATGTTGAGGTTGTGTTGGCGTGCGATGGCTGCGAGGGGGCTCATGTAGACGTTGAAGAGGGTTGGACTGAGTGAAGATCCTTGTGGAACGCCGCAGATGACTTCGGTGGCCTCGGATCTGAACGGGGGAGGCGGACTCTCTGGGTTCTTCCGGCGAGGAACGAGATGATCCATTCCAGTGCTTTCTCTCGGATTCCGATGTTGCTGAGGCGCTTCACTAGGGTGCGGTGGCAGACGGTGTCGAACGCCGCGGAGAGGTCCAAGAGGATGAGGGCTGCTGTTTCCCCGTTGTCGGTTAGGGTTCTGATGTCGTCGGTGGCTGCGATAAGGGCGGTCTCGGTGCTGTGGTTGGCCCGAAACCCGGACTGCGAGGGTCGAGGATCCATTCGTCTCGAGGAAGGCGGCAAGCTGTCTGTTGACGGACTTCTCGATGACTTTGGCCGGAAACGGAAGGAGCGAGATGGGACGGTAGTTCTTGAGGTCGGTGGGGTCCGCCGTTGGTTTCTTCAGGAGGGCGGTAAGCTCGGCGTGCTTCCAGCTCTCCGGGAAGGTGGCGGTGTGGAAGGAGGAGTTGATGATGTCCCGGAGATGGGGTGCGATGGTGGCGTCGGCTTTGTTGAAGACGTGGTGTGGGCAGGGGTCGGTTGGTGATCCGGAGTGGATGGAGTTCATCGTGCGGGTGGTGTCTTCGGTGCTGATCGGGGTCCAGTTGCAGAGGGTGGTGGTGGCGGGCGTTGGTTCGGCGGTAGGGTGCGTGGTCTGTGCGTCGAAGCTGTTATGTATGTCGGTGATCTTGCGGTGGAAGAACGCGGCGAGTGAGTTGCAGAGGTCTTGCGAGGGGTGATGTCGTTGTTTCCGGCGCTGGGGTTGGAGAACTCTTTGACGATGCTGAAAAGTTCCTTGCTGTCGTGGGCGTTGTTGTCCAGTCGTTCTTTGAGTGCCGACTTCTTGGTGGCACGGATCATCTGGTGGTGTTTGCGGGTGGCGTGCTTGAGGGCGGTCCTGTTGTCTGTGGTCTGGTCGAGTCGCCAGGCTTTCTCGAGAGTGCGGCAGTTCTTCTTGGATTCCTTGAGTTCGTTGGTGAACCAAGGGGTTTTCTTGCTTCCGGGTCTGCTGGGAGGGTTTTTAGTGGTGCGAGGTCGTCGGCGCAGGCGGTCAGCCACTTGGCGAGGTTGCTGGCTGCTTCGTTTGGGTCCGTTGTGTTGGTGGGTGTGTTCTGGCTGAGGGAGGCGGTGAGCTGCTCGGCGGTGATCTTGCTCCAGCTCCGGTGGGGAGCCTGTTGCGGGTGGTGGTGGGTCGCAGTCTTTCTGAAGCTGAAGTGGACGCAGCTGTGGTCGGTCCAGTGGAGTCCGGTGGCGTGGCTGAAGGAGATGTGCTTGCTGGAAGAGAAGACGGGGTCAAGCGTGTGGCCGGCGTAGTGGGTGGGCGTGTTCACCAGTTGCTTGAGTCCGAGGTTGGCGAGGTTGTCCAGCAGGGCGGTGGTGTTTCTGTCGTTGTTGTTCTCCAGGTGGAAGTTGAGGTCCCCTAGGAGGATGTAGTCGGCGGAGGGCATGGCGTGCGGGCTGATGAAGTCTGCAATGTCTTCGCTGAATAGTGTGCGTGGTCCCGGGGGTCTGTAGATGAGGGTGCCTCGGAGGGTGGTCTTGGGGTCAGTGTGTATCTGGAAGTGTAGGTGTTCGGCGGCGGTGAAGGTCTCGTCGGAGTTAGTCGAGATGCGGATGGTGTTCTTGTGTACGATGGCGATGCCTCCTCCCGTCTGGTTGACGCGGTCCTTCCGGGTGATCTTGTATCCGTCCGGGATGGCTATGGCGATGTCGGGCGCTGAGGAGGCGTTCATCCAGGTTTCGGTGAGGAAGGCGACGTCCGGTGCTGTTGCGTCGAGCAGGTCCCAGAGTTCCACGGCGTGCCTGTGGACGGAGCGGGTGTTCAACAGGATGCATTTCAGGTGGTTGCTGCTGGTGCTCGACTTGGCGGAGGTGGTGCACGTCCGGGGGCAGGTGAATCGGCAGGCTTGGCAGGTGAAGGGTCCGTGGGTGCGTCTCGGTGAGGCTCGGTAGCAGGCAGGGTTCCGGCCGGCATTGAGTGCGGTGAGGGTGGCGGCGTCGTAGGTCCGTCGAGTAGTGTTGCATCGGTGGGATCCAGGGGTCCTGGCTCTGGGCGCGGGCCAGGCGCGGACGGGCGCAGACGGGCTTACCTTTGGCGCACCTTCGGCGCTCCGTCGGTGCTCCCGCTGCGCGCGGCCGCTGCGCGGTCGCTCAGGGGGCGTCATAAGTAAGGAGCCGGGAGGGAGGAGCAGCTGGGTGGCGGGAGCGGGCGGCGAATGGAATCACGGGGGGCGGGGCCGCAGGGAGGCAGTGGCGGGGAAGTCCCAGGAGCAGCGGGCAGTGAGCGAAGGAATCTCCAGGCAGGAGGCGGCAAGGCAGGCAGGAGCGGCAGCAGTGAGTGGGGCGACCAAGCCCTGTGGAGGGCTGAGCGGTCACACTCTGTGGTCCCCTACGGTCCCCTTAAGTAAGGAGCCGGGAGGGAGGAGCAGCTGGGTGGCGGGAGCGGGGCGGCGAATGGAATCACGGGGGGGCGGGGCCGCAGGGAGGCAGTGGCGGGAAGTCCCAGGAGCAGCGGGCAGCGGGAAAGTCCCAGGAGCAGCGGGAAAGTCCCAGGAGCAGCGGACAGCGGGAAAGTCCCAGGAGCAGCGGGAAAGTCCCAGGAGCAGCGGGCAGTGAGCGAAGGAATCTCCAGGCAGGAGGCGGCAAGGCAGGCAGGAGCGGCAGCAGTGAGTGGGGCGACCAAGCCCTGTGGAGGGCTGAGCGGTCACCACAGACCACAACCCCTTGCAACATTGCAAACTAGAGAGGAGAGGAGAGGACACAGTGACACAGCAAGGACAGCAGCACACCACAGAAACGCACACATCACAACCACCACCACCACCACCAAACACCGGCACCACAAACCCCCTGCACATTACACAACACACACCGCACCAGCACCACAAACACCATGGCACCACAAAGAATGCCCAAGTTCACGCCCATGGAGCTGACGGTCATGGTCGACGAGATCATCAAGGTGCACCCACAAATCTATGGGAACCTGGTCCAGCACACACCACTAGCCACCAGAAAGAGAATGTGGAACCGGATCGTAGACCAGGTCAATGCAGTCGGGACCTTGCCCAGGAACAGAGTCGAAATAAACAAACGGTGGAATGACGTCAAGAGCCTGGTCAAGAAGAAGGAGAGCAAGAACAGAGAGCTGGCTGCCGTCACTGGCGGAGGGAATCCCGCGCTCTTCAAGACCTTCAAAGCGTGGGAGGAGAAGGTGCGAGTCATCATACATCCCGAGATCCTCGCTGGATTAGCAGGGGAGTGGAGGCTGGTAAGTACAAACTAATGTATACCAGCACACCGCTATGTACTCACATGCACTACCACCATGCCACAGCTCCCAGGGACAAACACCCCCATGTCCAGCACACAATACACAACACATCACACACACATGCAACAGACACCACCACACACAGCCCAAACCGAACAACTGTAAGATGCGTGGGGACATGTGTACACTCAGCCAGCCACGTAACCACCAACAGGTCCCCAAATATGCCAGAAGCGCCACAACGAGCACCCACCACACCCATGTGTCCGCCATAGCTGCACTAACCGACAAGTAACAGGTAAGTGGCAGGAACACAAAGTGCAGTGGGTGGGAGGGTGGACAGCCCAAGTACAAAACACAGCAGGCCCCTAGTCCCACAGCACAGCAAGGAGGAGCATCCCCCACACCCCACAGCCACGTGTCAGCCACCGCAGTGCACAACGACAGCCGAAAGGTAGACATCACAGTCCACAGCAATCGGTGTCAGTGGGTGTCCAGCCACCACCACGACCCACAACACCCCCCCACCCCCACAGACCTGCAACATGGAGCACCCCCGCTTAGAACCATGTGGCATCCAGTACAGTGCACGCACGAACAACCTGCAGGTGGGAAACTGGACAGGGCTGGATTACTGGAGGCATGAGGACCGTAACACGACCAACACATGGGACATGTCACGTAGCAGACGAACACGCAGCACCGCCCACCGTCACGAACAAGTGAACAATGTGCACACGGACATGAACCACAGACTCACACCCCACATGACCCATCACAAACACAGCAACACCCAAGGAGCCACGTCTGCATGCACAAGCCACACTGAATATAGTACCACACGGCAGCCACTGTACAACCCATCACACACAACCGAAACACCATTGAAGTCCTGTCCATGTAGCCCCTACTGCCTGTCAACCACACACCCCACAACTACGCCTATGTAAGACAAACAACACTAGACGCAACAGAGCGGAACAACATAAATGCACACGAACACCACTGAACCCATCAAACACACAGACACACCATGCACATACAACATACCATCCATCCCATCCGTCAGCCCCAGTCTCATGAAAGGCATGTCATCCGCACAGCTGCCACACATACAGCAGTCACGCTAAGATACATGCCCATGACCAACCATGTGCCAGAAGTCAATGAAGCGCACGACACACTGTGAGCAACAACACACAACATGGGCCACACCCCCCGAGCACTGCAGTGATGCACATGGCACAGGGCAGCACGCACACCAAGGAGATGGGACAACTGCAATACGTTGGCTGGCACACAACCATCACTCACTCATAACGATGCGTCCAATGCCATGTCCAGTAATCACAACAGACAGCAAATATGCAAGCCATGTCAAGCATGCACACACCTCAAACCATGCACTGTCATGCTGCCACAACACATGTCACGTTCGGCACCCATGGCTCACAGCATGTACCCCAAAAGCATATTCCATCCCAAATGCGAATCTGGGGCATGGCCCCCATGTTGCCATATGCGTTCCTAAGCGTCCCATCTGAACACCAAAAGCAAAGTACAAACCAGACCCAGGATGGGCCAGGAGCCCGCATACACCAGAGTCACAATAAGTAGGGGCACAGCAACACACCCATCGGCATGGCCAATCCGTCCCATGCCACATGTGCACAGCACACAGTCCCATTGTCAAGCACACACAACTACAAATGCTACAGCCACACACACGCCTCCGGGAAACCCATGTACGAGATTGCACGAACTGTTAATGTCAGACGACAAATACGTACTTCGCCAGGTGCAACACAATAACAAATCTCATTCTCTCCACAGGTGACGAACTGCTGGATGCTGGGGATGGAGACAGCAGCCAGCACAGCCAGCCTACAAGCCCCGAACGAGGACACACGGATGTGGAGGATCTGTCCTCCTCTTCGGACACGGACCACCAAGCAGGCCCATCTGGTGTGGCAGGGCCCAGCCGCTCCCCAGGACCCCTCCTACCCACCAACCCATCATCCAGGGCTGCTGAACATTCCCAGCCCCCTGCTGCCACTGTCGTCGCGGCCACACCCACGGTAATTGCGGCCACACCCACGGTCATTGCGGCCACACCCACGGTCATTGCGGCCACTACCATTGCCGCAACCGCCACCATCGCCGCACCGACCACCACCGCCGCCACCACCACCACGTCTTCGCTGGCACCAGCCCCAGCGCAGGTGGTGGCCCGGCCGACTGGATCCACCCTGGGAGCCACAGCGAGGACCGTGGTGAGCAATGTGGCTAGTGGGCAGGCCGGTGGCAGCAGTACTGGTAGGAGGAGCAGGGTCAGGGAAACACAAGTCTCCCCTGGGAGCCATGCCCTGCCTCAAATGGCCAGAGTCCTTGGGGCCTATGAAGAGGCCCAAGAACAATGGGTCAGGTCTGCTTCAGACACGCGGGAGGTGCTGGGGGTGCTGAGGTCCATGGACGCCCGTATGGGCCAACTCGTGGACCTCATGGGCCAGCTGGTGGTGGCGGTGAGGTCACAGCCAGGGACAGCAGCTCCCCTCCGCCACCACCTGCCGGGGCGCAGGGTCGAGCAGCAGTGTCCAGTTCCCCTGCGTCCACAGCCAGTGAGCACACCTCAACCACCAGCATGTCGCAAGCAGGCACCCCCTCGCAAACGTGGAAGGGGCCGTCCGAAGTGGAAACAGATCTCCCGGGAGGACTTCGCACGCTCCAGACGCAAGTGAGGCAGCCAGCCAGCCTTCCTTGACCACCCACTGCATTGACTTGGACTACGATCCCACTCCACACAGCCATCTGGATGGCATGTGTGTGTTGGACTATGGACATAGAACCAGTGGGTACACCCTGAGCATCACGCAGCCATGACCGACAGCTCATTGTCACTGCACGCACCACTTATGTCATCACCTTACACACAATCACATGTCACAGTTTGAAATAAATGCACCTCTTACACAAACTGCTGTTTGTGCCCTGTGTTTTATTTGTACGGAATACAACGGCCACCTTGGGCGGAAAGGCACCTGATGCGTGGCATGGCAATGGAACCGGAGGGCCTGTAGGGACCTAGGGGTGGGAGACAGAACAGGAGCACATTCAATGAGTGTCACACACCCATCACACAGTACATGTCAACAACTACAAGCAATGTACACACATCGCACAGAGCAATAGGGCACAATGCCACAGCCACCAACAGTGGCATACTACCCTGGCCATGGAGCGTTGACACACAGCACGCAGTGAACAAACGGCCACCCTGACACAGCACACACACACCTGCACAGACACAGCCACATCAGCCGTCGTACATGGACACTCACCGTCAAGTGAAGTAGTGGGCGATGAGCTGCTGCCGCACATTACCAGCTTCCTCCTCTCCGCTGTCCTCCTCACTCGAGCTGTCCTGGTCTGCGGGCTGGGGCCCTGGTTGATCTCCGTCATCCACGATGAGGGGGATCTGCTTCCGAATGGCCAGATTGTGCAGCATGCAGCACGCCACCACTATCTGGCACACCTTCTGTGGGGAGTACGCCAGCGCACCCCGGTGCGGTCCAGGCACCTGAACCTGGACTTGAGGAGGCCAAAGGTACGCTCGACCACACGTCTGGTCCTCCCATGTGCCTCATTGTAGCGATCGTCTGCTGGGGTGCGAGGATTCCTCAATGGACTGAGCAGCCATGCCCCATTCGGGTACGCAGAGTCACCTGGGTGTGAGTGACACAGAGAACCGTTGCTATTCCAACTGGACAGGGGACAGCATCGCACAACCAGCACGCTACACCACTCCACATACTCACCGACAATACAGCCACGATCCTGTTGCAGATTGGACATCAGTCGTGGCAAGATGCTGTTGCGCATTATGTGTGCGTCATGGGCCGAGCCTGGGAACTTTGCACACACGTGGGTGATCACCATGTCCGCAAGGCACACCACTTGCACATTCAGGGAGTGCGTGTGCTTCCTGTTGCGGTACAGGTGCTCAGTGGCCTGTGGTGGAACAAGGCCAACATGTGTGCAGTCAATGGCTCCAACGACGTGTGGGATTCTGCCAAGGGCATAGAATGCACCCTTCACTGCCGCCAATTCACGAGCCCTGGGGAAGCGGATGTACCTGTTTCGGTACAGCATCATGGCTGCCAGTACATCCCTCAGCACCTTGCTGAACATGGGCTGGGACATCCCTCCTCCACTGCCCACTGTGTGCTGGAATGACCCAGTGGCGAAGAAATGCATGGCGGCCATCACCTTAGCCGTGGGGGTGACAGCTGTCGGATACACCCTGCGGGGACGGAGATGGGGTTCCAACATGGCACACAGTCGATGCAGGGTTGGCCTGTCCAGCCGAAACTTCCTAATGACCTCTGTATCGTCCATGTCCGCCAGCAATTGGTATGGGCGGTCAATGTTCGGTCTCCGCCTAGGGAAAATGGCAGTGGACACATGTCAAAGCAACACAACACATAGCAATTTCGCATACACATCACTGACATGACTGAGCAAGCACATGAGCCACAGCCCAGCTGTCAAGCTGGGACGGCACGGCCACAATACACTTACACAGGTCTCCCAACAATGGCAATGGCTAGTGATACAAACCACTGCCATGTGCATGCACATGGGGATCTAGGCCCCAATGACTTGCGGGGCGTGCTGATGGGGACTGACTGCATATTCGTCAAGCGGCAACGCCACGGCAACATGAATGTCTGCTGAGCATGGAACTGCTTCCGAGGCTGGATGAGTATGGCACACGACGACGACGATGTGGGCACAGGCTGAGCGGCCAAAACAAGTGGGACCTGTGGCACGAGGGGATATGAGACAGTAGTAGGTGTCAGCACTGCACCCTATGTACAGCACTGTACGGATCACACCTCCCGAAACATTGACAGGTGTCCACATTGACAGCCCCATGCCAAGACGGCTGTGTGCTTGCAGTCACACGTCACAGGTGAGAGGTTACATTGCACGTGCCAGGTGGCAGACGTACATAGTGGGAGCTGGCATGTGTGTGCATGTGTCTCCTGTTCAGGATCCACCAGATGGGCGCTGACTCTGTACTGAGCATTGGACACAGCATGTTCCGTGGAAGGCTTGTGTGTGTGGGATGGTGGCACTGGATGTGCCTCCGTTGGGTGGGGGGCCATGCACAGGGCGGGTACGTCGATGATTGCGCATTGTTGGTCACGGTGGGTGCACCCACTCAGATGTGTTGCCCTGTGTTCAATTCCTATGTCCGCATGATGATGGACTGTAGATGTGGGCAGACTACACATTGGTCGATGTGCTGTCTATATGCATGTGCCTTCACACCAGGCACAGCTGCCCCTGCACATGTGACCCCTGCTGGACTCGCTGCTGGGTCTGTGGAGCTGATGCACCTTCTGTGCGTGGGGCGGACAGCTCTCCTCACTTCCCTCATTGCGCATGTCATGACTTTGCCGCAGGTGACATGGATCATGGAGGGCCCACATGTACGCGTGGGTAGGCTACACATGATTGTTCACTGGTCGCCACCCCCAGTCAGTGTTTCGAATGGGAAGGTTGTCGTGCTGGTGGTATATTCGATGTGGCGGATGGGCGGGCCTAGGTGCGGGCTTACATTCCGGACATGGGGGTAGTTGGATTGGCGACTAGTTGCAGTACACACGGGACACGTCTCTTCCTTTCCACATCTGGGTCATCCCTTGTACTCACTGAAAGTGATACAGTCATCTTCGCCCCAGCCCTCATGTCCTCCCCTCGCTCCCCCAATATGCATGTGCACCTGCGAGGCTAGCGCTTGCACAGGCAGCCCCAAGCTCGCACCAGAGAGGGCAAGGAGTGTATGTGTGGGTCCAGTTGCACGAGTGGGCTGTCTCAGGGTATGATGTGTTGCGGGACGCCGTCCACCTGCGTGGTGCCCCAAATGGAGACCCGGCCTGCATGGACTATGCATCACAGTCTTCGCCTTCCGGATCCGCCACCTGCGACACCCAGTGGCTGTGGCTGCCCTTGCGGCCATGCCGCGTCCGTCTGTGACTGATGGCCCACACATTCACTCTTTGGCCTCTCTGGGGAGGGCTCGGGGGTGGTGGCGCACGCGCTTGCACTTAGTCGCAATGGCATGTGGCGTGGTTGGTATAATGGGCAATGGATGGGATGGTGCGAGCCACCTCCCGTGACGTCAGTGCTGCTCGTGCTGTGGTGCGTCCCCCCTACACTTCCATTTGACTTGTGCCATGCTAGACGTTGAGGTTCTATTGCCTGCGTGATATGACCAGGAGGAGCGCGAGGAGACCTCTCACACACCATGCTCCACTGCCATCCCGTGCCCTGTATCGCCTGTGCGGATTGACTATGTTGGGGTTACACCTGGTCGACTGGGGCTGTGTGTGCCTTGTCAAGGGGCATGGCGGGCGCACAACAGGATCCAGCTTGTCCACAGAGGGTGGGCTGAGGTGCGCATGGTACCGCTTTGTACGTGTGCCCGGCTGCTGTGCACACACGTGTTCACTCCCCCGACAGGTGTCCTCTCACAATGCCCAGGGAAGCGGTGGTGTACTGTTCATGACCCCTCCCGACACGGCGTGCTCCAACTTGGCATGTGCGCATCTACCCGTCACACCCACCCACCTGAGCACTGCGTCCATACGACTTCACACGACACATGTGTGTCTTCCACAGTTGTGCTACTCATTTGCGTTGACATCCAATACCAGTGGACTACATGGTCATGTCACGACTGCCGTGTACTTCACATACTCTCATCCTCTTTCATTCGTACTTGTGAAATGAGTCAGCGGAGACAGTTTTGGTTTCAAACATTATATTGAGTCTTCTGTCCTCTGTGATGCAGTATAGTGGACACTACTGGCAGCGGAATACATGTTGAGGATATACTGAGCATGATTGCAAATGGGATAGGGTGTGGGGTTACATGTGATTGGCTGTTGCATGTGGGACGTGGGCTTCAGAGTTACATCTGCTTGGCCAAGGCTGTGCTAATGTACATTTACGTATAGCTGCGGAGCTGCGGACTTTGACACAGACGGTATACATGTAGCCTACCAGACCGCTTGGCATCATGGGCACAGTCCATCTCAGTTCCATGTGACAGGTTTGCTGCGGTTGTTCCTCATGCACGCGTGCATGTGAGATGACATCAGGGCATGTGCTTGCGTGCATGCAGCGGCGTGCCACTTGTTGTTGCAATGTGGTGGTTACTGGACATGTCACAGTCACTGGGGTCGTGTTGTTGTTGTATGCACTTGTCGTCCATGCAAAGGTCCTGGTATGGGATTCCCGGGGCGGGGGTGGGAGGGTGCAGCACCCACAGACTCCAGGCGACCTATTCATGTCCACTGAGCGGTGTGTGTGTCCATGGGCGCTGGATCCATGTCGTGTCCTGGTTGTTCGTGCAGTTCCGTCCATGTGGGTGCGATACACAGACCCCATGCCACTGCCTCCCACGATGCATGCGGTGTTCCTGGATGTGATGGGGAACAGTGTGCATGTCCCGGTCATATCCGATGTCATGGCGATGTCGTTGATGGTGTGGTAACAGTTGCCGGTCGTTTGGTATGGCTGTTGTGGTGGTGACTGGCCAGTCCGTGCGGAAGCTAAGCATGGGTGCGGGGTTGGACATCATAGGTCAATCGGGGAACCTGCGTTGTGGTCCGACGAATTTACAGGTTGTCAGGTATGCGATGCCGTCCAGCAGGGCTTCCATGTCATTGGTGGTGTACATGTTTGCCAGCCAATGTAGCGGATGGTGGCTGTCAAGGTGTTGTTCGTAAGTTGTCCCTTGGAGGACCATGATGGGGCATGCTGGGTGACATTCGATGTAGCTGTTCTCGATGATCCGTCGTGTGGAGGCACAGTGGTCCCATTTCAGTGCGGGTGCGATGTTGGCCACATACGCCATGCCCCCATAGGCAGAGCAGGCCCTGTCGTGTGCGTCCAGAGGGAGGAGTAGTGGTAGCAGGTCCGCCTTTAGACATGCCGGGTTGGAGAGGCATATCTCCACGGGATGCTGGTAGGGACACCTCCGACAGTAGAAGACGGGCATGACGCAGCTGAACAATGTGATGCGGTAAGTCAGTCGGTAACTTACGTTCAGCAGGGACAGGAGATCGCATCCCAATATATGTATCAGGTTGGTTTTGTACAGCTTGAGCTGTCCGGCGTAGTTGGGTAGGTGTGTTGCGGTTGCCATTTCGCAGCGGTGCGTTGTGGTGGCGTGCTCCGGCTGTGTGTGCAGTCTGCAATGTGCACGCTCCGAGGTTGCTGTGAGCTCTGTGTAGTCGTAGGGAGACAGGACTTGTGTTCTGTTGGCTTGTTTGGAGGACACGGGCCCTCATCCCACATGCTTCTCAGACAGTTCAAGGTCAGTGATGTGTGACTCCTTCCAATTAACTTGCATGTGGCCGACATGGGGGAGTGTTTTCTTCTTTCTTCCCCGTCCGTTGTGTGCTTCTGTGATATGCGCTATCTGCCCTGTGGTCGGTCTCCTCGGCATGCCTGTGTTGGTCTTTTCTTGGACAATGGCTGTATTCACCGGCTTCTTTCTTAGGGCTGTGGTTTCGGAGTTGGAATGGAAGGTCATTCAGTGCTGTCTGCTCTCCCTTGTGTGGGCGGCAGGCTGCCTTTCCGCTCTGCGTTGGGCCTTGTGTGTGAATGTTATTCTTGGGCCACCTGTTGTCGGTCCCCGGGCTCTTTGGTGTTCCGTTTTATATGTCTTGTTCATATGTGCAGGGTGGTATGGGTGTTTCAGTGTGGTACTGGCGTTCCTCTTCCCGAAGGGGCCCTGCTTCTCCTAGTTGGTGTTGCCGCCGCTGTGTGCTTCGCCATGTTTGTTACACTGGGGTGTGTCCTGCTGTTGCGTGACTTCACTGACATGTGTGCGTCGGTTGTGTGGCGTTGGGTGTTGTCCGTGAATTGGGCGTTGGGGACATGTCTGTGGCAGGCCTGTCACGTGTCATGTGCGTTCGGGGTGGGGCTGATGTGTGTGCTGCTTGGTTGTGTCCCTGTGTCTGTGTGCGACGCATGCATGGCGCTGCGGTTGGCCTCTGCGTTGTGCGCATGTGTGGCGGCGTCATCGCCGCTTTGGGGCCGTGACGGGGTCGTTGGTTCCTAGTCCCAGGTGGTGTGTACACATGTGTTACGCGATGTTACGATTTGGCCTGTGTGTCATATGTGGATGCAATGGTGGATGTGTAGTGTACACGCGCTGGGGGGGGTTGTCCGCTTTTTCCGCCCTTGCACTGTGTGCGCTGTTTGCGTGCACTTGTTGTGTGTGTGCCTACCTGCGTCTCCGCGGTACGTTGCGTCCTTGGTGGTGCATCAGCAAGAGCATGGGGAGGGCCTGCAGTGCTGGATTCATGCTCGGGGAGCCGCTTCTTCGTTGTCCGTGCTCGGCGTCCGTGTTACCGCTCTCGGTTTGTCGTACGGTATCTCTTGGCCGTGGGAGCCGTTTGTTTGCGGCATCGTAATTTATGCGCCGGGCGGGACGTGTTTTCGTCGGACGGTGTGTGTCAGTTAGGCTGCGCCGCTACGTGTACGGGCGCACTTTGATGGCGGACGGTGTTGCTGGCTTGCCGGCGGTGTTTGGCCTACTTTTCGCATCGTAATTGGGCGGGCGTGTGGACTGCTGCGTGCCGGCGGTAACTGGTGGTTTTTGCATCCGCCAGCACGGCGGTTGTGCTTCCGCCCGCCATCGTAATGACCCCCATAGTTAGTCAAAATATCAAATTTTTTAAATCTCTTAAAAGTAATGTAAAATTAATAAGATAATAAATATAATTAAGTAAAACATACTTAAAAATACTTAAATAACTTTCAAATTAATGAATAATTAATTTAAGTAAAAAAAAATAAACATACATTTTTATTTTTTAATACATAACATATATTAACGTAATATTATTAAAAAATATTCAATATTTTTAACGTAGGATAGCGGGAGGGTAAAATGTACTATTCCCACTCCAGTGAGTGCAACAGTAGGGAAAGCGTTGGATAGCATAGGGTAAACATTACTATTCCCACTCCAAAGAGTGCAACAGTAGGGAAAGCGTTGGATAGCGTAGGGGTAAAAATTACTATTCCCACTCCAGTGAGTGCAACAGTAGGGAAAACGTTGGATAGCGGGAGGGTAAAATTACTATTCCCACTCCAAAGAGTGCAACAGTAGGGAAAGCGTTGGATAGTGTAGGGGTAAAAATTACTATTCCCACTCCAGGCAGTGCAACAGTAGGGAAAACATTGGATAGCGGGAGGGTAAAAATTACTATTCCCACTCCAAAGAGTGCAACAGTAGGGAAAGCGTTGGATAGTGTAGGGGTAAAATTACTATTCCCACTCCAGAGAGTGCAACAGTAGGGAAAGCGTTGGATAGCGGGAGGGTAAAAATTACTATTCCCACTCCAGTGAGTGCAACAGTAGGGAAAGCGTTGGATAGCGTAGGGGTAAAATTACTATTCCCACGCCAAAGAGTGCAACAGTAGGGAAAGCATTGGATAGCGTAGGAGTAAAAATTACTATTCCCACTCCAGAGAGTGCAACAGTAGGGAAAACGTTGGATAGCGGGAGGGTAAAAATTACTATTCCCACTCCAAAGAGTGCAACAGTAGGGAAAGCGTTGGATAGTGTAGGGGTAAAAATTACTATTCCCAGTCCAGAGAGTGCAACAGTAGGGAAAGCGTTGGATAGCGGGAGGGTAAAAATTACTATTCCCACTCCAGTGAGTGCAACAGTAGGGAAAGCGTTGGATAGCGTAGGGGTAAAAATTACTATTCCCACTCCAAAGAGTGCAACAGTAGGGAAAGTAATATTTTAATATTTTAATAACAATTATTTAATTATCAATACTAATAAACATTATTATTAAAATTAATTACCAATTACAAAATATTTAATAATTAATTAATTATAAATACCAATACAATTTATTTATTAAAAATTATTTACCTATTAATAATTAATTAACAACCAATTAATATTCAATACCAAAAATGTTTAAATAATAAAATAAATACCAATTAATAATTAATTAACAGTAAATTAATTATCAAAACAAAAAATTTATTTTCAATAATTAATTATTTACAATTAAATTACTTCCCACCATATCCCCTATCAACCCACAACCCGCTACAAATAATAAATTAATAGAATTAACATAATTATCAATTAATAAAAATTAATTACCAATTAATAAAAATTAATTACCAATTAATAATTAATTAACAATAAATTAATTATCAAAACAAAAAACATATTTTCAATAATTAATTATTTACAATTACATTACTTCCCACCATATCCCCCTATCAACCCACAACCCGCTACAAATAATAAATTAATAGAATTAACATAATTATCAATTAATCAATTAATAAAAATTAATTACCAATTAATAAAAATTAATTACCAATTAATAATTAATTAACAATAAATTAATTATCAATAACAATAAATAAAAATAAATATTTACTTAATTACAATTAAATTACTTCCCACCCTATTCCCCTATAAACCCACAACCCGCTACGGAATTAAATGACGCAAAAATTAAATAACATAAAAATCATTGCTTTAAAAAAATTAAACATACATTACAAAAACTAATATAAACTTTTAACACATATACTAACATACAAAACACTTTGAAAAATTCGATATTAAAAATTCGATATTTTTTAATGCCTATATTTTGTACTTAGATATTTTGACAATCGATATTACTTACCTTAATTTCGATATTTTTAACGACTATATTATGTCCATTCGATATTATGTCCATTCTATATTTTGGATTCGATATTCTGTCCATTCGATATTTTTATTTCGATATTATGTCTATTTACCGGTAGTGGTTTCACCAGGCGTAACGCTGGTGGTGGCAGCCCCTTCGCTTTGCTCTGATGCCATCTTGCCCTTGGGTGCTGATGTAAGAAATAAAGGAGATTAAAAAAAAAAAGATCAGTGGTACAGTTAATCTCTAAAAAAATATTTTGACAGGCAGATGCAGTAGCATTGTACTTTTCTAAATCAGATAGCCTATTGCCCAATTCCTAATTTCCGAAACCTAAACTACATTTGAACTACTAATGCATTACAAAGGATGATTTTTGCTTCTCCACCCCCTTTGATGGACCAACTCAGTCTCCCTTATCAATGCATACTACACATCACTGGGAGATTGGGACTATATGAGCTGCATAAAAAAAGGCTCAGAGAACGCTAACTTCCTGACATACTACTATCGTAGTGACAGGATAGAGAAGTCTGCATCGCTTCTTAAATGATCAGCCCAAGCAAGCGCCAAGTAGGTAATGGCGAGGACCTGGCTAACTCAAGTCGGATCAGATGTTATTCATAACGTAAACTTAACTTACCTCTCAGTGTGAGGAGCATGCTATTTGAAAAACAAATTAGCATTTTTAACCCCACAACCTCGACACCCAGCAGGTCCTGTTCTCTATCAATAATGTCCGACCAACAGTGTGTCAGCTGCTGCAACCCAGTACTGTGGCGCAAGCACCAATACACTCTCCCCCACAGCAGCTGACGCTCCTGCAGGGGGTACCCTTTCCCAGGCCTGCCACCTGTTCCAGCATGGAGCAGAGGTGGCACTGGACCCAAAAAAACAGCACAGCCACCTCCATCTCAGTAAAAATGGGGAAAGGTTGCATCCCTGAATGGTCCCAGCACCCACAGGCTGGCGCATGGCCCCGGTGCCCTCACTGCTGCCTGCTTCTGCAATGGGGCTAGGGGAAAGAAGAATTAGGAGTAGTAAGAAAGGAAGAAAACAGTGGAACAGGAGAAGGAGGAGGACAGTCACACAATGAAAGGGAAATCAAAAACAAAGTACAAAAAGTCACGAAAATGTAAAATACACACACAGAAAGACACACACTGATAAAAAAAAATAGGTAAAGGAGGGTTGGATGTGTGGGAAAAAGAGCCAGGGCACCCACAAAACCACTAATTTGAGAAGCATGTGGGGAGCCCCAGTGGCCCCAGCTGTCTCCCTACCCAGGACCATACTGGGTGCTGGCATGAGCCAGCAATTTTCCGTTGCTCCCACTGGGGCCGAAGCAGCATTTCTTTACTGCTCCTGTTGGTCGGGAGCAAGGTGAAGTTCCCTGCTTGAGCAAGTGCAGGCAGGATATGCCCACACTCTCCCAGGCAGGGATCCACAGAGATCTGGGGATCGGGTTCCCAGGTGTCTGTGAAGCATCACGCTCCAGTGGATGGGATCCCTGGGGCAGATAACAGCACAGGTGTGCCACCTCCTCTTCTTTAAGGACTTTAGCCCTGGAGGATGGGGTCCCTGGGGCTCAAAGTGGCTTGGGGAGATGGGGCCACAAGCTTCCTCAACATTATTAAGTATTTGGCCACCGGTGCCCAGGGCCCAATAGAGGCACTGAGAGGGTGGCTGCATGCCTCTCTCCCCTTCAATGTAATTTAGGCCCCAGGGGATGGAGTCCCTGGAGCCCAGAATGGCTTGGGGATGGGGGGTTAAACACTCCCCCTTCTCCAAACATTATAATAAAAAGACCTTCATGCCCTGGTCAACCCTGGGGGTACAACAATTTAAGGGCTGAGGAGCAGGGTTTACCTACCCTGCCCCCTTATATCTTTTTCTAAAAACAAACTCATGACAGGGGCCTAAGTCCCTGCGACATGTAATTGGCTGCCTGAAACATTTTATTTCATGTTGCAGCCAGCCAATCAGAGCACTTGTTCCTTCAGGAGTGAGTTGGCCAAAGGTGAAAATAAAACACCATACCAATCAGAACGCTATATTTTTTAAAATTGGGTTTGAGGGACTGTCCTGAGAGTCCCTCAAACCCAACCATCCCGATATACAAATATTTGTAATCCTTACTATCTGAAAAACTACTGAACATATTTACACCAAATCACAAAAGCACACTGTCTGAACCAAGATCTAGCTTCCTGCCAAATTTGGTGTAATTCAGTTCAGCATTTTTGCAGTAGCACTGCATAAAAAAGTCTATGGACAATGCATGGGGAAATTTGGTTTTGGGACCTCACCATTTTTCTTGGTCCCCACTTGATGGATCACTCCGACTTATAGATAGATAGATAGATAGATAGATAGATAGATAGATATTCATTTTAAAAATACCTGCAAAGCTAAAAAATAGCAGTACTTCCAATTTAGTGGCCCTGATGTAGAGACTCATGATATAGTATACAGCAATGCTGTTACATTCACCTGCTTACCTCATGTCTCTCCAGTTGTGACTCCTACCTACTATATTCCAGGAATGAAACAGAGCTGTCATCTGGTAGTAGTATTTACCAGTGATCTTTTCTTCTCTCCTTCTTTTCCTATCTTTAACCTTTGATCTATTCCCTTTCTTTTGCACTCTTTTACCCTTTCCGCTACATTTTGCTTTACCTTTTTTTCAAAATCTCACTCCTCTCACTCTTTCTTATTTTACCTACCATTTACCCTCTGCAAAGCTGAATTCCTACATTTTTTTCTCTCCTTGTCTTACCTCTCTATCTCACTCCCTTTCCCTCCCCAGCAATCCACGGCCATATTTTATCTATCTTCCCCTCCCATTTATGTCCTTCTACACCCCTCTCTGTATCTCTCACCCTCTTCCCAACTCTCTTGCCATCTCATTCTCCCTATTTACAGTCCGTCCATCCATCCATCCATTATTTTGCTTTAATGTAGCCTTTCTACTGCAGTCATGGACCCAAATCTAATGTTGATAGTGTACCTTTTTCTTATATGATACACACTGCACATTAGGATGTGTGTTTGCAAAAGAGTCTATAAGCGGGCTTAAAAGACTTCACCTTAAGTTGGTTTTACATGTGCACAGAAGATGTATCAAAGGCAGCACCACGTTCATGGGGATCCATGTTCATGGAGGAGGCACCATGTCACCGGTCTTTGTGCTCAGAGCAGAGCTTCTTCTTTGGCACTGCTCTGTCAGCGTTGGTGTCACTGGTCCGAGGCCGAATTGGGGCAGCATAGAGTAGAGAGTCGCAGTAGTGTCCGTGGTAGAGTGCCGGCCGGGCGGTGATGGGTGGGGAGGGCAGTGTGGGGTAGTAAACTATGGATTACGGCCGAATACAGGTAAGTAAACATTTAAATAAATAAAACGAATTTCGTTGTGAGCGCTGCATCGCCAAATGCGATGCAGTGCGCGCAACGAAATTCGTTTTATTTATTTAAATGTTTACTTACCTGTATTCGGCCGTAATCCATGGTTTACTACCCCCCACCCTGCCCCTCCCCCGCCCCACGTCACCGCCCGGCCGGCACTCCTACCACGGACCGCTACTGGAGAGTCGGAGCATGAAAAGGAGGGAGGTTGTCAAATAAGTGTTTTTTCTTCTCCTGCCTGAGTGATGCCATTCTCCTGTAGAAGAAGGTGTGATATGACTTGAAGCCTTTCCAAGATGGTGCTCCTCCCAGTGATTGTGGTCTGAAGTTCTCATCCAAATTGTGCCACCCACTTTTCCTGAGACTTCATGTCTAGCATGGACCACACATAAGGAGGCACAACGGGGCATATCAACAAGCGGCAGCGATAATTATCGCTGGCCGCTCTTAGCGTGAGGAATTTTATCGCGGGCTATCGCAGATAATTATCGCCATGCTAGCGCTGTATTAACAACGCATAGCGCAATGGCGATAATTATTCCAGTGATAGCGATGTTTTCCATGGAACATCGCTGGTTTTCCAGCGATGTTCCATGGAAAACGGCGATATCCTTGGTGATAGGGCCTGTGGTCTTAGCCACACAATCCACCCCTTGTTAGGTATGCTTTAGTCAGGAATTTAACAGACGTTAAATTCCTGCGTTAAGGCATACTTAACGTGATTTTAAATATCGCTAACCCTCGTTGTTAATATGAGGAAGCTGGGTTAGCGATATTTACCCAAGGGAGTCTGGTCAGGCACGCCTCCTTTGCATCTCATTAGCGATGCGATGGGTGGCGTGCTGACAAGGGGCGCTAATGCAAGGATACACGCGCTAGCGTGTCCTTGTTGATAATGCGATAATATTATCGCCGCTTTTCGCCCGAAAACGGGCTCTAAAGCGGCGATAATATTATCGCCGCACCTTGTTAATATGCTCCGATGTGTTTGTTTCTTCCGCCTTTAGTTGTGTTCATCGCACACGTTGAAGCTGTTGTGTCCCTGATTTTGCTATATGTTTTGCAGGTAAAACCTTATTTTGATTCTCAAGGTCTGAAGATCTTATGCCTGGCTGTTTCTCCACCCTTGTGTTGGGAACTTTTAGTACCTTGCTCATCAAGGCTAGTATCTTCCATAATCTGCAATTTAAAATCACTAAGGGCAAAGAGGTTTTTGCCACTTCTGTTTTTTTTTCCTTACTGGGACCCCCGTAAGGAGATATGTGGCACTGTTCATGTGTATATTAAGTACAGAGCGGTACAGTGGCTACTCGGAGAAGTCCCCATTTCTGCAGGCAATCAAAAAGGACATTTTAGAGATCTTCTCAACGTCCAGTCCTCGGAATTTGCTTTGAAGAACTGTAGTACATTAGATCATTCCCTTTTTTGGGGCCGGTCTGACATAAACAGAAATATACGAATGATAACAGAAAGTGGTTGTGAAAGAAAACAGTGCAAAACAGTGAAAGGTCAAGGGGGAAACGAAAAGAATGTAAGATGGGGCAAGAAGAAAAAGGAAAGATCAGAGAACTTGAAGAAGGAAAGTAAACTTAAAAGAGAAGAAAATTATAGGAATACGAGGGAGAGAAATCAAGGGTTAAAATCAAAATAAGTTTGCTTCACAATGGTAGGATCGTTTGGATCACAGTTGCCAGTAGGGGCACCCTTGTCGCTTAGCTTGCCCGATATCCCAAGTAGACAAGAGATAGTAAGTAGCTAGCTGCAGAATTGGCTGTTGCTAAAACCTGTGGGCCTCATTTATGAGCAGTTTCGCATCGCTGCGTGAAAGCAGCGATGCAACTCTTCTCAGTGCGCCCTCCTTGTGACACTAATGATGCGTCATATTTACTGTAGGAATTACAGATACGTATCTGTCGGCGCAAAAGTAGCGCACTGCTGGAGCTGTGTCGGAAGCGTGACGCAACTCCAGAAATGTTCCTTTCACATAGGGCACGCCCCATGTGAAAGGGCCTGTGTCACCCTTATGCCTGTCATGAGGCAGGCATAAGGTTTTGACGCATTGGCGTCCTAGAAGTGGTACAGCGCACTATCATAGATTTCACTGTGCCACTCCTACGGCCCTTTCTTGTGGGGGAACGCCCACCCTGCATACATTATACCTGACGCAGGTATAATGTAGCGCAGGGGTTTATGAAGTAACGCATCTGCCTAGATGCATCACTTCGTAAATATGGCGCAACATGGTGCATTATTTATGCCACCGCTGCGTCACTAAAAGTGACGCAACAGCAGTGCGAAAGTGACGCAGGCCTTCATAAATAAGGCCCTGTATTCTGAGGTGGTGGGAGGCACAGTCAGTAAATTCACACGCTGAGTGATTTGGATAGGTACTGGTGATGGCAGAACACAAACACTACATCTACAAGCTAAGTAACCAAGTCACTCTTTCCCAGGCGATACGGAATGATTATCTTACTGGCCCCCTTCACCAAACTCTTTAACAGGGTTTTGTCACAGAAACATGGATTGTTATGCACAGTGTACTCTCTATTAGGCATGACGTGGGTCTATCTCAGGGGTTCATACCCAGCTGCAAGGTATTCGATTTCTCTCAAATAAATGTTGTTGTTTGTCTATGAGGGCCTTACATTCTCCTCGTTTATGTACCTTGCAGATACACTCTGCTGATGTGTTTCCTTCGATTATTACCAATGGCGCTTATTGTATGCGCCTTGGAAGTAATGGCTTGATGTGCTATGCTTCAAAACTGCTGGGTGGTACATGGTTCGGTTGGTGGTGCACTCTTCTGCTGACGGATGGTGTGGAGTATACTTTGGGATGTTATT
Organism: Calotriton arnoldi; assembly: GCA_963921515.1. Classification (NCBI taxonomy): domain Eukaryota; kingdom Metazoa; phylum Chordata; class Amphibia; order Caudata; family Salamandridae; genus Calotriton; species Calotriton arnoldi. The sequence continues at coordinate 1,247,593 of CAWUFW010005306.1, read as the reverse complement.
CCTGGGTAAGTCTTACAAGTGGACATTGGAGCTGACTGTCTACATCAATTGCATGAATTTGAAGTTTACCATGTTAATGTGGCGGTGAGGTTGATTTTCCCTAGTCTACACCAGTGGCAGACATTTCCATCACTGGGTCTTTTATAAGTGACATTTCCATTCTCTTCTATACACATTTCTTCTCTGACCGTTAGTGACTAACATTGGATGTTTTATTGGTCTGTCTGCAGGTAAGACTCAGCAATTAACCAATTAATTCTTTGTTCAAATGTCAAAGACAATCATAAAAGATTCATACAAAATATCCACACAGTTGAAATTATATATGAATACAATAAAACATACAAAAGTTTGAAATATGCCCCCACCTAAAAATGCAAACATTTATGATAGGACACAGCTGATTTAAGAAAACTACTCAATCTAAAACATACCTCAGCATTGGGTAACAATTGTAAGAAGCGAAGGGCAATTCTACATTGTTTAAAATTGTACATACTTAAAAGAGGTAATAAAAATCGTGATCTAAAAGTTTTATACAATTTACAGAATATTGCAAATTGCAGTACAGTTTGAGATGAAATATCATCACAGATAAATGTTTTTACTTCCAGATCACCAAAATATCCCATAGGTAAATACAACAAAAAAGCAGATATTGCCTGCTCTAAATCTCAAAAACAGAACTCGCTCACAATTATTGCATACGTAAGACAAATACGGCTCTCGACCAATGTTAGTTTTTAGGACAGCATAGTTCCTAACTAAGGGCTTTCTTAGTTCAAAACTTTCAATTAGTGCACAGCGTTTATCCAAATATAGACATTTCAAAGAGTTTTCATAATTTTTACATATAGTCAAAGGGTAGTCAAATAAGGAGGCTTATCTGCTTAACTTATTCAAGCCAGGGAATGTTTAAGCCCCACTCACATTGAATACAATCACCAATTATATTTTGGCTAAAAGTGGCCCAAGGGTTGTTCCACAGTGAAAGACATAACAAAAGGGGCCTATCTTAGTAAGATTTCAAGATAAGGCAAGGCCAGTTCTTCATTGAAAAAGAGAGGAGACGCCGGCAAAATCAATTCTCCTCTACTTGCAATGCCCGACAGTCTGCAAAACCCTGTATGCCACTACCAAAACTAGCACTAGGTACACATTGTTTGGTGTATATTTCTAAAAGAGAAGAGATCGGCTGCCCCGCAATGGCCTTACAAACATTAAAAAGTGAGCATACTGTTTGCATAAACTTGCCATTACTGTACTTTATATTTTCTGCCCATGAGCCATTAGAATCAAACATGAGTCCTAGATATAGAAATCTAGATACACTCTCTAAGCTATTCCCACTGATATAGATTTCTCTGAAACCATATTGGCAAGGAGATAATACATTATTGTTGTGTACCCAATCTACTAAAAATAACCCTCCCCTAATTTTAACAGTAGCATCAATGAAAGAGATGGGTCTATAACATTGGACATTATTAGGGGGCCTTTATGAAAGACTGTACCTATTATTGAGCTGCACCAGGAGGAAGGGAGAGCAGTTAGATCTAAAGTAATACCTACATTAATAAGTACAGTAGCCCAAAAGTCCACCCTGCATTTAAAAACATCAAGGGGAGCTTTGCTAGGGGAGCTTTGATTAAGGGCAACAATCAATTCATCTACAGAGATATGGAGTATCTTAATATTATTACTATTACAAAATAAATGAGCAGTAGCGCTACAATCAGAAGTTCCACAATATATATTACCAAAATGCGCCACCCATTGGTCTCCAGTAATATGACTATTCATAATGGAGGGCAATCTCTTTTTTGGTCTTAGATCAATAACCTTTCTCCTCCATTACTCTCAGGTTCTTAGAAGAGGCTGCAACAGCTAGACAATCTCAATTATCCCTTTGGATTTTAGTCTTCTTTCAGATAGCAACGCTTTATAAAGTGCCTGAGCCTGGGCAACTGCAGTAGGATTACTGGGAATAGTAGCCAGGGCTCTCTGCAAATTCTTGTTAGCATAAGAGCAAAATCTATCAAACCAGCGAGTAACTATAGACGCAGGTCTGTGTACAGGCTTAAGCAATGATCTCTTTATTAATTTACATGCAACTTTATACCGACCATTTAAGGTCCTCCCCAGCATATTAACAGATAAACACACGGAAAAAAAATATCTAAGTTAGATTTAATTAGGCTTTTCAAAAACGTAATAGGATCAGGCAGGTGCCAAATTAACCTAAGCCCATTATGTTTGGGCAACGGTTGTATAACAACTTGTTCTGTGCCTCTCACAAAACCCAAGGATAAAGTAAATGTAGCTACCAGGGGATTATGATCCCCAAAACGTGTGTCCAATATGTCTCTCTTTACCAAATACTGTAACGTCCCATGGGTAATTAACATATAGTCGATTATAGAGGCAAACCCTCTTCCATGGAACATTGGAATTCTTAGCTCAATATCGTAATCGATCGCATTACTATTTATAAAGTCTTTTGCCATGATATAATGGCCTAATTCAGTGCCTCTATACGGTCAGAGAGGTCTTGCATGATACAATTATCATAGCAAGATGTAATAGTGCCTAAGTCAATAGTTGGAAGAGTAAATTTAGCATTGAAATCTCCGCAAAGCATAATATTACGTTCTTATAGTGAAGAATTATGCTTAGACATAAGTTTATCAAATATCTTACAAAGAGATCAAAAAATGTATTGGTAGAACTGGAAAAGTCATTATTATAAAAATGAATGATAAACACATTAAAACTGTGTGAACAAATCATATGTATTACTTGAATCTCAGTACTATTAAAATCCAGGGGAACTAATTTCTTTTTAACCCCAAGCTTGATCCAAATAGATAAACCCACTTTAGGGTACCCAGCTATGGTAGGGGTTGCTGGGATGGAATGGCAGGAATAACTGTTACATATAAGATGAATAGTAGCCCAGGATTCTTGCATAACAACAGTAGCATACTGATCAATCAAAGACATCTAGTCTTTCTGTGCCAATTTACTGTGGATCCCTGCACCATTCCAAGACAATAAACTTAAAACGGAGAAATTCCCCTTAGGTTTAGTAACTGTAACATTCCTCAATGCATCCACATCCTGTCCATTTACCCTAGTTATTCAACCGTCAGATAAAATATCTATTTGCCCAGGCTCGCTGATAGGGCATATGGAGCCCGAAGGAATACCCTCCAGTGAATGGGCTTCCTATCAGTACCAATATATGGAGGCTTAGCCCCAGATGGGTCAAAAATCAATCACACCCAGGCACACCATCCAAAGCTGCACACCTGTTAGCAGGTGGAAATACATCATGGTCAAACACAGGGTGCAATAGATTCAGCCTGGAAGTGGGGGTAAGGCTCGGACCAGAAATAAAATGAGGTGCAATATGAGGGGGCTTATGAAAATTTCCAAGTGGGTGGCGTTAGATTTGAGAGTGCCCAGAAAGAGAAACATTGGGATGGGCTAGGAGACTGTGCACTATATTAGGATCTCTAAAATTCACAACAATACAATCCCTGGTCAATACTTTGGGGATGAACAAACCCAATCAACTCCTCTGGCCATAAGTGTTTGATTATGAAATGCTAAACCCCATATACTTGCAAAACCAGTGTAACACCTTATAAATCAACAGATCGCTGGTATCTTCTTGAACTAATTTAAGTTTAGGTACATTAGCCAGGATTAAGACATAGGGGTAAGTCAAAGGGGGCAATTCAAAATAAACTGCTCCTGTGAACTTTTTGTCTCCTGGGAATTCTGCTGAGGAAGAGCAGACCGGCCATTATTATTAATATACCTAGGATTAATGGAAGTATGGGGATTAGGGGAAGTAGGGAGGCAAGGAGGAGGAATTTGAGAAATTGGCAGCAATGGAAAAGATGGACCAGAGGAATCAATTATTCTGGAACCTGTTTTCTGAGTACCTGAGCACATGCCAGACATACTACCCCTAACCTCATGAGAGGCATCCTCGGATTTAGTATGTAGACTTTCGGTCATTTTATGTGAAATGAACTTAGCCAGACTGGATTCAATTGTGTCTAACCAGTCAGAAGGAGTTTTATTGCGTGCCTTTAGAATGTATTCAAATCTAGCACACAGTTAGTTTATGTGGTCCGAGTCATACCCAAAGTCCACAATATCCCACTTAGACTTAGCTGCTTTACTTCCTCCTGCCTCTCTCCTCTTTGTAACACCTCCTTTTTTCTTTTTGACTGGAGGTTCAGTGGGTGAAGGGGTAATGTTGTGGTACACCTGGGTGCTGCAGGAATTTTCAATTAAACAGGCAAACAAATATAGTCAATATCTGCTGAAGCACGGATCTCAACCATTTCATGCTGTTGAACTTGAACAGGAGAACCAGCCCCTTCTATTGACAACCTTCTTTCAGTAAATGCAATCTCTTGTAATTACATTCACTACACACTAACATTAGTAGCAAGGGCTGTACTGCTCATGGTTTTTCTTTTTCCACGATAGCAGGGAGATTAAACCACTAGAGTAATAAATGTAAAAAGAAGTGTCCCAGCCCAGTCTCTTCCGGGGGGATGACAGGTGAAGACAGGCCTGCTCTAGGCCGGTCTTCGCCCAGGCACACAGTGCGAGTGGAGTGCATATGTGCCCAACCAGCTCACTGAAAAGCTTCCCCTGCCCCCAATTACCCGCAAGGCTTTCTGGGCCTTTGAGTCTTGGCCTTCTCCAAGCAGGTCCTGTGTTGTGGGGTGTGAGTGGGACTTGTATGCGCCCTACTTACACGCAGAAAAGCTTCCCCTGCCTCCAATTACCAACAAGGCTTTCTGGGCCTTTGATTCCTGGCCCTCTCCAAGCATGTCATACACTGCTGAATGTGAGTGGCTTTTATATGTGCCCGACCAGTGCACTGAAAAGCTTCCCCCACCTCCAATTACCAGCAAGGCTTTCTGGGCCTTTGACCCATGACGCTATGCATGTGCCTGTGAAATTAATGGCTGGATGTGCTATGCTTCTAAACTGCTGGGTGGTACATGGTTCAGTTGGTAGTAAACTCTTCTGCTGACAGATGGTGTGGAGTATTCTGTTGTGTTATTTCCTGGTAAGTCTTACAAGTGGACTTGGAAGCCGACTGCCTACATCAATTGCATAAATTTGAAGTTAAACATCTTAATGTAGTGGTGAAGTTGATTTTCCATAGTCTACACCAGTGACAGACATTTCCATCATTGGGTGATTTATAAGTGAAATTTACATTCTCTTCCACACACATCTGTTCTATCACCCCTAGTGACTAACTTTGGATGCTTTCTTGGTTTGCCTGAATGTAGGACCCATAATCTGCATGTGGGTAGGACCTATAAGGGCCCCACACCCAACCCTTTTTGCATCTCTTTCCTCATCCCCCTCTATTCCCACTCATACCTATTGCATCATTGGCCAGAATCTAAAGTAGGAGAGGTACTGGGATTGTATTGTACCTGAATAGGATAGTACTCCATGAAAGTAATTGCCCTTATTCATATCTGATGTAATCAGTTAAAATGGTACTACTGTGATGTTATTTTGATGGTAATTATTAATAAATAATTATTTGTAATGCTATGTTAACAGCAATTATAAAGTGCAAAATGACTCACTCCCAAAGGAGTATCTAGGTACTAGGTGGAGACAAAGGAAAGCCAGCTCTTCAGAAGAGCCAGGTTTTCAATATTTTTTAAAGCTTCCAAAATCAGAGCAGGATTGACCTTAAGAAGGTTTATCCTTGGACCTCACATTTCTACAGGGGAGATACTAAGAAAGCCTAGCTAATAAGTAAGTGGGGCACTTCCCCATAAGGTATTTATGTGTAAGACAGGAATTTAAACAGAGTATGCTTCCTAACAGGTAGCCAATTTAAAGCATTAAGTGTGGGTACTGAAGGGGTACCAGTAGGAAGTTCACAGACAAGGATGGCCGCAGTGTTTTGTACTACCTGAAGATTTGAAAGAAGAGTCTTGTTGGCTGCCACATGAAGTGCATTCCTATAATCTAGACCATTCACACTAAGGGCCTGGATGAGTGTTCTTCTGGTGCTCATAGGAAGCCATGGGAATACTTTTTTTTAGCAACCACAGATTATCGAAACAGATACCGCAAATAGAGATAAACTGTTCTTTCATGGATAAATAGTTATCTACCAAGATGCCCAGAATTTTTACTACCCTCTTGGAGCAAGGAAATGGACCTAATTCTATTTGCCATCAATGCTTTGACTAGAGTGCCTGCGATTTGCCAAACAGGAAAATTGCAGTCTTGCCTCTGTTCAGTTGCAAACAGTTGAGGGTCATTCATGAGGTCACCTTGTGTATGCAGTCGATGAATCTGACTTTGGACAACTCAAGATCTTGCCCAAAAGAAATAATCAATTGGGTGCAGTCTGCCTATGTTATGATTTAAAAACCGCAGGTAAAAACAATATTTGCAAGCACGGCCACATAAATATTAAAAGAGGTAGGACTCGGGAAGAACCATCAGGAACCCCTTTGTCTATGGTCATAGTTCTGGATTTGAAAGGTTGTAAGGAGACCACTTGGGTCCTGTCGGCCCAAAAATCTTTGAGCCAGTCAAAGGCCCTCCCATAAAAGGCCTATCTCATACAGTTTCTGAATAAGAATGGGATGGGAGACGGTATCGAAGGCAGCTGGCAAATCACATAAAACCAGCATAGCTGCTGTGCCTTCGTCCATCAGTAATCTGGTGGAATCCATTACTGCCATAAGGGGGGTCTCTGTGCTATGAGAGGCCCTAAACCCTCATTGTGAAGAGTCCAGTATACAATTATCCTACAAATATTTAGAGAGTTCTCTATTGACAAGGCCTTTCATGATTTTGCCACGAAGAGGTAGAAGTGAGATGGGGCTGCAATTTGCAAGCTCAGAAGTATCTGCATTAGTTTTATTTAAAAAAGGAATGACCAAGGTTGATTTCCAAACCTGTGTCATTTTGCTGTGTAAAAGTATAAGTTAAGTAGATCTGTAATGCAGGAGTGAGCAGAGAGGATAAAGAGGTAGCTATAGAGGTAGAGCAGGGATCGGACAGAGAGCCAAATGTAACCTCCCTCAGCATGTCTTAAACCTGTTCTTGGGAGATTGCATCAATCTTTTCTAACCAGGCTGCAGAAGCTGATGGAAATAAATTCTAATTAAGCAAATCCTTGGTTCTCCCTATTGATACGGGAACATTGTTATAGATTCTGGAGATCGTATCCTCAAAATAGTTAGCGAGTGAGTCACAAAACTCTTGTGATTACAAGTTTGGTAAATTCATTAAGTACTTTAAAAAGTTATTTCATAGAATTGCCAGCCTCTTCAACCCTAATAATAATGTGAAACCTGCGTGCCTCCGTAAACGTCCTATGTTACATAAGAACGGCTTGTTTGTAAGCCCTTTTACCAGGGGAGGATTTAGTCCTGCACCATCTCCTTTCCAATTTTTTGCTGGTGGTTTTGTTATTTTATAACTCACATGTATACCAGGGATTTTGCGGTTAAGTGCTCTATTATTAGCACCTTTAGAAGAAGCCACCACGTCAAAAGCTTTGATGAGGGAGTTGTAGTTGCTGGTTACAGCATCATTAACATCATCAAATTTGTGTATGTTTGGGGGGGGTGAAACGCAATTTGGAAATTCAGAGGAATAATTTGTCTCCAGGATCTAGTCTCACTTATGCCAGTCATTTTGAGCCTGCTCACAATGTCATTAAAATGGAGTTTGCCTACCTTTCCCTCAACCCTTCTATAGCAAAAGACCCCATTGCACTCAGGACCAAAAGAGCTGAAATAAGGTTCCTATCTCACCTCATATAAGTCAGTCCTTTTTCAGCCCAATACCTCTGCAGTCCAAAGTGCCCAGAACCGAGCTCTGCTAATAATCACTGCAATTTGTTGTGGATAAGCCTGTGGTTCCCTGTCACCTCAGGAGGTGTCTTTAGGTTAAAGAAGGTCTGCACAGCTCATGCCCATGCCTGCCTTTGCAATACCCAAACTGGCTGGAGATGCTTTTGATGATACTGGTTCACTGATAAAACAAGGTTATATATTGGATCAGAACCAACCGTGGATGCCTTTCAATAGTGAGATCTGATATTAAGCATGCTAAAAGGTGTAATACTGGTGCATCTTTTTCTGATTATATTCTGGTGATATTAAAAAATGAACAGTTGGTTGAAGGCCTCATCAATTTTGAACTCCACACCTCCCAGCTCACAGGGCCCATTTACTCTGAAATCAAGCTAAAACTGCCTCCTCCACCCCTGCAGACTACCACCAACAACTCGGAACCTTTCTTCGACCGGATCAGGCGCTCCATTGTTTTAAGATCTAAAGTATTGGGTCCCACAGCAAGAGATGCAATTAGTAGCCTGAATTCAATTGAATGACTGAGCTATCAAGTCAAATCCAGCACATTTTTCCATCTAACTGAGCCACCTTTTGCATCCTTGCACCCCGTTGGTAATAATGAGCCTGGAAATCTGGGGACACAAATGAAGGAGGTTCTTAATTTCATTTGCACTACTATGACATCTAACAAGCTATTGATTGAAGATCGCGAATCCCAACTGACACTTGATCAACAGTAAGATTTTTCCTTGACTTCTTGGAATTTAGCTGGGATTATTCCCATACTTAGTGACTCTCAATGGACCTGCTTTATAGGGAATCATGATGATGTACGTTTATTCCAAGAAACGTGGGCGGTGGAAAAAGTGCTTGTAAATGGCTTTGTCTCATATAGTGTGGAGGCGAAGGCCCCAGTGAAATCCGGGTGGGCAGCTGGGGGGCTGTCGGTTTTGGAAAAGAATAATACTGTATTCTCACACACACTGCTGGAAATGTATTCTCCTGATCTATATGGGGCTTTTGCTTGTATTTCCCTCTGGATTGACTATGGCACTATTCAATGTTTATGCTGGATCAGTACCTGTTTGCAATGAATCACATGTCCTGACCATGCTAGATGAATACATTGATCGGTAGCAGCAGCAGCAAGCAAAAATAATAGTAGGGGGAGAATTTAAGGTATCCTTTGAGCCCTCCCCATCTATTAGTGTGTTAATTGAGCAAGAAGATGAGCAATGGGATATACTTTGTCTAGTCAGTAAATCCGAACACCACAATTCCAAAGCAGCCCTTCAACTTGTATCCATAGTGGTGAGTCGGGGTCTTGAGCAGGCAATAGGTGAACTCTCTCTGACCAGGAAAGAGCATCCATGTTCAAAAGGGGTTCTTACTCAAGTGTTATTAATTATGTTTTAGTTGATGTAAGGCTTTGGCCATTGCTCGAAGATATGAAGGTTGTAACTCGCATTGATAGGGATCATAATACAACTGTTACATCTTTAACTGGGAACGCCCTTCCCTTGAAAGAGCATTAGCCACTTACCATACTCTGCCTTAGCTAATAATTATAGGAGAGTTTCCTGATTTTGATTATTGTCAAATCACAGGTCGAATGCAGAGATTTATCTGTGATTTGTGTTTTTCCTGTCTGATTCTGAGAAAATTCTTGCTTCTGCAGTCCCAATCTTAGAAATCCATGAACGTTTTTTCAACAAACTGCAGTGCATTTTCTATTAAAAAAAAAGAAACTGACCATATACAGGCAAATCATGTGAGGGATCCTAAATGATTCAATCCATAGTGTGAATTGAATAAAGTGTTCCTGAAAAAGGCTGTTAAAGAGCACAGACGCGCAGACAATATTGAAGCACGATCGAAGTTTAAAATGGCACTTGCTAAAGCCAAGCATGATTGGGAGGAAAAAAACTGGTAGGATCTGCTGCAGGCTATCAAAACAAACAACGTGTTACAGCAAACAAATGATGGACGGAAGGCTGACAATGCAAACATTATCCCCCAGTCAAAAGATCTGGGTTAAATCCATCGTTCTTTTGCCCACTATGCCACCCCAGTTTGGACCCAGCCATATGCAAATCAGTCTTGACCCTGTGCCCCATGGGAACAGTCCAGACCGAACTGCCAGGCCAGGTCCTCCCTGGACCGGAAACAAGCATCCTGGGATCGGTTTCAGGGTATGTCACCCTTCTTCAGCCAGGCTAGCTTGAATCCAGTGGCACAGTGAGCAAGGGACCCACGTCTGGGCATACCCACCCCACTTAGGGCGAAAAGTGTTACAGCAAACAAATGATGGACGGAATGCTGACAATGCAAACATTCACCCCCAGTCAAAAGATCTGAGTTAAATCCATCATTCTTTTGCCCACTACGCCACCCCAGTTTGGACCCAGACATATGCAAATCAGTCTTGACCCTGTGCCCCATGGGAACAGTCCAGACCGAACTGCCAGGCCAGATCCTCCCTGTACCAGAAACAAGCATCCTGGGACTAGTTTCAGGGTATGTCACCCTTCTTCAGCCAGGCTAGCTTGAATCCAGTGGCACAGTGAGCAAGGGACCCACATCTGGGCATACCCATCCCACTTAGGGCGAAAAGTGTTACAGCATCAAAACAAACAACAGCAGATCCTTCTGACACATAAGTTCACACAGGAGCATAGACAGTGTGAAAACTCATTGCCATCATATCCAGTCTGAGAAGTGGGCAAGGGTCCCTGGCGTCATTGGCACTAAAAAAGAATTATTTTAAATTTGAGAACGATTTCTTCATCCAAATAAAGGGGACTGCGACGGGACGTCCCTTCGCCCCAGAAATGGTGGTGGTGTATATGGCGAGATATGAAGATAAATATGTATATAACAACAACCCATTCATCGACCACATATCACAGTGGCATCGATATATCGATGACATTTGGTGCATCTGGAAGGGTAACGAAGAAGATCTCTTGAAGTTCCATAATTGGCTGAATGCCAGGAACCCAGATATAAAGTTCAGCTTGTCCCATAGCCAAATAAGTCTCACATTCCTAGATGTAGAAGTCAGACCCTCGGACACGGGATTAATAACCACTCTATATACAAAACCGACAGATAAAAACACCGCTTTGCACTTCAAAAGTTTCCACTCCAAAAGTTTGAAAGACAACTTACCGTATGGTCAGTTTTTGAGAGTGAGACGTAATTGCACACAGAGGGAGGACTATGACCTACATACACACACGTTGATGGAAAAATTGAAAGAGAAAGGCTATCCATACAAACTATTAAAACATTCAAGGAAAAGGGCTTGGTTTACACCAAGAGAAGAGCTGCTGCAAAAAACGTCCAAAACTCCAATGAATAGACTAGTATGCAGATCAACATATGGCCCCCAAACTAATGTGTTCAAAAAGATCATACGTCAGAATTGGCATCTTATCAAAGGAATGGATGATGGATTCGATATACCACTCTTTGCCTTAAAAAAGAATACTAGCATTGGACAAAGCATAATCAGATCTACAGATTAACAACAGAAAAGAGCAGACAACTTGCGCTCATTCCTGAGTTTAAAACCCATTTAAGGACATCATAAATGTGGAAATTGTACAGCTTGCAGCTCTACCATCGAGGGATCCGTTTACACAAATGGCCGAGGACAATGGAAACATAATGATTTTTCAAATTGCAAAACCAGGAATGTGGTCTATTCAATTATTTGCCCATTCCCACAGATGTACATAGGCAAAACTAACCAGGAGGTCAGACAAAGAATTGCGCAACATCGTTCCAGAATAAAGAACAAAGTTATGAGTGCACCTTTAGTTAGCCATTTCCATGAACTGAATCATAACGAGAAAGAATTTAATTGGACAGTCCTCAGTGTTATCAAGCCAAACCCCAAAGGTGGCGATCCCGAAATCCTATTAACCAGGAGGGAAGCGTATTTGATAATGAAATTCAACACGGCTTCTCGAGGTCTGAATGAAATGATGGAGATCAATAGACTTTAATACTTATTTACAATATTATGAGCCACAAGAAGGGTACAACCAACTGATTATGCGCGAAGGAAGAATTTATTTTCCAACAGGATTTCATTCTCATAGCAAGAATATGTCTACCAATCCCAGAATGCAACAGAGTATCACAATCCAAGTTCCCTTGGAAGTCTATTAGTAATGCCTGAATGATTCGAATCACTCACATCCACTTCCGCGTTCCAAGAATGCTACCGGTTGTTTGAGGAGAAGACATGAAGTTATGTGATTTTCTTTGAAAGGCAAGTGAAAATAAACTCCAGCTTGAATGCGTGCAGCCCGTCTTTGAAAGTCTCACGAACGCAACCTGGAATGATACATTGTTTCGACTTTTTCAGACATGCCGATCCACGAAATCAAAGGAGCCACACTGTGCACGTTTAACAATTGAAACATACAGAATGTTACAAAGTGAGCAGGCAAGTCTTTTTCTAACTCGCAAATGTCACCTCAAGTAAAGTGCTTGTAAATAGCAATGTGCCACGGCCAGCTTAAAAAGGATACGATCCTCGTGTAACTGCCAGCTCTGTTTTATTTTAAAAAAGCCATAATGAATACAAGCGCACACACGCAGGCACCACACAAAGTTAAATCCATAACTTCACTTTCTTTTAGAAACCCGCCTAAACACGAACTGAACAGTCGGATTTTGACACAAGCCGTCAAGGACAGAAAGCAATGCAGGTTTCAGTTGTGAACATAATTGAGAAAGGTACCGCACTACACTTTAGCCACTTTGTGGAAGAGGTGTGGCACAGCGGCCAGGGTGCCTCACTCTGGACCACAGGGTTCATGGTTCGATCCCAGGTGCCGGCGGCAGGTTAGCCCAGCACCATGTGACTCTGGGCAATAGCTCGCTTAATCTTCCTGATGGCCCCCAGCGCTGGGACACCTCTCCGGAGGTAGCTGTGCGCTTTACAAATGCTGGTATTTCATTTCATTTGTAGGGTAGTTTAAAAGGGATTAGATTACAATTCTAAAACAATGTTTTATGTTACATTTTTCAGCACTGACCAAGTCCCGGTCCTGAGGAGAACCCTAGAAATGTTGGAGGGTTTACACACGTTGACCCAGCTGGTTGGGGGAAGAAAATTTGTGAATAAATCAGTATGAGTTAGGAAATATGGCAAATTGCCTGTTCCTGCAGTATTATATCCCCACTAGCTTACACCAGCAGGATGCATAGTGTTATTGATTTACAAATGAGAATTCCGCAAGGTGTCATTTTCTTAGATTGAAGGACTGGTCTATTTCACAATTGTATTGTCTTTTTATTTATGTGATAATGTTTTTGTATGTTTAATCATCGTTGTAAAATGTATATATGAGAATAATAGAAAAAAAGTTGCCCTTCAAAAAAGACATGCGATGAATGTTTAAAACAGAGAAATGAGTGTGAAATAAATCAACAGGGCAACTATATTTGCAAGTGTGGTTCTTACAGCAAAACTCAATAATTTGAATCCAGCAACTTGACATTGAAACTGTTGATATTATTGTAAAAGGGGCTCAGTCTGGGTGTTAGGAATGGGCCCAACCCCCCACTTTTTCATATAGAATGTGGTTAATAACATGAGCACACAGGAGGAAATTAGGAAGAGGTTGAACTACCTGCAGGGGGGGGGGGGGTGTTCCCTGGCCTCCAAGAGTCACATGGAGGCTGAGAGGACTAGTGGTGGTTTTCCCAGACCCCCCTTACAACTTATGCCATGGGAGGAGAAGGTCTTGCAGATCTTACATCCTGCAGACTTGACAGGAATCCCTGGTAGAGTGGAGTCTGGTAAGTTACACTTTACAAAGTCTCACTAAACCTCAATGTCCTGTTTGTTCTCAACTCAGCTGTTTCCAATGTGTTCTACACATATTTTCATAACAACAGAGAAATCTCTAACTATCAGTATCAGATAATTTAGATTGTCTGTGTGAATGTATTGTGTTGCACCTAAGATTAGAGGTATCAATCTCTATTACATGTCATGTAATAGTATGGTGCCTGTAAGTCTTACCACACCAAATAACCTGTTACCCATATGTGTGTTATATTTTAAGGGTCTGTCCCATTTCAACTGCATAATTTCCACAGGTATGTTCCACTAGCCATTTTGCAAGTGTTAGGAAGATGTCTTTGCGATGACTACAACAACCATGATGCCCTGTTTCTGTTTTGTCAAAAGAATATTGCTATGTCATATTGCTCATTCTCTCATCTAACAGATTTCAACATATGGGAAGGTGTCATGTAGTGATCAATCCCTATTCAATGCTCCCTTCTGAAAATGGTTTGTGTTGTTTTCTGATTGTTGTTCTGTTCTTCTCAACAATTGAATTGACGTCATGAGTTTCACAAAACAAACTGTGTTGACCCAAAAATTATAAGGTATGGAAAATACTACGCTGAATATAAGTGGTAATTAATTGCACAAATTGACTCTGCACTGTTCACATGATGACTAATGCCAAACATCCATCCAAGTTGTGTAAATGTCTGTTTTGAAGTCAGCTAGGCCTTGGAACTGTCACTTACACATTTTACATCTCCATTGTGTTGGGTTGAATGGTTGTGGGACGTGAGGTATACTTTCTAATCACTTCATAAGCATTTCGGGGCATCTTATTGCCTGCTTATTTGAAGTTGTACTCTTTGAAATTGCTAAAAGTGATGGTAATAGGTTCAATACCACTGAAAGCTATTATCATATAATCTCTACCTCTTTTTACTTCTAGTTATCTACATAATTTGTCTCAAAAGATTTGGATGTGTAATACACAATTTTACTAATAAACATGTTCTCAGTTTCTCAATAGGTCCAACTGGCCAGGGATCTGCCACTGAAGAGACCATCAATCCATTCCAGGATCAAGCCTTCCGTGATAACAACGGGGCATATTAGCAAGACCCACGTTAAAATTATCGCCGTTTTAGCGGCAGGAAACTGCCGCTAAAACGGCGATAATGGGCTTGCTAATATGCGTTATAGAATTCCAATAGAAGCCCAGGTTAGATGTGCAGGACATCTAACCTGGGCTTCTATTGGAATTCCATAACGCATATTAGCAAGCCCATTATCGCCGTTTTAGCGGCAGTTTCCTGCCGCTAAAACAGCGATAATTTTAACGTGGGTCTTGCTAATATGCCCCACCATTCTTTGTAATCTGGATAATGATGAGGATCCTGGTAGGCCTGGGCATGAAATTCCGCTCCACTCGCGTAGCATGAGGAGTTCCAAAAAACTCCACTCTGCATAGCGGAGCAGAGTTTTTTCTGCACTTGCACTGACCAACGGTACGTTGGTGAGTGCAAGTGAGGAAAACCTTACTCCAGACCACCTCCTGGTGAGATTTCTCAAAGCGAGTGGTCGCGGATGGCCTCTACCCCTCACATTGAGAAACCTTTCATTCGCGTTGAGGAAGCTGCAGCTCAAGTAGAAAATCTACTAGAGCGGCAGAAAGAAGCAGTGCCTCTTGTGCTGCGCATTGTGCCATACGCGCTGAATTCCCAGTGCAGGACAAACACCCGGCACTATAATATCAGCATGAATGGAGTAACCCAATGCAATCTGCTGCTTGTGGAACTCCGCGTAGCGGGCAGTTGTTTTGGGTCCCTTTGCAGTGCTCCACGTGGTGGAACTCTGCGAACTCCCCACAGGCCTAGATCCTGGTCCATCTGGTCAGCATGGGCAGATGGCTCCAGTGAGTCTCACTGGGACAACACTGACACCACCGACCCCAGCTGTAACAGCTGAGCTAACCGAAGGCTCCACTTCCTGTGTTTCTACCACTGTAACACGGATCGTAGGTAATGTCGACACCAAAGCACCACAAGCTCCAGCTCACCCATGATCCAATCAGATGGGGCAGACTGGGCCAAGGGCACAGAGTAGTGGGATTAGGGGTATTGGGAAGGATAATGTGGGCCACCCAGACCATCACTGAACAAGTATTAGGAGCGTATCATCAGTCCCAAGACATGATGGGCCAAGTACTCACTGAGCTCCAGGAGATGAAGCAGCTGCAGAAGGAGCTCAATTATCAGATGGAGGCTCACAACTCTAATATGGGCTCCCTGACTGTTGTGCTGCAGGACATGTGCTTTCTCAGTACCATCTACCCCTTCCTGTGGCCCTACAACCTCTGGCCCATCTATATCTGCCATAGGAAGGGTTGGCCACCCCAGGCCCTGCAAATGTGGATCCCCCCTCACCCACAGGAGGGAACGTCCATGCATAGTTCCAGGAAGTGAGGATGGCAAGACCTCTGCCACCACCAACAAGAAACCACAACCCTAATTTCCTCTAGTGTGTGCCTACCGTTCACTCTGTGGACTATTTCTGGACACATGTGCCTTTCTGATGCCAATAGCATTTTGGACATTGGCCTTCAAACAATTTTGAGTTTCCAGCTATGGTTTCATTCACGATGACTGACTTCTTCACTTTTTGGTTTGCTTTTTCATTTTCACCCTGTTTAATTTCTCATGTTTAGCTCAATAAATTCACAACTCAAAAACGTATTCTCAAGGAGCCATCGCCGATTTATCGGCACTTTAGCGCCGCAAAAGTGGCGATAGACTTATCGCCCCATTCACAAGCTGGTGCAAACTGCCGACATCTCCAGTTTACCCGCGATAGCTGCTGCAAAACACATCGCCACGGATGAGAGCGACAACTAAAGCTAATGATATGCAGAGTAGGCGTTCCCGTGCAAAAACACACGAAAACACCACTTCGCGATATTCTCAACGACCAGCCAGATCTGCGATGCTGGATAAAAACAGGCGATAAGGTGCGTTAGCAGCAGGGACTTAACACCTGCTCATAACTGGTCTTAAGTAGGACGAAAACCTGCAGTACAGAGAGGGCCCAGGCCAGAGCCACATCTGAAGACCAACAGATGCCATGGAGCAACTAATCATGCAGCTTGGAGACCCAAGAGGGCCACAACACCCACCGCCACCACCCCCAGGACCACCACCACCCCCAGGACCACCCCCACAGACCACCACCCAGGCAGCGCAGAACAAGACAGTGGACCTTCCAAAAATGCATCAGCCTGACAGACTTAATGCCAGAGGATGTCATTGCCCACTACAGGCTCAAAAGGACAACCATCCTCCGCATCATGACCCATATTGCCCACCGGCTGATGGTACCAACACAGCGGACAACCAACATCCCTCCGCAGACAAAGTTGCTGGCTGTGCTGCACCTGTTGGCCTCTGGTACCTTCCAACCAACAACTGCCAGAGTCGGAGGAGTCTCACAGCAAGCCCTATCAAAGGCCATCACACCTGTCCTGGATGCCATCATCAGTTTCATACCCCAGCACCTTCACTTCCCCAACACTGCGCAGGAACAGCTGAAGACCAAGCAAGGCTTCTACGCCATAGCCGGATTCCCACACGTGTTGGGGGCAATCGACTGCACACATGTCCTACTTGTGCCCCCTGCCGACACTGCACACAATTACCGCAACAGGAAGCACACGCATTCCATCAATGTGCAGGCAATAGTGGACCACCGGGGACTGTTCACCAATGTCGTCGCCAACTACCCAGGCAGTGTGCATGACTCATACATCTTCTGACAGTCCATCATGAACCAGCGCTTTCAGGATGGCACCTATGGAAATGGACTGCTCGTTGGTAAGTACCAACGGAACACACCACACACCTCATTTCCACAATCACACAATGCAGAACTGTGGGAATGGACACGTAACAAAATCACATCCAACATGCCAAACAACATGCACACCTGCCAGACACGACAACACAAGTAACCGTGGTAAGAGGGGCCAGAAATGTGGACAAACCATACAGTAAGGCATAGCCCCTCTGCCACACACATGCAGAATGTGGGGAGAGGTGGGAACCACGATTGTGCGAAGGAGGCAATGGACATATGAATAACAATGTACACAATGCCAAGTGTGGCAGTGATGTGCTGGACAGTCTTGAGTATGCAGAGCACAGACATGTCCATGTGGACACATACTGCTGGAGTCTGTAGTGTCATGGACAGTGGACGCAACCATGTCATCACAGGCAGTGGGGAACACCTTGGACAAGTAGCCATGTCGGCCCCCCTGTAAGCGTAAGCGTAGTGGGCAGGGTCGGCGCATGCCAGTCCAGCGTAGGGGAGTGACCAAATAGGTCGGGGCTCAGGGAGTGGTTCACTTCCGGGATGGCCATCGAAGTAACTACTGCGTGTGGCTCTGTGTCTGCCATATCCTGACCATAGGCCCACACACACGTGGCCGACCACCTACAACGGGCAAACTCACACCAGCGACGAGGTGGCTATGTCCCACGCCACCCGGCGCACATCTCGTCACCACCTGCAGTGGCGTGTCTGCCAGGGTGGCGTCCCTCACCCTGCCACGAGGCCGCCGTCGTGACCGGTGGTGCCTGTGCAATCCTGTGCGCCTGCCGCACACCAGCCCGCTGATCCCCAGACCCGACCTGCATCCAGCGGTGAATGCCCACCCCTGCGCACCCAGGCCTCACTGCTCACCTGCCGCCACCGGAGTCTCTCCAAGAGGGCCCACCATGTGCCAGTGCAATCTCCAAGGCCGGGCTCCGTGAGCTTGGCAGCCTCCTCAGCCTATCGCTGGCTTCTGCGCAACAGGCCCCCAGTGCACCCAGCGGCACCGCACGCGGAGTTGCGAGTTGGCTACTGCTGCCTTCTGACCACACTGCGGTACAGCAAGTAACATACACATCCTTTCCAGTCTGCCCCTCCAGGCCTGCTGCATCATCGCAGGCTGCACACCCGCTCAGCTCTTCCGGTGGGCCGAACTCAGTGCACCACAAGTCACCTTCCAGCCACCAGGCCTCCAGCATTATAGCATGATGCACACCCGCTCAGCTCTTCCGGTGGTCCGAACTCAGTGCACCTCAAGTCACCGTCCAGCCACCAGGCCTCCAGCATTATAGCATGATGCACACCCGCTCAGCTCTTCTGGTTGTCCGAACTCAGTGCACCGCAAGTCATTGTCCCGAGGGGCTACCCCACAAGTCCGCCTCCAGTAGTCAACAGCATGTCCTCGGTGACACCACTGGAGCCCTTCACAGTCACAGGGCCACCCCCGTCCCAGGCAGGCCGCCGGTAAGCCTGGGCAGATCGTCTGGAGACGTACTCCGAAGCGCACGACATACCAGCGCCGCGGCCGCGGCGCACGCGTGTGAGGAGTGCGGAGAAATGGCCCAGGGTTCTGGGTGTGGTTCAGTTCTGGGCTCTGGGCGTGGTCCAGTTCCGGCCTGGCCACAAAAGTGACTATGGCGTGTGTCTCCATAGTAGTGTCTGCGCCACCCGGCCTGTAATCGACAATGTTGCAATGTAGCATGCACCAGGAGGGCGGCCTCGCCCGAATGGATTAATAAAGGAGTGCGAGACCGCTCGGTGTCTCAGTTCATACATGCCAACTGTTGTGTGTGCATCTACCTTGCCGCAGCCTGAACCGAAGGCCTAGCCTCAATATCCGCGTGAGTTCAGCCAGGCCAGAACTCCACATCTGTGTCTGCCCTATCCTTACCATAGGCCTACACACACATGGCCGCACACCTTCAACGGCCAACATTGCAGTCTTGCTGTCAGTCCTGCGGACATGCACAGACAGGCATGACAATGGTGTGCCGTAGGAGTGCAAGTGATGCAACCGCGCAGCACACACAAGTAAATAGGCTCGGTGGGAGGGAGGAGCAGCTGTGAGGCTACGTAATACACATTGTCCTACCACATTTGCCAGCAGCAATACATGGCTAACATGAATCCCAAGGTCGCACAAATCACACACCACGAAACTTGTATGTCTGCCAACACACCATGCAGAACCACAAGTTGACACTGACCTCACTTACCTCTCACAGGTGATCAAGGATATGCACTCTGCCCGTGGATAATGACACCCCTCCGAGACCCGAACACCCCGGCCCAGAGGCAGTACAATGTGGCCCACAAACGCACCAGGGGCATTGTTGAACGCACGTTTGGCGTGTTGAAATCACATTTCAGGTGCCTGGACATCACCGGTGAAAGACTCTTGTACAGCCCAGAAATAGTGTGCAAGATGATCACTGCATGTTGTGTATTGCACAACATATGTGTACGCACCAGTGCCCCATGGATCCAAGTCCCAGAAGCACCGGACGATGATGAGGAAGATGATGCAGGTGGACCACACCCCACTGCAGCCGCAGCAGGAATAGCCCGAAGGAACACAATCATCAACAATTTCTTCGCATGAGCACGTCACATTGTGACTGTCCACAGCAATCATGGCACAGTACAAGATGACCACATGACCAGCATGTGCAAATAAAATCTTTGCAACACACATTCGCTGTGTGCATGTCAGTCCTCTGCATTGGCACATTACTCTGACGGGTGTGAGTGCACCATTGAGTGCTTACATTCGCATGTGTTGCAAGAAGAGATGGTGTGTAGGTCCTCTTCATCATCGGTGATGAGGAGTACGGTCTGCTCTGCAGGAGGTGATGATGCTCCCTCTGCAATGTGAGGGGGAGATGCAGTTTGACATTGTGTTCACATGTATGTTGACGCATTGGCCAAGTTTACAAACAGACTGCATGTCAATGTACATTGTGACTGTTTGTGTGGAGATGCCTATTTAATGCTGAACAGTTGACATTTCGCCACCATCATGGATATGAGGTTGTATTTGTCCATTATCATCTCACAGTTTCCTGCTATGCCAAATGCGGATGGCCACTTTCTACACACAAGCGGCAGCAGTTGTGTCCTCTGTTCTGTTGTGAAAGTGTTACAGTTTGGTCCACTTTGTTGTATATGTTGAGGTGCTCTGAGTGTTATGTGTGTGTGCTGCATTGTGTGTGATTTGCCCCTTCAGCTCTGATTTGGCTGGCCCTTATCCCTTTCAGTCGGTGTGCCTTTCACTTCTGTGCTTATACAGTGCTGAGCTGTTGCAGACTTGGGTAAATTGGGCTCTTGGTTGGAGTTGCGACTCTTAGGCATGGTTTGTCCGCAGATGTGCTGTACTTACTTGTGGATGTGTGCCATTGTGCCCATCTCCCCCGTCCCCCCAGTCCCTGGTGGTTACTCACCCTGTTGCTGTTGTGTCAGGTGATGTTGAGCAGTGTCCGGTCCTCCGACTCCTGCCACCGTCTCCTCACTGATGACTGTGGACACCATTTCCTCCATCTCATCCAGCTCCTCCTGTGGCGCAGGACTCCCACCCCCAGTCTGCATTGCTGCTTTGCGGTTGTTGGCTGGTTTCAGCTTGGTTTTGCGCTTCACATCATTCCAGCACAACTTGGCCTCTTCCATTGTCCTCCTCAGCACTCCGACTGCATTCTCCTTGTCCAGGATGGACTGCCATATTCCATTTTTTGTTGCCAATAACACAGTGGAGGTGACGGACAGTTGTTGATGGTGTTCTGTCACCTCCGTAATCAGGATCCTGTTTTCCTGCGGACTGAACCGCGTCTTCCTCTTCTTCTTCTCCTTTCCCTTCCCTGACCCCGAGGTCCCAGGCTGGTCATCCGTGGGGCTTGTGGAGTTCGGGTTGTCCTCTATGCTTGCTTCGGCTACCTTCATGGTGCTTCGCAGTTGTTTGTGTTTTATTTGTATTTCATTTTTTCCGCTTTTATGGTGATTGTTCCCGCCTTACTTGTGGGACTTGCGGGCCTGGCGCTGATTTTCGCTGGTTTTTTATCGTAGTTGGGCCCATCGCAGCTTTTTTCACGTTCGGGTTTCCTTTTTTATCGCCGTCGCGGTAGTTGTATCGCGGACATTTGTGGCATTCTCGGGATACTATCGCATGTTACAGCCGTGTTGGGAATACGACGTTGACACTGAGTTATTTTCCTGTGATGGACGGCGATATGGAAAATTGCGTTAGCCTATTTTGGCGATGTTTATCGCAAGTTCTTGTGAATATCCCCCATAGACTGGTGTTGTATATCTCAACTCTATCGATGCATTTGTTTTCTTCCAACTTACAATGACAAAAATCTAAAGATTGTGGAAACATAGATAATTTGCTAGCAGGTAATGTTTATTTCAACTTCCCAGCCATGATTCACAAAAATGTCATTTCATTAAATCATCGACTACAATGTGAGCAATAATTATCTGTCAACATTTGCACTACCATAACAATCCGTACATGTCACTGATATTCAGGGCCAGTTTTCACATTTCCAGTTCCATACCTTGCCAACATGGAAGAAGGGGATATATCCAAACCAATCAGATTGAATAGGCAAATGATCAGTGACTCATGCCATCAGCTGGGGCTAGATCTTCTGGCTCACATAAAGAATCCCACATCAATAACACAAAGAGACAAAAACATAACAATACTATAGTTTGTAGATACACGATCATTCTCATCCACTCTTCCAGTATCTGGAGGAATGTCACAGACAAGTTTCAGTGGTGTGCCACAAGAAGTATTTCCTACAATGTACAATGATGAGACACAACACCAGCTACATACACTTTACACACAATGCAGATTTTTCCCATGTGAAAGGAGAGTAGCATGATTTGGCTCCACTACCACATGGGGTTTGAGCGAATGATGGCACACATATTACCTTAAGGCCAACACACGACAGATTACAAGTCCAATGTAATGTTCAAATCTTCCATTCATCACAGTACAAGTTGCATTGGTACAAGATTTGTACACCCAAAGTCTGTGTCCGTCCTTTCCAGGATCAACCCATTTTCCCTTTGTACTTAGAAACAGCACCATATAACTCCAAATGTCACAACTCTGAAATGTCCAAATGAAGATGACATGGTGAAGGAACCTAAAACAGATCAAAACAAAAAGATCACCAATTAAACATCACATGATAGACAGATTACAAAGTCAACTTTTGGAGGACACAGTTTCACAAAACAATCAGAGATAAACAATGTAACTGAACATAGTAGTCAATGTGTCAAAACGTTGATTAACAAATACCGTTGGCCTGATTTTCCCTGAATTTGCACCTCCTAACAAATTACTACCACGTATTTCTCTCATCATCACATCAATACTTGGTGTAACTGTGAAAGTGATAACATGTAATAATATACTTACACTCAGCAGGAGAAGTTGTCAATGACATCTTGATGTAAGTCAACTCCTTCCACTTAGCCACTATATTCTACATTCGGCATTTGGTGACCTTCACCCGAATGCTCTTCATGGTCTCCATCCTCTGCGATGTACGGGAAGTTTCGTCGCAGGATGATGTTGTGGGGCATGCAGCAGGCCACGGTGATTTTGCACACCTTATCGAGTGAGTAGAGGAGGGCTCTACCAGTTTTGTCCAGACAACAAAATCTTGCCTTTAATACCCTGAAAGCCTGCTCCACTGGTCGCCGTGTCCTTGCATGGGCCTCATTGAAGCCGACTTCCCCTGGCATTGTTGGATTCCTCTGCAGTGCCAACAACCATGGTCAGTTGGGATAAGCTGAGTCTCCTAGATTGAAGACAAAAAAAGTGTCCAGAAATGTTACACAATTACAGATTATTCAGATACACATTCCCCAAACAATATTATGAAAGATTGTAATGACCAACAAGCCAGGCCCTCTCCGGTTGTGAAATTGCAGGGGTATAGAGCTGTTCTGTAGTACAAATCAATAATAATAAGCAGAGATGGAGAATGCTCACAGAGGCATGTGATATTCAAATCCGGTAAGCAGACATCTTGCACATTGGTTGAATGAATGTGATTCCGATTCTGGTAGAACTGTTTTCTGGGGTGTGGTGGCACTAAGGCAATATGTGTGTCATCAATTGCTCCAGCCACATGTGGTAGGCAACCCAAACTGTAAAAGTCCCCCTTCACATTGTCTAAATCCTGGTGCTGTGGAAACTGGATGAAGCTGTTGATGTGTGTCATCATTGATAATATAACTTCTTGTAGTGCACCACTGAAAGTTGGTTTTGACATTCCACCAGATACTGCCACAGTACATTGTAAGGATCTTGTGGCCTCAAAATAAAGTACTGCCATGAGTTTGACAATTGGTGTAATAGATGTGGGATTTTTGTTGTGAGGCTGAAGATCTGGTTCCAGCTAATGGCAAAAATCCAGTATAGTTTTTCTATTCAACCTGAACTTCTTGATTATATCCCTTTCTTCCATGGTGACAACGTCTAAACATGGCTGGTACACCTGAGGCTGTCGTCTCCTCACTCTCTCAGGAATCATATGTCTGCATTGAAAAAAGCATTTGACCATTTTTTACATTTTCAACAGCAACATATTTGATAATAACCACTAAAGAAATTTAGTTGTATAATATATATATGGTTTAACTGCATATTTTAATACAACATTTGGTTTTTGTCCTTTATTCTACACACATTACATTTAAAGCCTAATATAAAATGAAAAATATAAAAATATATAAATAATACATTAAAATTTATTATTTACACAATCTTGTTTTACTTTTCATCCACAAATACTGTCAACTGAGGTGTAAACAACACTGGGCTAATTTAACGTTTCTGTACAGTAACCCACTACTTATAAATGTTTATATTTAAAAAAATAAGTGTCCATCAACGTTTGAATATGTAAACAAACTAGCCTCCATTTTGAGTGGTGGTGATGCACTTAATAGTCACAAACACACTATTTTGAACTTCTAAAATAGCAGGTGACTGACCTCACCGATTAGACATTTGGAATCAGACAGGCATGGCAGAAGTTGACCGGGTAGTGTTTAATAAACTCTAACGGACACAGCCATAGGCTAACGTCGGGTAAAGTAACGTACGAAGGCCAACATCTGTGTCTGTTTACACTGACAATCGCGTATGCCATGTACATGTACACGGCGGTTGGAAAAAAGCTTACTTGCCTCCTAAAACTGCTGCCATCAAGACCTCCTACACTTTTGCTGCTGTTTGTTGCCTCTGGGAGCAATGATGCCAGGTCGAGCAGGTGAGAGGGCCCCTGCCTTCTCATCAGAGGAGCTGGAATTGCTGACACATTATGTCATTTCCCTGTATGGCCAGCTCTATGGCTCACCAGAGGAACATGTACATGTCTGATATGTATATGGGAATCTGTATAACTGTTTTTTTACCCATTACCAGTCTACAATGTCCCTTTGAGTTCCTGAGTGAAGTGAAGTGATGTGAACTGTCATATATTTAGTTCCTTACAGAAGACAATGATGTTGGGGATTTCTAAGCACTTTACAATGTTAAACAAGCATTGGCATAGCCAATAGGTCTCGCCTTTGTGACCGTATAAGTGTTTAGCCATGCAACACTTGATGTTGTTGCACCAAGGATATTGTGCTGCATAACTAAATACTTATAAGGTCCCAAAGGCGAGACCTATTGGCTATGCGAATGCTTGTTTAAAGGAGGCCTCGAAACGGGTCTCTATCGGGCTCTGTTTTGTGCCCTGGCACAAGCGGTCCGTTTTTTTCCGGCCTGCAGTGACAGCAGGGCAGGCACATGGATGTGCGCGTGCTCACACTGCTCACTTCTCACTAGTGGAGAAGTTACGGCATGACCTCATGCCAGGTGAGCGTTGTAGGGGAAGGAAATCCTTTAAAGAAAGTCATTTTCTCTCTGGATTTCCTTCTCTTTTGAAACCCAGTAGCAGCAACATTGTGGTGGTGTCACCAGGGCTTTAAGTGGAAGCTTTTTCAATATTATATACAAGCAATAGTTGCTGCTTATTTATCTTATGCAACTAACAACCATTGACAAAGCCAATAGTCCTGACTTGTAGGAATGATGTTAATTGTTGTATCGTATATCTGGATCCAATGACAGAAACAGCAAAATACAAGTCGGGCGGCACACTATGCTAAGCACAGACTTTTAGCTTACGTGTTTTAAGCCACGCCCTTAATTACATTGGTCACGCCCCTTTGCGAGCCCCCCCCGTTTTTTCATCCCACTTAAAGCCCTGCAGACACCTCATCAGAATAAGGTGATTCGCGAGTGGCACTTGGCTGGGACTGGCCTAATTTATGTAATGCTTTAACGAATGTGCATTTCCCCTTTTTGTCGTGCCTTTTCAGCCTCCTAACTGTCTCACATTGCCTGATGTTACAGATCACAAATGTGGTTGTAGTTTGTTTAGCCTTAAGATTGATGTGGAGCCGTGAATGTCAACCCCGCCGCAAGAAAACAAGTTACGCAGGGCACGAGCCGGGATTCGGGAAGTTCCAATCTGTGCGACATGAAGTAGAGACATGTTTGTGGGCATTCATTGTCGGTGTGTCATGTTTGTTTGTTTCCTAGCACAGCAATTGCTCAATCAGTGCAGGTAAACTTTGAGTGTGCCAATGTGTCTCCACACAGCACAATTGCACACGAAGTTAAGTAAGTATAGGCATTTAAGTCTCATAGCTGGGTTAGCTTCTCTGGAACCAACCCCCCCACCTTGCTTTCTGCGTGCATGTCTTCGCATCCTCCTGGGACGATGTGTACTCGGTGTCTGCTGTGGTCAAGATCTGAACATAGCCGTAAACCGTGGAACACACATCATCTTTGAATATGATAAGCTGTCTTCAAAATTAAAATCGTGTATTTCTTTAACACGAAGTAGTGTTTTACCTTAGTGCATCACATAATATTAAGGAATTGAGAGGCATATAATTAAAAGTGAATATTTTTAAACAGGCCTGTTCCCGCCCTAACGCCAATGATATTAGTGAACTAAGAGGCAAGTCAGTGTACCGTATATTTGGCCTCCGTTATTATAAGTGGAGCAACATTATAGGATTTTTAAACAAACACGAGAGATGTTTGCACAGCGCATATCCTGAACTCGCCAATTTGAAGGTGCTCACATAGGTGATAATGCACAAAAGGGACGCTCGGTGAAATTGAGTATTTGCTTAGGCCCTTTTGAGCCTAAACCTAACATTAGCCCTCTTTGTTTACATCAAAAAACAAGCACAAGCGCACGCCTCGCGCGTCAGCAGAGGGAGGGGCGAAAGGAGGGGCCAGCGCGATTCCCTTGCGGGAGCGAGCGGCAAGGCGCGATAATTAACATATGGCGCCAGCTGCTCGCTCCCGCAAGTGAATCGCCAGACGTGCACGCGTTGCCATTGGAAGCAATGCAACGCGTGCACGTTTTTGCAGGGAAAGCTGTGCCGATTTCTAAAGGTCTCTCCTAAGCAGCGCATGCGCGCTGCGTAGGCGAGACCTAAAAACAACATTAGTATGTGTTGTGTGTTTAAAGCCCTAGATTCTAATTGGTGTGTATGGAGATATATGTATATGCTTGAATTACATGTGCTAAGATGATAACTCATTACATGGAAAATAGAAAACACATTTTATACCCTTTTCAACTGCACATAGAAATGCTTTCTGTGCAAACAACATGAAAATTATGTTAGCAATGTGCATTGTCCCACAAACCACAATACAAGTAGCTTCCAGACCCTTTAGAGTAGCACACACCCTTGAGAAGGTTTATTAGATGGGCACACGATAATTTTTGCATGTAGAAGTTAAGGGAAGGCTGTGTTCGTGTGACATCATGATCGGGCTGCAGATAACAAGGCCTGACAGTGAGCAGTGCTCAGTCAGAATAATGGGCCAAGCAGGGCTGTGTCACAGGGACAAACAACTGAAGCACTGAGGAACATCTGTCATAAACATATATCCTTGCTAGGTCAAATTTTGAGGTGTGCTTAAAATTCTGCCCTTGAATGCTTTTAATTGGACGACAGTTGGAAGGGAGAGTTACCTAACTTCTTCAGCTAACACTTCATTTCATTTTAATCCCATTTCACAGTGTTCCATGTCCAAACTGCAGGCCTCTTACTCACAGTGGCCACTATTCACTGTGCCATAAGTATATATATTTAGGCGTCAGTAGTTCACAGTCTTTTGCACTGATCAGAAGTAGGTCACATCATAGAATGCATAGGAGCCTCCTGGGCTAGTTGCTGTCACAGGCCTGGATTGGTGAGTTTAGACCATGACATGGGATAATGGTAGACAACAGATCACTACAAAATTGTGTATTAAGATATTGGTTTTGGTCAGCATGTGACAATGCACATGTTGTATGCTAACTTATGAGTCAGAATAGTGATGGAAGCATAATGTTTATTTACATCAATACAGACAAACAACAAGTCATAAAGAAATCCATTGATTTTTTTTTCATTTCATTTCTTGTAGCCATACATGTCAACGCCCATCAGAAGTGGGACATATGGAAGGCCAAGTGTGGACCCTGGGGGGTCTACAAGCAGTGCAGCGTCCATTGCCACAAGAGGTGGGAGGACCTATGGCGCTGGACCCGAAAGTCAGCTGAAGTCCAGCTCGGCTAGTCCTCCCAATGTGGTGGTGACGTGTGCTGCTCCCTGACCCCCCTAATGGCCTGCATTCTTGCTGTGGCCTATCCGGAGCTTGATGGGCAGTTGAGGGCCCAACAACAGCAACAAGGGGGTAAGTTCTTAACAGAGTTTCACATGTTACATGACTAATGTTTTGTTACAGCCAGGATTTTTCCCATCAACATTAATGGTGACCCATGTCCAACACACAAGAAGAATTAATTATGGTGTAAGTTTTGCACAATGTATATGATGATGTGCTTTGTCTATTAATCTGTTGGAAAGGACCCCACCTGATTGCTGTTCACAACCAATGGACTGTTCTGAGCAAACACATGGCTGCCTAAACTCCACATATACATCATGTTTTTTGATGTCATGAGGGAAGTTGTACCAAACAGGCCAATAGTGATTATTGTGTCAGCTGTGATGCTCCTTCACTATTGTGGATGATGTAATGGTAGCCCTATTACATGTGACGTAGCATACTAGGCACTTATGATACAGTGAATGTACCAAACGTCACATTGGTAAGTTGGGATTCTACACAAACAAGAGTGAGCATGTATTCCAAAATGACTAGTGACCTCAGAATTGATGGCTACATTCTGGAATCAAAACATATCCAAATTCTGTTTAGCATCATAAATACTGTTTCATACCTGTTAAAAGTGATAGATTGGCATGATGCCTCACTTTTCCACAAATGTCTGTGTAACCCAGTCTGTTTTTGGACAAATATTTGTGGTAGGCATACAATTGTTGATGAAACACAGACAGGAATGTGTACACATTGGTGACAGAGTAACACATACCCAAAACCATTGCTCAATGTCCTTTGTCATGTCCAGATGAAAAATCAATGATGGAGAAAAATGGGAAACTTAAAGGGATTTTGGAAAATAGAATTTCATCACATATATGTGGAAGTATCCCATCAGGAAAATTTAGAATCAGGCCAAACTCATGACTCATTATGTAAATGTTAAATGCATCAAGGTGTAATATGTTGCATTTTGTGATTTACATTTCAATCTTCGAACTAATTATTATGTATGAATCATTGTATGTAATGATTACTATGATATTCTACAACATTTTCACTAAAGTGAAAGCCAGTATATTTATTGAAACAATTTCACAAAGATACAACAAAGTGATATTTAGGATTCAAATGTGAAGCAGTTTTTTGCTTCGTACTGAAGTGTATTCGAAATGTTTCAAGGGCTATGTATTTAATTATGCTGTAGAAGTCGTTTGTCAATCCACACAAATATTTGTTTCAGACTGTCTTCAACATCATAGGTATCTACATAGTATGTAATACATTGCTAAGATACTTCGATACAGAACACATTTATAATTTTTGACAATTAACATATACTTTAGTAACTTGAAGTGTTACCACTGTGAAATGCCCAAACAAAGGTAACTTGCTTTCAGTTTATACTAATATTGTTACAACATTGCAGTATTTGTTGGCACACATTGATTCATATTTTACTCATTGAGAATGAAAAGTATGCAATATTTTAGGGCCTAGTAAACACACTGTACGAAGGTGCTTTTGTTGTATATCCTTTTTGGTGACATCAGTTCACTATTCTATAAAACAAAGGCCAACCGTTCAGAGCTGTGAAACAGTTCCTGGAGAGACATAATAATGGATAAGAGACAATATCATACATGATACAGGAGCTATCATGGAGAATGACATAACTGTGACCAAATGTTTTTTGAAAATGTTGCCTACATTCATGGGCTTACAGTAATGTAGAACCAAAGTTTGAGAGCCTTGAAGCAGGTGAAATCTGAAAACTTAGGAACTGTTTTGTGATCAAATTCATGATCAATTCTGTTTACACAGGTCCAGTAACACTATTGTGTTAGAAATGGGGGTTGGTTTCTCACTGCTGTGAGGCTGCCCTCTCATCGGATTGCATTGGGGATTCCCTGATAAGTGTTTCAGTGGTAATTCCTGACATGAGAGGATCAGCGTGGTCAAGTTTGGTATGGTTGGAATAGTAATAATAAATGCTGCACAATGGTGTGCGCAGATTTATTATCACTATTTTAGAAAATGCCACTTCTAGAAGTTGGCATTTCTGTGTGCTATGTGTCTGCCTGCCTGATGTGTATTGCATGTCTGGCTTTGGAGTGACAGGGGCTGGTGAGGTGTGTGTGGCTCCAGGGAGGGCAGGGTGAGTCAGCGCTAGGCTGAATGGGAGACCTGCATTTGGAGTAGTGGCAGGAGTAGCCCCCTGACCCTGAATAGGTCTGTGCCTGCCTGGGTGAATGCTGGCTCTGCCCCCCTGTGGTGTGTCTGATGATGAGCCCCCACCTGACAATAGGGAAGACGAGCCCTGTAAACAGAGTGCTCAAAAAAAAAACAGAACCAGCTCAGGCTGGTTCCCCCAAGCCCTGTGCCAAGGGCAGACAAAAGAAAATGCTGTATAAATATTGGGGCTGTGACCCCATGAAAGTGTTGTGCTTTTTGTGCTCAACCCCCTTCCAGCCAAAGCGCAGGGTAGACCAATCACTACCTCGATGGGCTTCCCTGCTTTGGGCGATAGAACTGCAGGGGCATACTCCAGTTCTACGCCAATCTGAACCCATTTGGATCCCTCTGTCTATACTCTCAGGGCCCGCTAAGCTAACCCAGGGGGAACCCTTCTCCTCACCTGTGGACACCATCTGTGCAGCACCTAACCTTAGCTTGCTCACAGGTGTGTCCCAACAGACAGACAGTACCCCATCCACCCCCGGGGTGTGACTCTGGTCCCCCTCTCAGGGGCAACTCTGTCGACCAGGACAGCAAGCCATAGTGGCCACTGACAGCTGTCAGTGATGAGAACCAGGTCCCAGGCCTTTCATGGTTCTCCAACCTCTGTGGCATCAGAGAGCGGGGGCAGTAGCCCCAGGTGCCTGGCACCCCTGGTCCACTCTCCCTCCTGTCAAGTCAGGTATGACATCCTGACACTGACCCACCAACCCCGGGCCTGTACCCGGTGGCTGAACAGGAGACAGGGGTGGGCTTTCCCACACCTGGTCCTCCTCCTTGGGGCTCTGCACCCTCCCACCTGGAGCGGTACCCCCTTCCATAATTTTCAGGGTATCTGTGGCAGGTGCCCTGAACAATTCGCCCACCAGTTCAGGGGTTCTATCCTGCAACTGGGACCACAGCTTAGGGTCTGTACCCTTAGACTGGGCAGAGGTCAGGGGTGAGGCTGCCCTCTCCCTGCCCCCCTTACTGGGGTCCTGCACCCTCCCACCTGGAGTGGTGCCCCCAGAAGACAAACCGGTAGGGACACTGATTACAGTTGTCCTTCCCTCCAGGTCAGGCAACACCTGCACCCGGCTTCCCAACCCAGGGACTACCCCCTGCGGCTGAGCACCTGCCTGGCGCACCAGGACTTCCTGGGGAGCACTCATGCCCCCCGAGGGTAACACATAACTCATGTGTTGTGTGACAGTCTGCCTGGCACAGATCTTCCGACCCCTGTCCATCTGACAGTGCGTGAAGATCCCCCAGGACAGAAGTGGTGTCACCATGGTCACTCCTAGGAGACTCAGCCCCTCTGGCTGGCCCCTGACCCACTGGTTCTTCCACTGGGGACTCTCTCCCCCTCTCACCCCTCAATCTGGACTTCTGCACCCTCCACTTAGGAGTGGTACTGCCAGACACCAGAACTGATGGAGGTCTGCTTACAGACACTCCACGTTCTCCGGACACTAGGAGATCCCCCTCAAATGGACCACTAGTACAGCTTGGGCTCCCTACCTGGTGTTCCCTTAAGGAACCATCCAGGCCCTGAGACTCAGGTTGGGCCCTTTCAGGACACATCCCAGTCTCCCTCCTTCTCCTAAGAGACAGGAGGTGAGGCCCTACAACCTTCCCACTACAACGGGACCTAGCTGGGCTACTCTGAACCTCTCCCACCACTCTAGGCTGGAAGATACCTGAGCCACTCCTCTTAGGGTCTACTCCCCAATGCCTCTTCAGACCCCTTGGAATCCATCAAAAGGTCTGCCTCCCAGGTGAGCTCCCTGGGGTCAGAGAACTCACACTCCAACAGGTGTTGGCATAGCTCTGGAAAACAGGGACTTACAATATGCTCTCCCATAATTGAATCACACAGCCCCACACAGGTGTTAACCAAACTATCCTTCACCTCACCATCCAGTGCCTCGCACACGTACCCCACACCACTCTCCTGAGATTGGCAAGACAGTATCTGACTGTCTCTGTCACTCAACCCACACTCTTCTGGGTGGTCTTCACGCTCACACACCAGGACTTCAACCATGGGGGAACCCCTCTCCCTGCACCTCTCATCTAGAGTCAGTAGAGTGTCCCTCCCACCACTAGGACTATGAACCCCTGTGCCAGTTCCCCAATCCACCTCAGGGACACTGCGCACCACTGGAGCTACCTCATATCCTTGAACCCCCTGGTGTATGTTAACCCTCTCCTTCAAGTCAGGCGCCACATCTCTGGGTGTGTGTACTGCTCCCTCAGCACTGGATAACTCAATTTTGCTGCCACCATCTGAGCTGGACTCCAACTCAGCCAAGCTCACTTCCTGAGCTTCATATGTTTCTTTTCAGCTAAGGTTTGCTCTATCACCTCGCACTCCCAGTCTAGCTGCCTCAGCCTCCGGTCACGAGCATGAATCCGATTCTTCTCTTCACGAGCCAATCTTTCCCAAAATGTTTCCTCCTCAGGGCCACTGCCCTCTTGGTATTCTGGCTGGGGATCCTCCCCCTCAGATTCCTCCTCAGAGTCATCTGCTAGTGTTGCTTCCCAGCGTAGCACCTCATAGCTATGCAGGGCTGCCTCAAGATCCTGTCTTGTGGATCTCCTCTTCACAGGTAGCCCCCTCTCCTTGCAAAATACTTTTAGTTCCCTTGTCTTGTACATGTGCAGTTGCAAAAAGTTGACTTCCATTTTGACAAGGCCCAACAGGTGCAATAACTAACCAGAGTTCCAACAACCAAATCCAAAGGAAACAGGGAAAAATAGTATGTGGTTGCGTAATGGTCTGCACTCACTAGTAGTGTACACCAATCACTGTTAATGAGTCACAAATGCAAGTCCAAATCCCACCGCTGCCACCAATGTTAGAAATGGGGGTCTCTAGTTGGCAGAGGTAGGTATCTTTGACCAAGTAGGGGCCCTTGCTTCTAGTCAGGGTAAGGGGGCTACACTCCTAAAATAAACCCTGCTCACCCCCTTGGTAGCTTGGCACGAGCAGGCAGGTTTATCTCAGAGGCAGTGTGTAAAGCATTTGTGAACACATACAGTAATACAGTGAAAACACTACATAGGGACACCACACCAGTTTAGAAAAATAAGTAATCTTTATCTAGACTTAACACAAGACCAAACAACAAAAATCCACAATACAGTACTCAAAAATATGACTTTCAGATGGTAGAAATAGCTTAGTTCAATGTAGATGGTAAATGCAACACTTTACTCTCAAAGTACCTTGGATGCGTAACGCAATAATAAAAAAGGGTCGCAGGGAAGGCGATGCGTCAGTTCCTTGCTTCGGGGGAGGCGGCACGCCTGTTCCTTACTGCAGTGCAGGGGAGGCGATGCATCTGTTCCTTACCGGAGAGGAGGCAAAGCGTCTGTTTCTTACTGTGATCCGGTGCAATGCGACAAAATGGCGCCTCGATGCGATGATCCGGTGCGATGCGACAAAATGGCGTCTTTGATGCAATGCAATAACTTGGATGCGATACGTGCACGCCCGGCGGCCGTGCGGCGAACTCGATGGTTTCTTGAGCCGCGACAGGCCCTGCGACACGCTTCTCCGGTGATGCGATGGCGACCTCTGCGGCGGCGGCACGCTTCTCCGGTGATGCGACACGCTTCGTCGGTGGTGCAACGGCAAACTGCTGCGGCGGCGACGCGCTTCTTCCTCGTTGCGTCGCGCTTCCAGCTCCCAGCGACATGCAGTCTCCAGAGGGCCCAAAACAACAGCAGGCACCTCTCTGCAGGCAGAATTCCCAGCAAGGAAATTCAGGGGAGCTGGTGGTGAAGTCTTTGTATCCCTGAGACTTCAGAACAGGAGGCAAGCTCAGCTTCAAGCCCTTGGAGATCTTCCTCAAGATGATTAAAGTACACACAAAGTTCCTTTTCTCCTTTCCTTGGCAATAAGTAACCATGGCAGGCCAACGCCAAACAGCAAACAACACAGGGGCAGTCTCCTCCTTCAGCTTTCTTGGTTTCTCTCCTTGGCAAAGGTTCGTCTTGATTCCCAGAAGTGATCTAAAGTTCTGGGGTCTGGGCCCCAATATTTATACTACTAAATCCTTTGTTCTCTGAAGGCAGAGAGTGTCTGTACCTAGTCAAAACCAGTTCTGTCCTCTCTGGTACAGCTTCCTGGCAGGAGGTGGAGACAGCATTGTTGAAAGCAGACCTGGGCCAGGTAGCTGAAAGGAAAACTCCTCCCCCTACTCTCTATTCTATGAAGGCTCAGGCAAGTGAAAGGAAATCTCCTCCCCCTACTCTCTATTCTATGTAGGCTCTATTCAGCCCAGCCCTGACTCATCAGACTGCTGGAGCCAAAGCCCTCTCCAGCCCCCTGTCACTCAAAAACCAGACATGGAATACACAAACCTAGCAGAGGCATACTGGATGGTTAGGCAAGAAAATACCTACTTTCTAAAAGTGGTATTTTCAAACACAGAATGTAAAAAAACACCCACACTAAAAGATGTATTTTAACATTCTGAGTTCAGGCATTGTTAGACCTGGCATCCTTGGCGTGGGTCTCCCTTCCATTTTTTTCATAATGCCTCCACTGTTGTCGATATGTTTTTGCTGGACTAGATGCTCATGGGCACTTTGCCACTGCTAATCAGTGCCAAAGTGCAAGTGCTCCCTATGATAAATTGTGTTGTGTATTAGTGACTCCATGATTGGATGATTGGTTTACTTGTCAGTCCCTAGTACAGTGCACTGAGTGTGCCCAGGGCTTGTAAATCCAATGCTGCTGGTGGGCTTGCAGCACTGGTTGTGCCACCCACAGGAGCAGCTTGTAAAGTGTGTCTCAGGCCTGCCATTGCAGAGTCTCTGTGTGCAGCCTAGGGCTGCCATGTCGACTTGGTAAGTACACCCACTTACCAGGCCCTAAACCTTCCCTTTACTGCATGTTGATCACCCCTAAAGTAGGCCCTAGGGCAGGGTGCATTGTAAGTATAAGGTAGGACATGCCCTGGTGTGTGTGGCATGTCCTAATAGTGAATTACAGCCATTTTCGTTTTTCACTATTGCAAGGCTACCTGTTCTCCATAGGCCAGAATGGGCAGTTAGATTATTACATTTTATAATCCTAACTGACTCAGGGAACATGGTGGAAATTCGAGTTTAGTATGCTCTGAACTCAGAATGATAAAATACATCTTTTAGTGAAGTTGGTTTTAACATTCTGTGTTTGAAAATACCACTTTTAGAAAGTAGGTATTTTCTTGTCTAACTATCCAAAGCCTGCCTCTGCTAGGTTGTGTATTCCTTGTCTGGTGTTTTTGAGTGACAGGGCTGGGGATTCCAGGAGACAGAATGAGTCAGCCCAGTGGTGAATAGAGAGATCTGCATCTAGATGGGTGGGAGGAGTTGCACCTGGGACCTGAATAGGACAGTGCCTGCCCCCACAGTGCTGGCTCCACCCCCTGTGGTGCGTCTGATGTCTCTGCCCTGCACAGTGAAAGAAGAGAAGGAATCATGTCAACAAAGTGCTCCAGGGCTGGGCTTTCCCTCCACAATGCTGGCTCCACCTCCTGTGGGGCGTCTGATGTTTCTGCCCTGCACTGTGAAAGGAAAGAAGGAGTCATGTAAACAGAGTGCTCCAGAACTGGTTTGGACTGGGCAAAGGCCCCTCTGCCCTCAGAGGACAAAGGATTTTGGGGTATAAATATTGGGACCCTGATCCCAAGAAATTAGATCACTTTTGGGAACAAGAAGAAACCTTTGCTGAGGAGCGGAACCAAGAAGAAACTGAGGAGAGACTATCCCTAAGCCTGAAGTGCTGCTTGGGGGATTGGCCTGCAGTGGTTTGCCTGACTGCCAAAGAAAGGAGAAAGGAACTTTTGCTTTGCTGTGACTTTCATCAACTTGTGAAGGATCTCCAAGGGCTTGGAAGAGAGCTTGCCCCCTGATCGAAGTCCCAGGACCATTGGACTTCACCCCTTTGTGAATTGCTGCTGGAAACTCTGTTTCAGTGGCTACAGAGGTAGGGAGCTGTGACCGACTCTCCCGACCGGCTCGGTGTCCTGTTGGCACCGCATCGAGCAACGCCTGCATCTTGCAACGCACGGCCTTGGTCTCACCGACTCCGTCAACGAGCCGCTGCCTGCACCGTAACCTGTGAGCACCGCACCTTGCAACGCCTCGCTACACCGAATCCATCTGGTCCGACCGACACGGTCACTGCTGCTGAGTTCGAGTCCTGTGACCGCACCGGAGTTGGGCACCGCCCGCACGTTTCGCGACGCACCGCCTGACTCGCACCGCTGTCCGGACTGATCGACGCCAGCTCCCGAATCCGGCTGCGTCGCCGCACCGCAACCTGCCAGCACCGCATCGAAGCACCGTCTCGCCCTGCAACGCACGGCCCTGGTCTCACCGACTCCGTCTCGACGACGTCAACGAGCCGCTGCCTGCACCGCATCGAGGAACAACGCGTCCTGCAACGCTTCCATTTTTGCATCGCGATCGCGACGTACAGCCTTCCGGCTCGCACGCCCGTGCCTGCCGCTTCAAGTAAAAGGTACTGTGACCGAGTCTGTCTACGCTGGGTTGGCCCGTCTCGACGCGGTCAGCTGGATTTGTTAGACTCTGTTTGTTCTTGACATCGCCGTAGCCGGAGGAGGCTACCGACTCGCACAGAACCTTGAATTAAGTCTTTTTGATCAGAACTAAGCATTCTTGACAGTATTGTGGATTATTTTTGTCGTTTATGGTCTTGTGATAAATCTATATAAAGTATACCTATTTTTATAAATATACAACCTGTGTGGTGTCCATTTGTAGTGTTGTCACTTGATTACTGTATGTGTTCACAAATGCTTTACACACTGCCTCTGAACTAAGCCTGTCTGCTTGTGCCAAGCTACCAAGAGGGTGAGCAGGGGTTATTTCAGGAGTGTACCTACTTTCCCTGACTAGACGCAAGGGTCCCTATTTGGACAAAGGTACCTACCTCTGCCAACTAGAGACCCCCAAATCTAACATTGGTGGTCAGCGGTGAGGATTCTGGACTTGCATTTGTGACTCATGTACAGTAATTGGTGAACACTACTTAGTGAGTGCAGACCAAAACGCAACCACATACTCTTTGATAGCATTTTCTCTGGGATTTTCTACTTTTGCAACTGCCAAGTTTAATCACCATGGAGAAACCAGCATCAGTACCCTCTGTTGAGTGTGATTGGGAAGAGGAGAGGCTAGAATGCTACACCCTCAAGCAGCTCAAGAATTTCTGCAAAAAGTTTAAAGTGTCCATGACCGGGCTCTCCAGGAAGGAGGACCTCCAAAAGGCGCTGAGGGCCTGGGTCGAATCAAGGAGTGCCCCTGTGGAGGGGGCTGAGAATGCAGAAGGGCAGCTGGAGGGGCTATTGGGTCTAGGGGCTGGAAGACCACCTTCCCCAGTAGGTAGCAGTGTTTCTGCCAGAGGTCTGTCTCCAGAAGAGTTGGAGGACAGGAAAGAGAGTAGGATGCACGAAATGGAGCTGACAAAGCTCAAGCTGAATGGGCAGTTAGAATTTGAAATGCAAACTAGGAAATTAGCCCTAGAAGAAAAGAAAATGCAGTTTGAACATGAGAAGGTTTTGAGGGAGTTGGAATTGAAGGCCAAAAGCTTAGAGATTACTCCCTCTGGTGGCAGTGTACCGCCTGTGCCTGTTGAAGCTAGGGTGTATATTCCCAAAGATGTGGTGAAGGAATTGTTTTAAAAATGATGACATTGGGCAATGGTTCAAAGCCTATGAGGTAGCCATGTCTTCCCACCGGGTCCCTGAGAAGGATTGGGGAGCGGGGTTGTGGGGGCGGTTCCTGAGTGAAGGGCGGGATACCTTGTTGGATTTGCCCTCTGAATTCTATAATTCATACAGCCACATGAAGGATGCTTTAATGACTAGGTATGGTTTGACCCCTGAGCTTTATAGGCAGAGGTTCAGGAACTGTAAGAAGATTGAAGGCAGTACCTGGGTTGAATATGTGACCTTTTTTTGCAGAGCCTTGGATGGTTGGGTAAAGGGTAGCAAAGCGACTGATTTTCAGGCGCTCTTTGATTTGATTGCATGGGAGCACTTGTCCAGTAATTGTTTTCCCGAGCTATGCTAGCACCTGATTGATAGTAAGCTGACTAACCCTAGGCAGCTTGCTGAGGAGGCGGACCGCTGGTGAGTACCCGGGTCCACAAGGTTCACGTGGGAGACTCCGCCAAGGGTGGGCAGGGTCCCCAGCAGAAGAGTGGGGGGAACAAGGGTAAACAGAGGGAGTTCCATGAAGGGCCCCAAAGTAGACCCCAAGGGAACCAAGGGAAAGGTTCCCAGCCTCCCCCTGAGAAGAAGCCAGTGGCCCTGACAGGCCCCCCTGTTCACCAGGGACCACTGGTGTGTTACAAGTGTGGCACCCCTGGCCACAAGGCAAATGATCCTCGTTGCCCTTTGCATGGAAAACCAGCACCCACTGGTGCAGTCCCCCGGCAGTTGGCTAGTGTAGCCCTGGGGGAGGAGTGGGGTGCCCAAGGTGGGGGGGATCCCACAGTGTTTTCCCATGTCTCATTAGGAGACTCTGAGATGGTCCCTAGGACCCAGCTGCCTGATAACACTAAAAAATACAGGCAGTGGGTGACCATCAATGGCCATAGGGTGGAGGCTCTGAGAGACACAGGAGCCAGTGTGACAGCTGTCAAGTGTCACCTGGTGTCTAAAGAGCAGGTTGTCCCTGATGCATTCTATCCGGTTGTTGCCGCTGACAACACAGAGAGTCACTGCAAGGTGGCTCAGGTTCCCTTTGAGTGGGGGGTCTCGGGTACTCTTCAAGTAGCTGTGAGGCCAGCCATGCCTGTTGACTGTTTGTTAGGGAACGATTTGGAGAGCTCACCTTGGGCTAAGGTCGAGCGGAGTGCGCATTTAGAAATGTTGGGCTTGCCTGATTGGGCATGTGTGACCACCCGGTCAATGGCAGCTAAAGGTGTTCAAGAGGACCTGGAGCCTGAAAGGGAGGCCCAGGTGCCTGCCGGAGAGAGAGGAGGCAGGGGTGCGGGAAACCGGCCCCGAAGTTCCCACGGTCCAGGAGGAGGCAGACCCTGAGGGGGATGCCCTGGAGCCTACAGGGGAACAGGTAGCTGAACTAGGGGACCTACCTGAGCTGACCCATTGGCAGCAAGAAGGAGGACCCTCCAGGGAAGAGTTCTGCGAGGAGCAGAACGCATGCCCTTCTCTCGTGGGTCTGAGGCAACAGGCCACAGACCAGGCAGCAGGTGATCAGTCTGGATCACATTGGATTTACTGGGAGAATGGTCTCCTGTATTCAGAGCCTAAGGTTGCTGAGCCTGGGTCAGCCCCTGTGCTGGTGGTACCCAAGCGCTTCAGAGCCTTCCTACTGGGGTTGGCTCATGATGTACCGTTAGCAGGACATCTGGGGCAGGCAAAGACCTTTGAAAGGCTTGTCACCCATTTCTATTGGCCCCAGATGCGCAGGAGTGCCGCCACTCACTGCAGGACATGTCAGACTTGCCAGGCAAGTGGAAAGAGTGGGAGGAAGCACAAGGCTCCTCTCCAGCCATTCCCTGTGGTCAGCACCCCCTTTGAACGGGTGGGTATTGACATTGTGGGGCCACTGGACCCCAAGACAGCCATGGGCAACAGGTTTATCCTGGTCTTGGTGGACCATGCCACCCGGTACCCTGAAGCCATCCCTCTGAGGACAGTGACGGCCCCCGTGGTGGGACGGGCACTGATGGGAATTTTCTCACGTGTAGGATTCCCTCAAGAGGTGGTGTCTGACAGAGGTACCAACTTCGTGTCCAAGTACATGAAGTCTCTGTGGCAGGAGTGCGGTGTAACTTACAAGTTCACCACTCCTTACCACCCTCAAGGAAATGGGCTGGTTGAGAGATTCAACCGGACCCTCAAGGGCATGATTATGGGTCTGGAAGAACCCATGAGGCGTAAATGGGACGTCCTCTTACTTGCCTGTTGTTTGCATACCGGGAGGTGCCACAGAAGTCTCTAGGGTTCAGCCCCTTTGAGCTCCTCTATGGACACCCGGTGCGAGGACCTCTGAGTTTGGTCAAGGAATGCTGGGAGCAATCTCCCAGGAAACCTCCCCAGGATGTATACAGTTACATGCTGGCCTTCAGGAACCAGACTAGGCGTTTCAGAGAGCTTGCTGAGGCAAATCTGGAAGCCAGCCAGGAGGAGATGAAGAGGTGGTACGACCAGAATGCCACTCTGGTCGAGCTTCAGCCTGGTCAGAAAGTGTGGGTCATGGCCCCTGTGGAGCCTTGTGCGCTCCAGGACAGGTGGACCGGCCCTTTCACGGTGGTGGAGCGCAAGAGTCCAGTTACCTACTTGGTGGACTTGCAGTCTCCCAGGAACCCATTGCGGGTCCTGCATGTGAACCGCCTAAAGCCCCACTTGGAGAGGTCCCAAGTGGGCATGCTCTTAGCTACAGATGATGGGATGGAGGAGGAGACCGAGCCTCTTCCTGACCTCCTGTCAGCCCGAGAGCAAGATGGATCAGTGGAGGGAGTAAACCTCTCTACCTCTCTCACACCTGAGCAGCAGGGTGACTGTCGCAAGCTGTTGGGACAGTTCCCTGACCTGTTCTCCCTGGTTCCCAGTGTCACTCATTGGTACGTCCATGATGTGGACACTGGGGACAGTCTTCCTGTGAAGCACAAGGCTTACAGGGTGACTGACAGGGTCAGAGCCTGCATCAAGGAGGAGGTCTCCAAGATGTTTGCGCTAGGGGTGATTGAGTCCTCCAACAGCCCTTGGGCCAGCCCAGTGGTCTTGGTTCCAAAGGCTGCCGCACCTGGTGCCACACCAGAACTCCGGTTCTGTGTGGACTACAGGGGACTCAATTCCATCACCAGGACTGACGCCCACCCCATCCCCAGAGCTGATGAGCTCATAGATCGGTTAGGGGCTGCGCGGTACCTCAGCACGTTTGACTTAACGTCTAGGTACTGGCAGATCGCCTTGACTGATGGGGCAAAGAGAGGTCAGCATTCTCCACACCAGATGGGCACTACCAGTTCCGGGTGATGCCCTTTGGGATGAAGAATGCTCCTGCCACCTTTCAGAGGTTGGTCAACCAGGTGTTGGTTGGACTGGAGGATTTCAGTGCCGCCTACCTGGATGACATCGCAGTGTTCAGTGCCAGTTGGGAAGAACATCTGCGCCACCTCTGGGAAGTGTTGATGGCGCTGCGGAGGGCAGGCCTCACAATCAAGGCAAGTAAGTGCCAGATTGGGCAGGGTTCTGTGGTGTACTTGGGACACCAGGTTGGGAGCGGCCAGGTGGCACCCTCCAACCGAAAATTGATACCATTCTGGCTTTGGAGCCCCCAAGACCCAGACAGAGGTGAGAGCCTTCCTAGGACTCACCAGGAGATTCAGGAATTCCAAGGGGTATGGCAGCATTGTTGCCCCCTTGACAGAGCTGACTTACAAGAAGCAGCCCAGGAAAGTGATTTGGACTGACACCTGTCAAAAAGCTTTTGACACCTTGAAGACTGCCATGTGCACGGCGCCTGTGCTCCAGGCACCCAACTTCTCCAATGAGTTCATTGTTCAGACGGACGCCTCAGAGCATGGTGTAGGGGCTGTTCTATCACAGTTCAATGAGGAGGGCCTAGACCAACCTGTAGCCTTCATCAGTAGGAGGTTACTTCCATGGGAACAGAGATGGAGTGCTATTGAGCGTGAGGCATTTGCTGTGGTCTGGGCACTGAAGAAGCTGAGACCATACTTGTTTGGGACTCACTTCCGGGTTCAGACAGACCACAGGCCCCTCCGATGGTTGATGCAGATGAGGGTGAGAATCCAAAGCTGTTGAGGTGGTCCATTTCCCTACAGGGGATGGACTTTACGGTGGAACACCGCCCTGGTACAGAACACGCCAATGCTGATGGTCTGTCCAGATTTTTCCGCCTTAGTGATGAGAACTCCCTAGAGGTAGGATAGTTCTCCC
Source organism: Calotriton arnoldi (assembly GCA_963921515.1). Classification (NCBI taxonomy): domain Eukaryota; kingdom Metazoa; phylum Chordata; class Amphibia; order Caudata; family Salamandridae; genus Calotriton; species Calotriton arnoldi. Next base: position 1,205,137 of record CAWUFW010005306.1, on the reverse strand, counting down.
CACATTTCAGCTGGAGGGTTCACGTGTTAGACCTGGCATCCTTGGCGTGGGTCTCCCTTCCATTTTTTCATAATGCCTCCACTGTTGTCGATATGTTTTTGCTGGACTAGATGCTCATGGGCACTTTGCCACTGCTAATCAGTGCCAAAGTGCAAGTGCTCCCTATGATAAATTGTGTTGTGTATTAGTGACTCCATGATTGGATGATTGGTTTACTTGTCAGTCCCTAGTACAGTGCACTGAGTGTGCCCAGGGCTTGTAAATCCAATGCTGCTGGTGGGCTTGCAGCACTGGTTGTGCCACCCACAGGAGCAGCTTGTAAAGTGTGTCTCAGGCCTGCCATTGCAGAGCCTGTGTGCAGCCTAGGGCTGCCATGTCGACTTGGTAAGTACACCCACTTACCAGGCCCTAAACCTTCCCTTTACTGCATGTTGGTCACCCCTAAAGTAGGCCCTAGGGCAGGGTGCATTGTAAGTATAAGGTAGGACATGCCCTGGTGTGTGTGGCATGTCCTAATAGTGAATTACAGCCATTTTCGTTTTTCACTATTGCAAGGCTACCTGTTCTCCATAGGCCAGAATGGGCAGTTAGATTATTACATTTTATAATCCTAACTGACTCAGGGAACATGGTGGAAATTCGAGTTTAGTATGCTTTGAACTCAGAATGATAAAATACATCTTTTAGTGAAGTTGGTTTTAACATTCTGTGTTTGAAAATACCACTTTTAGAAAGTAGGTATTTTCTTGTCTAACTATCCAAAGCCTGCCTCTGCTAGGTTGTGTATTCCTTGTCTGGTGTTTTTGAGTGACAGGGCTGGGGATTCCAGGAGACAGAATGAGTCAGCCCAGTGGTGAATAGAGAGATCTGCATCTAGATGGGTGGGAGGAGTTGCACCTGGGACCTGAATAGGACAGTGCCTGCCCCCCACAGTGCTGGCTCCACCCCCTGTGGTGCGTCTGATGTCTCTGCCCTGCACAGTGAAAGAAGAGAAGGAATCATGTCAACAAAGTGCTCCAGGGCTGGGCTTTCCCTCCACAATGCTGGCTCCACCTCCTGTGGGGCGTCTGATGTTTCTGCCCTGCACTGTGAAAGGAAAGTAGGAGTCATGTAAACAGAGTGCTCCAGAACTGGTTTGGACTGGGCAAAGGCCCCTCTGCCCTCAGAGGACAAAGGATTTTGGGGTATAAATATTGGGACCCTGATCCCAAGAAATTAGATCACTTTTGGGAACAAGAAGAAACCTTTGCTGAGGAGCGGAACCAAGAAGAAACTGAGGAGAGACTATCCCTAAGCCTGAAGTGCTGCTTGGGGGATTGGCCTGCAGTGGTTTGCCTGACTGCCAAAGAAAGGAGAAAGGAACTTTTGCTTTGCTGTGACTTTCATCAACTTGTGAAGGATCTCCAAGGGCTTGGAAGAGAGCTTGCCCCTGATCGAAGTCCCAGGACCATTGGACTTCACCCCTTTGTGAATTGCTGCTGGAAACTCTGTTTCAGTGGCTACAGAGGTAGGGAGCTGTGACCGACTCTCCCGACCGGCTTGGTGTCCTGTTGGCACCGCATCGAGCAACGCCTGCATCTTGCAACGCACGGCTTTGGTCTCACCGACTCCGTCAACGAGCCGCTGCCTGCACCGTAACCTGTGAGCACCGCACCTTGCAACGCCTCGCTACACCGAATCCATCTGGTCCGACCGACACGGTCACTGCTGCTGAGTTCGAGTCTTGTGACCGCACCGGAGTTGGGCACCGCTCGCACGTTTCGCAACACACCGCCCGACTCGCACCGCTGTCTGGACTGATCGACGCCAGCTCCCGAATCCGGCTCCGTCGCCACACCGCAACCTGCCAGCACCGCATCAAAGCACCGTCTCGCCCTGCAATGCACGGCCCTGGTCTCACCGACTCCGTCTCGACGACGTCAACGAGCCGCTGCCTGCACCGCATCGAGGGACAACGCGTCCTGCAACGCTTCCATTTGTGCATCGCGATCGCGACGTACAGCCTTCCGGCTCGCACGCCCGTGCCTGCCGCTTCAAATAAAAGGTACTGTGACCGAGTCTGTCTACGCTGGGTTGGCCCGTCTCGACGCGGTCAGCTGGATTTGTTAGACTCTGTTTGTTCTTGACATCGCCGTAGCCGGAGGAGGCTACCGACTCGAACAGAACCTTGAATTAAGTCTTTTTGATCAGAACTAAGCATTCTTGACAGTATTGTGGATTATTTTTGTCGTTTATGGTCTTGTGATAAATCTATATAAAGTATACCTATTTTTATAAATATACAACCTGTGTGGTGTCCATTTGTAGTGTTGTCACTTGATTACTGTATGTGTTCACAAATGCTTTACACACTGCCTCTGAACTAAGCCTGCCTGCTCGTGCCAAGCTACCAAGAGGGTGAGCAGGGGTTATTTCAGGAGTGTACCTACTTTCCCTGACTAGACGCAAGGGTCCCTATTTGGACAAAGGTACCTACCTCTGCCAACTAGAGACCCCCAAATCTAACAGGCATACTAAACTTTATTTTCCTATCTTGTTCCTTGGGTCAGTTATGCTTATAAGATATTATAATCAAACTGCCCATTCTGCCCTATGGGAACAGATAGCCTTGCAATAGTGAAAAACGAAATTGGATGTAATTCAGTATCAGGACATGCCACACACACCAGGGCATGTCCTACCTTCCACATACAATGCACCCTGCCCATAGGGTTACCTCGGGCCTACCTTAGGGGTGACTAACATGTAGAAAAGGGAAGGTTTAGGGACTGGCAAGTGGGTGCACTTGCCAAGTCGACATAGCAGTCCCAGACTGCACACAGACTCTGCAATGGCAGGCCTGAGCCATATTTTACAAGCTGCTTCTGTGGGTGGCACAATCAGTGCTGCAAGCCAACCAGCAGTATTTGATTTACAGGCCCTGGGCACTCATGGTGCACTGTACTAGGGTCTGACAAGTAAATCAAATAAGCCAATCATGGAGTCACTAATCCATTACAACAATTTACAATAGAGAGCATATGCACTTTAGCACTGATCAGCAGTGAAAAAGTGCCCAGAGTCATAAAACCACCAACAACAGGTCAGAAAATAGGCTAGGAGGAAGGCAAAAAATTCAGGGATGACCCTGCAAAAAGGGCCAAGTCCAACATATTGCATATGTCATTTCAACATCATCCGGGGCAGGTGAAGGAGAAGTTGCCAATGTTGGCAGGGGAACAGCTGGCCACTGTGGTTTGGGCTCAGACATCACCAACATCGAGGGAGCCAGTTGCACGATGGGTGAGGGGAGTACAACAGAGGCAACCAGCAACCCAACATTTACTTTGGATGCCTCCTTCGAGCACTCCCTAGTGGTGGTGGATCCTACTGCTCCGGGTATACCTGCATCCTTGGCTGCCACCAAGAGTACCATCTCCACCCTCCCTCTTGCTCCCCCCCAGTTGGCCACACCCACCTTCCTAAAAGGGGTAGCATCTATTTTGTTCCAGACACCTCCCCCCTGCCCCGCCCCCCTGCTGCCTGAGGAGACTATTGACCTCCTCAGGAACATCTCTGTAGGCCGGACTCCCCTACTGAATGCCATCGAGGGACTTGATGACTGCCAATTGCAACAAATAGTAGCCTACCTGGAAGGCATTCACAGCACTTTGTCTGGCCCACAGAGGTCTTTTCAAGGTCCAGCCTCCTACCTGACTGCATCCTCCCAACCATTGCAACCTTGTGCCGCACCTCCTGTCCCATCCTAATTCCCTTTCCCAGCCCTGTCCAAAGCACACTTACACCTTTTGCACACACTCACTCACAGGGACACAAGCAGCACACGCACACAGAAACACAAACACCACAAAAAACACAGCTGCACATCCAAACAGACACAGCACCTACCACCAGACCCATAGACACTGCACCCACTACCAAACCCACATGCACCACCCCACCACCAGAACAGTCACAGAAACTGCACCCACAGACTCTGCACCCACCACCACACCCACATGCACCCCCCCACCACCAGCACAGCCACAGACACAGCACTCAACATCACACCCACGGACACTGCAACCACCCCCATACCCACATGCACCACTTCCACCCCCAGCATACCCACAGACACCACACCCACATGCACCACCACATCCACATGCACCACAACCACACCCAGCACCTCCACAGAACACCCACCCACACACACTTACCTTAGAATACACACCTAAAAACACAGATGGGCACACTCAAGCACACAACAGACACCTAGAAAGCAAGACTCACCCAAACGTGCATGACATACACCAGACCCAAATGCACATGCACCCTCAACAGGCACATCAGACACTCTCTTGTAGATGTGGTGCCAGCCAATAAGATCTCAGCAGGATATTTTTCAGATCTGCGGAGGCTCTGTGTCCCTAGATATTTAACTACCCAGGGGCTTGTGTGTGTGTATGTGTATGTGTGTGTGCGTGTGTGCGTGTGTGCGTGTGTGTGTGTGTGTGTGTGTGTGTGTGTGCGTGTGTGCGTGTGTGCGTGTGTGTGTGTATGTGAGATGGCTTAAGAGCTGTTGACTATTTTCTAGGTTCCAGACAGATTCAATACTACCAACATAATAAGTTGTTAATCAGTCTGATACAGTTTTGCCTAGATAACAACTACTTTTTATTTAATCAACAGATTTACCAACAAGTGAGGGGGGTAGCTATGGGGGCGAGCTTTTCCCCAAGGTACGCCTGCCTCCACATGGGGTGGTGGGAGGAAGTCATATTGAATACCAAATATGCTGATTTAGTGGCGAAACATGTGGTGAAATGGATCCGATACATAGATGATTTATTTATCATTTGGTAAGGCACATTGCAAGGTGTGGAGGATTTTGTTAAACAGATAAATGAAAATGATCTTAATTTGCAATTTACTAGCAATGTTAGCAAGGAATCGATCTGTTTTTTAGATGTGGAGGTGTATGGTGCGCAGAAACAGTTACATACTAAATTACACCGAAAACCGACCGCAGGGAACACAACACTACATTCAACCAGCTTCCACCCCAGACATACCATTTGTAGCATCCCATATGGGGAGATGCTTAGGATCCAACGCATCTGCAGCAATGAGAAAGACCTCTTAGAAGCACAACAAAACAGCAAAATGCGCTTCCTAGAGAGAGGTTATGCAGAGCAAACGGTAGATAAGGCAATACAAAAGACTAGGATATTATCCGGAGATGATTTATTGTTTAAATCATCACAACAATAATGCAAAAAAGCAAAGAAAAACAGGATCCAACACAGAGGATAAAAATGATCTTAGACTGATTCTAACATATAATAAACAAAAGAATAGTCTCAGTAAGATCATAAGGGAAAACTGGCATCTGATACTGAATGGCCCTCAAATGCGGGATGCAATGCCTCATAGACCATCTATCACATACAGAAAGGCCCCCTCAACCAGTGATTTCCTAGTCAGCAGTAGCCCCGAAGTAAAAACCGGGTCCAGTTGTTTGTCAGGAAGAAAGGGGTTTGTGAGATGCTCCTCATGTAAGGCCTACAAACAAGGCATTAACAAGACAACGTTCCAGACAGCTTTTGGGGACAGATCTACCAAAATCAATAAGTTGATAACATGCAAAATGGAGTTTGCCATCTATGTGCTGGAGTGCTCTTGTGGACTGCAGTATGTGGGAAGCACAAAACTGCAGGGCCACAAGAGAATTCTCCAGCACTTACGGGCCATCACCAATGTAGATATAACCTATCCGATGGCCCGACATTTCAGGGAGAGTCATGGCAATAATACACAACACCTAAAATATTATGCCATAGACACAATTCCCCCGCTAAGACGCGGCGGAGATAGAGAGGCACTCCTAAGAAAACTCGAAACCAAATACATCTTGGAGCTGGACAGCAAGAGTCCTCATGGGTTAAATACCACAGAGGATTTGTACACATGGTTGTAATGAGGTATCTAGTGGATAATCAGTATCCATTAATATCAGTATTATGCAGTAATTTATACCAAGTGAAACATTTGTATTTAAGCATGGTCAGCAAAAACAAAACATAAAGCTTCCATTATATCTGCCTTATCACTTTCCTTTTTTAGAAAAGCAGTTGTAATATAAGACTTTTTTTTTAGTAAACTGCATAAAGCACTGTCACTTTCAAGCATGTTGAGACTCTGCGAGTATCATAAACAGCATTTGTTGCACAGGGAACACATTTGCGTTATTTTGCACAAATATCATTTTGCACTTCAACTATCAGGTAGCGGTAGAATTTCAAATTGAGCAGATTGGGATGAGATATTAACATTGTCATAAAAATTAGCCCAAAAAACTTTTCAACATATTATGGTGTATTGAAATAGCAAAGGAAATTATACCTTTTTATCGTATTTAGGGTATTATATTTCTATGTATTTACACTAATTAATATGATGCACTATTTTGCACAGCGGGCTATGCCAATTTGGGGCATTATATCAGGGATCCTTTTATTATGTTAATGGTTGCACTGAGATTTTTAACAATGTTTTATACTTAAGTGCTATTTGTTATTTATTGTATTTATACAGTTATGTCTATGCGAATTTGCACATACATTATTGAAACTTTCAAAAAACAATGTAAAGTGGACATTCCCTTGCTGTTAAATGTTTCTAAACAGTCGCAATACGTGACAGTCTGTTGTTGCTATCTATTGTAAGCACGGGCACTTTAAAAATGGGGAAGTGTTGTCAGCGCGTCATGTGATCAAGGCCCGCACGGGCCAAAACGCGTCATGGCGGCACAGCGCAAAGAAAACTAAAATAAATATTTTGCACAACAGAAAGAGGAGTCCGTTACGTTTTTCCGATTCTGGGAACATAGAATCATTGTGGAAAAAGGTTACCTGCAAAATATATATATATATATATATATATATATTCACGCTCCATGGGGTGTCCAACAGTAAGCAGCACTCTGCACACAGCCGCTTTTCCCCGTAAAAGCATCTTTATTGGTATGAACAACCTTCATTTACAGTCCATAAAAGCATGAAACCGCAGCCTGACGCGTTTCGTATTTCACTTCCTCAGAGGCTGTCGCGGTTCAAAGGAACATAGGCGTGCCACATCTCCCTAATTATCCACATCGTACGCTGTGTATCAGCTGCTCTGTATGAGAATTACGTTAGGATTTGTGGGAGATGTAGTTCGATTTCAACCCACAGATGGATGCTCCTTGAATTAATGCTCATTCCAAGGCTCTGAATGAGCCCCCTGGAAAGCTGGTTGTTCTCAATCCGTGGATGTGCGCTCCACATTAGCGAGCCCAGCATATCAGAACTCCGTGGCCCTCTGTGAATCTGAGGTGGTGCTGGCTCGGCGACTGGACAGCCGCCTTCAATATTCACGCTCCATGGGGTGTCCAACAGTAAGCAGCACTCTGCACACAGCCGCTTTTCCCCGTAAAAGCATCTTTATTGGTATGAACAACCTTCCTTTACAGTCCATAAAAGCATGAAACCGCAGCCTGACGCGTTCGTATTTCACTTCCTCAGAGGCTGTCGCGGTTCAAAGGAACATAGGCGTGCCACATCTCCCTAATTATCCACATCGTACGCTGTGTATCAGCTGCTCTGTATGAGAATTACGTTAGGATTTGTGGGAGATGTAGTTCGATTTCAACCCACAGATGGATGCTCCTTGAATTAATGCTCATTCCAAGGCTCTGAATGAGCCCCCTGGAAAGCTGGTTGTTCTCAATCCGTGGATGTGCGCTCCACATTAGCGAGCCCCGCATATCAGAACTCCGTGGCCCTCTGTGAATCTGAGGTGGTGCTTGCTCGGCGACTGGAGCGCACATCCATGGATTGAGAACAACCAGCTTTCCAGGGGGCTCATCCAGAGCCTTGGAATGAGCATTAATTCAAGGAGCATCCATCTGTGGGTTGAAATCGAACTACATCTCCCACAAATCCCAACGTAATTCTCATACAAAGCAGCTGATACACAGTGTACGATGTGGATAATTAGGGAGATGTGGCACGCCTATGTTCCTTTGAACTGCGGCAGCCTCTGAGGAAGTGAAATACGAAACGCGTCAGGCTGCGGTTTCATGCTTTTATGGACTGTAAAGGAAGGTTGTTCATACCAATAAAGATGCTTTTACGGGGAAAAGCGGCTGCGTGCAGAGTGCTGCTTACTGTTGGACACCCCATGGAGCGTGAATATATATATATATATATATATATATATATATATATATATATATATATAATGTATTTAACAATTGGTTGTTTTTAAGTAAGGCGACACATGATGAGACTCTGGCGTGCACATTCCTCAATGCAGTTATATTCCCGCTATGGCATGCGTCATTTGTCATAAGTCTAATGAATTTACCCATGCAAAAGTAAACGTGGTGGAATATGTAAACTACGGACTTGCATTATGTAATTGAATGAATACATACTGGTTTACCTGTCAATACAGCAGACAGAGAACTGAAGGGAGCGAGTATGCATTGCATAGGGTTGTAAATTTGGCAGCGTAATTTAGAGTATGTTGTCTATGTTTATTATTGCCTGGAATGGAAGGGGTTATATATATTGTGAAAATCATGGCGCCAACCAGATTTATAAAGGCTTCTAGCAAGCCGAAACGCGTCTCTTATCTCTGGGGTTGAGGGGGGACCTGAGAAAATAAAAGTTTGCCATATCTTGACTACCTCGAGTCCGTGCCTTCTTCCATGGATGTTTCTGTGGGAGCTGGATATTTTGGATATATCTATTCAGCGTTGGCGTACTTAACGCTGCACACGGAACACCAGTCGTCTGTGGCTCTCCCTGTTGACCGCTTGCTTTTGGAGGAGTACGGGAGTGCTAGAGGGTGAGCCCCCACTTTGGCAGCCAGGACGAGGATTTAGGATGACAGCGGTGGGAGGCCATGGTCACGCAGCGGGCGGTTTTCTCGACTGCCAGCACGGGACCTACGCTTTCCTAAGCAAGAAATGCCTTACCCAGGAGACTGGCACCAGGTGGTGACTGGGCACTGCGGACGCCTACGCCGAAGCGGTAAGGTCAGTCTTGGCGTACTCATCTTTATGCATCGGTCCTCTTCAACCTCAGTTTAAGTGCCTGGCTAAACCCAATTTTGCTGCTTGACATTTCAATATTGAGACTATAGCCTTGTGCTTCGTTTATTTTTATTTCCATTTTTTTCACCTCTAAGCTGACTCTTACTCTAGATTAAGAGCCTGTTGTGCACATCAGTTTTTACATACCAATCACGGGGTGTTATGGGATTGGTAGTCCAGTTGGATTCAGTGCACATGCTTGTGGGCAGACATTATGTCGTAAGGTCACACTTGGTGTAAAACTTGGCCCCGAGGTGCGGTTGCCACGAAATTGTTTCCCTGCCCCTGGAGAACTGGCTTGATATCATGGCATTTACAATATGGCAGGAGTCAATATTATCTGCAAAACGGAGTTCACAGAGACTCGAGAAGGGTGAAACTGCTTTTGGCATGACTGAGCACGCTGAGCAGAGGCTGCCTCTATTCGGGACAATTTAGTGTAATAGCAGCGCAGTGTTTTAATGTATTTAACAATTGGTTGTTTTTAAGTAAGGCGACACATGATGAGACTCTGGTGGCACATTCCTCAATGCAGTTATATTCCCGCTATGGCATGCGTCATTTGTCATAAGTCTAATGAATTTACCCATGCAAAAGTAAACGTGGTGGAATATGTAAACTACGGACTTGCATTATGTAATTGAATGAATACATACTGATTTACCTGTCAATACAGCAGACACAGAACTGAAGGGAGCGAGTATGCATTGCATAAGGTTGTAAATTTGGCAGCGTAATTTAGAGTATGTTGTCTATGTTTATTATTGCCTGGAATGGGAGGGGTTATATATATTGTGAAAATCATGGCGCCAACCAGATTGATAAAGGCTTCTAGCAAGCCGAAACGTGTCTCTTATCTCTGGGGTTGAGGGAGGACCTGAGAAAATAAAAGTTTGCCGTATCTTGACTACCTCGAGTCCGTGCCTTCTTCCATGGATGTTTCTGTGGGAGCTGGATATTTTGTATATATATATATATATATATATATATATATGTATATATCTTGTTAAGTCCCATTGGACCTGTCAACACGCCTACAGCCCGAACCACTGAACGGAATTACACCAAATTTGGCAGTATAGGTTTCGTTATGCAGAAATGATTTCAGTTATTTAGTGTAAATCTGTTCCATAGTTTTTGAGAAATAAAAACAAAGTTAGTGATATCTGTGGTCACGATCATTTCGTGAACAATAACAAGCTTTTGCAGGGAAATGCAGAACTCTGATTGGCTGCCAAAACATCTTCAACCAGGAAGTGTTGGCAGCCATCATGGGGTTCGGCTGTCAGCAGAGTCCCACAAAAAAAGAGGAAAAGGGTGCAGGGTAGAAATACCCTGACCCCCAATCCTTTGTCTTGGGGTCCCCTTAGGCCACCCGGCAAGGCCCTAAAAACATTTTTGAAGAAAAAGAAATTGCCACTAAATCACGATATTTGTGAATTCACGGCGAAAAATAAAAGCAAGCGTGGGCTCCTGTTCTTGCTTTTAAATGACCCCCGAGTGGGCCAGGTCCTGGGGCCATTCATAATAAAAATGGGAACGGGTGACGGGCCCCTTCTTAGGGCTTTTGAAAGCCCTGAGTAGCACCACCTTTGAGGCACTTCTTATTATGTACGCGGGTAGGACTGCACGGCCCGTCCGCATCTGGGGACTTCCACCTGCCAGGAAAAAGTGAATAAAAGAATGAGGGGGCCTGCATGACCCTCGCACAGACCTGGGGGCCGCCAACTCCCTGGGGCACTTTACAATATGTGTGAGGGCGACCACACTGGGTCTTGCCTGCAGCCCCGGCGATTGCCACCTCTCTGGGGCAAATAATCTTAAAATAATTCAGGAGGCCCATGTGGCTCACCTGGATGTCCGAGGAATGCCACCTCCCCAGGGCATATGTAAATGTATGTAGGGGCCCCCCAGCTACCCTGCATCCCCGGGGACCACCACCTGCCTGGGCACATCTTTGGAAAATAATGCAGGGACCCACACAGCCCACTTCACAGCCCCAGGGGCACTTTACAATATGTGTAAGAGCGAGCCCACAAGGCCTGCCCGCAGCCCCAGGGACTGCCACCTCCCAGGAGCATATGCAAATGGATGCAGGGGGCACACAAGGCCCCCACTGCAACCCCAGGGACTGCCACCTCCCTGGGGCAAATAATCTTAATATAATGCGGATGGGCCAACACCGCCCCAAAGCCCCAGGGACCATCACCTCCCTGGGGCACACCTTTGTAAAATCATGCGGGGGAGCCCGCACGCCCCCCGCAGCCCCGGTGATGGCCACCTCCTGAAATAAATAATTGTAGGGGATCCGTCGCAGACCCACGGCCCTAGGGACCACCACCTCCCTAGAGCTAAAATTATACGATGGTAGGGGCCTGCGTGGCCTCCCTCATGGAGCCATGGATGGCCCTGGGGACCACCACCACCCCTCAGGGCCAGCTCTTGCTACCTCGAAGGTGCCCACCCTCAGGTGGTAGCTGTTTGCTTTTGCTTGGTGGGAGCTGACAGCTCCCACCAAGCAAAAGCAAACATAATTCCGCTTTATGCAAGAGGGAGCTGTCAAACTGCTACCGCTTGCAGAAATATGAGTTTTCATCTGTTTCCCTGCATGCAAATATGCTTTACTTTACGATAAAAAAAATGAAATTCACTGAAAAAACTAAGGGTTACAGGGATGTCATAGTTAGGAAATAGATTTTGAAAAACCTTAGAAATTCACTTAAAAAAACAAAGGTTATAGGGACATTATAGTTAAGAAATAGAATTAAGAAAACCTTAGAAATTCACTGAAAAAAACAAAGGTTACATGGATGATATAGTTAGGCTCAGATTTCACTTGTACAAAACCATAGAAATTCAGCAGTTATAGTTACTTGAGCTAGCTATAACTTATGCCCCCGCAATGCACTGCTTATGACCTTACATTTTACATCACTCATGACATAGTCAGTGACATCACAAATGACATCACTGATGACATAATCCACAACATCACTCAAACACCCACTCATACCCCCATACAACCTCTCGTACATCTACTCAGATACCCAGCCAACCAGTCACATACCCATTCCCAGACCCATGCAATTACTCATACATCCACTTGCTCATCCATAGAGCCACACACACACCTACTCACTCGCTCACTCATACAACCACTCACTCACTCACACACCTACCCATACAACTAGACACTCACCCATACTGCCACACACACCTACTTATTCACCTTTACAGCCTCTCACACACCCACTCATTCACCCATAGAGCCTCTCAACACAGCCACTCACTCACCTATACAACCATTACACAATCGTTAACACAACCACACAACCATTTATATACCCATTCCCACATCGGTACAAGTACTCACACATTTGCTGATTCACCCATACAGCCGATCACACAGACACATACTCTCCACAACAGCCACCCACACACCAAGTCACTTAACCAAACTCCCACTCAAAGAACCACTCACTCACCCATACAGCACACTTACACACCCAGTTACTCACTCATACAGCAATTCAGATACTTACTCACTCACCAATACAGCCACTCACACAGCCACTCACTCACCCACACAACTATTCACATTCCCACTTACACACCCATACAGCCACTCACACACCCACTCAGACAACCATATAGCCACTCAGACACCCACTCACACACGATAACACACAACCACTTACATATTATATGTTAAAAGTAGTATCACTCATTAGTAGTACACCTAGTATGCTAATTAAACTTTTGTAGTAGCTTAGTATATATGTTTAACACTCATAAATTCTTAGAAAACACTTACACTGACTGGATGATGTTATCAGTGATGTCATCACTGGTGTCACTGGCCATGTTATGAGTGATGTAGTATCTGAGGTCTAAGCAGTGCTTTACTGGGCTGTAAGTTATAGTTAGCTCAGGTAACTATAACTGCTGATATTGTATGGGTTTGTACAAGTGGAATCTGAGCCTAACTATAATGACCCCTGTAACCTTTGGATTTTTAAGTTTTTATATATATATATATTCACTGAAAAAACCATAGGTTTTAGGGACAGTTATAGTTAGTTGGACATTGCACTCGTACAAAACCCGTGAAATTCCCCCGTTATAGTTAGTTCAGCTAACTATTACTCGTGCCCCCGCAATGCACTGCTGATGACGTCACATATTACATCACTCATGACATGGTCAGTGACATCACTGATGACATCACTGATGACATCTCAAATGACATCACTGATGACATCATCCAGTGACTGTGTGTTTCTGTAAAGTTTAAATATGTTTAATATATATAGGGAAAGGCATATTGAAGAATGAGTGGGTGTATAAGTGTCTGAATGGATGATTTAGTAGGTGCGTGACTAACTCTATAAGTGAGTGATTAAACGTATCTTACTGAATTCATGGGTTAGTGACTAAACTGGGTGAATGTCTGTATCCGTCTGTCTGTTGCTGTGTAAGTGGCTGCATGGGTTTGTGAATAGCTACATGAGTGTCTATATGAGTTATTGATTGGTTGTCTGAGTATCTGTATGGGTGCCTGAGTGTTTGTGTGGGTGGGGTGTGTGCGACTCTGTGCATAGATGTGTGAGTGGGTGATTCACTGGGTGGATGGTTTCAAGAGTGCATCTGTGATAGACTGTATGGGTGGGTAAGTGTGTGTAAGAGTGTGTTAGTGAGTGAATGTATGTCCCAGTGGTACATGTGTGAGTAACTACATATGTGAAAGGCAGTATATATGTGTGTGTTGGAGTATATAAATAGCTATAAGCGAGAGTGTGTGATTGTGAGAGTGACTGTATGGATGAGTGTGTGCTTGTATCAGAGATTGTATAAGAGCGTAAGAATGTGCTAGTATTTGTATGAGTAAGTGAGCTGGTGTGTGTATAACTGTATAGGTGAGTAAATGGGTGTGTGCTTAATTTTTGCATGACTGACTAGGTGTGTGACTACCTCTATGGATGAGTGGCGGTGTGTGAGTGTTTATATAGGTGTATGAGTGCATATAATAGTCCTGTACTGAGTGACTATGTATGAGTGACTGTACGGGTGAGTGAGTAGATGTGTGTGTGTAGACCTAAGAATCAGTGAGTGTGTATATAGTAATTGGTGTTGGAGTGTCTATGGTTTTGACAATGGCAGTCTGTAATTTACAGTGGGTGTATCAAAAGTTATATTAGGGTGTGAGAAGATGCATCAAATTATCACATGGATGATGTCATCAGTGATGTCATCGGTGATGTCATTTGAGATGTCATCAGTGATGTCATCAGTGATGTCACTGACCATGTCATGAGTGATGTAATATGTGACGTCATCAGCAGTGCATTGCGGGGCGCGAGTTATAGTTACCTGAACTAACTATAACGGGGGAATTTCACGGGTTTTGTACGAGTGCAATGTCCAACTAACTATAACTGTCCCTAAAACCTATGGTTTTTTCAGTGAATTTGTAAGGTTTTTTAAATGCTAATTTCTAACTATAACGTGACTGAAACCTATGGTTTTTTCAGTGAATTTCAAAGGTTTTTTAAATGCTAATTCCTAACTATAACATGTCTGAAACCTATGGTTTTGTAAATGACAATTTTTAAATGTATTAATTGTTATATTTATTTTTTTGATACTGATTTACTACATTTTTTAAACTATTTTTAGATATTTTATTTTTAAATTACGTTATAATTACATTATACATTACATTACAAAATATACTTTCTCAGAATGAATTACTTTAGTTTAAATACTTTGCAAATAGGCAATAGACTTTTAAGTACAGTAGTTACAGTTGTTGCAATGGGCAACACAATTTCAAACACAATGCAACATTGAGCTCAATGTGAATTTCTAGTTAAATGCAATTAGTTACTTTATGGATTACTTTTCTAACCACAGGACTGGATCCTAGATTCAGTCCTGGGACATCTCCTGTAAACAGTTGAGTAAAAGCGTTTTGGTTACAGTAGTGATTTTTAAGGAATATTATTGTATTTTAAAAGTTGACACTTAGAAACTTTTTCACATAGAATCACCAATGTTATCCTATGGGAGGAAATTCACTTAGCAGGTAAGTAGTGTTATCGTTACTTTTCTTACTCAGTGGTGGATCCTGGATCCAGCACTGGTGCATCTCCTGTAAACAGTTGAAATAATGCGTTTAAGTCATACAGGCGATTTTTAAGGAATATTTGTAGTTTGTGAAAATCGACACAAACTTTTCTGTTGAAAACCAGACAATGGATTCCTATGGAAGGAAATACAAGTTACTGGTAAATACGGTTAGAATTACTTTTCAGGGTCAGTGCTGGGCTAAAAGATGCAGCACTGGGTTCTCTCCTGATAACAGGTGAGTAAATCGGAATTCGGTTTAGAGGAATATTATAAAGTTCCAAAACTCCACACTTTGAAGAATTTCCAAGTGAAACCAGTCAATGTTAGCCTATGGAAGGAAATTCAAGTTACTGGTAAGTACGGTTAAAATTACTTTTCAGGATCAGTACTGGGCTCAAAGGTGCAGCACTGAGGTCTCTCCTGATAACAGGTGAGTAAATCGGAATTCGTAGTTCTGCTGATTTTAAAGGAATATTTGTATGTTTCAAAAATCGACACTTAGAAACTTTTTCAGCAAAAAGCAGGCAATGATATCCTATGGAAGGAAATTCAAGTTACTGGTAAGTATGGTTAAAATTACTTCTCAGGATCAGTACTGGGCTCAAAGATGCAGCACTGAGGTCTCTCCTGATAACAGGTGAGTAAATCGGAATTCGCAGTTCGGCTGATTTTAGAGGAATATTTGCACAGTGGTGAAGGGAGGGGGTGGGGCTTCAGGTGACATGTCTGCAAACAGGCCCCGTGGCGCGTTTTAAGATGGGGAATTAAATCCTCCTCAATCCCGAGGGTCCCTAGGGGCCAAGTAGCCCACCAGATACCTCCAGTATGCGCCAGAGAGCTGCGTTGCAGAGAGGTGTTCAGAGGCCACGCCCCTTTTTGCACCTCTCTGCAACGCAGCTCTGTGGCGCTTTCTGGACGTACCTGGTGGGCTAGTTGGCCCCCAGGGACCCTCAGGATTGAAGGGGATTTAATTCCCCATCTTAAAGCGCAACGGGCCTGTTTGCACACATGTCACCTGAAGCCCGCCCCCTCCCTTCACCCGTGGCGCGTTTTAAGTTGGGGAATTAAGTCCCCTTGAATCCTGAGGGTCCCTGGAGTCCAACTAGCCCACCATGTACCTCCAAAAAGCGCCACAGAGCTGCGTTGCAGAGAGGTGTAAAAAGGGGCGTGGCCTCTGTACACCTCTCTGCAACGCAGCCCCCTGGCGCATACTGGAGGTTCCTGGTGGGCTAGTTGGCCCCCAGAGACCCCCAGTATTCAAGGGGAATTCGTTCCCCCTCTGCAAACGCGCCAGGGGGGCGCGTTTGCAGAGTGGTAAAGGAAGGGGGGGGCCTGCAGCACGATCGTTTTTTTTTTTTATTATTATTTTTTTTTAAATGCTTTTTTCTGCCCAGGGGGTCCTTGTGGGACCCCCTGAGCAGACCTAGTGGGTCAGGGTGTTTCTACCCTGCCCCCTTTGTGCGTTTTGCACACTTGTTTCTTGTGTTTTTTTTTTTTAATCGGCGGGATCCGCGCACCCTAAGAGCATCCCGCCGTTTAAAAAAAAAAATGATTTTTTCTGCCCAGGGGGTCCTTGTGGGACCCCCTGAGCAGACCTAGGGGGTCAGGGAGTTTCTACCCTGCCCCCTTTGTGCGTTTTGCGCACTTGTTTCTGTGCCTCGGTTCTACCGAGGCATAAAATGACTGCCAACACTTCCTGATTTGGAGTGTTGACAGCCAATTAGCATGCAGCTCGTGATCGGTACGGTGCGCGCAGGGTGCGCTCAGGGTGCGCGAATCCGACGCAGCCATAGATATATATGTGATTTTACTTTTGATTTTCTCAGGAACTACTGAACGGATTTACACCATTTAACAAAAAGGGTTCTTTCTGAACCAAGAACTACCTCTTTGCCAAATTTGGTGTAATTCCGTTCAGCAGTTCGGGCTGTAGCCGTGGCTAAAGTTTCCTATGGGAAAATGAATGGGGAAAACACGTTTTGGGACCCCCCTTTTTTCTCGGCCCCCTCTTGACGAATCACCCCGAGACTTTCAGGATAGGAGCGGACTGGAGCGGGCCATAAAGTTTGAAAATTTCGCGAAGATTCGGCAACCGACGCAAGAGTTATTTTAAATAGAATGTTGCGGATTTCCTATGCAAAATTGGTCCTAACTATAACTATCTACTGGCGACCGCCAGAAGATAATATATATATATTTATATATATATATATATATATAGAGAGAGAGAGAGATAAATAGAGAGATAGATAGACACACACACACACACACACACACCCCTATATATATACATATATACCTACATATACAAATGAAACCCCTTATAGCAACCTTATAACAATGTCAGACTGAGAAAACAATACAATAAGGTTCTAAAGTCATGCTTTGCTGTTTGAATGTAGCTCACTGTGTTAGATTAGAAGGATTGGAATGTATGAACCGCAAGTAACAAAAGGATCTCTATGTCAAAAGCATTAAGCCACTTGCCTATCTACATAAATTAAAACTCTATCATCTGCATGTTACACAATGTGCTTCGTAGGAGATACTTTAGCCCTCTGTGTTCCCTAATTGGTCAGAGCTGTGACTAGACAAAACACAGAACACTCCACAGTGCATTAACCACCAGAGTTGTCACCATTATTATTATTCACCGAGACCTCTTCAACAGGTGTATTAACTCAATGAGATATGTTTTAATGCAGCCTTTGTAACCAATTAAGCCAGAACGGATTTACTGCCATGTACAAATTCTGCCAAAAAGAAATTGACAGCAAGGACAACCTTGTTGTCAATTTCATTGTGGCAGAATTTTTATAAAATAAATGTATAAGTTGACTGTCAGACTCTGCTATTCATGACTCCTCGCTTGTCACTCCTCCCTCTTATTGTTGCCACACCTTGAACCCCGATTTGTGGGTTCCCTGGGTAAAATGTTTCCAATTCTAGAACTGTTTAAACTACATAGACGCTCATCAACAGTATTTGTGTTCAGTTACTTGAAGCCTAGGTGGAAGATGCATTGCAGCATCTCGAGGCGAGTACCATTTAAAGAGCATGCAAAATGTTTCATTCAAGAGTATGTTTTTTGATTTGCAGAAGAGTCAAGAGGGATCTCCTCGAGAGCCTGCAGGGGTTGTGCACAGTATGCATAGGAAGAGTGAGAGGTTGGAAAGCCTGCACGCTCCATCGGTACCTGGGGATATTCCATCTCTCCATTCCAGACATTTAAAGATGTTTCCGAAGAGCAAAATATGTGAAAATACCTGAGCCTTTTAAACGTCGTGCCAGTCTGCTTTGGCCTGCAGGTAATGGAACCGAACAATTGCAGCTTTTCTCTTGCGTGGGTGATACAGAAGCCACTATCGTAGGCAACTAAATAAAAAACTCATGGTTCATTTAACAAAACCTTTCACAAATGTCCCTTCTTTTTGATGGAAGGAAGTAAACCGTGAGCAAGGCTGAAAGCTTTAGTTCGCTGCAATAAAGAGTTATATAACAGATGTTTTTGAAAAGCTATAATTGAAGCAAAGGAAATAACGATGTTGTACCGAACCAGCTTGAATGCCCAAAACAATCTGATTTGTTCCTGCTATAAATCTTGGTTATCGAAAATTATTTTCATAAAGCAGTAAATCAGCTCTGATAGAATTGTATTGACTAATAATACAATATGCTATCATGTTTTCAATTCCATATTTCTATGTTTGTATATAAATATGTTAGGTCAATGCTTCCATTGAAAATTGATTGAACGATGACGGCCTTCAGCGATTTTAGTCGGATCTAAAAAAAAAAAAAAGGTTTGTTTATTTTGGCTTCTTCTTGGCGAGTTTTGTGCAGGTCTGTGAAGAGCGGCCCAAAAAAGGGTGGGTTCAAAAGGTGACATTTCCCATTTTAATTTTGATAGGATGCTTTGCTCCTCAAAACAGAAAAAAACAGCTGAACTAAATAATACTAAACTTGACTTTTAGATACAACCTTACTCGTGGAAATGCCTTTGATTGGTTTGGTGTAAATCCATTTAGTAGTTCAGAGAAATTAGTCTTGTTCTAGTCTGGAGACAAAGAGGTTACATTTTAGAAATAGCTGGACCATTAATCTGCAGATTCTCTGTCATTCACTGTTTGTGAACCACTTGAAAAAATAAAGGCGCACCATTGGTTTATGGTGCTTTTTCTTTCGTCGACCATAGTGGATTCGTGAATTTGGCTGCACCGTGTTCTGATTGGCTGGCCATCGCAGAATACTTTTTAATGCTACTGCAGTTACCCAAAATGGTGACAAAAGTTACAAAATAATTTAGTGTACTACAGCTGTCCTTGTTCAACCTCTGATGCAAATGGCTTTCAGTTTTGTGTATCGGAAAGGTTGACCACCTGTGGGCAGTGGTTTGAGAGCAGGGCCGTTCAGAGGTCAAGGTGTGGGACATGACAGTAAGATTGGGTGAAGGGTTGCCCTAGGCAAATCTCTGCATCCCTGACCCACACAGCCAAAGGTCTGTGAATTGTACATGCCCATTTATGTCACGGATGGCCAAACTGCTTGCCCTGGATGGTTCACCATCACTGATCAGATTGCCAGATCACTCAGAATCACTCTTGATAGTCATCTCAGTCATCACAGCCACATTGCAGCCATGGACAACAGTGCATAACACCAATTTAGGCAGCTTTGGGGCATCAGACAATTGATCCTGGAACAAGACCTCAAAATAGAGGAGCAGTCTCTTGTTCTCTCTAAACTAGACTATGGAATTACCCTTCTCTCAGGCGTTCCCAAGGTTCACCTAGGCCCACTTAGAGCAGCACTACATGCTGCAGAAAGATTCTTTTTAAGTCTAAGAAATTTGACTACATTTCCCCTGCCCTGCTAACCTTCCACTGGCTCTCCATTGAAGCGCAGGCCCAAATCAAAATCACTTGCATTACCCACAAAGCGCTGCACTCTTCCTAATCCTCCTATCTAAACGAGAACCTGAAAATCTCCGGAACAAATAGGGGTTCCCGAAATGCCTAATCCCTGCTTCTGGAACCCCCCCCTACTTTCAGTTGAGAATGATACGTAAACCAGTCTTTCTCTGGAAGTGCCATTAGAATCTGGAAATCTACCTCCCTTCGTCTGTCTAACCACCTGCATAGTAACCTTCAAAAAGGACCTCAAACTCCTCCTTTTTGACAGACATCTTGGTTAATTCATCCTTGACCGGACTTAGGTACTCTCCCCACTGAGATCTGACCATCCCTCTTTATATGACCCGACCATCGATGCTTTAACTGTGTATTTCCCCTGCTAATTTGCTGTAACTGTTTCTTGTGATTACTCCTGCACAAATCCACAGATGTAAACATCTAAGTTTAATTACTATTATTGTAACCCACTGTAACTCTTGTATCCTGCTTGCTGTAAAGATCTCCGATGCCTTCGGGCCATGTCAGTGCTATATAAAATTGCAAAAATAAAATAAAAATAAATGTCACTATTTTATATATTGTACTTGGTCTCAGCTTAAGATTGCTTCAATTTGTCATTATTTACTAATGCTATTATTGTTCCAAAATCCTTTCATTTTTACAAGTTCTCATGTTTCAGTTCTTAAATTTACTTTCCGTTTAAATATGAGCCCTGATTTCCAGGTAACTGCCTGGTTGCAGGCATTAATAAGCAGCTGGGGCACGTGCAGGTAAGAGCAGTGGGGCGTGGTACCGGGTTGGGGGGGATTCAACAGACGACCACGTGTGAAAATTAAATAAATTATTAATTTTCCCTCGTCGTCTGTCAAACTCCCCCAACTCGGCCCCACCGCCCCAAAGCTCTTACCTGCACGGGCCGCGGCTGTTGATAAGTCCTTCAGTGTAAACACCAAGGCAGCTTGTTACAATGAAGTCAGAGAGCCTTGCGAAGCTGGTGCAATTTTAATTTTGCCCACTGTCAAAATGTTCCATTTTTTAATAACAAACTCAGAAACAGGGTATTTGTTATTGAGAAAGAAACAAATCAATGCCTCTGACCAAAGACAGTTTCGCTGGCCAGATCCCCGGAAAGCGATTCTGTCCTAGCTATCTTTGAGATCCAGGGGGCTTTCCACAACCCCAGGTAGGCAACAACCTGTCTACATTATGGTTGTGGGGGAATGGCCTGATGCAGGGACAGTCCGCCCTCCCATGTCATTCTAAAAGACTTCCCCCTTATATCAAGCATGCTAACAATGAGGATAATTTTTTAAAAGAGTGGCAATTGGCTTTGTCAGACTTAAGTCTGAGTCTAAAATTCTCTTCCTCAAACACATTTTACAACCTTTGAATGACTTAGACACCAGGCAGTACTATATCACTGGATTGCTATCACACATAAGCAAAAGACACACAGATGATGGACGGAATGCAGAGCAAATCAAACATTCTCCCCCAGTCAATAGATATGGGTTAAATCCATCGTTCTTTTGCTCACCATGCCACTCCAGTTTAGACCCAGCCATGTGCAAATCAGTCTTGACGCTGTGCCTCATGGGAACAGTCCAGACCGAACTGCAAGCCAGGTCCTCCATGGACCGGAAACAAGCATCATGGGACCGGTTTCGGGACATCAACCCTCATCAGCCAGGCTAGCTTGAATCCAGGGGCACAGTGAGTCCGGGAGCCACGTCTGAGCACACCCATCGCACTTAGGGCCCAGACATGGGTCCCGTGCTCTCCATGTCATTGGAGTCAAGCTATCCTGGCTGATGAGGGGTGAAACCCCGAAACCAGTCCTAGGATGCTTGTTTCCAGTCCAGGGAGGACCTGGCCTGGCAGTTCGGGCTGGACTGTTCCCATTGGGTGCAGGGTCAGGACTGATTTGCATATGGCTGGGTTCAAACTGGAATAGCATGGGGAGCAAAAACATTATGGATTTAGGTCCAGATCTCTGTACTGGGGTGAATGTATGACATTGTTCTGCATTCTGTCCATCAATTGGTCTTTGCATTTGCTATCACACATATACTGCTTTATCTTCTAGCGATAAAGACTTGTATTTTTAAAGACTGTTTAATGTTCAATTTACAGTATTAATGAAAACCAGATTATAACACTTAGGGCATCTTTTAGAGTTTGTTTGATTGTTAGTAGTATTAACATGATTCAGTATTTGCATGAATACCAACTGTAGTGCCTTGTGAGTTAGCAGTGACAGAACACTTTTGGCTCCTGATTGACTCCGTAGAACTGTAACGTAAGTGTTAGAGCGTAGTGAAATGAAAGCAGGGTTAGAATGTGGAGTTGGCAGTTACACGCAGATGACTAAAGACGTTTTATACTATCCTCCGTGTGTGGTGTAATCATTAGCAGGTACCCAGACTGCGGAGGACAATGCAACTGGTGACTAGATAAGGGATAATTAACCCAAATATCGATAGTGTTCTCCCAGAGAGTTTGCCATGGTTGAACAAACTGCTTGTGCGTGCCACATATGCCTCTGCTGAAATGCTGAATCGACGCATGGCTTATGTGGAATCAAAGAGCATCTCCAGCCACTGTTAACCATTTTGAAGATAGTGAAAGCCTCACTGAGAAGTCTACATACTTTTGGCCAAGAACCTGCTGAGAAGGTCGTAAAGAGAGGTACTGCGCTACTACACGACCTAAAGCTATACATCATACAGAGCGATAACGCTAATGGCAGATATGACCAGGTGTTGAAAGAGCAGCAAATAGCGACAGCAAATTGCAAGATAAAGTTGCGATTGGAAGCGCTGCGAGATCAACCAGGTGTCAGACAATACAAAAGAGATGCCTAAAAAACAAAGCAATTCAAATACAAGAAACGGTTATCTGCTTACCAAAATTGAGCAATGAGAATCATCATTCCATAGTGCTGTGCTTATGGAGCCATCCATAAACGAAGCGGCACACCGCCAAAGCTGACGGGTGCGGCTCAGAAAAACTCCAGAGGTCCAGAAAAGTGAAGGGCTCCAATGGAGACCAAGAGGAGGTCAAAGTTCCACAGACTGTCCAAGATGACCCTGAGGCCAAAACAGCACAGGGCCTTAGAGATGGTATGGATGAAGAAGGTCCTAGCAGACATCAAACAGTGTCGGAGAGAACTCCACTCTCAGTGTCAGCCAATCACACTAATGGCATAATGCCGCTGCCTTACTGAAACCACCATCACAATTCGATACGGTCAAAAAGCTGAATATTGGTGACAGATGGACTGCTTGGATAGAGACATTTGATGATTTCATTGATGCACTAGAAGAAACAGATAACAAGAAGATTATCAAACCTAGCTGGTGAAGATGTAAAAGAAGTCATAAAGACAATGCAGCAAGTTGACGAAATGACATGGCGTCAATTCAAAGAAGCCTTGAATCTCAAGGTCAATCCAATGCTGAATGTAGATTACGAGAGGTACATTTTCAGTCAAGAATGGCAGAAAGTTGGTGAAACCATGGATGAATTTGACGGTAGACGGGATACACTCATAAAACACTGTAGGTTCAATTAATTTAATGATGAGGAAGCTATACATCTCAGAGTTATTCACAGTTGCCTGTCAGATTCATTTAGACAATGAATGCTAGAGAAGCTCTTAGTCTGGAGTGGCTGCCAGAGCAGAAGATCGTGCAGATCGAATAGCTGCTGACATGGAGGCTGGAAGTGTCCAGAGTGAGTCAGTCATGAACTTGAAAAGTAAGCCAAAACACAAGGCAGAGGGACACAGAGTGATGTCTCCACAGAGAAATAAGATGTGCTTTAGGTGTGGTTTTTTGTTTCCACACGAAGGTAAATATCCTGCCATTGGACAGGTTTGCAAAGGCTGTGGAAAGGAGAACCATTTTGTAATGGTTTGCAAGGCAAAGGAAAAAGTAAATGCATCACGGCGTGAAAACAAAATGGCCACACGAACGCTTCAGAAGTGACATTCGACACACACCCACAAGGCCAAGCAACCACACCAATTGAGTCAAACCGACACCAAACGAAGTCAATCGTACCTAAATCACTGTCAAGTTCTTCAGCATCAACATCAAGTTAAAGCGAAGATGATGGTTCTGCAAAGTTGATGTTTACCTCAAAAAAATGTGCACATATTGGACTGGCAGCTTTAAAGACACATACAAGTCAAAGAAAAGTCAACATGAAAAAGCACCAAAGTCATTCAAACATTGTCCGAAGATTACACCAAAAAATAAACGGTTGCTCAATACCGTTTATGATCGGCAGTGGTGCGTCGATAAATATAATGCCTCAAGAGAAATACAATGAACTATCTCCATTGCCATGACTTACGCCATCGAAAAATAAAGTGCATACATTTCATGTTATGACCAGAAAGGGGCCCATGGTGACTGCCCAGTATCCTGGGAAGTCCATTATGTGAATTGCCTCGCATTTCTGACATGTGGCTCATCGCTTGTCAGGCACTTTTGTCAATGTAGAGACTGGCTTTGAAAGGACAATTGAAGACCCCTAACTGCTGTTGTTCCTACATTGCCAGCACAGATCCCTTCGACTGCCTGTCCCCAGTTTCTGAAGACACGGTCAGGACGCCTGATCAGAGCACCACAAACACTCATCGCAGAGCTATGATAGTATAGATTTGTAAAATAATTGCAATTTTTTATTTAACAGCGAGGGAGATGTAGTGTTGTGATAGTTAGCAGTGACAGAATCCTTTTGGCTCCTGATGGACTCCGTAGAACTGTAACATAAGTGTTAGAGTGTAGTGAATTGAAAGCAAGGCTAGAATGTTGAGTTTGCGGTCGCACACAGATGAATATAGACATGCTATACTAAGCTCTGTGTATGGCATAGTCATTAGCAGGTAATGAGCACAGTCCCGGGCACACGTGGTGAGGGTATAACAATGGTATGAGAGTCTCGTTTGGATCACAATTGCAATGGTCGACACCAGTGTAATGTTTGAAGAGATATTTTAATGATGCAACGACTGAATTGAAACAAACAGCCAGCCGACACGTGTTTCGTCACTAGGAATTGTCCTGTGACTCTTCAGGGCTGTATGGCATTTGTGATGAAAGAGAAAGTATGGTCCCACAGAGCCGGTGATAATTCCAACCCGGCCAGGGGTGCGTGGTGGTCTGGATGGCGGATGTTGAAGTGGGGTGCAGAGGCACCCTGGTGGGTAGTAGACACAGTGGTAGTGCTGCGTGTGGATGAGAGAAGCGGGCGCGGAGGTGTGGGCCGCCGGACGTGTACTGTGACGTGGTCCGTTAATGTAGAAAGGATGAGCCAGGGCGGGAGCGCCGTAATGTTGGTAGAAGAATGTGGGCCCAGGTATGGTATGTGAGGACCATCCAGTGTCAAATGTAGGGGCGAGAAGGCTCGGGCGCCGTGTGGCGGCAGAGAATTAGGAGCCTGGGTAGAACAGAAACGTAGCCATCCGCGAAGCTGGGCGAGCGAGAAGGCGGGTATGCCTATCTGCTAGTAGTGAGGACGAGGCCGTAAGACACTGGTTTCGTAGTGGCTGCCAGATGAGGCTAGCAGGTAACCAGACTGGGGAGGATGCTACACCAACAGGTTATTGTGATGAAACCATTAATTTAGAGTGACATGGAAAGTAACCTGTGGAAACAATGTTTCTCCCTATTTTTTCGCATTCACGGGTGCAAAGTTAACATCAGCTTTTTGATTAAACTAACTTGTATAGGTTTCTAGTACTGTGATTTACATGGAATTAAACAGCTAAATCTTGTCGGATAAAAGAAAATGTAACCATTGCTTTCCACTTTTCCACCTTCTCTAAATCAGGGACTTATTCTTTAATGTATACTTACATAGAGTACTGATCATTGAACTTCACACAAAATAGCAAATGCATTAAATCAACATTAAGTGTTAATTTGGTGAAAATAAAAGTGCTGAGTGACATTTAAGTTGAGAGGGAATTCCTACTGCATATGTCACCACATTTGGTTTCCCTTCACAGCTTCAGACTTGCAGCTTCAAAAGGATGCCACCAGTCTGGTCACATTAACAGTGCAAGTGTTGAAACCAGAAAGTGGGCCATTCTATTGCAAATGATGAGCACATGGCCATGGAAGCCAGTACCATAATCAACGTAGTTCATTACAAGTTATATGACAAAGTTGCAGATTACACGCCAAAGAGTTTACATGACTACAAAGACTGACCAAAGACACACAATAAAAAGGCCATTTATACTTTTACAGCTGTGGGATAATCCAAAAAACGGCAGATGCCCCATTAACCAAACTCTTGGTATTCTCATCCCATTTCAAGGTGAGGTATTACAGAGTTTTATAGATCAGAGCATCAACTGGCTCAACCATTGAAAACATTTGCCCCACAGGACCTACGGGTCACATTAACTCTCATCAACACATCTTAATTTGAACACATTTTCAATAGTGACACTAAACAAATGCAATCGTGATGGTCTACCTATACCCCAGAATTTCTCACCCCTAATCGCTATTACCCAAACCATTATCACTTAACAATAAACCCCAAATTCTACATTTTACACACCAAACCCTTAAACCTATACCATCAACCATGTATTCTTAACCCTAAACACTATACTCAAATCCCTAACACCTAACCTTGCAGCCAGAAACCCTATACTGTTAACCCAAATCCCCTAAATGCCTAATTCTATGGCCTAATCCCATAGTTCTTAACTTTATACTCCAAACCCATAAGCCTGTACCCCAAATCTTTAACCCTACATCCTTAACTTTTAACCTTAACCCTTACCATATACCTTTAACCCGTCTACACAACATCCTTAAAACCTAAAAATCAAGCACTTAATCCCTATACCCAGAACCTTTAAACCTTAACAGTGTACCGCAAACAATAAATCTCAACGGCATACCATTGACCCATATAAGTTATACTCTGAACACTGTATCCTTGGGTCGTGAACTGGACGCCATAGATGGACGCTGCTAGCTAAGACAGCTCTGCGTCGCCAGCCCCATATCCTTGGTCACCATAACACCTGTGTCACAACGAAAGATGATGTTCTCCTAGTGGTTTGTGCAGAGGGTTGGGTGGGCACAGGGGGGCCCTGAGACATTGCAGAGCCCCCCAAGGAAGAGTGGAGAATGGAGAGCTGGCAGAGTGGAGACGGCCATGTGTACCGTGACAGGGCCTACGCTGAGCCTCAAGGGTGGAGGTGGTTCAGGCTGGGTAACTGAAATCTGATGGAACCCCGGCAGCTGAGCTGCTTTTGAGAAAGTGGTCTGAGCTAAGCTGGGGGCCCAAAACCCAGTGGAGCCGGTGAAGGAGAAAGCGGGAGGATCTGAGACACACCACTCGGCTGCTGCCGAATCCCACTGCCCTCAAGAGAAGGTGTGGCCAGCTAATGGGAGTTGGATGATGAGGCATGGATGCGGGCCTAACCGGGCAATACATCTAGGGTGCAGCACCCCCTGCCGCCTGCCAGATGATGAGGCCATGGACTTTTGCAGCCAACAACACCTCTGAGCCCTAGTGGTGTAAGGAGTCAGCTGGGGCTGGGGCATCGGAAAGGCAGCTGAGGCTGGTGCAAATGTCCATGGAGGGTTTGGGCCCAATGCTGCCCCCGAAGCAAAGAGGACCAGAAGGCACCCCAAGATCACTCTACAGGGGCCTAACTGTGATAACGGGCCATGTTGGAGGCCTGACGTGGCTGGGTGTCCTGTACCTGAATGCCTCGGCTACCTCCCTGACTCACTCCGCCACTTCAGAAATGCAAGGCTGCACCATACTTACAAGGATGTGGTGCAGACTTGCGTTTCCCCCTGCACTGGCGCTACACTTGGCAGTGTAGCGCCAATGCAGGCACCTTTGCACCATAGTGCAAGGGCGTCTGAAATGCAGGGGAAGATTGTTTATGTACAGGAAAGTCCCCCTTCCTGCACATAAACAATTTTTAAATGCCATTTTGTCACTTCTATGTGTGCTGCTTAATGAAGCACACATGGAAGCGACAAAATGTCTTTTTATTAAGTGCAGGAAGGGTCACCTTACTGTACATAACAATCTAAGGTGTTTTGCTTTTTCCATGTGTGCTGCACAAGACAGCACACATGGTAAAAGCAAAAACGACGAGAAATGAAGCATTTATCCTCGTTTCGCCAAGTTAAAACTAGGTTTTCCCTGGTCTTAATTTTGGCGCAGCCTCCTATTTACGCTGTCCTTGTAAACAGAGGACAGCGTCAAAATCAATGGGTGTTGTGGTGGAACGCCCACCGCAACACCCACTGCCCACCCCTTTCACGCTAAGCGTAGCGTGAAAGGGGGGCCTTATTTAAAAGGCAGCGTTAAGCCACGTTAAGTGACGTTCCCATGGTGATAGGGGCTTGTAAATATGCCCCTGAGTGTCTTGGCCTTGTCCAGGGGGTGGGGAGGTACCACCCTTCTGGTGTTGAATAACCAGGACTACTAATCAACATGGACACTGCTCCTGAAGGCCCTGGAAGACCCCCCCAAAAAGTCGAACAGTTTTGGAGGAGACGGAGTTGAATCCTGACCTCTTGTGTTGCTTTGTGGAACTCCTCGAGGGCTGGTGGGTCTGACCAGAATTGCACTGGACATCTTGGTGATACAAGGCTTTGCGCAACTTAACACATCGAAGGACAATGCCCCTCCAAATGGCAAACAAAGCACACTGGACAAGTTTGCCCAATCAGCTGTGAAGTCGGTGGAGGCTGCACCGGGAGGAGATGATGGACACCACAATACCACCACCAACACCACTATGATTTTGGCAGCCATTAACCAATTGCATGAAACACTCGATGCCAAGATAAGGGCAGTGGGCATATATGTTATGCTACTGTGCCAGGACCTATGTCAGGCAGTAGACAGGGTGGCGGAGGCAAAGGTCGGGATCTCTGGTGTGATGGGCACAGTGGCAGAGTTGCAAAGGAAGATTTTGAGACTCTCCTCCATCTTCAAGGACATAGCAACAAGGGTGGAGGACACAGAGAGGAGGGCCTGAAGGAACAACCTGTGGTTTGTTGGGTTTCAAGACGGTAGCAAAGGGTCCTCACCCAAGACATTCTTGGACCAATGGCTCCACTCCTCACGCTGCCTGCCACATCCATTCCCACCTCTTTTCTCATCGAACGGTCCCACAGATCTGTGGCCCAGATGCGAACTCCCAGGGCCCCCGCCAGGCCCTTGATACCTCCTACTTAACTACCTGGACAGAGAGGCCATTCTCTGATACGTCTACTCTCAAGAAACATTAATGTTTTTAATCTCATAAAATAATGATCTTTCCAGACTATACCAGGATTGTTCAAGAACAAAGTAAGTCCTTCCTTGGTGCAAAAAAGAGACTTTGTGGCCCAAATATTCCCTGTATATTGTTGTACCCAGCCAAACTTAAATTGATCTTCCAATCCGAGATACTCTTCTTTGACACCCCTGAAGAGGTGTTTTAATAGACGAATGAAAGATTTCAGCCCCGGTCGCACCTTCCACGCAGGCTCCCCCACAAAAACCAATACTCAGTTTTACCCACGGTGGAGCAGAAACTGGGGATGCAAACAGGCGACGCAATAGGAATCGATTGCACTCATCCTGGGGCAACAGACCATATGATTCGAAATGGTCATGGGAGACCAAGGGAGAAATAAACATGAACTATACAGGGGTAGAAGACAAAGAGAGGACTGGCCCTGCCCTGTCAGATCTCATGACCCCTTGAGTGTCCTCTAGTGGGGACGGTACAGTGATGGCATTGGACCTTAAGAGACCAGCTTCAGATCATGTGCTGCATAGAAATGAATGCTGGGCATCTGGAGGAGCTATTCCAAAGTCAGACTTGGGGCCAAAAGATGCGGCTGCCAACTGATTGACAGTCACTCCCCTCCCGCAGTGCTGGATCCCTACTGTCAGCGAACACTTTGAATGTTTGCGCTGGAGGGCTGGCACTAGAACTAGTTTGATAAGGGTGGGATCAGTTTGGGACGAATATATGACGTTGCAACGCATGCGTTTACAACACATGCCTTTACAACACGGTCAGTACAACGACCACGTTGTTACCACGCATACCATTACAACGCAAGTCATTACAACGACTTGCTATAGGGGGTGCTGGAGTTTGGAATAGTATAATTTACTATTCCAACTCCAGTCTGTGCAACAGTAGGGAAGGCGTTGGATTGCAAATCCAACACCTAAAGCCCCCTACAGCAAGTCTTTGTGATGACTTGCGTTGTAATGGTATGCGTGGTAACAACGCGGTCATTGTACTGACCACGTTGTAATGCTACCGCATTGTACCGACAGCATTGTAAACGCTGTTTCCCATTTGGGACATGGCAACACTGAGGACCTGTTGTAGCCGGGGTTGGTCTGTCCCACAACAGATATTTCACATTCTCGGAATATAGGGTGGGAAGGGTGGGGTAGTTCTTGTTATTGTTTTTGGGTTTTGTTCATGTTGCTGATGCTTGCACTGTACCTGATAGACACTGCCAGACATGCCGCAACGAGATTCACTCTCTCCATAGATGCCAAGTAATGTTTACCGGGCCCTGCAAGAACGAGTTCAATCAATGTCTTGGAAAGTCAATGGTCTACTGGACAAGGTCAACAGGACAGCAGTCCTCTGGACTGATAACAGACTGCAAGTCGACATCCCACTTCCCCAAGAAACCCACTCTTTGGAAAACAAGGTTCCCTTCCTGGCATGCTACGGCTGTGTTCAATCCTTTCATTCAGGGTTTACAAGAGGCTCCAGGGGTGTAGTAATATTAATTAATATTAATGATGAGGCCATGGACTTTTGCAGCCAACAACACCTCTGAGCCCTAGTGGTGTAAGGAGTCAGCTGGGGCTGGGGCATCGGAAAGGCAGCTGAGGCTGGTGCAAATGTCCATGGAGGGTTTGGGCCCAATGCTGCCCCCGACCTGGACTGATCAATGGGGCAGACACATTGCCGTTATCGGATACTTATATGAGGAACTCTTGACACTGGTGAATATCTATGCCCCATCCCTGCTCACTGTGTCCTTTCTAGAGGTGATTATGAAACTCATTGGGGTACTCCTGGTGGGGCCCCAAATACAGGGGGGAGATTGGAATGGGGTGGTCAATGAGGACCTCAATAGACTCCAAGGAGGGAGAGGGCCAGCCCATGGCCACTTCCTGCCACAAACATTTATGAAGGCCATGGGGTTGTCAGACATCTAGCACAGATTACAGTGGGGGGAAATGGGGTACACATTTCATTCTGGGGCACATAACACTTGCTGCCAACTGGACTATGTTCTTCTTCCTAGGACGAAGATGCACGAGGTGATTGACATACAGATTCTACCTTGTGGGCTTTCAGACCATTCTCCAATAGCACTCCACTTATGCACTGCTCATGCCATAATACCTCTCAGATGGTGACTAGATGCCTGGTCATTGTGGAACACAGCACTCACCCCACATGTTGGAGAGACAATAGACTTTTAACTTGCTCATAACCAGTACTCTGTGGAACCCCCGGCCGTCAGTGGGAGGCCCTTAAACAGCACTTCGAGTGAAAATCTTAATTTATGTGTGGGTAAGAAGCTTAGAAAATGCCAATCGGTCCGGGACCTCGAAACGCACATTCAAACTCTGGAATCTTGTTACACTCACAACTCTGAACCAGGGCTACATAGAGACTTATTTCATGCCCAATCACAATTACAACACAAGCTGCTAGATGAGACCAAGAACGTCTGGCTTTCCTCACAATCACGATCATTATCAGTTGGGAGATAAAGTGAGCAAACTGCAAAATTACAGTAAACATCAGGCACCAATCATATACCTGCTAGACTCAACTGGGTCGAAAATTATGGGGACAAAGCTATAGTGCAGCAAATCACACACTACTGCGCCAAATTATATGCCCTCTGTGACTTCTTGCCAAAGCCTCATATCATCCGTTTTGTATCAGATCTGCCCCTTAGGTGTATCTCAGGCAGTGAGAGAGAGAGACACTAGATGAGGAACTAATGACTAACAGCAGCCCTGTGCCGACTGCGATTAGGGGAAACGCTATGCCCCAACGAATTCCCAAGCAAATTCTTTAGGTTATTTATGAGCAAACTCAGTGACCCACTTGATGCAGTCCTAAAGGAGGCAGTTAAACTCGGGCGGCTACCCCTGACTTCCGTAGAGAGGAGATTGTGGTTCTTCCTATGTCGGGGAAACCCCGGACCTGTGCTCCTCTTACCGCCCAATTTCCTTCCTAAATACGGAATTCGAGACCATAGCCAAGGCTTTGGCCAATCGCCTACTTAGGGTTTGCCCCTCGCTGTTTCAATGAGATTAGGCTGACTTCATGCCCCACACAATAGCCAAAGATCGTACAACGCAATTGTTCTAGCTCAATCAATCAATCAGGGGTTTTTAAAGCGCGCTACTCACCCGTGAGGGTCTCAAGGCGCATTGCAGCTCCTGAACAGTCAAAGAGCCAGGTCTTGAGGCTCTTCCTGAAGGTGTGCAGAGTGGGGGAGCGTCTGATATTGACTGGGAGCTCGTTCCAGGTCTTTGCTGCGACGTAGGAGAAGGCTCTTCCACCTGCTCTGGTTCTGCGGATGCGTGGGGTCTCTGCCAGGGCGAGGTCGGCGGAGCGGAGGTTCCTTTTGGGTACGTGGAAGAAGACTCTTTCATTGAGGTATTTGGTCCGATGTTGTCGAGGGATTTGTAGGCGTGGGTGAGTAGCTTGAAGGTTACTCTCTTCTCAATGGGGAGCCAGTGGAGGTTTTGTATGTGCTGGGTCATGTGCTCATGTCGTGGGGTTCCCAGGACGAGTCTGGCTGCGGTGTTCTGGATGGTTTGGAGCTTGTGCAGCAGGGTTTTGTTGATTCCGGCGTAGAGGGCGTTACCGTACTGATAGATTGGGAGACCCGGCAGTAATACTACTAGCGGATATAGAAAAAGCATTTGACCCGGTGGGTTGGAAGTATTTCTTTGCTCTGATTTAGCAGAATAAATTCGGGCCCCAGTTTATTACTTATCTAAGACTACTATACACTGACTTTTCAGCCCATGTTTGAGTGGGGAACGAAGTCTGAGAGCCCTTCAATATCAAGAGGCAAGCGGCAGGGATGTCTGCTGTCCCCATTGTTATTTGCCATAGTTAATTTCCCGGGCCTTTTCTTTCCCGGGCCCACTCTATTGGACAAGGTGTGCCACAGGGCTCAGCTTTGAGCCCTATACTGTTCAATCTTTATGTCCAGCCGTTGGCGGCAGTGGCCAGAGCTAGAGGGCTCACTATTGTCTCGTACGCTGACGACACGCAGTTGGTCGTGGCACTGTCTGACGACTCTACGCAGGATGCTCCCAAGTTCTGTAGTGATCTTGCGGCTGTCGCGGATTGGATGACCACCAACTGTCTCCAGCTTAATGCCAACAAGTCTGAGGTGCTGCTGGTTGGGAAAGACACGGAGCTATGGAGTGATCGTTGGTGGCCCACTACCCTTTGGGGGGCACCTACCCCCAAGCTGGTGGTAAAAAATCTGGGGGTCTGGATGGATTCGACCCTCAGTTTCCAAGTGCAAACAAAGAAAGTGGCAGGGACCTGTTTTGGTCTACTACGGGGGCTAAAACCCCTGCTGGGGTTCTTTGATCCGTCCACTCGGCAAGTTATCATCCAGGCTTCAATCTTGTCAAGACTGGACTATGCCAGCTCTCTTTATTTAGGGACCAACAAGGCAGAGGTTGTGCGACTGCAGAGGGTCCAAAATGCGGCTGCCCGTACCCTGCTCGGTCTCTCCAGAAGGTGTTCTACAACCAATGCTATCCGCCGGCTACACTGGTTGCCAGTAGCCAAGCGGATAGAGTTTAAGGCCCTCTGCCTGGCCTTTAAAATTCAGAATTTCTCTTCCCCAGGCATTCTGGCCAACCTGCTCTTGCCCTATGTTCTTACACGCCACCTTCGCTCTACGGGGCAGTGCCTGGTGACTGTCCCCCGGGTGAAGAGGTTGCAGGCTGGTGGGCGTTCGTTTCGCACCCTGGCGGCAAAGCTCTGGAATTTCCTTCCCTTACAGATTCGCTGTCTGAACAACTATCTGGCCTTCTGGAAGGCAATTAAAACCCACCTTTTCCCTCCGCTGTAAGCCCTAGCTCTTTTCTGTGGCTTTTTTCTGCTGTCAGCGCCGGGACGCCCTGTTGCTGGGGCAGCTGCGCGCTTTATAAGCTTATATAACATAACATAACATAGAGCCTATAGCGGAATGGCTTTGCATCAATGCACAAGTGAGAGGGTTTGAATAGGCTCTGGGGATCTTGTATAGGATTACTTTATATGTCAATGCATTGATCTTTATGACTGATCCCCAGACCTCGCATTCACAGGTACTTCAGACACTGCACACTTTTTGTAATATGCCTGGCCTCTTCATAAACCTAGCTAAGACCTCAGTCTTTCCAATACCTCCTCATCCCCACGACCTAGAGTGGGCATTTGACCTGCAAGTAGTCATGAGTAGCTTCAGATATCTGGAAGTACACATCTCCACCAGTGCCTCAGTAGATTGTGAGAAGAATATCCAACTGCTCCTGGATGTGCTAGTGGCTGACATTTAGGCTTGGTATTCAATCCCCCAGTCGGATGTGGGCCACTCTACCATATTCAAAATTGTTTCTTTGCCCCGCTTCTTATACTGACTACAAAATTATCCATAACCTCTGCCCTGCTCCTTTTTCCAGGCAGTACAATTGATGTCCCGTAGTTTTTTATGGAATCAAGATTTCTCTTGCATAGCACTCAATAAATGTTGTAAATCTACATATGAAGGGGCCATTGCAGTGACCGAATTGACTCATACTACCGGGCCTCCCATCTGATGATCATTAATGAATGGTGGTATGACACACAGGGCGACCCTGCCTACGCCTTGGAAAAAGGGGTGCTTTAAAGCACTCCAATCTTACATTTGTTTATGGGGGAAAAACACACTCTCCACTTCTTCCGGGATTAAGGGTAGTACTTCAAACATGGGACACCACCTTTAAAGCAGTGGACTGGAATCAGAGACTTACAGGGCAGACTCCTCTATGGATGGGATCAGTCTTTCATCACACAGTAGCGAGGAAAGGATTTTCCAAATGGGACACCATAGGTATTTCTACCCTGGAGGTTGTAATGGAGAGTGCTACGCTAAAGTCATATTCTGCCCTACAAAGTGAGTACAACCTACATCATAGCCAGTACTATTGGTACCTCCAGCTGTGACATGCCCTAGCAGCCCACATATTAGGACTGGAGGAACTTCCTGATCATAATCCCCTGGAGGCAAAACATCTCCTGGAGGAGCGAGAAGATCATAAGATAATGCAAACATACTGTTCAGTGATACACCACATGCCTGGGAATGGGACCTAGGGGCCCTTATAGATGAGGGGTGGGCGGAAGTCCGGGTATCCCAGAGACACTCTGCAATAGCAACCTAGCTCCATCTCATACAACTGAAATACCTTCATAGAGTATATCTTATGAGATGCAAACTCTGGTCAATGGGTGCGATTCCTTAACTCTCATGTGTTAAATTCGGTGATTTCACTCAAACTTTGTTGTTTACAAGAAATCTTCCTTAAGAAAAAGTAGTGGTATCCACACAAGTCACACAACCCAGGGCTCCTGTTTTCAGAAATGTCTGGGTTTTGTAGGTTTCCGTGGGTAGTGTCTGATCACTATCCCAAATACCACAGCTACCCACATGCCCAGAATGATTGAAATTCAATGGAAAAATCTTTGTTCCATGTTACACTTTGGGTCCTTTCCTGTATCTGGCGATAGGCCCACCTGCACCAATAGGACAACGTTTTTATTAGCAGAAATGTGTTAACGGTGGGGATAGGGATTTTGGTAATCCCTACAGATTCTAAAACACTCTTAACAGAAGGTAATGAACCACTAAAGTTATTAAATTAAACTGAGCTCAACCCTCTATTAGCTATGGCACAGTGCAGACAGGCATCTCTTAGAGGCAATATGTGTAGTATTTATGCAGTACCAAAACAGTAAGATAGTCAAAACACAAGACAAGAAAAATCACAAATGAAGTTAGAAAAAAAACATTAATACCGAAAATGACACAGAATCGACAAAAATCCAGAAAGGGGGACCGCAGATTTTATTTTTATGTTTTAGGTAAAAAATTGTGCTTAAAAACATTAGGCGCAAGCCACAATCAACTGGGATTGATGCGTGATGTGGCGCCAGTCGAGATGGAGCATGGGTCGGATACAGGTACCAGATTTGATCCAGTTGGGAGATTTACCTTGGGGCTTAGTGTCAAAAAAGGAAATCCAAAGTCTTCAGTGGGGTAAGGCAACAGGTGTTAGGAAAAGAGGGCTCTACGAAGTCGGATGGCAGTTTGATAAAATTAAGGTGAAGCAGTTGTTCTTTGGTGGAAAAGTTCCAACAGGGAGTAATTAAGATTTCATGTCCAGGAAAGGTCCCTTGCTGTTCAAATACTTTTGGAACCTTCACACAGTAAAGATGCTCCGAGAAGGGAAAACATGATTCTTCAGTCCAGTGGCAAAGCACCTTGGTCGGCTCTGCTTGGCAGATTTGTCCTGGTGCTCCTGAGGTCTATGGACCTAAAAAGTATCTAAGTCCCAGGTTTTCAAGGGTCATAGGAGAAATCCAGTGAGACACAGCTAAGGGTTCCAGGGCTTCAAGAACAGCACTTGGAGGTCAAGACTTATTCTGCCACCAGCAGGGTCCAGGTCAGGTCCAGCAGGAACAGGTCGACTGGAAATCTTCAAGAAAGGCCTCTTGTAGCTTGTTCTGTCTCTGTAGCTTGAAAAGGATGTCTACCTTATGACCCTTGGAGTTCACTTCTATGTCCCGGTCAGTTGGAAATCTTCAAGAAAAGCCATCTGTAGCCTGTCGTTTCTCTGTAGCTTGAAAAGGAGATCTGTATTATGACACTTGGACTTTACTTTTTTGTCCTGGGTACAAGAGGGAGCAGGTCTAGTCCTTCAGGGGTCGTCTTGGGTCTCAGACAGCATTTTCAATACTCAGATCCAGTAGTGTCCTGAGGAGGGTACTGGGGATGACACATTTGTGCCTGTGCCAGCTTGTGGATGGGGTGATTCCTAACCAATGGGGTAAAATTTCCCAGGAATTACCCTACCCACATTTGCAGAATTTCCTGAGTGTTCCAGTGCAAACAATCCCACAGTGTCTCTCTCTGCCTAAATCCAAGATGGTAAAACCCTTCTCCTCTTTTGTGTGCAGCTAAGGAAATGAGCAAACTCTCCTCTGTTGTCACTTCAAACTTGGTGGCAACTCACTCCTCAGTGGTATTGATACCTGCCTGACGGGGGAACAAAAGAAGGGACATGACCAGGTGTCATCGGCACTTGACAGGGGAGGCCACTTTGAAGTTAATTAAGTTCATGGGCACTGCCCAAATACTCATCCTGCTAGAGGACCAGAAACACCTCCCCACACCTAGGCCTTTGTCTCTGTTCTAGGAGCAGTTTTCACACCTCAGTCAGGGCTTGAGCACTCAGAGAGCTGCTGCTGGAAGCTAATGCAAATTTGCTTTCAGAGGCTTTAGGCAGAGAAAATGTAACTTTCTAAAAGTACATTTTCCTTAATAGTTTTGAACATCTGACTTCACCAGTCAATTGGGCTTTTACAAATATCATAAAGAGTTGTTGTAGGAAAGGGAAGGTGCACCAAGAGTAGAGTCAGTTTTCTCCAAGTTAGTCCAAAATGTTTCTTTATTATTGTAAATAGTAAAAGGTGGACATCAGCCAACGCGTTTCGTTCCTCTGAGGGAACTTCACCAGGGCTCAAATTGTAACGAGAAGAGCAGTATATCTGCGCTCAAAGTAAATGATCTCTCAATAAAAGTTGATAAAAATCCATCCAAATTCCTGAAATAACAGGCACGAGAAAATATCTGTTTTGCACGCGTCGTCGTTAGGGAAGATGCCCCACAATAGGGGTGGAAAGTGTACCGCCCAATGTCCTTGATAAGATGCGTCCGCGAGTGGATCCAAGTCTGTCCCGAAAGAGTCATCTGGCTGATGTCCACCTTTTACTATTTACAATAATAAAGAACAATTTTGGACTAACTTGGAGAAAACTGACTCTACTCTTGGTGCACCTTCCCTTTCCTACAAAAACTGTTTATCTGTTTTTCAGTGGAGCTTAACTGTGGCAAGCTCTGGAAGTGATTGCACAGGACTCTTATTATTCACAAATTTGGGATTGATGTGCTGAACCATGGGTCAGCCGCTGATGGGAGTGTTTTTCTGTTTCTAAATATCACAAAGAGTACAGAAATAATACTTCTAGATGTTCCCTCACCAAAGATAGTATTATTAAAGTTATGTAGGGCATCCTGGTGTTTCTCTATGAAACTGCCAGGCGTCCTACATTGAAAATAGCTTTTGCATACTAGCACTATAAGGGCATGCTTAACAATACATTTCTACATGTCCTACTTTTAAATACCATGCACCCTGCCTTATTGGCTTTAAGGCCTACTTAGGGGTGAAATATTGCTATTTAAAAGGAATGTTTATACCTGTCAAAAGGGTTTATTTTGACACAACGAATTGCAGTTTTTAAACTGCTCCAGTCATGCTATAATAGTAGGCCTGAAACCATGTTTGCACTACCACTGTCGTGGATGGCACAATAGGTGCTGCAGTCAACTAGTGGCATTTAACTTACAGGCCCTGGTTACACCATGTAGCACATACTAGTGACTAATAGGCAAGCTAAATAGGACAATTAGGGCTATGCCAAATAAACCATGTTAAAAGGGGAGCACATGCACTTTATTACTGGTAAGCAGAGCTAAAGTGCACAGAGTTCTACATCTAGCAAAAACGTATAGAACAAAAATCAGAGGGTACACCCCACAAAATATGGTAATTTTCTATAGAAAAAAGTGGATATCTGTAGAGCATTCTGGTTAAGAAAAAGTAGTGGGATCCACACTAGTTGCACCACATGGAACTCCCTCAAGTGTCTAGTTTTTGGAGAGATCAGGCATTGCTTTGTTTTTCTGGATGCATGCCAAACCTGGGACCAAACACCACAGGTATTCACAGCCCAATATAATGCCTTTTTAAAGTGATGATTGAAGTAATTTTTGGGCCTTTTCTGTCCTGTGCAATAGGCTGACTAACAAACGTTTTTATCAGTAAATGGGAGGAAACACTGGGTGGTAGCATATTTGCCAGTCCCCACAAAATCTGTAACTTTGTATAACACAGATCTGAAGAAACTCCATTGAAGAAGTAAGATTGTAGGACACAATGGGTAAATAAAATAGTGGTGAGATGCACAATAATCTCACATCCCTGGACTCCCCTGAGTCTCTAGTTTTTAGAAATGTCTGGGGTTGTTAGTTTTCTTTGGGTGCAGTCTTACCCCAGGTCCAAATGCAGAAGGCAACCAACAGCACAAATTCTACCTCATCCAAACATCATTTCTTCTCTTCACATGGTTTTGAGACTTTCCTGTCCTTGACACTTATTTGCTCCTTTCTCTTACTTTTTTTTCTTTCAACAGTTAGTTTCCTTGGGAAAACCTTGAGTGATCTACAAAAAGGCCCAATCACAGAGTCATAATTGTTATTAAATATTTCCAAAATATATATTTTTCTCGTTGCACCCATGGTTTTCATACCTGTTTCTACACTATCTGAGAGTAGGGAGTAACCACAAAAATAGAAAATGTTGACCGCCAGTTAGAAAATTGCACAAACTTTGGTGATAAAGGATTTTTCCACTTTGCCAAATTCTGAAAGCTGGAAAGAGAGCGTGTGTAGTGCAGAAAACCTTTGTTGGTTCTGTTTTCAGAGAAAAAAATCCCCTCAATTTCATTCACACCATTTTTTTCCTTTATTTTGCAATTTCAAAATTAGGCAAACTTTACGTGATTTTATTGGGCACCTCCAGGTTGACTCTCAGACCCAAGGTATTATTAGATTCCATGTGTGAATAAAGGATGCATATTTGGCCGGGACATGTTTGAAAACAAATGAAGAGTTGGGGGGAGACCGGGTGGTAGGGTCCTTGCCATCTCCACTACATCTGAGCCTTTCCTTAATACAAATATGAGGAAATTCTGTATGTTGAAACATAGCTTAAAGTTTACAGGACTTTCTGAGTAAGAAATAATGCTGTGATTTACAAAAATAGCAAATAAAACATGGGACAGGGAGAGTTTTGGTCCAGCACACATCCTACCTAACTAAATTTATACTCAACAACAAAAGTGAGAAAGTAAGTAAGTAAAAAGTAAGTAAGTAAGTCCGTTTTTATATAGCGCAGCTACTCACCCTTACGGGTCTCAAGGCACTGGGGGCCAGAGTGGAAATTAAGTGAGCTATTGCCCAGAGTCACATGGTGCTGAGCTGAGCTGCCGCCGGAGCCGGGGATCAAACCGTGAACCCGGTGCTCCGGAGTCAGCTGCCATGGCCGCTGCACCACACCTCAGCAGTGCTGAAAAAACTGGAGTTCCAAAGCTCAGAGTGGGGGTCTAGATCAAACAGTTCATCAAGGTGAAGCTCCTTTTAGGAGGAAAAGCCCTCACCCTCCAATAATGGCATGCTTCATCATTGGGCTGTACTCCTCATTGGACTGGCACAGCAATGCACAACGGGCACTTTGCCAGAGATCTTTTTTTTATTGCATGTTGATCAAGACTGTATGGCCAACAATCTCTTCACAATCTCACAAATATGAGAGAATTCTGTATGTTGAGGTACAGCCTAAATGTTTGCAAGACTTTCTGAAAAAGAAATAGTGCTATGATCCACAACAGTCACACCATGCTGGAGTCATCCGAGGCTCTAGTTTTCAGAAATGCTTGGGGTTTATACATTGCTTTCAGGGCAGACACATTTTGCACCCAAAAGCAACAGGCAACTAACACCACGAAAATTCTACCTCATTCAAACATTATTTATTGACATCATATGGATTTGAGTCTTTGCTGTGCCTGAGACAATACGTTTATCAAAAGAAATGTGCAAATGCAAAATGGTAGGATCTTTATATACTTATTACATTTCTCTATATATTTGGTATTCAAAAGTCAAATGTGCATGAAATACAGGTTTAAAAAACAACATTATGGGTATTTCAAAATTCGGAGTGGTAGAAATAATCCCTGTGCCTACATTTTCTGGAGTTTAAAACATGCACAGTTTCCTGATATCCATTTTTCATTCAGTAGATATGTTTCTTATGAAGTGATGGGCTGTCAGTACACATTGAAAAGTTATTGCAACCCACAACACTTTTGATGGCTCTGGTGATCAGAGTCTGACAAAAGCTATCAATATGTATGATTGGAACAGTATGACAGATGTAACAGTATGTTCATTTTCTGCAGACCAATCTTCATTGAAAAATTGTGAAAATGAAAATTGATGTCACTTATTTGTCTTTTCTCCTACTTACTTTCATTATTTTTATTAAACCATTAGTTTCTTTGGGAAAACCTTGAGTGATCCTCAAAAGGGCCTATTTTCAAAATGTAAATATTTTCTTTCTGGGGAACCCATTGTTTTTGCACTTCTTTCCCCGCATTTTGAGAGTACAGAGTAACCACACAAATATACGATACTGACCACCACTTAGAAAAATTAGTTTCCCACTTTACCAATTTCTGAAACCTGAGGAAAGAGTGAATTTAGAACAGCAAACCTTTGTTTATTTAATTTTTAGCAATTTAGCAAATTTTCAACACATTATTATCTATACGTTCCAAAAACAAAAAATAGCAAAATTTTGACTATTTTCTTCGGCATTTCCAGGTTAATTCGCAAACCCTGGAGACCTTTAAAATACATGTGTCAAATAATGGGTGCAGATTTGGCATGGATATGTTTGTACAAAAAACTGAAGATTTAGAGAGGGGGAAACCTTAAAACATAAGATGAAAAAAAGAGTGTTCACCCCTCATCTAACAAAATGTTGGGCTGAAATTGATGACTTTGTTATATAATTGCACATTGAAAGTTATCATAATCTATTATTAATCTGGTTAAAGCTGATATATCATTCTAATTTCACATGGTATTAAGTCTGAAATACAAAAGGATCATCTAATTGAAGAACAATACATTGGCAAAATCAAGATTTGGCCAATGTTTTTCTAGGGCTTGCTAGGGTTTATCCATTGAAATATAAAGTTACCACTGCTTATTTAGAGTAATTACTAGTTGCTAGGACCATGTCGGCATGATGGAAATTGTTGCCCTGTGTTTAATAAAATAAGATAAAAGGAAAATGCAATGCCTCATAGTACCTGAGGTCTCAACAGTTCATTCAACAATGGATGGAAGCTGCAACATTGACACTGTTACACAAAATGGAGGGGGATATTCACAAGAACGTGCGATAAACATCGCCAAAATACGCTAACGAAATTTTTCATATCGCCGTCTATCGCGGGGAAATAACCCTGTGTCAACGTCGTATTCACAACACGGCGGTAACATGCGATAATTTCCTGATAACGCCTTAAATGTCCGCGATACAACTACCGCGACGGCGATAAAAAAAGAAACCCGAACGCGAAAAAAGTTGGGATGGGCCTAACCGCAATTGAAAAATCACTGACAAGCAGCGCCAGGCTTGCAATTCCCACGTCAGGCGGGAAAAATCACCATAAAAGCAGCAAAAAAGTTAAAAATACAAAAAACATAACAACTGCGAAGCACAATGGAGGCAGCCGGAGCAAGTACAGAGAACAACCCGAACCCCACAAGCCCCACGGAGGACCAGCCTGGGACCTCGTGGTCAAGGAAGGGCAAGGAGAAGAAGAAGAGGCAGACGCGGTTCAGTCCGCAGGAAAACAGGATCCTGATCACGGAGGTGATAGAACACCATCAACAACTGTTCGTCACCTCCACTGTGTCATTGGCAACAAAAAATGGAACATGGCAGTCCATCGTGGACAAGGTGAATGCAGTCGGAGTGCTGAGTAGGACAATGGACGAGGTGAAGAGGAGCTGGAATGATGTGAAGCGCAAAACCAAGCAGAAACTCGCAAACAACCGCAAAGCAGCAATGCAGACTGGGGGTGGGAGCCCTGCGCCACAGGAGGAGCTGGATGAGATGGAGGAAATGGTGTCCACAGTCATCAGGGTGGACACGGTGGCAGGAGTCGGGGGACCGGACACTGCTCAACATGACCTGACACAACAGCAACAGGGTAAGTAACCACCAGGGACTGGGGGCACGGGGGAGATGGGCACAATGGCATACATGCACAATGAAGTATGGCACACTGCACAACCACAATGACTCTGGATCATGTCCCTGATCTCCTTGCCATACTGCAGCACACATAGAAACAGCAAGTAGTCCCCCGTCCACAATGTGCCCA
The DNA here is from genome assembly GCA_963921515.1 of Calotriton arnoldi. Classification (NCBI taxonomy): domain Eukaryota; kingdom Metazoa; phylum Chordata; class Amphibia; order Caudata; family Salamandridae; genus Calotriton; species Calotriton arnoldi. The sequence goes on along the minus strand of CAWUFW010005306.1, from coordinate 1,161,555 downwards.
GAGGGGGCCCTCCCCACACATCACCAATTTCACAACAAACACATGCACATGTGCTCAACGCAGCAAAACTGCGGATCCGTGAGCCCCACTGACAATGCAAGTGACACTGCATGACGATGAGCATGTCTGCAGGCCACTTATCATGACATGTTGCACGCCACGACACCGAGGTGGCTGAGTGTGGTCCACATCCGGCAAGGAGGAGGTCACACACTGACACATCCACGTGCACAAACAACCCCTGACGGCAACAAGACATCTGCGGACAAACCATGCCCAAGAGTCCCAACTCCCACCAAGAGCCCAATTCACCCAAGTATGCAACATCTCAGCACTGCATAAGCACAGAAGTCAAAGGCACACTGCCTGAAAGGGAGAAGGCCAAGCAAAGACTGAGCTGCAGGGGCGACTCCCCCACAATGCAGCACACACACAAGAATCAGAGCACATCAACATTGACAACAATGTGGTACAAACTGCAACACTTTCACAACAGAACAGAGGACACAACTGCTGCCGCTTGTGTGTAGAAACTGGCCAATCACATTTGGCATAGCAGGAAACTGTGACATGATAATGGACAAGTACAACCCCACATCCCTGATGGTGCACAAATGTCCACTGTCCCGCTTCAAATAGGCAGCTCCTCCTAAACAGTCACAATGTACATTGTCATGCAGTCTGTTTGGAAACTTGGCCAATGCGTGAACATACCCGGAACACACTGTTAAACTGCATCTCCCCTTTACATTGCAGAGGGAGAATCATCACCTCCTGCAGAGCAGACCGAACACCTCCTCACTGATGACGAGGAGGACCTCCCCACCTTCGACACCGACGCCCTCCAAGAGCTCATGGACAGCTTCGGCACCCCACCTCCAGGAGCAGGGCAGCCCAGCTGCATCGAGGAGACCCCACCCCCTGCACAGACCACACAGCAGGAAGCACCCACCACCCCGGCTGTCTCCCAGGATCCCCAGGACCAACACATGGCATTTTAACGCCGTGTGTTGGAGGGCCAGAAGGAGATGGCTGAGCAGGTGCGGGTGGGGTTTGACCTCATGGCAGCCAAACTTGATGCCATCCATTGGTGTCTACGTCCCATCAGAGACCACTTACAGTCCCTAACGGACACCCACAGTCCCAACGAGCCATGGCTGACATCGCTGGAGTCATGACTCGGAGACAAGAACACCTGTCTAGTCAGAGTGGCTCCAGCAATCTCAGCCGTGAGTTGGGACACATGCGGAGGCTCATGGAGGACTCGGTGCGGATGGAGGCGGAAAGGATGGCTGCCATAGCTGCACATCAGCAAGATATGGCTGGGATCTTCCATGCCCTGCAGATCCTCATCATGGCATTGCTGCCACAAGGCCTGGCGCAGATGAATGCTGCTGCTCCTACACCATCCACATCTCCGCCCCCTGATGTGTCAGTGCCCCACAGTGCGGCAGACATTCCACCTCCGGCACCTGATGTGTCACTGCCACACAGTGCGGCCGGCAATCCACCTCCGGCCCCTGATGTGTCAATGCCACACAGTGCTGCAGCCGAAACACCTACACCCACAGGTGAGGCACATCACACATCAGAGGACGATGATGTGGATGAGACTGCCGTTTTGGTAATGAGGAAGCGGTAGCATTCATCTCCGCCATATGGTCTGTTTCAGCTTGGTTCGGCCCTTTGCATCATCACCTTCCACTGTCCCCCGATACACTCTGCGGCACTCACCTTGGACCTCGACATGGACTGCCATATTCTGTTTGGTTACCAATGACACAGCAATCAGACTGCGGACTGAACTTTTCCTCTTCCAATGAACGTGTCCTTCCCTGATGGACTCTGACTGGCCCTCCACGGGGCAACAATGTCAAGTGGGGTGTGCATGGCCCTGTACTGCTCCAGCTGCAACACTCCACTGGATGTGAATTAAACATTCAAATTCACACAGATGTGTCATGTCTATGATCCTTCAAGTATGACAGTATGGATGAATGTAGGGTCACTGATTCCCCCTCACGTCCATTTTGCACATGTTGTGGGGCTTGGGTCACAGGGTGCAACATTGCCGATTGCAGTCCGGGTGGCACAGACACTACAACGGAGACACACGCATTGGTTACTTCCTTGTCAAGGGCAGAACTGAACCACGCCCAAAGCCCCCGGCTCATTGTTCACACCCCTACGCTGGACTGGCATACGCCAGCCCAGCCCACTCCGCTTACGCTCACAGGGGGTGATGACACAGCTAAATGTCCCGGGTCTTCCCTGTAGTGATCTGCTGGTCACTGGTCTAGTCATCAGCATGCCACAGCCACTCCCTGAGGGCTGGTTTACACCCATACCACACACATCCAGCACAGGCGTCACGGGACATGTGACCCTGCCAATAAAAGGGGCCCACCACAGCACATCCCCCACTGCCGGAGGTGACATGATGGCGTCCGCATCCACGGTACTCAATCATGAGGGGTCTGTGACTTGCGTTGCACAGAGTTAGTGGCACCCGATGGCCTGCTTCCGGCTCGGGCCTACCGCCACGTGGCGATGACTTGCGTTGCACAGAGTTAGGCTCACCTGAAGAGCTGAGCGGGTGTGCAGCCTGTGATGATGCGTTTGGCCTCGATACGGTGTCCAGCAAATCAAGACTCAAATTGAATTGTGAGTCCTGCTGGACCGCAGTGTACACACAGGCAGCAGTCAGCACACACATGACTCCGCGGTGCTGTGCCGCAGGGTGCGCTGGGGGCCTGTGGCACGGAATCCAGCGATCGGCTGAGGAGGTTGCACCGGCACGTGGAGGGCCCTCTTGGAGACACGCCGGTGGCTGCAGGTGAGCATTGAGGCCTGGGTGCACAGGGGCGGGCAGACATCGCTGGGCGGCGGACCAGTCTGGGGACCAGGGCTGGGGCGCAGCAGGCGCACAGGATCGCGCAGGCACCACCGGTCATGGCGGCGGCCTCGTGGCTGAGTGGGGGGCGCCGCCCTGGCAGACACAACCCTGCATGCGCTGACGAGATGTGCGCGGGTTGGCTTGGGACATAGTCACTTCGTCTCCAGTGTGAATGCGCCCATTGAATGGAGTCGGGCACGTGTGTGTAGGCCTATGGTCACGATATGGCGGACACAGAGACACACGCAGTAGTTACTGTGGTGGCCATCCCAGAACTGGACCACGCCCAGGGCCCCGGGCTATTCATTTGCGACATACGCCGGGCAAGGCCGCTCCGTTCAGGCTTACAGGGGGGGACCACATGGCTACATGTCCAAGGTCTTCCACACTGCCTGGGGTCACCTGTTTGCGTCCATTGTCCACTACACTGCAAACACCAGCAGTAGATGTCCACATGGACATGTCTGTGCTCTGCATACTGCAGTCTGTGCAGCACATCTCCGCCACACTTGGCATTGTGTCTTTTCTTTGTGCTGGGTCACTTGCCTCCTTCGTACATTCTTGGTTCCCACCTCTCCCCACATTCTGCAATTGTGTGGCAGAGGGGCTCTGCCTTTGTGAATGGTTTGTCTACATGTCTGGCCCCTGTTACCACGGTTACTTGTGTTGTCGTGTCCGGTAGTTGGGCATGTTGGTTGACATGTTGTATGTGATTTTGTTACGTGTGCTCTCCCACAGTTGTGAGTTGTGTGATTGTGGAGTTGAGGTGTGTTCAGTTAGTACTTACCAATGAGCAGTGCATTGCCATGGGGGCCATCCTGGATGGGCTGGTTGATGATGGACTGTCGGAAGATGTATGTATCATGCACACTGCCTGTGAAGTTGGCGATGACATTGGTGAACTGTCCCCGGTGGTCCACTATCGCCTGCACATTGATGGAATGCATGTGCTTCCTGTAGCGGTAATTGTGTGCAGGGTTGGCAGGGGGCACAAGTGGTACATGTGTACAGTCAATTGCCCCCGACATGTGAGGTAAGGCAGCTATGGCGTAATTCCCTTGCATGGTCTCCAGCTGTTCATGCACAACGTGGGGGAAGTGAAGGTGCAGGGGTATCAAGATGATACAAACCGTGATGTTTACAGGTATGATGAATCCTGCATGATGAGACCGTAACAGATGTTTGTGTGGTCATAACCTTCCTTTTCTTTCCTGCGGAGGTTACGAGCACACAGACTTCTGTTACAGTATGTTTGGACTGGATTCATCATACCTGTATGCATTCCGGTTTGTCCAAGTGCAATACACTGTACCAGATTACGTTTGTGACTATGAGGACGCTTGACCATTGTCACCATTTCTCCAACAGGTTTCTGACTACTGATTTCGGGATATGGAATGGTATTGGGGAGTTCCCGCAGCATTTGCAGTTTATTGGATCCACAAGTTGCCCTGGTGAAGTACCCCGTTGGGAATGGAACACGTTGGCTGTGCTTTTCGTCTTGTTGTTTATGTATTTGTAATAAAGTTCTGTTTTTCCACTACTGTTGACTACTGGACTTCATGACCTGGTGGGAGGGTCCGGGGGGTGGTTGCGGTGGGTGTTGTGGCCCTCTTGGGTCTCCGGGCTGCATGATCATTGTCTCCATGGCATCTATTGGTCTTCAGATGTGGCTCTAGGCTGGGCTCCCTTTCATACTGCAGGTTGTCGTCCTGCTTAACACCAGTAAGAGGCAGGTGTTGAATCCCTGCTGCTAACGCGCCTTATCGCCTGTTTTCGGATCGCATCGCTGATCTGGCTGCTCGTTGTGAATATCGCAAAGTGGTGTTTTCGTGTGTTTTTGCACGGGAACGCGGACCCTGCATATCATTAGCGTTAGTTGTCGCTCTCATCCGTGGCGATGTGTTTTGCGGCAGCTATCGCGGGAAAACTGGCGATGTCAGCAGTTTGCACCAGCTTGTGAATGGGGCGATAAGTCTATCGCCACTTTTGCGGCGCTAAGGTGCCGATAAATCGGCATTGGCTCCTTGAGAATATGCCCCGGAGTTGTTTGAACGGTCAGGATTCCTAGATATTCGGGATAGGTAGAAGTCTCCAACTCAGAAAGATAAGCACACATATATTCAGCATGAATGGGACAACCTTGATCAAAGGGCTAGGGGGAACTTCCACAGATTTTTCTGCGATCAGGAAACACAGGATTTCAAAGATGGGGTCCTTCTCCTGCTATTCTTAGTTCCAAAGAAACCTGGTAGTAGCATTTAACAGTTGTATATGCTCATTCAGGGAACAATACACAATGTGAGTGAGTAGTCTGTGGTTAAGTGTGGTTAACCATTCGTCCCAGCTGAAGTTATAGATGTCATATTTGTTTTCAAAGCCAGGGAATATGAGTGTGTGAAATATTGATGTACAAAATTATTATTTATCTTTGTTATCTTTGTCTATGTTACTTATTGATAAATATTCAGATATTTACTGCCGTCAGTGGGGATGTGTCTAATTACCTGGGTGGATGCCCATGTACTGTATGCCCATAAATCACACATGGTACCCAGACCACTAACAAAAAGATCAAAATGTGTTTGAAGCTGTGTTTTTTTTTGTTTTTTTAACAAAGCCAAGCAAGAACAAATAAATCTTTTTGTGTCTTTTTAAATTAAAATTTTTGGGGGAGTTTGTATCCTAAGGATAATGCAGCTTAGACTCAAAATCTAACTAAATATGTTTTTTAATTTTACTTGCATTAAGGTAAATAAGCCATACACAGCCTTGTAAATATGAAATTATGTGCCATTTTAAATATTTCTCTAATTTATTTTAATTGTGTTTCAAATACTTTGTAATGCTTCTTGAATTTTGAATGCTTAAAATTAAAAAAATTAAATCAATGTCCGGTTTTAGAATTTGGCTTTTATGATTTATATCTGTGTAGGAGAGTAGGATCTGCTTCACATGGGTACCCCCACTTTTTGCTGATACTTCACTGGTTTTCGACATTAGTCTGGCTGGGGCCCTGCTATTCAGAACCCCAGCCTAGCTGTTTCCTCTTTAAAAGGGTCTCCATGTGCCTTAGGCACATCACTGATTGGGATCTGGAGTGCCCTTATAAGTCCCTAGTATATGGTATACTATGTACCAAGGGCATAGGTACCTCAGAGGCCTGCCAGGGGCTGCAGCATATATTATGCCACCCCTGGGAGGCCATCCAAACTGACACCACAGGTCTGCTACTGCAGCCTGGGTAAGGTGGTGCACGCACCCCTTACTGTGGTATAGGTTACCTATATCACTAAAAGCATACACACATATAAACCTATAAGTCACTCCTAAGGCAGGCCTTATCAATCCTAAAGGCAGAGTGCATGGTTCCTATGTGAGAGGGTGCCCCTGCATGAGCAGGGCCCCTCTGCAGCGTTCGGAGACCATCTCTGATGCTGTTTGTAGTGCATCCTGACCATATACTCTTAAGCGCATTATATCCTCGCGGTAAAATGCTAACTTTGGAATGGCTGCACCTAAACATGTCGTGTTTGGTGTCAAACATCTTGGAATACTACCCCCCCGCCAATCCTGGCGGCGGGGGTAGCATTCCACCCTTCTAGAGGGAAAGGCATGTTAACTCTGACGAGTCCGGTAACTTCTTTCCAGAGCCCTGGCATCACAAAATGGATGCTGCTGCCACAGACACGAGTCTGGCCTCCTGCTGCTGGACGAAACTCCGGCAGGGGAGGCCTGGACAATAGGTTTCCTGTCCCAGGGAGGTGTGACCACCTCCCCAGACAGGACAATGTGTATTGGGGCTGGGCGGGAGCACTTTCGGGTGCTTTGAAGTCCTGCACTGGGGGCACATTTGGTGTCCCTGTGCATACCCCAGTTCAAACCGGATCAGGGGCTCGCAGCCCCTGCTTTGGCGCGAACTGGACAAAGGGAAAGGGGTGTAGCCACCCCTCTGCCCTGACCCACCCATAGGTGGGGCCACAGAGTAGTCCATCCCCTATTTTTAGAATAAAGGTAGGAACCCAGTCCTTAGGACTTTAGATTATACCTGGACGAAACTCTGAAACTGAATCCTGGACCTTCGACGCTCTACGACAAGATTAGAGGACTGAAGAATCTCCCTTGGGGTCAAGGAGTGACTCCCCTGCTTGGCAGGCACCAAAGAAGCATCTGTCCGGTTCGCATCACTGAAGCTCCCGTCGGACGCCGAAGTCATCGCATCACCAGAGGTGGATTCTCAGACTTCCCCGAGGCTACCCTGAGTCCCCAGCAAAGCTGAGGCCCGTGGCTATCGTGGGTGACTTGAGACCGTGACCCCTGGACACCGAGCACACTTGCAAGTGCACCATCTTCTGGGTCTCCCAAGAAGTCGTGCTTTGGGCTCCGAGTAGCCCTAGCCTCCAGCACCACCTGCACCGAAGATCACTGGCCCCCACTCCACGAGTGTCCTGTAAGCCAGCTCCACGTGCGGCGTCACGAGGCTCCTTTGCGGTCGCTAGCCCGTTGGCTAGTAGCCCTTAACGAAGGCCAATCTTTTCTTTACTTGGCATCCTGGTTGCTCCAGGCCTGCCCTCACTTACCCTCGCTGGGTGAGTTCCCCAGACCTTGCTGGTCTGCATCATCGACGATCTACATCTTACTCGAGACTTGCCGTTGCCAAGGCTTGTTGGGTCCAATCCGGTCGCCGACACCTCAGCACTCGACAGACATCGAGCACCAGCCCGAATCCTGCTCCTGGTTGCCGACAACGCCTCCCGGACCTCGTGGCTGAAGAGTCAAGACGACCGTCACCGCACCTGAAGCACTCGACATCGGTGGGCATCTGTCCATCGCCTTCCTGGTCACTGGCTAGTGACCCAGACTCTGTCCCCTCTGCTTTCAGGTTCTTCAGAACTCCGATCCACTCTTGGATCCACCCGGACACTTTTCTCCTGGTCGCCAGCAGCACTTTGCAGCAGATCGCCATACGAAACGACGACGAAACCCGACCCCGAAAGGCACCTATGCACCCGGCTTCCCTGGGTGAGGTAACACGAGTACTCCGGTGCTCCCGTGGGTAGAGACTCTTCAAAGTCCTAGATCTCAAAGGGTTTTGTCCTAGTCCTATTTTAAGTGTCCCTTTCCTCTATTTTCCCGATCCCGACTTTCTCCATAGAAGTTAACGGCGTATCGCGGTTGTGTATTTACACTGCACGCGTCTCCCGTGGGTCCCCTGTGTCACTACCTTGGGTGGTTCCTTGTGGTCCAAGCACTTCTAGAGGCTCTAGGCCTAGTGTCTAGTTCAGTCGTGGTTCGCATACCACTTTATTGGTATATGGTTTGGTACGCCCCTAGGGCCCAAACGTGTATTTGTGCTATTACTGTGATTTAAGATCTTATAACCTATGTACTTCGAACTCTAGCCTCATAAAGAGACTAGAGGGGTGTGTTTAGTAATAAATACATATATTTTGAATATATACCTGGTGTGGTGCTCTTTCATTTGGTCACTCAAGAGATTATAGACTGGTAAAACAAGCTGCTTTACATTCCTTCAAGACTTAGCCTGAAGGCTGCTCTCCATAGCTACCACTAGGATAGCTTTCAATAAGGTTGTCTTTAACCTACCTACCATAAGAGTCGATTTGGACTGGTGCAAGGTGCCCACTATAATTAGTGGACAGCATATGCCAGGCCAACTTCTCACATTGGTGTGCAGCGTGTGGGATTCCAGCTTGCTATTGTTTTACCAGATAATCTCAATTGAATTGATCAACTGAAAACCACTAAAGGTACCTAAGGTACATATAATTTAAGCTTAGAATAACAGTAAGTTCTACTGAACTTAGAGTTGTGTGTTAAGGGATAGCACAACCCTTTCTACAACTCAAGAGAGTTTAGTAGGCCACACTAGAGTAGGTAGTGCATACACCACACCACACTAGTAATGTCTTTAAAAGCAGGATCCAAAGATGCCTTGCAGGAAGCCATGGAGCTTCCACCCTCCAAGTATGACACACTCCCATTCTTGGAATTGAGAGCTTTGTGTAACGTGAGGAAATTAAGGACAGGCCAAAGTCCCACCACCCAACACCTCCAGGAGTTGTTGGTGGCTTATGATCTTAGTAAGTCCTCAGAGACTGAAGGGGTAGGAGCAGAGGGTGGGCCAGCAGATGAGGAAGGGGCCAGGGGTACCACAACCCCCAGCCCCCCTCTGAAACTGACCAGGAGGGTGACAATGACCCTGACCTGGAAAACCCAATCCCTTCTGGGGAAGATGAAGATGAGGATCTAGAGAACCACACCTTTGTCCCCCAGGAAGGATTATGAGTGTGCTCAGAAAGTCTAGGTCTCCTTCTCAGGAGTCTAACCACTCTGGCACCTCCATAGGGAGCTCTGTTTCTTCTCACAGGAGGGAATCCTCTCATGAGAGAAGAAAGAGACTGGTCCAGTATGAGGAAACTCAACTAGAGATCAGGAAGAAGCAATTGGCTTTAGATAGAGAATCCCTAGATCTCCTTAGAGAGAGAAGAAAGTTGGGACTAGAGTCCCATGGTGGCAGCCATGTCCCTAGAGATAGGGAAAGGTCCTATGACCATAGGAACCTGAGCAAGATTGTCCCTCCCTACCAGAGTGGGGATGATATCCACAAATGGATAACTGCTTTAGAGAGGGCCTGTAAAGTACAGAAGGTCCCTCAGGAGCAGTGGGCAGCAATCTTGTGGCTCTCCTTTGCTGACAAAGGTAGAGACAAGCTCCTCACTGTTAGAGAGGAGGATGCTGACAATTACAAGGTCTTGAAGAGTGCTCTTATTGATGGGTTTGGCCTAACCACTGAACAGTACAGGTTGAAGTTCAGAGACACCCAAAAAGCACAGACTCAAGACTGGGTAGACTATGTGGATTGTTCTGCCAAGGCTCTGGAAGGCTGGTTGATGGGCAGTAAGGTGTGTGACTTCTCAGGATTGTATAATCTGATAATGAGGGAGCAGATTCTTAATAACTGTCAAAATCAGCTGTTGCATCAGTACCTGGTTGACTCTGATCTGACCTCTCCCCAAGAATTGGGAAAGAAGGCAGACAAATGGGTCAGAACCAGGGTGAAGCAGAAGGTACAGAACCAAGGTGGGGAAACCAAGAAGCAAGATGCTAAGAACTCTGACAAGGGTGGGGAGAAGGGTAAAGATCAAAAGTCTTCATCAGGCCCCCAAAAATCTTCTTCTGGTGGGGATTCCCAGTCTACCAAGGGTAAAGGCCAAAGAAAACCATGGTGCAAGGTCTGTAAGCAAAAGACCCACTGGACCAGTGATTGCACCAAGTCCAAAGACTCCAGTCCAGCACCCACCAATGCCCCTAAGGCACCTGTTCCCCCTAGTACAGTTGGTGGAAGTGCTCCAGCAAAGGGTTTAGTAGGGTTCACCCTGGGAACTGAGTTGGGCTCTGACCTAGTTAGAGAACTGACTCAGGCTGTGTTAGTCTGTGATGGAGGCATGGATGTGCCCTCCTCTATGAGTCCCAGTAATCTGGGCAAGTACAGACAACAGCCTTTAATCAATGGACGAGAGGCTTTGGCATTTAGGGACACAGGGGCAAGTGTCACAATGGTGACACAAGACCTTGTGCTACCTGGGCAAGTTATGCTTGGTGAAATGTACCAAGTGACCAATGCTAGCAATGTCAGAACAGACCATACTCTGGCAGTTGTTAACTTCTCCTGGGGAGGGGTAACTGGCCTTAAGAAGGTTGTGGTAAGTGCAAACCTACCAGTCGAATGCTTGCTTGGCAATGACTTAGAGACTTCTGCTTGGGCAGAAGTGGAGCTCAGGACCCATGCAGAAATGCTGGGGATCCCTGCAGATGTGTTTGCTGTGACCAGGTCACAAGCCAAAATGTCTAGCACTGAACAGGCCTTGGATTCTGGAAGAATGGACCAAGTGCCTTCCAAGAGGAGGAGTAGTAGGGTTAAGGCAGTGCCTTCCCCTTGGCTCAGGAGGAAGATCAGTCCCTTGAGGGGGATGATCTCAGCCCTGAAGAAGGAACTGTCCCAGAGGAACTTGAACCTGACCAGGTTGAGTTCTTGGGGACAGGGGGACCTTCTAGGGCAGATCTGAGCCAGGAGCAGCAGAGCTGCCCCTCCCTTGAACCCCTCAGACAGCAAGCTGCTGCTGAGGCTGCTGGGAAAGCTAGTGGTCCCCATACAGTGTATTGGGATGATGGACTCCTGTACTCAGAGAGTAGAGACCCCAAGCCTGGTGCTACCAGGAGGTTGGTAATACCTTTGAAGTTCAGGGGCTTCCTATTGACCCTAGCCCATGATATTCCCTTAGCAGGACACCTGGGCCAGAACAAGACTTGGGACAGAATTGTCCCTCACTTTCACTGGCCCCACATGTCTGAAGACAGTAAGGAGTTTTGTCGCTCCTGTGTAACCTGCCAAGCCAGTGGCAAAGCAGGTGGCACCACAAAGGCCCCCTGATACCACTACCTGTGGTGGGGGTGCCCTTTGAGAGGGTAGGGATTGACATTGTTGGTCCCATGGATCCCCAAACAGCCTCTGGGCACAGGTTTATCCTGGTGGTAGTGGATCATGCCACCAGGTACCCAGAAGCTATTCCCCTCAGGACCACTACAGCACCTGTGGTGGCAAGGGCCCTCCTGGGAATCTTCTCAAGAGTGGGCTTTCCTAAGGAGGTAGTATCAGACAGGGGTGCTAACTTCATGTCTGGGTACTTAAAAGCAATGTGGAAGGAGTGTGGAGTGACTTATAAGTTCACCACACCCTATCACCCACAATGCAATGGTTTAGTTGAGAGATTCAACAAAACCTTGAAGGGCATGATTAAAGGGCTCCCAGAAAAGCTTAGGCGTAGATGGGACATACTCTTGCCCTGCCTTTTATTCGCATATAGGGAGGTGCCTCAGAAGGGGGTTGGTTACAGCCCTTTTGAACTTCTGTTTGGCCACCCTGTGAGGGGTCCACTGTGCTTGGTGAAGGAAGGATGGGAGTTACCTCTCAAGCCCCCAAAGCAAGATATAGTGGACTATGTACTTGGTCTCCGCTCCAGGATGGCTGAGTACATGAAAAAGGCAACCAAAAACCTTGAGGCTAGCCAGGAACTTCAGAAGGCCTGGCATGACCAAAGGCTGTTCTGACTGTGTACCAGCCAGGACAGAAGGTGTGGGTGTTGGAGCCAGTGGCCCCAGCAGCTCTCCAAGACAAATGGAGTGGACCCCACACTATTGTTGAGCAGAAGGGTGAGGTCACTTACTTAGTGGACCTGGGAACACCCAGGAGTCCCCAAAGGGTTCTCCATGTCAACAGACTAAAGCCATATGTGGACAGGGCAGACATGGGCTTGCTCATGGCTACTGATGAAGGGCAGGAGGAAGAGAGTGACCCACTCCCTGACCTGCTCTCACAGAACCCTGACGATGGGTCAGTTGATGGTGTAGCCTTGGCAGGCAGCCTCACTACCCAGCAACAAACTGATTGCAGGCAAGTCCTCAATCAGTTTAGACATATGTTTTCACTGACACCCAGTCAGACCACCTGGTGCACTCATGAAGTGGACACTGGGGACAGTCTGCCTATTAAAAACAAGATTTATAGGCAACCTGACCATGTCAGGGACTGTATCAGGACTGAAGTCCAGAAAATGTTGGAGTTGGGAGTAATTGAACCCTCAGATAGCCCTTGGGCTAGTCCAGTAGTCCTGGTACCGAAACCTCACACCAGTGGTGGGAAAAGAGAGATGAGGTTTTGTGTAGACTACAGGGGTCTCAATGCAGTCACTAGGACTGATGCCCATCCCATACCCAGGGCAGATGAGCTCATAGATACTTTGGCCTCTGCCAAATATCTCAGCACATTTGACCTAACAGCTGGCTACTGGCAGATCAGACTAGCTGATACTGCAAAGCCCAAAACAGCATTTTCAACCCCTAGTGGGCATTATCAATTTGTGGTAATGCCCTTTGGTCTGAAAAATGCACCTGCCACTTTCCAGAGGTTGGTGAACACAGTTCTCACAGGACTGGAAGCCTATAGTGCAGCTTATCTAGATGATATTGCTGTCTTTAGCTCCACCTGGGAGGATCACCTGGTCCACCTCAGGAATGTTTTACAGGCCCTGCAAAAGGCAGGCCTGACTATCAAGGCCACTAAGTGCCAGATAGGGCAGAGTCAGGTTGTGTACCTGGGCCACCTTGTGGGTGGAGGCCAGGTTCAACCTTTGCAGAGCAAGATCCAGACCATCATGGACTGGACTGCTCCCACTACCCAGACTCAGGTGAGAGCCTTCTTAGGCCTGACTGGGTACTATAGGAGATTTGTCAAGGGGTATGGATCAATAGTGACACCCTTGAATGACTTAACTTCTAAGAAAATGCCCAAAAAGGTTCAGTGGACAGTTAGCTGTCAAAAGGCATTTGATGACCTCAAGCAGGCCATGTGCACTGCTCCAATTCTGCAGAGTCCTGATTACTCCAAGAAGTTCATTGTTCAAACAGATGCATCTGAATTGGGGGTAGGGGCTGTACTGTCACAATTGAATGAAGAAGGTCAGGATCAGCCAGTAGCTTTTATTAGCAGAAGGCTGACCCCTAGAGAGAAACGTTGGTCAGCCATAGAGAGGGAGGCCTTTGCTGTGGTCTGGGCTCTGAAGAAGTTGAGGCCATACTTGTTTGGTACACACTTCCTGGTTCAGACAGACCATAAGCCCCTCTTATGGCTAAAACAAATGAAGGGTGAAAACCCCAAACTGCTTAGGTGGTCCATTTCCCTACAGGGGATGGACTTTACAGTGGAACATAGGCCTGGGAGTAACCATGCGAATGCAGATGGACTCTCTAGGTATTTCCACTTAGAACATGAAGACTTAACTGGGCAAGGTTAGTTTAATGTCCCTACGTTTGGGGGGGTTGTGTAGGAGAGTAGGATCTGCTTCACATGGGTACCCCCACTTTTTGCTGATGCTTCACTGGTTTTCGACATTAGTCTGGCTGGGGCCCTGCTATTCAGAACCCCAGCCTAGCTGTTTCCTCTTTAAAAGGGTCTCCATGTGCCTTAGGCACATCACTGATTGGGATCTGGAGTGCCCTTATAAGTCCCTAGTATATGGTATACTATGTACCAAGGGCATAGGTACCTCAGAGGCCTGCCAGGGGCTGCAGCATATATTATGCCACCCCTGGGAGGCCATCCAAACTGACACCACAGGTCTGCTACTGCAGCCTGGGTAAGGTGGTGCATGCACCCCTTACTGTGGTATAGGTTACCTATATCACTAAAAGCATACACACATATAAACCTATAAGTCACTCCTAAGGCAGGCCTTATCAATCCTAAAGGCAGAGTGCATGGTTCCTATGTGAGAGGGTGCCCCTGCATGAGCAGGGCCCCTCTGCAGCGTTCGGAGACCATCTCTGATGCTGTTTGTAGTGCAGCCTGACCATATACTCTTAAGCGCATTATATCCTCGCGGTAAAATGCTAACTTTGGAATGGCTGCACCTAAACATGTCGTGTTTGGTGTCAAACATCTTGGAATACTACCCCCCGCCAATCCTGGCGGCGGGGGTAGCATTCCACCCTTCTAGAGGGAAAGGCATGTTAACTCTGACGAGTCCGGTAACTTCTTTCCAGAGCCCTGGCATCACAAAATGGATGCTGCTGCCACAGACACGAGTCTGGCCTCCTGCTGCTGGACGAAACTCCGGCAGGGGAGGCCTGGACAATAGGTTTCCTGTCCCAGGGAGGTGTGACCACCTCCCCAGACAGGACAATGTGTATTGGGGCTGGGCGGGAGCACTTTCGGGTGCTTTGAAGTCCTGCACTGGGGGCACATTTGGTGTCCCTGTGCATACCCCAGTTCAAACCGGATCAGGGGCTCGCAGCCCCTGCTTTGGCGCGAACTGGACAAAGGGAAAGGGGTGTAGCCACCCCTCTGCCCTGACCCACCCATAGGTGGGGCCACAGAGTAGTCCATCCCCTATTTTTAGAATAAAGGTAGGAACCCAGTCCTTAGGACTTTAGATTATACCTGGACGAAACTCTGAAACTGAATCCTGGACCTTCGACGCTCTACGACAAGATTAGAGGACTGAAGAATCTCCCTTGGGGTCAAGGAGTGACTCCCCTGCTTGGCAGGCACCAAAGAAGCATCTGTCCGGTTCGCATCACTGAAGCTCCCGTCGGACGCCGAAGTCATCGCATCACCAGAGGTGGATTCTCAGACTTCCCCGAGGCTACCCTGAGTCCCCAGCAAAGCTGAGGCCCGTGGCTATCGTGGGTGACTTGAGACCGTGACCCCTGGACACCAAGCACACTTGCAAGTGCACCATCTTCTGGGTCTCCCAAGAAGTCGTGCTTTGGGCTCCGAGTAGCCCTAGCCTCCAGCACCACCTGCACCGAAGATCACTGGCCCCCACTCCACGAGTGTCCTGTAAGCCAGCTCCACGTGCGGCGTCACGAGGCTCCTTCGCGGTCGCTAGCCCGTTGGCTAGTAGCCCTTAACGAAGGCCAATCTTTTCTTTACTTGGCATCCTGGTTGCTCCAGGCCTGCCCTCACTTACCCTCACTGGGTGAGTTCCCCAGACCTTGCTGGTCTGCATCATCGACGATCTACATCTTACTCGAGACTTGCCGTTGCCAAGGCTTGTTGGGTCCAATCCGGTCGCCGACACCTCAGCACTCGACAGACATCGAGCACCAGCCCGAATCCTGCTCCTGGTCGCCGACAACGCCTCTCGGACCTCGTGGCTGAAGAGTCAAGACGACCGTCACCGCACCTGAAGCACTCGACATCGGTGGGCATCTGTCCATCGCCTTCCTGGTCACTGGCTAGTGACCCAGACTCTGTCCCCTCTGCTTTCAGGTTCTTCAGAACTCCGATCCACTCTTGGATCCACCCGGACACTTTTCTCCTGGTCGCCAGCAGCACTTTGCAGCAGATCGCCATACGAAACGACGACGAAACCCGACCCCGAAAGGCACCTATGCACCCGGCTTCCCTGGGTGAGGTAACACGAGTACTCCGGTGCTCCCGTGGGTAGAGACTCTTCAAAGTCCTAGATCTCAAAGGGTTTTGTCCTAGTCCTATTTTAAGTGTCCCTTTCCTCTATTTTCCCGATCCCGACTTTCTCCATAGAAGTTAACGGCGTATCGCGGTTGTGTATTTACACTGCACGCGTCTCCCGTGGGTCCCCTGTGTCACTACCTTGGGTGGTTCCTTGTGGTCCAAGCACTTCTAGAGGCTCTAGGCCTAGTGTCTAGTTCAGTCGTGGTTCGCATACCACTTTATTGGTATATGGTTTGGTACGCCCCTAGGGCCCAAACGTGTATTTGTGCTATTACTGTGATTTAAGATCTTATAACCTATGTACTTCGAACTCTAGCCTCATAAAGAGACTAGAGGGGTGTGTTTAGTAATAAATACATATATTTTGAATATATACCTGGTGTGGTGCTCTTTCATTTGGTCACTCAAGAGATTATAGACTGGTAAAACAAGCTGCTTTACATTCCTTCAAGACTTAGCCTGAAGGCTGCTCTCCATAGCTACCACTAGGATAGCTTTCAATAAGGTTGTCTTTAACTAACCTACCTACCATAAGAGTCGATTTGGACTGGTGCAAGGTGCCCACTATAATTAGTGGACAGCATATGCCAGGCCAACTTCTCAAAATCTGCATATGTGATTTGTTGCCATATCCTACTGCACTCTGATTAACCTTTTAATGCTATTTTATTTGTATGTGTTTGTGTTTTGCAGAATGCAGTGCATATGCAAACATGAATTCAAGTCCACCAATTTTTACATTTTCATTGGTACTCCTGCCTCAGTGTGGCACTTTATTTCAAATTAAAAACATGTTACCTTATTTACCTTAGGTACCTAAATATAGGTTTGATGCATGGGGGCAAATTAATGTGCATGCTGCACCCAGGGAATGTTCTCCATGACGCAAGGTATGTAAGTCAGTGGTATGGACTGCGTTGTGTAAATTATTAATAATGCAGCCACAAACAGGCCGGAAAAATGTCTTTGTAAATTTCAAAATGTAATTTGCATTGTGGATGCTCCACATAAGATATCCAACACAGACCTTAATTCTTCAAATATCTGGGCCTCATTTTTCTTTTATCACTGATTAGTTTGTGTGCCCCTAATTTGGATTTTCTATTGATGAGTAACATTTATTCTCTTTTTCCATGGATCACAAAATGTATTTAAAGGTTCATTTTATTGACTAACATTCATACATCTTATGCAAGAATTATTTACATATTTGCGTCATGGTGGTGCTACAATTTTGGCACATCCATGACACAAAATGCAAAGCCACACAAGTTTCAGTTTGCCGAACCTGCCATGCTACTCCAGAACCCAAGTTTAGTGGTTAATCCAGTGTTTATTGTACGTTATCATGATAAGTCATGTGCTTTCTGGAAAACAATTGGATGCATTTATTCCAGTTACGTTGTTGATAGATTATATAATACCAGTTAGGTGAATGGTTGGTGAGATAGATAGGCTGGTGGATATTAGATATTGTTAGCTTATAGGGATAGGGTTCTAAAGAAGAGAGGTTATGATCTATGAAATGAGGTATCAGCCATTTGCAGAATTTCAATAAAAGAATTCAAGCAGTCAGACTTGAGACTGTGGATGGAATATAAGGAGAGGGACACTAAGGCACGAAAGGAGAGAAATCAATAGGGAGTAAGTCAAGGTCAATTTTTCATGTATGGTTGTACGTGTATAGTAGGAGAAAGGCTTTCTGAGAGAGCAAGCAAGCGGAGGATGCAAGCTGTAGAAAGGAACAACATTTTACATTGTGCTCCATAATCCATATCCAGGTCAGACAGCTTAAACATGTGACTCCGAGTGCATACATCAGTTAAACACTGAGGGGCATATTTACAAGCCCCTATTGCCACAGGCACGTCACTTTTATTGATGTTCTTGTGGCAATAGGGGCTTTACCTTTTTTACAAGGTGGCGTTAAGCCACTTAATGTGGCTTAATGCTGCCTTGTAAATAAGGCCCCCTTTCACACTATACTTAGCGTGAAAAGGGTGGGCAATGGGTGTTACGGTGGGCGTTCCACCGCAACACCCATTGATTTTGATGCTGCCCCCTATTTACAAAGGTGGCGTAAATAGGAGGCAGCGCCAAAATTCGGACCAGGGAAAACCTGGTCTTAACATAGTGAAATGAGGAGAAATGCTTTACTTCTCCTCCTTTTTGCTGTTTCTATGTTTGCTGCATTGTTCAGCACACATAGAAACAGCAAAACAATATGAATGATTGTTTATGTGCAGGAAGGTATCCCTTCCTGCACATAAACAATCATTTAAATAATGATGATTTGCAACTTCTATGTGTCCTGCACAATGCAGCACACATAGAAGTTACAAATTGCCATTCTGGATTGTTTATGTGCAAGGAAGAGAAACCTTCCTGCACATAAACATGCATTACCCCAATGCAGTCACTCTTTCACTATGGTGCAAGGGTGCCTGCGTTGGCATTGGGCAGCTGAGTTCAGTGCCAGCGCTAGGGAAAATGCAAGGATGCACCGTATTGTTGTAAATACGGTGCATCCATGCGGGTTCAGAATGGTGGAGCGCAGCGTTAGCAAGTTTGGCTTAGCGCCGCACTCTTCCATTCTTTTGTAAATATGCCCCTGAGAGTCCTAGCCTGTTGTGTGTCAAGCATAGGACAGCCCTTTTAGACATAGGGGCCGAATCCGATCCGGGCCGGAAAAAATACCGACCGACTCGGTACGGGATTATAGTCCGACCGACACGTACCGGCGTTGCCCGACCTGGGAAGTACGATGAAATGCATGGGAATCAAGACCGACTCGCACGGAACACAAGGCGAACGACCGACCCGGCCGGAAACAAGCTATCCGGCTGGGAAACCACGCGAATCGAACCGACCGACATGCATCAGGAAATAACCCGAACGAAACGTACCCGCGAACTCCGACCCGCGCAGTACGATGCAATGGGTGCAAATTCAGACCGATTCGTACGGAGCCCAAGCCGTACGACCGACACGCATACCAAACCCAGCCAAATAAACACAATACTCCGTGACCGACGCGTACGCCGCATTTGAAACTGAGCTGAAACACAGCGGGAACGACTCGGAGAGGCGCGCACGAGACAACTGCAATGTCCTACTTGGTCAGAAGAACTACTCCTACATGCACAATAATCACAAATGAAAAAATACAAAAAAAAGGGCCAAACAAGCAATGACAAAGCCAATAAATACAGGGGGTGAAAAAAATGGAACAAGGACACACCCCCAACTCCACCTACATAAAGCCCACAAATCCCTACCATGATCCTTTGCAAATCCCACTGACCTGCCAGCACAGAACACCATCACACAGCAAACACAGACACACACAGCTCATCCAACACAAAAGCCACACACCATTAGCACCTCAACAAATAGCACCCTCACACACACACACAGCAAAACCTACACACACACACCCTCACTTGCACACACACACATCAATCACCACCACCACCACCCATCACCATGCCCCTAAAGAAGAATCCAAAGTTCCTAGATAGTGAATTGGAAGTCATGGTAGACGAGATCCTGAGGGTAGAGCCACAGTTGTTTGGCACATTGGTCCAACAGACCCCCATGTCGCAGAAAACCAAGATGTGGGCGAGGATCGTCGACAGGGTGAACGCACAATCACCATGTTTGCACACAAAGGAAGACATCCAGAACAGGTGGTATGATGTGCGCAGGAGGGTCAGAGACCTACTCAAGAAGGATTACCTCCTGAGCCAGCACACCGGCAGTGGCCCTACTGCAAAACCAGTATACCTCAGGCCCTGGGAGGAGAAGGTACGGGCCATCCTACCACCAGTGAGCGTATATGGACTAACAGACATCCCAGAGCCTGGTGAGTACACAACTAATATCCACAATATTGTGTGCTAATACACACACATCACTGTCAAGGGGACAGTCAAACCATCCACCCCTAGCAAATCAACAGCAACCAAAAGATAATCATCCCAAGATGTGTATGTCAGTTAGATAAACACAATACATGCCATCTCATAGTGATATGTAACTGTGTCATGACATGTACAAACCTAACAACAAATAGAGCAAGGCAGTGGCACAAATATAACCAACAAACACTGCCTGATATTTTGCCACCACTAGAACACCACCTCACAGGAAGATCACTTAAATGAAGGAATTCTGTGTATGCTGGTGAAGTTAGTGTAGCCAATAGCATGATGGGAGTTGTAGTCACAGATACTGCTCACCCTCACAATTGGCCCATCAACACCACTCTGAACCATGCTCACATCACAGGGAGTGGATAAGGACTGACAAGATGGCTGACACTGGCTACTGCTGTGGGGAGCACAAGGCCCTGCTGGGAACTGTGCACCAACAAACAGCACAACACCACTGCCTGACATCCTGAAAGCCAACGTGCACTCTCTGCAATGCAAGCACGTTGCATGGTGGGATATCTGGCTGGCTGGGAAGGAGGACTCACAGCACTGACCATAGTTACAAGCAGCTCACCTCACACACCCCCTCAACACAAACTCCACATAACCCACCTGGGAGAATGCAATGCCTCACATACCAAATGAAGATCCCACAAAGAACCACCACCCTGGGTAATGCTGTGTGAAGCACAGGGACACACCTGGGACTTGTAGCCAAACAAACGCAAGGACAACACTGTCAGCCTTCCTGTCAGCACAGGCACACTACCCCACAGGGAAGCAGAGTCCATAGGAAGGAAGTACGGGCATGCTGGGAAGGGGGTGTAGGCAATAGCATGATGGGAGTTGGAGTCACAGATACTGCTCACCCTCACAATTGGCCCATCAACACCACTCTGAACCATGCTCACATCACAGGGAGTGGATAAGGACTGACAAGATGGCTGACACTGGCTACTGCTGTGGGGAGCACAAGGCCCTGCTGGGAACTGTGCACCAACAAACAGCACAACACCACTGCCTGACATCCTGAAAGCCAACTTGCACTCTCTGCAATGCAAGCACGTTGCATGGTGGGATATCTGGCTGGCTGGGAAGGAGGACTCACAGCACTGACCATAGTTACAAGCAGCTCACCTCACACACCCCCTCAACACAAACTCCACATAACCCACCTGGGAGAATGCAATGCCTCACATACCAAATGAAGATCCCACAAAGAACCACCACCCTGGGTAATGCTGTGTGAAGCACAGGGACACACCTGGGACTTGTAGCCAAACAAACGCAAGGACAACACTGTCAGCCTTCCTGTCAGCACAGGCACACTACCCCACAGGGAAGCAGAGTCCAAAGGAAGGAAGTACGGGCATGCTGGGAAGGGGGTGTAGGCAATAGCATGATGGGAGTTGGAGTCACAGATAAGGCTCACCCTCACAATTGGCCCATCAACACCACTCTGAACCATGCTCACATCACAGGGACTGGATAAGGACTGACAAGATGGCTGACACTGGCTACTGCTGTGGGGAGCACAAGGCCCTGCTGGGAACTGTGCACCAACAAACAGCACAACACCACTGCCTGACATCCTGAAAGCCAACTTGCACTCTCTGCAATGCAAGCACGGTGCATGGTGGGATATCTGGCTGGCTGGGAAGGAGGACTCACAGCACTGACCAAAGTTACAAGCAGCTCACCTCACACACCCCCTCAACACAAACTCCACATAACCCACCTGGGAGAATGCAATGCCTCACATACCAAATGAAGATCCCACAAAGAACCACCACCCTGGGTAATGCTGTGTGAAGCACAGGGACACACCTGGGACTTGTAGCCAAACAAACGCAAGGACAACACTGTCAGCCTTCCTGTCAGCACAGGCACACTACCCCACAGGGAAGCAGAGTCCAAAGGAAGGAAGTACGGGCATGCTGGGAAGGGGGTGTAGGCAATAGCATGATGGGAGTTGGAGTCACAGATACTGCTCACCCTCAAAATTGGCCCATCAACACCACTCTGAACCATGCTCACATCACAGGGAGTGGATAAGGACTGACAAGATGGCTGACACTGGCTACTGCTGTGGGGAGCACAAGGCCCTGCTGGGAACTGTGCACCAACAAACAGCACAACACCACTGAATGACATCCTGAGAGTCAACCTGAACCCACTGCAAGGGTGGCATGCTTCATGGTGGGATAACTGGGCCAGGTGGAGAAGGATGGCCGGATGTCCACCAAATACAACCAATGCTGGCCATGCACACACCTCAACATTCATATTGAAATGCCCCGGGTATGCATGACAATGTGCTACACCAATATCAACCTCTTACTGTGACAACTTAGGACAATGCAATGTACATGCCCGCATCCAGAGGTACAGTCACAACTGTCAGGTGTGTGAACCATTGATGTCTGTAGAAACATTACATACAATGTGTGTCTCTTCCAAATACAGGTGACGATGATGGGGACACAGCAGCAGGCGAGGAGGAGTCCCTGTCCCAGGCTCCGGGGGACACAGAGCTCACTGGTGTGGAACAGCCTCTGCCCTCCTCGGATGGCGAAGACCTACCTGGCACCTCCGGTGTGAGTCATCATGCAGCACCAGCTGGACCAACATCTGCACCCCCTGCACCCACCCCTCCAACAACTGCCAACATACAGACCACCCCCGCCGACACGGACAGACCAAGGACCACCGCTGACAACAGCACAGGGCCCCAGGCCCACCGTGGAGCAACGGATGACAACACCACTAACAACCCTCAAGTGGGCCTCGGGTCACCTGTGCGTGCCACCGCAGGTCCTGCACGTGTCGCCAGGGGTGGTGGGAGGGGTGGTAGATATAGGTCGCTGCTTGCAGAGGGGTCTGGACTGCATGATGACCCACAACTGGCACGCATCGCTGATGCGTACCAGGATAGCACCGGAGAGGTCAGCCAGGTAGTGGGAATCCTCAAGGACATACAACAGCAGCAGGCTGCCCATCATGCCCGCTTGGACTCCCACATGGCCCGTGTGGAGACACACATGGCCCATGTGGAGACACACATGTCGGGCATGGAGTCCAAGTGGGACACATTGCAAGAACTCACAGCGGTGCATAGGGACATATTGACATGCCTCCGCCAGATTAGCACCAACATGGCCACACCTCCCTGTGTGCCCACAACATCTGGTGCTGCAACAACTGACACCGCCACAGGGAGGGAGGAGGACTCTGGCGGAGAGTCCCCTGCACCACCGCAGCCTGCACGTGAGGGTCCCCCCCAAAGAAGAGGGGTCGTCCGAGGAAGGAAAACTGAGAGGTTGATGGCCACGTACATCCCCCAGGAAGCCAACACCTGTTCCGGAAATTCTCCTTTGTGTGCAAACGTTTCACCCTGTCGAATGCAACACTACTTTCCCACATGACATGGGGAGTTCAAGTTGGACTAATGTATCATATGACTGTGGACTTCACTCAGGACATTTCTGCTACCAAGACTTCCAACTCATCTGGGAACTTTGGATCCCAATCCCAATGTACAGCACCCACCATCCTGTGCACTATACACACACACATTTCTGTAAATAAAATCACTAGTACACCATACTTGCCACTGTTGTTATTCAAATGTGGATACTGTTATGGTGATGATGTTCTGCTAAATTACACTGTGTATGCTAACTGCTACAGCAAGTACAACACCGTCGTGTGAGTCATGGTGACGTGACACATATGAGGGAGACACACCACTAGGGCTACACAACACAGACACCAGGGCCATTGGACTCATCGCCCACAGTGATGTTGCCAGGAAATACAGTGGAATGCACAGACACCACACCTATTCAGAGTCTGTGTCAACTAGCCCACAGGTGCAGTAGGCAAATGTCAGTCAGATGTGTGACCACAGACAACGCACATCCCAAAGTGAAGCACAGGTTTATTACACATTTGCAACATGTTGTTTCCACTACAAATGCAAGGTTTACCCACGTGGCAGTGGCCACACAGTCAACAAGTGAAGAAGATATGAAGTCCAGGGGTGTGTGGCACATCACTTGTAGGCCAACTACTGCTGCCACCCTGAAAGCTGAATCATGGTGTCGGGGGATCCAAGTTGACCAAAGTACTCAGTAAGCACCCTGTGAAGGACAGACATGACACACAGTTAAAATCACTGTAGAACAGGACAGTACTGCAATACTCATGCCCAATACATGTCACAAGACAACTACACAAAACCAAGTTAGCATATCAAAACTGTTGGGGAGTTCAGACTACCTGGAAGGACACATTGCTGCACGCATCCAGTCAAGTAGCACATGGCCACACTCAAACAGCACCAGAGCACCACCCACACATATCATGCAAACTCACGTCATTCACATTACATCTCCCTGGATACTCACATTCAGCTGAAGAAGTTGGTGATGAGCTGTGTGCGGACATCACCATCATGATCATCATCATCACTGGCATCGTGGTCCAGGCCAGGATCCTCCACAGGTGGCGGACGTTGGTCATCGTCATCCAGGATGAGAGGCAACTTCTTCCGCACTGCCAGGTTGTGTAGCATGCAGCAGACGATGACAATCTTGCACACCTTTGCTGGGGCATATGGGAGGGCCCCTCCTGTCTTGTCCAGGCAGCGGAAGCAGCTCTTCAGGAGATCAAAGGTCCGCTCTATCACTCTCCTGGTCCGACCATGTGCCTCATTGTAGCGCATCTGGGCTGGTGTCACAGGGTTCCTGAGGGGTGTCAGCAACCACAGCATGTTGGGGTATCCGGAGTCACCTACGGACAGACAAGTGCACATTAGCTGATTTGGAAAAGTGGGTGGAATACTACAGATCAGAACACACACAATGGTACAAAGTCAGTACACACCGACAAGCCAGGCACGCTGGTTCTGCATCTGTGCCATCATCCTCGGGATGCGACTACTCCTCATCACGTAGGCATTGTGTGCTGAACCAGGGAAACGGGTGCACACATGTGTGATGCTCATATCTGCTAAACATACTACCAGAGCATTGATCGAATGGCAATGTTTACGGTTCCGGTATGCCTGCTCATGTGCCTGTGGTGGTATCAAAGCCACATGTGTCCCATCAATGGAGCCAATGACATGTGGCATCCTCCCCAGGGCATAGAAGTCACTCTTGACGTCAGTGAGTTGTTGACGTGTTGGGAAATAGATGTACTGGTTCAGGCATCTCAACATTGCCTCCAAAACATTGCGGAGCACACGGCTGAACATAGTCTGTGACATCCCACCGGCAGTCGCAACAGTGTGTTGAAAGGTACCGGTGGCAAAGAAGTGTAGGGCTGCCATTACCTTCACCTTGGGGGTCAGCGCCGTAGGGTACGTCCGGCCAGGTTGCAAATGTGGTGCCAAGCGCACTGCCAAATCCTCAATCAGCTGCCTGGTGAAGCGGTACCGTCGGATGCTGTCACGTTCCACCATCGTTGCCAGGTCAGGGAATGGTCTATGGACAGCTGGAGCCTGCAGTGCATAGGTTGAAGGAAGAAAGATTGTCAGTCACCCCACATATGTGCCATTCACCATACTCAATTTCATATGATACATCATTACGTGACACAAGTACTTGATGTGTGTGCCGTTCTGTCGGACATAACTCGCACCTACATGGCCATCATCTAACTTCTCAGTACAACATGTGTGCACAACAGGTACCAGGTTGTGCTATGGGAAACCATTAGGCTGTGTCACAGTACCCATTCACTGCTGTCACGTTCCACACACACACCACAGTGACATGTCTGGACAGATGCGCCACAGGCATCACAGATCATTGACAGGTAGATTCCCAGTGACCCTGTCTTGCCACATGGACACTGGCATGACATGGCATATCATGTACACGTCAGAAAAACAAACATGACTCCCACAGGTAGTGGCCCCTGTCGCATCCGCAGGACAGACATGGACGCCAGTGACGCACAACATCAAAGTCCATGCACAAACAACGTTGATGTGGAGACTGTCTCCCATCGTGCACATGGAATCAGTGACATCGGAAACACAACATGCACACAGACTGTGGAGGGACATCACTATTGTGGCAATGGGTCATCCTGTGACGTACATGCCTTCCCACATGGGACTCTGGGGGTATGTGACATGTCATACACATACACAACCTGGAAATGTGACCATGCCACATGCTCCAAAATGAACTGTTGCACATCACAGTGGTCATGTGCACAACACACCAAGGACCCTGTCCCCATGAACACATGCACAGCCTGGGTGTGGCTGCCCACAAGTGCCACCACAGAAACCACATGTTAACCCCCATACACAGAGAAGGAAATGCAGCCTTACATGCCTCAGGAAACAGTGTGGACTGGGTGTGGTTTTGTAGGTGTGCCCCTGGGTCTCTGGCAGGTATATGTGGCAGGTATATGTGGCTGGCATACGTTCACCAGTGACAAGCATGGTGACATATGCGACTGACCTGTACAGGTACGCGTTGTACAGCAATGGACCGATCGGTGTGTCCGGCCGGCCCATTGCATCTGTTGTGAGCGGGTACGCGTTGTATCCCGAAATACGCGTTGTACAGCAATGGACCGATCGGTGTGCCCGGCCGGCCCATTGCATCTGTTGTGAGCGGGTACGCGTTGAACAGCAATGGACCGATCGGTGTGCCCGGCCGGCCCATTGCATATGATGTGTGCGGGTACGCGTTGTATCCCGAAATACGCGTTGTACAGCAATGGACCGATCGGTGTGCCCGGCCGGCCCGTTGCATCTGTTGTGAGCGGGTACGCGTTGTATCCCGAAATACGCGTTGTACAGCAATGGACCGATCGGTGTGCCCGGCCGGCCCGTTGCATATGATGTGTGCGGGTACGCGTTGTATCCCGAAATACACGTTGTACAGCAATGGACCGATCGGTGTGCCCGGCCGGCCCATTGCATCTGTTGTGAGCGGGTACGCGTTGAACAGCAATGGACCGATCGGTATGCCCGGCCGGCCCATTGCATATGATGTGTGCGGGTACCGTTGTATCCCGAAATACGCGTTGTACAGCAATGGACCGATCGGTGTGCCCGGCCGGCCCATTGCATCTGTTGTGAGTGGGTACGCGTTGTACAGCAATGGACCGATCGGTGTGCCCGCACGGGCCATTGCATATGATGTGTGCGGGTACGCGTTGTATCCCGAAATACGCGTTGAACAGCAATGGACCGATCGGTGTGCCCGGCCGGCCCATTGCATCTGTTGTGAGCGGGTACGCGTTGTATCCCGAAATACGCGTTGTACAGCAATGGACCGATCGGTGTGCCCGCACGGCCCATTGCATATGATGTGTGCGGGTACGCGTTATATCCCGAAATACGCTTTGTACAGCAATGGACCGATCTGTGTGCCCGGCCGGCCTATTGCATCTGTTGTGAGCGGGTACGCGTTGTACAGCAATGGACCGATCGGTGTGCCCGGCCGGCCCATTGCATCTGTTGTGAGCGGGTATGCGTTGTACAGCAATGGACCGATCGGTGTGCCCGCACGGCCCATTACATATGATGTGTGCGGGTACGCGTTGTATCCCGAAATACGCATTGAACAGCAATGAACCGATCGGTGTGCCCGGCCGGCCCATTGCATCTGTAGTGAGCGGGTACGCGTTGTATCCCGAAATACGCGTTGTACAGCAATGGACCGATCGGTGTGCCCGCACGGCCCATTGCATATGATGTGTGCGGGTGCGCGTTATATCCCGAAATACGCGTTGTACAGCAATGGACCGATCGGTGTGCCCGGCCGGCCCATTGCATCTGTTGTGAGCGGGTACGCGTTGTACAGCAATGGACCGATCGGTGTGCCCGGCCGGCCCATTGCATATGATGTGTGCGGGTACGCGTTGTATCCCGAAATACGCGTTGTACAGCAATGGACCGAACGGTGCGCACACATTGGCTGGGGCCTGGCATGGCAACGGACGCGTTTTCGAAGCTCCAACGAGTCTGATGCAGTGAATTCAGTTGGCCAGCCACAACAATGTTGCAAAATCATGGGTGTCATGAAGTTGAAGATTTGAAGGATGCTGTGGGCGTGTATTAGTGCTGCTATTCCATGGATTGATCAGATTCAGAAGATGCAAACGACTTGGACCTATCACTTTGGACACATGGGACAGTATCTGCCTCTGCAGCACACATATAATGCTGGCTGTTCCCCTGAGAGCTCACTTGCCTGCACTACATGCTCCAGGACGACATCTGCCACCAACACTGCTGCTGTTTATGCATCCTCTGGCTCCTGCAATGGCACGTACTGTGGAGAGAGCCCCAGCCTTCAGCCTTGAGGAGAACCAGGCCCTGCTGGACAGCCTCCTTCCACAGTACAGCAAGCTGTATGGGAAACCAGGGGAGCAGGTGAGTGTGCTGTCCATTGCCTTACTAATTGTGCATGTTGTCTGACTAGCAGGACTTTCAGTGTGCACACCACTGGCTAGCATGCTCACTGAGTAGTTGTCACACCCCAAAGTGTGTAGTTACATGCACTGAACTGGTACAGTGCAGTAACAGTGCATTCCAACTAGGTTTACTTCCCATGCAATGATACCATGTAGTGACTGCTGGCAAACTGTTCATAGCCATTGTTGCACTGCCTGTGTACATCAAATGCCCCTGTGATTGAGACATGTATATCCAACTGTGTGATGCACGTATATGTTGCATGTGTAGTAATGGCCTTTTCACTTTGTCATCCTCACAGGTTGATGCCCTCCAGAAGCAGGAAATCTGGCTGACCATCGCCCGGGAAGTAAGATCCGTGGGGGTCTACAGGCGCAGGATCCGCAACTGCCAGAAGAGGTGGCAGGACCTTCGTGGCTGGACCCGGAGGATCGCAAGGGTCCAGCTGAAGCTGTCGCCTCCTCGCAGGAGGGGCGGACACCGGACCCTGACCCCCACATGCTCCGGATCCTGGCGGTGGTCTTCCCTGACCTGCATGGGCAGCTGAAGGCCAGACAGCAGCAAGGAGGGGGTGAGTCCATGACTGCACTGTGCACTTTGTCTGACATGCTATGTGCCCTCCTCTGGCCTGGTTAAACTTCCACAGTACATCAGTCATGTGGTCCAGGACCCATGTCCCTCATTTGTGACATGCCCACTTCTCCTCTGATACGCATATGTGTGGCCCTTATAGTCAGGAAATTGTGTCATTTGGGGACTGTGTCATTGCATTTAGCTTTGCTCAAGGTGGGGGACAGCATTTGTTCCCGTGACTATGTTGTGCGATTCATGGGTGGGTCAATTGCTTACACAATGCCTAAGTTCTGACATGTAATCTGGGTGTAACTTTGATATGTGGTCCGCTTGCTGCTCTGACTCACCACATGTCCCTGGGGAATTTGGCACACACCCATGCTGCTGGTGGGAACAATGTTTGGGCCTCAGGAGTATGTGTATCCAGTGTGTCACACATGCTTAGCCACCTGCCTACTGTCCAGGACTCATCCCTCTTACAGGTGGAGCTGGACAGTCATGCCTACTCCAGGGCATACAATACACTCTGTACTCCCACTCCCATGTATCATCTGGCATGTTGTGATCAGTGAAATGTACCCTCAGGTGTCTGCCTCTGTCTCATTGTGCTGTGTCTTCGTTGTCAGGACTACTGGTATGTTTATCGGTTAGGGCTCAGCATGCCACTGAGATGTGACCATGATAGACGATACTTCTGTGACTTATAGGTGTCTGATCACTTGACTGTGCACACAGGTGTTTGCGACTGTGACTTCCAGGCAGCTGTATTTTCATTCACAGCACACTGTGAGGTGCTCATGTTCAGAGAGTTGTGTTTCATGTCCCCCATATGTCCAGTTGGTATGACGTGGACAAATAGTAGTACAGATGATGTGGTTTTTGTGGGATGGACATGTGCACTTGTCAGTCACATAACTTGCATTCCCCATGCCCTCGGATTGTGACACAGTGCAGACTGTTGTTGGCTGGCTGCCATGGCCATGTGACTTGAGACAGTAATGTATGACTTTGCATGCATTCCTGTGTCATGGCATTAAACTTCCTGGGACTGATCCTGCAGGGGAGTGACATGTGCAACATGCACCCCATTGTGGCATTGACTATCCGGACATGGGTGCATCATGGTGTCTGGTGCTGGTATGCATCACATGCATTTCTATTTAGACTCTGGCCATCCCTTTATCCGGACACCTGCACTGACTCAGTGGCAAGAGATGTGATGTGTGCATGTTCACATACTTCACCGTGTTCCCTGCAATGTCCAACAACTGTGTAGGTGGTGCATGTGTCCACACTGGGGTCTTACCATCAGACAGGCACCAGACAGATGGGTGCAAGGGAAGGAGGGGTGTGAGTCCCATGGTTGACCATCAGACTGACAATTGGCTTCCCCGAATCTGTGTGAGGACTTTAGGCAATGTTCAACTAAGGATGCCAGGGCTTGCTCTGTAATGTGCTGTACTTACTGTGGTGTGTACGGTCAGTGCAGGTGACTGATGTTTGTCTGTTTCCCTAATTGTTTGCAGATACATCCACGGCCACAGGAGGGGACAGCTCCACGGACCAGGAGGAGCAGCGGAGCCAGACTGGGTCAGCATCGGACGAGTGGTCAGAGGGACCCAGTGGCACGGAGGGCGAGGGAGCCACACCGAGGAGTCCTCAGCACCATCCACCTCAGCTGAGGACCACAGCAGCTCGGAGGATGACTCCCTTGTGGAGGCGGGTCTCAACAGCCACCAAAGGCCAGCTAGTCTGTCTGGCCCCGCCACCACCACCACCACCACCGCCCTCCTCCCATTGGCTCCCATTCCTGAGGTCCGTGGAGGCTCCTGTGCTCGGGAGCGTGTCTCCTTCGAGCCAGGCACCGCACCCCCTGCCCCTGTGTCCCCTGCTGCCCTGAGTGAGGAGTCTGTGTACCTCCTTCGGCAGCTCCATGTAGGGCAGACAGCAATGCTGAGTGTCCTCCATGCACACACCACTCTGTTGACACAGCTGGTGTCGTTCATGGAGGGCATCTCGACAGGTATGTCTGCCCTACAGAGGAGCAATAAGTCCATGGACTCCTCCCTGATGGCAGCAGTGTCCCTCCTCCAACAGTCCCTCACCCCTCCCACCTCTGCCCCATCCACACTTCCTGCCCCCTACCTGTCCAAAGCACATGCACACCTGCACAGTCACCCAAACACACAGACACGAGCAGCACAGACACCCAAGAGAAAGGCAAGACGTGCACACAAGCATCCTCAGGGGACTGATCCCACAGTCATAGGGGATGGGGAACACACACACACACAGGCATCCACATTCACTCCGCAGTCCTCCAAATCCTCTCCCTCCAAGACCCCTTCCCTTGCCTCACCTGCTACCCCACCTACACAGCAGATCTTCTTGTGTGACCTCGGCCTCTTCCCCTCCAATCCTGCTGATCCAGCATACCGGGGAAGAGGAAGTCCACCCACACAGAGGGGAGTGCCCCTCACCCCCGGACACCCTCCCCCAGGCGCAGGCAGACACAGGACCCCATTAGGAAGTCCCCCGGACCAGGAAGAGCAAGACCCCACCACCACCACCACGCAGCTCCACCGCCCAGACTCTCTCCTCCATCCCCCAGGCCACCACTGCTCAGGTTCCCCCGCCACACCCTGCCCCAGGTTCCCCCACACACCGATACCGCATCCCCAGACTGCTTAGGCCCTCCCCCTGCCATTTGCTCTTCCACCCCCAACCCAGATGCTCTGCCTGTTAGTGGCACTGTTGTGGAGACCGGGTCCCCCCCTCTGTCCTGCCCACCTCATCTGCCCACCCTTCCACACCCTTGGAGTCATGCACTGCAGTGGAGTCCACAACCACCATGTCTGACTCGGGCACTGCAGTGGGTACCCAGTCCACTACATCAGTCCAGCCCACTGCAGTGGTTGCAGCACCCACACCAACTGACTTGTGTACCACAGTGGTGCCGGCCCCCCCTGAGTCAGACACCTCCACTGCAGTTGCCGGTGACACTCCTGCACCCACCACCCCTTCAATGCCTCACTCTGCCATCCCCTGATCCTGTCCCTGCGGTGCCTGGCCTGCCCCTTGTATGCCCCTCCAAGGGGGATGTCCCCTAACCGTACCAGTGCAGGCAAGCAATGTGTGACCAGTTGTCACTTCTCACCCTGTTGGGACTGTGATTTTGGACTGGCAATTGGCCTTAGTTTCTTTTGGACTTCCGTGTTTACCCTGACATTTGCTGAATAAAGCCTCTTTTTGTTTACTTGTGGGTTTTCTTTTGATGTACATGATGTGGATGAGTAGCATCCTGCATTTGCAGTTGTAATAGTGTTCACATCAGGAAAATGAAGTGTTGAAGTGATGGACTCCATGTGGTCCATGGGTTATGTGTCCTGTTGTAGTCTGGATCTATGGCATCCTTTGCTACAGTCTGAGGGTGTAATGTTCAGCATTTGACACAGGGATGTCCATTTTGCATTTGTAAATGAACATCTTTGTCTTACACTGATGCACATCTGGTGGGCTTACCACTGTTCAATGTTCCGATTTCCCTGACTGTGTGCCCAGCTCCACTGGACATGCAGTTTTGCACATCAATGTCGAAGGACTCATCTGTGTATACAGTGCAACTTGCTTGACACATGTTTTGGTTGTGTGCAGATGACTGACGTGACACTCCCGTACCCAGGCTGATGTGAGCAGAGCCTTCTGTGTGTTGTGGTTGTTGACTCACTGACGGAGTGTTCTGCTGACATGTTTGGGTCGTGCACAGACAAGGTTTGGCACAGCGGACCTTCCACAGGAGTGGAGTGCCCTCATGGCAGTGTGTAATCCGGTGACATTGCGTGGGCCTGTGTTGTGTGTCGTGTAAGCATATCTGTGCGTGTTCCCTTCCCTTTTCCTACACAGGCTGTGTCCCTAGGGATGTTCCTGTTTGTGATGCTTGCTGAGTTGTTCTGTGTTCATCCAGCATCTTGGACCTGGTTTCTCCGTGATGTGGGTGCATGGCAAACTAATGTTCATGAGGTTGTCATACCAGGTTGTCTTTGTTGTCAGGGCTGGGGATGTGGGCAAATGCAGATGGGACACATTGAGGATTCCCCTTGGCACTTGTTGTTTACACGAGTCATGTGATTTACAGTTTGTGGTAGCTTTCAGTGATTGTGACACGTTATGTGTGTGACTGCTGCCACTCCTCAGGGTCAGAGCTGCAATGTTGGAAGTTGTGTACGTGTGTTCTTCGTGTGTCACCTTGGCTTCTTCGTTGGTGTGTGACTATGGCCAAGATCCCAATGATTGTGGTGGATTTCACATCATGCCCATGTATGGCATACTGTGCTGTGTGTCAGACATTGACGAGTCTTGTTGACTGGCCATGTGTGATGGGTTTCTGCACCTTAGTTCCCACCACCACCCCTGGTATTGTCATGGGTGCATGTCCAATGTCACCAGTCCATGTGAGCTTCACTGCTGCACATTGGTGGAGATCAGGGTGTGTGGTGTTGAGTGTGTGCAAAAGTGAGTTGTTGCACGGCTAGACCCCTACCTCCATATTGGCCTTGGCTGGCAGGCCGTGCTGATTGATTGGAGCTTGTGTAGGTGTGATGGTAGTTAGTTGCTCAGGACACATGGCTGTGGTTCACAGTGTGAACGACATCTAACTTTGTCATCACAGTGGGATTATCATGCAGGCTAGTGTCAGCACAATGTGGGGTCCCTGGGGGTAGTGCTGTGGTGGGTCTGTCTCTTGCTGTGTTAGTTGCTGTTCCTACAAGCTTGTGTGACATGTGTAATTTGTGCTCCTTCTCATCTAACAATGCCTGATTGCCCACATAGGGGTATCCGATCCATGAGTAACTTTTGTATGGCACTGTATACACATCTGTGTGGTTGGAATTCAGGCCTCCTCATGTGTTGTGTGGTTGCCTGGGGACACTGGCACAACCCCCATCACCTGTTGTGTTTGATATGCAGTGTGAGTCTGCCTGTTTGTGTTTGTGCCTTTGCACCACTGCATTGGCATATCTTGAGTGTGCCATTGGCTGTATGTTGTTTGGTGGCTTTCCCCTGCTGTCCCTGGGACTCCTAGGACATCAGTCAGCACAATAATCATGGTTTGTATGTCCCATTGCTGCCATGGTATGATATTTGTTCACCTGACATCTACAGTCTCCACAGGATATCTACATTTGTGTGTCCATTGGTGCAGATATGTGGGTCAGCATTATGATTGTCACTTCTGTCATTGTGTTATTTGTGAATGTTGACAATGTGGGCCCCCATGGGTGATGTTTGTATGCACATGGCCAAAACGATGTTTCAGTGACACTGCACTGTTTCCCTCGACCAATCTATGTTGCTATGGGACACAAGCACTACTATGCCACTGATGTGTTTGTTGTTGTGTGACCAGGATTCATCCATGCAGTTTGGCTTTGGCAGGTTTTACCATGACTACACTTCCCTTTTGGTCACTGTGGTGATGGGGCTTTAGGCCCCATTGCCATACTGTTCAAAATGTGCATCGGCTATGGACACCACACTTCCCTTTTGATCACTGTGGTGATGGGGCTTTAGGCCCCATTGCCACACTGTTCAAAATGTGCATCGGCTATGGACTCCATACTTCCCTTTTGGTCACTGTGGTGATGGGGCTTTAGGCCCCATTGCCACACTGTTCAAAATGTGCATCGGCTATGGACACCACACTTCCCTTTTGGTCACTGTGGTGATGGGGCTTTAGGCCCCATTGCCACACTGTTCAAACTGTGCATCAGCTATGGACACCACACTTCCCTTTTGGTCACTGTGGTGATGGGGCTTTAGGCCCCATTGCCACACTGTTCAAAATGTGCATCAGCTAAGAACACCACACTTCCCTTTTGGTCACTGTGGTGATGGGGCTTTAGGCCCCATTGCCACACTGTTCAAACTGTGCATCAGCTATGGACTCCACACTTCCCTTTTGGTCACTGTGGTGATGGGTCTTTAGGCCCCATTGCCACACTGTTCAAAATGTGCATCAGCTATGGACACCACACTTCCCTTTTGGTCACTGTGGTGATGGGGCTTTAGGCCCCATTGCCACACTGTTCAAAATTTGCATCAGCTATGGACTCCACACTTCCCTTTTGGTCACTGTGGTGATGGGGCTTTAGGCCCCATTGCCACACTGTTCAAAATGTGCATCAGCTATGGACAGCACACTTACCTTTTGGTCACTGTGGTGATGGGGCTTTAGGCCACATTGACACACTGTTCAAAATGTGCATCAGCTATGGATAGCACACTTACCTTTTGGTCACTGTGGTGATGGGGCTTTAGGCCCCATTGCCACACTGTTCAAAATGTGCATCAGCTATGGACAGCACACTTACCTTTTGTTCCCTGTGGTGATGGGGCTTTAGGCCACATTGACACACTGTTCAAAATGTGCATCAGCTATGGATAGCACACTTACCTTTTGGTCACTGTGGTGATGGGGTGTTCGAGCCCATTGCCACAGTGGCCATGGTCGGCTTGCATTGTGGAGGCCACACACATTTCTGTGTGACACATGTGCTAGGGGTCACATTGTATGTTCAATGTCATGTTCAGTGTTGTAGGCATTTGACACAGACTACACACACTTGTCATGGTGTTGGGGGGGATGTAATCTTCTGTCATTCCTTATGTGGGAGTATGCTAGTTGTGTCATGCATTACCCGTCCTATGAGTAGGAGTGGTGTTAGTGGTAGGCATCCATCTCCCCATGAGTGGGAATGGTAGTAGTGACAGGCATCCAGGCCCCCCTGAGTAGGGGTGGTGGTAGTGGTAGGCATCCAGCCCCCCCTGAGTAGTGATGGTGGTAGTGGTAGGCATCCATACCCCTAAGGGTGGGGATGGTAGTAGTGGCAGGCATCCGGGCCCCCTGAGTAGGGGTGGTGGTAGTGGTAGGCATCCATACCCCTAAGGGTGGGGATGGTAGTAGTGGCAGGCATCCAGGCCCCCCTGAGTAGGGGTTGTGGTAGTGGTAGGCATCCAGCCCCCCCTGAGTAGTGATGGTGGTAGTGGTAGGTATCCATACCCCTAAGGGTAGGGATGGTAGTAGTGGCAGGCATCCAGGCCCCCCTGAGTAGGGGTGGTGGTAGTGGTAGGCATCCATCCCCCCATGAGTGGGGATGGTAGTAGTGGTAGGCATCCAGCCCCCAGAGTAGTGATGGTGGTAGTGGTAGGCATCCATACCCCTAAGGGTGGGGATGGTAGTAGTGGCAGGCATCCAGGCCCCCTGAGTAGGGGTGGTGGTAGTGGTAGGCATCCATACCCCTAAGGGTGGGGATGGTAGTAGTGGCAGGTATCCAGGCCCCCTGAGTAGGGGTGGTGGTAGTGGTAGGCATCCAGCCCCCTGAGTAGTGATGGTGGTAGTGGTAGGCATCCATACCCCTAAGGGTGGGGATGGTAGTAGTGGCAGGCATCCAGGCCCCCTGAGTAGGGGTGGTGGTAGTGGTAGGCATCCATACCCCTAAGGGTGGGGATGGTAGTAGTGGCAGGCATCCAGGCCCCCTGAGTAGGGGTGGTGGTAGTGGTAGGCATCCAGCCCCCCCTGAGTAGTGGTGGTGGTAGTGGTAGGCATCCATACCCCTAAGGGTGGGGATGGTAGTAGTGGCAGGCATCCAGGCCCCCCTGAGTAGGGGTGGTGGTAGTGGTAGGCATCCATACCCCTAAGGGTGGGGATGGTAGTAGTGGCAGGCATCCAGGCCCCCCTGAGTAGGGGTGGTGGTAGTGGTAGGCATCCAGGCCCCCCTGAGTAGTGGTGGTGGTAGTGGCAGGCATCCATCCCCCTATGAGTGGGGATGGTAGTAGTGGCAGGCATCCAGGCCCCCTATGAGTGGGGATGGTAGTAGTGGTAGGCATCCATCCCCTATGAGTGGGGATAGTAGTAGTGACAGGCATCCAGGCCCCCTGAGTAGGGGTGGTGGTAGTGGTAGGCATCCATCCCCCATGAGTGGGGATGGTAGTAGTGGTAGGCATCCAGCCCCCTATGAGTGGGGATGGTAGTAGTGACAGGCATCCAGGCCCCCTGAGTAGGGGTGGTGGTAGTGGTAGGCATCCATCCCCCATGAGTGGGGATGGTAGTAGTGGTAGGCATACAGCCCCCTGAGTAGTGATGGTGGTAGTGGTAGGCATCCATACCCCTAAGGGTGGGGATGGTAGTAGTGGCAGGCATCCAGGCCCCCTGAGTAGGGGTGGTGGTAGTGGTAGGCATCCATACCCTAAGGGTGGGCCTGGTAGTAGTGGCAGGCATCCAGGCCCCCTGAGTAGGGGTGGTGGTAGTGGTAGGCATCCAGGCCCCCTGAATAGTGGTGGTGGTAGTGGCAGGCATCCATCCCCCTATGAGTGGGGATGGTAGTAGTGGTAGGCATCCAGCCCCCTAAGGGTGGGGTTGGTAGTAGTGACAGGCATCCAGCCCCCTGAGTAGGGGTGGTGGTGGTGGCAGGCATCTAGCCCCCTGAGTTGGGGTGGTGGTAGTGGTAGGCATCCATCCCCTAAGGGTGGGGATGGTAGTAGTGGCAGGCATCCAGGCCCCCTGAGTAGGGGTGGTGGTAGTGGTAGGCATCCAGGCCCCCTGAGTAGGGGTGGTGGTAGTGGTAGGCATCCATCCCCCATGAGTGGGGATGGTAGTAGTGACAGGCATCCAGGCCCCCTGAGTAGGGGTGGTGGTAGTGGTAGGCATCCATGCCCCCTGAGTAGTGATGGTGGTAGTGGTAGGCATCCATACCCCTAAGGGTGGGGATGGTAGTAGTGGCAGTCATCCAGGCCCCTGAGTAGGGGTGGTGGTAGGGTGGTGTTGGTGGTAGGCATCCATCCCCTATGGGTGTGTATGGCATTGGTGTTGGCCATCCCACCCCTATGGTTCTGCTGTTGCTAGTGTACGTTATTTGTGCATCCCTATGTGTGTGTGACATATTTCGGGTACGTGTCGTTTGTTTGTATTGTTGGTGTTTGACTTACCGTCTGCGCCGTACGCGTCCGTGCCGGTCCCGGTAATAGATGTAGAGTATAGGTAGGACCTGCGCAATGGGATTCATGCTTGGATCGTCTCGTTCGGGTTTCTCGTGTCTTCGAGTCGTACTCGTAGCAGGCTTGTTCGTCTCGTAGCCGTGGATCGTCTTGTGGCGCGAAAGCGGAGCTTATGTACGGCTCGCCCGGATGCTCAAACGTGCCGGTCGTAGCGACGGGTTCGGCACGTACGGATTGCGCATCGTACTAGTCCGGCCGGAAGGTGCTGTGTATTTGCTTCCGTGCGGCTCGATTCGGCGTTCACGGATCCGGCTCGGGCGGGGAACAGGAGCTGGATTGGGTGAGTACGGCTCGCTCGGAAACTGGGTTGTTATACGCATCGTACTTGTTGGTCCGGACGAGTGTACAAATCGGTCGGGAAACACGCAATCGGCTGGTATTTTTTCCGGACAAATACTGTTAGGTGCCCTACCGGCCGAGATCGGAATCGACCCCATAGTCTTGAGTATCTCAACTTTAGTACAGGGTCGCACGCTACAGATGAGAAGTTGGTGACAACAAAAGAAAAGGTCTCATTTAAAGCTCTTACCACACTATTCTGTAATTAAAGGTTTTTTCACTCACTCACTAAAAATGGGTTATTTGGCACTGGCTGGCGTCTTGCTAATGCACAGTCAGATTTATAACTTGATTTGTCACCTTGCGTTATCCAAGTGTATGTTGTTCATATTTGTGTATGTGGCCGTTGTAGAATATGCATTGTATGTATAGGCGAAGCAGAGTGATGAGGGCCTGTGGGTTCCATTTTGAAAGCCCCTGGCCTGTTGCTGTGCACAAGATGAGGGTGGTGTTGTTTTCACAGAGAGCGAAGATGCACCACTAGTGATGCAGGATGGAGGAGACCTAGACATTGAAGTGAGGACAAAAGAGACAAGGCTCCTACAGAAATTTGATTAGGTCCTTTTCTTGAGAGTGGCTCCTGACTAATCTTCCTGCAGCACTGCCACTTGGTGGATGCTGGGGGCACAGGGTCTGCAGTCTCTGTTGTTCAGAGAGAAAACGGTCTCTTTCCTGATCACTGTCTTTGCAGCTGTTGGTAGCCAGGTGCAGATAGTTCACACCTCTTTGTGCCTCTGTTGTGGGTGCTCCAGGCTGGAGACTACCCTGCTGTGAAGAGCATTGCCCCACACAAAGGCTGTGTCTGCAGAACAGAATACAGAGGCAATTGAGAAGAGAAACCACCCCAAACCAGTTCTTCTGGCCAATTCTTTTAATATGACAAGCTTAATCTAAAAAATGTTGTCCTTTTTTTTAGTTTAAAAACTTTGATTTTTTTTTAACTTGACAGAGTCTTTCCTGAAATTAAGCACACATACTTCTTAGTACATTCCTTCTTACCACTCTGGGCCTTCTCTACTGTCTAAAGAGTACATGGGAATCATTTTGGGGTGCTGAATGGAATTTATCAGAGAAAAAACTGGCATTCAGTCAGTGCCCTCTGCATCCCTTTGGTGCAGGGATATAAAACAACAAAGCTGAGTGCCTTAATAAATGAAACATTTAACTTTTCACATCCTACATTATCACCCACTTCAAGTAACGTTTGGAGCTCTAAGTTATCTCTCCAAATGTCTGGAGCACCATAGTATGGTGAGTCACGCCAACGTCACCAAGGACTTGAAACTTGAAATAGCAGTTATTTAATGAGTCTGAGGAGTGAGGGGCGGGATAAAGGTGCTCCTTAAAGTACCACCCCCTTTGACTTTCAGTAATAGAGCTACAAGTCAACTAGAGTTGCGAATGGGTCCCGATTAACGAGTATACATGTTCAACGAATAAACAGTGCTGCTGCTACTGCCAGAGTTCACAAACTGTAAAAGGTTGTCACTATGATGCTTGAGTAGAAAATTGAAGTTACTGCAAGTCTGAAACTTTGGATCAACTGGCCTGCAATGCCAAGGTTTCTTGTGAGAACGTCCACACTAGGCTCCTGTCTTAGGGGCTCATTACGATGCCGGACAGAAAAGCCTTCCGTCCTTCATGGTGTCGTAAAAATACCTCCTGCATGACCCGCGGCATTTCCGTCAGGCAAATTACGATGCAATGTACGCAAAATCACACCCCGGCGGACGGATGTCACAAAAGACCGTCCACCACGGTCAGAAAAGCTGCAAATCCGACCGCGGCGGACGGGGAAAGCTGGTCAACAGCTTGAAAAGGCCACTCCTGCCGCGGCATGACCGCACGTCTAATTACGATGAGAATGCGGAGCTGGCGGACCGAGCACTGCGTCCGACCACCGCGCACGCACATAGGCCAAATGAATGGCGGATGGAACCAACTCCACAACAATGCTTGAAGTGTGCCTGTACTCCCTGCCGCCTTAAATCACAACACACACGCCACAATGATACACCCCAACTTGCTCCTGGTAAGGAAAGCCATGCGCAGCATGGAAGAGACATCTGGAGGTCACCACTCATGTGGACACACACACATACCACAGTATGAAACCAACCCCTTCCTGGACCAGCATCCTTTGCACACCACAAGCCGAGACAGAGAGACAGGACACACCTCACACACTTCACATATCTCCACCACTACCTTGCACCCTGCACCCCTCATTCAATTGCACCATGCCCCCCAAGACAATGCCCAAATCCACCGACTCAGAGTTGAGAGTGACGGTAGACGAGACAATCAGGGTAGAACTACATTTGTCTGGGCACCTGGTCCAACACACCCTACTTGCGTGCAAGACTCAGATGTGTGCAAGGACCCACAGCAAAGTCAATGCCGCAGGGACCACCCTACGCACTGTGCATGACCTCAGGAAGCGGTGGGGCGACCTCAAGGGCCGGGTCAAGCATCGGCTACAGGGAGAGGTGAGTCACACCACAGCAAATCTTCAGACACCTCTGAGCATGCAGCAGGTTCCCCCCAGGCCAAACGGCAGAGGGGGCGTCCGAAAAAGCCCCCGTCAGGATCACGTGGCACAGCACCGTGCCATACCAGTTCTCGGAGCAACCGCTGATGTCACCACTGTAACACCGAGCATTGACTGTCGTTGTAAATACCAAACCACATTGCCACAAGGATGGGAGTGTCTGCTTGGACTTTGGAACACTACCATTGTGTGTCCTACCCTAACTACCCGTGTACCAACACCTCCTACTCCACCCCCACCTGTCACACATCGCAACATAAACACAACTCACAACAGTATGCCTTCGTGTCAAGAGCATTCTCATCACAGTAAGTGGCATGTTGACTCACATTGGAATGTATCCGAATATGCAAAAGTGAAAATTCATTGAGAGAGTGGAGGTACCCGGAAAGACAAAAGGAAACAACAGTGCGTTGCCATATAATGCAATAACCGCCAAAGAACACCACGAGGCAACACTGTAAATATGCATTACAGACAATACCGGCAAACACCATCAACATGGACAGCAGGGGGTCTGGAGCACACGACTGCACCTCCCAACACACTTTCGCCCCTACGATCCTGGTGAATGCAGTCCAGTTGAAAAGCTTACTTCTGTTACCGTTGTCGTGTGTCACCTAGGTTGGTGCAGGTCAGTGCTGTGAATCTCTAGACACATGTGTGTCGCGTTATCCTCCCACATCAGTAGGGGTAAGATATATTGTGATTGGTGTCTCCTGAGGAAGCAGCCAGATTCTACTCGGGTCTCTGTACCACTCCCTGCCCAACTCAGGTGAAACACCTCAGTCACATGACAAGTAAGCATCATGACTGAACTGCATTTAACAGAATGCCAAGGGGTGAACTGTGCTGGGAGGTGAAGCAGTGTGCTCCCATCCCCCTAATAACATCATCATGGACATGACGGAAGCTGTCACAGATCACACAGCGCAGAACAATGTACTCCTTAGCAGTGTGCCCACAAGAGCCAGCAACACAACACATCCTGTCATGTGGAAGATGGTGACATCATTGCATTCACACACTCAAGTACTGTTGCACAGGGATTTTCAAGTGACATGTACGGTCTATGCATGTTTACCCATGTACACCAGTCCCTGACAACATACCCACGCTAAATCTGTTTTACAAACGAAGTTATCTTCTCCTGAATGAGCACAACTGCTGCGGTCACAGGGCAGGCATCGCGTACATAGGAACTGTTGCCCAACGTGTTCCTTGCTGTAGCAATGTTCTCCTAACTCCCCCATATGTGATTGTGGATAGTCATTTGTGGCCTCACATTCCCACAACGAAAGCATACTTCAAGAAGTGTGCAGGCACAATGGGCCTCTGTTTAGACAAGTAGTCGCTCCCACATCAGCCCGGAGACTTTCGGATTCCAGGTGCCTTGACCGTCCCGCACGATTCAGTCACTGCTGAACACGGCACTCACACTTTTTTCCGGGGGACTGACACAAGAATCATCGAAAGCCTCTGATACTGAAGGCTGTTTTAAAACATGTGGGCTCTGGCCTTGTCCCTTCATTTCATGCGATTTCTGGAGTTCTACCGGGTGTCATTCCTCCAATTTCCAGACTGCATTCAGCGGTTTGATATCACTACTCGTGGCTGTACAGCTGAGCGCTGGTTCTAAGAGTGCTCTCACACCATGTCTGCCCGTCCTGTGGTCCAGTCGAACCCCGGTCAGTTGCAACTGTACCGTGACCGCATGCAGCTCCTCTTTGGATGTGTTCCATTAGCTGTGCTACGCATCAGTTATAGGCTAACCTTCCGCTATGCCTATTTCACCTGCGTGCAGCCTGTGCTCTACTGCCAAAGATGCCCCTTTCAGTAGTCCCTGGATGTCTGCCTTTCCAACACATCCCTTGCTGCCCTGGATCATGAGCTGTGGGTGAGTCCTTTGTTGGTCCATGATCAGTAATGCTCCGGTGATACACGTTTGTGGGATGCCTTCCAATGTGTCAGACAGGCTGATAGCTGCGCCTGTGCGTTTGCGCAAAGGCTCCTGTGCCATGCCTACATCGAACCTCTCCCCGGGTGCCATGGGATGCTCCATTCATCCTCGTGGTGCGAGGAGCACAACTGTTCCTTCATACTGCTCGATTGGATGGCGGTCCTTTTTGCTGGAGATGATTTGGATCGTCTTTTGGAACTGATTGCCTTTGAGGCTACATGTGCCTTCTTGGATTCGTAACTACTTAACAGCAACAGGAACTGTTGGTGACAAATTCAATGTCCTTTTAACTTTTTCACGCCTACTAACAGGAATTGTCATTCAGCTCTCTGACTTTTGGCCTATCTGCATTTGCTTTGACTCTACTGACCTCTGCGGTCTGTTTCGCTTGGTACCACAGACCTGAGCAACGGGGAGGCTGTCATCTGA
The DNA here is from genome assembly GCA_963921515.1 of Calotriton arnoldi. Taxonomy (NCBI): domain Eukaryota; kingdom Metazoa; phylum Chordata; class Amphibia; order Caudata; family Salamandridae; genus Calotriton; species Calotriton arnoldi. Next base: position 1,118,312 of record CAWUFW010005306.1, on the reverse strand, counting down.
CCATCATGGACATTGTCGACTGGCATGAGCCGGCTTCCATCATGCAGCTGTAGTGCACGAAATTCACATGGCGTAGTCGTTTTGCAAGTACAATAGTATTTGTCTGTCACATGAGAAGTGTCTGCAGAGCTTGTTCTCGGCGCGGTCCTGGGGCACTGCCTGTACATCCTGTCCGTGGTCGGAAGGGATTGTCCATTGTCATTCTGTTCTGGTCAGGCCCTAGCACCCCCACTCAACAAGGTGTCACTGCTGCTAGAGGACACGGGTGCCTTTTAGATGTCATAGGGAGGCGGGCTAGTTGCCCCACACTTTGAGAGTGATCCATCCAGTGATGTGAGCGACACAGCACATGGGATGTACATTTCTCCATGTACTGGCTGAGCAATGGGTCTGCTGGCAAAGCCCATAGACCTGGGACATCTCATTCAACTCCTCCCAGCAAGGGGTGGGGGGATATGCTTGTGGGTCTTTGTTCAGAGGGATTATTGATATGACATCTTGCTTCATGTGTTATGGATGTGTCACTATGGAAACTGTATATGTACTCATGCATTTTCAACTTCTTGTGGCACGTATGTTGCCTGTCTTGCAACTGTAGTAAATAAAGCACATTTCAAAGCGTGTCTTGTCTGCAACTTATCGACTTGTGTACACGTGCTTGCAAACCTCTGAGTGAGTGGGAGAGCTAGTGAGGCGCTATAGCAATTGGGTCCTGTGCTAATGGGTGTTTCTGGGTGCTCAGTCCCTGCCTGCCCAAGTTCTCCGAAATCTGCGCATAGTCCTGTATGTGTACAAAATGCCAGTAACAGATCTCTTAGTTTGTTCGACAACAGCAAGGCACGCAGACACAGTCATAGTCGTTCATTGTTCACTGACACTCAACAGAACTAGTTGACGATGAGCTGTTGTCGCTGGTCAAGGCCTTCTTCCTCACCACTGTCATCATCACTAGGCATGTGTGGGTTGGGTGCAGGGGGCTGCTGCTGTTCATCGTCGGCCAGAATCAGGGGGATCCTTCTGCACATGGCCAGGTTGTGTAGCATGCAGCAGGGGACTAACATCTGGCATACCTTCTGTGGTGAGTACTTAGGTGCACCACCAGTCTGGTCCAGGCAGCTAAATCTTGACTTCAGCAGTCCAGAAGTGCGCACCAACACACGACGTGTCCTCCCATGTGCATCATTGTATTGGACTTCCCCCGGCGTTGTTGGATTCCGCAGTGGGGACAGCAACCACGGACGATTGGGATGCCCAGAGTCACTTAGTTGTGAGACAGACAGGCAAACAGTGTGATCTGAATGTGTGGGGAGAGCAGCATGTCACACATACATCACAGTCATTGACACAGTCCACTTACCAACAAGCCAGGCATGCTCGGAGTGCAGGTTGGCCATCAATTGGTGTATGGTGCTGTTCCGCAAGAAGTACGAGTCATGTGCTGACCCAGGATACCTTGCACACACGTGTGGGATGATCTGATCCGCTTGGCATACCACTTGTACGTTGATGGAGTGGTAGTGTTTGCAGTTCCTATAGATGTGTTCAATTGTCTATGGTGGAACGAGGGCAATGTGGGTACCATCAATGGCTCACACAACATTTGGAATGCCTCCCAGGTCATAGACCTCCCCCTTCACAGCTGCCAATTCATACCTCCTCGGGAAGTGGACAGGTCTGTCCCTGTAAGGCATCAATGCTGACAGGACATCACGCAACACCATGCTGAACATGGGCTGTGACATCCCCTCGGCGCTGGCCACGGTGTACTGGAAAGACCCAGTACCAGAGAAATGCAGTGCAGCCATACCCTTCACTGTAGCAGACAATGCAGCCGGATATTTTCTTTTGGCCTTCAAATGGGGTTCCAACTGGGCACAGGGGTTTCGTAGTGTGCGGCTATCCTAACGGAATCCCCAGATGATTTCGATGTCCTCCATCGTCGTCAGGTCGGGGACAGGGTGAAAGATGGGTGGTCTCCTCCTACGTATGTCAGGGTACACAGGCATGGGCTGAGTTCTAGGTAAAATGTGGTGCACAGCTTACCCAGAGACTCGCACAACCACAACATTGACAGGCCTCATGGTCACATGAAATGCACAAGTGACCTGCATTCAGACATTGTTTTTCTTCACGCACTCGTCATACTGACACTACGACATCCAAAGAAGTCGATGTGTATGGCATGTAGTACACTGCTACATCAAGGATGAGCTGCCCTGTGGTCAGATGGCACGGCACTGGTGTTTCCCAGCATCAGTGCTGAGTTGCATGTTGCTGCTGTCACTGCACGAGCGCAAACTTCAGTCCCACACTACGCAACACCATTACGGGATGAGGGCAGTGAGTGTCATCTGGACAACGCTACATGGTTGTTCAGCACGGTGAACAGACACATGTGGACATTATGGGGTCAGTCCTGCGTGAGTGTGTGTGTAATTTGCGTTACAGACATTGCAATGTTCACCTGTATGAGGCACAAATGCACATGGATTGTGTATACATGCCCACATGGCTGCCAATGAGCGATGATGTCGATCAGAGCTATGTTTGTTTGTTCCACATGTGCACTCCTATGACGTGTGTGTGAACATTAACAATCAATGGCAGCTGAGCACACTGCACGCCACACCAGTACGTGTGTTGGGAGTGCTAGGGGTTACAAGTATGTCTGATTTGCAGACAGTGGACACCTCTGATTGTCTGCCTACGTCACTGGCCCTTCACAAGTCGACCCCTGGCCAAGGGACGCCGGTCAATTGTCAAGGGATGTACAAGCGATGTTCACAGGTTGGATGTTTCATTACACAACATTGGTACAGTGCGAGAGACCTTTGTCCTTTTAGACTCCTTCCCTCATTTCGGTCCATGCTGGCCACGGGTCATGACTATGTATGTACTTTCACTCTCCTTTTCTTGGACATGCCATGTGTGTGTAGACTTGATTCAAGGGTCACACTCTCTCATACGTTCACAGTGTAGTGACCAGCTGGTCACTGTTCTAGTTGTTCTGATGTACCAGCCACTCCCAGAGGGCTGGCTTACCCCCATCCCACAGACACCCAGCACAGGTGTCACTGGACATGTGACCCTGCCAACAAACGGAGCCGGACGCACGTGCCCTGGGCCAGTTCTCCTATACATGTACGGTGTCTGTGTGGTTACTTTGTATGCATGGGGGCCTCGTGGCCCACAACATTACACATGGAGTGCACCAATCACTTTAGGCAAATGAGTTGTGATGGGTGATGTGATTCACATGGCGCCAATGCAAATGCAGTATGTGTTCGCATGCTCGGTAGCTGGCATCCGCGGCGATGACACGCATTGGCCCCAATTAGATGATGCAGGGTTGCGGTCGCAGCTTCCCGGCCGCCGCGGTGTGGCAACTACTATGCGAATGAGCCATCAGCCAATGTGGCCCTTCGGCGTACATATTTTGATGTTGCGGTGTGCTCCCTCTGCTACTGCAAGGCTCGTCATTGGCCCCAATTGCCTTCAGGGGCACCGAGGGTCACTCATGGGGATGGGGTGTGCCTTGCACTTTGCATTTGGCAGGTTGCTACATTCATCGTGGTGCCGCCACGCTTGCTGGGAGTTGTAGTTGTTCAGGGGTGGAGAGGTGTGGTGCAGCGGCCAGGGCAGCTGACTTCGGAGTACAGGGTTCACGGTTCGATCCCCGGCTCCGGCGGCAGCTCAGCTCAGCACCTTGTGACTCTGGGCAATAGCTCACTTAATTTCCACTACGGCCCCCAGCGCCTTGAGACCCGTAAGGGTGAGTAGCTGTGCTATATAAAAACGGACTTACTTACTAGGGGTTGCATGCGTGGAGATGTTTGGTACGTACCTCTGCTGTTGGGCGCGGCAGCGCCTTGTCTGCGGGAGGTGCAGCAGGTGGTGCAGCTGGAAGGCCTGTAGCGTTGGATCCATGGCAGCTCCGGTGGTTTAGATGGGTGCTGTATCGGCTCTTCCTCTCTGTTGTTGTGTTTCCGCCATCCGCAACGTGGTGGTTTTTACGCGGCGGTGGGAAGGGCAGTTTGCCACATCGTAATCTGTTTGGCGGACGGAACGTGTTTCCGCACGCCGGTCCTGCTCTATTGGCTCCGTCCACCACCCTTGTGTACGCAAAAAACGTGCGGAGCCTGACAGACCGCGGCGGACGGTAAATGGCCTCTGTGCGACCATTGTAATTTGGTGGTTGCAATGACCGCACCTGGGGCGAGAAAATGAACGATTTCTGCCACCTCCACCAGCACGGATGGGCGTCATCCGGCATCATAATGAGCCCCTTACTGTGGGACAGTTACCCCATACTGCTCCTTAGCTGCATGGTGTGGGATCCAGACAACCTCGTGCCCTACTTCACATTTACACTGATTGCTGCAGAGCACCCGGTGCGTCGGGCATTGAGCAGGGACTTTCCATTCGCTGGGGCTTTGTCGCTGATAACCTAGTGCACCCTGAGAGGACTAAAAGCATTTCCTCAACCATACCGACTAATTCTTTCTACATGGAACTACAGGGGGCAACGTCCCACAAAGGGGAAGACCCAGGGGATTACCAGGAAAATCTGCCTACCGGAAGTTAGTATAGGCTAACTGAGTATAACAGATATAATGACCTAATCAAAAAAACAACTCGCCTCGGTCTTGCTTGCTCTCTCTCCTTACCAGTATTTTCTTCTTCATCTTCTTCTTACCCAATCACTTATCCCAAGCCTGGTGGGCCTCTAACCCTATGCTGGCAGGCCAGGCTCCCTCGCCCCCTTTGTAAAGAATTGTAATGCAAATCAGTGGCTTGTGCTGCGTTACGTTTTATTTCTTATGAGTTCGTTAAATGGGTGGAGCATGAGTGTTTCCGAGATTCCACTCGTGTTTATTATGCAATCATAGATATACAATTGTTTTTAAACCTAGGATTGGCTCAAATTGGTACGCCTTCCAGAGGATGGCGTGATATGGATAAGCACTTGGGATGTGCACAAACGTACCATATCATTTTAGATATTGTACATTTTTATCTCACCCTTTGTCTCAATGCAGCGCTGAAACTCAATCTGCTATACTGGCTTGCAACAAATTATTTAAAATCCGGACCAACATTTGCAGATATGTATTTCACTTTCATAAATGTGTGGGATGGTGAAAGGGTGAGGCTAAGCACAAAGGTTCTGGTGGCACCAATAGCAAACGAAGGCTTAGCATTCACAAACATCCTAAAATCCTTTCAAGCCACACATCTCTACATATTTGTGGTTCAGTATAAGAGTCAGAAAAGAGGTGACTTTTTATGGATAGAGCAGTGGATGCCTTACCAAAAACACCTTAATGAGGGGGTAATGTTCAGCCTACTCAAATCTATCTTCTTTGGTTTTTACAAAATCTCCCACTCCTCACTGGATTCCTAGAAATGCTTTCTTCAGGGATACGCACTAGGGGCTGAGAGTAATCTCCACCTGCAGTAGTCTCTAACGTTTGAAGTGGTGGGGGAAATTGTTGAGAGGGCTTTTAGCACTGGGTGATTTCCAAGGCCTACCTCTCAGTGAATTTTTACACAATTCAGAAACACGCTCACTTCCCAAACTAGTACAGCTTTCCTCCTTCTTCCCCTTACTTGTTTGATTCGCACCACTCTTGCTGATTCCAAAGTTATTCCTGCTGATTTTGGTGCTGTGTCTTCCTTTCTGCTGCCATTTGCTGCTTCCTCTTCTTCCACGACTGGTGCCATAGATATTGCTGCCTCTGCTATTGCAGCGAGGGCCGCACCTGTGCTGATGCTGCCCCTGCTCCTCCAGAGGAGACCTCGTGCTGCTGCCCTGCGGCTCTTCCTGAGCTCCAGGGTGGCTGCAGACCAGGGTGCACTCGGCTGGTTCACCAATTGAAAAGAGACTCCTTTGTGGCCTCCCAAAAAAACAACTGCGGTAAGACAGCACATTTACCCACACATTGTCTGTGGCCACGATTCACTGGGTTTCAATTATGCTTGGCCAGCATCCCGATGTTGCGGACGCTCTAGCGACCTGCCAGAGTGTTGGCCACCTTGTTCTCCTGTGATCCTTATAATGATTTTCAATTGTCTACAGACCATGCATCAATTCATATAGTAAAATCTAATGAATGAAATTGGGTGAAGGAAGCCTATGCATTTTGGAAATAGTGCCCAAGTTTATGGGTTTAGAAATAGTGGTTATTTGTACAACTCTGAATCTGGGGCTATTCAGAATATGGTTGTTTTTCCACACTAATTTACATTCAAACAAGGAGAGACATTCAAGTGATAAAATTAAAAGTTCTACTATTCTACTATTCTATGTTCCTAAATTTCCCACAATTCACCTATTGTGTGGATGGGTCCATCGCCCGCAACAGAAAAGCCTCCAAAAACGCAAAAAGGAAACATCAAGAGTTTTCCTCATTCTGGCGATGTGAGTAGCTGCTGTTTTCGGGCCCGCGCTCAGCCAGCACCCAAGGAAACCTATCAACAATACATTTCTGAAAACTAGAACCCTGGAGAGTCCAGGATGGTGTGACTTACATGAAGAATCCCATTTCGTTTCGGACATAGAATGCCCTGCAGATATCAAATTGTGGCTAAACAAATGAATTTTCACCAGAGGGAAGGTTCTGACATCTGCAGGAAGCCACAAAATTCCTACCACCAAGTGTTCCAACACTTCTCCCGATACAAACAGCAACCCCAATTGTGCGGGTGGTCCTATTGCCTGCAACAGAAAAGCCCCAAAACGCATGAAGGAAACATCATATACTCATTTTGTCAGTGTTGGTAGCTGCAGGACTTGACTGGCATACAGGGAAATCAACCAACCCCCTACATTTCTGCATGGATTACACTACATTTTCTTGCTCCAAAAAAGTCAAACTTTTGCTATAATAACAAATTTCCTTCATATTCCTATGAGGGAATTTTGAGAAATCAGCGGGGATACATACAATTCCTGCCACCTAGTGTTCTCACACTTCTCCCAATAAAAACAGTATCCCACTTATGTGGGTAGGATTATCATGTGCAACAGGAACCTGGTCAGTGCAGAGAAAGAATATTGAGTAAAAAATATTGAGTTGCAAAAATATCAACAGCAAGAATATCGTGGTTCAGAAATATCAACAGCAAGAATATCGTGGTCAAGAATATCGACTTAAGAGGGGCGTGGTTTGCCACGGAGAGTAATGGCCGCTTGATCGAGCGGCTCCATCGACCCAACTCAATTCTTCCCCATAAATCAGTTTACTGATCCAAAAGAACAGCGTGTGAGAAGCCTCCACGACTGCCACAGTGCTTGAGGGGCAAGATCTGCCCGGGAAAACAATGCCGGACCTGCCACAGAAGCAGAATAGAGTGCGGCCTGCCGGAGCCTGCCGACCCCGGGCTCGAGTGAAGGTGAGGGAGCGCGAGATGCGTCGGGCGGCAGGGCGGATGGACGAAGTGCCTCGACCTCCGGCACGAACCCCGAAATGCCACAGTAGCCGCATGTTGCCCAGAGGACTGGGTGGATAGACACCACGCAAAGCTTGCCAGCTCCGAGAACGATCAATCGGATTGTGGCGGTGCCATTATTCAACAGTGAGGCCAATGCCCATAAGCCATGAAACGACAATAAAGGTGAGCCGCTACGCATCAGCGATAAAGAGCGAGAGCGGGTAAAGAAGCGAACTGGGAGGAAAACAACATTCATTTAAGAAAAGGGAGCGCACTGGACTGCATTTAAAGTGCGTGATCAAGGCCTGGACCCCGGGAGCGAGTGCAAGAGCAGTGAGATTAACACGCACCAGAGCTCAAGCACGAGAGGCAGCAGCCTGAGGGAGAGGTCAGGTTGGCTACTCCCTGGGTCAAAACGGGGTGCAGGAATATACCCCCAGCGAGCAGAGGCGCAAAACAGGAAATAGCTCGGGCGGTGGCTGAAAGTGAGGGCCTGGCTGTGGGGAAAATAAAGGCAGTGTGCAGAAATCCACGCCACACAAGCAAAGGTGAGAGGCACAATACAGGCAGGAGTGGTGGCTGACAGTGAATGCCAGGCAGAAGCACAAATGGGCAGATCAGAGGAGACTGTCTTTGGCAAGAGGGGTGAATAATACAGTGGAATACCTATGCCACACAACGTACTCCCTTTTAAAATGCTCTTTTGGGGAACACTCTACAGCAATATCTTAGGGTGAAGATGAGGGAGTCCCGGCGTCGGAGGCACTGAAGCTACATTTCTTTTTTCAATTGGTCTCTTCAGTCGCGACCACTCCATGGACAGGCACAAAAGTTAGAATGACGGGGGCAGAGGTCCACTTGCTCCCCACCAGACGAAGCTGGACAAATATGCCCTGCCCAAGGACCAATTGACCAGCACAGATGGCAGAGAAGGAAGTGGGCATCAAATAGCGCAGACCCAGACGGAGATCGCGGAACCTACACTGCAGGATATTATGGCAGCGATACAAGGAATCAAAACTGACTTGGCTGGGAAAATAGATGTCGTTACCACGGAGGTGTCACTGCTAAGAGCGGACCTCCGCAACATGAAAGACCGAGTAAAAGAGGTGGAGGGTGCGACAACGGAGCTGATCGCAGACACGAAGGCCCTACAGAAACAAGTCAAAGAATCAACACAATCGGCAAGAGAGTTGGAAGACAAGTTGGAGGATCAAGAAGGACGCTCTCGCCAAAACAATGTCCACATTATTGGGGTTCCGGAGGGGGCGGAAGGGCAAACAGTGGACCTATTCATGGAAGACCTTAAAACTAACTCACAGAAACCTAGAGGACTATCTAAATTCTTTGCGGTGTAGCGGGCCCACAGGGTCCCGGGAGTGCGGCCAAGGCCGGGAGCCCCGCCACAACCCATAATAGTGAGACTGTTCCACTTTGGAGACCGGGACGTTATCCTCCATGCGGCCAGAATGGCCCCACCATTGAGGTTTGAAAATACCCTAATCACTTTCTACCCGGATTTCACACAGAAAGTGCAACAAAAGCGGCAAAACTTTCTGGAAATCAAAAAGAATCTACGGGCACAGGACATTAAATATTCTATGCTCTTTCCGGCAACCCTTAGGCTAATAGCAAAGGGCAAGATATGGAGATTCACAATGCCAGACGAAGCACAGGGCTGGCTGGATGGCTGGAGAAGAGTCGCAAAACCAAAACATGGTCGGAAAGAAGTGTCGGCGGCGGAAGCAGCAGCAAGGGTCTCAGATTTCGAATCATTGACGGAACACCAACAGAGAGCAGAACATCCTCCACCGGGGCGGGAATAACAATCCCTGGGCAGATTCTGTAGTGAGTGTGACATTGGAACTGCCTATCGATGGACTCGGAAGTGGCGATTGGAGTCGCGACACTCTGCTGCCTCATTGAGACTGGCGCACACATGCAGATAAGATCTATGCCTTAATTTAGGAAAAAGAAATGTAGTATTTGTGGTATTATTTATTTTGGTGTGAATTGTGATAAGTTTTGCCCTGATGTATCTTGAAGGGGGTATGGGGGGGGAGTGACATCCTCTTAGGCCCAGGGCCGACCCAAGTTGATGTTGTTATTTAGGGGCGATAGGCATTCTACAAATTGGGGGGGTGGGAGGTTTTTAACCCACAGTGTAGGGCAGCAGGGAGGGGGGATGGGAAGTTCACAATGTCTCAATGGCCACCAGAGAGTTGGCATAGTTATTATGTTGTTCAAGTTAATTACCGAACTGGGGTGGTGGAGTGAGCTAAAGAACGATGATGGATTAAACCCAGATCAGTTGACTGGGGGTGAGTGTTTGATTAGCTCAAACGCTCCGTTCATCATCCCCTTTGGTATCGCTTTGTTCGCCCTAAGTTGGCAGGGTATGCCCAGACGTGGGTCCCTTGCTCACTTTGCCACTGGATTCAAGCTAGCCTGGCTGATGACGGCTGAATAGCCAGAAACCGGTCCCAGGATGCTTGTTTCCGGTCCAGGGAAGACATGGCTTGGCAGTTCGGGCTGGACTGTTCCCATGAGGCACAGGGTCAGACTGATTTGCATATGACCATGTCTGAACTGGGGTGGTGGAGTGAGCTAAAGAATGATGATGGATTAAACCCAGATCAGTTGACTGGGGGTGAGTGTTTGATTAGCTCAAACGCTCCGTCCATCATACCCTTTGGTATCGCAAGTTAATTACCAGGCAGGAATTGAAACTGGATTATAGTGTACCTAAAAGACAGGATGGGAGAGATAAACCCTCAGTATACATATGGCAGGATAGAGGTGACCAAGTAAGCACCGATGGGAGACAAGAGACACGATGTAGATAAAATTCAGGCAACCACCCAAATGCATACAAAAATGTGTGTACTAACATGGAACGTTAATGGCCTGGGACACAAAATAAAACGCACAGTAGTCTTGCAATATCCCCGTAGACATAACCCTGACATAGTACTAATTCAGGAACACACCTCAAGGGCAACACATGTAGGGCTCTCGATGGATTTGGTTACAAATTAGTGGCACATGCAGGATTTACTTCAGGGTCGAGAGGGGTTGGGATTCTGATCCGGACGGCGCTCCCCTTTTTAATGGGAAGAACTTGGTGCGACCAAATGGGTAGGTTTGTGGCGGTCACGGGAAGATGGGAAGGTAGGATCCTTAATATTTTCTCAGTGTATGTACCACCGAGACTACACACGGACACATTGAAAGACCTGGGCGCACTGCTGGAAGGTCTTCCAGACGGAGTGTTAATATTAGGGGGAGACATGAACACAATGATAGACCCAGAAATGGACAGAATAACAACCTCAAATAGAGAGAGAGCGCCTAACCCATTGCGAGACTTTGCTGGAGCTATGGGTTTGGTAGACCTCTGGGGGCTGCATAATCCAGAGGACAGACAATATACGTCCCACTCTGCCTCACACGGGGGGTATTCACGACTAGATTATTTGATGACACAGGACATAAATGCACACTGGTTCAAAGGGACAGAACACAAAGCAAGGGGAATTTCCGTCCGATCACTCCCCAGTAGAAACGCTATTGAAAGGGCCTATAAGAAACTATACTCTACCCCCCAGACTGGACCCATGGCTTTTCAGAGACAAACAGGTTCTGGACAAAATAGGCCAGCGTACTGATCAATACTTCCAAGAGATTGCAGGAACAGTAGACTCGGCCTGCACGCTATGGGAGGCATACAAGACGGTAATTAGGGAGCATGTTCAGGACATAGTGGGAGGAAAAGAGAAGGAATAAAAAATTCAACAAGATGCGTTAGAAAAAGCTACTACACAATTGGAAACAGTGGCTGAGGGCAATAGTGAAGCTGCGACTCAGGCCAGGCAGCAAATACAAATTAAACAAAAAGAAATTAAGGACATAGTAGAAGAGGCTGCCAAGAAATATGCGAGAGCAACCCAAAGACGACTATACGAAGTCGGTGACAAAGCAAACAAATTATTGACCTGGTTGGAAAAAAGAGATAAGGAACAGAGCTGGGTCCTAGAGATAAACACCACACAATCAGAGACTAAAAAGACAGGCGATGAAATCGCAGCAGTGTTTCCGGACTACTACGAGGCCCTATACAAATCCACGTCCACCAGAACAAGGGAGTATTGGGTAGAAATGTGTAGAATTCCTAAGAGATATCCCGGTTATATGCCTATCTCGGGAAGATAGCAAAGCGCTAGATGGGGAACTCACAACAGAGGACATAGCTACGGCGTTAAAAGACCTACAATCAGGAAAAGCAGCTGGTCCCAATGGCATACCGGTGGAACTGTATAAAGGGGTGGCCTCGGGTGTTGCCCAATATATGCTAAACATGTATAATGAAGCTCTCGATCAAGGAGAGCTACCAATAGACCAGAGACTTGCAATGGTAGTGGTGATTCCGAAACCGGGCAAACCACCGGAAGATTGTGGATCATGCCGACCAATGTCACTGCTCATTGTGGAAGCTAAAGTACTAGCAAAAGTACTGGCAAATAGGTTGAGCACGGTTATTACCTCAGTCAGACACCCGGATCAGTCTGGGTTCATGCCACATAGGAGCACTAGGCTCAACCTGCGCAGACTATATGCTGTGATGCACACAACCAAGATTAACCCAGACGAAAATGCGACACTGCTGTCCTTAGATGCGCGGATGGCATTCGACAATATATAATGGCCATACCTACAGGGGGTGTTGGAACGGTTTGGATTTGGACCCGGGTTCCGAGCGTGGGTACAACTCCTATACACGAGTCCATTGGCAAGAGTCAAGGTGAATGGGGTGATATCGAAGACACTGCAGCTTTACAAGGGCACGAGGCAGGGATGCCCGCTCTCGCCCATGCTATTCGTGTTGGCCCAGGAGTCTTTGGCAGCATGGGTCAGAATAGACCCACTAATCAGGGGAATAGGTGGAGAGGGACACTGGGTTGAAAAGATATCTTTATATGCTGATGATGATGTCACCAACTCCAGGTCATCGATAAACCGAATCATTCACCTATTCCACCTGTTCGGTACCTATTCGGGATATGTAATCAACTGGAACAAATCCCTTTTATATGTGTTAGCTGGGGCGACTCCGATATTACAAAGGAGCGCAAGCGCCCGAGTAATTCAAGACTCATTTAAATACCTGGGCATTATAATATTAGAAGGAGATAATACATTTATTGAGGATAACCTGCACCCCCAATTGGAGAGACTGCGTAGGGACGTGCAACATTGGAGGAAGCTGCCGCTGACACTGATGGGATGCGCTGCCCTATTCAAAATGATCGCATTGCCCAGATTCCTGTACACACTGCAAAATACCCTGTGTAAGATACCCACTAGTTTTTTTAAACAGATTGATACAGAGTTGAGGCTGCTATTGTGGGATGGAGGACAGGCTAGAATAGCCTTACAGAAGCTACAGCGTAGTGTTTATGAGGGACTTCTGGCAATCCCTGACATCCCAAAAATATTTTTGGGCAGCGCAGCTCATGACTATCAATGAGTGAGTGTTTTGCGGGGAGAGAAGAACCAGCATATGGAGCTGATCATTACAATATGGGAGAGGGAGGTTACCTCGCCGCACTGTATCACCGGCGATCGAATGCTGAATTGCCTACATATACACAGACGACATTACAGGTAAGGAGGGAAGCCAATACATTCTTGGGGTGGAAAGATAAATTGGCTGGGCGAACGCCACTCTGGCACTCCGAACACCTGCGAGAAGTGGGGCACCTAAAGGGCTTTGGACAATAGCAAACAATTGGGATTGAATATCTGGACAACATATGGAGGGAGCATGCAATGATAAGCTTTGCAGACCTGAAAGTGGAATACCACATGTCCGACAAAGAGTTCCTTGGATACCTACAACTTAAAAACGCCTTGGGGAGACATGTCCGCGAAGGGGAGCAATTACCAGAATATACCCCACTGGAAGATAGACTACTCATAGACCCCATGTTTGAAAAACCTGTCTCGTTGGTGTGTAAAAAAAATGAACAATTTTCCTGATCCCCTAACAACACTCAGAGAAGCATGGACAAAGGACCTAGGGACACTAGACGATGACGATTGGACAGAGGCGATACAGAGTCCGAGGGAGGTTGCGATTAGGGCACGGTTCAGATTAGTACAGCTACGCGTGCTCCATAGATCATATGGCTCCAGAGTATTCCTACACCGGATTGGACGTAGCGACACTGAACAATGTACACGTGGTTGTGGAGAAATAGGCACCTTCTTTCATATCCTGTGGGCATGTCCAGGCATACAACAATTCTGGAAGAAAGTAGTACAAGTTATGCCAGAAGTAATAGAGGGGGAGGTGCCTGAGGAAGCTAAATGGCATATTACCTGTGTGTCGGGGGAGAGAAATGGCCAAAACATGATAAGGCATGGCTCATGACAGCGGGCATTGTGGCCAAACGAAATATTGCAAGGGAGTGGGGTGCGATCCTACCGCCAAGTATTGCCAAATGGAAAGAAGACCTGGATTGGTGCTGTGGCACCGAAAAGGTGGTGTTCCATGGCAGGGGTTGCCCGAAAAAATGGGACAAAATCTGGGGGAAATGGGCACAATATCAAGGCCTGTGAACTGGTGGGGGGAGTTATGAATCCGGGTATTGGGTGGTGGAAATACTCTGCTTCAATTTGAGCTGTGCCAGGGTAGATATGTATGATACGATTTATGCTGTACGTAACAAGGGAGGGGGTTGTAGAGATAATAACAATGTCAATGTATGGATCTGTATTTGACCGATGTACTGCCAGGAGTTGGATATTTATTTAATAAAAAGAGTTACAAAAAAAAGAATATCGACTTAAGGTAAATATCGATTTTAAAAATATCGAAGTGTTTAATATCGTTTGCAAAAATATAGTTGTTAAAAATATCGTTGTTTTATTAATGTTATGTATTTTAGTATATATTTTTATCTGTATGTGATGTATGTTTTTTGTATAAGAATTGTTTGTATTTTTAATATATGTGTAAAATGTTTAGTAGTTATTAATTGTTTTTTTATTTGAGAATTTTGCGTTTTTAGTTCCGTAGTGGGTTGTGGGTTTATAGGGGAATAGAGAGGGAAGTAATTTAAGTATATTAAATTTATTGATCATTTTTTATTCATTAATATGTGTTTCATTGAGATGTTATAGTGTTAAATGTGTAAAGTAATTTATTATTAATTAATTAATAATTGGTTGTTAATTAATTTGAAATATTTAATTGGTAATTATTTATGGTAATTGTGTAATTAATTTTAGGTGTGTGTTGTGGTGTTTATAGGTGTAAAGGGTGGGAAGTAATTTATTTTTAATTTATGAATTAATAATTGGTTAACTAATTTTAATTAATTGGTAATTAATTATGGTAATTGAGTAATTAATTGTACGTGTGTGTTGTGGTTTTTATATGTGTAAAGGGTGGAAGTAATTTATTTTTAATTGATGAATTAATAATTGGATGCTAATTAATTTTAATTAATTACTTGGCAATTAATTATGATAATCATGTAATTAATTTTAGGTGTGTGTTGTGGTGTTTATAGGAGTAAAGGGTGGGAAGTAATTTGTATTTCATTAATATATAGTTGTTAATTATTGTTCATTATTTGATATTTATTTTGGGTAATTGTTTATTTTTTGTATGTTGTTTTTACTTTTAAAGGGGTAAAGGGTGGGTATTAAATACATTTTAATTACTTTATTATTAGTTGTTAATAGTAATAGTTTTTATTTTAAAAATAAGTTTTAATTGTGTTTTATTATTTTATAGTTTAATTTAGGTGTGTGTTTTGGATATTATAGTGTTGAAGTGTGTGTAGTCAATAAATGTTTATTAGTTTTTTTCATTAACAATATTTTTTAATTGACTATTAATTATGTTAATTATGGAAGAAAATTTAATTAAAAATGTTGAAGTGTTTTGTTATTGGTGTGGTGTTATAGGGTAGGAAATAAAATAAATACATTTATGTATTAATTACATTTTTTGTTTGTAAATATTTTCTTGTTTAAAAGAATTATTTTTTATAAATGTATTTATAATTTTATTTTATATATTATTTGTAGGATTTTGTTATATGTAATTAATATTATATGTTTTCTGTTCATATATTTAATATATTTGATTTTTCATTTTTTAAATATTGTTTATTTATTTTTATGATTTTTTTTAGTTTTAATACTTTTTATTTTAGTATTAACTGTTTGAGTGTGAATAGTAATTTGTGTCTCTCCGCTATCCAACACTTTCCCTAATGTTGCACTTACTGGAGTGGGAATAGTAATTTTTACTCCTCCGCTATCCAACACTTTCCCTACTGTTGCACTCACTGGAGTGGGAATAGTAATTTTTACCCCTCCGCTATCCAACACTATCCCTCCTGTTGCACTCACCGGAGTGGGAATACAAATGTTTACCCCTCCGCTATCCAACACTTATCCTACTGTTGAATTCAGTGGAGTGGGAATAGTAATTTTTACCCCTCCGCTATCCAACACTTTCTCTACTGTTGCACTCTTTGGAGTGGGAATAGTAATGTTTGCCCCACCGCATTCCAACACTTTCCCTACTGTTGCTCTCACCGGAGTGGGAATAGTAAATTTTACCCCTTTGCAACCCAACACTTTCTCTATTGTTACACTCACTGGAGTTGGAAAAGTAATTTTTATCCCTCCGCTATCCAACGCTTTCCCTATTGTTGCACTCACTGGAGTGGGAATAGTAATTTATACCCCTCCGCTATCCAGCACATTCCCTACTGTTGCACTCACTGGAGTGGGAATAGTAATTGTTACCCCTCCGCTATCCAACACTTATCCTACTGTTGCACTCACTGGAGTGGGTATAGTAATTTTACCCCTCTGCTGTCCAACACTTTCCCTACTGTTGCACTCTTTGGAGTGGGAATAGTAATTCTTACCCTCCACTATCCAACACTTACCCTACTGTTGTACTCCTTGGAGTGGGAATAGTAATTTTTTCCCCTTCGCTATTCAACACTTTCCCTATTGTTGCTCTCACTGGAGTGGGAATAGTCATTTTTACCCCCCCGCTATCCAACACTTTCTCTACTGTTGCACTCACTGGAGTTGGAATAGTGCATTTAATTCCTCTGTTATCCAACACGTACCCTACTTTTGCACTCAGTGAAGTGGGAATAGTTATTTTGACCCCTTTGCTATCCAACACTTTTCCTACTGTTGCACTGATTGTATTGTGAAATTTAAGTTTATATATTTTTTAATAGTTTAATGTTTGAATTTATCGATTTTTGTTTTTAGTATTTTAAATCATTAAAATATATTGTTATTTTGTATATTATTTTAAACTTTTAACATAAATTAAAAATAATAGTTTATTAATTGTTTTAAAGTAAATATATATGTATAAATTATTGTTTGTGTGTTTATTTTTTTAAGTTTATTTGTTATATTTTATTGAAATGTATATTACATTTATTTTATTTTGTTAAAATTATATTTAATATTTAATATATATTATTTTATATTTATATAAAAGTCGATATTTTATACATCTATACTTTTTACATCAATATTTTTTAGTCAATATTTTTGTACTTACCTGTTTAAGTATAGGAGTCGATATTTTTGTTGTCTATATTTTTTACTCGATATTTTTTACATCGATATTTTTTACATCGATGTTGTGTCAGTGAACCAACCTGGACCATATCAAGTCAAAATGGTGTCACTTGTGCCTTCACATGGTTACAGGTTTGTCTGTTTCAGTTTGTCTGTTCCTATGGCATATACTAGATTCACCCAGACATGTGAGGCAGTGTTTCAATTGGGAGAAGTGTGGGAACACAGGGATGTTAAGACTTTGGCCACTGACATGAAGGGCCTAATTTTCTGTCACATGGGAAAAATATGGTCCATACTTTGATATTCATAGGGCATTCAGAGTAAGAAAAGATGCTGGAATCAATGCAAGTCTTACCGCACAGAATTCCCCTGGTTCGTTAGGTTTCAGAAACGCCCAGGCTTCGTATGGTTCCCTGTTGCCGACTGGCTAAAAATTCTAGTAGTGTAGCCATGAGTCATGGCAAGTGAGAGGATATTGGAAATTCTTTGAGAGTAGTGTTTATATATGGCTGGCAGAGAGGGGTTTAACTCCCCCACTCTGCTTCTCTTTGGATGCAGAAATACTGCCTAGTACTCAGGGATTGGGGGGTGGGGGCCAATGCTAAGATGGCCAAGTGCCCCACACTATTCCTTTTCTCACTTTCTTCAACTGGTGGCCTCTGGAGAGCTTTCACCTCTCCCCATCTGGTGGACTGATTCAGATATTTAATATCTATCTGCCCATCCGAGAGGTCAGAAAACCCACCAGACTATCAGCAAAAAAATGATAAAGGGAAGGAGGTGCACTGCACTGCTGCCCCCTGTTCCAGGCACCTGACAGTTTTTCTCCCATCAGAGGAATGGGCAGAAAGGTTGTTGGGGCTTTAGGGGTGGATGACCCCACCCCATACTTTAAAAAAAATAAACTATGCATGGCATGCAGTGGGTTTTCCATCCCATCCAAAGGTGCAGATTGGGGGCAAATCCCCCAATCTTCTCCCAAATGGGAAGAAAGACTGTTGGAGTTTAGGATTGGGGTATGTTTCAATGCCAGGACAGGCCAGCTCCCACCCCACTTAAAAAAAAAACTATCGCCAGAGTCAAGGGGGTACTCTGCAACCCCTGGGAGGGCCAATTGAAGGTGAATACCACAATATGCCCAACGGGAGCATAAAGGCTATTGGGGCTTTTTGGGTTGGGCTAAGGTCCAATGCCTAGAAGGGCCGGCCCCAACACATTTACATATATAAATAAAAATAGCACTATTGTCCAGTAGGCTTTCTGCTTTCTTGGGTAGGGCAGATTTTGCTTAGATTCCCAAATATACCCCCTTGGGACAAGCTGGACCCATCCCATTAATTTTTTCAATAACATTCCTGTCTTCTAGAGGGCTTTCTGCCCCCTTGGGAGCAGATTTGGGGTAAATCATCAACTCGACCTGCCGGGAGGGGTGGTCAAAAAGCACTTTTTTTGGAGGGATTACTTTGCCATGCCTAGGGTGCCATTTAGCCCCTTGTAGCTTCCCTGCTGGCTAGTGGGTGGATCCCTGTTTGGAGATTGCCCTTTTGTGGTGATCCCTGACCAGAGATCCTCTTGAGAGAGTTTCCATTCAAAAGGTGACATTTCCCCCTCTCCAGTGGTACCTCTCCCATAGAGTTCGGCTCTAAGGGGGATGAGATATGCCCTCAAGCACCAATTACAGGCTCTGGCTGCTT
Organism: Calotriton arnoldi; assembly: GCA_963921515.1. Taxonomy (NCBI): domain Eukaryota; kingdom Metazoa; phylum Chordata; class Amphibia; order Caudata; family Salamandridae; genus Calotriton; species Calotriton arnoldi. The sequence goes on along the minus strand of CAWUFW010005306.1, from coordinate 1,099,545 downwards.
TCAGTTTCAGTCTCTTTGAACTCAGTGCACTTGGCGTGCTGCTTATCACAGAAGCAAAAAAAGAATTGGGCTGCAAGGGAAGCTCTTTCTTGCAGCTTATCACAAGGATTTTCTGCCTGTAGTGGAAGGACAAGATGTTCACAACCTTAGTATTACACTGGTAGTGTGGAGAATGTAAACAACCCCTTCTCTACACTGTAGGGGTTAATAGATATTGTTCTGCACTGTTTTCCCCCAATGCAGTGAATGTGGTTGCTGCAGTGTATTGAGTGGAAAAATAATAAATCTGGCCCCTGGTGCTTTAGACCTCTGCAGTTTCTAAACATATGTTAGCCGGGTCTGCTTTACATGTAAAGCAATATGGGTTGGACATGATTCTAGTGTTTTATATACATCCAATGTGTTTTTGTTGTGAAAGCTTTATTTTACATGGACGGGCAATGTAGATATCGAAAACTCTGCTTTTCATTGCAGTACCTATAACCTGAATTATACTTAACTTATGCTTTCCGTAGCAATATCTATACCCTCATATACATCAATAGGAAGGTAACCTGCACCATCTGTAGCACAATCAACAGAAGCCATGGATATATGTAGAAGCGTGCTCTCATCTGTCACTGGCCTTTCTGAGCAGTGATCACACCTGACATCATGGAATTTTATACAGTGATCTGGTATACCTTAGCAGTACATCTAGTGGACTTGCCTGTGGAGCACAAAACTGCATATGAACACTTGTACAGCAATGGACAGAATTTAAAACTGGTGGTATTGCATTCTGTATAGGATTTCACAGAATGGATCAACTGTGTCGGGGAGTCCTCACTTTTTTCATGGCATAAACGTTTTCCTTATTTCCATCCAATTTTTGTTTCTTACACACAGTTTCTGGATTGGTATACATGATTTTGTACTTTGGATAAATATTGCAACTGGATACTAAGGCAAATACTCAAGTATTGCAATATTTCATTAGTATTACGACCGACTTGCGGGAGCGACGCACTGAGTAAAGAAGCAAGGGAAATCAGGGAAATGAACGCTGAAGCCTTTCTGGAAAACAAATATACAATAAGTCAGGTACCATTAAAAAAAAGCAGACCTCGGCGTGCGCACTTGTTGCACAGTACTCTGTGGATCTACCTACAGCGTCGCATGCTGAGGATTCTGATTGCAGTTTTTCATCTTCAGGTTTTAATGTTTTGAGAGCAGCTGACTTTGCTCTAAAGTTAATTCAGTCTAAGGGCCTGATTTAAATGTTGGCGGGACCGCAATGGAGTGGGCTTTTTGGCGGTCTTCCCACCTGCCTACCTGGCGATCCTCTTGCCCAATTTAGATGCTGGATTTGAATAAGCGAGAAGACTGCCACAGTCCGCCGACTCCGCCAGGACTTCGCTTCTCGCCTCAATGGCCAGATGGGCAGGAAGTGAGGGTGGGGGAACTCCAGCAAGGATTCCTGCTGTTGGTATTTGGATCTGGCCTGTTTTTAAGGGAATTCTGGATGGAATCCCTCCCACTTTGAGTGAGCGGAATGGGACAAAAAGGGGTGTAAACTCACCTTTTTGGGGGTTCAGGATGCGGTTTCCTACTCTTCACCTTTGTCCAGGCCCCCCCGTCCTGCTACAACTTGACAGCGACGGATCGGCACCCCATTTTGACGGACCACAACGTAGGTGTCCGTGGTGTATGTGCCTATGGATTGCATGATGTGTGTATGTTGGTGGGGGGCAAGGCAGAATGTACACATAATGCTCACCACACATTTCCTACATACACATATATACACAAACAGAACATATATATATATGTATATATATATATATATGTTTTTTGTAAAAAAAATGAATGCCACTTAACTGGCTCCCCACCACCGCGGTCGCCCCTTGTCAGGACTCTGCCACTAGGACCCCGCCAACCAATTGGGAACATCCAAATCAGATCTGCAGTACCCAGCTGCTAAGACGGTGATGGCAGGACCTTCACCAGCATGGAAGATCGCTACCACTGGTGGTCATCTCTGTTTGCATATACATCTAAAAAGTGTGGGCGAGCCGGCATCGGCTTGGTTGTCTTTCATGGCCCGCCGCCATGGAGGGACCGTGGGAAGACCACCAAGATCTAAATCAGGCCCTTAGTTTCTTCATGTTCATTTTCCATTCATTCAGGATTGGATTAATGCTGAAATCGTCAGATACCTGTTGGTTGGTGAGTTCTTGGATCCATGGGACTAGGAGATTCTTGGCTCACCTTCAAGTAAGGTCTGCCTATGCTATTTAGGTAGATTATGTTTTATTTTAGATTTCTAAAAGGACACAAAAGTAAAAGATTTAAAAATAAGTTTAGGAACACCAGCGGACATTGTTAGTTTGAGGACTGATACAGGAAATTGTGGTTTGTATATATGACTCTTATCTACAAGACAATATTTTGCTAGGATGTGTTTTATATGGGGTAATGCTAACACCATTTATGTACATCTTTAGCCAAACCATAGAGTTTCACCAATATATTGTCTGGAAAATGTGAAAGGTATTTAATCAAGAGATTCTCAGTTACCTTGACATGTCCATTTAGCATATTAGGATGTTCTGTTTGTTGTAGGCGTGATAAAAAAGGTTGTTTACTTCTTTTTACATTATCCGCATTGAAAGGCTTATACAGTGAACCTCAACCATAGCATTGTTTAAGTCTTTGCGTTAATAAATTAGAAGGTGAACTTCCATTGCCTGCATGCAAACATATCTAAGTGTTTATGGATTGTGATAACTCCAAAAATCCGTGATTCTCATTAGTTCAGAAGTGAACTCATCACTTATTGAGAAGTCTGACCCAGACTTCGATGTCCATGACGGAGCTACCGATCTGGTGTCTTTTGTTTTCCTTCTCTTGTCCAAATCCTCTTTTCCTCTCTAGCTTGTTTGTACCTGTCATTCTTGCTTACTAAGGAGTTACAGACAAGCAGTGTAGGATGAGCGGATCAAGCACCAAGGGAAATCCAGATCATCTCCTCAAGACAGCTACACTACTATGCAATTATTGATAATTAGTACAATTTAAAAATAAATTATGGCATGTGAACCCTTTCTAAACTTTTCTGAGAGAAACCCCCATCCCAACCTACTGAAGAAGAACAGACTTGTTTTTTATGCTACTTCAAGTAATGCATTGTGGAGCTGGCTTGAAAGTTTTTGCCTGGGCTAGTTTTGGTACTATCCCTACCTACCTGCCAATACACAAACTCTTGGTCTCTTTTTATCTCTCTTTCTCTCTCTTTCATACCTATGTATAAGCAAATGTTATGTTATGTTATGTTCTGCTATTCTATGCTATGCTATGTTATGTTATGTCTATTTTTAGAGAGTGCTGTCACCCACGAGGGTACCCTGGCACTTAGCAGCTGTAAGAACCTCGCATCAGAGGCGGAGGGGGTTAGAGCCAAGTCTTCAGCTTGTTGGGGAACTCCAGAAGCAAGCAGGAGGCTCTGATGTGAAGTGGAGTCCGGCTGAGCAGAGGTGTTTGGAATGTTGTTGGAAGGAGATGCAATTGTTCAGGTAGGCAGGGCCTTTGGTGTGCAGTGATTTGAATGTGTTGGTGAGGAGTCTGAAGTGGACATGCTTGTGTATTGGGAGCCACAGGAGCTCCCTGAGATGTTGAATAAATATGTTAAATAAATATAAGCATTAACTTTTAGGCACAGGATACAATGGCTATAGGGGCTTTGGGTGGGGAATTGCATTAATAAAAAGGTATTAACTATTAATTTATACTTTCTTTGTAACAGAAACTATTGATTAAGAAAATGAAAAATAAGAACATTAACTTGTTGGCTTGTTATTTAAAGGACATAGGGGTTTTGGGTTGGGAAGTGTATTAATACTCATGTATTAACTATTAATACCCAGGAGTAACATTCTGATATGGTCTCCTACCCTCTGTGATGCTGCTTCAGGACGGACCTCCGCCCTGTGGATTCAGCAGAACTTCCAATCAACTGTGGTGTCTGCTCAACTTCCTTGTTGCTCAAATGTGAATACGTCCGGGCTGAGTCTTCTTCCTCTGGCTGCAGTTGGGTTTGAGGTACTAATCAGCTCCAACTGTGGCTCGCCAGAATGTTGCTTGAACATGAAATACCTTGTAAAAACAAGAGGCAAGAGGCATTTGGCAAATCAGGAACAATTTGTTTAATTAAACCAAGTAGCAGGGAGCATAGTCACACTCATAGGTTCTGAGGACTGTCTCAATTTACAATTGGTGTAACAAGGGTTTTTATACAGTTCATTAAATGCAAAATAATAGTTCTGACAATCCTTTTTTGGTAAGAAATGTAAACTGCTGTCTTTTCAGTCACAAATTAATGTGTTCGATGAGGAATCCAGACGGGCCTCGACCTTGCGTGGACACAATGCAGCTAGTGGGTAACCTGTTCAGATGTCTGCCATGGGGAGTGCGTGATCACTGCATGTACTGTGTGTGCTGTGTCCTGATTGGCTATGTATTCCTAACTTTATTTGGCATCTGACTTTATGGTGTTTTGAGAATGCGTGCACCCCTCCGGCCATGTGTGCTTTATTGGGGCCAATCTTCCTTGACCATTGTGATGTTGCTGCGCCTATCTGCGGGATTGATGTGGGGTTTCCTGCATTTGTCTGCCAGCTACATGCCACCCCACCTGTGACCTGTCCATCAGTGACCTCGAGCCTGGGTCTCAGAGCCTGCCTGACCACGTATTTCTGAGTCAGAGTTGATGTGGAGTTTATAACGGGTGAATTCGTCAATAAAGAAGCAACTTTGATTTTACATGAATGTATCATTATTCATTGTGGCATGGACTTTCTCAATATTAACAACACCCATGATACACCACTGGGATGCTATGAGTTAGAGGGTATTAGCCAACACTTATTAAAGTATATGGGCCTCCTAGCCTATCCACAGCCTAAGCAGAATACTGACTACAAAGGGGACATTAAAAATAACTGCAAAATGAACAGATAGAGCGTAATGGAAAAACAAAAAAAACAGAACGGTTAAAACTGTTAAAAATAGTAGTAAAAAAATTTAAAATACAAAAAGAGTGGGACTCAGTTCTCATTAATTACCAATCACTTGAGATGGTATGGTGAGTTCAATTGAAATCTAGGGCCCTTATTTATGGGGATTTGGCGTAGGGTAGCGCTGCCCCACCCCAAAGTGAAAGGGCAGGAATGCACTGTATTTATGCAATACAGTGAATTCCTGTCCTTTCTCCCTGCGCTGGCACCGTCTCCGCTGCCTAGCGCCAATGCAGGCACCCTTGCACTATGCAAGGGTGCCTGTGTTGTTGGCAGGATTGTTTTTGTGCTGGAAGGGGCTCCTTTCTGCACAGAAAAAATCCTAAGAAGCGTTTTCCTCCATCTATGTGTGTTGCAGGATGTAAAACACATAGAAAGAGGAAATAACAAGGAGAAATAAAGACATTTCTCCTCATTCCACCTCAGCTTGGGAGGCGTAAGGATTTGGCGATTCCGTAGGTTTACATGCTCTTTTAAATCTGGGGAAGCGTCAAAATCTATGGGTGTTGCGTAGGAAACCCCACCACAACGCCCATGGAACGCCTCCCGAGCACAGAGTAAGGCAACGCAGTGATTTGCGCTGCCCTCCATATCTATTAGGCGGTTCATAGTGGCTTTGTTTGGCCTCATAGATATGATTTTGTAATCTGTGCTGCCTGAGCATCACAAAAAGTGACGCTCCAGAGGGGCATGGGGCTCGTAAATAAGCTCCTAGGATGTGATGGGTATGAGAACGTGCAATTGGTATAGCACAATGTACATTTGGCTTTAGTATATTTACAGTTTTAGCCTCGAAGGGTGATTTGAGCAGAATCAAATAATACATTTTAGAAAGTGATGAAGCCAGGATTGAAACCACGGGTTCTATGTTACAAAGACAACAACGTATGAAGGAGGGCATGCCAAATGTCACTCTACGCAGATTCCAAGTGAATTGTCCTGTGCATTACGACACTCTTTTGTATCTTATCTCCGATCCCTAGGCACGCAGTAAGTCCTCGATTGTGAAGTATTGTTCTCAGTTCCTTCAGTCGTTGAAATTAGTCTTAAAAGGTGTAAAACTGAACCATTCTTGTTTCCATTGTAAATTCTGTGTTGGAATGAAGGGAGTAACGCTGGCACGTCGACAGCATGTGAGTATTCATTCTCAATGCCATGCCACCACCTGGTGTACATTATGAAGATATGCAGCAACACATATTTGTCAATGATTTATGAACGTACACTATCCATGTGTAAACAAATACAACGTTTGCTGTATTATTGGCCGGTTTCTTTAAGCCTCCAAATAATAAAAGCAAGCTAAGTGTTCAGAAGTTTTTTTAATATTTAGTAGCTCCATAAGCCCAGCCCTAGTTATGCTGTGGTACGAAGTCTTATGTTATGTTCTGCAATGTGGCATTTACTAATTGTAAAAACCTAATAAAGTCGTGCCATGGCCTTGTCGAGCATGCAAGGGGACAACATGCTGAGCTGAAAATGGCTTCCTCAGATTATAGCCGTATTTTCAAAGCTCTGCCCAAGTCTTCACAAACTATGGGGCATATTAGCAAGGCGATTATCGCCACTTTAGCGGGACTTTTTCCCGCTAAAGCGGCGATAATATTATCGCCTTATCAACAAGCTGTCGCTAACTGCTGTTAGCGACAGCTTGTAGGCGATAGCGACCGGGTTGGGTGCCGCTTTGCATGCCAGCGATATTTATCGCTAATGGCATGCAAAGTAGGCGTTCCCCACCTAACAGCGACTGGAAACAGTCGCTGAGGTCGCTAACGCCTATCAGCGAGGCAGGGGCGGTGATTAGCGAACCAGCGCTAAACACGTTTAGCGCTGGTTTGCTAACACCTGGTCCCACCCTGACTTAGCCATGTAATCCAATGAGAGGTGGATTACATGGCTAAGTCCCCTCGCACTATCAGCAAGCAGAACTGGGGAACAGTGTGAATATCGCCTGTTTTCAGGCGATATTCACACTGTTCTCCAAGGTTTCTATCGCTTTGGAGATTAGCATTGCTGATTGCACGCTAACTCCGCGATAGAAACCGGCGATGCCTGGCGATAATTATCCAAGCGCTAATTGCGCTTTGCGATAATTATCGCCAGGCATTGCTAATATGCCCCTATGATCCGATCTTTTCGCACCCTGGAAATAGTGAGAGTTTTATTACAGTAAAGGGCAGGAGTAACTTACCTTCTAGGGTGGGGAGGGGAAAGGATCAACCACAAACTTGATAGTGGATTTAGGGACGTGGGAAGGGGTTTCTTCACATGGGAAAAAAATCCTGTGAAATAAAGAAGAAAAAACTGTATTTCCATATCGTGCTGCATTTTCACAGTACAGAATTGTAGCTTGTGTAGAATTCTGCATTGGATTAATGGGAGTATTGGGAGCATGCCATGTGGTATTCCCAGTGGTAGAGTTGAACTCCAGGGCCTGATACCATTGGGAATGCTCGTGAATTCCCAAAGGTAGAGAATCCCACAGCTCCAGCTTCGACAAATATAATAGGATGCAGGACCTTTGTTTTGACCCGCTTGTATACAAATGAGGGAGACATCAGGAGGGCTAACACTGACAACAGCTTTAAGGAAGCCCGAGCTGGTTTAACTCTGTATTTTGCAGACACTTACAGGGCCAAACGTTTACCCTCCAAAACGTCCAAGTCAAATTCCTTCTTTCTAAATTATGCTGAGATACTACGCTATATCGCGTACATAGATTTTATGTGGTAGATGTACATAAGGAGCTAAAGCATGGTGACAACGAGCTCTAAGCTAAACCTGTTCAAAATTGTAAATTCTGCTTTGTTTGTCACAGAATCTTTACTCTGGTTCAGGGCATTTTAATAGGTATTGATAATGTTTTACGCCAATGTAACATTTCTCTAAAAGTTGGAAAACGAGGCAGTATCTGTGAGGCCCAGGGACGGACTGGCCATAGCGGGCACCTGGCATTTCCCCGGTGGGCCGCCCGGGTTGGGTGCCGGTTTTGTTACAGGGCCGTTTTTGCAGCATAGCTGCAATATCGGCCGCTGTAACGAAATCGGCAGAAACCGGCCCTGGTAAACAGCTCGGCCGCACCCCCAAACCCCTGGGGGGCTGGCCAAGCACTTTGCCAGGGCCAGTTTTGGGTCCCAGTCCGGCCCTGCCTGCACAAATAACATGTCACATTTGTCCTTCACTGGGAACCAAACACCCCATTGTTTGTAGCGCTTGTCTCTCAGAGGGTAGCGTTGCAGAGCAGTCTAAGGCTTACTCAAGGGAGGTGGTGTAGGCTAGTGTTAGAACTGGGGGTCTCTAGTTGGCAGAGGTAGGTACCTTTGTCCAAATAGGGACCCTTGCTTCTAGTCAGGATAAGGGGGTACACTCCTGAAATAACCCCTGCTCACCCTCTTGGTAGCTTGGCACGAGCAGACAGGCTTAGTTCAGAGGCAGTGTGTAAAGCATTTGTGAACACATACAGTAATCCAGTGACAACACTACAAATGGACACCACACAGGTTGTATTATAAAAATAAGTATCTTTTATATAGATTTACCACAAGACCATAAACGACAAAAATAATCCACAATACTGTACTTTAAAGATGTTAGAATTAGCTTGAGTCTCTTACAATGGAAATGCGACACTTTGAGTTCAATGTACCTTAAGATGCGTAACGCAGGGCAACGAAAAGTGTTGCAGGGACGGTGATGCGGTAGTCCCTTACACGCAAGGACGGTGATGCGTTGAAGATCTGGTGCAAAAGAAACAAAGTGGCGTCTTCTTGAGGTTGCGACAACGAAGATGTGATGCGTGCACGCCCGACGGCCGTGTGGCGATTGCGATGAGTCTTTGGAGCCGCGACAGGCCCTGCGACACGTTTCCCTGGCGATGCGACGGCGTCTGATGCAAGGTCGACGATCGTCTCCTGGGATGCGGGGCGCGCCTCGTGGTGCGATGCGTCGGCGTCTGATGCGAGGTAGATGCTCTGCCCCGGGGATGCGACGGCATCTGATGCGACAGCGACACTTTTTTCCGGTGCTGCGAGGCGCTTTGAAGGATGCGGCGCGCTTCTTCGGGGAGGCGCCGGCGTCTGCTGCAACGTCGACACTCTTCTCCGGCGATGCGATACTCAGCGGCTACGGCGGCACGCTTCTTCGTGTTGAGTCGCGCTTCCAGCTCCCAGAGACACGCAAGTGTGTCAGAAGGTCCAATTTCCCAGCAAGGGAACTCAGGGGGAGCTGGTGGGTGAAGTCTGTTGTCCCTGAGACTTCAGCAGGAGGCAAGCTCTAAAATCAAGCCCTTGGAGATCCTTCACAAGTTGATGAAAGTACACACAAAGTTCCCTTCTCCTTTCTTTGGCAGTCAGGCAACCACTGCAGGCAGATCCCTCTCAGCTTAGGGATAGTCTTCTCCTCAGTTTCTTCTTGGTTCCGCTCCTCAGCAAAGGTTTCTTCATGTTTCCCAAAAGTGATCTAATTTCCTAGGGGTCTGGGTCCCCTTTTTATACACCTTTTCTCTTTGTTCTCTGGAGGCAGAGAGGCCTCTGCCTAGCCCTAAACCAGTTCTGGTCAGTCCTGGAGCACTTTGTTTTCCTGACTCCTTCTTTCCTTTCAGAATGTGGGGCAGAGTGCTCAGTCGCCCGGCAGGAGGTGGAGCCAGCATTGTGGAAGGCAGGCACAGCCCTATTCAGACCCAGGTGCAACTCCTCCCTCCACTTTGGATGCAGATCTTTCTATTCAGCCCTGTGCTGACTCACCCTGTCTCCTGTAGCCACCCCCAGCCCCTGTCACTCAATCTCCAGACAAGGGATACACAACCTAGCAGAGGCAGGCTTGGATAGTTAGGCAAGAAAATACCCACTTTCTAAAAGTGGTATTTTCAAACGCAGAATGTTAAAACCAACTTCACTAAAAGATGTATTTTATCATCCTGAGTTCAGGCATACTAAATTCGTTTTTCTACCATGTTCCCTGGGTCAGTTCTAACTATAAGGTGTAATAGTCAGTCTGCCCATTCTGGCCTATGGGGAGCAGGTAGCCTTGCAATAGTGAAAAAATGAAAATGGCTGTAATTCACTATTAGGACATGCCACACACACCAGGGCATGTCCCACCTTGTACTTACAATGCACCCTGCCCTAGGGCCTACTTTAGGGGTGACCAACATGCAGTAAAGGGAAGGTTTAGGGACTGGTAAGTGGGTGTACTCACCAAGTCGACATGGCAGCCTAGGCTGCATGCAGGCTCTGCAATGGCAGGCCTGAGACACATTTTACAAGCTGCTTCTGTGGGTGGCACAACCAGTGCTGCAAGCCCACCAGCGGCATTGGATTTACAAGCCCTGGGCACACTCAGTGCAGTGTACTAGGGACTGACAAGTAAACCAATCATCCAATCATGGAGTCACTAATACATACATCAATTTACAATAGGGAGCACTTGCACTGTGGCACTGAATAGCAGTGGCACAGTGCCCAAAGCATCTAAACCAGCAAAAACAGATCAATAACATTGGAGGCATCATCAAAAAATGGAAGGGAGACCCACGCCAAGGATGCCAGGTCTAACATGTGTCCCCTCCAGCTGAAATGTGGGGAGAACTACCCTACCTCATGGGAGTTCTCTTCACTAAGGCGGAAAAATCTGGACAGACCATCAGCATTGGCGTGTTCTGTACCAGGAGTGTGTTCCACCGTGAAGTCCATCCCCTGTAGGGAAATGGACCACCTCAACAGCTTTGGATTCTCACCCCTCAACTGCATCAACCATCTGAGGGGCCTGTGGTCTGTCTGAACCCGGAAGTGAGCCCCAAACAGGTATGGTCTCAGCTTCTTCAGTGCCCAGACCACAGCAAATGCCTCACGCTCAATAGCACTCCACCTCTGTTCCCGTGGAAGTAACCTCCTGCTAAGGAAGGCTACAGGTTGGTCTAGGCCCTCCTCATTCATCTGTGACAAAACAGCCCCCACACCATGCTCTGAAGCGTCTGTCTGAACGATAAACTCTTTGGAGAAGTTGGGGACCAGGAGCACGGGCGCCGTGCACATGGCTGTCTTCAAGGTGTCAAAAGCTTTTTGACAGGTGTCAGTCCAAATCACTCTCTTGGGCTGCTTCCTGGAAGTCAGCTCTGTCAAGGGTGCAACCATGCTGCCATACCCCTTGACAAATCTCCTGTAATACCCGGTGAGTCCTAGGAAGGCTCTCACCGCTGTCTGGGTCTTGGGGGCTCCCAAGCCAGAATGGTATCTATCTTGGGCTGTAGGGGCGCCACCTGGCCGCTCCCAACCTGGTGTCCCAAGTACACCACAGAACCCTGCCCGATCTGGCACTTACTCGCCTTGATCGTGAGGCCTGCCCTCCGCAGCACCATCAACACTTCCCAGAGGTGGCGCAGATGTTCTTCCCAACTGGCGCTGAACACTGCGATGTCATCCAGGTAGGCGGCACTGAACTCTTCCAGTCCGACCAACACCTGGTTGACCAACCTCTGAAAAGTGGCAGGGGCATTCTTCATCCCAGATGGGCATTGGTAGTGCCCATCTGGTGTGGAGAATGCTGACCTCTCCTTTGCCCCATCAGTCAAGGCGATCTGCCAGTACCCAGACGTTAAGTCAAACGTACTGAGGTACCGGGCAGCCCCTAACCGATCTATGAGCTCATCAGCTCTGGGGATGGGGAGTGTGTCAGTCCTGGTGACGGAATTGAGTCCTCGGTAGTCCACACAGAACCGGAGTTCGGGTGTGGCACCAGGCGCGGCAGCCTTTGGGACCAAGACCACTGGGCTGGCCCAAGGGCTGTGAGAGGACTCAATTACCCCCAATGCAAACATCTTGGAGACCTCCTCCTTGATGCAAGCTCTCACCCTGTCAGTCACCCTGTAAGCCTTGTGCTTGACAGGAAGACTGTCCCCAGTGTCCTCATCATGGACGCACCAGTCAGTGACACTAGGAACCAGGGAGAACAGGTCAGGAAACTGCCCCAACAGTTGGCGACAGTCACCTTGCTGCTCAGGTGTCAGGGAGGTAGAGAGGTTCACACCCTCCACTGATCCATCTTGCTCTTGGGCTGACAGGAGGTCAGGAGGAGGCTCAGTCTCCTCCTCCATCCCAGCATCTGTAGCTAAGAGCATGCCCACTTGGGACCTCTCCAAGTGGGGCTTCAGGAGGTTGATGTGCAGGACCCGCAAGGGGTTCCTGGGAGACCGCATGTCCACCAAGTAGGTAACAGGACTCTTGCGCTCCACCACCTCAAAGGGTCCGGTCCACTTATCCTGGAGCGCACAGGGCTCCACTGGGGCCATGACCCAAACTTTCTGACCAGGTTGAAGCTCAACCAGAGTGGCATTCTGGTCGTACCACCGCTTCATTTCCTCCTGGCTGGCTTCCAGATTTGCCTCAGCAAGTTGCCTGAAACGCCTAGTTTGGTTCCTGAAGGCCAGAATGTAGCTATATACATCCTGGGGAGGTTTCCTGGGAGATTGCTCCCAGCCTTCCTTGACCAAACTCAGAGGTCCTCTCACTGGGTGACCATACAGAAGCTCAAAGGGGCTGAACCCTAGAGACTTCTGTGGCACCTCCCGGTATGCAAAAAGAAGGCATGGCAAGAGGACGTCCCACTTACGCCTCATGGGTTCTTCCAGACCCATATTCATGCCCTTCAGGGTCCGGTTGAATCTCTCAACCAACCCATTTCCTTGGGGGTGGTAAGGAGTGGTGAACTTGTACGTTACACCGCACTCCTGCCACAGGGACTTCAAATACTTGGATATGAAGTTAGTACCTCTGTCAGACACCACCTCTTGAGGGAACCCCACACGTGAGAAAATTCCCATCAGTGCCCGTCCCACCACGGGGGGCGTCACTGTCCTCAGAGGGATGGCTTCAGGGTACCGGGTGGCATGGTCCACCAAGACCAGGATGAACCTGTTGCCCATGGCTGTCTTGGGGTCCAGTGGCCCCACAATGTCAATACCCACCCGTTCAAAGGGGGTGCTGACCACAGGGAAGGGCTGGAGAGGAGCCTTGTGCTTCCTCCCACTCTTTCCACTTGCCTGGCAAGTCTGACAAGTCCTGCAGTGAGTGGCGGCACTCCTGCGCATCTGGGGCCAAAAGAAATGGGTGACAAGCCTTTCAAAGGTCTTGTCCTGCCCCAGATGTCCTGCTAAAGGCACATCATGAGCCAAACCCAGTAGGAAGGCTCTGAAGCGCTGGGGTACCACCAGCACACGGGCTGACCCAGGCTCAGCAACCTTAGGCTCGCTATACAGGAGACCATTCTCCCAGTAGATCCAATGTGATCCAGACTGATCACCTGCTGCCTGTTCTGTGGCCTGTTGCCTCAGACCCACGAGAGAAGGGCACTTGTTCTGCTCCTTGCAGAACTCCTCCCTGGAGGGTCCTCCATCTTGCTGCCAATGGGTCAGCTCAGGCAGGTCCCCCAGTTCAGCTACCTGTTCCCCTGTAGGCTCCAGGGCATCCCCCTCAGGGTCTGCCTCCTCCTGGACCGTGGGAACTTCGGGGACGGTTTCCCGCGCCCCTGCCTCTTCTCTCTCCGGCAGGCACCTGGGCCTCCCTCTCAGGCTCCAGGTCCTCTTGAACACCTCTGGCTGCCATGGACCGGGTGGTCACACACGCCCAATCAGGCAAGCCCAACATCTCCAAATGAGCACTTTGCTCCACCTTAGCCCAAGGGGAGCTCTCCAAATCGTTCCCTAACAAACAGTCAACAGGCATGGCTGGCCTCACAGCTACTTGAAGAGTACCAGAGACCCCCCCCCCAATCAAAGGGAACCTGAGCCACCTTGCAGTGTCTCTCTGTGTTGTCAGCGGCAACAACTGGATAGAATGCATCAGGGACCACCTGCTCTTTAGACACCAGGTGACACTTGACAGCTGTCACACTGGCTCCTGTGTCTCTCAGAGCCTCCACCCTTTGGCCATTGATGGTCACCCACTGCCTGTATTTCTTAGTGTTCTCAGGCAGTTGGGTCCTAGGGACCATCTCAGAGTCTCCTAAAGAGACAAGGGACAATATTACAGGATCCCACCCATCTTGGGCACCCACCTCCTCCCCCAGGGCTACACTAGCCAACTGCCGGGGGACTGCACCAGGGGGTGCTGGCTTTCCAAACAAGGGGCACTGGGGTTCATTGGCCCTGTGGCCTAGGGCGCCACATCTGTAGCACACCAGGGGTCCCCTATGGACAGGTGGACCTGTCGGGGCCCCGTGCTTTTTCTCAGGGGGAGGCTGGGAACCTTTCAATTGGTTCCCTTGGGGTTTACTTTGGGGCCCTCTCTGGAACTCCCTCTGTTTACCCTTGTCCCCCACTCCTCTGCTGGGGACCCTGCCCACCCTTGGCGGAGTCTCCCACGTGACCCTTGTGGACCCGGGTGCTCACCCAGCGGTCCGCCTCCTCAGCAAGCTGCCTAGGGTTAGTCAGCCTACTCTCAATCAGGTGCTGGCGTAGCTCAGGAAATCAATTACTGGACAAGTGCTCCCATGCAATCAAATCAAAGAGCGCCTGAAAATCATTTGCTTTGCTACCCTTTACCCAACCATCCAAGGCTCTGCAAAAAAGGTCACATATTCAACCCAGGTACTGTTTTCAATCTTCTTACAGTTCCTGAACCTCTGCCTATAGAGTTCAGGAGTCAACCCATACCTGGTCATCAATGCATTTTTCATGTGGCTGTAGGAATTATAGACTTCAGAGGGCAAGTCCAACAAGGTATCCCGCCCCTCACTAAGGAACCGACCCCACAACCCCGCTCCCCAATCCCTCTCAGGGACCCAGTGGGAAGTCATGGCTACCTCATAGGCCTTGAACCATTGCCCAATATCATCATTTTTTAAAAACTCCTTAACCACATCCTTAGGAATATACACCCTAGCCTCAACAGGCACTGACGGTGTGCTGCCACCAGAGGGAGTAATCTCTAACTTCTTGGCTCTAAACTCCATCTCCCTCAAACTTTTTTCATGCTCATGATCCATTCTTTTCTCTTCTAAGGCCAACTTTCTAGATTGCAATTCAAATTCCAACTGCCCCTTGAACTTGAGCTTGGTCAGCTCCATCTCATGCATCCTACTCTTTTCTCTGTCCTCCAGCTCTTCTGGGGACAGACCTCGGACAGAAACACTGCTACCTATGGGGGAAGATGCTCTCCTCTCCCCTGGACCCACTGGCCCATCCAGCTGCTCATCTGCATTATCAGCCCCCTCCTCATTCTCAGGGGTTTTCCTTGCTTCAACCCAGACCCTCAGCGCCTTTTGGAAATCATCCTTCTTGGAGATTCCGGTCATAGAAACTTTGAACCTCCTGCAGAAGTGCTTGAGCTGGTTAACGGTGTAGCATTCCAGTTTCTCCTCTTCCCAATCATTATCAACAGATACTACGGATGCTGCTGTATCCATGGTGATTAAACTTGGCAGTTTTTAGCAAAAATAGAAAGTCCCAGAAAAGAATATCTACCAAAAGTATGTGGTTGCGTTATGGTCTGCACTCACTAGGTAGTGTTCACCAATCACTGTACATGAGTCACAAATGCAAGTCCAGAATCCTCACCGCTGACCACCAATGTTAGAACTGGGGGTCTCTAGTTGGCAGAGGTAGGTACCTTTGTCCAAATAGGGACCCTTGCTTCTAGTCAGGATAAGGGGGTACACTCCTGAAATAACCCCTGCTGACCCTCTTGGTAGCTTGGCACGAGCAGACAGGCTTAGTTCAGAGGCAGTGTGTAAAGCATTTGTGAACACATACAGTAATCCAGTGACAACACTACAAATGGACACCACACAGGTTGTATTATAAAAATAAGTATCTTTTATATAGATTTACCACAAGACCATAAACGACAAAAATAATCCACAATACTGTACTTTAAAGATGTTAGAATTAGCTTGAGTCTCTTACAATGGAAATGCGACACTTTGAGTTCAATGTACCTTAAGATGCGTAACGCAGAGCAACGAAAAGTGTTGCAGGGAAGGTGATGCAGTAGTCCCTTACACGCAAGGACGGTGATGCGTTGAAGATCTGGTGCAAAAGAAACAAAGTGGCGTCTTCTTGAGGTTGCGACAACGAAGATGTGATGCGTGCACGCCCGACGGCCGTGCGGCGATTGCGATGAGTCTTTGGAGCCGCGACAGGCCCTGCGACACGCTTCCCTGGCGATGCGACGGCGTCTGATGCGAGGACGACGATCTTCTCCTGGGATGCGGGGCGCGCCTCGTGTTGCGATGCGTCGGCGTCTGATGCGAGGTCGATGCTCTGCCCCGGGGATGCGACGACGTCTGATGCAACGGCGACACTTTTCTCCGGTGCTGCGAGGCGCTTTGAAGGATGCGGCGCGCTTCTTCGGGGAGGCGCCGGCGTCTGCTGCGACGTCGACACTCTTCTCCGGCGATGCGATACTTAGCGGCTGCGGCGGCACGCTTCTTCGTGTTGAGTCGCGCTTCCAGCTCCCAGAGACACGCAAGTGTGTCAGAAGGTCCAATTTCCCAGCAAGGGAACACAGGGGGAGCTGGTGGGTGAAGTCTGTTGTCCCTGAGACTTCAGCAGGAGGCAAGCTCTAAAATCAAGCCCTTGGAGATCCTTCACAAGTTGATGAAAGTACACACAAAGTTCCCTTCTCCTTTCTTTGGCAGTCAGGCAACCACTGCAGGCAGATCCCTCTCAGCTTAGGGATAGTCTTCTCCTCAGTTTCTTCTTGGTTCCGCTCCTCAGCAAAGGTTTCTTCTTGTTTCTCAAAAGTGATCTAATTTCCTAGGGGTCTGGGTCCCCTTTTTATACACCTTTTCTCTTTGTTCTTTGGAGGCAGAGAGGCCTCTGCCTAGCCCAAAACCAGTTCTGGTCAGTCCTGGAGCACTTTGTTTTCCTGACTCCTTCTTTCCTTTCAGAATGTGGGGCAGAGTGCTCAGTCGCCCGGCAGGAGGTGGAGCCAGCATTGTGGAAGGCAGGCACAGCCCTATTCAGACCCAGGTGCAACTCCTCCCTCCACTCTGGATGCAGATCTTTCTATTCAGCCCTGTGCTGACTCACCCTGTCTCCTGTAGCCACCCCCAGCCCCTGTCACTCAATCTCCAGACAAGGAATACACAACCTAGCAGAGGCAGGCTTGGATAGTTAGGCAAGAAAATACCCACTTTCTAAAAGTGGTATTTTCAAACGCAGAATGTTAAAACCAACTTCACTAAAAGATGTATTTTATCATCCTGAGTTCAGGCATACTAAATTCGTTTTTCTACCATGTTCCCTGGGTCAGTTCTGACGATAAGGTGTAATAGTCAGTCTGCCCATTCTGGCCTATGAGGAGCAGGTAGCCTTGCAATAGTGAAAAACGAAAATGGCTGTAATTCACTATTAGGACATGCCACACACACCAGGGCATGTCCCATCTTGTACTTACAATGCACCCTGCCCTAGGGCCTACTTTAGGGGTGACCAACATGTAGTAAAGGGAAGGTTTAGGGACTGGTAAGTGGGTGTACTCACCAAGTCGACATGGCAGCCTAGGCTGCACGCAGGCTCTGCAATGGCAGGCCTGAGACACATTTTACAAGCTGCTTCTGTGGGTGGCACAACCAGTGCTGCAAGCCCACCAGCGGCATTGGATTTACAAGCCCTGGGCACACTCAGTGCACTGTACTAGGGACTGACAAGTAAACCAATCATCCAATCATGGAGTCACTAATACATACATCAATTTACAATAGGGAGCACTTGCACTGTGGCACTGAATAGCAGTGGCACAGTGCCCAAAGCATCTAAACCAGCAAAAACAGATCAATAACATTGGAGGCATCATCAAAAAATGGAAGGGAGACCCACGCCAAGGATGCCAGGTCTAACAGCTAGTAATCGCCATTTACCAGTACGCAGAAATAACACTCAATACTTGATTGCCCAGTCTGTACTTTGCTTTATAAAAGTAAGAGTACATTTATTAAACACACACACTACTCAATACTATGCACCAATTTACAAATATACATAAGCTGTTGGAATTACTTTGTGACATTGCATAACATCTCCACCCCTCCCACGGGGGGTGGGGTCTAGTACCACCACTCCCATGTATGCACACCATCTTGCCCCCTAATGCAGTGGGTTGACACAACCTGGAGCGAGGGCCTTGCCAACTGGCACCATCTCAGTGGCGCCCCCACCCCATCATCTCAACAAGCATTAAAAATAGGTACACCTGCCCTGGTGACACATAACCCTGACTGAGCATCTCATACTGACCATGCAGTATACACCTCTACATGTTAGGGGCTAACAGTCTGGGTTGTTCTTCACCTAACGCAGTAGCAAGAATACATGTTTGGGCATCACTTTAAATGAGGTACTTATCATAGCTGATAACAATTATCATGCATTGCAATTAAAGCCCCTAAAAGGCATCACAGTTGAAATCACCGGATTAAGCATATACAGCCAGACACCCTAGCAGGAATGACCAGCAACTTAACCCCACTTGGCTATGACTTCACCTTACACAGGTACTTCACATTACACATGTACTCCACATTACACATGGGACTTTCAGTCCCTCTAAAAAGGAATAACATGGGTAAACGCATTTCTGGTGCAATTACACCTCTTCATCTCCAAGAGATGCCCTCTTCCAGACATCCCCAAGCTCAGCCCTTCACATTTCACTCCTTGGTGCCATCCTTAACGCACCACCAGCTGAAGAACAAAAGTTCCAGCCACAGAGTGCTGTTGATACCTAGGCTGAGCCCTTGAGGGGTTATCCTTTGCAAGTCCCCAGAGACTTAGGGAGGGACTTTCTGGCTTCGTGCTGGGGGAGACTGCGTTGCTCCTGCAGCTCCCCCTGCACCTTGGCACACACCTCGTGGTGACCCCATCCTCCTTGGGCCACCACACGCAGAAAAACAGGCACTTTCCTGCAAGCCGGCCCGGGCCTGCAAAGCATTATTGGGCGCCTCCTCCAGCCCTGTGAATACTAGAGCAGCGGCTCACACGCTGCTTGGGGAGAACCTCGCTGCTCCTGTCGGTTGCATCACGCTGCTTCGAGGCCTGGGGGCTGCATGGTCCCACCCGGACCTCGTACTGCCAGGTGAGTTGCTGGCAGCTCGGGGAGCCCACCCCTGGCTGCCTCTGCCACGTCTCGGGGGCCCGGTCCCACCCGGGCACCCCGTACTTCTTTCCTCTTCGAGTGGGAGGTGAGGGCAGCCCGGGGAGCCCACCCCCGGCTGCTCTGGCTGGCTCCCGGTCCGGCCCGCACCCTCGTGTGCGGCCGTGGGAGCCAGCGCTGCTCTTCTGGAATGCCCGCTCCGGTGGGCAGACACGGCGGGTCTTCGGGGGAGTGTGACGGCACTCCCCCTGCCTTCCTCCACCCGCGGGGGAGTGCGGCGGCACTCCCCCCTCCTCTTCCCTCATGTCGGGCCCGGGGATGGGGTCCCGGGCCCGGGGCCATCTTTACGGGGAGCGCAACGGCGCTCCCCGGCTTTGGCTTCCTCGCGGGGGGTTGCGCGATGGCGCCCCCCCTCCTCTCTGCCACCATCAGCGGGGCCTGGAGTTGGGATCCCGGGCCCCTCACACCATTCCTAGGGGGGGCGCGACGGCGCTCCCCTGTCTCCGGTTTTGGCGGGGCCAGGGTGGGCTCCTGGCACCCCACGGGGGCATTTTTCATGGGGAGCGCGATGGTGCTCCCCGACTTATCTTCTGCTGGGGGCAGCCCCCGGGACCTGACCCACCCCGGGGGCATATCCTGGACTGGCGGCGGAGCCCACGCGCTTCGTTGTCGGTCCACCAGAGGTCAAAGGTCGCCTACCTTCTGGGGGGCATATCTCAGCCCCCAGGGGACCGATCTTCCCAATTTTGGCCACTTCTTACTCCTGGCAGCGCACCCCAGCCACTGGGAGCACTTTCCTTTGCCCTCCTGGTCTCACGGAGGATGGATTCAGCAGGGAGCGGTCTTCACTGGCCCCCTGCGCCAGCCTTTCTCCTGGCTCTCCTCCTGGGCCTCTCTTCTTCTTGCGCAAAGGCCCAGGCGTCTGCTCACTGGTCCTGGACTCCCCCACAGGTGCAATCCAGGGTCCTGGGCCAGTCTGGAGGTTCTTCCTTCCAGCTGCCCATGGTGCCAGGCTCCAGCACCAGTCGTCCTCAGCAGACCACACCCCAGAGAGCACTCCTCTTCCTGTGCAGACTCTTTTTAAAGAATGGGGAGGGGGCTGGCAGGAAGTCTCTGTTTGCCCTATCACACAGCGACACATCACCTCTCTGCCCCTGCTCCCTCCTTCCTGCCCAGGCCTCTGGGTTTGTTCAAAATGGCGTCGTCCAGGGGTCTCATGCCACATGGTCTCTGAGAGCCCCTTCCCCCCTCGCTGCCTTCTCTCCAGAGCAGCTGGGGCCTGGCACCAGGTGTCAGCTGCTGATGGATGAACCTGTAGCTCCACCCATCTTCTCTTCTTGGAGTGGAGGACTTCGCCCTTGGAATTCTTGTTGTGCAGGGCTGGGCCTCTGAGGCTACAGCTTGGGGAGGAAGGTCATTAATTCAGCCTGGCAGGGTCAGCCCCAGCCAGGCCCTGGTTATGAGCTGACTCAGAGAAATATGAAATTTCTGGATGACCCAAAAGCAGTACAACTATGACTTTGGACTCTGCAGAATACCTCTTCTCACGTAAGTTACAGTGGACTTTAGTGTGTGTCTAGAATTTGTAGGCCCTAGGAAAGTGAAACTAGCCCATGTGCTCCCCATCCTCATAGGAGAGTAATGGAGTGAAAACAGTAAAGCACACTGACTTTCCCTCAAATGTTTCTTCCCATTGTATGAAGCCTATTCCATGTCACCACCCAGTTCTGCATAAGTCCTGCCACACCATTCACCTTGTAGCTGCTCCTGGGCTGCGCACGCCAAGAATCTCCCCTGCACAGCCCTTACACTTGTGTACACGCATGTACACTCGTGTCTGCATGTAACCAGCCCAATGCCCTTTACTCTGGCAGCAGCGCATCGGCCTACTCGCGCCAGGGGGACACCGGTAAAATACACATGCAGTCCTTTCATCATGAGTTCACTGTGGGTGAGTCCCAACTTATGAGGCTCTCCCACAGTAAAAGCTCAACAAATAGGTGTTCAAAAAGCGAAAAAACCGGGCGGCTCAGAGGGTCAGAACCACCTTCTAACAACTTCGAAATTACACCACAGTGCTTTTTTAGGTCGAGCCTATAGCGGCAGCGCGCATGCGCTGCTCGCTTTGCGAGGCATGCAGTAATGGAGTGTGGAGTGGAAGCTCCGTGGAAGCTCCGCCCATGTTTTTAATTGGCTCGTGTCATTGTCTTTCGTAAATGCAGTAATGGAGTATGGAGTGGAAGCTCTGTGGAAGCTCCGCCCACTCTCCACCCATGTTTTTAATTGGCTCGTGTCATTGTCTTTCGTAAATGCTGCCATCTGATTGATTATGAAGCTTGTTAGTCCCTCCTTATTATGGCCATGTCATCATTTGTACCCTCCCATGTCTACTGGCCCCTTTACTTTGAGTGTTACACAGTACGGTACGTGTTATTTAGACTGTGATCACTACTTTGTCCGTGCCTTCTACCCCCTTCTCCCCCCTCCCCCCACCCGCACTCCCGTTGTCCGTGATGCAATGCAATAGGTCTCACGTAAATGCGAGTCCTATTGCATTGCAAATGCTTGTTGAGTCTTTGTGTTTCACAAGCCTTTGACACCACACTTCTCACGCTTTATCTGAGGTCTCGCTGTTCGTAATTCTATGGCACTCGTGTGAGGGACTCTCGCTTTTGAAGCCTTAATAATAGTTTCAGGCCAGCCTTATCTCAAATTTTCAAGCCCCACCTAACCGGGGCATTATGTGTGGAGCCCTGGGGCACCGTGGGAGTCATGGCCCCATGTTTGGGAGGCCCCATCGCCCCACACACCTCTGTGTCGAGCCTGGCCTGGGCTCGGGATGTGGAGAACAGATCCATGTGCTGCGGGTAGGAGGCACCAGAGGCCGCTGGAAAGAGCGGAGGAGGATACGGAACTTCCTCCCTGGATGCCAGGACTGTGGTGCTCCGGAGCCGGGCTACGGCGGCTGCAGGAGGCGGCTGGAGCTGGTGCAAGGGGCACCTGCAGCGGCGCAGGCGGGTGCCCACTCGGGGTTTGCCGTGGATGTGGTAAAGCTGGACTCTGGTACCCGGGCAGCAGCCGCCGCGCCTCTCGTACCCATCAGAGATGTGGCTGAACCTCGAGGAGGTGGTGCCTAAGAGCGCCCTGAAGATCTGGGTTACACACAAGTCCAATTACTACTTCATCCTTCAGCAGCGGGGAGGGCACGGGGACAGCGGGGACCATTTCACTGGTAGGTGCTGTAATAATTCCCTCCACCGCCCCTTCCTTTGTCATACATATAGTGTAGAATTGATATAGTGATCTTTACCACACCTCAGTCCCTAAGTGCACCTTGTCAACACTCTGCCTTCCAAGCCACTCCATATTTTTCCTTGCTACTCCTCCGCCCCACATCAACCATGTACGCCTTGTCACCAAGCGTTCCCAAACCTTTTTGTCATTGCTTTTCTCCCATTGCCAAACCAAACACCCTCCAACTTTGGAGCTCTTTTCCACAAGCAACCTCGCGCCTCCTTCCTTCCCTGGGTGTGCTCAACCACCTTCCACCTGTCTTACATTTCCTATGTTTCTACCATTGTATTTATTTACTTTAGGGTTCATGTAACACACTACATACCATTTCAGCTGCCCTCAGAGGTTGGGTCATGGGAAACAGAAGGGTCTATACAAACTGATGGTTATTATGGTTTGCTTGCAGTTTATTAAGTCCATACTTGTTGCTAGCGCCTTGTTGTATACATCTGTTCCACTTATTATCAATGCTCTGTCATTAAAGCGAGATCTGTGGTGCAATAATGTTATTATGTTGCTAGTTATTTGTTTTCTACTTGTACCGTTGGTAAGGCAATATCCAGATTGTTCCATTAATCTTTAGCCCATGCTTGCTTCGACATTATCCCAATAGTCGCTGAGTTTTAATGCCCATGGTCGCCTAATCAGTTATGCCTGCTCTTGGAGGAACTCTATACCTATTTTCCTCAAATCATTATTGCAAAGTTTTTAACAAAAAAACACATCCTTGTGAAATCTGCACCGCAACATTATACTTGCCACCATGTTTTTATTTAACGTCTTTCTATAGAGCCACTGCACTAAAAGGTATTATTGTTCTTTACGCAGAACAAGAACTGTTGTAATTAAGAAATTTTAGGTAGTGAAATAAGTAGAAGACATTGGGTAAACTGGAGACAATGTCCATTATTCTTTATTGCACTCTAAATCCGAATTTAGGCTAAAATTATGTTTGCTCGTAATTTCGTACTCCGAGTTAGTGCACAATTTTCTCACTCTAGGTTCTTTGCCCCAACATAAATTCCTTCAGGTATAACCTGGAAAATTTGCATAGGGAAAATATATGAATTGCAAGTATGGCATGAATGCATCTGCATGTTAATCTCTCTTTTGACCTATATAACTTTGAATTTGCTGGATAAAATTGCCTGGGGAAAAATGCAAGCTGCAGTAATAATTTTTCCCAAGGGCAATTTTTATTGACCAGTCGTAAGCCCCATGGTAACTTAAGGTTCAGAATTGGTTCTGGTGAAGATGGATGAGATGAGTTTGTAGCTAGTTCCTCAAGGAGAGGATGTTCAGTTGGGTTATTGTGGAGGAAGAGAGTTCCAAAGGTTAGTTGCTGCACCACTAAAGGAATGTTCACGGCTAAGGATGTTTTGAATTTCGTAATTTCGAGTTGCAATGAGTCTTTCTTCCGATGCCCCTCTTTTAGAGGAAGTCATCAATTTGGCCAGATAGCTGTGTTTTTCTTTTTCCAGAGAACCTTTGTCATAAGGCAACAGATTTTAAATTTCATCCTGCCCTACATTAGAAGATAGCCTCAGTCTCAACACTGAGGAATTGTAGTCAAATTTTCTCTTGGCTAAGAAGCGTGAGGCTGTAGTGTGCAGAACAGCTTGGATTGGGCCGAGAGAGCACTAGGGCTCACCAGCCAGAGTGCCATTTCCAGTTTCCAGGCAGAATATGATTAGAGTATGTGCTGTGGTTTTCTTTTAATTTAGTGTTGGAAGGTTTTCAATTTTCTTGAGCGAATGAAAGGAAAAGGTTGCCAAATTGGGCTACTTTGTTAACGTGGTATGATAGTAGTAGTGTTGTTAGGTTGTTAGTGGTAAATTCCCAACTATTGTATTGAGATAGAGAGAGAAGAGGGGAACCTGTTTAGCTAGAAGTGCAGGGTAAAAATGTATTTTTTAGCTTGGGTGTGAAGAGGATGAACTCTTTTTGGGGATTAAGCATGAGAATGTTGATAGTAATCCACTGCTAGAGATTCATGAGACAAGTCAAGTCAAAGTGTTTTTAGCTAAGGCCGAGTGTCATCAGTATTCTAAGGGATGGAGACTCGAGATCCCAATGGAAGGAAGGAACGTAGTGGTTTAGGGTAAAGGTTAAACGCTGTAATTGTTGATACAGCGCCTTGGGAGATGCCGCGCATCATTTGTGCACTGTTTGAGATGTCATCTTCCCCAGCTGGGTGTGGTGAGATGATAAATATGAGAACCAATTCAGATCTTGATTACATAATCCAGATCTATGTTACAGCAAAGTTAGTGTCCTGTGGTGATCAACATTGTTGAACGCTGCTGATAGATCAAGTAAGGCGAGTAAGCATGGGTCATACCCATCTGGAAAGTTATGCATGGCCTTTAGGGTGTCTCTCTCTGCTGAAAGCAGATCTCTCGATTAGTAGTTGAGTAGGTGATTGTTATTAATATGCTTAAGGCACTAAATTAACCTGTGCCAATTCCTCAGGTAGCTTGGCACAATAGCAGTTAGACCGAACTTAGAGGCAGTGTGTTAAGTATTTATTCAGCACTTAAACAGTAAAAAATGAAAACACAATAAAAGAAAATCCCACACCACTTTAAAAAATAGAGAACAATTTAATAAACAATTTGATACCAAAATGACAAAAATCCTATCAGTTATGCAATTTTAAATATTTAAGTAAAAATAGAGAGAAGAAACAAAGTGCTAACTTTGGGTATCTGGTCACGCTAGACCGGGACAAAGTCACAAGGCCAGGTCGACCACAATGGAGTAGGGGCCAGATACAGGGACCAGGGAATTTGTGCTGAAAAAGTTACCTTCTCAAAGTCTGGTGCACAGAGTTCAAAACTTCAGGAATGCACAGGAGGAGCGCAACTGATACCAGCCAAGGCTCTAGGGCCTGAAGAGGCACCTCTTGGAGATCAGGAACTCACTCTAGCAGAGACCAGCAGGGCTCAGGCAGGTTATTTGCAGGCCCAGGCAGGGCCAGTTGCAGCATATCAGCTGGGAAATTGCAGGGAGGTCTCTGGAGCTTGTTGTGTCCCTGTAGCTCAGAACAGGTTAGCCAACTGACCCTTGGAGTCACTCTAGTAGTCTTAGGTTCAAGAAGATGATCCTCTCTCTTTCAAGCAGCGAGGCAGGCCTCAAGCAGCAGAGCAGTCCTCTGAAGCGCCAAGCCTCAAGCTACAGGGCAGTCCTCTGGAGTAAAAGCCAGTCATTCTGTAGTCTTCTGCAGGTCGAGGAGCCTACTGAGGAGTGGTTCTGAGGGTGGAAGTGGAAGAAACTTCTGGGGTTTTCCCCCCACAGATGGTTCTGGAATTTCTTTCCCCCCTGCCCTAGTCCCAGGGTGTCTGGGATGACAAAAGGTTAGTGTGAAGTCCTTTGTGAGTACAAGAGGTAGCCCCAATTGAAATGCAAGTGTGGTAGGAGACAGCTCCCTCTCACCTATCTTGTCAGAATGGCCCACCCTGCAAACACCCAGTCCCCCTTTGTGACATTGTCTGGGAGGAATACACAAAGTCAAATGGCAACTACACTTAGTCATGTGACCTAGGATGCAGGCGGCTGGCACCTCATGGTTAGGGCAAGAAAATGTCAACTTTCTAAAAGTAAAGGACACACAAATGATGGATGGAATGCGGAACAAATCAAACATTCACCCCCAGTCAAGAGATCTGGGTTAAATCCATCATTCTTTCGCTCACCATGCCACCCCAGTTTAGACACAGCCATATGCAAGTCAGTCTTGATCCTGCTCCTCATGGGAACAGTCCAGCCCAAACTGTCAATCAAGGTCCTCCCTGGATCAAAAACAAGCATCCTGGGACTGGTTTTGGGGTATCACCCCTCATCAACCAGGCTAGCTTGAATCCAGTGGCACAGTGGCATTTTCAGAATTGTGTCTTAAAATACAACTTTACCATTAAAGAGGATATTAAATTACAATTCATTTGCGTGGAAACATAACATTCCTATCTGTTCCCAATCAAATGCTATCATTTATTAAATGTAATAAGGTAAAACCCAATGTCATTCTATGGGAGAGGTAGGCCTTGCAGTATTGAAAAAAAAAGTCGACGTTTTTCATAGAATGACATGTACGACTTAATAGTACATGTCTAATTTTTTAAGTACAATGCGCCCTGCCCTATAGGCTGTTCAGGGCCGACCTTTGAGGTGACTTATATGTATTAAAAAAGAAGGTTAAGGCATGGCAAATGTTTATTTTTCCAGGTCAAAAAAGCAGTTTGAAACTGCACACAGGCTACAATGGCAGGCCCAAGACATGTTTTAAAGGGATACTTAAGTGGGTGGCACAATAAGTGCTGCAGGCCCACACATAGAATTTAATTTACAGACCCTGGGTACATGTATTACCATTTAAATGTGCCAATTTGGGTAAGCCTTTGTTAAGGGAGAGAGCACAAGCATAGCATAGGCTAGCAGTTGTAAAGTGCCCTAAAAGCCAATTAAAACTGGATCAGAAAACAGGAGGGGCAAAGGCAAAAGGTTTGGGGATGACCCTGCAGAGAGTGACAAGTTTAACATGACCTACCTTCAGCCAAAAGCCAGGGTAGACTAATCAATACCTTAGTGGGCTTCCCTGCTTAGGTGTTAGAGCGTAGACAATGAGCCTCTTCTGCAGTGGCACTTATCCCTCTGAATTCAGTTGGATCCCTCTGTTACTACTCTCCTGAGCCACCGGACAACTCATGGGAATCCTTATCTGTGGACTCCATCCTTGAAGCTCCTAACCTTAACCTGCTCACAGATGTATTCTAGTAGGCAGACAGTACCACCATACCCAAAAAGGTACTGTGGCCCATTTCAACCCTTTGATCAGACTTCTGTCCCCAACCTTAGGAAAACTCTGCTCAGAAGGACAACAACCAACATAGGCCACTGACAGCTGCCATTGTCAAGAGCCAGACTCCAGGCAATCCAGGGTTCTCTGACCTCTGAGGCTTCTCAGAGTGAGCTAAAAAGCCCCAGGGGTTAGGCACCCCCCTTGCACTCTCCCTCCCACCAGTCCAGGGATGGTGTCCAGACACTGGCCTTTCAGCCCAAGGTCTGTATCCTGAGGCTGCACAGATGCCTGGCAAGCCAGGACTTTTAGAGGGAACCCCCTGCCAAGAGTGACACACTCTGTCTACAGCATGCATGGGTCTGCCTGGTGAAGGTCTCTAGCCCTCTGTCTCTGTGACAGCGCAGAGAGCACCTCCAGGTCAGAAGTGGCCTCACCAGGGTCAGTCTTGAGGTGCTCTGCCTTCAGAGCTGATAACCCCTGATCCTCTGGTCCTCCCGGTGTGGACTGTCTCCACCTCCTGCCCTTCCCTTTCAGCATCTGTACTATCTATGTGGGAGTAGTATCCCCAGAAACAAGAGCTTTCAGGGCGCTTAGAGAGGCTGCCCCTCCCAGCTCTTTTAACACCAGTGGTAACTCATTTCCCAGAATACAGTGAATAGGCATTTGGGGACTAGTCATGGCCCTCCTCGAGCTACTTCCCCACCTTGTTCCAGGGATACCAGAGCCATAAGCAGCAAAGGCCTGCCTAATGACCTGACTCTCCCTACACACCTGTCCAGTGTACTGCTCTGGGGAAACCACCATGGTGTGGCTGACAATGGTAACCCTCAGAACAGTGACAGGGATCCCATTCTCTGTGATCTGTTGGAAGTGACTAATCTTACCCTCGGGGATCACAGACCTACCCTCTGAGCCTCTTTCCCAACTAATGAAGATCAGGGCATGTTCTACCACCTGCCATTGAGAACCACTTCCCTCTAAGGCCACATTGGCCACTCCTGTACAGTTCTTTAGGACAGACAGAGTTTCCCTGCTTATGTTCTAACTGGGAACACTCAAAGAAGTGGGGTTGGAAATAGGGTGCCCTGGGCCACTGCACACCACAATCCCCCTCATGCTTCAGACAGGCATGGGTACCCTTTCCCCACCTTACTCTGGCACTTGTCTGCGTCACCTTGGACCCCCCTCACTCTGTTGGGGGGAACTTAACCAGCCATCTTGGGGTCAGTCCCAGGTACCTTCCTAGACACTTTGGTACTAATCCAGAGGACTGCCTCCTTAGCAAGCTCTCTGGGATCAGTGCACTTACTGTCCACTAGGTGTTGATGCAGCTCTGGAAAACAATTGGTGAACATGCGCGCTCTGGCAAACAAATTGTACAGCCCCTTGTAATCATGCACATCACTGCCCTCCACCCAGTCGTCCAGTGCTTTGCATAAGTGGCCCACGGAATCCACCCGGGACTGTTGAGGCAACTTCTGGCTGTCCCTAAACTTCTGCCTGTACTTTTCCGATGTGAGACCATATTTCTTGGTAAGAGTGTCCTTCATGAGTAAAGTCTTCATCCTGTCCCCTTTCCCTAGCTCTCAAAGTGCCTCCCTTCCTTCACTGGGAATGTGCCACCAGAGACCGGCTCCCTAATCCTCCTCAAGGACCCTGTGCATTTCTAGGGCACTCTCATAGGCCTCAAGCCACTTAGCTACATCATTCCAACAGAAAAAGGTAGGCACAAAGTTCTTGGGGATGTGGACCCTTGTGTCTCCCTAGGCACTTCCACCACTGCTGCTGAACACTGTTGTTTGTTTGGCTTTCAGGTCGAGCTCTTCCAGACTCCTCTCATGAGCCAGCCTTCTTACCTCAAGAACCAGCTTCTTCTCCATTTTCAATTTGGCCATTTGAAGCCTGAATTGCCTTACTGCTTTCCTGTCTACCAGTTCCTCTGGGGCAGATTGTGGGCTGAGATGATGCTGCCAGCTTTGGTCTGGCATGGGACCTCACCCATATGGACCCCCTTTTCCACTGGGGTCACCATCAGGCGGCTATCATCCTCCCCATCCATTTCCTCCTCCTACTCCTCCTCAACATCCACCTCATCCTCCTCTTGTGCTGCAGCCTATATCTGAGGACCTCTCACCAGGCCCTGAGGGTGTTCTGGAGCTCTTTGTTTCTTGGAACTCTTGGTTGATGTAACCCCCTCTCCCAGCAGAATCCTTTGAGCTCAGTCACAGTGTAGCTCTCCAGGTTGCTGAGCTCAAACCCCATGCTTGCAACAGGCAGAGTGACAAGTGCACAAAGTCAGGTGGATTAGAAGAGAATTTGGAAAAAGCAAAAGATCAAGGATAATTTAAAAAAGAGGTTTATCTGGTATAAAATTATTTATTATGGTGTTACACAAAACCACTGAATGGAACTGCACAGACACAAGTACTGAATCCCACCACTGAACACCAATGTGAGAAATTGTTTTTTGTTTGAGGTGGGTAAAGACCCTTCTCAAGGCACGACCACAATCCTTGTCCCGGTGAACCACAAAAGTTACTAAATTAACCTGGTCCATCACCAATCCTCTTCCCCGCATTTTAACCTCGCGTGGGTAAAACTATGTGTCAGGCTCGGATGAAAGGCAAAAGCCCACTATGAATTCCTGAGAATTTCTTCTTTTTGACAGTGTAGCAGATTAAATTGTAATCTTGAAATGTTGAAGAGCTGCCTAATGAGCCTCTTTAATCATACATTTGCTTGTTTTTTCAGCAAGGCTATTATAGAAAACGGAGACCACTCTTTCATAAACTCTGTTAGGATCTGATTGAAACGGGGGCATCTCAAACCTAACTTGGATTGCATTATAGAAAGTGGAATCTTGAAAGTCTCAGAGTGGATGAATGGAGCAAAAATGAAGTTATAAATAAATACCATTCACAACTCCACCAAGTGAGCGAATGAGTCCAACTTCTACCTGGAGTGTAAGGTTAATGTTAGGATGTTAGGTAATAGTGCATTTTTAGAATAAAGATTTTAGGTAAATTTGCTAAAAAACTATAGATTCTAAAAGGGGAAGCATAAAATATTCTAGTATATTCACAGTATGCGAAGCAAGCCTGGGCGTTCCCTAGAGTGTGAGTAGTTCACCCAACCTGAAAAAGCTTGAGAAAACAGTAGTAAAACATTCTGAAAATGTAGTTCAGAAACTGCAATTTCACTTGGTGTATCATGTTTCATAGTAGCTGCTTTCACTTTTCACTTCCTTTCATGTTCCCAACCTCACAGTTCCTTTTTTTATTTCTTCAAATATCTTTATTGCCGTTTTCTTTAAATTACTTAAAGCCCCCCCTACCCAAGTAGACAAATAATCTTACAATCAATTCACATCCAATAAGCATAACAGAGTTAAATTTATCTATTTACACAAAATTGGAACTGTCTCATGAAGCGTGCACAAAAAAAAGAAAAAACCTAAAATATAACCCCCCTACCACCTATTGCCCGATCTTGGAAAAGAAGAAAGAAGCTCTTCTATCCCTCAGCCATTGCAGAGATCCAGCCCGAGAACGGAGCCCACACCCGTAGCCCTTTTTTCCTAGCGCCTTTGCCTTTTCATGCATAAACTGCCATCTCGGTGTGATACATAGCCATAAGGCGGGCAAGCCATTGTTGAACCAATGGTGGGGGGAGATCCAGCCAAGCCATCGCCAGGCACAGACTTAAAACCGTCACTGGGATGAACACAAATGCCTGTGCCTGACTTGGGACTGCTTCATTGTCAACCCCAAGTAGTATAATTTGTGGGTTTAGTTCAATATTCAGACCCACTCTACCTATCAGTCTCCCCAAGGCCGGACAGCTTGCAAACATATGTACCAAATCAGCACCGTATAAGTGATATCGGTAACAGTGCACATTTTTATTTCTGACCCATTTCACTATTTTCCCCGGGGTGTAGTATAACATAGCTGGTTTTAAAGTGCTGTACTTGCAAATTAGCAGATATTTAAATAGACTGGGTAAGGTTATGGGACTCAAAGAGGACGTCTTTTCCTGCCTGGACCTTCTCTAGCCACCACTTTTTCTGCTCGTCTTTGTCGTCTGGCATTAACCCATTTAACAGCTGAAAAAACATCCCAGTAGGGGTTTACGTTATCAGGGCCCTTTCGACCAACTTAGTCCTGATAAACCCTGCGAGACCTCCCGTTTTTTCCAAAGGAAATCCCGAATCTGAAGATATGTAAAGAATTCATTATGCCCTAGGCTAAAACTAAGCCACAGGGTCTTGAACGTGATTATTACCCCCTCCTGAAAGAAATCCCCTAGTTTGTTGGGGTCATCCTCTTCCCATCCAATCATGTGGATCCCAGAAAAGTTCTGAAAGATTAGGGTTCTTGTGCAACGGGGTATAAAAATTAAGCCGTCCCAAACATACTTTCTTCCGAACCACTGCCCGAATTTTAAAAGAGCAGCGGTGTGTCTTGAATCTCACTATTTTATAGTACCCATACTCAAGCTGCTGTCAAAGAACCCCACATACGTCATCCCCAATCAGGAGCTCATACGGGGTAGGATAGTCCGATCTGACCTCCCCTTTTATGCCAAACAAAGTAGCCATCTGTTGCAAGGCGGTGGCCCAGTAGTAAGGTCTAATATTAGGTACAGCTAGCCCCGCGCTCTTTTGGAAGAGTCAAATATTTGAGCACCCTTCTAGACCTAGCATATGCCCACAAAAATCAAGAGATCACACCTTCAATTGCATGAAACCATTGATTCCAACTTCAAGAGGGATAGTTCTAAAAAAGTAGAGGCTTTTGGGCAGAAAAACCATCTTAACCACATTAGTTCTGCCTATCAAAGACAATCGTAGGTTATTTATTCTTCCAAAAACTACCGTAGTTTTCTAGTAGGTAGCCCTTTCCACCATCCACCTATCCTCCAGCTCCACCTCTCAGTTCTTTATAATTTGAGTTTTGTCCTGGTTTAACAGATAACCCTAAAATTTGCCAAACTGGTTATCCTCATCCTCTATTTCTCTTAGTGCCATCCCCGGAGCTGAAGTAACGACCGCTAAGTCATCAGAATAAGTCAAGATTTTTGTTTCCCAGTCTTGAGATCTATCAGGCAGTATTCATTTGTTATTTTCTATCCTCCTTATCAAAGGATTGATATGCAGGGCAAATAGCAAGGGGGAACAAGGACATCCCTGTCTTGTACCCCGTTGTATCATTATCAGTTCCGACTGCCCCCCATCACAGAGATCCTTGATCTGGGCTGCTGATACAGTGCCTTTATAGCAAAGGCATAACTAGTCCCTAGGTCAATATTTTCAATCAAGGTCCAGTGATAGGGCCAGGAGACCCGATTGAATGCTTTTTCTGCAACGGGGTCTCCCCTAACTGCGGTTGCGCCAGAAAGTGTGATTATCAGCCTAATGTGTTCTGCTGTTCCTCCTCCTGGAATAAAATCATACTGCCAAGGAGACACAATTTTATTAACTATTCCAGACAGCCTTGTCACCAAAATTTTAGAGTACATTTTAGAATCGCTATTCATTAGAGTAATCGGCCGGAAAGAGCCTAATTCTAATGGGGACTTCCCTTTTTTAGGGAATACTATGATGTTCGCTTAGGCCCAGGACCCAGGTGGTTACTCCCCTTCTTGCACTTTCAGAAAAAGTTCCAACAAGTACTTTTTGAGGCTGGATGATAAGATGTTATAAAACTCTTTCGGTATAAGGTCAGTTCCAACTGACTTACCGGCTGGAAGAGCAGAGATTGATGATGTAATTTCTTCTGCCCTAATTGGTTGACCTAAATACTCCTGATCTTCCCCACCTAATTTTCCCATTGCGACCGAATTTAAATACCCTGTCATATCGTAAAACTCCATTCCCACATAATTGGAGTATAACTGCTGGTAGAATCCCTGGAAAGTTGACCTTATTCCAACTGAGTCAGACACCAATCCTACCAGGGGATCCCGAATTTCCGTTTTTTGAGACTGAACTGTCTGCTGCCTAGTCCAAGCTGCCAAAAGATGGATGTATGATGATACAACGCGATCATTTAGATCGCAGTACATTACATTGCTGTTTTTACAACGCAAGTCGTTACAACGACTTGCGCTGGAGGGCGCTGGACTTAGGAATAGTGTGATTTACTATTCCAACTCCAGTCTACGTACAGTAGGGAAGGTGTTGGAATAGTAAAGTACACTATTCCTTAGTCTAGAGCGCCCTCCAGTGCAAGTCGTTGTAACGACTTGCGTTTTAAAAACAGCGATGTAAATGTATTGCGGTGTTTTGACCGCGTTGTAAAGGTCGTTTTCCCCAAAAGATGGCCCACCCTCTCACTGTATTTGTAGAATTTATGTTTCTGCGCCATTCATTTATCTGCAGCTTTCTTTGTCGAGATACTCACTATTGCTGCTTTTGCAGCTGACCACCTTCATTTGTGCCGTCCCTTTGTACAAATCCCCCAGGTATAGCCTCTCTTTTTTTGGAATCACTGACATAATTTTGACGGACACAATATCGACCTACAATTATTTCGACACAAAAATATCGACCACACTAATATATCGACAGTATATCCTTATTTAAAAAAGACAAAAATATCGATACAAAAATATCGTACTACAGAAACATCGACATTAAAAATATCGTAAACATATTTTTCGGAGTTTAAAAATATCGCACATCATTTAAAACCATCGACTACGTACAAAATATCGACCACAAATATATCGACAACACAAATATCGTCATTTTAAATATATCAACTATACAAAACTACAGAAAACATTAAAATTAAACCACATAAATATAAATAAATACCTAAAAACACATTACAAATTCAAGTAATGTAAATACATATTTTTTTTTCTTCAAAATAACATAAGAAATAAATTAAAAAAATAAAACATTAGTAACAACATTAATACATATAAACTTTCCTAATATAAAAAGCATTTTTTAAATTTAAATATATAATCTAACATATAAACAAAACTATTTCAATATATATACAAAAAAATACACAACTAACTACTAATTAGCGTTTTCCATATTAGGAAAACAACTACCAATTTTTTTTTTTTTAAATACAAATTAACCAATAGAAACACACAAGTTTAAAATTAACCAATAAAATTGAACTAACAATATCCAAAACACTATATAACGAACAAACCTAACTCCTATTTCACACCTCAAATGAACAGGGGGCAAACAGCAGTGAACCACAAGGCAAGTACAAAACTGAAGAAGGAGAAACTCTGCAGAAATTGGACCGAAAAATAAGAAGAGCGACATACAAAAACTACTAAAACTCTATCAAAAGTAAGTAAACTAAAATATACTAAATAATACTAAAACTAAAATTCTTTAAACAATAATATACAAACGTTAAAAACTAATTTATATCTTTATTCTATTTTATATTTCCACTACAGACAACTCTAAAGAAAACTAACAAACTACAGAAAACACCATAAAAAGATACAACTAACAAAGGGGCCTATTACGATGGCTGGTGGAGACACGACCGCGGTGCCGGCGGTGGCGTTAACACCCATTTACCGCACGCCGCCAGCGGTCTTCACACCCGCCATATTAGGATGGCCACACATTGCCCATTTCCCGCCCGCTGCGGTGCGATGCCGACCGCCATCAAAGTGCGCCCGCCACCGCGGCGGAGTGAGCCAATCACCACACACCGCCGTGCGGAATGACGTCCCGTACGCCGAAGATATCACGATGCTGGAAACATGGCAGCGCACCGCGACGGAGAAACCGCACAGCGAAAGACGGCAGACACCACAGCAGACACAGAAAAGAGACACCCGGGACACACCGCGATGGATCCTGCCCTACACGCCTTCCCGGTGCTGTACATGATACACCACCTGCAAGTCATCGTCCGCCGCGGACGCCTCCGCAGGTACGTACAGACACAACAGTGCAAGTAACACAATACACAGCTCCAGGGTGGAAAAACTTCGCATGGGAACACCACACACCCCTGTGGGGACAGGCACACAGCCATCACTGCACACACACATGTCCCACCTGTGACAAAAATACCTCGCCACATACTGCCCACCCATGTACCGCATCATGAACAAATGTCCCGGTCACGTCACCGCCGCGGTCAGTGTGCAGGAAACCATGCACACAACGCAGAGCCCAGGGCCAGCGCATGCCAAGGGCACCGTACAAATCGCACAGAGCCACAACTCCATCCACAACACACCAGCTACCTCCCTGAAGGGACACAACATGTGCCTCCCAAGTGCCACTCCTGCACAACAACTACACAACTACAGCCACACCATGCCCCACGTCCCAACAACTGCATATACAGCCACAGCAGGACCCTTTGCAGAGGAACACATAGCACAGTAGCCCAGGCCCCAGCCAACACACACACCACAACAACATCACACACAAGCCAAGAACACTGAGGCCAGGTACAAAATGTACACACATACAGATGAGGACCAAACACTTCACTGCACACACTACCTGACAAGTCACACACACCCACACCACCCTGACTCACAGCTACATACACACACCACATGCTAGCAGTAATGGAGGACAACTAATAGGAAAGCCAAAGTGAGGTGCCCACAAATGGAAGGGCAGTGACACAACCATCAAGCATGTGCGATGCACATGCAAGACAAGACACATGTGAGAACACACACAGCCCATCACAGCACACATGGCTGACACAGTCAGTCAACACAAACCACGGTCACCCCAATGCAACAACTCCTGGAGACAGCAAGGACACCCATGTATAGGCACAGGGATGTAAGGAAGGCCCTGAACTCAAACACTGACCAGCCACACATAGGCATCCAAATACTGGACAAGAGAATGTCTGCTGCACAACACACAGGGCCCAGTGACACACTACATGACAGCCAAGCACAAGTAGGATATGTCACACATACCTCCTCCCACAACAGCAACACACAATACTGCCATGTGCACAAAACACAACCACAGGGCTAAACAAGTACACATACAGGCACACCACTCCAGGGTGACACATGGCAGTAGCTGACAATGCAGGTGCACACACATCCACAGTCACAACAAAGTCACCCCCTTCACACCATACACTTCTCCACCACCCAAGTGCACACATTGGAAGTAAGCCATGGGACCTGGATAACTCATCACCACAAGATGTCCATACACCGACACTGATTGGCACACAGAAAGGAAGCTCACACAGACCCCATGACCCTGGCCTGCCTGCCTGTAAGCCTGTGCCCAAACTCCAACCCTGTGCTGCCATTGCCCACAAACCTGACATGTGTCCACCATAGATAACATGAGCAAAGAAGGAAGATGACAACAAGAATTCATTGCCAACCACCTGCACTGCACCCATAAGTATCACAGTCAGGTAGAAATGAAGTGCCTCCCACCCCTGCAAAAAAATGAAATGTGAGACAACC
This sequence comes from Calotriton arnoldi, assembly GCA_963921515.1. NCBI lineage: Eukaryota > Metazoa > Chordata > Amphibia > Caudata > Salamandridae > Calotriton > Calotriton arnoldi. The sequence goes on along the minus strand of CAWUFW010005306.1, from coordinate 1,062,853 downwards.
CATTGGCAATGTTGAAGTGGCATACTGAGCATGTGACACAGTAAACCATGCACACACAGAAACAACTTTATTCAGGAAGGACACTGACACAACTCACAGCAGGACCAACTGTGTTTATTCACAACTTGCATATTGAGACAACAAATTTGGGCAACAGCAAAGCCAGTGGGCATTTCAATATGCACAGTATTTACATGAGAAGCTGCACAGGCAGGGGGCAAACAGCAGTGAACAGCAAGGCCAGTGGCCAGTCCAAAGTGCAGGTGAGGTACATGAGATCCTGCACAGGCAAGGGGCAAACAGCAGTGAACAGCAAGGCCAGTGGCCAGTCCAAAGTGCAGGTGAGGTACATGAGAAGCTGCACAGGCAAGGGGCAAACAGCAGTGAACAACAAGGCCAGTGGCCAGGACACAGTACAGGTGAGGTACATGAGAAGCTGCACAGGCAAGGGGCAAACAGCAGTGAACAGCAAGGCAAGTGGCCAGGACATAGTGCAGGTGAGGTACATGAGAAGCTGCACAGGCAAGGGGCAAACAACAGTGAACAGCAAGGCCAGTGGCCAGTCCAATGTGCAGATTAAGTCCATGAGAAGCTGCACAGGCAAGGGGCAAACAGCAGTGAACAGCAAGGCCAGTGGCCAGTCCAAAGTGCAGGTGAGGTACATGAGATCCTGCACAGGCAAGGGGCAAACAGCAGTGAACAGCAAGGCCAGTGACCAGTCCAAAGTGCAGATGAGGTACATGAGATCCTGCACAGGCAAGGGGCAAACAGCAGTGAACAGCAAGGCCAGTGACCAGTCCAAAGTGCAGATGAGGTACATGAGATCCTCCACAGGCAAGGGGCAAACAGCAGTGAACAGCAAGGCCAGTGGCCAGTCCAAAGTGCAGGTGAGGTACATGAGATCCTGCACAGGCAAGGGGCAAACAGCAGTGAACAACAAGGCCAGTGGCCAGGATACAGTTCAGGTGAGGTACATGAGAAGCTGCACAGGCAAGGGGCAAACAGCAGTGAACAGCAAGGCCAGTGGCCACTCCAATGTGCAGATCAAGTCCATGAGAAGCTGCACAGGCAAGGGGCAAACGGCAGTGAACAGCAAGGCCAGTGGCCAGTCCAAAGTGCAGGTGAGGTACATGAGATCCTGCACAGGCAAGGGGCAAACAGCAGTGAACAGCAAGGCCAGTGACCAGTCCAAAGTGCAGATGAAGTACATGAGATCTGGCACAGGCAAGGGGCAAACAGCAGTGAACAGCAAGGCCAGTGACCAGTCCAAAGTGCAGATGAGGTACATGAGATCCTCCACAGGCAAGGGGCAAACAGCAGTGAACAGCAAGGCCAGTGGCCAGGACACAGTGCAGGTGAGGTACATGAGAAGCTGCACAGGCAAGGGGCAAACAGCAGTGAACAGCAAGGCCAGTGGCCACTCCAATGTGCAGATCAAGTCCATGAGAAGCTGCACAGGCAAGGGGCAAACAGCAGTGAACAGCAAGGCCAGTGGCCAGTCCAAAGTGCAGGTGAGGTACATGAGAAGCTGCACAGGCAGGGGGCACACAGCAGTGAACGACAAGGCCAGTGGGCAGGACAAAGTGGAGAGTGAGTCCATGAGAAGATGCACAGGCAGGGGGCACACAGCAGTGAACGACAAGGCCAGTGGCCAGGACACAGTGCAGGTGAGGTACATGAGAAGCTGCACAGGCAAGGGGCAAACAGCAGTGAACAAAAAGGCAAAGACATTGTGCAGAGTAGTGACATCAGAAGCTACACAGGGAATGTATGCAACTCTACCATGCCATGCCCAGCAACAGAGTAATGGGCCTGACAATGGGCATCACACGCACCCCTGTGGACAGACAGGTGTGTGAGGGTGACCACCACTCAGATGGGGCTGTCTGTCGGACTTGGAGCTGACTGTGTGTTGGGGTCAGTTGGAGGGCTGCCCTGGGCAGTGGGAGTAACAACTGTGGAAGAGCCAACTGTGCTTGTGGGAGCTGGGGGGCTGCTTGGACCAGGTGGGGTGGTGGCCCGGGGAGGTGGACTCATGCCCTGGTGAGACACAGTGTGTGCCGGAGATTGTGGAGGGGTGCCTCTCCACTTCTTGGGGATCCTGAAAGGCTTCCCTGTCTGGGGATTGAGGGGAACTGGGGCAGACACAACAGGTGACCCCACTACCAAAGCTGATTCTGATGTGGATGGTGACCCTCCCTTTGGGGACATGCTGGATCCCACTGTGCGCTTGCCTGGTGTTTGCCGCCGCCCTGCCTCCCTCTGTCCACCAGCTTTGCCCCCTACAGTGTCCTCCCGTGCTGGCTTCACAGGGCTTGGGATGGGAGTGGAGGTCAAGGATAGATTATCCATGGGGCCCTCATCCTGTGCAATGTTTGCAGGCAACACCTTCTCAGTGGGTGTGGAAACTGTCATTTTGCCTCTGTGAGACGTCTTTGGGACAGGGGAGTCTTTGGCGGGGGAGGAAGGTGAGGCCTGTGACCCTGATGCTTGTTTCTTTGCTTTGTGGCCCTTGCTGTCGCCTGATGGGCTTTTCTCTCTGCGCTCTGGGGTGGCCTTACTCTTATGTGGGGATGGTGTCTGCGCCCTACTACGCTTGGGCTGCTGCTGCTCCTGTGTGCTGTGGGTTCTATATCGGGACTTTGGGGTCCGTAGAGCATTGTCACTGTCGTCAGAGGTGCACAGTGACACGGGGCCAGACCGAATGCTGGGAGCCGCTCCCTGACTATGTGCCTGTTGCAGGGCTGCTGTCACAGTTGATGACAAGGACTGCACAGTCCGGTGTAGCCCACCTACGTCAGAATGTATGCCCTCCATGAAAGCTATAACCTGCCCCAACTTTTTGTCGTGCTCTTGGAAGGCATTGAGAAGTGCTGTCTTCCCCACACACAGCTGGCGCAATAGCTCGACTGCTTCTGCACTGAGGGCAGCTGTGCCTGGGGTGAAGGTGACTCTTCCCTTCCTACTCGTACGGACACGGGCAGCACCAGTGGAGGTTGAAGGGAGGCTGGGTACTGGACGCTGTGTTGCGGAAGAGGAGGCCGAGTCCCCGTTCCCTGTACCCCCCAACATGGATGCGTCACGCTGGCGTCAGATGAGGTAGAGCTTTGTGTCTCCAGCTGTGAATCCTCTAGCAGACTCCTGTCCCCCTCCTCGGCGCTGGTCACATCTGTGTCAGTCTGCTCCGGTGCGGCTGTTGCACTGGAAGCCTCACCACTGGTGTCCGTCCCCTCTCCCTCTGCACATACGGGAGCTGCTGCATAGGAGAGAGAAGTACTGTGAGATGAGTGGCATCAACAGAACTAACACTTGCCAATACATCTGCATCCTAGAAGAGGTGTGCAGCACATTGCATGCCACCCTGTGAACACATATATCTTGCCACCCAAAATATCAAGCCAACGGTGCATGTCCGACACACATCCTGCCATAAGTGCCCCAGGTGACTCACACAGCACACCATCCTGCTGTTGGCTCACATCAGACACAGCCACAAAATGGCCTGTGCACACACACTGTCCCGATGTTGGCAAGGATGAACACCACAACATGGTGCACATCACCTACATGGATGGAGCAGTAGGGGACCACACAGACCACAACATACCAGCCCACAATGACCCTGCACACATGCCATCCACCATATCGAGTTCATGGGCACATCTACTGTTGCACATTGGCCTCAGATGTCTGACTGGCAGACATCTGAGGTCTGGAATTACACGCATTCATTGAAATGCATTCACAGTTGGCACACTGACATTCCCATCCATCTGAATTCACACACTACCCCACAGCAGAAGGTACCTGAAGGCCACAACTCCAAATGTAAGAGAGATGCACAGTGCTAAAACTGACTTCATGAAGCACCGTTTGGGCAAATGCATGGCACATACACCCAGCACAGAGGCCACTCACAAAACATTGCCCCACACAACCAACGTCACACAGCTGACAATTTCCACACTCTGTAGACACATGCACCCACTCCCATCCAAAGGCAGCCTGCAACACATACTCGCCCCTAGCTTGCTGCTGATGCTCCTTCAGTTGTCTGTCCAGCTCAGGTTGTGTGACAGCCAGGATGCGGACCATTAGTGGTGTCATGCTGCGCCTAGCCAACCTGCCAGTCCGAGGGAGCAGCCCCAGCGTCATCTCGGCCACGTTCTTGCTCAGCCGGCAGATGTCGTCCCACCTTTTATGACAGTGGGTGCGCCTTCGGTTTGACACACCCAGATCTCGGACTCTGGAGGCAATGGCCCTCCACACGGCTTTACGCTGGTGGACCTTCAGCTGCAGGCATGGGAGACAAGAGGAGTGAGGTTCCAGTGACACAGTGCACAATGACAACACAACGAAAATGCAGTAGCACGACAGTGACTCATCCAAAACTCCAGCTACAACTGTAACAGAGCCAACAATTGCTGTGAACTTGGTACAATGTCATTGGTCAATCAGACGTACAGGCATGCATGTTTGATGGTGGACACAGTACCTCCACATCCCATTCACATGCAGGATACCAACACAGCAAGCAACGTGTAGTCTGGCCGCAGCTACTGTCTGCAGTTACCTACAACTACACATAGAGAAGATAGCAAAACATGTGTCTTGTTGTTGGACTCACTGTGTCCAACACTGCGCAGACCTAAGTGTCCTAGCCCTGTGAAAGCCTCACTGTGTCCTGGAACTCACATAGAGTGATAACAACTGTCATACACACACCCTTCTCCCACGGCTGCTCCTGTGCAATCTACATGGCAGAGATGGGACTTAGATGAAGAGGCGTGAACCAAACACACATGGAACACACTGTACATGCAGTGATGTGGACATGTGGCATTCAGCAGGGACTGTGCAGGGCAGGTGGACTGACACTGAGTGGGTAAATTGGGAGCAACACAGCCATTCACACAAACGATAACTGGCCAGACTCCTGCATCACCAAAATGCAGCTGCACTGTATGGCTGACACTACAGAACATGTCCCTCTACTCAGGATAGGCATGCAGGGTAACGTGTGAAAGAGCCCACCAAGCCCTTCCCGCTGTAGTAAACATGATAGGCAGTGCATGTCAGAGCCCCACAACCACTGACACATACCGAAGCACCTCCACCTCACGTGTGCCCACCCTGCACTCTCACTCACAGTCTGGGAGACTTACCATGACATTAGGGCCGCCATAAAGCCTTGGGTACTGTGCAAGCACCCCGTCTACCAGGACCTCAAGCTCCTCGCTGGTGAAGGGACTGGCACGGATCTTCTGAGTCCTCGGCATCACAATGGACATGTGGCAGCAGCAGCACGTTGAGGGTGGCAGCCAGCAGTCCCTTGAGGCAGCAGCAGCAGGTGGAGGGTGGCAGCCAGCAGTCCCTTGAGGCAGCAGCAGCAGGTGGAGGGTGGCAGCCAGCAGTCCCTTGAGGCAGCAGGTGGAGGGTGGCAGCCAGCAGTCCCTTGAGGCAGCAGCAGCAGGTGCAGGGTGGCAGCCAGCAGTCCCTTGAGGCAGCAGCAGCAGGTGAGGGTTGTCAGTCAGCAGTCCCTGGTAGCTGTGGGAATGTGGTGCACCCTCCCACACATATATAGGCCCCTGGGGCTGTGTCAGTGGTCCCAGGGTGCTGCAATTGGTGTACCAGGTCTGCCTCATTCAAATACATCCAATGTCCGCCTCCGCGGTGGCGGTGCACGCCTACCGCGATTTTCAAACTAGCATCAGGCTACCGCGAGGCTGCTTCCCATTGGCTGCAAGGGCATGGTCCATGGCGGTGACACACCGCAGGGGCCAGGCGGTAGGCACCGCCATATGTCTGCCAGACAGTGCCTGGAGTGACCGTGATTTGGGTAGCGGTGCATGGTGACCGCCATTGTCACATACATATCTGGCGGTGCCTCCCGCGATCGTGCCTGGGTTATGGGCGGTGCCAGTCCGCAGGTGTCAAGCGGTAGGCACCGCCATATGTCTGCCAGACAGTGCCTGGAGTGACCGTGATTTGGGTAGCGGTGCATGGTGACCGCCATTGTCACATACATATCTGGCGGTGTCTCCCGCGATCATGCCTGGGTTATGGGCGGTGCCAGTCCGCAGGTGTCAAGCGGTAGGCACCGCCATATGTCTGCCGGACAGTGCCTGGAGTGACCGTGATTTGGGTAGCGGTGCATGGTGACCGCCATTGTCACATACATATCTGGCGGTGTCTCCTGCGATCGTGCCTGGGTTATGGGCGGTGCCAGTCCGCAGGTGTCAAGCGGTAGGCACCGCCATATGTCTGCCAGACAGTGCCTGGAGTGACCGTGATTTGGGTAGCGGTGCATGGTGACCGCCATTGTCACATACATATCTGGCAGTGTCTCCCGCGATCGTGCCTGGGTTATGGGCGGTGCCAGTCCGCAGGGGCCAGGCGGTAGGCACCGCCATATGGGTGCCAGACAGTGCCTGGAGTGAGCGTTAATGGAGTTGTGGAGTAGCTGTGCTGCACCTAACGTGTCCTCCAGCTCTCTGCATAGGCCAACATGTACAGTGCCCAGTGTCTCAACAATTGAAGGGTCCTCATGAGGGCAAATGCACAAAAGGGACATGTCACTCCACGTCACCAACACATACCATATATGGGTCGCCAATACATTGCATGGGCACATACACTCGCACATGTCACATGTGCTGTGTAATGAAATGTAGACTGTCCAGTTAATGTGTTGCATAGCATATGTAGATAATGGTCAATGTCTGTGTGTGCAATGTAATGCACAATGTCGTCTCATTTACTGAACTAGGGGCATCAGCAACTGGCACATTGTCCAATGCACATGCACACACGTGTCCCCCATGCGCAGCCGGTGGTCAGTGTGTAGTTGATGTGTGCCATGTGCAACCTGTGTTGGGAGGTGTATCAGTGCCAGCAACATGGTGTGTAAGGGTAGAATTGCAATTAGTAACATATGCTGGGGGTCATACTCACAGGTATGCACACATATCTGTTAGTATATCACACTGTGCATGCGAATGAGCCGGAGGGGTGCACAGATAATTGCTGCTGGTAAGGGGACAGGTGTACGAGTAGTGTGCCTGATGTGTACTTGTGAAGTGCCCTGTCGGTTAATGGTGCATGTTGTAAGACTTGGGAATGTGTCTGTAGAAAAAATTGATGTGATGCACATTTCATGGTCTTCTGCATTGACATCTGTGCACTTTGATCTGTCCTAGGAGGAGGAGGCCCAATATCCATCGTCCGTTCACAGTCCTGGCAGACATGGAGAATGAGGATATAATCCGCAAATTCAGGCTGGACCGACAAACCCTGCAGAACCTATGTGCCATGTTGGAGCCCCACCTGCAGCCACGTCGGACATATCCAACAGCTTTCACCGCAACATCTAAGGTGATGGCATGCCTGCATTTCTTTGCAACGGGCACATTCCAGCACACGGTCGCAAGTGCAGGCGGGATGTCACAGCCGATGTTCAGCATGGTGCTGAGGGATGTCCTGTCGGCCATGATGCTCTACAAAGACAGATATATCCATTTTCCCAGGGGGCCTGAGTTGGTGGCTCTGAAGGGTGATTTCTATGCCCTTGAACATATCCCCCATGTCATTGGTGCAATTGATTGCACACATGTTGGGCTTGTGCCACCACAGGCACGGGAACAGGTTTACCGCAATAGGCAGCATTCACACTCGGTAAATGTTCAAGTGGTGTGCCTGGCGGACATGATCATCTCACACGTGTGTGCCAAGTTTCCCGGTTCAGCCCATGATGCCCACATCTTGCGCAGCAGCATCGTTCCTCAGCTGATGGCCAATCTGCTTCCGGAGCGTGCATGGCTTGTGGGTGAGTATGCATAGTGGATTAGAGTGGTGTGTGTGTGACATGCTGTCGTGTGGCATTTTGGGACTGCAAGGTTAATCTGTGTCTCTCACACCCAGGTGACTCGGCATATCCGAACCATCCGTGGTTGCTGAGCCCATTGCGGAATCCCGTCACGCCAGCTGATGTGCGATACAATGATGCCCATGGGAGGACACGGCGTGTGATAGAACAGACATTTGGTCTCCTAAAATCAAGATTTCAGTGCCTGGACCGTACTGGAGGTGCCCTTATGTACTCGCCAGGGAAGGTGTGTCAGATAGTGGTGGCATGCTGCATGCTCCACAACCTGGCCATTCGCAAGGCAATACCCCTGATCCTGGATGACGATGATGAGCAGCCAAGGCCCCCGCCTGCAAATCAACCCGGATCCAGTGACGAGGGCAGTGGAGAGGAGGAAGGGGTCGACATGCGTCGACAGCTCATCACCCGCTACTTGACTTGAAGGTGAGTGACGATGTAGAAGGGACAAAATGGGCTGATGGTGTTGCAGATGCTGTGTGGGTGTATGTGAGCTTGCTGACTGCAGCTTTGTGTTGACTCATTGCTGCCTGCCAATGTATGTGTGATTGGTTAGTGTGATACAGAATGTCTCTATGGTGACTGTTGCTCTGTGTAAAGTTTGTAGATCTGAGTACCTTGTTGACAAGTGTTGTGTGATGTGTGCGATGCCACACCCATACAAGTGACTCTTGTTCTGCGGTTTTCCCTAGGTCCCTTCAGCATCTCACTGCCTACCTACATTCCATTCCCCTGGACCATGTCCTACACGGTGAAGGTTGCACATCCTGTATTAAAGACGGAGCAGACACAACAACATGTGTGTAAGGTGTTTTTATTTACAACTGTGACATGCGAGGGTGGAGAAAATGTGAAGGGGGGAATTGAAGAAGTGAGTTGACAGTCATGGTAGATGAGATACTTGAGTAGTCCCCACAATGATGTGGAGACCCAGTCCAACAGATAGATGCCATTCACATGGCAGTGTGGTGAAGGATAGTCCAAAAGGTCAATGCAGTGGTGCAGTGGTCTGCCATCATAGCTGGCTCGGGGAATAGCGTTTGGCAGGTGCTTTGGCACGTGAGTCCCCCTGGCCTTTCCTTGGACGGCCCCTTTTGCGCTTGACTGGAGGGGCCACTGCTGCAGGGACAGTGGTGTCTGAGGACTCACCCCCCTCTGTGGACGCAGGGGAGGATGATGAAGTGTCATCCTGCTGCCCAACAGGGGGAGGCGGAGGGGTAGAATGTTGCGCTGGCCTGTCCCTCAGAACCGCCACTAGCTGCCACAAGAGGTCCACAATCTGTCCCATGCGTGTGTCCATGGACCTCAGCAGCAGGAGGTGCTCCCGAGATTCTTCCTCTAACCGGCCCATTCGTCCCTGGGCCTGTTGGTAGGCCCCAAGGACTCTGTCGATGTGGCCCAGGGCTTCCGTCCCAGGATCAGTCCCCCTCTGCATGACCCTGTCCCGACCACCTGCACTGCTGCCACGGTCCTGTCCGGTCCTCACATTGGCCCGCTGCATCCTATCCCTGGCCTCCGCAGTCGATGTAGTGGGCTGCTCAACCCCTGGGGCAGGGAGGGTGTTGCGGCCAGCTGTGGTGGTGGCGGTGGTGGTAGTGGTTGACACACAGGCCGTGACAGCAGCTGTCAGAGGATGGTCAGGGGCTGCAGCTGATGTGGTTGGGGGGACAATGGGTGCCTGGGACTGGTTGCGGCCTGCCACACCAGATGGGCCAGCATGGAGCTCCTCATCCAAGGAATCCAGGGAGTCCTCATCCAGTTGTCTCTGTTCCGGGGGGTGGACTGGCTCTGCAGGGTGGTGTCATCCTCTGCAGTGAGTTCTTGGTCACCTATGGGTCAGATGAGAAATGGTCATTGTGTTGCACCCAGCAAAGTTTGTGTTAGCAGTGTTACATCAACTGTTTGTACATCCAGCAGTTGTTCACTGTACAAATTTGCATTGACCGACATCCAGTGATGCATTACAAGCTGTTGTGGTACATGCATTACTTGTCCATATTGGGAGTTGTCAAGACATGACATGCACAATATAATTTTTTAACATTGACAGTCTCATGTTGGCATCCAGTTATTGATCAATCATATGTCATCCATTTACTCGTATGTGTCACTTGTTGAGCCCTTGCAGTGGTTTACTCTGCACATTAAGTGAACATTGTAGTTTCATGCATACCTTTTCAATGTGGTGTACATATCTGTATTTGCAATTCCAGACATGCTTAAGTTTGCTTTAATTAGATCCTAGGTGGTCTGGACCACTGCTACTGTCAGATGGCATGTAGTGGTGTGCATGGTTGTGCTCGGAGTTCCATCTACATGTGTTTCAGACTTTCACACTTTGGTTGCTGTCACAGTTTCATTTTCTTAGGTGTGTGCACACTATAGTTGCCAATGCTATCTGGGTGTGCAGTTGTGCATTGAGAGGCCTGGTGACCTATGCCAACATGTTTTTTTAAATGCATATCTGGCTGCATGTTGTGGCTGTTGATATGTAGTGTTTGCTGTTTTTTCCTTGTATTTGAGAGACCTCTCTCTGTGTGTATGATGATGGCTTCCATCTTGGTCCAGTGTGGGACAAGTCAGCATGATTAGTCCACATGCCAGTTCTTTTGAAGTGTACATTGCAATGACTGACACATGCATGTTGGTGCCAGGAAGTAATGGGTCTTGTGTGCTCTGTCAGGTGGGCCCATGTGAGTTGTTGTGCAAGCTTCCCAGCCCCACACACCCCGACCTGTGAGATGCAGTTACCTACCTGTGAGTTGGGTGGGTAGCATACATTGCCTGCCACATGATTCTTATTGGGGGTGTAGTGTCCCATCCTCCATAGTGGTGGAACAGCATGCATGTTGCGTTTTGTGGGACGGATAGCCAAACACACTACACCGTCTCACTGTGAAGATGGCTAACTACCGTTTGAGGTGAAGGTGAGCAATGACATGGTTATGTGACTTGGTAGAAATCTTTGGATGGAATGTGCGTGTGGTGAGCATAATGTGTGTGTGGCTTTTTGTACCCATTGATTTCAGATTACATTTGGTCATGGGGTATAGCCCCCCATCACTGTTGTCCCACCTATCTGGCTGTGGGGTTCAGTCCCCCAACATTTGAAGGCAGAATAGGGCATGGGGTATAGCCCCCCCATCACTGTTGTCCCACCTATCTGGCTGTGGGGTTCACTCCCCCGACATTTGAAGGCACAATAGGGCAAGGGGTATAGTCTCGTAGCACAGTGGTGACATACAGCAGGGTGAACATCTCACCCAGCATACATTTCCACACTGTCATGGTTTCATGGTATTTGGGGACCTGAGAACATGAGCACAGTACTGGTGAAGCAGTTGTTCCAGGGCATCCATACACTGACATGTTGTGGTCAACAGTGGTGTGTGTGTGAGATGTACTCAGCCCTGTGCAGACAATGTGTGCTTTTGGGGCCAGACTATACCAGCACTGTTCAGACAGACAGTGTGAGATGTGAACATTGTCAATGCATACACACATTGGTGGTCCAAACAAGACACCTTTGACAATTTTATTCAGACAAGGTGCTGTTCTGCAATTCAGTGCAGCACTGTGGTAGCTGGGTGTGTTGCAGGACATTTGGGATGTGCTTAGTTTAGCATTGTGAGTCCCAGCTGCAGTGTAGTTTTTGGGTACACTGCACTTCCACTGTTTACATTGCAACACTGTGGTATGACATGGGTGACTTGCACTTTGCCAAAAAAACGGGCAGACACTGCTGCAGGGCAGCATGATCGTTGTTAGTTTTGCAGTGTGTGATGCCTGGCACAGTGTACACGATGTGGGTCATTTTTTAACAGAGACTTGTGCATGGTGACTACAACACAACTGTTTTGCATTATTTGTGTCGGTGACTGTGGACTAAGTGGCATGGTGTCATGTGCGGCAACACAGATGTCACATGCCTATGAGTGGGACTAGTGCTCCATCCTGCTCAGCTGTGGGACAAGGGGGCCTGGTGGGAGTTGTAGTGCAGGCTTCCCAAACACCCACCCACCTCCCTGTAGGGATGGCTACCTACCTGTTAGGTTAAGGTGAGCAATGCTATGATTGGCACATGGGTTGGGGTGGAGGGCTGCATCTTGCGCAGCTGTAGGACAAGGGGGCCTGGTGGGAGTTGTAGTGCAGGCCTCCCTATTCCACAGACACCTCCCTGTAAAGATGGCTAGCTACCTGTTAGGTGAGGGTGAAGCACACAATGGCTGAGGCATGCTTCTGGGTGGGGGGAGTGCTCCATCCTGCTCAGCTGTGGGACAAGGGGGCCTGGTGGGAGTTGTAGTGCAGGCTTCCCAAACACCCACCCACCTCCCTGTAGGGATGGCTACCTACCTGTTAGGTTAAGGTGAGCAATGCTATGGTTGGCACATGGGTTGGGGTGGAGGGCTCCATCTTGCGCAGCTGTAGGACAAGGGGGCCTGGTGGGAGTTGTAGTGCAGGCCTCCCTATTCCACAGACACCTCCCTGTAAAGATGGCTACCTACCTGTTAGGTGAGGGTGAAGCACACAGACTGAGGCATGCTTCTGGGTGGGGGGAGGGCTCCATCTTGCGCAGCTGTAGGACAAGGGGGCCTGGTGGGAGTTGTAGTGCAGGCCTCCCTATTCCACAGACACCTCCCTGTAAAGATGGCCACCTACCTGTTAGGTGAGGGTGAAGCACACAATGGCTGAGGCAAGCTTCTGGGTGGGGGGAGTGCTCCATCCTGCTCAGCTGCGGGACAAGGGGGCCTGGTGGGAGTTGTAGTGCAGGCTTCCCAAACACCCACCCACCTCCCTGTAGGGATGGCTACCTACCTGTTAGGTTAAGGTGAGCCATGCTATGGTTGGCACATGGGTTGGGGTGGAGGGCTCCATCTTGCGCAGCTGTAGGACAAGGGGGCCTGGTGGGAGTTGTAGTGCAGGCCTCCCTATGCCACAGACACCTCCCTGTAAAGATGGCTACCTACCTGTTAGGTGAGGGTGAAGCACACAATGGCTGAGGCATGCTTCTGGGTGGGGGTAGGGCTCCATCTTGCGCAGCTGTAGGACAAGGGGGCCTGGTGGGAGTTGTAGTGCAGGCCTCCCTATTCCACAGACACCTCCCTGTAAAGATGGCTACCTACCTGTTAGGTGAGGGTGAAGCACACAATGGCTGAGGCATGCTTCTGGGTGGGGGGAGTGCTCCATCCTGCTCAGCTGTGGGACAAGGGGGCCTGGTGGGAGTTGTAGTGCAGGCTTCCCAAAACCCACCCACCTCCCTGTAGGGATGGCTACCTACCTGTTAGGTTAAGGTGAGCAATGCTATGGTTGGCACATGGGTTGGAGTGAAGGGCTCCATCTTGCGCAGCTGTAGGACAAGGGGGCCTGGTGGGAGTTGTAGTGCAGGCCTCCCTATTCCACAGACACCTCCCTGTAAAGATGGCTACCTACCTGTTAGGTGAGGGTGAAGCACACAATGGCTGAGGCATGCTTCTGGGTGGGGGTAGGGCTCCATCTTGCGCAGCTGTAGGACAAGGGGGCCTGGTGGGAGTTGTAGTGCAGGCCTCCCTATTCCACAGACACCTCCCTGTAAAGATGGCTACCTACCTGTTAGGTGAGGGTGACGCACACAATGGCTGAGGCATGCTTCTGGGTGGGGGGAGTGCTCCATCCTGCTCAGCTGTGGGACAAGGGGGCCTGGTGGGAGTTGTAGTGCAGGCCTCCCTATTCCAAACACACTTCCCTGTAGGGATGGCTACCTACCTGTTAGGTTAAGGTGAGCAATGCTATGGTTGGCACATGGGTTGGGGTGGAGGGCTCCATATTGCGCAGCTGTAGGACAAGGGGGCCTGGTGGGAGTTGTAGTGCAGGCCTCCCTATTCCACAGACACCTCCCTGTAAAGATGGCTACCTACCTGTTAGGTGAGGGTGAAGCACACAATGGCTGAGGCATGCTTCTGGGTGGGGGGAGTGCTCCATCCTGCTCAGCTGTGGGACAAGGGGGCCTGGTGGGAGTTGTAGTGCAAGCCTCCCTATTCCAAACACACCTCCCTGTAAAGATGGCTACCTACCTGTTAGGTGAGGGTGAAGCACACAATGGCTGAGGCATGCTTCTGGGTGGGGGGAGTGCTCCATCCTGCTCAGCTGTGGGACAAGGGGGCCTGGTGGGAGTTGTAGTGCTGGCAGCATGTACACATGTACCCATGGTGATGTTGCTAACTACCTTTGGGGGGCTTCAGGGGGAGTGTCTGTTGAATCTGTGAGAGATGTGTTGGGGGGAGTGTTGTGCACATGAATGAATTTGAACCTAGGAGGTATTATTTTGTAGTAGTGCAAGACAGTACATTTGTGTGATGTTAGGCATTTGTTTGTACTTACCAGCCTCCACTCCCCGGGTATTCCTGAGAGACTCTCTGGATGTAGAATGCCAAGCACCTTCTCCTCCCATTCAGTGAATGTTTTGAGTGGAACGGGAGGGCCACTGCCTGTCCTGTGAGCCAGCTCATGGTTCTTGGCTCTCTTCTTTTTGACCACTGCCTTCAGATCGTGCCACCTCTTCACGATTTCATCTCTACTGCGTGGCACGGTCCCTACTGCATTTACCTTCTCTACTATCCTTCTCCACATTTGCGTTCTTGTTGCTAGTGGTGTCTGTTGGACCTGGTTACCAAACAATTGTGGTTCTACCCTGATTATCTCATCAACCATGACCCTCAACTCACTCTTAGTGAATTTGGGCATTCTCTGTGGTGACATGGTGTGTGATGTGTCAAGGTGTTTAAGGTGCAGGTTTGGAAGTGGTAGTGGTGGTTGTGATGTGTATGGTGTGTGCTGTGCAAAGGTGTTAGAGGTGCAGGTGTGGAAGTGGTGGTGGTGATGTGTGTGTGTTGTGCAGATTTGCCTCTCCTGTCATCTGTGGTGGATGTCCCCTCAGTTGTGGAGTTTTGCAAAGGATTGTGGTCTGTTGGGGGCTGGATTTATACTGGTGTCTGTGGGTGTGTCAGGATGGGGTATTGGTAGCAGGTGTGGTGTGTGTGTGAACCTGGGATTTGTAGTTTTGGAGTTTCCCATGGTGGTGTGTCTTTGGGCTGTGTTAGGTATTTTTGGGTGCATGCCTTGTTTGGTTGGTGCACTTTGTGGCCATGTTGTGTGATTTTCTCGCGACCGCCATTTTTTTAACGGAGCGTCCGCAGTGGTGGCTCGGCTATGGCGCTTCCGCCGTCTCACTTATTCATCAATGTTGTCGACCGCGGCAGTCGGAAACAGCGCACTGCACCGCGGCGATGTCGGGAATATCATAATTTCGATGACGGTGTCTCCGCTGTGGTTGCGGTCGTTTGGGCTGTTTACGCTGCGAAACAGACCGCCGCGGACGAGTTTGGGCCTTCTCCGCAGGCGAACGGCGGTTTCTCGGGTCTCCTTTCCGCCGCGGTTGGATTTTTACCACCGAGGATCCTAATCTAGCCGTTGGTTTTCCCGCGGTAGCGGCGGGCAGTAATTTCCCGCTACCATGGCGGTCGGTTGTTTTTCCGTCCGCCATCGTAATGACCTCCAAAGTAAGTATTTTCCAAACTGTATTAAATAAAACTATAAAAAACCCACCCAAACCCAAATCCCATCCCAAACACCCTCCCCACCCCATATAAAATGTTTATAAACAAATAATAAAATAAACTTGCTTTTCATTTCAAAGAAAATACAGAAAGAACATTCCACACCTAAAGAATAAACATCATCAATTTCAACAACATAAAGACCAACTTTGTAAGTATACTTTAACAAAATGTATATTTTTAAACATTAACATATATATAGCAACATATTTAAGAATTCTGATATACATTTATTATAGATTTTCCAGCATCAAAATGACTGAAGGAGCACAGTTTATTACAAGCCAAAAAGGAAAAATATTATTGTGCTATATGGACTATGTTTACACACAGGAGAAACAAACTGCCTTAAAAGTTAATTGGAAATGTTCTAAATACTATTCCAACAAATGTTACGGGCGTGCTACAACAAGGGAAACCACTGTAATATACACCAGAGAACATAACCATCCCCCAAACATTACAGAAATAGAAGTTAGAGGGGCACTTGAAACAATCAAAGACGCTAGCACAAGTTCACAAAGACCAACAAGTGTAATTTTAAAAGAACAGCTGCCTAAAATTCCCAAAGAAGCTACTTCACAAATGCCATCCATAGCTTCATTGAAAAGAACAATAGCGCGCACTAAAAGGGCTACAACTACTTCCACCCCAAGTCCTAAAACATTTGACGAAGTTATAATTAGCCCAGAACAATCTATAACTTTCAATAAAGAACCATTTGTCATTTATGATAATAAATGCAGTGAAAAAAGATTAATAATGTTTGGAACAGCAACTAATTTAGTTAAACTGCAACAAGCTGAAATATGGATGATGGATGGGACTTTCACAACATGTCCCAAACCATTTTTCCAACTTTACACTATACATGGGCTACATCAAAATTGTAATATTCCCTTTATTTATGCATTACTACCAAACAAACACAATTCAACATATGTAGAAATGCTAAATTAAGTAAAACAAGAAACTAATGATTATTTCCCTCAAAAGATTATCATAGATTTTGAACAATCAATGATCAACGCCATACTAAAGACATACCCCCATACCTCCATTCAAGGGTGTTACTACCATTTTAACCAATGCTTATGGAGGCACCTGCAAAAATCATCACTAAGGGGTCGATTCCGATTTCGGCTCGAAAACTTTGTTCCCGACACGGACCCGTCATATTTTCCAACCGAACCGTACACACGCCTTCCAAATGGCTGAGTACAATGCGATGCTTGAAATTTTCAACAGACTCAACCGGAAAAAAAAATGTACGCCCCAGTCGGCCGGAAAGGAGCCTGACGCGATAGACCCGTACGCGCAATATTCGAGATTGCCAAGCATCAACCCGACGCAACAGACACGTACGCGAACGACTCCATGTAGCCAAGCATCAACACCACACGACAGACTCGGACGCGAACGATGCCACATACTCCAGCATTAAAACAACCCAATAGACACGTACGCGAACGATTCTACACAGCCAAGCACATACACGACGCGACAGACTCGGACACGAACGATGCCACATAGCCTAGTATGAATGGAACAGACTTGGACAAAACAAATAACACAAGAACAAGCATCATGTACCGTCAAAACGACTTACATAATTTGAAAAAAATAATACAATAGAAACAGAAAAAAGACTACCAAAAAATGCATTGTCACCTCCAAAAAAACCTACATTTAAATATTAAGACACACCCACAACTCAACCTATATTAAGGGAGCAAAAACTTCCCAACACCATTTGCTACTTCGACAGACATGCAAGCAGACCACACTGCTACACAGACAACTCATCTACCCACTACAAACACACACAGCTCATCCACCACACAACCTCCACACAACTAGCACGACAGAAACACACCTCCACTCACACTCACTCACCCTCACCTTCACACACACATACATCTCCACCACCACCCATCACCATGCCCCCAAAGAAGAATCCAAAGTTCTTAGCTGCTGAGTTGGAAGTCATGATAGAGGAAATCATTCGAGTTGAGCCACAGTTAGTTGGCAGCTTGGCCCAACAGACCTCCCAGTACCAGAGAACCAAGATGTGGGAGAGGATTGTCAATAAGGTGAATGCCCAATCACCTACCTTGCGCACAAAGGAGGATATCCGGAACCGGTACTATGATGTACGCAGGAGGGTTAAGAAGCTTATTGCCAGAGAACATGCCCTGAGCAACAAGACTGGCGGTGGCCGTCATAAACCGGTGCGTTTCACCACCTGGGAGGTGAAGGTGCGGGACCTCCTCCCACCGGAGGCCATAACTGGATTAGCTGGAATACCGGAACCTGGTGAGTACATGTCCAAATAGTCTAAAATTACCTCAAATACACAGCCACAGACATCACAGCCAGACATTTTGAATGTAACTTTGTACTCACTGTCATGGAACCATGGTACATGCTGGCCCATTTGGTCTGGGTGGGAGGAGGAGTGGAAGCTATGACTACTGCCACCAGCACCCACTTGTCACACACCCCCGCCCACTCCCACAATAACACACCTGTCACTATGCTGTCCCTGAGAGTGAATGCAAATGCCCTGTCAAGATGGCTGACACTGGCTTTCGGTGTGGGGAACACAAGGCCCTGTTGGCAGTTGTGTCCAGCATGACTGCAGTCACCACTGTCAGACATCTTGAATGTAACTTTGTACTCACTGTCATGGAACCATGGTACATGCTGGCCCATTTGGTATGGGTGGGAGGAGGAGTGGAAGCTATGACTACTGCCACCAGCACCCACTTGTCACACACACCCCCCACTCCCACAATAACACACCTGTCACTATGCTGTCCCTGAGAGTGAATGCAAATGCCCTGTCAAGATGGCTGACACTGGCTTTCGGTGTGGGGAACACAAGGCCCTGTTGGCAGTCGTGTCCAGCATGACTGCAGTCACCACTGTCAGACATCTTGAATGTAACTTTGTACTCACTGTCATGGAACCATGGTACATGCTGGCCCATTTGGTCTGGGTGGGAGGAGGAGTGGAAGCTATGACTACTGCTACCAGCACCCACTTGTCACACACCCCCTCCACTCCCACAATAACACACCTGTCACTATGCTGTCCTTGAGAGTGAATGCAAATGCCCTGTCAAGATGGCTGACACTGGCTTTCGGTGTGGGGAACACAAGGCCCTGTTGGCAGTCGTGTCCAGCATGACTGCAGTCACCACTGTCAGACATCTTGAATGTAACTTTGTACTCACTGTCATGGAACCATGGTACATACTGGCCCATTTGGTCTGGGTGGGAGGAGGAGTGGAAGCTATGACTAGTGCCACCAGCACCCACTTGTCACACACACCACCCCACTCCCACAATAACACACCTGTCACTATGCTGTCCCTGAGAGTGAATGCAAATGCCCTGTCAAGATGGCTGACACTGGCTTTCGGTGTGGGGAACACAAGGCCCTGTTGGCAGTCGTGTCCAGCATGACTGCAGTCACCACTGTCAGACATCTTGAATGTAACTTTGTACTCACTGTCATGGAACCATGGTACATGCTGGCCCATTTGGTCTGGGTGGGAGGAGGAGTGGAAGCTATGACTACTGCCACCAGCACCCACTTGTCACACACACCTCCCCACTCCCACAATAACACACCTGTCACTATGCTGTCCCTGAGAGTGAATGCAAATGCCCTGTCAAGATGGCTACACAGGGGCATCATGTACGTATTTGGAAAAACTGACAGCCAGTTCTTGGCCTACTCACACAACTACAGACCATAACCTTAACTGTACATTCCACATACTGACAGGTAAAGATTAGTCACATGTGCCCTCACTGTGCATGCTACAAATTTGCGTTGAGGACAGGACACAGTCTAATTAGCAGTCACGTATATAACAATAGGAGAGGAAGGGAAATTAAAGGACACTCCTACTCCCCTCAAACTAAGTCAAATAAACAACAAAGGAGTGTAACACTAAAGAGAAGAGCACTCATGTATCCTTCTTCACTGTAGCGTTTTGCTAATAGAAAAAACCTCTTTAGGTTATTCAGAAAGCCCTCACTCACCAACCTGGTTGGTGACATGCTTCATCATCGGGCCCCACCAGGAGTGGCCGAATGCCACCCTAGTGTGCTACAACGCCAGAATTACTGCGGAGCTGGTTCAGTGATTGGTGAAGAGTGAAAAAGTGAATGTTAAAAAGTCCAACTTGTGTCAAAAAAATCTTTTATTTATTTTGCCAATTAGACTTAGTTAAAAACAAGTGTAGGATAAAGGACCAAATTAAAAGTCCAGATTTATCCCCAGGTGTAGGTCAACATGTTTCTGCCTTTCAGGGACATATCGTCAGGCATTCGTCAGGACCAATATTTATAGTGAATGAACCCGGAGGTATGGGCGCACTAAGGCCCACCCTAACCAAGGGTTACTAGTGTTAAAAATGTTTATCCCAAAACACTAGAAAGATTCCCTCAATTTAGAGAGGAACCGAGTTTATTCTGTGAAGATAAAAAATGACAAACATACACATAGGAGACAAAGAACAACATCAGGTTATTGCGATACGCCCTAGATGAATGTCATAGCAAGAATAACATAGTCGGGTGCTCATCGAGGTGCTGAGGTAACCATAACATGGACACGAGTGTCAGAATTTGTGATCTCGTGCACCTACTCAATTCGCATGATTCCCGTGATGCGAACAAAGGTCGAAAAACCCTCGTCGCGCTAAATGGCGTGCATTATTAAAGCAAATGGTGGGCAAAGGAGTGTTCAAATGCCCTGTTAAAATACTGACCTATATGTGTGCTATACCTAGCAGGTCCACATAGACATGGACAAAAACAGAAAACAGAATACACAATAGTGCTCATAGGGCAAAATAATAACACTAAATAAACGAAAAATCTTACAAAAAGTGCTAACTCTCAAAGCACCATGGGTCTCGGGAGATGGGTGATGGCGCTTTGGCACACCCTAAAAGACAAACCATGAATGAGGAAAGGCACCTCGATGAGCACCCGACTATGTTATTCTTGCTCCGCAGTAATTCTGGCGTTGTAGCACACTAGGGTGGCATTCGGCCACTCCTGGTGGGGCCCGATGATGAAGCATGTCACCAACCAGGTTGGTGAGTGAGGGCTTTCTGAATAACCTAAAGAGGTTTTTTCTATTAGCAAAACGCTACAGTGAAGAAGGATACATGAGTGCTCTTCTCTTTAGTGTTACACTCCTTTGTTGTTTATTTAATTAGCAGTCACACCACATAACACAAACCACACACAATAATAACACACATCAGGGACAATGCCCATCTGTGGTGATCTTGGGTCCATTGCTTCATATATGATGTCATTGGAATGTAGAATGTCCTGTGCTGGTCTCCAGTAGAAGTGGTTCTATGTGAGACAGTTACTCTGGGACTGCAGGAGCTGTGGCTAATAAACATACGACATGAAGTATCCCAGTCTGCTGATATTTATTACATTATACTTCATTACACCATCTGACAGTAGATGTGAGGTGCAATGCAAGATGGCTGACACTCTTGCGTTGTGTCATGTGCACAAGGCATTGTTGTGTTTTGCATTGTACTTCAACATCAGTCAGCGGTGTCAGCATCCTTGAACTACACTACCCTCACTGTCATTGATCCTCTGTCAATGATGAGTAAGCTGGTCTGTTTGCCATTGGGAAGAGGGGTAGAAGTCAACGCAGCCTAACTCAAGCACTAAGCGATACCAAAGGGGATGATGGACGGAGCGTTTGAGCTAATCAAACACTCACCCCCAGTCAACTGATCTGGGTTTAATCCATCATCATTCTTTAGCTCACTCCATCACCCCAGTTCAGACATGGCCATATGCAAATCAGTCTGACCCTGTGCCTCATGGGAACAGTCCAGACCGAACTGCCAGCCATGTTTTCCATGGACCGGAAACAAGCATCCTGGGACCGGTTTCTGGCTATTCAGCCCTCATCAGCCAGGCTAGCTTGAATCCAGTGGCAAAGTGAGCAAGGGACCCACGTCTGGGCATACCCTGCTAACTTAGGGCGAACAAAGCGATACCAAAGGGGATGATGGACGGAGCGTTTGAGCTAATCAAACACTCACCCCCAGTCAACTGATCTGGGTTTAATCCATCATCATTCTTTAGCTCACTCCACCACCCCAGTTCAGACATGGCCATATGCAAATCAGTCTGACCCTGTGCCTCATGGGAACAGTCCAGCCCGAACTGCCAACGCTCCGTCCATCATCCCCCTTTGGTATCGCTTTGTTCGCCCTAAGTTGGCAGGGTATGCCCAGACGTGGGTCCCTTGCTCACTTTGCCACTGGATTCAAGATAGCCTGGCTGATGAGGGTTATGAACCCGAAACCGGTCCCAGGATGCTTGTTTCCGGTCCAGGGAAGACATGGCTTGATTTGATTTGATTTGATTTGTCAACTTATATAGCGCACAAATGCCCGAAGGCGTCTTGGCGCTGGAGTAAGGCAGACCGTAAAGGTAGTGGGGATGGGCAATGCGTGATAGATTTCTGAAACTCAGTCACCAAAGAGCCAAGTTTTCAGTAGTCTTCTGAAGGACATGAGTGAGGTACAGTTTTTTATCGACATTGGCAAACTATTCCAAGTTTTTGCTGTTCCCAATATAAAACTTCTTCCTCCCCAGCGAACCTGCCTATACTTGGGTACTTGCAGCAGTTTTAAATGAGAGGATCTGAGATTTCTGGTTGGCACGTACCATTTCAAATGCGATCTTAGATATAGCGGTCCTTTACCCTGAAGTGCCTTATAGGCCAGACATTGTGACTTAAAGATGATTCTCTTCCCCACTGGAAGCCAGTGGAGGGTTCTCAGTCTGTGGGAGATTGCTTCATGTTTGGGGACTCCCAGTATCAATCTGGCGGCAGCGTTCTGCAGACGCTGCAGTTTTTGTAGATACTGGGATTGCAGCCCTACATATAGGGCGTTGCCGTAGTCCAATCTTGAGAGGACCAATGCTGTCACCAACGTCTTTATTGCTTCAGGGGGTATGAAAGAACGAATCTTTCTAGTCATCTTTAAAATCCCCCAGATAGTGGATGAAAGCTTGTTAATTTGACCGTCAAAAGTCAGTTTGTCGTCAAAAACCACACCTAGATTCTTGACCCTGGAGACTGGCAACGGACAGTCACCCAGGTTATCTGGCCACCACCTAGGTGACCAGAAAGACGGATCCGGGCCCAGTATCAGGACCTCCGTTTTATCTCCATTCAATTTTAGGCAATTCGTCTGCATCCAGGTGTTTACTTGTGACATACAGTTGTTAAAACGATCAGCTGTTTCGTCCACATTATTTGACACTGACACAACCACCTGGGTGTCGTCAGCATAGGAGACCACAGAGAAACCACATTGCCTAATAATTGATGCTAACGGAGTCACATAAATATTAAAAAGCGTGGGGCTCAGGGAGGAGCCCTGAGGAACACCACACGGCAATTCAAATGATTTGGATATAGAACCTCCCAGTTCCACTGAGAAAGTTCTGCCAGTTAAATAGGATGTAAGAAGATTGAGGGCGGATTCCTGAAATCCCAGCTCCATCAATCTGGCGATTAATATTTTGTGGTTGACAGTGTCGAATTCGCCGACAGATCCAACAGAATCAAGGCGGCCCTCCCTCCTGAGTCCAATGAACTTCTAAGTTCCTCCGTTGCCATAATCAAAGCGGTCTCGGTTCCGTGGCCCTCTCTGAACCCATACTGAGAGTGGTCCAGGAGATCTCCGGAGGAGATGAAAGAAGTCATCTGTATATTAAGCAGTTTCTCCAATACCTTGGAAGGGAAAGGGATCCGAGAAATTGGCCGATAGCTACCAGGTTCCTCGGGATCTAAATTGACTTTTTTTAGCAGAGGCAGAACTGAAGCTGTCTTCCAAGCATCCGGGAACTTGCCAGACTGTACAATCTCTCCAAATAATAGGTTTAATTGTTCACTGAGTAATTCAGGGAACAGATGAAAAACCTTGGGAGGACAAGGGTCTGACGGGGCTCCTGATTTCGACGCCATCACTGCTTGAACGATCTGTTCCCATGTAGGGGATGTAAAGGAGAAACCCGTGCCCAATGTGTGCCTATCTGGCCCTGGCTTGGGTGTCTTAGGGAGGGATAGTTGCCACATAAAAAGTTTTATACACTGACTCAACTTTGTTAATAAAAAACTGTCCCATGGTGTTACAAAATTCCGGGGTACTGACCGTTTTAGCATTGACTGGGAGGTTGGCTAGTTTCTTTACAGTAGCGAACAGTTCCCTGCTGGAGTGTTTAGCTTCCAGAATTTTCGACGTAAAGTAGTTGCTCTTTTCCTCCATAATCAATCTCTTATACTCTGCTAATGTCAGTGCATATTCCTTCTTTTTAGCTTGATCATAGTTTACCCTCCACTTACTTTCAGCCCTTCTGCAAATTCGTTTCTGAGCTCTAAGTTTTCTGAAAACCAAGGTTCTGATGGCCTTTTCCTATTTGATCTAACACTCTTCATAGGGGCTGCAGCGTCAACCGCTGTTTTGATCCAAGTAGTTATTCTGTGGACTGCTTTGTTTGTATCTGCCGTTAGGTCCGGCTTAGTGACCCATAGTGAGTTTCTAAGATCGGAACTATTAATGTTAGTCCAATCTTGATATTTAACTGTAATAGGTGTATTAGATGATGTTAATTGTTGAGAATTTGCCTTAATATTAAACAAAATGGCTCTGTGGTCTGACCAAGGTACGGGAATCACCTCCACAATTTTGATCATACTGTTGGAGGTAAAGATTCCGTCCAGAGTGTGGCCGGCAACATGAGTCTCTTGTTTGACTAACTGTCCCAATGATGATCAGTTGCCTTTTCATGGTCAGAGCTGTGAGGTACAGTGTGTTTAGTGCTTGAGTTATACCAAAGGGGGATGATGGACGGAGCGTTAGAGCAAATCAAACACTCACCCCCAGTCAACTGATCTGGGTTTAATCCATCATCATTCTTAGCTCACTCCACCACCCCAGTTCAGACATGGCCATATGCAAATCAGTCTGACCCTGTGCCTCATGGGAACAGTCCAGACCGAACTGCCAAGCCATGTCTTCCCTGGACCGGAAACAAGCATCCTGGGACCGGTTTCGGGTTCATAACCCTCATCAGCCAGGCTATGTCTGAACTGGGGTGGTGGAGTGAGCTAAAGAATGATGATGGATTAAACCCAGATCAGTTGACTGGGGGTGAGTGTTTGATTTGCTCCTAACGCTCCGTCCATCATCCCCCTTTGGTATCGCTTTGTTCAGCCCTAAGTTGGCAGGGTATGCTCAGACGTGGGTCCCTTGCTCACTTTGCCACTGGATTCAAGATAGCCTGGCTGATGAGGGTTATGAACCCGAAACCGGTCCCAGGATGCTTGTTTCCGGTCCAGGGAAGACATGGCTTGGCAGTTCGGGCTGGACTGTTCCCATGAGGCACAGGGTCAGACTGATTTGCATATGGCCATGTCTGAACTGGGGTGGTGGAGTGAGCTAAAGAATGATGATGGATTAAACCCAGATCAGTTGACTGGGGGTGAGTGTTTGATTTGCTCTAACGCTCCGTCCATCATCCCCCTTTGGTATAACTCAAGCACTAAACACACTGTACCTCACAGCTCTGACCATGAAAAGGCAACTGATCATCCTTGGGAAACTCCTCTGTCCATGGAGAACAAGTAGATTGTACATGAAGTGAACATGCGCAAAAGTAACCAGCGACAAAATCAACTACAGCTATAATTCATTCTCATCAGACTGTGATGTGATCATGTTGACAGACTTGTGCTTGCTGTCACTCAACTGTGGCATTTGTATGAGGTGGGATCATCAGTAGCCTTAAGATGTGGGTAGCAGTGGGGGAACATGTGCACTTGACAGCTGCAGGGCTTACATGCACCACAAATACATGATTGTGATACAGTGCAGACTGTTTGTTCTCAGATGCACTGCCCCTGTGACTGAAGCCAGTAATGACTGATTACTCAGACTGGCCTGTAGCATGGTATGCCACTTGCAAATGTGTATCCTGCAGTAATGTCAGTTGTCCTGCATGCACTCAATTGTGGCATCGGCCATCAATACATGTGCACATCATGTTGTCTGGTGAAGGAAGCATATCCATATTACTGACAATGACTTTGGCCATCCCTTATGCTGACACATGTACTGAGTCGGTGGCAGGATATGGGATATGTGTGTACTGGCACATTTCCATCACTAATCCTGCAGTCCAGACAACTGTCTATGTGGTGCATGTGTGCACATATGAGTAGTGGCTAACTACATGCACCAGACTGATGGGTCCATGGACAGGTAGGATATGAGGGGCATGGTTGACTGGCAGACTGACATGTGTCTTTTTCAAAATATGTGTCAGCACTTTTGCCAATATACTGCAAATGATGCTCAGCCGTGCGCTGTAATGTGCTGTACTGACTGTGATGTGTGAGGTCACTACAGGTGACTGATGTGGATCTGTTTACCCTGTTTATTTGCAGTTACATCTACGGATACTGGAGGAGACAGCTCCACGGACCAGGAGGAGCCGCAGAGGCAGACAGGGTCCGCTTCAGAGGAGTCGGAGGGACCCAGTGGCATGGAGGGTGAGGGGAGCCACACTGAGGAGACCTCAGCTACAACCACCTCGGCTGAGGAACACAGCAGCTTCAGTGATGACTCCCTTGTGGATGCGGGTGTCAGCAGACCCCAGACAACACCTAGCGAGTCTGTCCCCACCACCATCTCCACCCTCACATCTGTTCCCATCCCAGATGTCCGTGGAGGCTCCCCGTGTAAGGGAGCATGTCTCCCTTCGTGCCAGGCACCGCACCCCTGCCCCTGTCTCCCCTGCTGCCCTGAGTGTGGAGTCTGTGGACTTACTTAAGCAGATCCATGTAGGGCAGACCATAATGCTGAGTGTCCTCCATTCTCACACCAGTCTGTTGACACAACTGGTGTCCTTCATGGAGGGCATCTCATCGAACATGTCTGCCCTACATCGGATCATTCAGGCCATGGCCTCCACACAGATGGCAGCAGTGTCCCTCCTCCAACAGGCCCTCGCCCCTCCGACCTCTGCCACATCCATAATCCCCACTACCCTGCCTGTCCAACAAACACACACACCGGCACATGCACGCACCACATCAGACACAAGCAGCACACAGACACGAAAGACAAAATCCACACACTCCGGGGACTGATGGCACACACACAGGGGATGGGTCACAGACACACAAACAGGCATCCACAAGCACTCCGCAGTCCTCAGATACCTCTCCCTCCAAAACACCTTCCCTTGCCTCACCTAAAACCCCCCCTTCCAAGCAGCTCTTCCTCTGTGACCTTGGCCTCTTCCCCACCGATCCATCTGCTCCAACTTACAAGGGGAAGAGGAAGTCTGCCACGCACAGAGGGAGTTCCCTGCCACACGGACACCCTCCCCTAGGTGCACAGACACTGAGGCCCCCATCTGCAAATCCCCCGGACCAGGAAGGGCAAGACCCCACCAAAACCACGCACTTCCACCACACAGTCTCTGTCCTGCAGCCCCCAGGCCACCACTCCACAGGTCCCACAGCTATTCCCTGCCCCAGGTTCACCCACATACCGATACCACATCCCCAGAATGCTTAGGCCCTCCCCCCCTACTACATGCACTTCCACCCCCACCTCACATGCTCAGCCTGTTCCTGCCACTGGTGTGGAGACCGTGTCTCCCCCCTCTGTCCTGCCCACCTCATCTGAACCCCATTTCACTCCTCTTGAGATTGGCACTGCAGTAGGGAGCACATCCACCCCGTCTGACTTGGGCACTGCAGTGGAGACCCCGTCCACACCATCTGTCCTGCCCACTGCAGTGGTGCCGGCAACCACCCTATCTGACTTGAGCCCTGCAGTGGTGACGGCACCCACCACATCTGACTTGGGCCCGGCAGTGGTGACGGCGCACACTGTGTCAGACACCTCCACTGCAGTTGCCAGCGACACTCCTGCACCCACCACCCCTCCCCTGCCCCATTCTGCTGTCCCCTGATCCTGTCCCTGCGTTGCCTGGCATGCCCCTAAAGATGCCCCTCCAAGGGGAGATGTCCCCTAGTCGTAGCAGTGCAGGCAAGCGAGGGAGGAAGATTTCTTTGTATTCCCCCCTAAAGGACCATATCTAATGGACTGGCCATTGGCCTTATCAGTTCTCCTGTTGAGATTTACAAAGGCAAAGGCTGAATAAAGCATTATTTCATTTATTTAGAAGATTTGCATTTCGTGTTCCTAATTTGTTTAATTAGCCTAATGAAATTGCTGTTGGAATCTTGTTTTATGAAAATAATGAATTAGCTATGTGATGGACTGCATGTGGTCCATGGTATATGTGTCCTATTACAGTTTGTATCAGAGTCATCATTGACTGCAATTGCAGGTTGTCAGGATCCACAATGTTTTGGACAAGGAATGTGACATGCTTTTGACACAATCCCATCTTTGACTTACACTTTTGCACGTAGGTTGTGCTGACATTTGTACACATTGTACATGTTTTTAATGGTACAACCGTCTACGGTGGACATGCTGGCGCATTGATGATGAGAAAAGTCATCGGTCTCATCAGTACAACTTGTTATACATGGAGTTTGACAACGTGCTGATGACTTTGGAGAAACAGATGTACAGAGGCTGATGGAAACAAAGTATTCTGTGTGTTGTAATCTTTGGATCCATGTCCGAGTGTCATTCTGACATGGTAGACCCCTAGGATAGGATATATGTTTGTAGAGCGCTCGATTGCCGTGGCGTCTTGGCGCTAGTGTATGTAGAAAGGAAGTATGGCCTGTGTTACCGAAGGACTATATGGTAGTGAACAGCCATGTTTTCAAGTCCTTCCTAAAGAGCTGCCGATTAGGTTGGAATTTCCTAGCCATAGGCATTTTGTTCCCACCCACTTATGAAACAATGCCTGATTGCCCACATTCACTATCCCAATTAATGAAATACTTTGGGATTGTACTCAACACGCATATGTCTCAGTGGAGTTCTGCCCCCCATCGTGTGTGTTGGCCCAGCCTAGAGACACTTACACACACACATGTTGTGTTTGATTCTGCAGTGTGTGGCTGGTTGTTTGTCTTTGTGCATCTTCACCCATGTATTTCAACTTTCTTTGAAGGGCATGTGGTGGATGTTTTGTTGAGTTGTTTTCTCTACTGGCCCTGGGACTCCTACATCTTCAGTCTGAACATTCCTTCTGTTTCGAAATTGCCATTGGTGCCACAATGTGTAACTGGATCTCAGCACAACTGTAGTTTTAGATGGAATCCTTTGTATTTGTGTATGTTTGTGGAACAATATGTGTGCCTAGGCATTTTGATGGTCACATCTTACATTGTCCAATTGTAAATTTGTGTCAGTGTTAGCCCCCAATTGCAGTGATTGGCTGCACATAGTGGAGGGTATTTTTGCACACACAAAAATCTTTGCCTCAACAGTTCTGTGTTTGTTTGGCACACAATCACTACTTTATCAATACATAGCTTGTGTGTTTAGGCCCAGAAACATACATGTTTTGTTGAACATGCTGGGGGGGTGTAACACACATTCCCATGTTTTTCACTATAGTGAGGGGGGCTTATGCCCCATGACACCTATATGCTTGACAATGCTGGGGTATTGAACCCCACACTCAACTTTTGTCACTACTGTGATGGGGGTTATACCCCATGACACCTATGTGCTTGACAATGCTGGGGGATTGAACCACACACTCACATCTTTGTCATTACAGTGATGGTGCTTTGACAAATAATTTTCTTTATGTGTCAATTTTGCTGCCTGTTTACACACAAATACACAATTTTGACATTACAGCAGTGGGGGAGTGTTCTGACTCCACACCCTATAGTCAGAGAATGCTGGTAGTGATAGGCATCCACCCCCCTATAGTTAGGTTATGCTAGTAGTGATAGGCATCCACCCCCCTATGGTTAGGATATGCTAGTAGTGATAGGCATACACCCCCCGATAGTTAGGATATGCTAGTAGTGATAGGCATCCACCCCCTATGGGGTGGACAATGCTGGGAGTGGTAGGCATCCACCCCTATGGGGTGAGACAATGCTGGGAGTGATAGGCATCCACCCCCTATGGTTAGGATATGCTGGTAGTGATAGGCATCCACCCCCTATGGTTAGGATATGCTAGTAGTGATAAGCATCCACCCCCCTATAGTTAGGATATGCTAGTGGTGATAGGCATCCACCCCCCTATAGTTAGGATATGCTAGTAGTGATAGGCATCCACCCCCCAATGGGGTGGACAATGCTGGGAGTGATAGTCAGCCACCCCTATGGTTAGGATATGCTAGTACTGGTAGGCATCTACCCCCCTATGGGGTGGACAATGCTGGGAGTGGTAGGCATCCACCCCCCTATGGGGTGGACAATGCTGGGAGTGATGGGCATCCACCCCCCTATGGTGGGGTTTCCTTTCGTGTGCTCGTGACATTTTGGTGTGTGGTAGGTGTCTAACTCACCTTCTGTGTCGTGCGCGTCGGTAACGGTAGGCGTACAGTATAGGGAAGACATGCGCGATTGGATAAATGGCTGCTCCGTCTCGTCCCCGTTGATCGTGTTCTGGCGCGAATCGGAGCTTCAACTACGCCTCGTCCGAATGCTGTGACGTGCTGGAAGCGGGCGCCCTGTACGACGCGTAGAAAAAACGCATCGTACTTGCGTGTCCGGGAACTGGTTGGGAAACGCCTCCGTCGACTCGATTTCCATTTTTCCTGAGCCTGTTCGGTCGTGAAATAGGGCACGAATCGGTGCGGACGGTTGGGTCGGAAATTTGCCTGTAATACGCATCGTACTTGCTCGTTTGTAGAAAAAAGCTCCGGATACGAGTCGGTCGTGAGGTAAGCCTAAGAATAGCATTGGGAAGGCTTTTTTTGCGAGATCGGAATCGGGCCCTAAGTGTAGAATATGCAACTAATACATCTTTTGCATACCAAATCAAAAAATTAATAGCACTAGCTTATGTGCCAGTCACAGATGTTGCTGAACATTATAACATATTAATAGAAAGCCCCTTTTACCAGCAACATGAACAACAGCTAAGTCAACTATTGGACTACTTTGAAGACACCTGGGTTGGCAGATTACATAGATCTGGCCACAGAAGACAGCCCAAATTTCAAATTCCCTGGTGGAACGTATACACAAGCACATTAAATCAACAAGCCAAAACTAATAACGCTGTGGAAGGATGGCATAACGCCTTCCAACAAACAACAGGTAGAGTCAGACCAACATTAGAAAAACTAATATCATCCCTACAAAAAGAACAAAGTTATCAGGAATTCCGAATGGAACAATCTGTAACTCAACTAAAACCAAAAACATCCAAACAGACTAAACAAATGTACCAATACCTAGAACAGCAAGTAAAACTGTACCCTAATACAAGAGGCCTGGAGTATCTAGGAATGATAGCAAAAACCCTACTTTAAAATATCCATACAAATGAAATCCAAAATACTCTTCTTTTAAACATAACACACAACCAAAATGTATTTATTTTACCACAAATATAGTTACTGTGGGTAACATATTTTTAACTTAAAAAAATAATATATTAACACACATTAATTATATATGTAATAAAATAAAACACAACAATAATACAGAAAATTATTTCCCTCCCACAATTAAATAAAGTTAATAAACTTACCGAGTTTCTTCCCATAGATGGAAAATTCATTTTCTTCTGATACAATCCAATTAAATAAGGATAAAATGATCCACAAAACTTTCCCAAAAAAAAATGGAAAAATACAACTGTACCGAAAAATAAATCCTCCATCGAGAAAACGACCATCCGAAAACCATAAAAACCCGAAAATGTATTAAAACTAAGAAACGCTCAAGGAAACCTGAAAAATTAAAGAAGTGTAAGAAATATAGTAGTTACTAAAACTAACATACACTTCTTTGAAAAAAAAACAGACTTCTTCCGGCACCGGTAACTTCTTGAAATAAAAACCTACAAAATAAAAGCACATACACTCCCACCCACATAAAACAACACATAAACACTTAGGGGTCGATTCCGATCCCGGTCGGAGGCGCACCAAATACCATTCGGCCGGGAAAAAAGCCAGGCGAATGCCTGTTTCCCGACCGATTCTCACATACGTCCGAACGAGCAAGTACGATGCGCACAACTGCCCAAATCCTGACCCAGTCGTACTCACCCAATACAGGTCCTGTTCTCCGACCGAGGCGGATCCGGAAACGCAGAATCGAGTCGCACGGAAGCCAAAATGCTGCCCCGTCCGGCCGGACAAGTACGATGCGCCCTCCGTACGCGCCCGAACCCGTCGCTACGCCGCGGCACGTCAAAAGCATCCGGGAGAGGCGCACATAAGCTCCAATTCGCGCCACAAGACGATCCACGGCTACGAGACGAACACGCCAGCGACGAGGACGAGGCGAAGCAAAGAGAAAGACGAACGAGACGAACCAACCATGAATCCCATCGTGCCGATCCTACCAATATTCTACATCTATTACCGGAACTGGCACGGACGCGTACGACGCAGAAGGTAAGTCAGACACCCACCACACAAACAAACCACACGTACCCGACATATCACACACACACATAGGGATGCAGAAATTACTTACACCAGCAACAGCAGCACCATAGGGGCGGGATGGCTATCACCAATGCCACATATACACATAGGGGCCTGGATGCCAACCACTAACACCACCCCTACCCAGGGGGTGCTAGATGCCTGTCACTACTACCACCTCTACCCATGGGGGGCAGGATGCCTACCACCACTCCCACCCCTACCCAGGGGGTGCCAGATGCCTACCACTACCACCACCCCTACCCAGGGGGTGCCAGATGGCTACCACTACCACCACCCCTACCCAGGGGGTGCCAGATGCCTACCACTACCACCACCCCTACCCAGGGGGTGCTAGATGCCCACCCCTACCACCACCCCTACCCAGGGGGTGCTAGATGCCTACCACTACTACCACCCCTACCCATGGGGGCAGGATGCCTGTCACTACCACCACCCCTACCCAGGGGATGCCAGATGCCTACCACTACCACCACCCCTACTCAGGGGGTGCCAGATGCCTACCACTACCACCACCCCTACCCAGGGGGTGCTAGATGCCTACCACTACTACCACCCCTACCCATGGGGGGCAGGATGCCTGTCACTACTACCACCTCTACCCATGGGGGGCTGGATGCCTACCACCACTACCACCTCTACCCAGGGGGTGCCAGATGCCAACCACTAACACCACCCCTACCCATGGGGGGCAGGATGCCTGTCACTACTACCACCTCTACCCATGGGGGGCTGGATGCCTACCACCACTACCACCTCTACCCAGGGGTGCCAGATGCCTACCACTACCACCACCCCTACCCAGGGGTGCCAGATAGCTACCACTACCACCACCCCTACCCAGGGGTGCCAGATGCCTACCACTACCACCACCCCTACCCAGGGGGTGCTAGATGCCCACCCCTACCACCACCCCTACCCAGGGGGTGCTAGATGCCTACCACTACTACCACCCCTACCCATGGGGGGCAGGATGCCTGTCACTACTACCACCTCTACCCATGGGGGGCTGGATGCCTACCACCACTACCACCCCTACCCAGGGGGTGCCAGATGCCTACCACTACCACCACCCCTACCCAGGGGGTGCCAGATGCCTGTCACTACTACCACCTCTACCCAGGGGGTGCTGGATGCCTGTCACTACTACCACCCCTACCCATGGGGGGCAGGATGCCTGTCACTACTACCACCTCTACCCATGGGGGGCTGGATGCCTACCACCACTCCCACCCCTACTCAGGGGGTGCCAGATGCCTACCACTACCACCACCCCTACCCAGGGGGTGCCAGATGCCTACCACTACCACCACCCCTACTCAGGGGGTGCCAGATGCCTACCACTACCACCACCCCTACCCAGGGGGTGCTAGATGCCTAACCCTACCACCACCCCTACCCAGGGGGTGCTAGATGCCTGTCACTACTACCACCCCTACCCATGGGGGGCAGGATGCCTGTCACTACCACCACCCCTACCCAGGGGGTGCCAGATGCCTACCACTACCACCACCCCTACCCAGGGGGTGCCAGATGCCTACCACTACCACCACCCCTACCCAGGGGGTGCCAGATGCCTACCACTACTACCACCCCTACCCATGGGGAGCAGGATGCCTGTCACTACTACCACCCCTACCCATGGGGGCTGGATGCCTACCACCACTACCACCTCTACCCAGGGGGTGCCAGATGCCTACCACTACCACCACCCCTACCCAGGGGTTGCCAGATGCCTGTCACTACTACCACCTCTACCCAGGGGTGCTGGATGCCTGTCACTACTACCACCCCTACCCATGGGGGCAGGATGCCTGTCACTACTACCACCTCTACCCATGGGGGGCTGGATGCCTACCACCACTACCACCCCTACCCAGGGGGTGCCAGATGCCTACCACTACCACCACCCCTACTCAGGGGGTGCCAGATGCCTACCACTACCACCACCCCTACCCAGGGGGTGCTAGATGCCTATCCCTACCACCACCCCTACCCAGGGGGTGCTAGATGCCTGTCACTACTACCACCCCTACCCATGGGGAGCAGGATGCCTGTCACTACTACCACCTCTACCCATGGGGTGCTGGATGCCTACCACCTACTACCACCCCTACCCAGGGGTGCCAGATGCCTACCACTACCACCACCCCTACCCAGGGGTGCCAGATGCCTACCACTACCACCACCCCTACCCAGGGGTGCCAGATGCCTACCACTACCACCACCCCTACCCAGAAGGTGCCAGATGCCTGTCACTACTACCACCTCTACCCATGTGGTGCCAGATGCCTACCACTACCACCACCCCTACTCAGGGGGTTCCAGATGCCTACCACTACCACCACCCCTACCCAGGGGGTGCTAGATGCCTACCCCTACCACCACCCCTACCCAGGGGGTGCTAGATGCCTGTCACTACTACCACCCCTACCCAGGGGGTGCTGGATGCCTGTCACTACTACCACCTCTACCCATGGGGGGCTGGATGCCTACCACCAACAACACCCCCACTCATAGGATGGGTAATGCATGACACAACAAGCACACACCAACATAAGGAATGCAACAAAAAGACATCCCCCAACACCATGACAAGCGTGTGTAGACTGTGTCAAATGCCTACAACACTGAACATGACTTTGAACATACAATGTGACCCCCTATCACATGTGTCACACATAAATGTGTGTGGCCCCCACAATGCAAGCAGACCATGACCACTGTGGCAATGGGGTCCAACCCCCATCATCACAGTGACCAAAATGTAAGTGTGGGGCCCATAGCTGAAGCACATCTTGAACATTGTGGCAATGGGGTCTAAACCCCCATCATCACAGTGACCAAAAGGTAAGTGTGGGGTCCATAGCTGAAGCACATTTTGAACATTGTGGCAATGGGGTCCAAACCCCCATCATCACAGTGACCAAAAGGTAAGTGTGGGGTCCATAGCTGAAGCACATTTTGAACATTGTGGCAATGGGGTCTAAACCCCCATCATCACAGTGACCAAAATGTAAGTGTGGGGCCCATAGCTGAAGCACATTTTGAACATTGTGGCAATGGGGTCTAAACCCCCATCATCACAGTGACCAAAATGTAAGTGTGGGGTCCATAGCTGAAGCACATTTTGAACATTGTGGCAATGGGGTCTAAACCCCCATCATCACAGTGACCAAAATGTAAGTGTGGGGCCCATAGCTGAAGCACATCTTGAACATTGTGGCAATGGGGTCTAAACCCCCATCATCACAGTGACCAAAAGGTAAGTGTGGGGTCCATAGCTGAAGCACATTTTGAACATTGTGGCAATGGGGTCTAAACCCCCATCATCACAGTGACCAAAATGTAAGTGTTGACATTGAAAAAGCTGCAACTGCCAAACTGCATGGATGATTCCTGGTCACAGAACAACAAACACATCAGTGGCAAAGTAGTGCTTGTGTCCCATAGCAACATAGATTGGGGGAGGCAAACAGTGCAGTGCAAATAAGACATACCTTTGGCCATGTGCAGACAAACATCACCCATGGGGGCTGACACTGTCAACATCCATCAATGACACAATGACAGAAGTGACCATCATAATGCAGACCCACATATTTGCACCAATGGCCACACAAATGGAGATACCCTGTGGAGACTGTAGATGTGAGGTGAACAAATAACATACCATGGCAGCAATGGGACACACAAACAATGATCATTGTGCTGACTGATGACCTAGGAGTCCCAGGGACAGCAGGTGAAACCCACCAAACAACATACAGCCAATGGCACACTAAAGATATGTCAATGCAGTGGTGCAGATGCACAAACACAAACAGGCAGACCCACACTGCACATCAAACACAACAGGTGAGGGGGGTGCCAGTGTCCCCAGGCAACCACACAACACATGATGAGGCCTGAATACCAATTACACAGATGCACATACAGTGCCACACAAAAGTAACTCATGGATCCAAATCCCCTATGTGGGCAATCAGGCATTGTTAGATGAGAGGGAGCACAAATTACACATGTCACACAAGCTTGTAGGAACAGCAACTAACACAGCAAGAGACAGACCCACCACAGCACTACCCCCAGGGACCCCATATTGTGCTGACACTAGCCTGCATGATAATCCCACTGTGATGACAATGTTAGATGTCGTTCACACTGTGAACCCCAGCCATGTGTCCTGAGCAACTAACTACCATCACACCTACACAAGCTCCAATCAATCAGCACGGCCTGCCAGCCAAGGCCAATATGGAGGTAGGGGTCTGGCCGTGCAACAACTCACTTTTGCACACACTCAACACCACACACCCTGATCTCCACCAATGTGCAGCAGTGAAGCTCACATGGACTGGTGACATTGCACATGCACCCATGACAATACCAGGGGTGGTGGTGGGAACTAAGGTGCAGAAACCCATCACACATGGCCAGTCAACAAGACTCGTCAATGTCTGACACACAGCACAGTATGCCGTACATGGGCATGATGTGAAATCCACCACAATCAATGGGATCCTGGCCATAGTCACACACCAATGAAGAAGCCAAGGTGACACACGAAGAACACACGTACACAACTACCAACATTGCAGCTCTGACCCTGAGCAGTGGCAGCAGTCACACACACAACGTGTCACAATCACTGAAAGCTAACACAAACTGTAAATCACATGACTCGTGTAAACAACAAGTGCCAAGGGGAATCCTGAATGTGTCCCATCTGCGTTTGCCCACATCCCCAGCACTGACAACAAAGACAACCTGGGATGACAACCTCATGAACATTAGTTTGCCATGCACCCACATCACAGAGAAACCAGGTCCAAGATGCTGGATGAACACAGAACAACTCAGCAAGCATCACAAACAGGAACATCCCTAGGGACACAGCCTGTGTAGGAAAAGGGAAGGGAACACGCACAGACATGCTTACACAACACAGGCCCACGCAATGTCAACAGATTACACACTGCCATGAGGGCACTCCACTCCTGTGGAAGGTCCGCTGTGCCAAACCTTGTCTGTGCACGACCCAAACATGTCAGCAGAACACTCCGTCAGTGAGTCAACAACCACAACACACAGAAGGCTCTGCTCACATCAGCCTGGGTACGGGAGTGTCACGTCAGTCATCTGCATACCCACCAAACACGTGTCAAGCAAGTTGCACTGTATACACAGATGAGTCCTTCGACATTGATGTGCAAAACTGCATGTCCAGTGGAGCTGGGCACACAGTCAGGGAAATCGGAACATTGAACAGTGGTAAGCCCACCAGATGTGCATCAGTGTAAGACAAAGATGTTCATTTACAAATGCAAAAAGGACATCCCTGTGTCAAATGCTGAACATTACACCCTCAGACTGTAGCAAAGGATGCCATAGATCCAGACTACAACAGGACACATATCCCATGGACCACATGGAGTCCATCACTGCAACACTTCTTCGTCCTGATGTGAACACTATTACAACTGCAAATGCAGGATGCTACTCATCCACATCATGTACATCAAAAGAAAACCCAAAAGTAAACAAAAAGGGGCTTTATTCAGCAAATGTCAGGGTAAACACGGAAGTCCAAAAGAAACTAAGGCCAATGGCCAGTCCAAAATCACAGTACCTTTTAATTCAAGACAGAGCACAGCACAATAGATTAAATTCCTGACGTCCGTCAGGAAAAAGTTTTTTTAATGCTAAACAAAATAGTCAAATGTCATATAAAATGTACAATCAATTCTGAATCGTGATAGCGTTGACACGTAGATGTAGTAAGCAGAAAACAGCCGACAGGTGTTTCGTCGCTATGCGACTTCCTCAAGGCCAAATCTCGTATAAGTAGGAAAATGCAGTCAAAAGGCGTCTTTCGTCTTGTAAATATTAAGAACAAATAAGCAGTATCCGCGAGTCTTGAAATTCAAAGTTTTGGCAGTCTTATAATTCAAAGTTTTGGCAGTTTAAAAGCGGGAACAGAGTCGATCCAAACAGCAAAAACCGCTATGATAGGCGGAAGGAAAACCATATGGTAAGGCTCCTATGCACACTGTACCCGCAACGTAGACCGATAATAATCGTGCTACGTCCTGCTCGTTTCCGATTCAGACAAGTATGAAAAAAAATCACAGTACCAATGGGGTGAGAAGTGACAACTGGTCACACATTGCTTGCCTGCAGTGGTACGGTTGGGGGACATCCCCCTTGGAGGGGTATACAAGGGGCAGGCCAGGCACCGCAGGGACAGGATCAGGGGATGGCAGAGTGAGGCAGTGAAGGGGTGGTGGGTGCAGGAGTGTCACCGGCAACTGCAGTGGAGGTGTCTGACTCAGGGGGGGCCGGCACCACTGTGGTACACAAGTCAGTTGTTGTGGGTGCTGCAACCACTGCAGTGGGCTGGACTGATGTAGTGGACTGGATACCCACTGCAGTGCCTGAGTCAGACGTGGTGGTTGTGGACTCCACTGCAGTGCATGACTCCAAGGGAGTGGAAGGGTGGGCAGATGAGGTGGGCAGGACAGAGGGGGGACCCGGTCCCCACAACAGTGCCACTAACAGGCAGAGCGTCTGGGTTGGGGGTGGAAGAGCAAGTGGCAGGGGGAGGCCTAAGCAGTCTGGGGATGCGGTATCGGTGTGTGGGGGAACCTGGGGCAGGGTGTGGCGGGGGAACCTGTGCAGTGGTGGCCTGGGGGATGGAGGAGAGAGACTGGGCGCTGGAGCTGCGTGGTGGTGGTGGTGGGGTCTTGCTCTTCCTGCTCCGGGGGGACTTCCTAATGGGGTCCTGTGTCTGCCTGCGCCTGGGGGAGGGTGTCCGGGGGCGAGGGGCACTCCTCTCTGTCTGGGTGGACTTCCTCTTCCCCTGGTATGCTGGATCAGCAGGAATGGAGGGGAAGAGGCCGAGGTCACACAGGAAGATCTGCTGTGTAGGTGGGGTAGCAGGCGAGGCAAGGGAAGGGGTCTTGGAGGGAGAGGATTTGGAGGACTGCAGAGTGAATGTGGATGCCTGTGTGTGTGTGTGTTCCCCATCCCCTGTGTCTGTGGTATCAGTCCCCTGAGGATGCTTGTGTGCACGTCTTGCCTTACTCTTGGGTGTGTCTGTGCTGCTCGTGTCTGTGTGTTTGGTTGACTGTGCAGGTGTGCATGTGCTTTGGATAGGTAGGGGGCAGGAAGTGTGGATGGGGCAGAGGTGGGAGGGGTGAGGGACTGTTGGAGGAGGGACACTGCTGCCGTCAGGGAGGAGTCCATGGACTTATTGCTCCTCTGTAGGGCAGACATACCCGTCGAGATGCCCTCCATGAACGACACCAGCTGTGTCAACAGAGTGGTGTGTGCATGGAGGACACTCAGCATTGCTGTCTGCCCTACATGGAGCTGCCGAAGGAGGTACACAGACTCCTCACTCAGGGCAGCAGGGGACACAGGGGCAGGGGCTGCGGTGCCTGGCACGAAGGAGACACGCTCCCGAGCACGGGAGCCTCCACGGACCTCAGGAATGGGAGCCAATGGGAGGGCGGTGGTGGTGGTGGTGGTGGTGGTGGCGGGGCCAGACAGACTAGCTGCCCTTTGGTGGCTGCTGAGACCCGCCTCCACAAGGGAGTCATCCTCCGAGCTGCTGTGGTCCCCAGCTGAGGTGGATGGTGCTGAGGACTCCTCGGTGTGGCTCCCTCGCCCTCCGTGCCACTGGGTCCCTCTGACCACTCGTCCGATGCTGACCCAGTCTGGCTCCGCTGCTCCTCCTGGTCCGTGGAGCTGTCCCCTCCTGTGGCCGTGGATGTATCTGCAAACAATTAGGGAAACAGACAAACATCAGTCACCTGCACTGACCGCACCCACCACAGTAAGTACAGCACATTACAGAGCAAGCCCTGGCATCCTTAGTTGAACATTGCCTAAAGTCCTCACACAGATTCGGGGAAGCCAATTGTCAGTCTGATGGTCAACCATGGGATTCACACCCCTCCTGCCCTTGCACCCATCTGTCTGGTGCCTGTCTGATGGTAAGACCCCAGTGTGGACACATGCACCACCCACACAGTTGTTGGACATTGCAGGGAACACGGTGAAGTATGTGAACATGCACACATCATATCTCTTGCCACTGAGTCAGTGCAGGTGTCCGGATAAAGGGATGGCCAGAGTCTAATTAGAAATGCATGTGATGCATACCAGCACCAGACACCATGATGCACCCATGTCCGGATAGTCAATGCCACAATGGGGTGCATGTTGCACATGTTACTCCCCTGCAGGATCAATCCCAGGAAGTTTAATGCCATGACACAGGAATGCATGCAAAGTCATACATTACTGTCTCAAGTCACATGGCCATGGCAGCCAGCCAACAACAGTCTGCACTGTGTCACAATCCGAGGGCATGGGGAATGCAAGTTATGTGACTGACAAGTGCACATGTCCATCCCCCAAAAACCACATCATCTGTACTACTATTTGTCCACGTCATACCAACTGGACATATGGGGGACATGAAACACAACTCTCTGAACATGAGCACCTCACAGTGTGCAGTGAATGAAAATACAGCTGCCTGAAAGTCACAGTCGCAAACACCTGTGTGCACAGTCAAGTGATCAGACACCTATAAGTCACAGAAGTATCGCTCTATCATGGTCACATCTCAGATGGCATGCTGAGCCCTAACCGATAAACATACCAGTAGTCCTGACAACGAAGACACAGCACAATGAGACAGAGGCAGACACCTGATGGTACATTTCACTGATCACAACATGCCAGATGATACACGGGAGTGGGAGTACAGAGTGTATTGTATGCCCTGGAGTAGGCATGACTGTCCAGCTCCACCTGTAAGAGGGATGAGTCCTGGACAGTAGGCAAGTGGCTAAGCATGTGTGACACACTGGATACACATACTCCTGAGGCCCAAACATTGTTCCCACCAGCAGCATGGGTGTGTGCCAAATTCCCCAGGGACATGTGGTGAGTCAGAGCAGCAAGCGGACCACATATCAAAGTTACACCCAGATCACATGTCAGAACTTAGGTATTGTGTAAGCAATTGACCCACCCATGAATCGCACAACATAGTCACGGGAACAAATGCTGCCCCCACCTTGAGCAAAGCAAAATGCAATGACACAGTCCCCAAATGACACAATTTCCTAACTATAAGGGCCACACATATGCGTATCAGAGGAGTAGTGGGCATGTCACAAATGAGGGACATGGGTCCTGGACCACATGACTGATGTACTGTGGAAGTTTAACCAGGCCAGAGGAGGGCACATAGCATGTCAGACAAAGTGCACAGTGCAGTCATGGACTCACCCCTCCTTGATGCTGTCTGTCCTTCAGCTGCCCATCCAGGTCAGGGAAGACCACCGCCAGGATCCGGAGCATGTGGGGGGTCAGGGTCCGGTGTCCGCCCCTCCTGCGAGGAGGCGACAGCTTCAGCTGGACCCTTGCGATCCTCCGGGTCCAGCCACGAAGGTCCTGCCACCTCTTTTGGCAGTTGCGGATCCTGCGCCTGTAGACCCCCACGGATCTTACTTTCCGGGCGATGGTCAGCCAGATGTCCTGCTTCTGGTGGGCATCAACCTGTGAGGATGACAAAGTGAAAAGGCCATTACTACACATGCAACATATACTTGCATCACACAGTTGGATATACATGTCTCAATCACTGGGGCATATGATGTACACAGGCAGTGCAACAATGGCTATGAACAGTTTGCCAGCAGTCACTACATGGTATCATTGCATGGGAAGTAAACCTAGTTGGAATGCACTGTTAATGCACTGTACCAGTTCAGTGCATGTAACTACACACTTTGGGGTGTGACAACTGCTCAGTGGGCATGCTAGCCAGTGGTGTGCACACTGAAAGTCCTGCTAGTCAGACAACATGCACAATTAGTGATGCAGTGGACAGCACACTCACCTGCTCCCCTGGTTTCCCATACAGCTTGCTGTACTGTGGAAGGAGGCTGTCCAGCAGGGCCTGGTTCTCCTCAAGGCTGAAGGCTGGGGCTCTCTCCACAGTACGTGCCATTGCAGGAGCCAGAGGATGCATAAACAGCAGCAGTATTGGTGGCAGATGTCGTCCTGGAGCATGTAGTGCAGGCAAGTGAGCTCTCAGGGGAACAGCCAGCATTATATGTGTGCTGCAGAGGCAGATACTGTCCCATGTGTCCAAAGTGATAGGTCCAAGTCGTTTGCATCTTCTGAATCTGACCAATCCATGGAATAGCTGCACTAATACACGCCCATAGCATCCTTCAAATCTTCAACTTCATGACACCCATGATTTTGCAACATTGTTGTGGCTGGCCAACTGAATTCACTGCATCAGACTCGTTGGAGCTTCAAAAACGAGTCCATTGCCATGCCAGGCCCCAGCCAATGTGTGCGCACCGTTCGGTCCATTGCTGTACAACGCGTACCCGGGATACAACGCATACCCGCTCACATTGAATGCAATGGGCCGGCCGGGCACACCGATCGGTCCATTGCTGTTCAACGCGTACCCGCTCACATTGAATGCAATGGGCCGGCCGGGCACACCGATCGGTCCATTGCTGTACAACGCGTGCACCGGATACAACGCGTACCCGCTCACATTGAATGCAATGGGCCGGCCGGGCACACCGATCGGTCCATTGCTGTTCAACGCGTACCGCTCACATTGAATGCAATGGGCCGGCCGGGCACACCGATCGGTCCATTGCTGTACAACGCGACTGGATACAACGCGTACCCGCTCACATTGAATGCAATGGGCCGGCCGGGCACACCGATCGGTCCATTGCTGTACAACGCGTACCCGGGATACAACGCGCATCCGCTCACATTGAATGCAATGGGCCGTCCGGGCACACCGATCGGTCCATTGCTGTTCAACGCGTACCCGCTCACATTGAATGCAATGGGCCGGCCGGGCACACCGATCGGTCCATTGCTGTTCAACGCTGTACCCGCTCACATTGAATGCAATGGGCCGGCCGGGCACACTGATCGGTCCATTGCTCTACAACGCGTACCCGGGATACAACGAGTACCCGCTCACATTGAATGCAATGGGCCGGCGGGGACACCGATCGGTCCATTGCTGTACAAACGCGTACCCGGGATACAACGCGTACCCGCTCACATTGAATGCAATGGACCGGCCGGGCACACCGATCGGTCCATTGCTGTTCAACGCGTACCCGCTCACATTGAATGCAATGGGCCGGCCGGGCACACCGATCGGTCCATTGCTGTTCAACGCGTACCCGCTCACATTGAATGCAATGGTCCGGCCGGGCACACCGATCGGTCCATTGCTCTACAACGGATACCCGGGATACAACGTGTACCCGCTCACATTGAATGCAATGGGCCGGCCGGGCACACCGATCGGTCCATTGCTGTTCAACGCGTACCCGCTCACATTGAATGCAATGGCCAATGCGTGCGCACCGATCGGTCCATTGCTGTACAACGCGTCCCTGTACAAGTCACTGGCATATGTCACCATGCCTGTCACAGGTGAACAGATGCCAGCCACATATACTTCCCAGGGAGTGAGGGGCACACCTACAACACCACAGCCTGTCCACACTCTATCCTAAGGCATGTAAGGCTGCATTACCTGTTCCGTGTATGGGGGTCAACATGTTGTTTTTTGGGTGGCACTTGGGGGCAGCCACTCCCAGGCTGTGCA
The DNA here is from genome assembly GCA_963921515.1 of Calotriton arnoldi. Taxonomy (NCBI): domain Eukaryota; kingdom Metazoa; phylum Chordata; class Amphibia; order Caudata; family Salamandridae; genus Calotriton; species Calotriton arnoldi. Next base: position 1,019,023 of record CAWUFW010005306.1, on the reverse strand, counting down.
CGTGTTCATGGGGACAGAATCCTTGGTGTGTTGTGCACATGAACACTGTGGTGTGCAACTGTTCATTTCAGGGCATGTGGCATGGTCACATTTCACGGTTGTGTATGTGTATGTCATGTCACATACCCCCTGAGTCCCATGTGGGACGGTATGTACGTCCCAGGGTGACCCATTGCCACAATTGTGATGGCCCTCCACAGTCTGTGTGCATGTTGTGTTTACAATGTCTCTGATTCCATGTGCACAATGGGAGACAGTCTCCACATCCACTTTGTTTGTGCATGGACTTTGATGTTGTGCGTGTGTGAGTCACAGACGTCCATGTCTGTCCTGCCGACGCAACAGGGACCACTACCTGTGGGGGTCATCGTTGTTTAGCTGTGGTGTATTCATGATGCACCATGTCATGCCAGTGTCCATGTGGCAATACAGGGTCCCTGGGAATCTACCTGTCGATGAGCTGTGATGCCTGGGGCACATCTTTCCTCACATGTCACTGTGGTGTGAGTTTGGAACGTGACAGCAGTACATGGGTACTGTGACACAGCCTAATGATATCCCATAGCACAACCTGGGACTTGTTGAGGGTACATGTTGAACTGTGATGTTAGGTGTTAGCCATGTAGGTGCCATACATGTCCTTACGGAACGGCACACGCATCATGTACTTGTGTCTCGTAATGATGTATCATGTGATATTGAGTCTGGTCTATGCCACATATGTGGAGTGACTGACAATCTTTCTTTCTTCACCTATGCACTGCAGGGCACCAGCTGTCCATCAGCCATTCCCTGACCTTGCAACAGTGGTTGAACGGGACTGCATCCGACGGTACCGCTACACCAGGCCACTGATTGAGGAATTGATGGTGCGGTTGGCCCCACATTTGCAACCTGGCCGGACATACCCTACAGCGCTGACCCCCAAGGTGAAGGTGATGGCAGCCCTACACTTCTTTGCCACGGTACCTTTCAACACACTGTGGCGTCTGCTGGTGGGATGTCACAGACCATGTTCAGCCGTGTGCTCCGCGATGTTTTGGAGGCTATGTTGAGATACCTGAACCAGTACATCTATTTCCCTAGACTTCAACAACTCACTGACGTGAAGAGTGACTTCTATGCCCTGGGGAGGATGCCGCATGTCATTGGCTCCATTGATGGGACACATGTGGCTTTGGTACCACCACAGGCCCAAGAGCAGGCATACAGGAACCGCAAACACTACCATTCGGTCAATGCACTGGTGGTATGTCTTGCAGATATGAGCATCTCACGTGTGTGTGCCCGTTTCCCCGGTTCTGCACATGATGCCTACGTGATGAGGAGTAGTCGCATCCCGAGGATGATGTCACAGATGCGGAACCAGCGTGCCTGGCTTGTTGGTGTGTACTGACTTTGTACCATTGTGTGTGTTCTGCAATGTAGTGTTCCACCCTCTTTTCCAACTCAGCTAATGTGCAATTGTCTGTATGTAGGTGACTCCGGATACCCCAACATGCCGTGGTTGCTGACGCCCCTCAGGAACCCTGTGACACCAGCCCAGATGCGCTACAATGAGGCACATGGTCGGACCAGGAGAGTGATTGAGCGGACATTTGGTCTCCTGAAGAGCCGCTTCGGCTGCCTAGATAAGACAGGAGGGTCCCTCCCATATGCCCCAGCAAAGGTGTGCAAGATTGTCATCGTCTGCTGCATGCTACACAACCTGGCAGTGCGGAAGGAGTTGCCTCTCATCCTGGATGACGATGACCAACATCCGCCACCTGTGGAGGATCCTGGCCTGTGCCACGATGCCAGTGATTATGATGATGATGAGTGTGATGTCCGCACACAGCTCATCACCATCTTCTTCAGCTGAATGTGAGTATCCAGGGATGTTATGTCAATGATGTGAGTTTGCATGATATGTGTTGGTGGTCCTCTGGTGCTGTTTGAGTGTGTCCATGTGCTACTTGACTGGATGCGTGCAGCGATGTGTCCTTACAGGTAGTCTGTACTCCCCAACAGTGTTGGCATGCTAACTTGGTTCTGGGTGGGTATCTTGTGACATGTATTGGGCATGTGCTTTTGACTGTGTGTCATTTCTGTCCTTCACAGGGTACTTTCAGAGTTGTTTGGTCAACTGTGATCCCCCGACACCGTGAATCAACTTCCAGGGTGGTAGCTGTCGTTTCCCTACAGGTGATGTGCGCCACACCCATGGACTTCCTTTCTTCTACACTTGTTGACTGTGTGCCCACTGCCAGGTGGGATTACCTTGCATCTGTAGTGGTTACAACATGTTGCAAATGTGTAATAAACCTGTGCTTCACTTTGTGATGTGCGTTGTCTGTGGTCACACATCTGACTGAGATTTGCTTACTGCACCAGTGGGCTAGTTGACACAGACTGGGAATAGGTGTTGGGTCTGTGCATTGCACTGTATTTCCTGGCAACATCAGTGTAGGCGATGAGTCAGATGGCCCTGGTGTGTATGTGTTGTGTAGCCCTGGTGGTGTGTCTCCCTCATATGTGTCACGTCGCCATGACTCACATGCCGGTGTTGTACTTGCTGTAGCAGTTAGCATGCACAGTGTCATTTCACAGATCATCATCTCCACTTCAGAAACAACGTTGGAATCACAACAGAGGCAAGTATGGGGTATTAGTGAGTTTATTGACATACATGTGTGAGTATAGTGCACAGGATGGTGGGTGCTGTACATTGTGATTGTAATCCAAAGTTCCAAGAGGATTTGGAAGTCCTGGTAGCAGAAATGTCCAGAGTAAAGTCCACAGTCATCTGATACATTGGTCCAACTTGAGCTCCCCATGTCATGTGGGAGAGTTGTGTTGCATTCGACAGGGTGAAGAGTTTGGGCACAAAGGTGATTTTCCAGAACAGGTGTTGGCTTCCTGGGGGTTGTGCATGGCCATCAGCCTCTCAGTTGTCCTTCCTCGGATGACCCCTCTTCTTTGGGGGGGGACCCTCAAGTGCAGGCTGCTGCGGTGCAGGGGACTCTCTGCCAGAGTGGCAGTTGCAGTTGTTGCAGCACCAGATGTTGTGGGCACACAGGGAGGTGTTGACATGTTGGTGCAAATCTGGCGGAGGCATTGCAATATGTCCCTATGCATCGCCGTCTGTTCTTGCACTGTGTCCCACTTGGACTCCATGCGGGACATGTGTAAGTCCAAGCGGGCATGACGGGCAGCCTGCTGCTGTTGAATGTCCCTGAGGATCCCCACTACATGTCTGACCTCTCCGGTGCTATTCTGGTACGCATCAGCTATGCGTACCAGTTGTGGGTCATCATGCAGTCCAGACCCCTCTGCAAGCAGCGAACTATGTCTACCACCCCTCCCACCACCCCTGGCGACACGTGAAGGACCTGCGGTGGCACGCACAGGTGACCCTGGGCCCCCTTGGGGGTTGTTGCTGGTGTTGTTGTCCGTAGCTCCACGTTGGGCCGGGGTCCGTGTGCTGTTGGTGGTGGTGGTCCTTGGTCTGTCCGTGTCGGCAGGGGTGGTCTGTGTGTTGGCAGTTGTTGGAGGGGTGGGTGCAGGGGGTGCAGCTGGTGGTCCTGCTGGTGCTGCATGATGACTCACTGCGGAGGTGCCAGGTAGGTCTTCGTCATCCGAGGTGGGCAGAGGCTGTTCCACACCAGTGAGCTCAGTGTCCCCCGGAGCCTGGGACAGGGACTCCTCAGCGTCTGCTGCTGTGTCCCCATCATCACCTGTATTTGGAAGAGACACACAATGTATGTAATGTTTCTACAGGCATCAATGGTTCAAACACCTGACAGTTGTGACTGTACCTCTGGATGCGGGCCTGTACATTGCATTGTCCTAAGTTGTCACAGTCAGCTGTTGATATTGGTGTAGCGCATTGTCCTGACAACATGAAGCATTTCAATGTGAATGTTGAGGTGTGTGCATGGCCAGCATTGGTGGTATTTGGTTGACATCCGGACATCCTTCTCCCTCCAGCCCAGTTATCCCACCATGAAGCATGCCACCCTTGCAGTGGGTGCAGGTTGACTCTCAGGATGTCAGTCAGTGGTGTCCTGCTGTTTGTTGGTGCCCAGTTCCCAGCAGGGCCTTGTGCTCCCCACAGCAGTACCCAGTGTCAGCCATCTTGTCAGTTGTTTTCCACTCCCTGTGATGTGAGCATGGTTCAGAGTGGTGTTGATGGGCCAATTGTGAGGGTGAGCAATATCTGTGACTACCACTCCCATCATGCTATTGCCTGCACCCCCTTCCCAGCATGCCCATACTTCCTTCCTTTTGAGTGTACTTCACTGTGTGTGGGTGTGACAGCAATGGCAAGATGGCTGACAGTGGTGTCCTGCTGTTGGTTGGTGGCCAGTTCCCAGCAGGGCCTTGTGCTCCCCACAACAGAGCACCGGTGTCAGACATCTTTGATGGGGCTTTCCACTCTCTGTGAGGTGTGCATGCTTCAGTGTGAGCTTGCTGGGCCATGTGATTTGGGGATGTTGAGCTGTGACTACCACTCCCATCATGCTATTGCCTCCACCCCCTTCCCAGCATGCCCATACTTCCTTCCTTTTGAGTGAACTTCACTGTGTGTGGGTGTGACAGCAATGGCAAGATGGCTGACAGTGGTGTCCTGCTGTTGGTTGGTGGCCAGTTCCCAGCAGGGCCTTGTGCTCCCCACAACAGAGCACCGGTGTCAGACATCTTTGATGGGGCTTTCCACTCTCTGTGAGGTGTGCATGCTTCAGTGTGAGCTTGCTGGGCCATGTGGTTTGGGGATGTTGAGCTGTGACTACCACTCCCATCATGCTATTGCCTCCACCCCCTTCCCAGCATGCCCATACTTCCTTCCTTTTGAGTGTACTTCACTGTGTGTGGGTGTGACAGCAATGGCAAGATGGCTGACAGTGGTGTCCTGCTGTTGGTTGGTGGCCAGTTCCCAGCAGGACCTTGTGCTCCCCACAACAGAGCACCGGTGTCAGACATCTTTGATGGGGCTTTCCACTCTCTGTGAGGTGTGCATGCTTCAGTGTGAGCTTGCTGGGCCATGTGGTTTGGGGATGTTGAGCTGTGACTCCCACTCCCATCATGCTATTGCCTCCACCCCTTCCCAGCATGCCCATACTTCCTTCCTTTTGAGTGTACTTCACTGTGTGTGGGTGTGACAGCAATGGCAAGATGGCTGACAGTGGTGTCCTGCTGTTGGTTGGTGGCCAGTTCCCAGCAGGGCCTTGTGCTCCCCACAACAGAGCACCGGTGTCAGACATCTTTGATGGGGCTTTCCACTCTCTGTGAGGTGTGCATGCTTCAGTGTGAGCTTGCTGGGCCATGTGGTTTGGGGATGTTGAGCTGTGACTACCACTCCCATCATGCTATTGCCTCCACCCCCTTCCCAGCATGCTCATACTTCCTTCCTTTTGAGTGTACTTCACTGTGTGTGGGTGTGACAGCAATGGCAAGGTGGCTGACAGTGGTGCCCTGCTGTTTCTTGGTGCCCAGTTCCCAGCAGGGGCTTGTTCTCCCCACAGCAGTACCCAGTGTCAGCCATCTTGTCAGTTGTTTTCCACTGCCTGTGATGTGAGCATGGTTCAGAGTGGTGTTGATGGGCCAATTGTGAGGGTGATCAATATCTGTGACTACCACTGCCATCATGCTATTGCCTCCACCCCCTTCCCAGCTTGCCCATACTTCCTTCCTTCTGACTCTGCTTCCCTGTGGGGTAGTGTGCCTGTGCTGAATGGATGGCTGACAGTGTTGTCCTGGTGTTTGTTTGGCTACAAGTCCCATGTGTGTCACTGTGCTTCCCACAGCATGACCCAGGGTGGTGGTTCTTTGTGGGATAATTAATTTTAGTGTGAGGCAATGCATTTTCCCAGGTGTGTTGTGTGTAGTTTGTGTTAGGGGTGTGTGTGGGGAGAGCTGCTGGTAACTATGGTCATAGCTGTCAGTCCTCCTTCCCACCCAGCCAGATATCCCACCATGGAACGTGCTTCTATTGCAGGGAGTGCAAGTTGTCTTTCAGGATGTCAGTCAGTGGTGTCCTGCTGTTGGTTGGTGCCCAGTTCCCAGCAGAGCCTTGTGCTCCCCACAGCAGTAGCCAGTGTCAGCCATCTTGTCAGTTGTTTTCCACTCCCTGTGATGTGAGCATGGTTCAGAGTGGTGTTGATGGGAGTATGGGGAGGGTGGGCAATATCTGTGACTACAACTCCCATGATGCTATTGGCTACACTGACTTGACCAGCATACACAGAATTCCTTCCTTTTTGTGGGATTCCCTGTGTGGTGGTTTTGTAGTGGTGGCTACATATCTGACAGTGTTTGTTGGTTATATTTGTGCCACTGCCTAGCTTTATTTGTTGTAGGGTTTGTACATGTCATGACACAGTTACATATCACTATGAGATGGCATGTGTTGTGTTTATCTGACTGACATACACATCTTGGGATGATTCTGTTTTTGTTGCTGTGTATTTGCTAAGGGTGCATGGTTTGACTATCCCCTTGACAGTGATGTGTGTGTATTGTCACACAATATTGGGTATATTGGTTGTGTACTCACCAGGCTCTGGGATGTTTTCTAGTCCATATACGCTCACTGGTGGTAGGATGGCCCGCACCTTCTCCTCCCAGGGCCTGAGGTATAGTGGTTTGGCAGGAGGGCCACTGCCGGTGTGTTGGCTCAAGATGTAATCCTTCTTCAGTAGGTCCCTGACCTCCTGCGCACATCATACCACCTGTTCTGGATGTCTTCCTTTGTGCGCAAACATGGTGATTGTGCGTTCACCCTGTCGACGATCCTCGCCCACATCTTGGTTTTCTGCGACATGGGGGTCTGTTGGACCAGTGTACCAAACAGCTGTGGCTCTACCCTGAGGATCTCATCTACCATGACTTCCAATTAACTATCTAGGAACTCTGGATTCTTCTTGGGGGGCATGGTGATGGGTGGTGGTGGTGGTGAGTGATGTGTGTTGGTGTGCAAGTGAGGGTGTGTGAGTGTGTGTTTTGCTGGGTGTATGTGAGGGTGCTATTTGTTGAGGTGCTGATGGTGTGTGGCTTGTGTGATGGATGAGCTGTGAGTGTGTGTGTGGTTGCTGTCTGTTGGTGTTGTGTGCTGGCAGGTAATTTGAATTTGCAAAGGATCATGGTAGAGATTTGTGTCCTTTATATGGGTGGAGTTGTGGGTGTGTCTTTGTTCCCTGTTTCCCCCCAGTATTTATTGGCTATGTAATTGCTTGTTTGGCCTTTTTTTGTGTGTTTTTCCTTTGTACTTTTTGTGCATGTAGGAGACGTTCTTCTGACCGAGTCGGACCCTGCAGTTGTCTCGTGCGAGCTTCTCCGAGTCGTTCACGCTGTGTTTGTGCTGTTTTCTGTGCTGCGTACGCATCGGTCGCGGTGTATTGGGTTGCTTCGGCTCGCTGTTTTGTATGCGTGTCGGTCGTACGGCTTGAGCTCCGTGCGACTCGGTCGTGTTTTCCACGCGTTGCATCGTACTTGGCGGGTCGGAGTTCGCGGGTACGTTTCGTTTGGGATTCTTCCTGGTGCGTGTCGGTCGGTTCGATTTGCGTGCTTTTCCGGCCGGATAGCTGTTTTCCGCGCGGTTCGGTCGTTCGTATTGTGTTCCGTACGAGTCGGTCGGAGTTTGCACGCTTTTCATCGTACTTTGCGGGTCGGGCTGCACCGGTACGTGTCGGTCGGAATAAATTCCGGCTCCGAGTCGGTCGATACGTTTTCCGGCCCGAATCGGCCCCTTAATAACATTACTACTAACTTAAAATTTTAAAAAACGACACATTAAACACCTTATTTCTAACTCTCTAAACAGGCCTCAATGATGTAAAAACTACATAAACAAACAATACGTAACTATAACATATTACAGTTCCTAATATCACTAATAATTATCTAAATACACTAAACACTATCTAACTATGTTCAAAATTAACCCTGGGCAAAGCACTACGCTACGCTCGCGTAGTTTGCGAAGTTTGCGCTACTCGTACAACGCGAATTGCACGTAGCACAGTGCAAACACGCGTAGCGTAGCGTAGTGCAGCGGTCATTTTGCTTGCTCGCGGTCCTCAACGTCAAGTTGGCGACCCCGAGCAAGCAAAATGACATCCTGGCGAGACTTTTTCTCGTTCGCGATCAGCAACATCAAGTTGCCGATCGCGAGCGTGGAAAATAAACCTCCTGGCGAGATTTTCAACGCGGGAGGTCAGGTTTCTCATTGCGAGTGGTCGCAGTATGCTCGCGACCGCTCGCGATGAGAAACTACCAGTCCGCGTTGAGAAAGCTGCCGCCGAGTAAAAATCTACTCAAGCGGCAGTAAAAGACATCTCGCACTGTGCAAGATGCTGTTTTCAATGATTGCACAGTGCGGACAAGCATCCGGCACTGTGCAATCATTGCGAACAGTGCACTACGCAGTTCGCGTAGTGCTACGCGTAGCTCGCGTAGTGCGAACTGCACTTTGCGTAGCTTTGCGTAGCGCTACTTCGCGAACTACGCCCAGGCTTATTCAAAATACATCAAAAGAAAACAAACCTTACCTTTAGCGACGTGAACCAGCTCCCAATCGCGAGCTTCTCTTCAACCAAATGACCCAAAACAACAGCGAGCGGTTACAAAATACAAGGCCCAAACAAATATAGCAAGTTTAAACATAGAGAATTTAGAACATTTAATTTATTAAAAATGTTTATTTTAGATATTAAAATTGTACAAGTATTTAATTTAAATACTACAAATATCATGCCATTTATTAAAAATTATTACATTATTTTCAACCATTGTAAAATTATAATAATAAATATTATAACATATATAATATTTATTATTATAATTCCATAAAATAATAACTATGAAAAAAAATTACATAAAATTGTTATTTTTTATGTCTATTATAAAAATAAACATTGGGTAAAATATTGTATTAATTAAAAAGATATGTAATAATTATTAATATTAATATTTTAATTATTAATATTATTAATTAAAACGTATTATATGTTAGTTACAAAATATAAAAATGATTACATTTATATTATATAAAAACTGTTTAAAAAATTTTTGTATAAATATATCCAACACATATTATTGTATAAAATATTATCTGTAATAAACAATTATAATATTTTGTAAATAATTAATCTGTATTAAAAATATACAAACTATTGTAAATGTACATTACCTGATTTCAGAAATGTATGCACAAATATGTTTCTAATTATTGTAATGTATTAAATTATTTTACTGCATTATCCTACCCAAATTACCCAATTAAAAAATGTTATTACTTCCACAATAAAAAAACAACTGTGATACTGTTCTAATTATTTTTCTATTTCTTATATTGTTTATTTTTTACATATACAAACTACACTTTAGGGCTCATTACGATGGCGGGCGGAAGCACAACCGCCGTGCTGGCGGATGCAAAACCACCAGTTACCGCCGGCACGCAGCAGTCCACACGCCCGCCCAATTACGATGCGAAAAGCAGGCCAAACACCGCCGGCAAGCCAGCAACACCGTCCGCCATCAAAGTGCGCCCGCACACGTAGCGGCGCAGCACAACTGACACACACCGTCCGACGAAACACGTCCCGCCCGGCGCATAAATTACGATGCCGCAAACAAACGGCTCCCACGGCAAAGAGACACCGCACGTGAAAGAGAGGCGGTAACACGGACGCAGAGCACGGACAACGAAGAAGCGGCACCCCGGGCATGAATCCAGCACTGCAGGCCCTTCCCATGCTTCTGCTGATGCACCACCAAGGACGCAACGTACCGCGGAGACGCAGGTAGGCACACACACAACAAGTGCACGCAAACAGCGCACACAGTGCAAGGGCGGAAAAGCGGACAACCCCCCACCAGCGCGTGTACACTACACATCCACCATTGCATCCACATATGACACACAGGCCAAATCCTAACATCGCGGAACACATGTGTACACACCACCTGGGACTAGGAACCAACCACCCCGTCACGGCCACAAAGCGCCGATGACGCCGCCACACATGCGCACAACGCAGAGGCCAACCGCAGCGCCATGCATGCGTCGCACACAGACACAGGGACACAACCAAGCAGCACACACATCAGCCCCACCCCGAACGCACATGACACGTGACAGGCCGGCCACAGACATGTCCCCAACGCCCAATTCACGGACAACACCCAACGCCACACAACCGACGCACACATGTCAGTGAAGTCACGCAACAGCAGGACACACCCCAGTGTAACAAACATGGCGAAGCACACAGCGGCGGCAACACCAACTAGGAGAAGCAGGGCCCCTTCGGGAAGAGGAACGCCAGTACCACACTGAAAAACCCATACCACCCTGCACATATGAACAAGACACATGAAACGGAACACCAAAGAGCCCGGGGACCGACAACAGGTGGCCCAAGAATAACATCCACACACAAGGCCCAACGCAGAGCGGAAAGGCAGCCTGCCGCCCACACAAGGGAGAGCAGACAGCACTGAATGACCTTCCATTCCAACACCGAAACCACAGCCCTACGACAGAAGCCGGTGAATACAGCCATTGTCCAAGAATAGACCAACACAGGCATGCCGAGGAGACCGACCACAGGGCAGATAGCGCATATCACAGAAGCACACAACGGACGGGGAAGAAAGAAGAAAACACTCCCCCATGTCGGCCACATGCAAGTTAATTGGAAGGAGTCACACAGCACTGACCTTGAACTGTCTGAGAAGCATGTGGGAAGAGGGCCCGTGTCCTCCAAACAAGCCAACAGAACACAAGTCCTGTCTCCCCACGACTACACAGAGCTCACAGCAACCCCGGAGCGTGCACATTGCAGACTGCACACACAGCCGGAGCACGCCACCTCTACGAACCGCTGCGAAATGGCAACCGCAACACACCTACCCAACTACGCCGAACAGCTCAAGCTGTACCAAACCAACACGATACATACATTGGGATGCGATCTCCTGTCCCTGCTGAACGTAAGTTACCGACTGACTTACCGCATCACATTGTTCAGCTGCGTCATGCCCGTCTTCTACTGTCGGAGGTGTCCCTACCAGCATCCCGTCGAGATATGCCTCTCCAACCCGGCATGTCTGAAGGCGGACCTGCTACCACTACTCCTCCCTCTGGACGCACACGACAGGGCCTGCTCTGCCTATGGGGGCATGGCGTATGTGGCCAACATCGCACGCGCACTGAAATGGAACCACTGTGCCTCCACACGACGGATCATCGAGAACAGCTACATCGAATGTCACCCAGCATGCCCCATCATGGTCCTCCAAGGGACAACCTACGAACAACACCTTGACAGCCACCATCCGCTTCATTGGCTGGCAAACATGTACACCACCAATGACATGGAAGCCCTGCTGGACGGCATCGCATACCTGACAACCTGTAAATACGTCGGACCACAACGCAGGTTCCCCGAGTGACCTATGAAGTCCAACCCCGCACCCATGCTCAGCTTCCGCACGGACTGGCCAGTCACCACCACAACAGCCATACCAAACGACCGGCAACTGTAACCACACCATCAACGACATCGCCATGACATCGGATATGACCGGGACATGCACACTGTTCCCCATCACATCCAGGAACACCGCATGCATCGTGGGAGGCAGTGGCATGGGCTCTGTGCATCGCACCCACATGGACGGAACTGCACGAACAACCAGGACACGACATGGATCCAGCGCACATGGACACACACACCGCTCAGTGGACATGAATAGGTCGCCTGGAGTCTGTGGGTGCTGCACCCTCCCACCCCCGCCCCGGGAATCCCATACCAGGACCTTTGCATGGACGACAAGTGCATACAACAACAACACGACCCCAGTGACTGTGACATGTCCAGTAACCACCACAGTGCAACAACAAGTGGCACGCCGCTGCATGCACGCAAGCACATGCCCTGATGTCATCTCACATGCACGCGTGCATGAGGAACAACCGCAGCAAACCTGTCACATGGAACTGAGATGGACTGTGCCCATGATGCCGAGCGGTCTGGTAGGCTACATGTATACCGTCTGTGTCAAAGTCCGCAGCTCCGCAGCTATACGTAAATGTACATTAGCACAGCCTTGGCCAAGCAGATGTAACCCCACACCCTATCCCATTTGTAATCATGCTCAGTACATCCTCAACATGTATTCCGCTGCCAGTAGTGTCCACTATACTGCATCACAGAGGACAGAAGACTCAATATAATGTTTGAAACCAGAACTGTCTCCGCTGACTCATTTCACAAGTACGAATGAGAGAGGATGAGAGTATGTGAAGTACACGGCAGTCGTGACATGACCATGTAGTCCACTGGTATTGGATGTCAACGCAAATGAGTAGCACTACTGTGGAAGACACACATGTGTCGTGTGAAGTCGTATGGACGCAGTGCTCAGGTGGGTGGGTGCGACGGGTAGATGCGCACATGCCAAGTTGGAGCACGCCGTGTTGGGAGGGGTCATGAACAGTACACCACCGCTTCCCTGGGCATTGTGAGAGGACACCTGTCGGGGGAGTGAACACGTGTGTGCACAGCAGCCGGGCACACGTACAAAGCGGTACCAGGCGCACCTCAGCCCACCCTCTGTGGACAAGCTGGATCCTGTTGTGCGCCCGCCATGCCCCTTGACAAGGCACACACAGCCCCAGTCGACCAGGTGTAACCCCAACATAGTCAATCCGCACAGGCGATACAGGGCACGGGATGGCAGTGGAGCATGGTGTGTGAGAGGTCTCCTCGCGCTCCTCCTGGTCATATCACGCAGGCAATAGAACCTCAACGTCTAGCATGGCACAAGTCAAATGGAAGTGTAGGGGGACGCACCACAGCACGAGCAGCACTGACGTCACGGGAGGTGGCTCGCACCATCCCATCCATTGCCCATCATACCAACCACGACACATGCCATTGCGACTAAGTGCAAGCGTGTGCGCCACCACCCCCGAGCCCTCCCCAGAGAGGCCAAAGAGTGAATGTGTGGGCCAACAGCCACAGACGGACGCGGCCTGGCCGCAAGGGCAGCCACAGCCACTGGGTGTCGCAGGTGGCGGATCCGGAAGGCGAAGACTGTGATGCATAGTCCATGCAGGCCGGGTCTCCATTTGGGGCACCACGCAGGTGGACGGCGTCCCGCCACACATCATACCCTGAGACAGCCCACTCGTGCAACTGGACCCACACATACACTCCTTGCCCTCTCTGGTGCGAGCTTGGGGCTGCCTGTGCAAGCGCTAGCCTCGCAGGTGAGCATGCATATTGGGGGGCGAGGGGAGGACATGAGGGCTGGGGCGAAGATGACTGTATCACTGTCAGTTAGTACAAGGGATGACCCAGATGTGGAAAGGAAGAGACGTGTCCCGTGTGTACTGCAACTAGTCGCCAATCCAACTACCCCCCATGTCCGGAATGTAAGCCCGCACCTAGGCCCGCCCATCCGCCACATCGAACATACCACCAGCACGACAACCTTCCCATTCGAAACACTGACTGGGGGTGGCGACCAGTGAACAATCATGTGTAGCCTACCCACGCGTACATGTGGGCCCTCCATGATCCATGTCACCTGCGGCAAAGACATGACATGCGCAATGAGGGAAGTGAGGAGAGCTGCCCGCCCCACGCGCAGAAGGTGCATCAGCTCCACAGACCCAGCAGCGAGTCCAGCAGGGGTCACATGTGCAGGGGCAGCTGTGCCTGGTGTGAAGGCACATGCATATAGACAGCACATCGACCAATGTGTAGTCTGCCCACATCCACAGTCCATCATCATGCGGACATAGGAATTGAACACAGGGCAACACATCTTAGTTGGTGCACCCACCGTGACCAACAATGCGCAATCATCGACGTACCCGCCCTGTGCATGGCCCCCCACCCAACGGAGGCACATCCAGTGCCACCATCCCACACACACAAGCCTTCCACGGAACATGCTGTGTCCAATGGTCAGTACAGAGTCAGCGCCCATCTGGTGGATCCTGAACAGGAGACACATGCACACACATGCCAGCTCCCACTATGTACGTCTGCCACCTGGCACGTGCAATGTAACCTCTCACCTGTGACGTGTGACTGCAAGCACACAGCCGTCTTGGCATAGGGCTGTCAATGTGGACACCAGTCAATGTTTCGGGAGCTGTGATCCGTACAGTGCTGTACATAGGGTGCAGTGCTGACACCTACTACTGTCTCATATCCCCTCGTGCCACAGGTCCCACTTGTATTGGCCGCTCAGCCCGTGCCCACATCGTCGTCGTCGTGTGCCATACTCATCCAGCCTCGGAAGCAGTTCCATGCTCAGCAGACACTCATGTTGCCGTGGCGTTGCCGCTTGACGAATATGCAGTCAGTCCCCATCAGCACGCCCCGCAAGTCATTGGGGCCTAGATCCCCATGTGCATGCACATGGCAGTGGTATGTCTCACTTGCCATTGCCATTGTTGGGAGACCTGTGTAAGTGTATTGTGGCCGTGCCGTCCCAGCTTGACAGCTGGGCTGTGGCTCATGTGCTTGCTCAGTCATGTCAGTGATGTGTATGCGAAATTGCTATGTGCCGTGTTGCTTTGACATGTGTCCTCTGCCATTTAACCCAGGCGGAGACCGAACATTGACCGCCCATACCAATTGCTGGCGGACATGGACGATACAGAGGTAATCAGGAAGTTTCGGCTGGACAGGCCAACTCTGCATCGACTGTGTGCCATGTTAGAGCCCCATCTCCGTCCCCGCAGGGTGTATCCGACTGCTGTCACCCCCACGGCTAAGGTGATGGCCGCCATGCATTTCTTCGCCACTGGGTCATTCCAGCACACAGTGGGCAGTGGAGGAGGGATGTCCCAGCCCATGTTCAGCAAGGTGCTGAGGGATGTACTGGCAGCCATGATGCTGTACCGGAACAGGTACATCCGCTTCCCCAGGGCTCGTGAATTGGCGGCAGTGAAGGGTGCATTCTATGCCCTTGGCAGAATCCCACACGTCGTGGGAGCCATTGACTGCACTCATGTTGGCCTTGTTCCACCACAGGCCACTGAGCACCTGTACCGCAACAGGAAGCACACGCACTCCCTGAATGTGCAAGTGGTGTGCCTTGCGGACATGGTGATCACCCACGTGTGTGCCAAGTTTCCAGGCTCGGCCCATGACGCACACATAATGCGCAACAGCATCTTGCCACGACTGATGGCCAATCTGCAACAGGATCGTGCCTGTATTGTCGGTGAGTATGTGGAGTGGTGTAGCGTGCTGGTTGTGCGATGCTGTCCCCTGTCCAGTTGGAATTGCAACGGTTCTCTGTGTCCCTCACACCCAGGTGACTCTGCGTATCCGAATGGGGCATGGCTGCTCAGTCCATTGAGGAATCCTCGCACCCCAGCAGACGATCGATACAATGAGGCACATGGGAGGACCAGACGTGTGGTCGAGCGTACCGTTGGCCTCCTCAAGTCCAGGTTCAGGTGCCTGGACCGCACCGGGGTGCACTGGCGTACTCCCCACAGAAGGTGTGCCAGATAGTGGTGGCGTGCTGCATGCTGCACAATCTGGCCATTCGGAAGCAGATCCCCCTCATTGTGGATGACGGAGATCAACCAGGGCCCCAGCCCGCAGACCAGGACAGCTCGAGTGAGGTGGACAGCGGAGAGGAGGAAGCTGGGAATGTGCGCCAGCAGCTCATCGCCCGCTACTTCACTTGACGGTGAGTGTCCATGTACGACGGATGATGTGTCTGTATCTGTGCAGGTGTGTGTGTGCTGTGTCAGGGTGGCCGTATGTTCACTGCGTGCAGTGTGTCAACGCTCCATGGCCAGGGTAGTATGCCACTGTTGGTGACTGTGGCATTGTTCCCTATTGCTCTGTGCGATGTGTGTACATTGCTTGTAGTTGTTGACATGTACTGTGTGATGGGTGTGTGACACACTCATTGAATGTGCTCCTGTTCTGTCTCCCACCCCTAGGTCCCTACAGGCCCTCCGGATTCCATTGCCATGCCACGCATCAGGTGCCTTTCCGCCCAAGGTGGCCGTTGTATTCCGTACAAATAAAACACAGGGCACAAACAGCAGTTAGTGAAAAAGGTGCATTTATTACAAACTGTGACATGTGATTGTGTGTAAGGTGATGACAAAAGTGGTGCGTGCAGTGACAATGAGCTGTCGGTCATGGCTGCGTGATGATCAGGGTGTACCCACTGGTTCTATGTCCATAGTCCAACACACACATGCCATCCAGCTGGCTGTGTGGAGTGGGATCGTAGAGCAAGTCAATGCAGTGGCTGGTCAAGGAAGGCTGGCGGAAGGCTGGCTGGCTGCCTCACTTGCAACTGGAGCGTGCGAAGTCCTCCCGGGAGATCTGTTTCCTCTTCGGACAGCCCCTTCCACGTTTGGGAGGGGGTGTGTGGTGGCGACCTGCTGGTGGTGGGTGAGGTGTGCTCACTGGCTGTGGACGCAGGGGAAGTGGACACTGCTGCCCGAGCCTGCGCCCTAGCAGGTGGTGGCGGAGGTGGTGTTGCTGGCCTTGCCTGTGACCCCACCGCCACCACCAGCTGGCCCATGAGGTCCACGAGTTGGTCCATACGGGACACGAATTGGCCCATATGGGCGTCCATGGACCTCAGCACCCCCAGCACCTCCCGCGTGTCAGTAGCAGACCTGGCCCATTGTCCTTGGGCCTCTTCATAGGCCCCAAGGACTCTGGCCATTTGAGGCAGGGCATGGCTCCCAGGGGAGGCTGGCGTTTCCCTGACCCTGCTCCTCCTACCAGTCCTGCTGCCACCGGCCTGCCCACTAGCCACATTGCACACCACGGTCCTCGCTGTGGCTCCCAGGGTGGATCCAGTCAGCCGGGCCACCACCTGCGCTGGGGCTGGTGCCAGCGAAGACGTGGTGGTGGTGGAGGCGGTGGTGGTCGGTGCGGCGATGGTGGCGGTTGCGGCAGTGGTAGTGGCCGCAATGACCGTGGGTGTGGCCGCAACGACAGTGGCAGCAGGGGACTGGGACTGTTCAGCATCCCTGGATGATGGGTTGGTGGGTAGGAGGGGTCCGGGGAGCGGCTGGGCCCTGCCACGCCAGATGGGCCAGCTTGATGGTCCGTGTCCGAAGAGGAGGACAGATCCTCCAGATCCGTGTGTCCTCGTTGGGGGCTTGTGGGCTGGCTGTGCTGGCTGCTGTCTCCATCCCCAGCATCCAGCAGTTCGTCACCTGTGGAGAGAATGAGATTTGTTATTGTGTTGCACCTGGCGAAGTATGTATTAGTCGTCTGACATTGGCAGTTCGTGCAATCTCGTACATGGGTTTCCCGGAGGCGAGTGTGTGGCTGTGGCATCTGTAGTTGTGTGTGCTAGGCAATGGGACTGTGTGCTGTGCACATGTGGCATGGGACGGATTGGCCATGCCGATGGGTGTGTTGCTGTGCCCCTACTCATTGTGACTCTGGTGTATGCGGGCTCCTGGCCCATCCTGGGTCTGCTTTTGGGGTTCATATGGAACGCTTAGGCACCCATATGGCAACATGGGGGCCATGCCCCAGATTCGCATTTGGGAGGGGATATGCTTTTGGGGTTCAAATGGAACGCTTAGGAACGCATATGGCAACATGGGGGCCATGCCCCAGATTCGCATTTGGGAGGGGATATGCTTTGGGGTTCAAATGGAACGCTTAGGAACGCATATGGCAACATGGGGGCCATGCCCCAGATTCGCATTTGGGAGGGGATATGCTTTTGGGGTTCAAATGGAACGCTTAGGAACGCATATGGCAACATGGGGGCCATGCCCCAGATTCGCATTTGGGAGGGGATATGCTTTTGGGGTTCAAATGGAACGCTTAGGAACGCATATGGCAACATGGGGGCCATGCCCCAGATTCGCATTTGGGAGGGGATATGCTTTTGGGGTTCAAATGGAACGCTTAGGAACGCATATGGCAACATGGGGGCCATGCCCCAGATTCGCGTTTGGGAGGGGATATGCTTTTGGGGTACATGCTGTGAGCCATGGGTGCCGAACGTGACATGTGTTGTGGCAGCATGACAGTGCATGGTCTGAGGTGTGTGCATGCCTGACATGCCCTGCATATTTGCTGTCTGTTGTGGTTACTGGACATGGCATTGGACGCATCGTTATGAGTGAGTGATAGTTGTGTGCCAGCCAACGTATTGCAGTTGTCCCATCTCCTTGGTGTGCGTGCTGCCCTGTGCCATGTGCATCACTGCAGTGCTCGGGGGGGGGCGACAATTAAAATCATGAATGTTCATTAGAACTAATTGACAGACTAACAGTAATTGTAGTCGCTGTTAAAGTACATGAGGCACATTATATCCTTCCTACTTAAAGATGGCCGCCATCCTGTAGAAACGATTATGCGATATGCCCAGGAGTGGTAAGTCAGTATTAATACTGTTATACCATTCGGTTTTTTCCCCATGTTAAACAGGTTTTGAATAACA
Source organism: Calotriton arnoldi (assembly GCA_963921515.1). Taxonomy (NCBI): domain Eukaryota; kingdom Metazoa; phylum Chordata; class Amphibia; order Caudata; family Salamandridae; genus Calotriton; species Calotriton arnoldi. The sequence goes on along the minus strand of CAWUFW010005306.1, from coordinate 1,000,564 downwards.
ATTTGTTTCTGCTTCAGGCCGCTAATATAATTGAAATAAGTAATAAATATTTCAAAAAACCATTGCGTGCTCGTAATTATTCCGATCACGTGACTGCATCGGAGTCCATTTAAAAGCAGCCCCGGGTTGAACACCTCTATAGGATGTGACCCGGAAGCTGTACATTGTTTGCAAGGAGGCCGGATTTCAACGACGAGGTAAGCGGGAGGTTCATCGTTTGAGTGTCCTGATTTTATTAAGCAGTTCTTAGTGGTTTTTACCATCGTGAGCTCGAGGCATGTAGTCGTATCTGGTGCCATATAGAGAACAACTCTGGCCTCGCCGACTTTAGCTTTTGCTCTCGCTCAGTTTGAGCGCTGCGATGAGAGCCTTGCGGTAACTGAATGCCGTACTCTATTAATAGCTGTAGTTTGAAGATATCCGATGTCGCATAGATATGGCCTATATATTAAGAAGCCATAGGGTGTTTACGCCGGGCACATTCAATCTCAGCGGCATAAGGGTCATTATTGATTAAGATAAATAATGATGTTTAACTAAATAGATCCCTTCTCTACCCTAATACTTATTATGCCTTACAATATAAGATGAGAGTTTATAGTATACGTAAACAACATAGCTGTTAATAAAGAACAAGACTTATTAGAACATAAAAATAATACCACTTTTATAAACAAAGATGTTTATTTACAACTTTTAAATCTATTAGTAGATGCCTAAAAAATTGTTTTAGGAATAGATCAATTAAATTATCTGAGAACGACTATAAAATAGATAAGGATACAAGTTTCACTTTGATTGGTATATCTTATTTGATCATAGGCACCTATCATTTTGAACTGTTGCCCTAGGAATTGATTGAAACTATCGGCACTGTTGTCTATCTTGGGGATCGTTATCACGACGTACCATTTACCTTATGATTGGTTCCAGCTTTATCAAAAATTCTGGTAAGACATTGTTTTAGTACCGGCCTTGCATTAGTCTGCCAAGCCTGTAGATCATGGGTACTGATACCTTTATATATCTATCTTTCAGCATTTGGGGATTCCAGTGCATGAGAAATACACGGTGGCATCAATGTACATACATACACTGTTTTAATTCATTATCATAAGGTACGCTGTTCCACATTGGTTCAAAATTTAAGTAGGACTGATAGTGGATTAATTATTATCATTAATTAATTAGAAAATGTTTTTCCTTTTCTTTTGGTATCTAAGGAATCTTGATGAGGTGATCATTCTTACTCCTTCACCTCAACCAATTGTGACTTACAAAGAACTAGAAGTATTACATTCTAGTCCTGCTGTTTACACTTTTTTAGGTATGTGGTTATTAATATTGCTTATGATTATGGTGCTTGGCAGTTTATCTGTTTTTGCAAAATGCTTTATATATAGAAAAGAGACATGTATATGTGCTGGTAATGAACTGAATAATTTGTGTGCAGCAAACAGCTGATGTATATAAAAAATTGGTTTAAAAAATTGTTTTGATAAGATCTTTTGGTAAAACTTTTTAGCAATAACACAGTGTAGTCAGCAAAATATGTTTGTGCAATGTTCTTATTTTGTGATTTGTGATTTTTGATTATGTCATGATGTTTTTACTATTTAGAAAACTGTCCTGAGGAAGGTGTCTATATATCTACTCACCGAAACGCAGCGTCGACAACTCTGTTTTCATAATATTTGTTTTTAGATTGATTGTATATAACAATGAAATGTTTTTTAAACTTTTTATGTAAATATACTATGTATAACTATGTTAATAAATATCTATTTTGACATATGTCCATGTGAATTTTAGTTATTCTTACACTTATTATTGTATTTTCTGTATGTTGATTCTGACTCCCTGTGATAATTATTGTTATTCTCTTAATACCGGCACAATATATATATATATAAAAAAAATTGAAACTTCTTTTTGGTACAGGTTGGTTTTGTACAGCTTGAGCTGTTCGGCGTAGTTGGGTAGGTGTGTTGCGGTTGCCATTTCGCAGCGGTTCGTTGAGGTGGCGTGCTCCGGCTGTGTGTGCAGTCTGCAATGTGCACGCTCTGGGGTTGCTGTGAGCTCTGTGTAGTCGTAGGGAGACAGGACTTGTGTTCTGTTGGCTTGTTTGGAGGACACGGGCCCTCTTCCCACATGCTTCTCAGACAGTTCAAGGTCAGTGCTGTGTGACTCCTTCCAATTAACTTGCATGTGGCCGACATGGGGAGTGTTTTCTTCTTTCTTCCCCGTCCGTTGTGTGCTTCTGTGATATGCGCTATCTGCCCTGTGGTCGGTCTCCTCGGCATGCCTGTGTTGGTCTATTCTTGGACAATGGCTGTATTCACCGGCTTCTGTCGTAGGCCTGTGGTTTCGGAGTTGGAATGGAAGGTCATTCAGTGCTGTCTGCTCTCCCTTGTGTGGGCGGCAGGCTGCCTTTCCGCTCTGCGTTGGGCCTTGTGTGTGAATGTTATTCTTGGGCCACCTGTTGTCGGTCCCCGGGCTCTTTGGTGTTCCGTTTTATATGTCTTGTTCATATGTGCAGGGTGGTATGGGTGTTTCTGTGTGGTACTGGCGTTCCTCTTCCCGAAGGGGCCCTGCTTCTCCTAGTTGGTGTTGCCGCCGCTGTGTGCTACGCCATGTTTGTTACACTGGGGTGTGTCCTGCTGTTGCGTGTCTTCACTGATATGTGTGCGTCGGTTGTGTGGCGTTGGGTGTTGTCCGTGAATTGGGCGTTGGGGACATGTCTGTGGCCGGCCTGTCACGTGTCATGTGCGTTCGGGGTGGGGCTGATGTGTGTGCTGCTTGGTTGTGTCCCTGTGTCTGTGTGCGACGCATGCATGGCGCTGCGGTTGGCCTCTGCGTTGTGCGCATGTGTGGCGGCGTCATCGGCGCTTTGGGGCCGTGACGGGGTGGTTGGTTCCTAGTCCCAGGTGGTGTGTACACATGTGTTCTGCGATGTTACGATTTGGCCTGTGTGTCATATGTGGATGCGATGGTGGATGTGTAGTGTACACGCGCTGGTGGGGGGTTGTCCGCTTTTTCTGCCCTTGCACTGTGTGCGCTGTTTGCGTGCACTTGTTGTGTGTGTGCCTACCTGCGTCTCCGCGGCACGCTGCGTCCTTGGTGGTGCATCAGCAGGAGCATGGGGACGGCCTGCAGTGCTGGATTCATGCTCGGGGAGCCGCTTCTTCGTTGTCCGTGCTCGGCGTCCGTGTTACCGCTTCGGTTTGTCGTACGGTATCTCTTGGCCGTGGGAGCCGTTTGTTTGCGGCATCGTAATTTATGCGCCGGGCGGGACGTGTTTCGCCGGACGGTGTGTGTCAGTTGAGCTGCGCCGCTACATGTACGGGCGCACTTTGATGGCGGACGGTGTTGCTGGCTTGCCGGCGGTGTTTGGCCTACTTTTCGCATCGTAATTGGGCGGGCGTGTGGACTGCTGCGTGCCGGCGGTAACTGGTGGTTTTTGCATCCGCCAGCACGGCGGTTGTGCTTCCGCCCGCCATCGTAATGGGCCCCTAAACTCTTTAATATTTTTTAAACCTACATTTTGCACTACATTGAGTGCAACAGTAGAGAAAGTGTTGGAGAGCAGAGAGGTAAAAATGACTATTCCCACTCCAGCGAATGCAACAGTAGGGAAAGTGTTGGATAGTTGATAGGTAAAAATTACTATTCCCACTCCAGCGAGTGCAACAGTAGGGAAAGTGTTGGATAGCGAAGGGTTAAAATTTACTATTCCAATTCCAATGAGTGCAACAGTAGAGAAAGTTTTGGATAGCGGAGAGGTAAAAATTAGTATTCCCACTCCAGTGAATGCAATAGTAGGGAACGTATTGGATAGCGGAGGGGAATAATTTACTATTCCCACTCCAATGAGTGCAACAGAAGGGAAAGTGTTGGATAGGGTAGGAGATAAAATTACTATTCCCACTCCAGCGAGTGTAACAGTAGGGAAAGTGTTGGATAGCGGAGGGAATAAAATTACTATTCCCACTCCAGCGAGTGCAACAGTATGGAATATGTTGGATAGCGGAGGAGTGAAAATTACTATTCCCACTCCAGCTAGTGCAACAGTTGGGAAAGTGTTGGATAGCGGAGGGGAAAAATTACTATTCCCACTCCAACAAGTGCAACAGTAGGGAATATGTTGGATAGCGCAGGAGTAAAAATTACTATTCCCACTCCAGCTAGTGCAACAGTAGGGAAAGTGTTGGATAGCGGAGGGGATAAAATGACTATTCCCACTCCAGCGAGTGCAACAGTAGGGAAAGTGTTGGATAGCGTAGGAGATAAAATTACTATTCCCACTCCAGCGAGTGCAACAGTAGGGAAAGCGTTGGATAGCGGAGGGGAAAGATTTACTATTCCCACTCCAACGAGTGCAACAGTAGGGAAAGTGTTGGATAGCGGAGGGGATAAAATTACTATTGCCACTCCAGCGAGTGCAACATTAGGTAAAGTGTTGGATAGCGGAGGGGATAAAATTACTATTCCCACTCCAGCAGGTGGAACAGTAGGGAAAGTGTTGGATAGCAGAGGGGAAAAAATTACTATTCCCACTCCAGCGAGTGCAATAGTATGGAAAGTGTTGAATAGCGGAGGGGTAAAAATTACTATTCCCACCAAAGAAAAATTAAATTTAAAAAAAAACTAAATATCAACTACAATACAAAAAATATTAAAAACTAAAAAACAAAACGTATATAAAAATATAACAAATTACAAAACATAGAAACATATTATAATGTTTAAAAAATCTAAAAATTACATACAAAAATTAATTTAAAAAATAAAAAAATAATTTACAAACAAATACATTTTTTGTAATAGAAATTATTTATAATAAAAAACATTAATTATTACATAAATGTAATATTTTTTTTCCGCACCTATAACACAACACAATTTACAACACACATCTACATTTTAAAAAACGAGTACCTCCTCAATTAACACAATTAATTATCAATTAAACAAATATTATTAATTAAAAACCACATTAAAAAAGATAAAAATGTATATACTAACCAAACGTTACCCCTATAGAACTAAAATCCACAACCAAATTAAAAATAAACAATTACCAAAAATATTTATCAAATAATAAATGAATAATGATCAAGTAATAATTATTTAATTTAAACTAAATTACTTTTCACCGTCTACCCCAATAAACACAACACACACCTAAAAATAATTACACAATTTCCATAACTAATTTTACATTAATAAATTAATATCAATTAACCACAAATCATCAATTAATAAAAATAAATTTACTTCCCACCATTTACCACTATAAACCCCACAACTCACACATCAAATTAATTACACAATTGCCATATTTAAATTTTAATTAATTAATTTACATTAATTAACAAATAATTAATTAATCATAAATAAATTACCTTCCACCCTATTCCCCTATAAACCCCACCACCCATTTCTAAAAACATGACACAATTAACATAATTACCAATTAATTAATAATAATTTCCCAATTAATAAATAATTAATAATAAATCAATTCCCACAATTAACGGTATAAAATATGAAATAAATAAATATTAATTAAAAATATATTAATAATTTAATTATAATTAAATTACTTCCCACCCTATTCCCCTATAAACCCACGACCCGCTTCTAAAAAAATAACACAATTAACATATTTACCAATTAATTAATACTAATTAACAACCAATTAATAAATAATTAAGAATAAATTAATTCCCACAATTAACAATATAAAATATTAAATAAAAAAATATTAATTAAAAAAAAAAAAATTATAATTAAATTACTTCACACCCAGTTCCCTTATAAACCCACAACCCGCTACAGAACTAAAATGCAAAATGTTATTAAAACAAAATTAAATAAATACTAATAAAAAAATATATATTTAATTTATTATAATTAAATTACTTCCCACCCTATTCCCCTATAAACCCACAACCCGCTACGGAACTAAAACGCAAAATTTAATTAAAATAAAGTTAATAGCTACTAAAAATTTAACACATATATTAAAAAACAAAAGCAATACTTACACAAAAAAATAGAGCACATACATTTAAAATACATACTACAATACATAACACTAACTAAAAAAACGATATTTTTAACAACTATGGGGCCCATTACGATACCCGGCGTAAATAAATCCGCCAGGCATGGAAGCGGCAAAAATCCGCCCGCACACACCGCCTGAACACCGACCACGCCATTACGATTACACAAACCGAAAACCGCCATCGGCGGAAAAAGCACACAAAATACCGCCCGCCAACGTCCGAGTCGGAGTCAAACCGCCCGCCACGGACGGAAACACGCACGACAACACAAAACCGCCCGCCCTCACGGCCGACACACCGCACGTGAAATTACGATCGCACCGACATGAGCGCGGAAAACCACAAATATACCGCCCGCCAGCGCAAACAACGCCGATGAGAATCGACACGGCAGAAGCCATGGCGCCAACGTACCTGCACAGAAACCATCCGCACACAAAACCAATAGCACACAACATGGCCAACAAGTCCACACAGCAAGGCACGCACAAATACACAAGCACAGTACACATCCCGAAAACACCCCCCGGACAAACAAAAAATACAAAGGCCAGAACCCCAGACACAACACACCTGAAAACAACAGACCATGAGGACACACCCACATAGGTGAGTACAAAAGCAGCACTCCCACAGACCACAACCCCTTGCTACATTGCAAACCAGAGAGGAGAGGAGAGGACACAGTGACACAGCAAGGACAGCAGCACACCACAGAAACGCACACATCACAACCACCACCACCACCACCACCACCACCAAACACCACCACCACCACCACCACCACCAAACACCGGCACCACATTCCCCCTGCACATTACACAACACACACCGCACCAGCACCACAAACACCATGGCACCACAAAGAATGCCCAAGTTCACGCCCATGGAGCTGACGGTCATGGTCGACGAGATCATCAAGGTGTACCCACAAATCTATGGGAACATGGTCCAGCACCCACCACTAGCCACCAGAAACAGAATGTGGAACCGGATCGTAGACCAGGTCAATGCAGTCGGGACCCTGCCCAGGAACAGAGTAGAAATTAACAAACGTTGGAATGACGTAAAGAGCCTGGTCAAGAAGAAGGAGGGCAAAAACAGAGAGCTGGCTGCCGTCACTGGCGGAGGGAATCCCGCGCTCTTTAAGACCTTCAAAGCGTGGGAGGAGAAGGTGCGAGTCGCAATACATCCGGAGATCCTCGCCGGATTAGCAGGGGGAGTGGAGGCTGGTAAGTACAAACTAATGTATACCAGCACACCGCTATGTACTCACATGCGCAACTACCATGCCACAGCTCCCAGGGACAAACACCCCCATGTCCAGCACACAATACACAACACATCACACACACATGCAACAGACACCACCACACACAGCCCAAACCGAACAACTGTAAGATGCGTGGGGACATGTGTACACTCAGCCAGCCACGTAACCACCAACAGGTCCCCAAATATGCCAGAGGCGCCACAACGAGCACCCACCACACCCATGTGTCCGCCACAGCTGCACTAACCGACAAGTAACAGGTAAGTGGCAGGAACACAAAGTGCAGTGGGTGGGAGGGTGGACAGCCCAAGTACAACACACACCAGGCCCCAGTCCCACAGCACAGCAAGGAGGAGCATCCCCCACACCCCACAGCCACGTGTCAGCCACCGCAGTGCACAACGACAGCCGAAAGGCAGACATCACGGTCCACAGCAATCGGTGTCAGTGGGTGTCCAGCCACCCCCACGACCCACAACACCCCCCACCCCCACAGACCTGCAACATGGAGCACCCCCCGCTTAGAGCCATGTGGCATCCAGTACAGTGCATGCACGAACAACTTGCAGGTGGGAAACTGGACAGGGCTGGATTACTGGAGGCATGAGGACCATAACACGACCAACACATGGGACATGTCACGTAGCAGACGAACACGCAGCACCGCCCACCGTCACGAACAAGTGAACAATGTGCACACGGACATGAACAACAGACTCACACCCCACATGACCCATCACAGACATAGCAACACCCAAGGAGCCACGTCTGCATGCACAAGCCACACTGAATATAGTCCCACACGGCAGCCACTGTGCAACTCATCACACACAACCGAAACACCATTGAAGTCCTGTCCATGTAGCCCCTACTGCCTGTCAACCACACACCCCACAACTACGCCTATGTAAGACAAACAACACTAGACGCAACAGAGCGGAACAACATAAATGCACACGAACACCACTGAACCCATCAAACTCACAGACACACCATGCACATACAACATACCATCCATCCCATCCGTCAGCCCCAGTCTCATGAAAGGCATGTCATCCGCACAGCTGCCACACATACAGCAGTCACGCTAAGATACATGCCCATGACCAACCATGTGCCAGAAGTCAGTTAAGCGCACGACACACTGTGAGCAACAACACACAACATGGGCCACACCCCCCGAGCACTGCAGTGATGCACATGGCACAGGGCAGCACGCACACCAAGGAGATGGGACAACTGCAATACGTTGGCTGGCACACAACTATCACTCACTCATAACGATGCGTCCAATGCCATGTCCAGTAATCACAACAGACAGCAAATATGCAGGCCATGTCAAGCATGCACACACCTCAAACCATGCACTGTCATGCTGCCACAACACATGTCACGTTCGGCACCCATGGCTCACAGCATGTACCCCAAAAGCATATTCCCTCCCAAATGCGAATCTGGGGCATGGCCCCCATGTTGCCATATGCGTTCCTAAGCGTTCCATTTGAACCCCAAAAGCATATTCCCTCCCAAATGCGAATCTGGGGCATGGCCCCCATGTTGCCATATGCGTTCCTAAGCGTTCCATTTGAACCCCAAAAGCATATTCCCTCCCAAATGCGAATCTGGGGCATGGCCCCCATGTTGCCATATGCGTTCCTAAGCGTTCCATTTGAACCCCAAAAGCATATTCCCTCCCAAATGCGAATCTGGGGCATGGCCCCCATGTTGCCATATGCGTTCCTAAGCGTTCCATTTGAACCCCAAAAGCATATTCCCTCCCAAATGCGAATCTGGGGCATGGCCCCCATGTTGCCATATGCGTTCCTAAGCGTTCCATTTGAACCCCAAAAGCATATCCCCTCCCAAATGCGAATCTGGGGCATGGCCCCCATGTTGCCATATGCGTTCCTAAGCGTTCCATTTGAACCCCAAAAGCATATTCCCTCCCAAATGCGAATCTGGGGCATGGCCCCCATGTTGCCATATGCGTTCCTAAGCGTTCCATTTGAACCCCAAAAGCATATCCCCTCCCAAATGCGAATCTGGGGCATGGCCCCCATGTTGCCATATGCGTTCCTAAGCGTCCCATCTGAACACCAAAAGCAAAGTACAAACCAGACCCAGGATGGGCCAGGAGCCCGCATACACCAGAGTCACAATAAGTAGGGGCACAGCAACACACCCATCGGCATGGCCAATCCGTCCCATGCCACATGTGCACAGCACACAGTCCCATTGCCAAGCACACACAACTACAGATGCTACAGCCACACACACGCCTCCGGGAAACCCATGTACGAGATTGCACGAACTGTCAATGTCAGACGACAAATACATACTTCGCCAGGTGCAACACAATAACAAATCTCATTCTCTCCACAGGTGACGAACTGCTGGATGCTGGGGATGGAGCCAGCAGCCAGCACAGCCAGCCTACAAGCCCCCAACGAGGACACACGGATCTGGAGGATCTGTCCTCCTCTTCGGACACGGACCACCAAGCAGGCCCATCTGGTGTGGCAGGGCCCAGCCGCTCCCCAGGACCCCTCCTACCCACCAACCCATCATCCAGGGCTCCTGAACATTCCCAGCCCCTGCTGCCACTGTCGTTGCGGCCACACCCACGGTCATTGTGGCCACTACCACTGCCGCAACCACCACCATCGCCGCACCGACCACCACCGCCGCCACCACCGCCACGTCTTCGCTGGCACCAGCCCCAGCGCAGGTGGTGGCCCGGCCGACTGGATCCACCCTGGGAGCCACAGCGAGGACCGTGGTGAGCAATGTGGCTAGTGGGCAGGCCGGTGGCAGCAGGACTGGTAGGAGGAGCAGGGTCAGGGAAACGCCAGCCTCCCCTGGGAGCCATGCCCTGCCTCAAATGGCCAGAGTCCTTGGGGCCTATGAAGAGGCCCAAGGACAATGGGTCCGGTCTGCTTCAGACACGCGTGAGGTGCTGGGGGTGCTGAGGTCCATGGACGCCCGTATGGGCCAAATCGTGGACCTCATGGGACAGCTGGTGGTGGCGGTGAGGTCACAGCCAGGGACAGCAGCTCCCCCTCCGCCACCACCTGCCGGGGCGCAGGGTGGAGCAGCAGTGTCCAGTTCCCCTGCGTCCACAGCCAGTGAGCACACCTCAACCACCAGCATGTCGCAAGCAGGCACCCCCCTCGCAAACGTGGAAGGGGCCGTCCGAAGTGGAAACAGATCTCCCGGGAGGACTTCGCACGCTCCAAACGCAAGTGAGGCAGCCAGCCAGCCTTCCGCCAGCCTTCCTTGACCAGCCACTGCATTGACTTGGACTACGATCCCACTCCACACAGCCATCTGGATGGCATGTGTGTGTTGGACTATGGACATAGAACCAGTGGGTACACCCTGATCATCACGCAGCCATGACCGACAGCTCATTGTCACTGCACGCACCACTTTTGTCATCACCTTACACACAATCACATGTCACAGTTTGTAATAAATGCACCTTTTTCACTAACTGCTGTTTGTGCCCTGTGTTTTATTTGTACGGAATACAACGGCCACCTTGGGCGGAAAGGCACCTGATGCGTGGCATGGCAATTGAATCCGGAGGGCCTGTAGGGACCTAGGGGTGGGAGACAGAACAGGAGCACATTCAATGAGTGTGTCACACACCCATCACACAGTACATGTCAACAACTACAAGCAATGTACACACATCGCACAGAGCAATAGGGCACAATGCCACAGCCACCAACAGTGGCATACTACCCTGGCCATGGAGCGTTGACACACAGCACGCAGTGAACAAACGGCCACCCTGACACAGCACACACACACCTGCACAGATACAGCCACATCAGCCGTCGTACATGGACACTCACCGTCAAGTGAAGTAGCGGGCGATGAGCTGCTGCCGCACATTACCAGCTTCCTCCTCTCCGCTGTCCTCCTCACTCGAGCTGTCCTGGTCTGCGGGCTGGGGCCCTGGTTGATCTCCGTCATCCACGATGAGGGGGATCTGCTTCCGAATGGCCAGATTGTGCAGCATGCAGCACGCCACCACTATCTGGCACACCTTCTGTGGGGAGTACGCCAGCGCACCCCCGGTGCGGTCCAGGCACCTGAACCTGGACTTGAGGAGGCCAAAGGTATGCTCGACCACACGTCTGGTCCTCCCATGTGCCTCATTGTAGCGATCGTCTGCTGGGGTGCAAGGATTCCTCAATGGACTTAGCAGCCATGCCCCATTCGGGTACACAGAGTCACCTGGGTGTGAGGGACACAGAGAACCGTTGCAATTCCAACTGGACAGGGGACAGCATCGCACAACCAGCACGCTACACCACTCCACATACTCACCGACAATACAGGCACGATCCTGTTGCATATTGGACATCAGTCGTGGCAAGATGCTGTTGCGCATTATGTGTGCGTCATGGGCCGAGCCTGGGAACTTTGCACACACGTGGGTGATCACCATGTCCGTAAGGCACACCACTTGCACATTCAGGGAGTGCGTGTGCTTCCTGTTGCGGTACAGGTGCTCAGTGGCCTGTGGTGGAACAAGGCCGACATGTGTGCAGTCAATGGCTCCAACGACGTGTGGGATTCTGCCAAGGGCATAGAATGCACCCTTCACTGCCGCCAATTCACGAGCCCTGGGGAAGCGGATGTACCTGTTTCGGTACAGCATCATGGCTGCCAGTACATCCCTCAGCACCTTGCTGAACATGGGCTGGGACATCCCTCCTCCAATGCCCACTGTGTGCTGGAATGACCCAGTGGCGAAGAAATGCATGGCGGCCATCACCTTAGCCGTGGGGGTGACAGCAGTCGGATACACCCTGCGGGGACGGAGATGGGGTTCTAACATGGCACACAGTCGATGCAGGGTTGGCCTGTCCAGCCGAAACTTCCTAATAACCTCTGTATCGTCCATGTCCGCCAGCAATTGGTATGGGCGGTCAATGTTCGGTCTCCGCCTAGGGACAATGGCAGAGGACACATGTCAAAGCAACACGACACATAGCAATTTCGCATACACATCACTGACATGACTGAGCAAGCACATGAGCCACAGCCCAGCTGTCAAGCTGGGACGGCACGGCCACAATACACTTACACAGGTCTCCCAACAATGGCAATGGCTAGTGATACAAACCACTGCCATGTGCATGCACATGGGGATCTAGGCCCCAATGACTTGCGGGGCGTGCTGATGGGGACTGACTGCATATCCGTCAAGCGGCAACGCCACGGCAACATGAATGTCTGCTGAGCATGGAACTGCTTCCGCGGCTGGATGAGTATGGCACACGACGACGACGATGTGGGAACAGGCTGAGCGGCCAAAACAAGTGGGACCTGTGGCACGAGGGGATATGAGACAGTGGTAGGTGTCAGCACTGCACCCTATGTACAGCACTGTACGGATCACACCTCCCGAAACATTGACAGGTGTCCACATTGACAGCCCCATGCCAAGACGGCTGTGTGCTTGCAGTCACACGTCACAGGTGAGAGGTTACATTGCACGTGCCAGGTGGCAGACGTACATAGTGGGAGCTGGTATGTGTGTGCATGTGTCTCCTGTTCAGGATCCACCAGATGGGCGCTGACTCTGTACTGACCATTGGACACAGCATGTTCCGTGGAAGGCTTGTGTGTGTGGGATGGTGGCACTGGATGTGCCTCCGTTGGGTGGGGGGCCATGCACAGGGCGGGTACGTCGATGATTGCGCATTGTTGGTCACGGTGGGTGCACCAACTGAAGATGTGTTGCCCTGTGTTCAATTCCTATGTCCGCATGATGATGGACTGTAGATGTGGGCAGACTACACATTGGTCGATGTGCTGTCTATATGCATGTGCCTTCACACCAGGCACAGCTGCCCCTGCACATGTGACCCCTGCTGGACTCGCTGCTGGGTCTGTGGAGCTGATGCACCTTCTGCGCGTGGGGCGGACAGCTCTCCTCACTTCCCTCATTGCGCATGTCATGACTTTGCCGCAGGTGACATGGATCATGGAGGGCCCACATGTACGCGTGGGTAGGCTACACATGATTGTACACTGGTCGCCACCCCCAGTCAGTGTTTCGAATGGGAAGGTTGTCGTGCTGGTGGTATGTTCGATGTGGCGGATGGGCGGGCCTAGGTGCGGGCTTACATTCCGGACATGGGGGTAGTTGGATTGGCGACTAGTTGCAGTACACACGGGACACGTCTCTTCCTTTCCACATCTGGGTCATCCCTTGTACTTACTGACAGTGATACAGTCATCTTCGCCCCAGCCCTCATGTCCTCCCCTCGCTCCCCCAATATGCATGCTCACCTGCGAGGCTAGCGCCTGCACAGGCAGCCCCAAGCTCGCACCAGAGAGGGCAAGGAGTGTATGTGTGGGTCCAGTTGCACGAGTGGGCTGTCTCAGGGTATGATGTGTGGCGGGACACCGTCCACCTGCGTGGTGCCCCAAATGGAGACCCGGCCTGCATGGACTATGCATCACAGTCTTCGCCTTCCGGATCCGCCACCTGCGACACCCAGTGGCTGTGGCTGCCCTTGCGGCCAGGCCGCGTCCGTCTGCGGCTGATGGCCCACACATTCACTCTTTGGCCTCTCTGGGGAGGGCTCGGGGGTGGTGGCGCACGCGCTTGCACTTAGTCGCAATGGCATGTGGTGTGGTTGGTATGATGGGCAATGGATGGGATGGTGCGAGCCACCTCCCGTGACGTCAGTGCTGCTCGTGCTGTGGTGCGTCCCCCTACACTTCCATTTGACTTGTGCCATGCTAGACGTTGAGGTTCTATTGCCTGCGTGATATGACCAGGAGGAGCGCGAGGAGACCTCTCACACACCATGCTCCACTGCCATCCCGTGCCCTGTATCGCCTGTGCGGATTGACTATGTTGGGGTTACACCTGGTCGACTGGGGCTGTGTGTGCCTTGTCAAGGGGCATGGCGGGCGCACAACAGGATCCAGCTTGTCCACAGAGGGTGGGCTGAGGTGCACCTGGTACCGCTTTGTACGTGTGCCCGGCTGCTGTGCACACACGTGTTCACTCCCCCGACAGGTGTCCTCTCACAATGCCCAGGGAAGCGGTGGTGTACTGTTCATGACCCCTCCCAACACGGCGTGCTCCAACTTGGCATGTGTGCATCTACCCGTCGCACCCACCCACCTGAGCACTGCGTCCATACGACTTCACACGACACATGTGTGTCTTCCACAGTAGTGCTACTCATTTGCGTTGACATCCAATACCAGTGGACTACATGGTCATGTCACGACTGCCGTGTACTTCACATACTCTCATCCTCTCTCATTCGTACTTGTGAAATGAGTCAGCGGAGACAGTTTTGGTTTCAAACATTATATTGAGTCTTCTGTCCTCTGTGATGCAGTATAGTGGCCACTACTGGCAGCGGAATACATGTTGAGGATATACTGAGCATGATTGCAAATGGGATAGGGTGTGGGGTTACATGTGATTGGCTGTTGCATGTGGGATGTGGGCTTCAGAGTGACATCTGCTTGGCCAAGGCTGTGCTAATGTACATTTATGTATAGCTGCGGAGCTGCGGACTTTGACACAGACGGTATACATGTAGCCTACCAGACCGCTTGGCATCATGGGCACAGTCCATCTCAGTTCCATGTGACAGGTTTGCTGCGGTTGTTCCTCATGCACGCGTGCATGTGAGATGACATCAGGGCATGTGCTTGCGTGCATGCAGCGGCGTGCCACTTGTTGTTGCACTGTGGTGGTTACTGGACATGTCACAGTCACTGGGGTCGTGTTGTTGTTGTATGCACTTGTCGTCCATGCAAAGGTCCTGGTATGGGATTCCCGGGCGGGGGTGGGAGGGGTGCAGCACCCACAGACTCCAGGCGACCTATTCATGTCCACTGAGCGGTGTGTGTGTCCATGGGCGCTGGATCCATGTCGTGTCCTGGTTGTTCGTGCAGTTCCGTCCATGTGGGTGCGATACACAGAGCCCATGCCACTGCCTCCCACGATGCATGCGGTGTTCCTGGATGTGATGGGGAACAGTGTGCATGTCCCGGTCATATCCGATGTCATGGCGATGTCGTTGATGGTGTGGTTACAGTTGCCGGTCGTTTGGTATGGCTGTTGTGGTGGTGACTGGCCAGTCCGTGCGGAAGCTAAGCATGGGTGCGGGGTTGGACATCATAGGTCACTCGGGGAACCTGCGTTGTGGTCCGACGAATTGACAGGTTGTCAGGTATGCGATGCCGTCCAGCAGGGCTTCCATGTCATTGGTGGTGTACATGTTTGCCAGCCAATGTAGCGGATGGTGGCTGTCAAGGTGTTGTTCGTAAGTTGTCCCTTGGAGGACCATGATGGGGCATGCTGGGTGACATTCGATGTAGCTGTTCTCGATGATCCGTCGTGTGGAGGCACAGTGGTCCCATTTCAGTGCGGGTGCGATGTTGGCCACATACGCCATGCCCCCATAGGCAGAGCAGGCCCTGTCGTGTGCGTCCAGAGGGAGGAGTAGTGGTAGCAGGTCCGCCTTCAGACATGCCGGGTTGGAGAGGCATATCTCGACGGGATGCTGGTATGGACACCTCCGACAGTAGAAGACGGGCATGACGCAGCTGAACAATGTGATGCGGTAAGTCAGTCGGTAACTTACGTTCAGCAGGGACAGGAGATCGCATCCCAATGTATGGAACAGGTTGGTTTTGTACAGCTTGAGCTGTTCGGCGTAGTTGGGTAGGTGTGTTGCGGTTGCCATTTCGCAGCGGTTCGTTGAGGTGGCGTGCTCCGGCTGTGTGTGCAGTCTGCAATGTGCACGCTCCGAGGTTGCTGTGAGCTCTGTGTAGTCGTAGGGAGACAGGACTTGTGTTCTGTTGGCTTGTTTGGAGGACACGGGCCCTCTTCCCACATGCTTCTCAGACAGTTCAAGGTCAGTGATGTGTGACTCCTTCCAATTAACTTGCATGTGGCCGACATGGGGGAGTGTTTTCTTCTTTCTTCCCCGTCCGTTGTGTGCTTCTGTGATATGCGCTATCTGCCCTGTGGTCGGTCCCTCGGCATGCCTGTGTTGGTCTATTCTTGGACAATGGCTGTATTCACCGGCTTCTGTCGTAGGGCTGTGGTTTCGGAGTTGGAATGGAAGGTCATTCAGTGCTGTCTGCTCTCCCTTGTGTGGGCGGCAGGCTGCCTTTCCGCTCTGCGTTGGGCCTTGTGTGTGAATGTTATTCTTGGGCCACCTGTTGTCGGTCCCCGGGCTCTTTGGTGTTCCGTTTTATATGTCTTGTTCATATGTGCAGGGTGGTATGGGTGTTTCTGTGTGGTACTGGCGTTCCTCTTCCCGAAGGGGCCCTGCTTCTCCTAGTTGGTGTTGCCGCCGCTGTGTGCTACGCCATGTTTGTTACACTGGGGTGTGTCCTGCTGTTGCGTGTCTTCACTGACATGTGTGCGTCGGTTGTGTGGCGTTGGGTGTTGTCCGTGAATTGGGCGTTGGGGACATGTCTGTGGCAGGCCTGTCACGTGTCATGTGCGTTCGGGGTGGGGCTGATGTGTGTGCTGCTTGGTTGTGTCCCTGTGTCTGTGTGCGACGCATGCATGGCGCTGCGGTTGGCCTCTGCGTTGTGCGCATGTGTGGCGGCGTCATCGGCGCTTTGGGGCCGTGACGGGGTGGTTGGTTCCTAGTCCCAGGTGGTGTGTACACATGTGTTCCGCGATGTTACGATTTGGCCTGTGTGTCATATGTGGATGCAATGGTGGATGTGTAGTGTACACGCGCTGGTGGGGGGTTGTCCGCTCTTTCCGCCCTTGCACTGTGTGCGCTGTTTGCGTGCACTTGTTGTGTGTGTGCCTACCTGCGTCTCCGCGGTACGTTGCGTCCTTGGTGGTGCATCAGCAGAAGCATGGGGAGGGCCCGCAGTGCTGGATTCATGCTCGGGGAGCCGCTTCTTCGTTGTCCGTGCTCGGCATCCGTGTTACCGCTTCGGTTTGTCGTACGGTATCTCTTGGCCATGGGAGCCGTTTGTTTGCGGCATCGTAATTTATGCGCCGGGCGGGACGTGTTTCGTCGGACGTGTGTGTCAGTTGGGCTGCGCCGCTACGTGTACGGGCGCACTTTGATGGCGGACGGTGTTGCTGGCTTGCCGGCGGTGTTTGGCCTACTTTTCGCATCGTAATTGGACGGGCGTGTGGACTGCTGCGTGCCGGCGGTAACTGGTGCTTTTTGCATCCGCCAGCACGGCGGTGGTGCATTCGCCCGCCATCGTAATGTGCCCCCAAATTTTTGCAAATGATATTAATGACTTCGATATTTTTAAAAACGATATTTCTTACCTTAAACTCGATATTCTTGACCACGATATTCTTGCTGTTGATATTTCTGTGTCTCGATATTTCCAACTCGATATTACTGCAAGTCGACATTTCCTACTCGATATTCTGACTGTACACCGCCTAGAGGCAAACAGGGGCCATGTAGGCCTCCCTTAGGGCCCCATTACCATGGCGGTGGGATCGCCACCGCCAGGCCATCGGTGGCGGTCCCACCACCATCGGACCCTGCAGGACCGCCCGCCGCATAACGATGACCGGCGGATGGAGGTCGGGCAGAGAGACCGACCACCATGCATCCGACAGGCTCAAGGAGCCCGTCAGACCGTCGGAGGGACTGCAATCCCCACAACAGTGGCAGTGCCTGCTTAGGCACCACCTTAGGGATTACAATGTCCCTTGCCGCCCGCCGTTTCATGGCGGTTAACCTGCCATGAAATGGCAGGTGGAAAGTGACTTAGGGGCCCGTAGCGGGCCCCCTTCCTCCCTGGTCCTCCGTTATGTATCCTGGGGTGCCCCCCTACATAGCACTGCACCATGTGCCTGCCACATAGTGCAGGGATATGTCAGAATGTGTATGTTTTGTACTGCGGCATGTGCTGCAGCCTGCAGCACACACCACAATACAAAGTATACATATTGCGACCGCTTTGAAGGCGGTCGCATTGTTATGCAATTAGCAGGACTGCCGACTACTAGTCGGTCGGTCCTGCTTCTGCCACAGTGGGGACCGGCATTGTAATGAGGCCATTAGTTTCCTCATCACCACCCTTTTCATGCCGGGCTCACCGCCATGAAAAGGTGGGCAGTGAGGAAACTTGTAATATGCTTGGTGGAGCTTCAGCAGCAAAGTCAGCATATTGCAGCCTCTAACATCACTTTAAAACCAATTGAGGGATCACGGATTCCTGGCGGTTGCAGCGGTCCTGTGGCGGTCCAACTGCCAAACTCGTAATAGGGCAGTCAGATCGCCGGTACAGTGGTGCCCACACTGCCATCGCGGCTACGTTGGTCCATAGGACCGCCATAGCGTAATAAGCCCCTTTGTCTGCTTTTGTGTTACATATGTGAGGAGGCAATTAATGTCAGTCACCATTAAGTTGTACCATTTTTAGGTATGTTTCTGGGCCACGTAAAAGCTTCTTAAAGGCTTGATCATTGAAAGAGAGGCTGTGAATGTAACTGACAGTAACTCAGGTAAACAATCTGTGCATAGAAGATTACAAATAAGGCGGGGCTCAGTTCCTAAAAAAAGGGACAGATTGCACAAGTGGCAAGAAAACATACCTGAGTTGATATATCATGGTCACTATGGGCACTTGGCGGGGAAGCTATGCCATGCTAGGGTGCAGGATGCCCATGGAACTTCTCTGAACATATTAGAAAGAAGAATGCACCTCACCAAAAATTAAAAAGAACTGCTGTGAGTTAGCGTGGGATGGAATCCAATCATTTCAAGATTACAATTAATCATTCTAGTCTCATTAGTTCTGCTCTCAAACTCATTGATGAATATAATTACAGGAACCATGCTATGCTCAGTGTGCCATGATAGTCATAGTTTTATTAGAGTGATTTTTCTCAAATATGCCATTTTCATTCCTCTCTTACATGAAATGCATGGGCTAGGTTCATACACAGGAGAGTAGGAACATGTTACATTTCATTTACCATTCATTAGATTGATCACATTTTCTTCCACGTACCCCGGGAGCACAATGGCTGTGTGTTACCGCTTTCAGCTCCCTCTTGGGGAATTTGGTATTGCAGAAAGGGCTGCAGATGCTTGTTCAGGCCCTTCTATTATACAATCTGTGCTGGAGCTATATGTACACCAGGTAAACAAAGCGCGGTTGTGTTGGAAAACTTCTGTAATACAGACTGTGCTGGTGCTACATGTAAACCATGTAAACAAAGCGTGGTTCTGGTGAAAAGCTTCTGTATTGTTTCATAATTTCAAAACAGTCCAAACATTCATGGTAGTTGAACATATTTACTTTCAACGGGATTTAGTAAATTCTGCACAATGATTTTAAAGAAAGATCTAATTAGAAAAGAGATACTGTCTCACATTAGTTCATCTAAATAAGGAGGCGTGGTACAGACTGTTTTCATCGTTTTCACTAAGATATGATGCTACTGATTTCTTCCTCAGCACTGGCACTTTTTGAATCAGCCAAGTGTCAAGCACACTTCTTTACATTGTGTGTGTGTGTGTGTGTGTTTGTGTTACAATCCTTGTGGGGACTTAAGAATGATAACACACTCACTCTGTGGGGACCTGATTGCACTGTGTGGTCCCGAACCCATGTCCCCACAAGGTAAAGTCTTCTACATGACTGGAAATGTGGGGAAATTAATTGGAAATGTGTGGAAATTAATCTGTGCTAATTTTTACAACTTTAAAAAAAATTGTTTTGTGGGGATCTGTGTCAATCAATCAGGTATTTATGAAGCACGCTACTCACCTGTGAGGGTCTCAAGGCGCTGGGGGGGAGTGGAGGGTTCACGCAGGTCCGTCTCATCCGAAGAGCCAGGTCTTGAGGCTCTTCCTGAATGCTTGTGTGGGAGTTCGCCTGAGGTTCAGGGGGAGTTTGTTCCAGGTCTTGGCCGTGATGTAGGAGAACGCTCTTTCTCCCACTCTGGCTCTGCGGATGCATGGGATTTCGGCCAGGGCAAGGTCAGTGGAGCGGAGGTTTCTCTTGGGTGCGTAGAAGGAGATTCTTTCATTGAGGTATTGGGGTCTGGTGTTGTGGATGGATTTGTAGGCATGAGTGAGCAGCTTGAAGGTCATTCTCTTTTCGACTGGGAGCCAGTGGAGGTACCGTAGGTGCTGGGTGATGTGGTCTTGTCATGGGATGCTGAGGACAAGTCTGGCTGCGGCGTTCTGGATGGTCTGGAGTTTGAGGAGTAGAGATTTGTTGATTTCGGTGTAGAGGGCATTCCCGTAGTCCAGTCTGCTGGTTATGAGTTCATGGGTGAAGGTCTTTCTGGATTTGGGGGGGATCATTTGAAGGTCTTGCAGAGGATGCGGAGGGTATTGAAGCACATGGAAGATACAGCGTTGACCTGTCGGTTCTTGGTGAGGGAGGAGTTGAGTATGATGCTGACATTGCAGGCGTGGTCCATGGGTGTGGGAGGGTTGCCGAAGGCGGTGGGCCACCAGGTGTTGTCCCATGCGGAGGGGGTGGGTCCGAGGACAAGGACTTCTGTTTTCTGCAAGTTGAGCTCCAGGCAGATGCTGCTCATCGAGGATGCGACGTCTTTCATTCTTTCCTGGAAATTGTGTCTGGTGATATCAGGTTCCTTGGTGAGGGAGAGGATGAGCTGGGTGTCGTCAGCATAGGATACTATGCTGAGTCCGAGTTTTCTGACGATGGTGGCGAGGGGGGCCATGTAGATGTTGAAGAGCGTGGGGCTGAGTGAGGATCCTTGGGGTACTCCGCAGCTGATCTCTGTGGGTTCGGAGAGGAAGGACAGGAGTCTGATTCTTTGAGTTTGGCCAGTGAGGAAGGAACAGATCCAGTCTAGGGCAGTTCCCTGTATGCGGGCATCATGGAGTCTGGCGGTTAGTGTGCAGTGGGAGACAGTGTTGAAGGCTTCTGAGAGGTCTAGTAGGATGAGGGCAGCCGTGTGGCCTTGGTCGAGAAGGGTGCGGATGTGTGTGGCGGCTAGGAGGGCGGCCTCAGTGCTGTGGTTGCTGCGGAATCCGGTTTGGGAAGTGTCAAGGATCGAGTTGGATTCTATGAAGTTCGTGAGCTGGTTGTTGACGATCTTCTTGGTGACTTTGGCTGCGAAGGGGAGGAGAGAGATGGGTCTGAAATCCCTGAGGTCCGTCGGGTCTGCGGAGGGCTTCTTGAGGAGGGGCTTGACTCCTGCTTGTTTCTAGTCGTTGGGGAACATGCCTGTTTCGAGGGTACAGTTGATGGTACGCCGTAGTTCGGGTGCTGTGTTTCACCTAGTGTGTTTTTTTTGTGCTCAGCTCTGCCCCTGTAGACAGAAGATGGTACTGCAGCCTTAAACACACAAAGGGCCTGATTACGACTTTGGCGCAGTTGTCCAGGCTCTCCGCCGGCGCGTCTGTGCCAAAGCCGCATGAGGACCACCCACCCAATAATTACTTTTTAAGTAATTGGCGAGCATTTCCTTTGGCGGTGCCTATGAAATAGGCACCGCAATGGGAACGTCAAAAGAAGTTCCAGGACGGCATGGACTGACAAGTCCATGCCGTCCTGGAACTTCTGTGCATGCACACAGGGGGGCACATGTTGGACCCCCCTGTGTGCATCCACTTTCTTTCATCTCTGCCACTGTGTTCATGGAGGAAAGTCCTCCATGAAATCAGTGGCGGTGATGAAAGTCATAATATGCTTGGTGGAACCGCAGTGGTCCCGCCAAGCATATAGATACCTATGGATCACCGCACCACAGCCAGGGAAAGGCGGTTCTCTGGCGGAGTCGGCGGTCCCAGGGCGGCACAACCATTAGGGTCATAATGTGATGGTCCAAGACCGCCACCGCCACGCCACCACGAGTCTGGGGGTCCTCGGACCGCCAGACTCGAAATTGGGCCCTTAGCATATTAAACACACTTCAGTAGTTGAATCCCATCTAGCAACTAAGGGGATAGTGATTTTGAAAAAAGCATACCAATCACAAAACAAAATACATGAATACAATGGCCTTTTTAATTGAATGCAACCTTTTTTCCTTTTTTTAGAAGCAAATGAAGCTACTGACGTTGTACTTTTATTTTTATTTTTTTGGTGGCTATTTTCTTTTAAATGAATAGACATGCACAATTGATTGAATTCTATTTTTTTTTACATTTCCGAGACTTAACGGATTAACTATTTAAGATTTCACTTAACCTTACAGATCAATCACCACAGCATGAAATATGAGGCAATGGATAGTGGGCCAAAACTTTACTTTGCCGATGCCACTTTCTTTCCAATCTTTATAATTTTTATTGTTTTTTAGTCATCCTTGTGTTTTTAAACATGCACTTCTGGATACAGTATAAACTCGATAGTCCTTTTTCCTTGATTCAATAAAAATCATATTTTCCTGTGATGTGCATTAAAAGTAAAAACTACTTCCATACGTATTCTAAATACACTTGCTTGCCAGGAAGCATCCATACTAATTCATTAAAATTATAAACAATGGTTAAAGTTTTTAAATTAAACATTTATGTTGCAAGCACATGGCTGCCACAGTAGGCTTTTATTCTTGTAGATTTGTGATATGTGCTTGCAACAAAAAGGTAGATGGTAAATGTGTGCGAATCTGGGCTGCTATATTCCTCTAAAGGGGCAAAAACTCAGATTTGGATCCAGAAATTTCCCGGTCCTCATTCTATTCTTCATTAACCTGACCTTATTAACTTTTATTCCCATTAACTCACAGAGCGATATCGGCTAGAATCGTTAATTCCAGCTCCCAGTGGAGTTAACTGGGAACTCATAATGAGGCCATTCTGTCCTTTGGAGAATTGGCTGTTAGTGGACGGGGCTCCCAGAATTTACATGTGGGTGGAGACATTAATTTAATACACAAGGCTCAGTTGACCAGTGGTTTGGCTGATTCACAGGAACTGTGTTTCATCCTTTTGGGGGATGGGGGCAATAAACTTCATTAGTCCCTGCCCCCATGGGACCACCCCACTAGCACAGTCAGTAAATGTTAATTTTCTTTGCACTGTTATGTATTTATATACTCTTGCTCTGACTCATATAACAAGTACTTGGTATCTTTTTCTACACTGTAAATGTTTCTTTTAGCACAGTGTTCCAACATTCATAAGGCCTGATCTGCACTACAAAATAGCATGTAAATAAAAACAAATAAATACATATTCTGAGCGTAGGTTCAACATATTGAAAAAACATCAGTCCTACTGGTTTTGTCTCATTGGAGACAATAAGTAACAAGCATTGTCAATGCCAATAGGTCTCGCCGTATAGTGGAGTTTAGTGGCGTGGATAGCAGTGAAGAGTAGTGTTATGAAGTTGCTTAAAGTGTTATGAAGTGTTGTGGAGGGAGTATAATGTTGTAGAGGAGACTATAGTATTAGAATTGAGTATAGTGTTGTAGCATGGAGTGTTTTATAGTGTTGTGTAGTGGTGTAGAGTATATTGCAGTAGTGTAGAGAGTGTTTTGTAGAGTGTTGTAGAGTACAATGGCGTAGAGCGGAGTATATTTTGTTATATAGTGTAGGAGTATAGTGTTTTAGAATATAGTGGAGTAAAGTGATATGTAGTGTGTAGATGGAGCTTCATAGACTGTTGTATAGCGTATTATAGTGGAGTATTGTTTTTGAATGGCAGATAGTGGAGTATAGTGCTGTGGAGTGGTATATAGTGGATTAGAGTGTTATTGGAGTATAGTTTAATGGAGTATAGTATTATAGAGTTTAATATTGTAGAGTGCCATAGCTTGTTTGAGTGTGTGTGTTTTTAAATAAATTGTTATATGGCATAGCCAGTAGGTCTCACAGTTGGGACCTTATACGTGTTTTGCCATACAGTACATTACCCTGGGTGATGTGCTACCAGGGACTGAAGAGCTATACAATTACTACACACTGGGGCATGCAGTGTGATTCAGGAATACATGATTGCCTCAGGAAACATTCATGGACACATTCCAAGGCTTTTTAATGCACTGAGAGAAGGACAAGTGCCTTGATGCAAGTCAACAGCACTATAACATTCTATGTGAGAGCACTATAACATTCTATGTGCAACTGCATCACTAGAGTATTGAACAGCCTATGAAAACAAGCAACAACGGAAGGAGGGAGCTTAATTGTATCTGAAACAGAATTAGCACCATGATATATTTATGATCTTGTGCTTGGGGAAAGTGCAGCTGCAAAACACAGTGCAACAGAGACAAGAAAGTGACTCTCTAACAAAACCTCATTGCTTGTGTAAAATAGCGTGGTGGGTTCAGCCCTTGTTGCTGTGACCTGTGTAGAACCTGCATGTTATAGTTTTGACTCCTAGTAGATCTTCAAAGCCTTCCGTTGTTGAGAAATTAACTTTTTATTTGGAGCAATAGTAATCAAGAACACTAGTATTTACAGCGATAGAAATCTGTTAACACATTTAATTTGTAGATAGCACATTTGTAGTTTGTACTAATGGTTTTGAAAAGGCCTGCTCACACTCTTAACTCTGAAAGTGAGCTTTTCAGTTAGAAATGAAAATGTTCCTTGCTTAACAAAGTGGACCCAATCTTCGACCACCAATAACTTTTACGATGGTATTACTTCATGGAGGAGAGTGGTCAGAACTAACAGCATCCGGCTTTAGGAGCTGGTGCTGTAGTAGTCGTAAGTAAGGTTTCCTCCTCGTATCTCCACCAGCAAGGATGAAAGACATAAGCACAGATGAAACAGCCATGCATCCCCTCCCGGCCCCACTCTAATGATTGTGCCAAATAGTCTAGACAGAGGCAATGCGCAGCAGAGCTGTCTCCCAAGTAAGCAAAACACAGCAAGATAAGATGCCCCGCACCTCAAGCATTATTTGTTTCCCCAGCGCCGAGACACCCAGGATAGTATTACTGCTGGAAAACACAAATTAGTTTGTTTATGAGCAAGAGAGTGCCCACATCTCGGATCACCCCAAGGAAGAGGTGGGGGCTGGACAGAGGGAGGGTTAGCTTCAGAGGTCGCAGGTCAGTAAGAAGGAGAGCGCTGTGCTATCACGCACCTGCCCTGTCCCCTGGGCTGCCAACTTCGCTTATCTTTACTCCTGCTACTCCCCTTCCCCATTCAAAAGAAGAGGGGGCATCTTATGACCAAGCGACGTAAAAGACTGCGACATGTTTTTTAATCTCCCATCCCCCGCACTTAGAAGAGGTGAGTTTTCTTCAGGGGAAGGCTTCCCTGCCGAGAAGGGGGTTGAGGGGGCGCTAACAGGGGGCAGGGGGGACACATGGCAGCAGGACTAGCCGATGGAGTGAACAGTTGCCAACAGGCTTTAGGTCATGAAAAAAACCTCTGGTTTGCACTCTGCAAAACATGCATGCTGGGATTTTTAAACCCATGAAAAATAAAACTGTCCAGCGCCAGGAGATTTTGTCCTCTAATCAGTTTGATCCCGCAAGCGCTCTGCGGCCCAGTGACAACTTTATTGCCATAAGAAGATGCATCCATAAGAAGAGAAAGTTTCTCACTCGCAAAAAACGTATATGATATGCTGTGGTGTAAAACTCCTTGGGGGATATTCACAAGAACGTGTGCTAAACAACACAAAAAAATGTTAACGCAACTTTACACATCGCAGCCTATAGCGGGAAAATAACCCTGTGTCAACGTGGAATTCACAACAAGGCGGTACCATGCGATAGTCTGCCGAAACCGCGGACAATGTCCGCGATACAAACAACCGCGACGGTGATAAAAACACAAACCTCAGCGCGAAAAAACATGCGATGGGCCAAAGCGCGATGAGGAAATCAGCGATAAGCAGCGCCAGGCCTGCAATACACACATGGCAGGCGGGAAAAATCACTATAAAAGTAGAAAAAACACACAAACACAAAATGACCAACACCGAAGCACCATGGAGGCAGCCGGAGCAGGCGCAGAGGACGGGCGCAACCCCACAAGCACCCCGGACGACCAGCCTGGGACCTCGGGGACAGGGAAGGGCAAGGACAAGAAGAAGAGGAAGACGAAGTTCAGTCCGCAGGAAAACAGGATCCTGGTCACGGAGGTGACGGAACACCATCAACAACTGTTCGTTACCTCCAACGTGTCATTGGGCACCAAAAATGGAATATGGCGGGACATCGTGGACAAGGTGAATGCCGTCGGAGAGCACAAGAGGTCAATGGACGAGGTCAAGAGGCGATGGATTGACATCAAGCGCAAGACCAAGGAGAAACTCGCAGGCAACCAGAAGGCAGCAATGCAGACTGGAGGTGGGAGCCCAGCGCCACAGCTGGAGCTGGATGACATGGAGGAGCTGGTGTCGACAGTCATCAGTGTGGAGACTGTGGCCGGAGTCGGGGGACCGGACACTGCTCGACAGGACACAACACAACCGCAACAGGGTGAGTGACCACCAGGTCATGGGGGGACGGGTGGAGATGGCCACAATGGCACACAAGCAGAGCACAGTGCACACCCACAATGACTCATGATCATGGCCCTGATCCACAGACTGTCACAATGTTCAATGCCATGCTGTCTGAATGTGAACCTGTACCATGTGGCTACATACATGCGGACACATTGTAATACACCATCTCCCCTTCACATTGCAGGGGCACCGTCAACACCTCCTGCAGAGCAGTCCCAGCCACTCTTCACTGATGACGAGGAGGACACCCTCAGCATCGACACCCAAGCCCTCCAAGACATCATTGACATCATCCGCAACTCACCTCCAGGATCAGGGCAGCCCAGCTGCATCGAGGAGACCCCACCCACTACCCAAACCACCCAGCAGGAGGCACCCACAGCCCCGGCAGTCTCCCAAGACCCCCAGGCACAACACATGGCCTTCCAACGCGTGTGCTGGAGGGCCAGAGGGAGATGGCTGAGCAGGTGCGGTGGGGTTCGACCTCATGGCTACCAAACTGGACGCCATCCATGGGTGTCTAGGTCCCATCAGGGACCAGCTCCAGTCCCTAACGGACACCCACGGCCCGTTCCATGGTCTCCAACGAGCCCTGACTGACATCGCTGGAGTCATTACTCGGAGACAAGAACACCTGTTCGCTCAGAGTGGCTCCAGCGATCCCAGCCGTGAGCTGGCACACATGCGGAGGCTCATGGAGGACATGGTGTGAATGGAGGCAGAAAGGATGGCAGCCACTGCTGCACATCAGCGAAATGAAGCTGGGATCTACCATGCCCTGCAGATCCTCATCATGGCATTGCTGCCACAAGGCGTGGCGATGATGAATGCTGCTGCCCCCACACCATCCACATCTCCGCCCCCTGGTGTGTCAGTGCCTCCCAGTGCGGAAGGCGTATCCACTCCGGCACCTGATGTGTCACTGCCACACAGTGCGGCCGACAATCCTCCTCCGGCCCCTGATGTGTCAGTGCACACAGTGCCGCAGCCGGTACTGCAACACCCACAGGTGGGGCAGAGCACACATCCGAGGACGAGGACGTGGATGGGATTGAGTTCAGAAGGAGGCACTAGCATTCATTTCCGCCACCTGGCCTGTTTCTGCTTGGTGCCGCACATGGCCCCATGACCTTCCACTGACCCCCGATACACTCCACTGCACTCACCTTGGACCGCGACATGGACTGCCATATCCTGTTTGATGATCAATGACACGGCGACCAGACTGCGGACTGTACCCTTCCTCTTCCGCAGTACTTGTCATCCCCGGATGGACTCTGGCTGGCCCTCCACGGGCCCATATTGTGTAGTGTGCTTGGCATGGCCCTGTACCGCTCCAGCTGCAAAACTCCACTGGATGTGCAATAAACACCCAGAAACGCACTTCTGTGTCATGTCTTTCATCATTCATGTATGAATGTGTGGATGAATATAGGGACAGTGATTTCCCTTACGTCAATGATGCTCATCTAGTGGGATGCCAGTCACAGTGTGCTACATTGCCTATTGTGTTCCGGGTGCCGTGGACACTACAACAGGGACACACGCATTAGTCACTTCCTTGTCTGGACATGGACTGAGTCACGCCCAGAGCCCCCGAGTCATTGTTGCAAGCCCTGCGCTGGTCCGGCGTACGCCAGGCCAGAACACTCCGCTTACGCTCCGAGGGGGGGCCCACATAGCTACATGTCGCAGGCGTACACGCTGGTGGTATGCAGGTCACTGGTCTATTTGTCAGCATGTCACGGCCACTCCCTGAGGGCAGGTTTGCACACACACCACGCCCATACGGCACAGGCGTCACAGGCCATGTGACCCCGCCAATATAAGGGGCCGACAACGTCACATTCCCGACTGCCGGTGGTGACTGGATGACGGACGCTACACGGTTCTCAATCATAAAGGGCCCATGAGTTGTTGCGCACAGGGTTGGTCGCACCCGAAGCCTTGCGGCCATCACGGGCCTACCACCACGTGGCGCTGACTGGGGTTGCACAGGGTTAGTGGCACCCGAAGCCTTGTGGCCGTCACAGGCCTACCACCACGTGGCGCTGACTAGGGTTGCACAGGGTTAGTGGCACCCGAAGCCTTGCGACCGTCACGGGCCTACCACCACGTGGCGCTGACTGGGGTTGCACAGGGTTAGTGGCACCGAAATAGCTGAGCGGGTGTGCAGCCTGTGATGATGACGTGTGCACTGATGTGGTCTCTGCCATTGATGCCTCAGAACTCAGCGTCATGTGTGGGACCTGCTGGGCCGCGGGGCGAGTCCGCATGATGTGGACCATGCCATGGTGGCGGGACCAGGACCTGGAGCTTGCACGGGCACGTGGTGTGCCCACTGGTGGACACACCGTTGGCGGCAGGTGAGCAGTGGGCCCGGGGTGCGCAAGTGCGGACAGCCAGCGCTGGCTGGGCGGGAGGGGGTGGGGTGCGGCTGCATGCGTGCGCAGGGACGGACAGGCGTTGTTGCCGTGTGCTGTGTGATGGACTCTGCCATGACTGACTCTGGCCTCGATTACAGATTGCAGACCTGGTGGCTTGCAGTGTATCCCGGCACGTGGTTGGAGACACACCGGTGGCAGCAGGTGAACAGTGGGGCCTGGGTGCGCAGGGGCGGCGGTGTCTCTCTCTCTCTCCCCTTCCTTCCCTCTCTCTCTCACTCTCTCTCTCCCTTCCTTTCCTTCTCTCTCTTTCTCTCTCTGCCTTTCTTTCCTTCTCTGTTTCTCTGTGTCTCGCTCCTTTGATGTGCGCATGACACACGTTCTGATTTTGTGCTTTATTTTCCAGGCTGTGACATCGAGATTGTCCCGGAAGGACCCGACAGGAGTCTTCCGCATTGGTGTTTTGTGTTGTATTTCAATAAAGTTTTTGGTTGTTACTTCAGTGCTGTGTGACTGTTTCTCGTTCTTCTGGCCACACGTGTGTTATTTTTTGACAATGTGCGTCATCATGCGCTGTTTGTGGCTCTTGTGTCGTGCACGGTATGTGTATGTCCGGGGGGGCTGGGGGTGGAGGCGGTGGGTGTTGTGTCCCTCATGGGTATCGGAGCTGCATGATCATTGTCTCCATGACATCTGTGGGTCTTCAGGTGTGGCTCTTGGCTGGGCTCCCTTTCATGCTGTAGGTAGTCATCCTGCTTAACACCAGCAAAAGGCAGGTGTTAAATCACTGGTGCTACCGCGGCTTATCGCCTGTTTTTGGTTCGCATCGCAGATCTGGCAGTTCATTGTGAAAGTTGTGTTGTGGTTTTTTCGTGTGTTTTTGCACGGGTACGCCTACTCTGCATCTCATTAGGGTTAGTTGGTGGTGTCCACCGTGGAGATAAATTTTGGGGCAGTTATCGCGGGAATACTGGCGATGTCTGCAGTTTGCACCCGCTTGTGAATGGGGTGTTAAATCTATCTCCACTTTTGATGCGTTAAGGTGGAGATAAATCGGCGGTAGGTCCTTGTGAATATGCCCCTTTGTGTGTAACTTGCCCACAAGCAGGTTGTGAGAGCTATACTTTGGGGGATGAATGAATAGGACACAGGGAAGCAACCAGATTTACCGTTAAAGTGATAGTGCAAGAAGACGCCATAAGCATGCAGTGCACATAAGGGTCTTACAGGCGCATTAGAGATGGGACATACATGTTATGAGGAGCACAGAAGCAGGGTGGGTGGGGCGGGCAACAATGAAAGTAGACGGGCAACAACAAGAAGACAAGGATACTGTGGCTGGAGTCATTGGAACCGGACAGGCAAAATGGTAAAACATAAAAAAATGAAAAATGAACTGGGCACATGTCCGTGAAGCGGGAGCTGTGCAACAAAAAGTTTATTTACTCATGCTATTTGTTGGAAAATGCAAGCGCGCTATGCAGGCGCCGTGGTTATGATGGCAAAACATAAAAAAATTAACATTAAACGCGAGAAATTAAATGCACGGCTAAGAGATAATAAACAAGGATTTCGTTCCGAAAGCAGTCAAAAACAGAAAAAAAGTGCAAAAACATGCCAAAATACACAGAGGGGGAACAATACTTGTGACAGGGCCAGTCGCCAAGGACAGAAACCACCCACCAAAAGGAGGGTCAAATGCAAAAATTAGCCACTGAAAGGAAGGGAATTTAGACGGGCACACAAAGGAGCTAATGGAGAGTGAGGGGTGTAATTAATGTCCCTAGAGCAGAGGTCTTCAAACTGTGGGGCGCGCCCACCTGGGGGGGCGTGGATGGGTTCTCAGGGGGGCGCAAATGCCTCTGCAAGTGCATGTAAATGAAGATGGCCTGGAAGTGCAGCAATGTTTATTTGCTGCATTTCCAGGCGGTCTTCATTTACTTCGAGCCCTTGTGAGAACTGTGATCAGAGTGCCGTGGGGGTCAGAAAGTGTGCTGGCAGGGTCAAAAAGGTTACTAAAAAAACACAATGATTTGCAATGCAATAGGTCTCGCATTTGTGAGAGTTAGAGCTATTGCATTGTAAATTATGTTTCTTGGCGAATTGCTGAAAACAAAAGACATTTATGTATTTTTATTTTTGCCCCATTTCAATTCCTGACCTATGTGAGGATGGCTCAAGAATGTATTTAACTAACATCCTGCTAACAGCAAGAGTACCAACATAAGTACTTCAAAACCCATTGAATATCATTGAGTAAACAACTGGCTATATTTATTTTGATGCACAAACATCAATAGTTAGGCCTTTATTATAGACATTTCCGTAGTCCCAAATCTGGTGGAAGTTGTTTTTTTCTGCTTGAATCATGATTATAAGATATGTGGTAATTACAGAACCACAAAGTATTGGTAAATTCAATTGTGTTATTTACTATGAAGTTTACAGGCACACCACACGCAGAGGGACTTGCAGGGCGCTGGGTGGATTGGAAGGTACTGCCCTCTTCACCCACAGAGATTTGGGAGTGGTATTCGCTTCAAAGTGCTGAATTTGTGACAGAGCAGTTGCTCTAAGGAAGCACTAAGCCTCCCAACCCACCCTGGTACAGGGACAATAGGCTTCAGCAGCAAGTTGGGCACTGGGAAAGAGATGCAGTCAGAGGAAGAGGTATTAGCCATAGGGGTCAAGCTCATCGAAGGGCACTATGGACGAGTTTAGAGGTAACAGGGAAAAGAACAACAGAAAATAAGAGGAAAATGGGGGAATGAATGGAAGGCAGGCTTGGTCCAGGGTCAGACAGGCCAGTTCGGTGCAAAGAAACATTGGAGTCAAGAGAAAGAGCAAACGGGCTCATTACTAACGGAAGTTGTCAAGATGAAGTTAAATAAGAAATTGTTAAAGGGGGTGGGAATTGTTTAGCGGCAAAGGGAATAGTTAATGTTTGTTAGAGTGCTGTGAGGACATATTAATCTGCGCGGCAATAAGCAGATGGTTGGTTTTATGTACCTGAGCTCAAACGGCCTTATGACAACAGCAACAAGGTGTCCGTGGTGATCCCGTTCCAAAGTAGGTTTGGGAGACTAAATGGCTGCTGAATCCATGCTCAACATATTTAAAAAACATATCAGAAGACCACAAAAGAAGTGAATTGTGCAGCAAAAAAACCATCAACATACATAGAACTAGGTTCACTTAAAAACATAAGTGTGCAACAAGAACGCATTTGTCTTCCTTTACTGCACAATAAAGCAGAATGATCAAAAATACCATAAATCTGTCCTTCAGAATAGAATGTTTGTAAGTACTAGTTTACAGCACTGAAGAATTGGATATGCATTACTATGCAGCAGATGATGGATTATGTAGCAAATGTGGTACTATAAGTGGCCTTTTCCCCCCGTTTTTTTTCTTTAAAAAAGGCTATTCATTAGTGAAGCAGGTGCTGCTGCCAGGTGTGTAAGTGGCCACTGCTGGTTATCAATAAGTAAGCAGATGCAGCAGGACTGGGGCCCATGGGTTTGGGGGGCCCACTGCATCACAATTATCACTGTCTACCTTTAAAAAAGGGGCATGGGATCTTATTTTCCTTTTTAGCATTAGGACTGAGGGCACCTTTAGCAGAAAAAAGGGAGACAACATGTGGGAGCTTTTTTTTCTGAAAGGGACAGAGAACCTGATTCAAAATCGAAGTGATGGTCAGGCATGGTGGGGAAGAGGTGAAAGATGCGGAGGAGATAGCCTGCTACTCAGGACTGCTGTTATCAATAACACAGCAGGTGTAGTTGCATTGGGGTCCAAGAGTGTGAGGGGCTCACAACACCCCAATTATGGGGAGCAGTATTTTTGGGACCATGCATGTTTTTGTTTGATGCATTTGCCGTTTTATAAGTATCATACTTAGTGTGGTTTATGAGCTATAGAAAACGTACTCCTGAAATCATCTCATAAGCGCCATCCCTTGCACACAGCCATGTCCCTCCCGCTCCCCCAATCATTGCCTTAAAGTTTTGGAGGGAGGCCCGACCTCAAAACATTTTGCTATGTGGGGGCTCAGAGCAAAAAAGTTTGAAGACCTCTGCCCTAGAGGATCTACAGCATGCCTCGCTGCTAGGCTCGACCTAAAAACAGGGATACTCTTTGGTTAAAGTTTTCAAAACACCATGGGGCATATTATCAAGAACGGCGTTAAAATTATCGCCGCTTTAGCGGCAGAAAACTGCCGCTAAAGCGGCGATAATGAGCTTGATAATATGCCCTTGAGAATTCCAATAGAAGCCCATGTTGACACCAGAACATGGGCTTCTATTGGAATTCTCAAGGGCATATTATCAAGCCCATTATCGCCGCTTTAGCGGCAGTTTTCTGCCGCTAAAGCGGCGATAATTTTAACGCCGTTTCTTGATAATATGCCCCCATGAGATTTAAGGAAATTGCAATTGCCTGGCTAAAGAACATTACCTAATATATGTAAAGATAAACATCGTGATTGATGATTACAGTGTGGAACACATCTTCTCCACTGGTACCTAAGCTCCTATCTCTGTAAGATTAATTTTCCACAGAGCTCTTAAATATTGTGTCGCACATCTTCTAACCTAGAACATTGTGACAGGTTGAGTATCATTGGATTTAATGGTCTTGCGGCTCTCTTAGGAGGGGCTAAACTACTGTTAGCTTTTACCGCCGTTTCCGATGAAAGTTTTACATTTCACAATTTTCTTCCTTTTTTTCCTTTTGTTTTCTAAATGGGTTTTCCTGCCGGAACATGTTATTAAAATACTCAGGATAGCCTGTGGGTTACACTTATATCGTTGAAATACACAGCTATAGCACAATGCTTCGTAATGGCTGTTAAATTGTATTTTTTATGGTGAGTGGATATAATGATCATATTTTAATTTGTGCAAAAGTGGGTCCTGAATGTGTTTGCTAATTTTCTAGTTTGTGAAAAACCAAGACAGCAGTGAGTCACTCTGTCACAAGGTTTTCAATTTTACTTTGTGCGGATGTACATTTTTAACTGATGTGCAGCCCAAAACGAATGAGTTTTTTTCTCTGCATTGGAGATAATTTACTTGCAATGGCCTGGACATAGATCTGCATAATTTCCTGGACCAAGGCTTAACAGGCATTCTAAAATTAATTTTCTCTTTATAAATGAATACGTGTCTAGTCAGATGCAGATAATGCATATTTCAGTGCGCTTGCTGGAATTGTTAGTGAGGGAAAATAAATGTATAAGCAAATAAATAACATGAATTTGCATCACTTGTTATCTGATGTTCCAAATGGAGAGGTACGAGCAGTGGTTAAGGGTGAGAGTTGTTTTAATATATACACCATTGACGTCATCAATTGTGATTTAAAATATGTTTAATATTGTACAGAAATTTAAAAAATACAAATTAAGGAAATATCATTGGAGACTTCTTTGGCAAAACTGCCATTGTTGCCTTGTTTTCTGTAAAAGACATCAGCATTTTTTTTTTTATTACAAAAACAGGATTTGTTTATGTTTTTTCTGCTATGTAGAATTTTCGAATTCATGTGCACAAAGGGCTTTGGGTGTGAAATGTTTAGAATTCTCTGCCACTTCAAACGATATTAGAGGGTGTTCAATACACCTAACCACAGAGTCAGTAGTTCACGTTATGCTGTGACTTGTGCCTACGAAGAAGTATTGTAAATTGAATTCCTTTTGTTCGAGTCCCTCCTGTTTTACAGCAAAACGTGTTTTAAGTCATTCTTTTAGTGGTTTTGCAGAGTATGACAGAAGGTGTGAAGCTGGTGTGAAGCAGGATGAGAGACACTTTGGATGTGTGGGTGTGGAGAATGAGATGAGACCATGTTGACAAGAAGGGGTAGGGGTGAAGTTGGCCCTTTTCATGTAGAAACCTGGTCATATTGTCAAAAGTAATGTTAAACACCCAAAAGGCAGGCAAGGATGGCACATAGTTTGTCTTTTTTACGGGTGGGGAAGTATTATTCTTGTTTCACCATCACTCCACAAAGCTGCAGTACAAACCACACTGCATTGGACCTGGGGCTTAGAACATCCTTCTCTGAGTACTCTGAGTACAGGGGCACGGTACGAAGAAAGTGTAGGCACAGCCCCTGCTCCCTGTCTAATGACAAATCTGGTAATTTCACTACTCATCTATTGATCTTGTGAAACAAGAATGGCAGACTAGTCCCAGAGACAGTGGGCCAGCTTTACCACATAATCACGCAGCTCAGTGCAGCAGCCGCAAATGCTACATTGCACTGCATGAAAAGGAGAGTGGAGAAGAGTGCCATATTTACAGAAATATCGCACTCTCCTCCCCTTTCCCTTGCGCCAGCGCTGAAATCTGCTGCCGTGCGCCACGGAGACACCTATGCACCATAGAGCAAGTGTGTCTCCATGAGTCTAGCATAGGTTTTATACTGGAAGGGTACACTTCCAGTACAAAATACTATGCATAGACTGATTTTAACCCTTTTTCCTCTTTGTATGGGTGCTGTAGAGTGCGGCACACGTACAAGTCGGAAAAGGAAGGAGAAATTAAAGTATTTCTCCTTCGTTGTGCCTACTTCAAAAGGGCGCAGTTTTCTGATGCTAAACCCTGTCTACTTTATTTGGTAAATAGGGTTTAGCGTCAGAAACCTTGGGTGGTTGCATGGGAACCCCCATGCTCCACCCATGGTATGCCCCCTTTGCACTAAGTAGTGAGTTACTTTCACATTATTTCCAGCAAGTTTAGAGCTGGAAAGTAAATTGGAAAAACAGAGTTTTCACCGATTTGCGTCACTTTTGTGACACAAACACTGCACAACATCTTAGTAAATCTCCCGCTCTGTTTGTTGTGAAAGTCATCTAACTTGTTTAGTAATGTGTGATGCATTTTTATCCCGAATGCTGAAGTACATGCCAGGCAGTTCCTGACCTATGTGTGATTCTGCACAGACTCTAAGAGCTTCTTAAAGATGCTGACTTACAACAACATCTACAGATCTTCCTATAGTTCTCACACAGCATTCCATCCCCCAGCCAGTCAGCCAAGGCCTTTCAGCTTCTCACCATCTCACCTGCAAATACATTAGAGTGGGCTCACCCTGTTATCCTCAGGTATGAGCGAATGATGATAAGGCTGTCTCTTGCTTGGCAGTATTAGGAAAAGCATGGTCCAAGAACCAAATCCCCTACCTCTTGAACCCCATAACTCACAGATTAATTTGCCAAGCAATATAAGCATCAAAACCATATCATTGCGCCTCAGCTTCACAATCATAATTCCACAAAAATGTCACAATTAATCACACCATCCATTCACAGCCAAATCAAACAGCCTCCTCAACTTCCCTCTCTTCACATCACACAGTGAGACATCGTCACATCTTGTTGATAAACGCTCCCTCCACAGTGTTCAGCATGGAGCAGGCAAATCAGACATCATAATCACTCACAATATTTAAGCCATCTTCGTCATATAAAAATGTTTACTTTGATCACCTTTACTTCGAGACTTTATGTATTGGTCACAGAGAACTATGGGATCCAGCATATAAATCCCCAAAAATGGGAGGGGGCAACATAGTCACTCCCGAATGGCTTAACATACGTTAAGAGAGTTCCACAAAGCCTGCAACTTTACTGACTGGGAAAGTCGAAAATTCTCCTTGAAGTGCTAACTGCAAAACAGAAAGTAGCAAGGTTTGATCTCAATGGGTTAATAATGCCAGAAGCACTGGGGGTACAGAACACAATGAATTCAAGTACAATTGAGTAAAACCACTAAATATGGTTATGACTGTAAAGTAAATCAGGCCAATGCGCATTAAAGTTAATGGAAGTCCCAGCTAAAGTGACACCATAGGGGGGACTATTACGACCTCAGGAGAAGGTTTGCATTAGAAAGGTATGACACATTGTCAGCATGGGAGTTTTCATGAGTTTGGGGCCACTTGGAATATGGACAGCTTTAGTTGGAACGTTAGGCCTGGTTAGATATGTTGCCTCAGGGTTTGCTGTGGAAGCTTCATCCATAAAGGATGGGCATGTTGAAAGAGAATCCACATTCCTTTGCTGTGCGTATACTTTGGTAGGCCACAGGTTCACTAGCCCGGTTACCTTGTCAGCAATAGATCGCCGATCACGCTACATCAGTGGTCTTCAAACTTTTTGATGTCGAGACCCCCTTGTCAAACCTTTTTAGGCATAAGGACCCCTTCTGACAACATTTTCTAGAAACTGGTTCTCCTCATCAACATCTATCGACAACCATAAATGCCCCTGTTAGACCTGGCATCTTTTGGCATGTTTCCCCTGTTTTTTTCCTTTCTGACCTAGTTTTGGCTCTGTTTTTGCTGGTTCGGTGTCTCTGCACACTTTCTCACTGCTTTTCAGTGTTAAAGTATAAGTGCTCCTATTGTAAATTGTATTATGGATTGGTGTTTCCATGATTGGCATGTTTGACTTACTAGTAAGTCCCTAGTAAAGTGCACTGAGGGTGCCAGGGCCTGTAAATCAAATGCTGCTGGTGGGATTGCAGTACTGATTGTGCCACTCACCCATGCAGCCCTGAAAAGGGTTATCAGACCTGCCACTGCAGTGTCTGCGCGGTTTGTAACTGCCATGTCGACCTGGCAAGTGCACACACTTGCCAAGCCCTAATCTTCACTTTTCTTACATGTACGTCACTCCTAAGGTAGGCCCAAGGTACCCCTGTGGGCAGGGTGCCGTGTATATTAAAGGTAGGACATGTACTGGTGTGTGTGAGACATGTCCTGGTAGTGAATTACAGTGTGTTTCGTTTTTCACTATGGAAAGGCTATCTGTCCCATAGGATAGAATGGGAGTTTACCTATAACATCTTATAAGCATATCTTCCCATTGGGACAAGATAGAGAAATGGGGTTTAGCATGCCTGAACTCAGAATATAAAAATGCATCTTTTAGTAAAGATGATTTTTATGTTCTGTGTTTGAAAATACCACTTTTAGAAAGTAGGTATTTTCTTGCTTAGCCATCCTGTGTGCCTCTGCTGGGTTTGTGGATTGACTGTCTGGCTTTGTAGTGACAGGGGCTGGGGATGTGCATTCTCATCAGACAGCCACTGGGGGGTCAAGGTGTGTCCTGCCTTTCCTGGATGAGTCAGGGCTGAGCTGAATAGACCTGGGCTGTATTTATAGTGGTGGGAGGAGATTTCCTTGCACCTGAATGGGCCTGGTCTGCCTTGGACAATGCTGTCTCCACCTCCTGCCAGGAAGCTGGGCCAGAAAAGATGGAACTGGTTTGGGCTGGGCACAGGCACTCTCTGCCCAAAAGCACAAAGAGAAACTGAGTATAAATATTGGGGTCCAGACCCTAGAACTTTAGAACTTGCTGGAATCAAGGAACCTGCCAAGAAGAAGAGCTGGAAGAACTGCCAAGAGGAGTACTGCATCTTTGCTGTGTTGTTGCTTTGTTGGTTTGGCCTGCAGTTGCTGCTTCTGCCTTGGGCAGTGAAAGGACTGGACTGAACTTTCTTTACTTGTTGTCTCCTGTTCTGAAGTCTCAGGGACCGCAAAGACTTCACTGACCTCTGAGTACCGCCTCTGGAACCGTGGTTTCAGTTGCCACAGAGGGGGAAAGCAACCGACTCCGTCCCTGACTCTGCTGCTGGCTCCGTGCCCAGAAGGCACCGCAGAGGGCACCGCTGCATCTCGAACCGCAACCCTGGTCTCACTGATGACAGCCGCCAAGCTGCTGCTTGCACCGTGACCTGTGGGCACCGCACTCCGCACCGCCTCGCTTCACTTCGCCGCCCTGGTCTCACCGATGCCGTCACTGACTTCGACAACCGTGACCGCACCGTGGGTTGGGGGCACTGCTCGTAAGTCTTGCGACACACTGCCCCATCCCACAACGCAGTCCGGACCGACCGACGCCAGCTCCCCGCAAAGTATATATTTTTAAGTACTGTATGTTGGATTTTTATCGTTTTAGTCTTGTTTTGAATATATAAAGTATTGGATATTTTTCTAAACTCGTGTGGTGTCCTTTTGTAATGTCTTCAGTGTATTGCTGTTAGTTATGTGCAAATCCTTTACACACTGCCTCTGAAATAAGCCTGACTGCTCATGCCAAGCTACCAAGGGGGTGAGCAGGGGTTATTTCAGTAGTGTATCCCTCTTACCCTGACTAGAAGGAAGGGTCCCTACATGGACAAAGGTGAAAACCATTGCCAACTAGAGACCCCCATTTCTAACAGCCCCCAATTACCACAGCAAATAATTTTTACGGTGGGGAAATGATATTAAATTAGCAAACCAAAGGTCATTGAGCGTAGGGGTGTAGCCAAAGGTGTAGCTAAAAACAAAGGGCCTCATTTATGAGGAATTGGTGTAGGGCAGCGCTGCATGTCTTCTTGCGGCACTGTCCTATGCCAATGTGAAAGGGCAGGAATGCACTGTAATTATGAAATACGGTGCATTTCCAGTCCTTTTCCCTTCACAAATTGCTACCTAACACCAACGTAGGCAGAATTGTTTTTGTACGGGAAGAGGCACCTTCCTTCACCAAAACAATCCTGAGGGGCGTTTTCCTATTTCTATGAGAGCTGCAGAATGCAGCACACATGGAAAGAGGAAAAAACGAGGAGAAATGTTTTAATTTCTCCTGGAGAGGCGTCAGTTTTTGGAGCTGCCCCTGGTTTACGTGATTTTGTAAATATGGGGCAGCATCAAAATCCATGGGCTTTGCGTGGGAACCCCAAGCAAAGCCCATGGAACACCTCCTTGACGCAGAGTAAGGCAACGCAGTGACTTGCGCTGCTATGTCTTACTCCATATCTATGAGGCAATGCAAAGCCATGCAGGGTGACTTTGCACTGCCTCATAGGTATGGTTGGGATGCTTGCGCCACCGGAGCATCAAAAAAAGTGATGCTTTGGCGATGCA
Organism: Calotriton arnoldi; assembly: GCA_963921515.1. NCBI lineage: Eukaryota > Metazoa > Chordata > Amphibia > Caudata > Salamandridae > Calotriton > Calotriton arnoldi. The sequence continues at coordinate 960,503 of CAWUFW010005306.1, read as the reverse complement.
CGCCTCTCATAAATAAGCCCAAAATATTTTTTAGGTCTTTCACCTTTTAGGTATCTACATATAAAATAATGGGCAGCGTAAATGAAAAATAAATAAAAAAAGTTATTACTCAGTGGGAAATACATTATGAAACCTCTATTAGTTAATGCACTGCAAAGGTCTGTGTGTAACCAGAGAACCACAGAATTAAAACTTGATTGGTGCAGTGGAGAATAGTGATGTGTATTTTTAGTGCTACGAAGTCACAGCCTGTGACGGAAAGCACTGTGAATATGTAAGTCAATTTTTTATACTTGCATTTCACACAGGGTAAGATAGAATGCTGCAAAACGTGCGCATAGTTTTACAATAAAATGGTGCTTTCAAAATGTAGGTTTTAATAATACCAGAGCGTATGTAATGCAGTTTTCTTTTTACATAACTGTCCCTTCAACACCTCTTTAGGGGCACTAAGGGCTGTGTAAATGCAGTTAAAATTAAAAGCAAGAACTTCCCAGCCCAGTAGTTAACTCTTTGCACTTCCACTAAAAAAAACACGCATCTTTGCCTTCACAAAGAGCCAGAACTACCCCCAAGAATCCTTTACACTTGCAGATTACAGATAAGGCGCATTTGCCTTTCATTCAGGCAAGCCGCTGATAACGATCTCAATTAGCCGTCCCAGGACGGCTGTATTTTTACAGGGACAAGTGAAGCTGGGGAATCTGCGACCCCCTTCCTAGGACTCCACGACCCCCCTGGGGGTCGCGCCCCACAGTTTGAAGACCTCTGCGCTACATGAATCTAACTGACAGTTAGGAGGATGGGATCCGACCGAACTAACCTATATATCAATCACTAATATGGCCCTCCATTATGTATAAATACCTTTAATTTGCATACCTCTAGCGTGAACCTTTGAGCATGCCAATTTAAAACTTTTCATCCACATGAAATTTGTACTACAATCAATGCCGAGGAGTATTATTTAGTGAAGACAAGAATAGAACACTAAACTTGCAGTATTTACCGAATCCCAGAAGTTTTGGCATTTAGACGTTACCTGTACATATTGGACAGGAACTGGAACAATTCTGTTCTATAGAAGACTGGGTCAAATCTAAACACAGGTAATTCTATTGAAAGATTCGGATTCAGACTTGCGGCTATATTCTCAGTAGCCCTCTTCATATACAGTAATAGTGAAAGTTGAGACGGTCCCCTGATGAAGGCACTCATGCCGAAACGCGCGTAGCCCCAATCTACCGCTAACCTTCCAACGATCTACAGTGATATTGGATCACTTAATCAGACTGTATAATGAAATGGATTATCATTGATTTGTTTCTCATGGATACATGATTGTGTTGTTGTTGTATTGATGGTTTTAACTATTTTCCATAAAACAAAAAAGAATGTATTGTTTATAGAGATTAAGATATAAATTGAAAATAATAAATACGTCAATATTGTTACATGTTTCTCTTTTTCTCTCTTTTTAAAATGATGCACATTGTTTATTGTTAAAAAATATTTTGCTGTGTTGCCCAGAAAACTGTTTTGAGAGTTATACACTTGCTTTAGTGCCTTTCTTCCCTAATTGTTCATTTCCCTACGGCTAGCAAGTACATTTTGCATGTAGGGGTCCCTATTTTCCAAAACTGTAGGCCACAGGTATGTCTGAGGGAAAGAAAGAAGAGAGTGTGAAAAAGAGAGAGAGAGACAGAGAGAGAGCAAGAGAGAGAGATTGGCCTGCATACTTGCTACCTATAAGGATTGCTTATTTTTTTATCTGAATGGTGAATATGTCCTTTATCAATAGAATGTGGACAACTAGAGGCAGCAGGAGAGTTACATTATATCAAAAAGTTTGATAAGTTGTATTGATTGGTCAAGTTGTTGTCCTGTGTGAGTAATATCTCTCTTTGACTGTGACTAACTAGGTAGGGGCTGAATCCCTTGCCCTGTAAATCAGGATGTGTTTCCACAAGGTTATTTGCCTGGAATCCTATCCTCACCTCCTCCAAGGCTTGGGTATACATGCGGCATATCCAAGAACTGAAGATGCCCACACAGGGTAATTTGAAAATCTCACAATCAGTCCCCTTGATGAGTGACTCCACTGCTTCAATTGGAAAGGACCTATGATGTGAAATAGAAAGGCTCACTAATTAGAGAAGTTGTGGGTTTCCTGTGGTTGATACCACTAGTAAAGATCCCTAGCTTAGGCACATCCGTTTGGTTCAGGATGATCACTCAGGGGAAGAAGAAGCAAAAAGGGCTACATCTTTTTACAGGAAGGGTTGCAATAAACTAGGGTGATGAAGTGCTGAATAGTGTTCAGTGGTCTGATGAGACTTTGTTTTTTTCTGTCCTACTGGATTTGGGAACCAGCTTATTGGTTACGGAAACTTGTGAAAGGAATCCCTCCTCAATATTTCAGGAGTAGTTTTATGATGAACAATTTGATGTGTCCTATCTATTTTTCTGATCAGGTGCCTCTGTGCTTATGATGGATGGGTGAGTGGGGTGAGTTGCTGTTCCATAAAGAACAAAAAGAACCCTTCTGACCTATAGAGGTGAGGCAGATTGAAATATAGAGAGGCACCATCTTCATATCAAAGGGGGACAGTGAATAGTTGTGGACAAAGGACTTGTCCAATTGTTTAGTCTGTGGACGTAACCACTGCAACCCACCTTATAAAAGAATATGCAGAGAAAGTATGGTTTAAAGCCTTTAAACGTGTGTAGTAGGTCCGCAAAGGTGCAGTCATGTTTCCCAGCAAAGATGTAACAGAGTACTGGACATCAGTTTGGTTCTGAGACATAATCAGGAGCTCCCAGGAGTAAAACATGCCTACTCGTGGGAAAGAAATGAGAGTCAGGTTTGTAGGTGAAAATGTGTGAAGTCTGTAGTCAGACACAACTACTTATAGAAAATACTTTTTGAAAAAGGTCCCTAAATTTGTAACATTTGCAGTCTTGCAACAATCTAAAAAAATCCTTCTGTTGAGGTTCTTTTGGACAGTGATACACCATGTTTACTCCAGGGCAAATTCCTTGACAAAAGACAACGTACTGTGCTGAGGTCTTAGCTGATATTGTATAAGGTGTAAGGGACTCGTGAGTGATTTACCAGGTGGCAAATGAATAGAATGAAAGGGACGTTGCGGAATTGAATATAGGTTTAAGCAACTCTTCTCTAGCTAAAGCATTAGACCAGAATTGGGCTTTTCATGTGTGTCAGCAGGGGCGTAATACACACCCCAGCTTATCGCGCAGGGTGGGGGAGGGGGGGGCTCTCAAAGCTGAAGGGGGCCCCCTCGGATTGCCTGTGCTGTGAATGAAAGAATTAATGGGCCAGCTGCAAGTATATGGCTCTGTAGCATTCTTGAAGCTGCTGACACATGCCTGAAGAGAAACAAAGCAACTTTTAATTTCTCTTTCAAGCAGAGCCTGGCTGTGCGTTTCGTAGAAGGCCTTAGAGAGAGGGCTTGGCCCCCTCATAAAGAGATTACCATCAATGTAGCAAGTGAGAGGGAAAGAGGGAACACAGAAAATAGCTATTACTGGAAAAGGGAAAATGTGCAACTCTAGCAATGGGAGCAGAAGTAATCACTGCTGGGAGGTGACAGAAAATTACATTTTCGGAGTATGACAATGTTGGGCGTAAATGTGTCATAGATGTAACAAAAACCCTTCAGAATAAGAAGGCTCGGGGGCATTGCTATTATTTGTGTAGCAGATTCAGTGGCAGCAGGGCCCATGGGGGGGAGGGGGTGACTGGCCCACTACAAACGAATTTAGGAGTTACTTTGCTACTTGCTTGCAGTGGGGGCCATTCTGTCCTTGCTACTCTACTGGTGGTGGGTGGGGTGGCAGGGCTTGGGTGGACTTTAAAATATGTGTTTTAATCCAGCAGCAAAGCACTGAGAACTTGCATATGACAACTCTCGGAGCCCTGCAGCCATAAACAAAACATAAGCATTTGTATTGATGTTGCACCATTTAGCATGCTTCTTCCAGATGTCTCCCATTCCTCTCGTGACACACTGCTCTCACAACAAACTGCTCTTCTTTCCTGTGGGCTGTCCACTTTCCATTGAAGGGGTCTTCTCCCTCTTCTCTCTCAGTGGCCAGTTTTCCCCTCTTTCGCCCTCTTTCCTTGAAAGTTACTTATTTGTCTTTCTCCCCCTATCTGTTGCTAAAATATATATATTCTCTCTCTCCTTCATCAATTTTGCCTCCCCAGATCTCACTGCCCTTTGCCAATCTTTATCACCCCACTTTCTCTCCTCATTGGCATCCACTTCAGAACTGTGATGCCTATTCTCAATCTCTTACCTGTCAACTAACCCACAGTTGGCAAGTGTCTCCCACTTTGCACCTCTATTTACTCAGCTGACAAACAAAATGCCTCTAAGGACTTTTCTGGGGTCACTTGCTTTTCAAACATATATTGTCCTCCAAAGAAAATGTTCATTCTCCTGTTACCTTAATGAGATCACTCTCTAAAATGGTTGACTTCACAGAAATTGTTTTAGTCAAGAGGTTCACAGCTATGCTATCTCTTCTTTCTTGCCCTCTCATTTTTCTCAATGCTCCTCTTGTCTGTTCTTTTTCTCATGCACTTTTATTTTTATCTCTTTGACCATTTCTCTTATCTGTCTCACTCTTCTTCTAGCCCTCTCTTTATTTTACACTAGCATTTGCTCTATTTCTCATTTACTCTGCTCTCTGCCTTAAGCTCTCATTGGTTGTCTTTCATGATCTCCCTTCATCCCATTTCATTGACTGTTTCTTCTATCCTCATTTTTTATCTCACTTTCCTCTTCGGCCATGTAGTCTAACCTGCTGTTACTCAATCTCCTTGCTGTCTTCTCTCTTTTTCTTCCTTGTCCCTTCTCAATTGTCACCACTTTTGCTCCTTACAATCTACTCCTCCCTAGCTTATCATTTTTCTCACTCTGTCTCTCTGCCATGTATTTGAACTGGATTTCCATCGTCTATTCTTGGCTGTCAATATGTGCTCTCTATTTTCACTTGTGTTAATCTTCTTTCCTGTTCTGATTATGTAGCAGATGGTGTGTGTATGGAGGGGTGGAGAGTGATAATGATGGACTGTGCTGGTTGGTATGACTCTAGCACAGGTTAATTACCTTGCGAGGTGTTAGTCTGCCAAAAAGGGTGATAGACAGCACTGGCTATTAAAACCACTAGCACTAAGAGATCATTGTTTCTGTTTCCGCAAACATGTTTTCAGACACCCCAAAGATTAGAACCAGTGATACATTGTGAGAAGCTGGCCTGGTATATGCTGTCCACTAATGTAAGTGGGCATCTTGCACCAGTCCAGACAACCCTTATAGTGATTTAAGAGGTCTTAGACAACCACAGAAAGCTCTCTAAGTGGTCGCTGTGGAGAGCAGCCTTCAGGTTTAGTCTTGAAGGAGTGTAAAGCAGCTTGTTTCACCAGAAGGCAATCTTATAGTATAGATTAAATGAAAGAGAACCACACAAGGTATTTACAAAAATATGTATTTATTATAGAATACTCTCTAGTATGTTACAGTATCTCCCACACAGAGATATACACAAAGCACACAATACTATAGCAAAGAAATCACTAATACACAGTGGGCCCCAGGGGAGGACCGAACCATATACTAAGAAAGTGGTATAAGAACCACGACTCGAGTCAGGACAATGTCGAGAGGCTGTAGAATCACTGGGGACACAAGGAATCACCCAAGGTAAGTAGACAGGGACCCCACGGAGGACATGTGCAGTGTGACAACACGACCGCGGGCTCTGTACAACTCTACGGGTAAGTCGCGGTTGGATTTTTAAAGGTTAAGGACCCTTCCCAGTGGACCCTGAAGAAACCCCTTGGAAGACAGAAGGTTGGAGAGCCACCCCACCCTTGGATACCCTAGTACCCACATTACCTACACCAGGGAAGCCGGGTGCATAGGGGTGAATTGGTGTCAGAAACCGGCGTCAAACCTAATGGAGGACTTCAGGAAAGTGCCGCTGCTGGAAGAGGAGAAAGTGTCAGTGGGAATACAAATGTGGATTCTTGATGAAGAGTACTTTAAAGCAGAGGGGACAGAGTCTGGGTCACTTGGGAGTGACCAGGGGCTTAGTAGACGAATGCCCACCGCTGTCAGGTGCTTCAGGATAGCTGTCAGTGATCTTGACTCTGCAGATGTGGGGACCAGGCGATGCTGAGGATGACCAGGAGTCAGATACAAGCTGTCCCACAAAGGATGTCGAATGCTGGGGGGTCGGTGTCCGGCGGGAGCACCAACAAGCCTTGGCAAAAGCAACCCACGCAGGAGGTCAAGAAGTTGCAGGAAGAGGACCAACAAGGTCCAGGAGACTCACTACAACCAGGGGAGTCAGGGCAAGCCCAGAACAATCAGGGGAGCCCAAAGAAGACATAGTTGACCCTCCACAGTACCCACAGGTTGAAGACACTGGAGTCGCAGGAGGACCTCAGGCACCTTTACAAAACAACAGACCACTGACCACACGTTGTGAGGTGGTTGAAGATATTTGCAGAAGATGTTGGCAGAGGTTGGGGCTACTTGGAGCCCAATGCACTTGCTGCAGAATTGCTAACAAGCATTTGCAGTTGCAAAAGTACGCAGTGCACAGGGGTTCAGGTATTGCAGCCCCCACGAGGGATTCTGACCTCAAACTTGGTGAGAGGACAGCTCTAGCCTCGCGGGACATAGAAACCCATCTCCTGTGTTGTTGAACCCTTTGGATTCCAGAAGAGCGTGGGATCAGCAGACCAGTCAGCAGAGTTGCGGTGCCTGCGAATGCAGGGGAGTGACTCCTTCACTCCAAGGGAGTTTACTTCTGTAGTATTTGATGCTTCACAGGCCTTGTAAGGTTCCTGTATGATGCACAGGCACAGACAATGCAGCAGACTAAAAGGGAGACGAAGTCAGACCCAAACGAAGTACAGAGTGCCCAGACGGTACAAGTGCAGTGCTTCAGTTCTGAATCTTGTCCACAACGAATCTAGGTACCTACACCCAGGTAAGCCCTTAAGTACCCTAGGGAAAGGGTTGGGAAGATTCAGGGGAGGGTCTGGACAGGGAGGAGGTTACTCCCATGTCCTTTGTCCAGTTTCGCGCCAGAGCGGGAGCCAATGGCTCGCAGGACTGGTTTGAACTGGACTATGCACAGGGACACCAACTGTGCCCCTCATGCAGACTTTCAGGTGCTGGCAAAGCACACCCACCCAGCCCCAATACACTAAATCCTGTCTGGGAGGTGGTCACACCTCCCTGTGACAGGATGCCTATTACTCCACCTTCCTCTGCTCGAGCTTGGCTCAGCAGCAGAAGGGCAGAAATGTGTCTCTGTTCGGCAGCAACCAGAAAGAAGGCTGGTACCGGGTACACTGAGAGCCTAACGGAGGCTCTTCCAGTGCTTGGAATCATACCTCCCACACCGTTTACGGTGTGTTGTTATGATTCAATTATGTTACACCGTTTACGGTGTGGGGGTATGATTCCATCATGTTCGATACCAAACATGATAGGATTCGTTGCAGCCAGTTTCGAGATGGTCATCGGGTGCGTACATGGTGCCCCTCTATATAGTATATGGCTGCTTCACTGACAACCCGGGAGAATGGACTCCGTAGGCTGCAGGTGTGCCCTGCTCATGTAGGGGCACCCTCTCACTCAGAACCAAGCACCCTGCCCTCAGGATTGTAAAGGCCTGCTATATAGGTGACTTATAGGTTTTAAGTGCAGTGACCCTTAGATATAGTAAACCTATATCTTTAGTAAGTGGTGCATGCACCAACTTACACAGGCTGCAATGGCAGGCCTGTAGTTCCATTTTGCATGGTCTCTCATGGGTGGCATAATGCATGCTTCAGCCCATGGGAGTCATCTGGGGTACCTATGCCCTGGGTACATGGGTACCATATACTAGGGACTGACAAGGGTACCCCAGTATCCAATCTGGGATTGTACTAACACAACAGTTTTAGGGAGAAAGCAGATAGACTGGGGTCCTGATTAGAAGGATTCCAGTCAGACTAGTCAAAAACAGCATCACATAAAGCAAAAAGTGGGGGTAACCATAAGAAGCAGATCCTACTTTCCTACATACATTTTCCCTATTTTTGAAAGTGGAACATTTCATTAACCTGTGCAACCTACACAGTTTTGTAGCAGATGTGCTACTGCAGAATATTTCATTATGTGTGTGTACGCCCCATTTCGGAGTTGCATGCATAAATCTGTCCAACTTCACAGTTTACTTTTAGTGCCATGAAGAGGATAAAACAAGGCAGTGTTTTAAAGTTATGGTTCAAGTAGGGAGCTGCAGATAGGAGGCTGAGGCACAATGGAGAGATGTTTGGCATCAGAAGCTACGATTCTGAAGGTCAGTTTTATTTTCATTTTGGAAATATGTACTCATTGTGCCACTTTCTGTGTTGTCATGGGGCTTAATGAGACAGACAAAAATTGTGCTGTAATATTAGAGAGTATGAAGTATGAATAAGTGTGAGCAAGCTATGTGTGAGAGCAATGAGCATTTGTGTGACTATACGATAGAGTAAATCAATGTATTTGAGTGTGAACATGTGTCAAGAACATCTCAGAGAAAATGAGAGAAAGAGCATGTAAAAGAATAAAACAAGAGAGTGTTCCATTGCTTGGTAAATAGGCTTTGGCATTACCACTTAATTAGTATGTGATCACTGCTTTACAATGCAGTTTGGAGGAACCTCTTATCTAATCACCTCAATAAAGTTGTCTTTAAACACTATCATGAATGGTGCGATTTGTCTGACACAAAATATGTGCTTAGAATGCTCACCTAAGTTGCTTTAAAATGCACACATCTTCACCTGTTTTCAAAAACAAAAACTCTGAGGGGAACTCCTCAGATTCCTCCAAATAGACTGCAATTCCTGTCAAGTTTAGAACAATGTTACTTGACCAAAGTGCTTTATAGAATCACCTCTGGCGTCCCTCAAAAAAACACAAATTAATTCTTCTGAACTTTACAGTCAACTGATGTTTTGTGGTACTTTTGCACAAAGTGATAGTGGGGAGGATACACACTAATGTTGACAAATTACCAAAAGTCATCACTCGTAGACAGCATTCGACAGAAGAGAAGATACAGTGAGAGTGGCTTTTGAATGTCTTGTATTAGATTATGCCTCTGGTACTGTTCCCTGATGGAGCAGCTGCCATTTGAACAGAGGTGATCAGTGCACCTCAATTGAAGCCAGCTGATGCTTCACTATGCATGCACTGCAACATAAGCACTCCTCTGGCAAAGGAAAAATATATGATGGATGCATCTACTTCCTGCAATGCAGTGTGGGATTTTTTGTTAAAGAAATGCCTCTCAAGTAGTTTTCATTTAGTAGTGCTAGAGGGCAACATTGTGAAATCAAAGTAAGATTCCCCACTGGTCATAATTCTGCTTAGGGTCCCCCTTTCAAGGAGATTACTAATCTCACTGTGACACCCAGGTGCCTCTGCAAGTCTGTTAGGGTTGGAGGAAAAGTAAGGTTGAATAAGCGTGTGAATGCACCTCCTGCAGAGATATGTGGGTGAGACATGCCTCTTCTGGCTGTACACCAATTACACAAGTGTTACTGCTGCAGGGGTAGCAAAATAGGCAGTTTACTATTTGCGACCCCCTGTGATTGACTATGAACACAGGAATGGGGGCTTGCAATTTACAGCAGACCACCATCCCCCTGTTTACATTCCTAAAATGGATTTTATTAAGCAACCCTTAAACAAACCATTGCTGCCTTCAAAGGAGACATTTTTCCATTTGGGAAAACATCTTGAGGACATCCAATGGTCCCTTAAGCTGCCTGACACAATTCCTAAAGTGGGAACTGGCCATTGGGGACAGCTCCCCCTTAGCGATTACATTACCAGTACTACCTTGTTTCTATCAATAGTTTGCAGTGGTGGTTCCTCTGCAATGGCGGAAGAGCGTCGCCCCACTGCCTGGCTCAGAGCCAGCAATTGTAAAGTAAAACGATGTTCTTGCATTGTTTTATATTACATTTGCCGGCTCTCAGCCAGCGGTGTTGGGAGGGGTGGGGCCGAGGCATGGGATGGAGGAGGAGGAGTGCTAGTGCACTCCACCCTAAGTGCTCAAAGTGGCCGGGCGTCTCAGGCTGACCAAAACACACATGCACACTTAGGTTTTCTCCAGCCCAGCTGCATTCAGCAGTCGGGCTGGAGAAACCCCACAGACTCCCTGGTATGAGCAGGGCATCTTTCCTGCCTGCTCAGACCAATCCCTGCCCTACAGGGAGTCTGTCCCAGGGGATCCTGGGACCAGTCAGGAAGAGGAGAGGAGGCGCAACGAGACGTAACGCTGGAGGCCGCCGGCGGCAAAAGGTAAGTTTATGTTTTTTTAACTATTTCACCGCCCTTCATTTATGGCGGCCCCTGCTGATAGTTTGTGGCCATAATTTGCGACCCCTGGCTTTCCCTTTGCAAACCCTGGCTTTCCCTTTGAGACCTCTGGCAGTGCTCCTGCGGCCCATGGCCTAAGAGATTGCTAAAGAAGTGCTGGAGTGAGAAGATAGCAGGGCTCTCAGGAGTTTTTTAAAGTCACCTTAGCCTACAGCGAACAGGACATTAGGCTGCCATCAACAACAATGCAATTAAACAATGTTGCCTCCATTCATATTCGAGTGATTCCGGCCTGTGCTTCTTTGCATTGTTTTGTGATGGCAGCACCATGTGCTCAAACAGAAAGTAAAATAAACTTGCAACATAATTAATTTATTGTTACTTCATGAGCAGGCCAGGCAAAAAAGGCTTCTCAATGAAAGTTTGGCTGTCTCTGGGCATTTTCAGTGGAGAGGGAAAGAAGACAGAGATGAGAGATGACCAGGGAAAATAGAGGAATCAGAAGTGTGGAAGAAGGCACATCAGACAAACAGGTGAGTCACAGGGAGGCAGAGATGTGTGCGTGAGTGTGAGAGCGAGAGGATGAGATATAGAGAGAGAACTATATGAGGAGACAGTTGTTGAAAGAAATTGATGCGAGGACATATGAGAGAGGTGATGAAGATGGAGACAGGCTCAACAGAGACTGCATAAAACTAGAGAGGGGAAGATAGTTGAGATGTGTGAAAGGCATTCAGATGAGAACGACCCAGTTAAGTAAGACAGAAATGGAGAGCAAGACATTTGTGAGAAAGAGAAAGCCTTGAAAGGGACATCAGAGAGGGAACATAGATGAAAAAGAGACATCGGAGAGGAGGTACAGGTGAAAAAGAGACATCAGAGACAGGGGACAGGTGAAAAAGAGACATCTGAGAGAAGAGAGATAGATGAAAGTCATGTGAGGACAACGCTGCAAGGGATTGTAGGAAGCAGGGTCAAAGAAATGATAAAGAGAGATTGGTGTAAAAGAGCTCAGAAGGAGTGAGACAGAGAGAAGTGGATACAGGTGAGAGAAACATGTAATAAAGAGATAAACAGGGTGGAAAGAAAGTGCTGAATGGAGAAGGAATGCACACCTGGATGACAGTTAGTAGTCAAAAGGGAGTAGCAGCTGCAGCCTCTGGCTTGCCCCTTGTGACCTCTGGCACTGCTTTTGCGACCTCAAAGATGACAAAATCAATACCAAGTACAAAGGGGCGCAACACCCTTTTGTGCATTTGGGCTCCATTCTCCTTGTTTTCTTACCAATATATTATTCACTATTAGTGTAATTTAAATGAAACACCTGGAACTGGAACAGACCTTTACTGACAGCTGAGGTAAGTAAAACATAATGCTTTAAAATTTGTTTTGTACATGCTTACAGGTGAGTGTGTGTGTGCGAGAGAGTGTTTGTATGTGTCAAGATGTGTGTGAGTGTGAGTGACAGGCAGTGAGTGAGAATGAGTGAGACTGAGTATCAGTGATTGAGTCAGAGTGAATGAGAATGAGGGAGTGAGTATAAGAACTGCAGGAAGTGAGTGAGAATGAAGAAAAATTATTGGCAGGAGTGTTATAGAGCGTGTGGGAATGTGAATGGGAATGAGTGACAGCGAGTGACAATGAGTTACATAAGATGGACTAAGAATAAGTGAGCAAGGTTAAGAGAGAGAGAGAGTGAGAAAGTACGGGTGAGTCAGACTGAGAGTGAGTGAACGCAAAAGTGAGAGTGAGCTAGTGAGAATAAGTGTGAGTGAATGAATGAGATTGTGATTGAGAATGTGTTGTTATGCTCGCGAGTCTACAGTTAGCCCAGGAAAAATGAAGGTAACTTTTGGCTTATGGGAGCATCCATGACAAAATGCTGCAGCTGGCATACTGATGGCACTTCTTGGCATAGAGACATGTGTGGACAAAAGCTGGTCCTGATGTACTGGAGGAAACAGTTGCTTGGGGGTGCCCATGGAAAAATGCTGGTGCTGGCACATTGGAGGTAATTCCTTGCGTAAGGGATAGCAACAGTGGAAGTGTGTCATAAAGGAGGGTGGGGCAAAAGACAAAATGTGGGCCCAGACATACTATAGATAGTTTTTGACATAAGGGCCATCTATGCTATATGTACTGCACTAATGACTACATTTTGCCCTGAAGATAATTTAGACATACGCTGGCACATTCAGAAATTTTTTGAAAAATACGTAGTCAACTCATGGAGAGCGTCCGGTTTCAGTGGCCAGGCTCACCGCGAAAGATCTGAATATTTAATGAGTGCACTTGCAGGGCCTATTTCCTTTCTGTGAATTTATTTGAAAATTATGCTTTAAAATTCACTATCTGGCTCCATTTTTTCAACATTTGTGTTATGTCACTTTGGCTACTCCAGGCATTCTGGTGAGTTGACGTCCATGCCCGAAGGGCTTACAAACAAGAATATAACTGATTTCCAACTTGTGATCAATATGACTGCTATCACACTTATAACTGTACTCCGTTTATTATACTAGTTTAGTTAATAAAATTCCTTTTTTATTCAGAGACCACAAAATCCAGTACAGTGTTTATCTCTTCCATAGGTACTCTAGCCAACCTGTGTTTCGTCAATCCTTTTATTATCCCTACAATGTCCACAGAGTTAGTAAGGACATTCACATAATTAGAATCAATGCAAATTCTATACACAACACCCAGCGTGAAATAATAACTATGCTGTTCATCACCAATACTTCATTTAAAATGACAGTTTGCCATTCTATAGAGCTTGTTCTCCTCTTTTTTTAAGCCATTGGTTGTCATTGATAAAAACACAATTTTAAGCATCAAAAGACTTGTACTACAATGTCCACTAACCATATGAATCTTATAACACATATATCACCACCCAAACCATATAACGTGCCTCATACATCAATGCACAAACACATCAACTTCATTGTCTAAAATTAGGGGCAGAAGTACTCATGCCCTTTAACCAAGGTGGATTATAAGTTGTTGCCAAGTGTTACCTAAAATAACATTCTGTGGGCCTCCTCATAATAGCAACTTTTTATAGAAAGTATATTCAAATGAACACAAGTGCTTTGTGTACTAAATATATCTTCATAGAAAGTGTATCTGGAATCCACAATGAACTCCACTTATGTCATAAGGAGGGTTATCAGTCACAAAGTACAGTGTCATCACATTTTAAGCACTCGCTTCATTCCAACAAGTGGGCTTCATCTCAATGTCTGCCTAAAGAATAAAACCCCACACTGAGAGTCAAGTTTTTGAATTATATAAAAAGTCCCAAGAGTGGCGTAACATTTAGTCACAATTGTTTGATAAGAAATACCTAAGGGAAGCGTATTCTAAATACCTAACCCCTGATCCAGTAATATCTATGAAGGGCATGAAAAGTTGCCCCAACTAAGCTCATTTGATATAAGAAATAAAACGTGGGCAATAGAACATTGTTCACTCTTTCAATCGTGCAATACGGAAATAGCCTGTTGTATTGTGAAACCGAAGTTATATAAAGCAACCATAGGCATTTTAGCATTGTAGTCATAACCCTAAAAATAGCATTGTTCTAAATACAGTATCCTAAAACAAGTGACACATGCAAGTAGCGTACTTAAAACTTTGTCAAACTATATTGGTTATTTGTCGTGCCAAAGTTGGCAGATAAGGTGACAGCAACATAGTGTTCTTGTGAAAATATTTCATAGGAATATGATTCCATAGAAAGTATAATTAATATAGCTGACATAGCCTTGAGACAGCGGGTGTTACTAGGACAGATCATTACAAATACAGTTAAACCAGTAAGGTTTGATGCAAAGCCCAATCTACTATGATAGCTAAACTAGTCTGGTAACAGGCACAACCAATTGGGCAATAATTAGGGCAAAACATTTTGGTGATAATGTGTTACAGAAGGTTGTATCAATAAATTGACATAGTGAAAAAGAAAAGAAAAAAAAATCATTGCTCCTTGAATTTGAAAGACATTTAAAATAAATTCAATTAATTTGTGCAATGGCACTTCCTACCTTAGCAAGCCCATATATGGTAAACAAGTGTGACTCAAAGCAGTTAAGACTTTATGCAGACTTTTACGGTGAAGATATGCAAATCCACATAAATCTTGTGTGATAGTTTTGTAACTGGAAGGTGTAACTTTGATAATACCCATAGTATACTGTTACAACAAATGCTATTAAAAGGCCTGGGCAATTTGTTTATTATTGGACCCCTTGGAGTTGTAAGGAGTGTATCAAATAAATAGCCACAATTGACTAGTATGGGTCAAGCTGTACCATCCTAGAACATTTACCATCTTGAATTCCAGATTAGCTACTAATAAAAGGTGACAGGCTTGATAATAAGAGGTCTTTGCACCAAGGCAAGGAGTGACAGCCACTTCTGTGTCCCTACTTCCACTAGTAATTCTATGTTGCTTTAGGTAAACTTTGGCATTTTCTCTGACAGTGACTGGTGGCTAGCAACCTTCCAAGAGTATATTGTTTACTGGGTGCTAGTGAAGATGACTGCATTGAAGTGCCCTACAAAATGTTCTCCTTTCAGGCTTGAAGCAACATTCTAGGTTGCATCTACAGAAGCTTCCTTGGTACATGAACTAAGATACACTCATAGCTGTGTTGTGGAATATGGTAATTTGTTAACCAGATAAGGAAATGTTATTTAAAGTGTTTGATTTGTTCAGTTGAAAGTCTGCACACTTTGACATGCTGTGAAGAAAATTCACCAAAACAAATGTGCATATTTTGGGTTACACAAGAGGGACCAAGAAGAAGCAGAAACTTTGATTCAAAAAAGCTGCAAGCCTCCCTGGGCTTCCCATTGCTTGATCCTATAGATAGTTTTCCATCCTGGATAATCCTTTAACTGTGAGCTCCCACTCAAATAATATTGTCTCATGGAGCCCTTGACCCTTGTGACAACTACCACGTAATCACATGAGATCTGTGGTTACAAAAGACATGGAAACTATAGGTAAACTCTGCCTAGATGATTCAATAAATCTTCTGTTACTTTTCACCTTTAGGCACCTTCATCCTCCTAGAACATTTCAAATGTTTCATGTTTGGTTCACCAGAGAATCTCAAATTGGCTGCATGTGGGCATGGAACTCTATCTGGCCTGTGCAAATCATCTGCCCCTGCTTGAGAGCTTCTTTTTAAAAAATATTATAAAGCCTTTTGGTTACTTTTCCCAGTGGGACATCCTCCAATCCCCAACATCACTCATTTCCTGGCAGTCCAGCTCCAATTGGCTCTGGCCCCTTAATGGATCATGCTGGAAATGCCACAATTTCCATCTTCATACATTTTCAATAGACTTTCACTTTACCAGGAGTCATTATTGTCATTAATAATACCCTTAAAGACTGTCTTTAATGTATTTTCTCATCTTCGGGTTTACAACTTTTCAACTTTTCATTGTGATTGTGTTTTAGGTAACACATTTATTTACATTATAAAACTGAAATCCTATGGCACCAACTCAAAAAGTTATATTGGACTACTACAGTACTTCTGTAGTACTTATGTAGTATCTTTTATGTACTCCTATATGCCTTTGTGAATTGACCCTCAAACTTATAAAACTGGAATATTCATATACAATTAGTACAAATAGAAAGGACAGTGCCCTCTTTGTACTTATATAAATAATTTTACTAATAAGGAACTGGATGTTTCGGGACAAATTCACAAAGGCGTGTTAGAGTATGCAAAAAGGTACGGCTATTGTTTTGCTTCCTGCACTCATAAATACTTTTGTAAATCAGCCCTTAGTGTTTTTGCTGTGTTTATACTTTGCTTAATGATTTCTGAGTCTTTCAGTTAGATATGTTAGATTAAGCATTTCAGCTTTGTTCGTGCTACTTTTTGTAAACGAAAACACACTACTCTGGCCTCCCGGATAGGTATCTTGCACAAGTTCAGCAAGTGGGTGTCAAACCATTACCTGCTCATCCCTCTTGCCCTGCACACCTGGTAGTTCACAATGTGGAAGATATTATGGGACTCCCATTTACAGCAGTAAGAGCAGAAAAGTTTTAAGGCAAGGGCAAAGGGGGCCGATAGGGCCAGCCTGGTTCTGCAGAGAGTCTTGCCCTGATGACCTTGAATAATTCTTAATAAGATTGTTTTAAATACCATTTTCCTTTCATTTATTTTTAGTGTGGGTGGTGTGTGAGAGTCTATCATAGACATTTTGGAAAGAAATGTTGTGCTTATTTTTCATGAAGCATTCATAAAAAAGTTTTAGATCAAAACAGGACCTGACATATGAGAAATGGGAGGTTGTCACAGAGATTATTTGCAGTAATATTAGTGAGCTGCTGCTGTGTTACAATATTGAAAACAAATGGCCTTATCCCTGAGTATTAGATGTAAACACATTTAGCATTTGGACGAATGCGTCTGTCCACTGTCTGTGACCTGACCAAAGAGGGTATGAAAAAACTAAAATCGGATCATAAATTCAAAGCTGTTCCGAAAAAGGGCCACCAAAATATGTTCGGCCCTGGGCCCCAAAAATCCTTAAGATGTCCCTGAGTAAGAAGGACCTTGGAAAATAAGCCACACATAACTTACGCACTCCGAAGTTTGCCTGTCTGGCAGGAAAAGCTCAAAGTGGATATTTATTAGTAAACATTTCCAAAACAAGATGAAAGTTACAGTAATAACTGCAAACCCCAAGAACATTACAAAAATACTTTGAAAGATAAATATCGTGATTAATGAACATGCCTGTGGTACACATCTCTTCTTGCACTAAAGTGTCTCTATCTAGAAGATTCATTTTACTCTGAAGTCTTAAATATTACCCCATACAGCTTCTAAGTCAGAACATGGAAATAGCTCAAATATGGTAGATTCTAATGTTGTTGCTGATCTATTAAAAGTGGCTGGACTAAGGTGATATGTTAGCATCATTTCTGTTGAAAGTTCTAAAGTTTCCAATTTTGGGAAAGGAAAGTTGGAAAATATAAAACTTTCATCAGGCTTGGAAAATGGTCCAGATAAGGGGGTGGGCAACATGCAGAGTTTTAAAAATCGAGAGCTTTATCCTGTTGATTTTTTATAGCTTTGTTAAATTGCATTTCTATTGTGCGTGGCACAGGATTCCCTACTGATCCAACTTTAAGTCAGCTTTAGTGATAAATGGAGTTGTAAATGTGTTTGCTGTTTTTCTACTCGGAACAGAAATCATTGGCCAGCAGCCCTTTTTTTTAATGAGTCTACTGTGCGCCATTTACTACAGGAAAACCACCCAGACACATTTCATTGTGTCAAGATTCTTCTAGTTTTGCTCTGTGCAGATGTTTATTTGTAGCTGAAGTGCATATGTAAGAGCTGTCCTCTCTACTGGACATAATTTACTTACCGTGCTGGGACTTGCTCTTCCTAATAGCCTGACACTGAGCTTAACAGAAATGCTAACAGGAAGGTCTTCTGGGTTTAAATTTATAACAACCAAGTTAGACACAATTACGGCAAGCAAAATATATTCATGAGTGTGGCTCAGTGGCGGCTCCTCGAGGGAGTGCTGCGGGGCGGTGAGGCGGGGCGGGGGAGGGGCAGGGTGGGGGGTAGTAAACTCCGCCGTATGGCCGAACAGAGTTAAGTAACTAAATAAATAAATAAAACGAATTACATTGCGCGTGCTGCATCGCCAAATGCGATGCAGCGCGCGCAATGTAATTCATTTTATTTATTTATTTAGTTACTTAACTCCGTTCGGCCGTATGCCGGAGTTTACTACCCCCCAACCTGCCCCTCCCCGCCCCACCACCCCGCAGCACTCCCTCGAGGAGCCGCAACTGGTGTGGCTCTTCCTGGAGTTCTGCGTTTCTCAGCAGCAAAAAATTAGTATTTCCGGCACTGCTCGACCAGGCAAGAACGATGTTGTCAGGGGTTTGAGGAGAATGTTATTTGATTGTTCATTATAGTAGAGGATACAGAAGATAGTCAAAAGCATATTTTTTTATTGTTCATATTAACAATGGCGGCTGGTATGTAAGGAGGGTGGTGGGGCAGGGGGAACAAAATTAAAAAATAAATAAAAAATCATTCCACTTACCTTCCTCCTGGTGCAACGTCCTCCTCGCTCAGGTCTTCTCTCTGGGCGGGCAGGTAGACTCCAGGAAACTGCAGGAACCAATCCTGGCACTGCTCTCATGCTGCTTGAGATGAGCACCAGAATTGGATAGAGTGGCCTCTCTCACTGCTCCCGAGGTCAATGCAGCCCTATGCTGTCTCTAACCTAGCTGTCTTAAGACAGCTGGGTTAGAGAGGTTTAAATTGCGCATGTCTGGCTGGCTGTCGCAAGACGGCTGGACAAAAAGACATGCGCACTTTAAACCTAAGTGCCCTGCCTATCACTGTTTTCTGGTGCTGTCTGACTTGCAGTAACAGAAATCAGAAAGCCCCACTCACCCCGTCCTGACACTCAGCTCGGGACAGGGGTATGAAAAATAAAATGGTAATAAATGAACTTTATTACCATTTTTTTTTTTTATCTTTGGAGGCAATTTTTTAGTGGGGCGACGCGCCTCCGCCTTAATGGAGGAGCCGCCCCTACATATTAATGATTTACCCAATTGTAAGTTATTTTTTAATAATACAAGCAAGTACATTAAAAAAAAAACGTAGTACATAAAGTCACTGAAAGTGAATGATCGAATACTCCCTCATAATGAATACAAAAACATTCTTTAAAACAGTTTTCTGTTTTTTATGTGACAGGGAATTGACACACATAAAACACACAACAAGGGAGGGAGGTAAATAAAGCATTGGCAGTGCAATAGGCCTGGCTTTAAAGTGAGAACTCATGCAAAACATGCCTTAGCAAAGCCAATAGGTCATGCCTATGCGGAAAAAAAATTGGCTTTGCCAATGTCTTTTAGCCATGTTGTACAGCAGTGTGGCTGTGCAGCATGGCTAAAAGTAAATATAGAAAACATGCAATATGACACAGCCAGCGCTGGCCATGTTATACCACTTTTTATTCTTACGGTGGGTTGGGCTGGCCGACACAGACAATGGGAGGGAGGGTGGGAAGGGGCAACACTGACAATGGGAGAGAGGGACATGACACAGTGGGACATTGAAAAAGCAATATGACATTGCCAGCACTGGCCTCCTTATATCAGTTTTTTCTTATAAGGGTTGGGGGGAGGGCAACACAGACAGCGGAAGGGTGGTGGGAGATAAGATGCAACATGGACTAGGGTGGGGGGGGTGACAAGGGAAGAAGCAACTATGGCAACTGGCAGGGTGGCAGGGGAAATAGTAACATGGACAGGAACACATAATAAAATAGTATCTGAAGCACAGCAAGCAGTGGATGGACAGCGGAAGGACAGTAATCAAAGTAAATTAATCAGTATGTGGTCCATGCTCCAAACTGAAGAACAGGAAGTGACATTGGCAAGCTCTAGCCAATTAGGAGGCAGCAAATAAGAGTGACGATAAAGCCAAAAAATTGTAAGAAATGGGCGGTCTCCAAGCGCCTTTTAGTACACAATATGCCTTTCAGTGACAGTGCATGTGCTACTGGCAGGCCAGACCTAAAAATAGGACGATGGAAGAAAAGGACAGAAAATCATGTTGGGTAGTGTTAGACCTGGCATCCTTGGTTTTCCACTGTCTTTTTGCCTCTGGCTCCGGTATTTTTGCTGTGTGCTGGATTTCGTATTTGCTGGTCTAGATGTTTTGGGAACTTTGCCACTGCTGATCAGTGCCAAAGTGCAAGTGCTCCCTCTGTAAATTGTGAATATGGATTGGTGTTTCCATGATTGGCTTGTTTTACTTGCTACTAAGTCCCTAGTACAGTGCACTGTGTGTGCCCAGGGCTTGTAAGGCAAATGCTGCTAGTGGGCCTGCAGCACTGATTGTGCCACCCACACAAGCAGCCCTTCAAAGGGGTCTCAGACCTGCCACTACAGTGTTTGCACGCAGTCTCTACTGCCATGTCGACCTGGCAAGTGCACCCACTTGCCAGGTCCTAACCTTCCCTTTTATTGCATGTGAGTCACCCCTTAGGTAGGCCCAAATTACCGCTGTGGGCAGGGGTCAGTGTATGTGAAAGTTAGGACATTTACTGATGTGTGTGACATGTACTGATAGTGAGATACAGTATATTCTGTGTTTTGAACTATTGATAGGCTATCTGTCCCTTAGGATAGAATGGGAGTTGATTTATAACATCTTATAAGTATAACTTCCCATTGGGACAAGGTAGAAAGATGGAGTGCTGCCTGGGGTTGGCCTGCATTGGCTGTTTCTGCCAAGGAGAGGACAAAGACTTTGCAGTGTGCTGTGTATCCTGCTTGAAGAAGATCTCCAAGGGTTTGAGGTAGAGCTTTCCTCCTGTTCTGAAGCCTCGGGGACACAAAGACTTCACCACCAGCTCCCCTGAACTACCTTGGTGGGAGTTCTGACCTGCCAAAATGTGCCTGTCCTGTGTTGGGCCTCTGGAGGTTGTTCCTGCTGCTGGGAGCTGGGAAAAGAGAAACAACTACAGAAGCGTGACGCATTCGCACCCGTTTCTGATGCAATAGCACCGTCCGGGAAGAATTTCCACACATCGCCATTGTGCTGCTGAAGAAACCGACACAGCACCTGTCTGCAGCTGGACAAATCACTGCACGCCGAGTCTTGTGCATCGATCTCCGAAGTCCGAGATCACCGCCCGACTTCAACGCAGGTCCTGATGTGTGACTGCAAGAACGGACGTATTGTGTGACTGCAGCTGGAGAGATCAACGCAGCGCCGTTGCCGCCGCATCGAGAACTGACGCATTCCCGAATCCCCATGCATCGTGCCGGGATGCCAAGTCTACATAAACGCTGGTGCCGCAGTAAGAAACCAATGCATCTCCTCCCCGCACAGTAAGAAACTGACACATTACCTCCTCTTCAGTAAGGAACCGACACATCACCTCCCCTGCGTGGCAGTAAGGAACCGACGCATCACCTCCCCTGGAGTAAGGAACCAACGCATCACCTTCCCTGGGCGAAAGGAACTAAAACTTCACCTTCCCTACGGCTGTTTTTGTTTGTGATTTTGACGCATCCAAGGTACTTTGTGTTGAAAGTGTCGCATCTATAGTTTGCTATGGACAGAACTGTTTTTACCTTCTAAAAGTCATATTTTGATAACTGTTGGATTTTTGTTGTTTTGCTCTTGTTTGGTTTAGATAAAGATTACTTCTTTTTCTAAACTAGTGTGGTGTCCATTTGTAGTGTTTCCACTGTCTTACTGTATGTGTTCACAAATGCTTTACAGACTGCCTCTTAGATAAGCCTGTCTGCTTGTGCCAAGCTATGAAGGGTGTGAGCAGGGGTTATTTTAGAAGTGTATCCCCCTTACATTCAGTAGGAAGAAGGGTCCCTACTTGGACAAAGGTGCAAACCATTGCCAACGAGAGACCCCCATTTCTAACAGGTAGGTATTGTTAAAAGATGTGTTGGTGTGTGAGTGAGGTTTTGGGGAGGTACATTTCATGGTTGTATTTCACATTAGTGTTGTCATCCAATGAAGATAGATATTAAGTGAGCCCAGATAAATGCCTTTTGACTAGAAAACTCCGGGCATCTGCTTCTCAATGTCAGTCATTAAAAGAATTTGAGATTGCAGAATTTTTATAAACTGAGTTTTACTAGACACAAACAACCAGCTAATAAAACTAACATTATCCATAGGCATGTTTCTATTGCAAGTTCAGCAGCTTGAGGCATTGCACAGAAGCCCACAGGGTTGCAAGTAGCAAAATAAGGGTTAACAGCAGTGCAAGGATTTTCTGAGCTTCAAGCAAAATGACATTTTAATGTTTGTGCGATCTCTTTCCCCTAGCAACAAGGCGTTTTATAAAGACCAGTTGTTGTGATCTCGCAACCTCTTGTGGACATTTGTGATGGTGGCGTAAAGTATGCTGCCTGCAGGATCCCTAAAGTGGCCCTACAGTAACACCGACCCTCATATAGGTCGCAGATGCTATCCCTAGAAGATGCATTTGCAAAAGCCAAATATGGGCTTTCATTCAGTATGAGGAACTAGTACTTATGCTGATTGTCATATAAGCACACCGCAGGACCCTCACTGCCTCTCCAACCCAAAGCCCTCAAGGTCCGCACTGGTGGTGACCCTGCAGGAGCCTTGAAAACAGGCACCACAATGGGAACAGCCAAAAGTTCCAGCACGGCATGGACGGTAATGTCCAGGCCGTGCTTGAACTGGGGGGAATACAGACAGGGGGGACATGTTGTGCCTCCCTGAATGTATCCCCATGGGGGGGGGCATGGAGGCCCTGTGGGGCCCCCTTTGTTCCTGCACCACCAGCCTTTTCATGGCAGGGCTCCACCATGAAAAGGCTGGCAGTCCAGTAACACGCAATATGCTTAGCGGGACTGTGCCAGTCCCTGCTCAGCACAATGGGTTGTGGCACTCCTGCGCCACCGCCAGGGAATGACTGTTCCCTGGTGCAGCCGGCAGTCCACCGCCAGTATGACATACAAAGTTGTGAACGGCAAAGCGGTGGACCACCACTCCTGCACCACTGCGAGTCTGGCGGTTGCAAGTCTGCCAGACTCGTGATCAG
The DNA here is from genome assembly GCA_963921515.1 of Calotriton arnoldi. NCBI lineage: Eukaryota > Metazoa > Chordata > Amphibia > Caudata > Salamandridae > Calotriton > Calotriton arnoldi. The sequence continues at coordinate 937,461 of CAWUFW010005306.1, read as the reverse complement.
ACCCATTTTTTTTGTAATATTTAAAATGCGGCCAGCCGGTCCCCAGCAACAAGGCTGGACCCTGTAGTGACCTGGAGATGGGCACTAGGACCCCAGAGTGGACAGTGGGGACAAGGGAAACCGGACACCACATCCGGTCAGGGTGTGGGGAAAAGGGGCAGTCTCGAGGAGCAGGGGAAGAAGAGAGACATGTGTGGGCAAGGGAGAAGAAAAACAAATAAAGCAGACTAAGTCTCCTACCTGTGTCCTGCGTGCGTTTGTGGGGGTTCAGGGACACGACAACTGGCGAACGAAGGTGGGATCGTCGTTATCCCAAGGAAGAATCGTCATTGAATCGTCGTCGTGCATCGAGATCGACGACGGAGCCAGGAGCCCACCCTGGTCTGCTGGCCGAAGAGGAATCCACGTGGCGTCGAGAGCAGCCGGAGAACAAATGCGACGGAGCCAGGAGCCCACCCTGGTCCGCTGACAAAAAAATCGCCGTGGCGTCGGGAGCTGAGAGGAAGGAGAACCGGAGCCAGGAGCCCACCCTGGTCCGAGTGGCCAAGAGCGATACCGGAACCCGAGCCAGGAGCCCACCCCGGTCCGAGTGGCCAAGAGAAACACCGTTGCGGGAGCCCACCCCGACCGCAGGACAAGAGCGGTAAGCAAAGCAACTGCAAAGCGACCAAATAGAGAGGCGAGCTAGCGCCACTGACGCGCGAAGTTCAAACAAACTATCGCGTGAGTTGGCGGCCATCTTAAGGACAGGCAGGCCGGACCAATCAGGAGCCAGGAACAAGCGGCGGTCATTTTAGAAGGTCAGGCAAAGGCCCGAGAGGCTGAAACCTCGCGAGACTGCGGCGGCCATCTTGAAGTCAGGAAAAATAAGCCAATCGGGGCACAGGAAAGCTCAGCGGCCATTTTGAAGTCAGGCAGCCATTGAAATACATGGAAAAATAAAAGAAATACAAAAAAAACATTGAAAATACAAGAAATACAGCGACCACAAAGGACTAAATAAAGGAAAGAAGTGAGGAAAGCACAAAAGCAAGAAAATGAGCGACACGGAGAAACAGAGCGCACAAGCAATATTCCGCAGACCTTTACCATTTAGCCTATCGGAACCGCAAGCAGGCATCAGATGGGAGAGATGGATCAGGCAATTTGAGCGCTACATGCGCGCCACGGACGTCGTGGAAACCAAACAACTGGACCTGTTTCTAAATCTCGCAGGGGATGAAGTAGAAGATCTGCTCATCACATTCCCCAGTGATAAAACAACGGACTACAAAGGAGTAATAAAGTGTCTCACCGAGAAGTTCGACCCTCAACGAAACATTGACTTCGAGCGGTATACGTTCAACACTGCAAGCCAGCAAGATGAAGAAAGCTTGGACGATTTTGCAACGAGACTGAGAAAACTAGTCACATACTGCGCGTTTGACCAGTTTGACAACGAGCAAGCGATAAGATTGCGCATTATTGAAGGTTGTCAATCAGTGGAGTTCCGAGCACGCGTTCTGAAGGAACCAACGACGCTGGAGAAGATATTGACGATGGCTCGCACAGAAGCACGGGCCACAGCACATGCCAAGCAAATGGAGATGTGAAAAGAAAAGAGAGTGGCGCTGGCGCATCGCGTCGCTGCGACTTTAAAAAAAAAAGAATACCAGGCGCCAGTCCAACAAAAGAAGGGCGAACAAACATGCTATCGATGTGGCCTTGAATTCCCGCACGTCGGTGCCTGCCCAGCAATGGGCCAGAAGTGCAGAAAGTGCAACAGGGACAATCATTTTGCAAGCATGTGCATGAGCAGACAAGGCAGAAGTGAGAGAGGTAGAGCAATGAGACCACGGATGACCAGCAACAGATACGCACGACACATGGAAATGGCTAATCGTAGCTCCTCTGACGAGTCCGAAGAGACGGCAGCACCAGTGAGTGAGGCGAGACTATATCTAATGTCAGACGAGCCCAAAGAAGACACGAGGTCGGAGCACATTCAGCTAGTGGAGAAGCAGCAAATAAAGAAAACCGCCACCATGGACATCGGTGTTGGGAGCCACCAAGCCAAGTTCGTGCTAGACAGTGGAGCAACATGCAACATCATGTGCATGTCAGAATACAGGAAAATGAAAGTGAAACCATCGCTGTCACCGTCAACCGTAGACGTGTTCACGTGGGGCTCCAAAAGACCAGTAGAAAACATAGGAAAATGTACAGAGACTTTAACATACAAGGGCAGGTCCTACCAAGAAGAAATACACGTGCTAAAAGGTGACATCCCAGCACCATGCCTGCTAAGCAATGTAACAGCGCAAGTGATGGGGTTGCTAGCTATGACGTATCACATGTCGGAAAAGGAGAACATTCTACAAGAATACCCAGCCATACTGAAAGGTCTCGGGAAATTGAAAGGAAAGCAGATAACGCTACATATTAATGAAGCAATTACGCCGGTGGCCCAACATCACAGACGAGTACCCATCCACCTACAACCACAAGTTGAAGAGGAAATCAACAGCCTCCTGGTGCAAGACATAATTGAGCCTGCTGAAGGGCCAACGCCCTGGGTGTCTCCGATAGTGGCAGTCCCAAAGAAGAACACTTCAAAGATCCGCATCTTCGTAGACATGAGGATCCCAAACACAGCAATCGCGAGAGAGCGCCACCCAGGACCACACCTAAACGACATGATCAGCTGTCTCACTGGAGCCTGCCAATTTTCGAAGCTGGACCTGTGAAAAGGGTACCACCAACTAGAACTAGACCACCAGTCCAGGTACATCACAACATTCTCCACACACTTGGCCCTGTTTAGATACAAGCGACTGAGTTTCGGAATCTCATCGGCTGCGGAAATATTCCAAGAGACAATAAGGCAGGTGATAAGGCCGGTACAGAACAGCCTAAACTATAGTGATGACATCTTAGTGTTTGGAAAAACAGACAAAGAACATGACACTGCATTGCGTCAAGTGTGCACAAAACTGGAACAAGCGGGGCTAACGTTGAATGGAGACAAATGCGAGCTGGGAAGAAAGGAATTGGTGTTTTTCGGACACATTTTCTCCAAACAAGGAATGAGGCCAGATCCCAGCAAAGTAGAGACACTGAAAAACGCGAATCATCCGACGAACGTCGCAGAAGTGAGATCATTTCTAGGACTTGCCAGCTACTGCGCTCGATACATACAGGATTTCGCCACAGTGAGCACACCACTAAGAGAACTGACCAAACAAGGACAGAAGTTCATGTGGTCACCGGAGTGCAACAAGGCATTCGAGGAAATCAGACATGCGGTGATGACTGTGGAACATCTTGCTTATTTTGATCCCATGCTCTGCACTGAGCTGACTGTGGACGCCAGCCCAGTAGGACTAGGAGCGATACTAGCACAGCATCTGCCAGGGAGAGATTCACCAAGGAAAATTGTCGCGTACGCAAGCAAAAGCTTGACAGAGATTGAGAGGGCATACTCGCAACCGGAAAAGGAAAGCCTAGTGGTGGTATGGGCGTGTGAACATTATCACATGTTCATCTACGGGAAGCCATTCACCATCATAACTGACCACCAGGTGCTGATAACGATCTATGGCAGCCCGTCTGCCAAAATGCCACCCAGGATTGAGCGCTGGGGCATAAGGCTGATGGACTACGATTTCACGATCGTGCACAAGCCCGGGAAAGAGCACAACCCGGCAGACTACATGTCGAGACACCCGTTGCCGCAGGCACAAGAGAAGAAATCGATGGCAGAAGAGTACCTCAATTCGTGCTAAAGCAAAACACACCGGCACCGATAACAGTAGTGGAGCTGGAAAACGAGACCAAGGAGGATGCAACGTTGCAAATGGCCATGGAGACAATGAGAAAGCAGAAATGGAAACACATCAATAATAATTGCACCTGGGGAGAGGGAGTACGCAAAGAAGAAATGCTTGCCCTAAAGAAGATAAACGAAGAACTGTCAGAAACAGCAACTGGAATAATGATGCGAGGAACAAGAATAGTGATACCACGCTCACTGAGGCGACAACTGGTCGATCTGGCTCATGAGTCACACCGAGGAATAGTAGCCACAAAGAAACTGCTAAGGGAGAAAGTATGGTTCCCTGGTGTAGACTGCATGGTGGAAGACACAATCACGACATGCCACCTCTGCCAAATGACAGGACCACCACCCAAACATGAACCATTACAAATGTCAGAAATCCCAAGAGCGGTGTGGACAACACTAGCGGCTGACTTCTTCGGGCCACTAGACACAGGCAGCTATCTGCTTGTGGTCATTGATGAATACTCGCGATTCCCCATAGTGCGACAGGTGTCATCGACGTCAGCGACAGCAACCTTACCGATACTAGATGACATCTTTGCGGCCTGGGGCTCACCAGAAACACTAAAAACAGACAACGGGGCCCCGTTCTCAGGAGAAGAATTCCGCAGGTTCATGGCCTACCTGGGAATAAACCACAGGAAGATAACTCCGTTGTGGCCTCAAGCGAATGGAATGGTGGAGAGGTTCATGGGGAACATCAAAAAGGAGGTTCAAAGGGCGAAGTTGGCGCAGATATCAATTGGCCAGGCTCTATGCCAGGTGCTACGTGACTATAGAAACACACCCCATAACTCCACCGGAAAATGCCCTGCAGAGCTAGTACTGGGAAGGACAAGGAGAACAAGGCTGCCACAAGTAGAAGCAACTATGACACCAGAACACAGCAGCATTGAGGCAAGAGACAAGGAGGCTAAAGAAAAAATGAAAAGATACGCAGACGCCAGGCGACACGCCGTCTCGTCGCACCTGAAAGAAGGGGACACTGTGATAGTGCGTCAAAGACAACAAAGGAAGTCTGACAGCATGTTCTCAACAGACCCGCTAACAGTAACTAAAGTGAAAGGCCCAATGATCACAGCGGAGTCAGAACACCGAAGGATAACACGGAACAGCTCACACTTCAAAGGACTGAAGGAGAAGAATGAAGAAGACCAAGACAAGGACACAGCAGAAAGAGAATGGTCGGAGCACGAGAGAAAGGGAACACACAATGAGGAGGGGCCATCAGAAGAGCAACAGACGGAGGCTTGCCCAAGAAGAGTAAGCAGACGGCCGAAAAGACTAATAGAAGAAATGTAACGATGGGAGGCGCATTTATCTCTATCTTATCTGTTCTTATCTCTATCGACACATCTCTGTGTTTTCAACTTCTCGTCATTTCTTTGTGACAAAAGGGGGAGATGTAGTGACCTGGAGACGGGCACTAGGACCCCAGAGTGGACAGTGGGGACAAGGGAAACCGGACACCACATCCGGTCAGGGTGTGGGGAAAAGGGGCAGTATCGAGGAGCAGGGGAAGAAGAGAGACATGTGTGGGCAAGGGAGAAGAGAAACAAATAAAGCAGACTAAGTCTCCTACCTGTGTCCTGCGTGTGTTTGTGAGGGTTCAGGGACACGACAGACCCCCACCCTGCCGCCCGGTATTCCCAGTCTGACCCTGGCTGCCATTAATCAGTTGGTGTTTGCATGTGCTTCTAAGTCTGCTTTTGTCTATTGGGATAATGTGCTGAGTGTGTAGTCTTACCTGAAAATCTAGTGTGCTAGCCCAAGCCACCCAAACACACCTCAACCTGCAAATATATGCATTTGTGCTTATAATGCAAACGTGAACACATATGCCTATTTTACAGTACGTGCTTAACTAACTTGATGTGAATATTATTTTGACATGCAAATGCACGTTCCTGTTCTAGGGCAAAAAGCGTTCCCAAGGTTAAAGAGCCTTTTTTAGGCAGTTTCAGATAGCGCGAACTCGACCCGAGGGTATAGGAGCGCGTTGCAGTTTCACGAGTTACATTATGCAAGGGTCACGTTCATTTTTAAGGCAGCGGTAGATTAAGTGATTTGCCCAGAATCAAAGGATGCTGAGCAGACGCGGAGAATCAAGCCTGGTACCAAGTTCCAAAGTCGGCAGCTCTGGACGTAGGGCCTCATCCTCTCACCATTATTTAATCAAAAACAGAAAGCCTGTGCCAAAATTACAGGAGGCACACAAGAACAGGACAGTTCATGTCCCGGTGTCCCCTTTTCAGTATCCTGGCTGATGTGGATACCCTCTCAGCACCTAAACAAAACCCCATGGATACTCAAAAGAAGAATGTCAATGTATTCCGGGATCAATTTTGTTACTTGAGTTCAGTTATTATCTCGCGATTAAATGTATGTCAACTTCAAAAAACCAAGCCACGTTCTTTGACTGGCAATTTCAAACTGTACAGAGAAAAACACAATGTAATCAACTCACTTGTTTATCAACCCACAATTTTATCAACTCACAAGTAATTTCCAATAACAAAATATATATTTAAAAGCTACATTCTTATTGTACTATTTTCACTCAAAGGTAAAGGTGGAACTATTTTTTCTACAAAAAAGTTTTTAAAGCACATGGGAGTATGTCTACTGCACTGTAAATCGAGTAGGCTGTAATACTTGTCTCATTGTCAGTTATTCACAAGTGTTTTGTAGGACTTCGAAGCTGCAAACCTGCGGGTTATATACAGCGCTTTGAAAATATACATACCATTCTTAGCAGTAAGCGAAGAATTAGAGAGTTAACTATAAACAAAAAACTTAAAATTCAACATTTTGTGTAGGAAAACTATGACTATTGAGTTTTTGGAGAGAGGATGGGAAAGATCATGAAATGAAAATATTTTGTGGTTTAAAACTTAAGAATTGTTTTCACTGGCGTGAATCGTGTTCAACAGATTATTCCTTCCACCAACCTAAAACAAGCATTTGCAATGCAATAGGTCTCGCATTTACGCTGAGTTTGAGCTATTGACATTGCAAATAACAATGCCTTTTATTTTTGTTTTGGTTTTTAAAACATAAATTAAAGGAATTGTTATTTACAATGCCAATAGCTTGAACTTGTGTAAATCCGAGACCTATTGCATTGCAAATGCTTGTTAGTAATGCAACAAACATATTGTAATTATGGTTCTTCACATTAAAATTCAAGGCTACGTTTATACAACTTCCGGGAAAAGTATATAATTTAACACTCCCGTCTGTGAGAGGGCCACTATAAACATGTTAAGGTGTTATTTGTGATATTTATGCGTTATTTAATTGTATTTACTTGATGACTAGCGTTAGTTGTGAACTTCGGTTCATCAGATAGCGATTTATGGGCTCCAGATTTGTACGAAGAAAAGTGCTAACACTAGTTCCAGACGTCCCCTTATATTCCACTGGTGTCTGCCTGTGACAATATGGTGCCAGTAGGCTGTAAAGGAAAGGTCATGGGAGAGAGCACAGCATATAGCCCTCCCCAGGTACCCCATGGCTTCTTGCCCTTACCCATTAAACTATGCCCTTTTTAGGTCTAACTATTGTGGCGTGGGTGGGTAGTATCTTTACAGTGAACAGATCTTAATACGACTAGTGCCACACAATTGCAGCTTTTATGCGGAGAAGAGATGCAGTAGATGTGTTGACCACGGATTGGTGATCAGGTCCCCACCACCTTTGAACGCCAAATCCTATGAGGTTTTGCCATGGGGTCTCCCTTGACCTGCCCACTTACTCTTTCAGGCCCCTTCTAGTGCCTTCAAAGGACGCAATCGCCCCCTCCTCTCCCCGGGGATGGTGCTCACCCACAACAGGGCGATTCCCCAACCTACCCTCAGTGGCCCACCTTAGCCCTCCTGTCTTTAAAACACACACAAACACAATTAACTTTTCTTCAGCTAGGCAGTATCATATCTGCTATAATTTGATCGTGTACTGCAACTTGCAGGTGATAATGTTGGTCAGAAATACAAATGATTTGTGGGACGATGAGGGGTCGGTGAGTGAATTTTTTTCCCCATTTTCTTTTCGGTCTCTGTATTCTATTGTCAAAGTAGGCTCTGCTGGAGTTTAAGTGTTGTGAGGAGGGAGGGTGCTTGCCCATGCGCCTTGAGAGTGGTCTCCGGTCTGGAGGCCACGTTACGGATATGGGGGGTTTAAGAACATAATGGGCGAGATTAAGTCCGTGTATGGTGAAGAGTGAGTACATTAGTGAGGTAAATAAGTGGCGCGTTTGCGAGGTGGAAGGATCCCAGGTGCTGGGCAAAGGTTTCACTTCATCAGTAGCAATTTCACACCCAAATGCAGCAATTAATAATAGAAAGATGAGCTGTTATCGTTTGAAGAAGGACTTATACTGCTGAAATACGTCACTGCGTGTTTAGTAATTTTTGACTTGTTTGAGCTAGAAACATTGTTTTTATTAAAATCTGCAGATTATGCAGAAGATGAGACATTATGCATCAAATCCATAATTATGCAGAAAACGCCGCTGTCGGTGTCTTCGCCTCCATGAAAGCACGGCTCGTTTTGTATTCGAGGGTCCTGAGCCAGGCTTCTGCCTCGAGCTTTCAGTTGGTCTCCCGTCTCTACCGTGAGGCGATTCGCCTCTAGGCGCTTGGGTCTTTGTCATAGAAACTGGAGACAGATTGAGGTATGTGGAGCTGTGGTGGGGTTGTCTGTGTGACTGTGAGCGGCACCCTACACTTCACACGTGACCGAGCGCGCACAGGTGAGAGAGGAGGTGCTGAAGAGCACAGCGCCAACAGCAGTACACGGCCATAAGAACAGAGCGGCCACCTTTAATACTGCGCCAATCAAAAGCAGTGGGTGCCACCGCAATGAGCGCCACCCACGAGGCGCAGCTTAGGGCCCCACAGAACCCCATCATCGAGGTACCAGAGGAATGCACCACGGAGTACCCTGTCCCTCCACCCGCATCCACCCAACGGGGAGGGTCCAAGGGACCTCAGATTCGCCTCAGTGCGCTCTGCAGCGACGATGGTACACTACCTGTGCCTTGCCGCGGCTCCTGTCAGCGGGCTCCAGATTCCTGTACAGCGCAGTCCCGGCCAAGCAGAGCCCAGCCCGTGGCGCGCTGCTCTGGACGCCCGTGGCTCTGAGAGCACACACTGCTGCTCTCGGGCCTCAGCTCCAAATAGTACTTATGGGAAAATGAGCAAAATAATATGGGTGAAGGGCGGGCTGGGGCATCGCAGGAGGTAAGAGCGGCAGCAGAGGACTTGTCACAACGCAGAGCCGCAACCGGCCACGGCACCTTGTGACACCCGCCGAATGATCACCATGCCATCAATGTATGATTAATAGACGAAAAATTTGACCAGTATCTCTTCCATGTGCGACAAACCTCGCCTGCCTCCTCTCAGAGAAAACTAAGTTGCCCACATTCACCCCGCAAATGAAAACAAGCTGATCCTCAAGCAGAGATAGCTCATAGGCAACAGCTTTTGAACATAGCTGCCCCGGAGCATCGCATTGCGTATTAACTGCGAACAACAAGCTGCCGAACACAGACACGCCGTGAGCGTGCACATCAGCTGTCCGGGCAAGTGCACATCAGAACGCGCCGTGAGCGTGCACATTTGCTGTCTGGAGATCGCCAGAAAAGACCAGCGTGACGTGAGCTCTGGGGACACGCTACAGGGCATCGCGGAACGACGGTAAGGTGGGAGTGGGTAGGGGGTGGCAGGCGCATGGCTGACTGACACTGGAGGGGGTGCAAGGACAGCTGGGGAGTGCGTGCAATGCGGCTGGAGAGGACGGAAAGGGGACAGGAGATGTGCACATCGCGTGCCTGTACGTGCGTGTTCACATTTCCAGTCCGGCCTGCGCGTGCACAGCTCCTGTCTCCCTTCCGAAGCAAGTCAGTGACAATAGATCTCGCTAGCGACAGCGCTTCGCGCTGCGTCGCCAGGCGAGACCTAAAAATGGCACGTTTGGCTTAATGTGCAGGGACTGATAAGACAGGGGGTGTTGTTTAGGACTTGAGAGTGTTTTACGGAGCCCCTACCCTTAAAGCCCCCTCCCTGCCTGCCCTGTGTCTTCAATGTGCCCTCTTTTAAATGCAAAAAGAACAATTGATGGACAGAATGCTGAACAATGTCATACATTCACCCCAGTACAGAGATCTGGGTCTAATTCCATAGCTTTTTTGCTCCCCATGCCATTCCAGTTTAGACCCAGCCATATGCAAATCAGTCTTGACCCTGTTCCCCATGGGTAGCAGATAAGGTGTGGTGCCAGGCAAAAAGGCAGTAGGCAGTGCTGACCGAGTGGCAGAGAACTGGACGGGGACATCGCATGCCAATGAAAGTAAAGGCAACTGGGGTTGGGGGATGGGGAGTATAATGACAGCATTCCCACACAAGAGCTGGTGAACCTGTTCAAAACAATGTGCACACAATTTAACTGCTGGCACTACAGGCACCAAGAGAGTCCGAAGTCCACATCATCTCACCACACAAGAAAATGTGTAGCTCTCTGCGGACCACGTGGAGACGGAAGAGCATAGTAGCCACAGTGTTACAGTTTATATTGGTTCTAAAAGCATCTCACGCATTCTCAATGCTTACAGTGTACAGCCAACAAACAAATTAACAGGAAACACAAGGGTAGAAACACGAGGGACAGAGGTTAGGGTAAGCAAGAAGACGAGCGACAGGAGGAGGCAGGGAAGGAGCAAGCAGCACCCCATACAGTGGGAGAGGGACGGGCAAGCTCCCACAGAGGCGTGGGAGAGAGCAAATGACAGGGGGAGGATTATAAGTGTGAGATGGGACATGCAAGAATGCAGAGCAGGAAAGACCGATTTCAAAATCAATCATGCACTCTTATGCAAGGCACAAGTCCTAAAAAAAGAAGTGGGAGGACTAACCAGGTTAGGCAGTCTGCAAGTGAAATCATGACGCGTGCCAACACAGCGCACGTGTGACATTGCACTTGACATCATAGGAATTGACTTCACTGGAAGTGACATCACAAGAAGTGACATCAGATATTAAGTCCTCACACATATGTTTGTCAGGTATATCATGAGTACATTTAAGCGAATTATGAGATTTAACAAATGAGATTTGGCGTTGGGGTTGTGTCAAAAAAGTGGCGCAATCGCGAGGTAAAATCTGGGCCTCAACTAATACATTTTTTTTTAAACCCTGCCACAAAGAAATCGTCAACAAGGAGAAGCGTGGTAGTAGATCTGTTATGCTTAATTGATTGCAAAGTCTACATTTTAAAATATTTGATTGGGTTAAGGCATCTGCTATGAGGGTGCCCAGTACATCTCAGGGAATAGTAATAATGGTGAGATAACTCTGGTGGTTAATGAACTTGCTGGAGAGATCTGTGTTTTGTAAAGTCCCAGATTTGTATCAGAGTAGTAGAGAAGGTAAATGTGTCTCCTGCAAAGCACATCATCTAACACGCAGATGACAGATTTTTATTTTATGTAGATAGTAAAGTGGGTTACTGCTTTTAACACTGAGACCTCCTCACCTCTCCACTGAAGCCTTGTATCAGTTATACACCATTTCGAACCTTGGCCTCCATATGACTATTCTGAGGGCCGCTACATAATGGACCACCTACAAGGCTTGCTCTAGGAGCCCTTTCTGTCTGGTCCGTTTTTTCCTTATCCTTGTTCTTTTTGAAAGCTCCAATACTGCTTGACCTTGAACTTCGTCCATTTGGACAGAATGTGTCTACTGTTTGACGTCAAGACTCCCTGATCCTCCCATGTTTTTAGCGCCCTGAAGAAGGTGCCACCTGACTGATAGGCCATTACCGAAAGGCGCGTCGGCGCATACTGTGGAAACCACCAAAAACAGAACTGCCATATAAAACATCTGCTGTAGTGATAAATCTATAAGACACTCAGAATTGTATTTACTTAGGATACTGACTAAATCTTATTGTGATAAAATAGAAATACTGTGGAAAATATCTGTCTGTTAGAGATATTACTCAAAGATACTGAGACCGAACCATCTTTGTACAAGCAGACATCATATTCTAGTTTGTGCCCTGAATACTTCAGAGGGATGGTTCTCCCAGATTTCTCTATTTTTTTTGCTGTTTTTAGAATGTGTCTAATGTTTGTGGTTTGAGTGAGGTATGTATGGAAGTGTGGGATCAGATACATTGATATTTTTTGTGTCTTGGCGTTTGTTTCCATTAAGTGTTCTCTTTCTCATGTTGTATTAATTACTTTGGGATGATTCTATAATACTTAGTTCTGACTGTTTTGATACTCAATAAAAACAATAATGTCTTTTTTTTGTTGATTTATTGTGATCTGTAAGAATGTATATCATTTGACTGAATATTAATATTCATACTATTTACACATACAGTGAGCGTAGTTTTGTTTGGCTCGTGCGTGACTCTTTTTGAGCACAGCTTGAAGGCGAGATCTTCCGACAATTAAAGTAATTGGCAGGCAGGATAGTATTCATTTCAGTGTGCTATTTTTCCCTGATTTCCTGCCTGCGTATCTTTACCTCAGGGGCCCTCTCTTTTTTCGTATTGACAAAAGAAAGTGAAACCGAGAGACGTCAGGAGTTGGTGACAAATGAGAAGCATGTAAATGAGAGGGACATGGGCGAGCTCCAAGCCCTTTTTCAAGTTTTTTAGGTCTCGCCTACGCAGCGCGCATACGCTGCTTACGAAAAAGACCTTTAGCCATCGATTCCCTTTTTCAGGCAAAAACGTGCACGCGTTGCATTGCTTTGAATGGCAACGCATGCACGTTTGGCAATTCCCTTGCGGTAGCGAGCGGCGCCATCTGGTAGCAATTATCGCGCTCGCTCCCGCAAGGGAAACGCTGCGCGTCCCTGCTCTCGGCCGCACTCCCCCCACTTGTGAGCGCGAGGCGCGCGCTCTTGAGATCTTCGGCTGGAACCTGCACTGCTGGTGGCTGCAGCAACGTCCTCTGTGCAGCGATGCGCTCACCTTCCCTGCAGCTGCTCTAATGTGACCTCCAAATGCTGCAAGTAGAGAAAACACAACTGAACCAGTTCATCCTGAAATGTGTACTGGGTCCTGAAGTTAAATAGTCTACTCTCCTGTGGCTCGAGGGGTATCCCAAATGTGGCAGAGAGGCTGGTCTGGTCGGGGCAGAATCACTTATACTTCAGTGTTATCAGGCTATCGGCGGCACGCCTGACGTGGCTGATTCAACCCCGACCCCACTGGCTTTTCAAAGGGGGCCACCGCTCTTGAAATTCACAATTTCACAATAGGCCCGGCTGCCTCTGGACACCGAATTCCTTCCACGGGAATGCACAGGTTCCAGTCAGAGCAGACCACATTTGGCAGGGCTGGGACATCCCCCGGGCCGCTCTGCAGTGCACCGCACCCCGCTGCCGGGTGAGTCAGGGACGGGCATTAGAGCCTCGGCCGCTTTGAAGTGGGATCTTGAGGGAGTGAGTCCTTCTCTCTGGTCTCTAATTTGTGCGCCGGCCTGTTTGTTAAAGTTAATTTCTCTCTCGCCTGTGTGTACATTGCAGCCATTCTTTCATTATCACCGCAGCCACACGCGCATTCCTTCCACTCCTCAGCCCTTCCGTCCTTTCCTGTTTGTGTGTCTCCCTTCAGAGGTGTTGTCTCTCATTCCATCTCGATTTGCAGACGGCCACCCATTTCTGTTGCCTCCTTCCAACTATGCCCGTCCTTCTTTTATTTCCTATGACCCCAGTGCTTTCTAAGTCTGCTTCCTCCTGTGTTCTTTCTTTCTGTCCTCAGTCCACCCATCCCATCCCCTTGTATTCTTTCCTCTGTTCTCCATTCTACCCCGGCATCCTTGTTTTGTGAGTCCTTCCTGTTAGGTCAGGGAGTTAAGTCACCATTACTTTTGAAATCGAAGTCTAACCTGCAGGTCACAGGTTTCAATGCTGGCAGAACCGGGTCATCTTCCTGGGATAACGTGAACCATTAAATGTTTACTTTAACCCCCATATCATTGTGTAGTGCCAGCCTGTACTCTGTAGCTCCCAATGGTTTTAGTTTCTACCCACACTCCAGATGGCCTTCATTAAACTATTCCATTCTTGTATTGTCCGCTTGAGTGGTAACAATTAGTCTTTAATGCAAATAAGCTGCCACATTTCCTTACAGTTGGACACCAAAGTGATTTCAGCTAAAAAAATTAGGGTTCTTCAGAATTCAGAATTTGGGGATCATGTTTAATACCAAGCTTCTTGTTCTAGTGTTAAACACTACTTGAGCAGGAAATAAATACTGTTTTTTTAATGCCCAGTCATTGGACTACAAGCTACCATGACTTGATATTAGATCACAAGCTCAGTTCAAATAAAAACAAGCATTGGCATAGCCAATAGGTCTCGCCTTTGGGACCTTATAAGTATTTAGTTATGCAGCACAATATCTTTACTGCAACAACATTAACTGCTGCATGGCTAAACACTTATAAGGTCCCAAGGGCGAGACCTATTGGCTATGCCAATGCTTGTTTAGTTTGTTTACGAGAAACTCACAGCATCAGCGCATTCCCTGTCCAGGCGAGACCTAACACGGATGCACAACTATTCACTTGCACATGTTTGTGTTTGGATGGTCTACCCCTTCAAAGCCAGACATTTTGGCATTGCCAATGCTTGTTTTTCTCTGTGCTTATTGTGTGAGGACTTAAAAGCTGCGTTCAAACTCCAATAAAAATCCCATAAAAAAGCATATCATGTTATCGATACTGATAGCAGCACACACAAACAAAATAAAAATGTAAAGCTCAGTATTTTAAAATGAAAAATACATAATGAATCTTCGTTTCCTCATAACTTCTTCAAGCTCAAAATGTACCACGGAGTACGGATGCAATATGCAATATATAGATGGTTTTGTTGTATATTATCTGGAAATAAACAGATCTTTGACAAAATGCTTAAAAATGTAATCATCCTCAAAAAGCCGTGCAGCAGCCAATGGCTGAAGAGGAATGGCCCTAAGCACCTTTCAGTATATTCTCTGTCGTACAGTGTGTTGTTTAGTGTGTGTTGTGTGTAGTGGCATCTGGGCCTTGCCAAACTCTAAAAATGTGGAGCAAAGTAGAAGTTGTACAGTGCTCATGAAAATCAATAAAGTCTCGCTTTGGATACAATTTCAGAAAAGGTTCCCAGGTGACTTTTGGAGTAATTGCACCCACCCTTGAGAAGAACCTCGATCCCCGCTCCCTACTCATACAGGAGCACACTGAGCAGACACATCTCGGAGATCTTTAGGTCAGTCTCTGTGAGGCACATATTCACCCTCAGAGCTTGTGTGCAGTGTGCCTGGAGTAAACATTCTTTAAAAGAGTGCTTTGGCAAGTGTTCACATAAAAAAAATGACACTGGTTCATACACCTCTAAATTTGAGAGAAAATCACTCTAGCTTTATTTGACATTAATGCGCTATTCATGGCAGACCCATTTTCAATGAAATAATGGAATAACTGTGGATTACTGATAAATCTTAAAGAATATTAAAAGGAATAATCATGAGAAGATTGTTGGAAGAGTTTATTCATATAATGAAAAAGCTGTGTATCCTAAAGTGGACCTGACGAGGTTCCATTATTTCACTGAATTATCACGTGCATTGACGGAACACGTTTAGGGTCGCACGCTGCTACAAAGAGCCTTGGAGCATTGTAACAAACTGGATAATATTAGGTGTGCATTCTGCCACTTTTGCTTGAAGACCCATTTTCAATACCAGCATGGGCTCGTTTGTGGCTTCCATGAAATAATGTTTATCTCAAAGCAGAGTAAATAGATTGAATGCAGTTAGATTTTGTTAAGGTGCCAGGAAATGTCAAAATATGAGGGAAGAACAAGCTTATAATTTTTGAAACAGAGATACATGCTCAATTTTTATTTAACAATTGAATATAGAATATATAGATAGGTAATTGTGAATAATGGGGATATTTCTCTCAAAGGGATTTGAGACACTTCAAATAGGTGAGCAATGCAGGGGCAAAGGTAGATCTGCAGTAGAAGATGATGCATAAAGGAACAATGGATGAAATATCCTCACCTCCATTGGTCATACTACCCCATGTTATACAAATATTACAGCTTGTACTCTGGGTTCTGACACCCTCTCCCCTCCAAATTTTCAAGAATATGCGCAGTATTCTGCCCACCACCTCCATCACCCTCTGCATTTCATTTCCATCTCCAATTCACATATTTAAAACCTGGTGTGCTGCCACCCCACCACCTCACTTAACATAGCTTTTTCTGTCTACCACCAACATGTAAAAAATCAAATACCTCCTGACCATCCATCCTGTGACACCACACTCTGTACACCCCCTCCCGCACCAACGAGAAACTGTGTTCTCCACTCTCACATTGTGAGCACAGACCTGCTGCCATTCTGAAACTGGATCTGCGAGAGCCACTAGTCAATGCTGTCTTCTCTTCACTGTCAGCGCAGGTCTTTGGAGGCCATCACAGAACACAAATCAGACACAGCACAGGCTTCATGGGCTCATGGTTTTCTGTTCTGATGTCAGAGCAGTGAATAACTGGGTTTTGATACCTGTTTTCTTTTTAATGGCTTCCTAAGGAAGCCGCACATAATGATGGTGTTACTTATTATGTATAGTTTATAAAGGCTTCAACCTTTGCAATTTTGCTACCAATTCATATTTTTTCCCAAATAAGAATAAATTAATAGGAGGGGGCGTGCCCGAACCGCCCAGAAGATGGCCGCGGGTTGCTGAAGCTCCGCACGGCGTCTGAGGCTTCTTTGTTCTATAGGCGGCGGAGTCCCCGGAAAATGCTGTTCGAGTAAAGAGTCGGGTGCGCAAACGCGGGGTGTGAGGTATTTCTTTTAAAAAAAATAATATTAAGGTTATTTACCTCGTTCTTTTTCCCACACGTCAGGCACCTCAGAGCCAGCAGCCGCCATTTTGTCCATCGAAGCGCGTCAGAGCCGTTTTTGCCTGCTGGGCGATGCTGAGGGACGTGTGGGCCTTTTTTGTGACTTAGGAGGCGGTGTGTGGCCCTGTAACTCACTCCGGATATCTCTTTTGCTGCCCACATGGTGTTAGCTGGCTGCTAACTAATGCAACAGGTATTTGCATTTTTTCTAACAGAAACACTTGATTCCTGTGAGGAATTTATACTGCAGGCTTTTGGACACTTTGTTTTTTGCCTGCTTTGTGTGCCTTTATTAGTGCACTGAAGAAATATAAGCAGATATGCCTGGTTTATAGTCCATTTTTCTTCATTAGCAGCACATTGGATGTTTTTTTTCAAATTGCTTTGTCTCTACACAATGTATGTCTATGGTTAATAGACAAGGTTGACTTCCTCAGTTATTTTTGACGCAATTTAAATAAGAGTATATTTGGTTCTTTCTTTAGCTTCTTGGGCCTTACCTGCTATTTTGGTCCTGCGCATATATTTTGGCTATCATTTTTTGTGTGGTGCACACCTATGGAGTCCTCTCCTGCCTCCACTTCGAGGACTGCTACCTCGTCTACAGTCATTCCTGTCTCTCGCAAAGATACAACTGTTTCCACCAAAAGACAGAAAAAAGATCCTGGTTCCCCTACAAAATCCACTCTACCCCGACCTTGGAGTATCTCATGGAAGAAATCAAACATTTGAAACCTTTTGTCATGGAGACTAATGTTACACTCCAACGTATTGAGGAAAAGTGGTCTACGCTGGAATCCAGAGTGTCTGATGTTGAACAACGGATCAATGATGTGCAAGATACTGCCACCAAAATTTATAATATGTCTATTGTCAAAGCGATCTTGAAGCAGCAGACTAAGGACTTGGAAAACCGGAATAGGTGTAACAATCTCTGAATTTATGGCATTCCGAAAGGAGCAGAGGGGCTGGACATGCTTGCCTTTCTTGGGGTGGATATCCCTAAGCTGGTGGGTCTTAAAGAGGGAACACACCTTAACTTTCAGCGTGCTCATCACATTGGTCCTAAACCTTCAAATGTTTCAAGTTCTGGCAGTCCAAGAGGAATAATTGTTCTTTTTCTAGAATATACTGAGCTTCTGATTGTGTTATCGGCAGCTAAGCAAAGAAAACAAATGTTATGGTCTGGATCACAAGGGCTAATTCACAGAACTTATCTGAGATAAAATCCTAAACTTACTACTTTTGGTATTCACAGAAGGCATTTAGTAGTAGTAGAGTTAGGACTCCTAACTTTACTACTACTAAACTGAGACAAAATCCTAACTTTACGATTTTCGGTATTCACAAAAGGCATTTAGTAGTAGTAAAGTTAGGAGTCCTAACTTTACTACTACTAAATGCCTTCTGTGAATACCAAAAGTAGTAAGTTTAGGATTTTATCTCAGTTTAGTAGTAGTAAAGTTAGGAGTCCTAACTTTACTACTACTAAATGCCTTCTGTGAATACCAAAAGTAGTAAGTTTAGGATTTTATCTCAGATTAGTTCTGTGAATCAGCCCCCCTGTATTTATTTCTCAAGATGTGTCACGAGCAACTGCTGCTCGCCGGAAGGAGTTCTTATTGTTCCGGCCAACTCTACGATCTATGAACGCAAGATATGGACTGGTGCACCCATGTTTCTTTAAAGTCACTTATAAAGACCGAACTTTCTCTTTTGAATGCCCAGATGACCTGAGGAAGTTTATTTTCCAGCACAAGGGTGAAGTAATGGAGCTTGGGAAAGCCTGAACTCCTGGTTCTAGGATACTTCTTCTGATATGGGCCTTGATCTTCATCCTCTTCTCTGAAACTTTACTCAGTACATCTCTTATGTTTAGTTTTTTAAATATGAAAATATAATGGTAGCATGTTTAATGTTAATGTTGTTGTTTTATGGCTGTTCTCTTCAGCTAATTGGTCTAGTGTTTTTAATATTAATAAATCTAATATTCCCTTATACAGTCATATGTTGTCTGCCCTGGACTTCCTCCGTTGGTTTTGATTTGTTGCCCTCCGTATACCTCCCCATCTACGCCTATTGTCTCCCGTTTTTCCTCATGTCTGGTAAGTTGTTTTCGCTGATCCTTTATGTATAATGCATCTTTATTGTGATTTATGTATTTTGTTGTCTTGTTGATCTTGGTTATATGATTGGCTGGATTGTGTTTACTCTCTCGACGCTCTCCGTATCTTATTTATAGTAATGATTTTCTCCGATGTTGTTTTCATTAACTTTTTCTATAAATGTTTGCCTGTTGTCCATCTTCAGTTTTGCGCTTCCCCACTTCCCCAATATATTCTTTTCACGCTGTATGTGTGTCCATTCTCTTCATGACTAAAGCTATTCGGCTTTTTGTCATCCTCATTATTTCTATCAGAGATGTTGTTTTGTTCTGTACTTATTTTTTCTTTCTCTCCTTCTCCTTTCTCTCTTGCACTTTTCTTTTTCTTTCTTTCTTGAGTTTCACTATGTTTCACAATTTTTCATCGACTTTCATGCCTGGATCATTTTTTGTGATATATAGGGGCCGATTCCGATTCCGGCCGGAAATCTCTCCGACCGAGCCGGACCCGGAGAGAATTCCGCCCGAATCGGACCCTAGCAGTCCGACCGGACGAGTACGATGCATTCGCATGCTATCGGACTCGATTCGGTCGGACTCCCATTGAAGTCAATGGGAGCCGGTCGTACAACGCGTACGCGGGCTCCCATTGACTCAATGGGTGCGAGGCGAACAAGGGCGCCCCTACAGCGGGTACGCGTCCATGCGCATCGCGGCGTACATGCACAGGTAGGGGGACCCATGGTTCCCCCTGTGTTCGACTCGCGTGCCTACGCGTACAGGGGGTCCGACGCGGACCCCCAAAGTCCGGCTCCGACAGCTCTTTTGAGCCGGACGGCGCGAGTCGGTCGGACTGCTCGCGGCGCGCATCGTACTTACCCGGCCGGGAAACGTCTCCATAGCGCAGTGCGAGTCGAGTCCGAGCGAGTCGGTCGGTGCGGTTCGGACCCGTGAACGAGTCGGTCGGCGATTTCACGTGCGCTCGCATCGTACTCGCTCGGCCGGACCCGCGTACGATTCGGTCGGGAAACAGGGCTCCGAATCGGATCCGGTAAATCCGAATCCGATTCGGAGCACTACCAGCCGAGATCGGAATCGGCCCCAGAGTCTTAGAAAATTTGATGCTGGTTTCATTCATTCTTTGGCTATATTGGTTTAGTATACTTGTTAAAATGTTACAATGGTAAACTCCCTTAGGGTTATTTCTTGGAATGTTAAGGGATTGTGTGACCCTATTAAAAAGCAAAGAGTTCTGACCCATTTAGCTCGCCTTAAATGTAATATTGCTCTTTTGCAGGAAACACACTTATTAGATAAAGATTTGAACTCATTACGCAAAAATTGGGTTGGTCAAATTTTCTGTTCCCCAGCCCTTAATCACAAAAATGGGGTTATCATTTTGGTTCATAAATCCCTTCCCTTTGTGGTTTAGAAAGCGGAAAAAGATGCTGATGATAGATGGGTTTTAATTCACGCTACCTTACATCGTATGCCTATTTCTATACTAAATATTTATGGACCCACAGGTGTTGATGTACACTTCTGGAATCAAATGTCGGATGTTTTGCGCTCCTGTTCTAATGCTCATTTAATAGTTAGTGGTGACCTTAATCAAATTGTTGATCCTTTTTGGATAGGAAGTCTCAAGTTAAGTATGTTCCCAACAAAATGCAGAAAACATTTACCCGTTTTATTCACTCCAGGGGATTGGTGGATGCTTGGAGACTATACTCTCCGGACACTGTAGAATATACCTTTTTTTTCACCAACACACAAATCCTAATCCAGAATTGATTACCTATACCTTTCATCACCTCTAGTTGCTTCACTCACATATGCTGAAATTGGGTCAATTTTAATTTCGGACCACGCCCCAGTTATAATAGATTTGGACTTATTACCGGAGATCTCTAAGCCTAACAGATGGCGGTTTAATAATAACTTATTGAATGATAAATAGTTTTTACAGGATTTCGAATGTTTTATAAAAGAGTTTTTTTTGCATAACATTACACCGGATATTCCATTCTACATTGTTTGGGATGCCTTCAAGGCTTCTGCTCGTGGTCATATCATTAAGTGTGTTTCAATTAAAAAGAAGAAAGATAATAAAGATTCTTCTGTTTTACTTCAGTCAATTAACCAGCTAGAACACAGATTTTTCACTACTAAGAACGATACAGCGTGCTAAATTTCAGTTTAATAAAAGGTCAACTGAGGATGCTGCCGGTCCACTGTTAAAAATCAATTCCACGTTTTTGGGGGACGCAACAAGGCTGGCAAACTACTTGCCAACTATTTGAAAGTTAAATCTCAAAAGTCTAGAATTGTTAAGATTTTAGATGAGAGTGGGAATCCTCTTTTTAAAAACAAGGATATTTTGGATTGCTTTACTGATTTTTATACAAATCTTTACACACCTGACCACTTTCCCACTGAAGAAGCATTGGATTCCTATTTTCACTCTCTTCCGCCAAGGCAGCAACAGGCACATGATCTTTCTTTTCTAGAAGAGCTTATTTTGATTACTGAATTAAAGTCTGCTCTTAGTGCATTACCTAAAGATAAAGCACCGGGTCCGGATGGCTTTACTGCCGAATTTTACTCTTGCTTTTCGTATCTTTTATTTCCCCACTTATTTACTTTATATCAGTCTTTCCTTTCACAAAATGAAGCTAAAGGGACCTTTCTAGAGGCTATGATTTGTTTGATCCCTAAAAAGGATAAGGACCCCTCCTTATGCGCCAATTATAGGCCTATTTCCCTTATTAATTTAGATTGCAAGCTTTTCGCCAAGATTCTATCAATCAGGATTTCCCCTCTAATTCCTGATATGGTTGGACTCCAGCAGACTGGATTTGTCAAGAGTAGACACATGACTGATAATTCTAGGTTGTTTCTGTATATTCTACATATGGCTTCTTCTACCAGTACTCCAATAGCTGCCGTGACTTTAGATGCCGAAAAAGGCCTTCGACCGTGTCAATTGGAAATTCATGATGCAGGCCTTGCAATGGCACGGTTTTAGTCCAACCTTTCTTAAATATGTAGGTTTACTATATTCCTCACCGATGACGTCTGTTTTTCTAAATGGTTCCCAATCTTCATATTTTCCCCTTTTACGTGATACCAGACAGGGATGTCCTCTCTCCCCATTGCTTTTCATTTTATCCCTAGAACCCTTCTTACATACATTACCTAATTCACCATCATTCCATGGCTTTCAACATAAAGATACTGAAATTAATTTCTCAGCCTTTGCCGATGATGTGATCCTTTATGTCTCTCAACCGGAAACATCAATCCCGGCCTTTACTAATCATTTATCATTGTACTCTAGTCTCTCTGGATACAAACTTAATTTTTCAAAATCTGAAGTGCACCCTCTCAATAAATATTGTTTGAAGAGTATGTTCGATGGTACCGGGCTTAAATGGTCTCCACACACCAAGGGGCCGATTCCGATCTCGGCCGGTAGGGCAGCGAATCGGATTCGGATTAACCGGATCCGATTCGGAGCCCTATTTCCCGACCGAGTCGTACGTGCGTCCGGGCGAGCGAGTACGATGCGTGCCCTCGCGAAATCTCCGACCCACTCGTTCGCAGGACCCGACCGCTCCGACCGACTCGCACGGGGACGACGCGCACCTCGCAATGGAGACATTTCCCGGCCGGGTAAGTACGATGCGCACCTCGACTGCTCCGACCGACTCGCGCAGCCCGGCTCCAAGGAGCTGTCGGAGCCGCACTTTGGGGGTCCGTGTCGGACCCCCAGGGAAGCGTAGGCGTGCGAGTCGCACACAGGGGGGACACATGGGTCCCCCCTACACGTGCATGTACGGTGCGACCCGCATCGACGCGAACACGCTGTAGGGGGCGCCCTTGTTCGCGTCGTGCCCATTGAGTCAATGGGAGCCAGTGTACGCGTCGTACGACTGGCTCCCATTGACTTCAATGGGAGTCCGACCGAATCGAGTCCGATAGCATGCGTGCGCATCGTACTCGTTCGGTCGGACTGCTAGGGTCCGATTCGGTCGGAAATCTCTCCGGGTCCGGCTCGGTCGGAGAGATTTCCGGCCCGAATCGGAATCGGCCCCCAAGTGTTTGGGGATTAAATATTCTACTTCCATGCAAAGACAATCCAGATCAACTTAGAAGATGTTCATCATAAGATTCTT
This sequence comes from Calotriton arnoldi, assembly GCA_963921515.1. Classification (NCBI taxonomy): domain Eukaryota; kingdom Metazoa; phylum Chordata; class Amphibia; order Caudata; family Salamandridae; genus Calotriton; species Calotriton arnoldi. The sequence continues at coordinate 914,430 of CAWUFW010005306.1, read as the reverse complement.
CAAATGACAGAGAAATGGTCCCCATTATACTTATCTTGGTGAGGAAGGTTGTCCACTATCAAGATGATGTTTTTACCTGTCATTAATTTTTACCTGTCCATGTTACCTATTAAATTACCAGTGACATTTTTTAAGTTATTAAATAAGTCAATTACAGTGTTTTTATGAAATGGTAAAAAGTGCGCATCTCTTTAACATTTCTTTGTAAACCCAAGGAGTTGTGAGGTGTTAATTTCCCAAATGTTCAGCAATACCATAATGCCTTTGTTTTAAAACAAGTCGTACCTTATATGGAAGGCATAGTCTCTTCACCCAATAGTATTTGTCGCAGGTTGGAGGGTTCACTTGTGTCACCATTTCCTTTTATTCTTTACCATTTTTCTCGAAACCTCCACAAACTTTTTCTGCTCCACCCATTAAGTATTTTAGTCTCGTGTCTTCCCTTATCCTCACAAGGTCCTTATCCCCGATACAGCAGTTCTTAGAATCCTCTATATGGCATAACAAATCTCTCAAAATTTTGAACCGAACTATCTTTTGGAAATATTGGGCCCTGAAAGGTATAATTCAAATTAAACAATTGCTGTGTGACATGACTCCTCTTACTTTTTCTGAAATCCAAAACAAATTTGCTATTCCTTCTAGTTATGCCATCAAATATGAGTCTCTCAGGAATGTTTTTAGGCAAGCCATCTCTACACTCACTCAGTCCCAATCTCATACAAGCTCCTCACCTCCTGTTCCAATTGTACTCTCGTCATCTCTTAAAGCTTCATATATATATATATAAATATATGCACTACGTTACTCCTTCCTGCCCTAAGTCTAAAGTTGAGACATTGTGGGAACCTGACCTTCAGCATTCCCTATCTTTAAGAGATTGGGGTTCTATTTGGAATAAAATACACCATACATCGCCCAATGCTAGCACTACACAAACCCTTTGTTATTTTTATAATAGACTATATATTACCCCATTATCTTTGCAAAAATATAACCCAAAACTTTCCAACATGTGCTGGTCTTGTAAAACTCTTCCTGGTACATATTTACACATGTTTTTTCATTGTCCACAAACACTGTTTTTTGGTTACAGGTTTGCAGGCCTATTCCCATTATTTGTTCTATTGATTTCCCTTTTGATGTTAAGGGTATTTTTCGAGGAAGTTCCTCCCACTTTTGGCCAATACGTTCTAAATTAGGCAAATTTTTAGATCTGTCACTTGCTATTGCCTTTCAGGTTATTACAGCTAACTGGAAAAATGCTGAAAATATTGATGTTACTAGTTGGAGGAACCTTCTATGTTCTCATCATAGACTCGATACAGCAGCAGCTACATCGACTCTACAAATGATGACTAAGGACTTCTTTTGGTCTCCGCTTACAGGGTACTTAAATAAAAATGTAAAACCCCTAGCGATTCCACAAGAGCTTTTCAACCACCATGATTGCTTTTTCCCCTATTCTTTAAATTTTCTTATCTAAGTATTTGCCATTGTTACTATATGAGATAAGTTGTTAATAATGTGACTTTATTACATGAACTAATTATTAGAAAATATAGGTTTTATTACGTGATACATGTGCAGATTTGTAATACGTAATGTTTATTCTTTCTTTCTCTTTTTCTTTTTTCCTTTCTTCTTTTCTCCTTCTATTCGCTCTTCTTCTGATATCTTTTTTCTTTCCTTTTTCCTAATACACAAAATACCAAACAATGTAATGTTTTAAGTACGGAATCATTTCATTTAATAAGTTTATCTTGTAATTCTACTTTTGTATTAAGTGCTAGATATTTTGGCTTTCTTGGTTTAATGTATAGTTCATAACTTGATCTCTCATTCTGAAGTAATATATAATTCTGTACATCTGTATTTTATCTAATAAAGCTTTGTTAACAGAAAGAAAAAAAAGAATAAATGAATAGACATAGGTGGCTCTATGATAATTGGTAAAGACTAAGGGGCCGATTCCGATCTCGGCCGGTAGGGCTCCGAATCGGATTCGGCATAACCGGATCCGATTCGGAGCCCTATTTCCCGACCGATTCGTACGCGCGTCAGGACGAGCGAGTACGATGCGAAATCGCCGACCGACTCGTTCGGGCGTCCCAACCACTCCAACCGACTCGTTCCCGGGTCTAACCGCACCAACCGACTCGCTCGGACACGACTCGCACTGCGCAATGGAGACATTCCCCGGCCGGGTAAGTACGATGCGCGCCGCGAGCAGTCCGACCGACACGCGCCGTCCGGCTCGAAAGAGCAGTCGGAGCCGTACTTCGGGGGTCCGTGTCGGACCCCCCTGTATGCGTAGCCACGCGAGTCGCACACAGGGGGGACCCATGGGTCCCCCCTACCTGTGCGTGTACGGCGCAAGTCGCTTCACCGCGTACCCGCTGTAGGGGGCGCCCTTGTTCGCCTCGCACCCATTGAGGCAATGGGAGCCCGCGTACGCGTTGTACGACCGGCTCCCATTGACTTCAATGGGAGTCCGACCGACTCGAGTACGATAGCATGCGGACGCATCGAACTCGTTCGGTCGGGCTGCACGGGTCCGATTCGGTCGGAAATCTCTCCGGGTCCGGCTCGGTCGGAGAGATTTCCGGCCCGAATCGGAATCGGCCCCTAAATATTGAGAGGATGGTGTGATGGGATAGTTTGATTCTTGAGAAGACCCCCTTTTGGTGTTAGTAAATGAGTCAAATGTTTGAATGGACAAAGATAATCCTATCATATGCCCAGAGGTTCAGGTTTTGGCTGGACTTGCTGGGATGGCTTTATGGAGTATTGCTACGTGCAATTCTGAACCTGTGTGGTCTGTTCCCTTGTTTAAAAAACACTTAAACTTAGCTTGGGGATAAGAAGACTTTTGCACAACATGAGATTCTGGACAGGTCAGAATGGAGGTACCAACTTCTGAATACAAGCTGAACCTTTGCCCCTAAATGCTATAGGCACTTTTTCTGCATCCTATTAAGAGCCATTGTAATTCCAATTTACTTGTGTGTTTCATGTGGTTTTGCTTTCTCGTGGTAAGGTACAGTCTTCTCTAGTCTGAAACTCTTATAATCAAATAATGAGTTCTAGGCTGCTCTTGTCTAGTCCAACCAGGCTTTTTGCCCTGTGAAAAAGTAAGACTCCAGAAAACATAGCTTTAGGGCTAGTCTGACCACTTTATGTATCAGGATATCCCCAGAGATAGCAGAGAATAGATTGGAGGCATCTAAGGCTGGGTTTTCAAGGACCCTGTCATTGTTCAGCCCCCAGATGGATATTGCAGCAGAGCCCCATGTGGCGGTGCTCATACCACCCTTGCAATGCCAGACACTGGAGAAAGTTGTCTAATGCTAGATAACCGAGGCCACAGTCAGCAATGCCACAGGCTTCTTGGTTGCTTCTGCTGACATACAGCACAAGCTCTACTGTCTCCTTTACACAAGCATCAGCTGGAATCAGAAGTAGACCCTGGCTGTCCCCGCATTGCACCCCAGACAAGGCAGAGCTCAGAGTTCTTAGTAGGTAGACAGATACAGGGCTATGCCTGCCCCTCAGCATCCACTCTAATGCTCAGGCCTATTGTGCAGGGACTGCATCACTGATGCCATCATGCAAGACATTATGTTGTTTGTGGGTGTTACATATGCTAATTTTGTGTTTTTGGGCCCTGCACATATTCTGCTTTTTCTTTCTTCACTGCCAGCCCTTAGTCACACCCTCACGTGGCCAGTCGCGGCTCCTGGAGGGAGTGCTGCGGGGCGGTGGGGCGGGGCGGGGGAGGGGCAGGATGGGGGGTAGTAAACTCCGGCATACGGCCGAACGGAGTTAAGTACATAAATAAATCAATAAAACGAATTACATTGCGCGCACTGCAACGCCAAATGGCGATGCGGCGCGCGCAATTTAATTCGTTTTATTTATTTATGTACTTAACTCTGTTCGGCCGTATGCTGGAGTTTACTAACCCCCGCCCCACTGCCCCGCAGCACTCCCTCCAGGAGCCGCGACTGCACGTGGCTGCTGGTGCCAGCTTTCATTTTAATCATGACCCCATCTGCGTAGAGACTGGAACAGGACAAGGCCCAGCCGCAAAGAGTGCTCACCACTGACAGTACATTTAGGCTCCTCCTCACATCATAGTTATTAGATAAAAAAGCATATTTTCATCAGTCGAAATTCATTTCAATTTTACAGCGTTGATCTCTAGCCTAATAGCTAGTATGCTTATTTATTTTATTTTTGTGATTTTATATAGGCGGGCATGGCCCGGAGTCATCAGAGTGTTTGACATGAGTACAGTTACAAACAATCTTTGCAGGAGTAATTGGAAATACTGCAGAGGAAAAAATAAAAGCATCCATTCAAGAGTGAATGGAAGATAAAGGATCTAAACCGAGGGGCAGATTTACAAGCCCCTTGCGCCACTTTTGCGTCACATTTAACATGGGAAAAATGTCGCAAAAGTGGCGCAAGGGGCTTGTAAATCTGCCCCCGAGTGTTTTTTTAAAAGATAAGGGGGCATTTACAAGCCCCTTGCGCCGCCAGTGCATCACTTTTAATATTGAAAAATGTGATGTACCGGTAGCGCAAGGGGGTAGTAAATAAACCCCAAGAGCTTTCAGTTTTTATTTGAAAGAATCGTGACATGTGGAAATACAGAGGGTAAGAGGAAGGGTGTTCCAAATTCTTAAGAACCTTCCCGGTAACGACTGATTCAGGGCATGAGTGTTTCTTGAACCCCGTTTCGCACCCGAAATGTTCACATTTTCAGTTAGGTTCTCGTCGGAGGAGGAGGGAAGTGCCTTGCGTGTGGTGCAGGCAGTTTTTAATTGAGCTCTCGCCTATACAGGAATCCATTAGAGGAGTAGCAGTATATGAATGATGTGGACATATATCTTGTGACCAGTAACAAAGCTTGCTGCTGCATTTAGAACAAGTGATTTTTTTAAATTGTTCTGCGATTTGCACATTGTTTTCGGCTTCACTGTTTTCCAAGTGATTGCCCTTCTACTTGCTTTTGTTGTTGGATCCTTGCTGCCAGGATGAAACTTTTACTCCAGCGTCTTGCAATTAAAACTGCTTTTTCAGGCGCACACCCAATCAACAGCACCATAAATACAGTGCGCACTGAGAACAATGCAGGTTCTTGTTAGGAACTAGAGAAGCATCAAAATTGGTCTATCTGTATTAGCACCTGAAGCATCAAAATGGGTCTATATTTAATATCATAGGAACAAACACAGGCATATTTATGGACAAATCATGCAGCGCTGTGTGATAGGGAAAGGGGAGGAATGCGCTGTACTTAACATTGTAAGGTGCATTTCAGTCTTTTCCCTGCACAGGCACACAATGTGCTGCCTAGAGCCAACGCAGGCACCCTTGCGTCGTGGTGCCAGGGTCCCTGCGTTCTAAGCAGGATTGTTTTTGTGCAAGAAGGGATACCTTTCTGCACAAAAAGCAGTCCTAAGAGGCATTTTCCTCTTTTTACGTGTGTTGCAGAAGGCAGCACATGTAGAACGAGAAAAATAAAGATACTTCTCCTCGTTGCGCCTCTGGTGGGGAGGCATACAATTCTTACGCATTCCCAGGTCTACCACTATTGTAAATCTGGGAATTTGTCAAACTACATGGGTGGATTCATGGGAACACCCACGCTCAACCCATGTAATGCCCTTACCACACGCTGTAACGCAAGGCATGAACTTTCACCTCCAGGCATTACACTAGATTTACCAAGCCATGCAGGGTGGCCTTGCGTGGCTTGATAAATCTTATTGTAGGTTTTGCGCCACCCTGCATCACCTTCCGTGGCGCAGGGCGACGCAAAACCTATGATATATATGCCCCACAGTCTTTGCTCCTCCACTGATTATGCGGTGAAATGTGTTATGAATGCGTCTTTTGTTAACGACCAAGGAGCCAAGGAGAATGCTTGTTGCATGTTACCGAGGATAGATGCTTCCTTTTATTTCCATGAGAGAATAGCACGCATGTTAAATGCTGTTGGAACACCAAATCAAAACACTGGCTAGTAGATGCTTGCAAAATTATTATTTTATGCAAATTGAATCTTTCAAATAAATTTACAAATATTGAAAGGGCTGTCAATGTGAGTTAAAAAATTGGAGTGACATATAATATAGTGACATTGGGTGCTCAGTGACGATGGTGCAGTGCATATCATATGTACAAGGTGAAGTTATATACAGATTATCAAGGAAAAGCTAAAGGTGGTCAGAATAGAAAAGAAGACAATGACTCTGGCGAATAGCACGTTCGCTTATTAAATTGAACCAAAAGACTTGATAGAGCTGAACCATATGTTTTTGTCGACGTTTCGACCCTGACAAGGCGTTATTTAATTGTCATAGCGGGTCTTCTTCAGGACATGGGAAGTGGATGACAGCCTGAAAGTAATAAAGCTTTCAAGAGAGGCAAGAATATCAAAGATGTTGTTGTCAAAGCCTATCTGGAACCACCTAAACCACCCGATATCAGAAGCCAGCTGGGTTTGCCCCCCCTGACCGGACACCACAAGTGTGGCCATTGCAAGGCCTGTTTGCAAACTGTGGAAGGCACATCATTCACACAACAAAACAGAACATATAATCTTCTCTTGCACATGAATTGTAACAGTGCCAATGTCATATATGCAATCAAATGTCCTTGCAACATGCTATATATAGGACAAACTACACAGAAGGTCAAGGCGAGGGTTTTGCAACACATGAGCAGGGTCAGGTGTAAAGTACAAGGGGCCCCTTTAGTTGAACATTTCAACTCCCTGAATCATACACCTGAAAGCCTAAGATGGTGGGTGGTGGAAAAAATATGCGCGCACCCCAGGGGTGGCGCAATCACTGCATCCCTTAATTTCAAAGAGTGTAAGTGGATTCACTCTCTTAACACAGTTGACAATGGGTTGAACGAACTGGAGGAGACCTAGAAACAAATGGGTCAGTTGTGATAGAACATCTACAGGTCTCCCTCCTTGTAACACACTTTACCCTAGTGGGCTTTTATGTATGTTTCTCCATTAGAAGCAGTAATTAGATACATTGTCGTTGGTAACTTGCTGTATGTACTATCCTCCAGATATGTTTCTAATATGGACAACCTGTTGCCCAGTGCATATGCACGCTTAGTGCAAATGATTGTACCGGTAGTTGCCTACTTGTGTGTTCAATTTCATTTTAATTTGCATTTGTATTCATGTACCAATTGAAATACCGTTTGTGGAACCACTATGTTACATGGTCGCCCCACCTGTATATAGCCTTTTCCTTAATAATGGAACCCTATGTATTGTCCTCCAGTGGTGTCAATCACACCTATGTAACTTGGCCAACTGTATTTTCGTGTACCAGCATTTGCATGCATACTGTGTACACATGATCGCACCGACACTGGCCTGCTTATGTAATTTTTGTAATCTTTGTAATGTTCGGTTATTAGTTGCAATCGTGTTTTTCGACCCCGAATGTGAATTGCTGGGTACCATCAGTCTTGTGGACACATTCAACACGATCGCTTTACTTGAAATCGAACCTTCTCCGTAATACGGACTCGTGAGGTTTCACCTCGACTGAATATTCACGGTTCACTCCAATGATGACCATTGTACTTGGCCCCCTGCTGCTAGTGATCACACTTCCTTTACCAATCGTTCCAACGCATAGGACTAGACTTCACTTTCCTGTCATTGGTAAACCTACGATGACACGGTAGACAGCATCCAGCTGCTGCCACCGGCCGCCTACGTGCACGTTCCAACGTAAGCGGATCCTGGTCTAGCACTTAACCGCAAGCCTGACAGTCACTTTCAAGACTGCAGCGGAGCGTGTGCGCATCGCCAGGTAAGCGGGCAAACTCCATTAGCTCCCGCGTTTGCTTTTCTAATCATTGCCACTCTTAGTGCTAACTCCCTCCACGTTCCTCTCACAGGAATGATACCTGGCCAATCTCGGAGACCGAATTCAGTCTGCCTCCCATACCGGCTGATTACTCCCGTAACAGCCCGCCTACGACTTCATTCAATTAGGTAAGCCCATCTTTGCGACTCCTGCTGAGCCCCCTTGCCCATATGTTTGGCCTTCCATGTAATTAATAACTCTTACAATCCTGGCCACATTCGTTGTATTTACTTTTAGATCATTAAAGACTGCATTACACAAGGAACTCCGACAATCAAGAGCTTTCCTGACACTTGCAGGTGAGACTCTTTGTTTGCACGCATTCTGTCTCTCACTTCCCCATTACTGGGGTCGTTTCCCAAGCTAAATTATCTGCTCTGACCTCTTGTAGATCCATTGGCAGCCTTCATTCCATGAGGGACATCCTGGGGGAACCTGCCCACCGCCGCGCTGGGTGAGTAACTATTGTACCCCCACCCGCGCTTCCTCCCAGCCCTTTAACAGTTGGAACACACAGTGATACCTTCCTTTATTACTTTCAGGCTGTCATCCACCTCCCATGTCCTGAAGAAGACCCGCTATGACAATTAAATAACGCCTTGTCAGGGTCGAAACGTTGACAAAAACATATGGTTCAGCTCTATCAAGTCTCTTGGTTCACTTTAATAAGCGAATGTGCTATTCGCCAGAGACATTGTCTTCTTTTCTATTCTGACCACCTTTAGCTTTTCCTTGATAATCTGTATATAACTTCACCTTGTACATATGATATGCACGGCACCATCGTCACTGAGCACCCAATGTCACTATATTATATGTCACTCCAATTTTTTAACTCACATTGACAGCCCTTTCAATATTTGTAAATATATTTGAAAGCTTCAATTTGCATAAAATAATAATTTTGCAAGCATCTACTAGCCAGTGTTTTGATTTGGTGTTCCAACAGCATTTAACATGCGTGCTATTCTCTGATTAAAGCAATTTGACATCATTCTTTGATTGTGTATTATCTATAAAACGATCAATTTTTGATTTATCTATCACCTGTAAAGCGATTATTCTTCCCCGACAGAACCACTGTAGCTTTCTATATATGTACCCAGGTTACCCCATTGTGGTCATCCTTTTATTTCCAGTCATTACTTTGCATTTCTTAAATACTACTCTTCCCGTGTATGTCTGCATGCCTATGCACGACAGCACACTGATGAGGCTCAAGCAGAACAAAACATGTCTGTCATTCTTGAATCATTTTGATAGAGATGTATGGTAGAGTCATACTTTATAAAATCCAGACTGCTTGACAGAATGCCTTCTTATAACAGCACAAACCACTGCAACCTTTTGGGGATAGGCTAGTACATTGCCTATGGATCAAGTGGCTGACTATTTCTGGCTTTTTTAGCGTTGACTGATATCGAATTTTCTGACCACTTCCTCTTAATATCACTGATGTATTTGAGGGAGACACTGAAAGAAAATGTGGTTTATAACTTATTGAAAACAAGCTGATAAGATTGCATTCTTCCCAAGTAAATTAAGTAGATAATTTCCACTTACCTGCACAAAATTTACCTCGATATGAAATTCTGCCTCAGTAAGCGGCGGCCACCATTTTCTGCCTCTATGGCTATTGTGTACACTGCTCAGTAAAATGCACCAGTTTTCCCCGATTTTCTTTTAATTCTTGCTTGGAGAGTCCCCCCAAACCATCTTTGAAGTTGCCAGGCTCCCTGCAGTATGGGGGTAGGTATGAGAACTTTTGGAAAAACTGCTTTTGGTTTTCAGTCAGGCCCAGGTGGGGACTGGGTGTTCATTGAAGAGAAACTGCTGTGAATGTAGGAAGTGTTTAATGAAGAGACGGTGCTGTGACAGCTGTAACATTACTATGAAATGGATGGAAAATTATGTAACAGAGAATTTTGTGACTACAGGCTTTGGAAGTAACAATGCATAGCATTGGGGCTCCTTCTTCCTGACCCCCTGGCAATGGAAGTTTGTAGGTGCTTGAGGAATAAAAGGAGTCAGGGTCAACTACAATTAAACAATTACAGTGTAACCAATTTGGCTACACAGTGAAACTATGAGTTCGAAGATGGGATTAAGTTTGGATTTATTTCAAATTCAAAGCCAAGCTGATATAAATTACACCTACATTTGAGACTTCTTTCTTTTGGTCCACACATCAGAATGTCCTTGGATTCCTCCTGTCTCCTTTTCTGCGTGGACAGTAGTCCTCTCTTTGCTCATTAAGGCTCACATCTTTGCCATAAGTACTCCTACCAAACCTCACTATCTCTTTCACACAATGTGCCTTTCTTTATTCATAAGATCACACGACTGCACCTGCAGAGGAGAGAAAAACATTGCATCCAAAGCAAAAGTTCACGTTGAAGGTTGAAACATTGTGAAATCCAAATGCTTAAGGCATTTGGCCAACTTAGTGTGGTGATTACGGATACATATACAGTTACAATATGAATATAGAGTACTATTCAAGCAAATACATTTTCAGTCAAAAAATAAATGCAAAGAATTATTCAAATGAGTACGCAAATATATAAGAATTACAATATTATTTAAACTACACAAATGCAGATTTAAAGGAGAACTGCAATTCATTGTTACTGTAAGGAAAACTTTAATATGCACACTCATAAATGTTGTGATTACACGGTAAATGCACTTTCTGTAATTGTTCAAGTGCACTACTTACATTAATAATGTTAAGTCACATGAATACATAAGGCCATACGTAAACATATATGTGGCCTAGTCGAACATGGAAGGGCGAAGCCAAAATTACACCGCTCCCAAAGTAGAGTGCTGTGACTACAGGGAGTTTTCTTGGAAAGAATAGTGTGGTTAAAGAGAAAATATATAATATGACGGCTAGATCATTTCAGCTGTCTTAAAAGGAGAATAAATAAGGGGAACATGCAGAAGTGACTCTTCTCAACACTGTCTTATCTTGCTTTTTTATCACCTTAAGGAAACACAGTTAAACATGCTGGATATTTTGGCACCTTCAAAATAAATGTGCAAATTCTTTTTTCATAAGATAAACTGCTAAAAAGACATCTCAAGTGATATAAAGCAAAATTAGAATATGGTGCACTGTGTCATAAGTATAACTCTCCTATTATGAACTGTTACATACAGAAAAAAGTCCTTATTTTCAGACATTTTTTGTTGTTGTAAATTTTCATGAATAGCAACCTTTTTTTATTTCCCTAACTCTAGTGACTTTCAGGTCAATTGTTCACAAACTATATCTTGACAAAGCCAATAGTATAGGAGTAATGTTCTTTTGCTCTTTAAAAAGGCAGCATTTTGCTTTTTTTATTAAAATGAGTTAGAGCCGTGGCAACATAGATCATATTATTCACAGTTTTCATTTGTTCAGTCGCAAGGCAAAAATGGTTACCTCCATGTGCCCAAAAATAATGATATGTAACTGTTGGAAACTGGGTTCCTTGTTGAGTGGAGTGAAACCATATTCAAGCAGAAAACACAAGCAAACCCCAAATTAACCTGTGCTCAATCCTGTGGTAACTTGGCACAGAGCAGTCAGGCTAATTCAACACTTCAAACAGTAATAAAGTGAAAACACAACACATGCAAAATCCCACACCAATTTAGAAAAATAGAGTACATGTTAATAAATAAATCAAGTCAGAAACAACCAAATTACAATCAGTAGAATCGGAGGTATGAAATTTTAAAGATTTAAGTGAAAATTGTGCCAAAAAGTACGAAGCGCCAACTGTGGTTATCTGGTTGCATCGACCAGAACAAAGTCACAAGTTGAGGCCGACCACGAAGGAGCACGGCCGGCTACAGGGACCCACCTAGGCCCACTGAACACAGTACCTTAATCCTGGTTGCGAAGAGATGCTTAGTCCCGCATTGAAGATGGTTCGGACAGCAGAGGTGATGCAAGGTCCTTGCATGGAGATGCATCGTGCAGTGACGGTTCTGATGGGCTGCATTTGTTAAGGCGATATCCTTGTGTGGAGATGCGTCATGCAGCAGCATTTCCGATGGGCTGCACTGGGCAAGGAGGTGTCCTTGTTTGGAGATGCGTCACGCAGCAGTGGTTCCGATGGACTTCGATGGGGAAGGTGAAGTACTTGCATCTGGAAAATTTGTACAGCAGAGGCAATGTGTTGATTCCACGGGTGATGCATCGAGCAGCAGAGGCGATGAGCCGGTTCTGCAGGAGATATGCAGTGGAGGAAATATGTTGTTTCTGTTGCATCCCCGGATGACCAGGCAGAGCACCTTCAGGGGCCCACTTCCAAGGGTCCAACACTGGGGTGGCACCACTAGGGAGGGCAGGACTCACAGATGGCAGAGTCCAGGCAGAGGATTTAAGGTTATTGGAAGCTTGTTCTGTCCCTGAGGCTTCTGATCAGGAGGCCAGCCAGCCAACTAGCCTTTGTAGTCACTCTGGGGTCCTGGGTTTAGAGATGCAGGTCCAGTCCTTCTCACCCAGGCAAGAGGGTAGCAGGGCAGCACAGCAGGGCAGCAGTCCAACAGAGTGGCAGTCCTTTCAGCGGCACAGTGGTCCTTCTTCCTGGAAGAGTCCACAGACCAGAAGTGTACTGAAGATTTGGAATCTGAGGTCCAATAATTATACCTGGTGCCTACTTTGAAGTAGAGGAAGCTTCTAGAGGTTTCAGCCCCCCTGAGGTACCAGGTATCCCCTTCCTCCCTGTCCTGGCCCCAGCTTGTTTGAGGACACAACATACTAGTGACAAACCCTTTGTGAGAGTGCTCAGGCAGAGCTTTTGTGAGGTGCTTTTGATTACAATTCTTTAGACACCAAACACAACTTTTCTAACTGCTTCCAGCTGGAACTTACAGCATATTAAATGTAATAAGGTAACTCCAGTGTTATCCTATTGGAGTGGTAGGCCTCACAGTAGTGAAAATTGAATGTAGGAGTTTTTCACTACCAGGACATGTAAAATTTAAAAAACGTTTTATATACACTGAACCCTGCCATCTGGCTGTGTAGGGCCTACCCTAGAGGTGACTTATATGTATTAAAAAGGAAGGTTAAGTCCTGGCAAAAGTATTATCTTCGCAGGTCAACATGGCAGTTTCAAAACTGCCCACATGGACTGCAATGGCAGGCCTGAGATAAGTTTAAAGGTCTACTTAAGTGGGTGGCACAATCAGTGCTGCAGGCACACTAGTAGCATTTAATTTAAAAGCCCTGGACACATGTAGTACCACTATACTAGGGACTTACAAGTAAATTAATGATGCCAATTGGGTGTAAGCCAATTCTACCATGTTTAAAAGAGAGAACAAAAGCACTTTTGCACTGGTTAACAGTGGTAAAGTGTGCAGAATCCTAAAATCCAACACAAACGGGTTCAGAAAACAGGAGGGTGAAGGCAAACAGTGTGGGGATGACCCTGCAGAAAGGATGAGGTCCAACAGTAACAAAGCTTGGGCACTACCCACCTAAACATCCTCCCATACTCTGTGATGCCTGTCCCCTAGGTCCTAAGGCAGACACAAGTCGATGGCTGGTGCACATTGTGGATACTTTCATTTATGTCTGGTGTCCTAGGGCCTCAGATATGATTTCACTTCAACTGGATAGCAAAATTACTCCCTTATTACTATGATCTGACAATGGTCAAGAGGACAAGGCTATATGTAGGAGGTGGCAGTATTGTCAGTTAAGAAAGTGCTAAAAACCTACAAATTCAATGTCTTTTTGGGGATACGTTTGAGTAAATACCACCCTATTTTCAACCAGGAAATGTAGGACAGTAAAAATAATGAACAACACAACATCCTACTACTTTCTGTGATGTGCTAAATGAAGAAACACTTTTATAGTTCTTACGTGGAAGGCACTACATATAAATATAACACAACCGATGAATAGTTATATTATCGAGAGGATATTGTGAGTTCTCAACTGTCCTCATGAAACTTGGGGTCATATTCCTCTTTGGTCACAGTCCACAGACGATTTTATAAATTTACCAAACACAATATTACGATGTGTTTTTTTATGCTATGATACATTTGACATTTGCCTGCTTTTTTCAGCAGCTCTGGTGTAAGGGGCTATGCCTCACCTCATGTGGCTTAACCCCAAGCAGTGAGAAGCAACCAAAAACGTCACAAAATGTTTTAAAAGACAAATCTCAGTGCTCATCTTTAAAAAACGTAAATATTGCTATGCAGGTGCATTGAACAAGGTGACTGCATAACGAATTGTCACTGTCATCTGTGGAACCACTATGGTGGTGGCTTCTCTGACAGCAAAGAGATCTATGCATGCCTAACAGAGATCCCTAAATATGGTAGGCTGTAGTCTGCCAGTGCAGTGGCATACATGCTTCAGCTGCCCAGGTGGAATTGAGTACAGCCTGCCAATCTCTAATTGAGGGCCTTAGTACCTTCTGATCGAAATGTTCAAGGATAGCATGGACTTAAGGGATGCAGCACAGTCTCATTAGGAATAGTGGAGAGGAAAATGAACAGGCACTTTAGCTGTGGGGCTCATGGATTAAGAGAAAAAAGTATATGCTGAAGACGAAACTTGAAAGAAACATTTGGAGTACAGTGAAATTTTATTCTCATATGCTTGGACATGAGTCAGGAAATCTAAAGGAGAAGAAAGATCAGGTTGGAGATAAGTGACATGCAAACTATAGGAGAGGGAGGCAGAAGTTAAGCTGTGCTTGATTTATAAAGACAAATCACATGAATTTTCACAACAAGTGTGCGTATTATCAATGCTGAGCAAGGAAATGCATGGTGACCCTGTTAAGCCTGCAAGGGATTCAGTGAAGGGACTGTGTGCAGTATTTAATGTTACACAGGGCCAGCTTTGAGAGGTTAGAGTAGGAATTTGCTTAGTCAGATATATTCTTTATAAACTTGCAGGTGAGTGTCTCATTTTCACACAAGATCTCCCTCTTCAAACTCTCTACCCCATACAGACCTTTGAATTATACCTTATTTTTATTAATTGTTTAATGAGGACATGTTAAAAATGCTTACATTTTCTACATTATATTTGCTTTCATTAAGCTTCACTATATAGATTAATTTAGAGTATGCCTAATTCCAAGTTGAATTTAACAGCAAAGAAAAATATATTGACACTTTGAAGGCAATAATAAAGGAGAAATTATATTGCACATTGTTAGAAATTGGGTTTCTGTTTGGCTAGGGTATGCACCTAAGCTAGGCATAACCCACCACTCTAGTCAGGGCAAGGGAGTTACACAATGAAGATAACACCTGCTCACCCACTTGGTAGCTTGGCAGAGCAGTCAGGATTATCCCAGAGGCAATGTGTAAAGTGTTTGCGAAACACACTCACACAGCAGTGACACACTAGGCACATCACAAAAGAAACTCCACACACGGTTATATAAAAATATCCTTTGTATTATCCATAAAAACACATTAGAACACAATCACATACATTACACTATGCATCCAGGCGCTTGTCATGACTTCACAGGGATTACATTAATCACTAGGCCAATTGGGCCACTGTCATAAACATCAGTTAGCACCACCCAGTAGCTACTGGTAGGAACTGTACTTAGCATAAGGAACATTTGGCATAACCACCATCATCAGCAGTGCACTATAGTAAGTACTAGTGGAGTGCACACATTGTGAAAACACCAATACGTCATAACCACATCCTCCCCTCGTACTCAACACCTGGAACACGTGATGAGGAAGAACCCAATCATCCAATATTGTACGTACGGTGCCACCCTGACAATGTCACACAATATTCGCCACTGTCTTCCCCTGCGTAGGCTCCTGGGCTACCTGGCCGCCTACTACAGGGAATGCGGTAATGTCCCGCAATGTCCACAAGAGCAATCAAAAAGCTCCCAACAGTGTACCAAATCGGCAGCTGCCCGCAATTACGCGGTGCAGCTGCTAGCAGCCAAATACGTAGGAGACCTCTCTCGGTCTAGTGCTGTGGCTCTGAGTGGGGCCAGGACCTTGATCCCGCCCAATATTGAGGCAGCCCCACAATGCCACCAAAGGCAGCGCAATGCCCCCCCAACGGTCTGTCCGGCAACAGTCTGCCCAAGCAGATTCTCCACCCGGGAGACCTTCACCGGTCTGCCCACTCCCACTGACCTGGCGGCTGCTGCACCCTTCTGGGCTTGTCAGCCCTCCTTGGCTCGGTGCTGCGGGAAGGAGACCTACAGCCGGTCGCCGGTGAAATGCGGTCCAAACCCCGAGGGCCCGGCTGACACGAAGCAGGTATCCGTCGGCTCTCCCTTGTCGGCGAGGATGTGTCTCCGGCCCATAGCTCTTAATAGGCTTCAGCCTGCACCGTACTGCAGGCGACTCTGGCCCTGCCCACCATGGGCCGGACTCCTTCGATTACTTCTTCTGGCACGGAGCCTCCCTGGCTGGGGAGGCGGGGCTGGTTTCTCATGCGGCTCTTCCGTTGCTACGGCAACCGGCAGGGGCCACGCTCAGCTTCCTGTCTTGCTGCACCTCTTGGGCTCTCACCACATGCTTGGCCCAGAGACTCCCTTCGTAGAGCCCAATGCTCAGGGGGGAGGCAGAGCGAAGTGTTTGACCTGCAGCGCTCCACACGTGCTGATCTCCACAAGCCCAGCACGAAGGAAAGGGCCCACTATGCTCTTCGCAGTAGCTCACCCATGCTGGGACTGGTAATTAGCGCTCTCCACACGCTTTGCAACCACAGGGTGTGGAAACACAGCACTCCCAAAGCACTGTGTCAAAAAATCACACAGGGCCAGCCACTAGCCCTGGGAGGTCACTGGGGCAGAGAACAGGGACAGGCAGGCAAGCACGTGGGGTCCCCTAGCAGAGTGGCAGTCCCTTCAGCCACCCAGCAGGTAGTCACAGACGGCGGTTCCTCCTGGCACACAGCAGTCCACGCAGTATCTTCCCCTTCCAGTTCACCAAACATGGGGTCACAGCCCCAGTACTTATAGTCCAAATGTCTTTGTTCTCCCCTGGCACAGGGCTCTGAACCCAGTCCAAACCAGTTCTGGGGGCACTTTAAAATTACATTTACAAGTGCACAACACCCCCCATTCACAGTGTAAGCCTTGGCTCCAGACACACCACATGGGGGCGGAGCCAGCATTGTTGAAGGCAGGCACAGCCCTATTCAGGTGCAGGTGCTACTTCTCCCACCACTCCAAATGCAGACCAGGCCTATTCAGCCTAGCCCTTAGTCACCCAGGCAGGGCAGGAGACACCTCAAACCCCCCCCCCCCGGGACTGGCTGAAGTGAATGCACATCCCCTCTCCCCTGTCAGTCAGAACCAGACGGTCAATACACATCAAGCAGGGCACAAAGACGCATAGCGCACAGAAATGCCCACTTCTAAAAGTGGCATTTCTAAAATAGTAATAATAAATCTGCTTTCGCCAATCAGCAGGATTTATCACTACTATTCCAAACATACCACACATGGTTACGCTACCCCTCTCATGTCAGGAATTACCACTGAAGCACATATAAGGGAATCCCCAATGCATCCCTATGAGAGGGCAGCCTCACAGCAGTGAGAAACCAAATAGGCTGCTTGTCACTACCAAGACATGCCACACAGTTAAGGCACATGCCCTACCTTTTACCTACACCGCACCCTGCCCATAGGGCTAGCTAGGGCCTACCTTAGGGGTGACTGATATGTAGTGAAAGGGGAATTGCAGACGTGGCAACTACTTTTTATGCCACGTCACAGCGGCAGTGAACTGCCCGCGCAGGCTCTGCAGTGGCTGAGGCCTGAGACGAGTTTGAAAGGCTACATAGGTGGGTGGCGCTGCAAGCCCACCAGTAGTATTTAATTTACTGGTCCTGGGTATATGGGATACCACTTCACAAGGGACTGATAGGTAAATGAAATATGCCAAACAGGTGTAGACCAATCTTACCAAGTTTACAATAGAGAGCACATGCACTTTAGCACTGATCAGCAGTGATAAAGTGCCCGGAGTCACAAAATCACAAACAACAGGTCAGAAAAAATACAGGAGGAAGGCAAAAGGTTCTGGGATGACCCTGCAAAAAGGGCCAAGTCCAACACACATCCACTAAGAAAAAAATGACTTCCAAATGTTAGTCAACAAGTCATTTAGAATTTGTTGTTCACTTTCTGAAATGTCCGTGTGGGCTTTTGACATTGGTCAGGCAAGTCAAAAAAGCCATTACTTCTTAGTTTGAAAATTTGGACTCCTATGCATGAACATGCTATATTGTGTAAAATAATTTCCCAACTGACAATATAAACTGTAGATGTTGTACATCCTATATCTGATGGAACACATTGATTACATTGTCCCAGTAAGACATACAGTGAATTGGCGATTTGAACATCTTATTAAGTATAGGATTAAATACATTGTATGCATATAATTGTTTCATTTAACTGTGGTTTTGGAACTTTGATAAACTATGTTTAATGAGGGAGAAGTTTCATATTTGATGATTTTAAAATACGTGGTACATCTCCAATCTTCATTGCAATTTGAATTTGTTCTTTTACTTGTTGTTTATGTATGATACTTGTTTATTGGCTTTTGTGTTAATGGTTTGTGTGTAATGAATTTTGCCCAAACCAGTAGATTAATTAATGTTTACCTTTTGTGCAGATTCAATAGACTCTGGGTTTGTATTTTCTCCACACCTCTCCTATGCTATTTATGAATGACCTTATTGTTTGGATATCTAATTTCCCATGTTTGTTGATGCATATATGGTGTCTTTTTTTCCAAATTTAAAGGTGGCAAGGTAATGTGTATAAATGGATTTTGGCAGCCTATTGACATATCCATTTTTGTACAATAGAAACTATTATATACCTGTCTCTGATAAGGAAGGATTTGGTGTGAATAGCCAGAATAGAGGACTATCACTTCCATATTATTCCTAACCAACAAACACTGTCCGCAATTCACTCACCTTTGACATTGGCATTGGTGTTTAAGCATTTGAAATGTGTGACCATTTTTCTTTGTGCACATCTGAAGGACTAATCTACCAAACAATTTTGAAGTTTGTTCTTAAGTTTCACTCTTGAAATCAGTTAGTCATTTTATTTAGACCTTTACCTCAAGCATGGGGGCAGAGGCATATATGCAGATTCAATAGATGGAAAGGACATCAATTAAATGATTACTTTGTGTTTTGACTTTGCCTACAAATAGATTTCTTTTGCAGAGCAAACATTTCAAGAAACATTAGGAAATGATAGCAAAATAGTACAGATTATAGAGTATGTACAGAATTGTTTGAATACTGGAATTTTATTCTATTTTTTTGTGTAATATTTCCTGGTATTGGATGCAATAGGACACCTTGGTGTCATTCCAATTTTACATAAGCTTTTAACAGCAGTATAAAGAGATTGTTTAATATTTCTATATTCATCATTATTGGCAGATGAACTAGATGCAGTCTAATGATGGAGAGCCTTAACTGTACATGGCTTAAGCAGAAAATGCTAGGAAGAGCGACTAAGAGACTAAGGGCCTGATTACGAGTTTGGCGGATGGATTACTCCATCACAAATGGGACGGATATCCCGTCCGCGGCATTACGAGTTCCATTATGTTTCATTTGCTATATTGGAACTTCTAATACGGCCGGTGGGATATCTGTCACGTTTGTGATGGAGTAACTCGTCCGCCAAACTCGTAATCAGGCCCTATGTCCGAGGAAGAGAGACTAACTCAGAGGAACACATAGTACTCATTGCACTCACTTGCACTCCCCTGGAAATAGCTGAAACAGCTCCACGTAATTACCTAAATTATATTGATGCTTTCACTTTTTTGCTGGTGAGCCTGAGTGAATATATTGGCAGGATGTGTTCCTTTCACTTTATCTATTTCGAGCTGAATTTTTTAATCCCAATTTTCGTTCAGTTTGTAGCAAAATATTTTCAGAAAATTGCTTTGTATTTTTTTCAATTGATAAGTGAAAACATTTAGGGGCATATTCACAAGTACCTACCGCCGATTTATCTCCACCTTAACGCATCAAAAGTAGAGATAGATTTAACACCCCATTCACAAGCGGGTGCAAACTGCAGACATTGCCAGTATTCCCGCAATAACTGCCCAAAAACTTATCCCCAGGGAGGACACCACCAACTAACCCTAATGAGATGCAGAGTAGGTGTTCCCGTGCAAAAACTCCCGAAAACACCACAACACCACTTTCACAACGAACTGCCAGATCTGCGATGTGAGTCAAAACCACGCGATAAGCTGCGTTAGCAGCAGGTATTTAACACCTGCCTCCTGCTGGTGTAAAGCCGGATGACTACCTGCAGTAGGCAACGGAGCCCCGCACACAGCCACACCCGAAGAACAAACAACGCCATGGAGCTACTCATCATTCAGCTCGGAGCCCCAACAGGACCACAACACCCACCGCCACCACCCCCAGGACCGCCACCACCCCTAGGACCCGGACCCGCACCCCCCCCGGACCACCACAGAGGCAGCGCAGAGTAAGACAGCGGACCTACCGAAAACGCACCAGTCTCACAGACCTAACGCCCGAGGAAGTCATTGCCCACTACAGGCTCAAAAGGACAACCATCATCCGCATCATGACCCACAAATCCCACAGGTTGACGGTCCCAACCCAGCGGAGAACCAACATCCCTCCGCAGACAAAGCTGCTGGCTGTGCTGCACCTGTTGGCCTCTGGTACCTTCCAACCAACAACTGCCAGAGTCGGAGGAGTCTCACAGCCAGCCCTATCAAAGTTCATCACACCTGTCCTGGATGCCATCATCAGCTTCATACCCCAGTACCTTCACTTCCCCCACACTGCGCAGGAACAGCTGGAGACAAAGCAGGCTTCTACGCCTTTGCTAGCTTCCCACACGTGTTGGGGCCATTGACTGCACACATGTCCCACTTGTGCCCCCTGCGGATACTGCACACCACTACCGCAACCGAAAGCACACGCATTCCATCAATGTGCAGGCAATAGTGGACCACCGGGGAATGTTCACCAATGTCGTCGCAAACTACCCAGGCAGTGTGCACGATTCCTACATCTTCCGACAGTCCATCATCAACCAGCACTTCCAGGATGGCATCTATGGAACTGGACTGCTCGTTGGTAAGTGCCAAATCAACACACCACACACCTCAAAGCCACCATCACACAACGCACAACTGTGGGAATGCACACATGACCAAACCACATACAACATGTCAATCAACATGCCCACCTACCAGACACGACAACACAACTCCATGGTGATCCTGGGCTTCCCTGCACACAATACAGCTATATCATGGCACCACAGCCACACAACAGCTGAACGTGTGGAGATGCGGAATGCAGCCATGTGCGAAGGATGCAAGTGACCCATGAATAGGAATGTATACAACGACAAGTGAGGCGTGGATGTGCTGGACAGACATGGGTATGCAAACCACAGATATGTCCATGCAGACATCAACTGCTGGGGACTGGAGAGTAGTGAACAGTGGACGCAACCATGTCACCCCAGGCCGTGGGTCAGATCGCGGAAATGTCGCTCGCTGCGTCCCCCCCTGTGTGCGTGAGCGTAGTGGGTGGGGCTGGAGTACACCAGGCCTGCGCAGGGGTGTGGACTAAAACCCCGTGGCGCAGAGCGTGGTTCACTCCCGGAAAGGCCAACGTCACTGCCAGGGCGGTGCCTCGCAGTCCGCAATGAGGCCGACGCTGTGAGCAGTGGGGCCTGCGAGCCTGTGCGCCTGCTGCACCCCAGGATGCTGATACCCAGACCAGGCCTGCCCGCCTCAGCGCTCCAAGGCCGCACTGCTCACCTGCCGACACCGTCGTGTGTCAAAGAGGGCCCCCCATGTGCCGGTGCTACCTCCAAGACCCATGCCCGCGACCTTGGTGGCCTCCTCAGGCCATCGCTGTCCTCCGTGACACAAGCCCCCAGGGGTCCCCATTCGTTGACATACTCCACCCCTGCAGCCGGGCTACACTGCAGTCCAGCATGTCCCACATCTTGAACTGAGTCATCATTAATCAATGGCAGGGTCCATGCCAGTGTACGCAGGGGGAGGACTGAGAGGGAGATGCGTCACAGTCCAGTGGAAACACGGATCATGCTTAAGGAGGAGGTCAACCAGTAGCAAGGACTGACCTGGTGCCACTAACCCTGTGCGCCGTGAGTGACCGTCAGCCTCCGGCGGAACATCATTGGTGTCTGAGCCTGTGGCCTGGGGGTTGTCATCAGCAACGGGCAGGTATGGACTTGGTGTCTGGCATGAGTCTGTGGCATTCATATCCGCCATGTTGCCGGACACAGCTGGCATGTGCCCTCTGCATCATGCCCTGGGGGTACACCTCCCATTCTCCCCCGAAACACTCTGCGGAAGGCACCTCTGAGACATATGAGACCCTGCTCTGCCCTCATGACCCTACCCCAGTCTCCCGCAGGTCAGCATCCCGTGGCGGTAGGCCCGTGTCGGCCGCTGTGCATCCGGGGCCACTAACCCTGTGCGACTCAAGTCATGCTCCCTTGTTGTTCTGACATTGCATTTCTGAGTGCCTGATGACTGTTGGAGTTGTTGCCAGCACCAGCTACTCCCTGAGGGCTGGCTTACACTCACTCCACACAAAGCCAGCACAGGCGTCACTGGATCAGTGGGCCTGCCATCACATCATGCCGAACCAAGTATTGACTCTTTTCTCTCTGCACTGTGATCAAGGATATGCACTCTGCCCTTGGATGATGACACCCCTCCGAGACCCGAACACACCCGCCCAGAGGCAGTACAATGCGGCCCACATACGTACCAGAGGCATCGTTGAATGCACATTTGGCGTGTTGAAGTCACATTTCAAGTGCCTGGATGTCACAGGTGGAAGGCTCCTGTACAGCCCAGACATCGTGTGCAAGATGATCGTTGCATGTTGTGTGTTGCACAACATCTGTGTACGCACCAATGCCCCATGGATCCCAGTTCCAGAAGTACCGGACGATGATGGGGACGATGGGGCAGGTGGCCCACATCCCACTGCAGCTGCGGCAGGAATGGCCCGTAGGAACACCATCATTGCCAATTTCTTCTCATGAGAACGTCACATTGTGGCCGTCCCTGGCAATCATGGGACAGTACAAAATGTCCACAAGCACAGCATGTGTGAATAAAACATATTTGCAGGTTACAGGTTGTACTTGTACATTGTCATGTCACAGTTTCCTGCTGTGCCAGATGTGATTTGCCATGTTGTGCACATTTGCGGCACCAGTTGTGTCCTGTGTTCTGTTGTGGAGGTGTTGCTGTTTGTACCGGGATGTTGTCAATATCGAGGGGCACTTATACTTATGTGCGTATGCTGCACGGTGGGTGATTCGCTCCTGCGGCTCTGATTTGTCTGCCACTGATCCCTTTCATGCGGTGTGCCTGTCAGTTCTGTGCTTCCACGGTGCTGAGATGTTGCAGACTTGGGTAACTTGTGCTCTTTGTCGAGTTGTGACTCTTGGGCATGGTTTGTCCGCAGATGTGTCGTTGACGTCAGGGGTTGTTTGTGCAGGTAGTTGTGCCCGAGTATGACCTGCTCCTTTTCGGGTGTTGTCCGCACCCAGCCACCTCAGTGTCGTGCCGTGTACATTGCCATGATGATAGGACTGCAGCCAAGCTACTCGTCATGTGGTGTCTCTTGCATTGTCAGTGTGGCTGACGTATGTGCATGTTTGCTGTGTTTCGCACGTGGGCATGTGTTGGTTGTGTGAATGTTGATGTGTTGGGTGGGTGCCCCTTTGGGCACATGGTGTTTGTGGGACAACTTGGTGTTTGTGTGTGTGCTGAAGTGTTGCCGTGGGATCAGGGACATGATCCAGAGTCATTGTGGGTGTGCAGTGTGCCCTGCTTGATTGTGCATGTGTGCCATTGTGCCCATCTCCCCCCGTCCCCCCACTCCCAGGTCGCTACGCACCATGTTGATGTTATGTTGGGTCATGTTGGGCAGTGTCCAGATCACCAACTCATGTCACCGTCTCCCGACTGGTGACTGTGGCCACCATCTTCTCCATGTCATTCAGCTCTTGGTGTTCTGCTGGCCCCCCTCCTACGGGGTGCGTTGCTGCTTTTGTGTTGGCAGCGAGTTTCTGCTTGCTTTTGCCATTCACATCAGTCCAGCGCCTCTTGTGCTCTTCCATTGTCCTCCTCTGCCATGCGACGGCATTCACATGGTCCGAGGTGGTGTGCCATCTTTGCCGCCAATGACAGGTTGGAGGTGACGTACAGTTGGTGGTGGTGTTCTGTCTCATCCGTGGCGATAATCGGGTTTTCCTGTAGACTGTACCCTGTCTTCCTCTTCCTCTTCTCATTGCCCTTCCACGAGCCCTGTATTCCTGGGTGTTCCTCCGTGGGGATATGTGGGGTTCATGTTGTCCTCTGCAGTCGGTCAGGGTGCATCCGTGGTACTCCGCAGTTGATTTCGTTTTTAGTGGCATTTTCCGTATGCTGTTCTTGTGCTTTTTCCCGCATTACGCATGGGTGTTGCTGGCCTCTCGCTGGTTGTCACTGTTTTCTTATCGCGTTTGGGCACATCGCGTCTTTTTACGCGTTGGGGTTTGTGTTTTTATCTCCATCGCGGTGGTTGTATCTCGGACATTGGCTGTGTTTTCCGGGGACTATCGCATGGTACCGCCGTGTTGTGAATTCCACGTTAACACAGGGTTATTTTCCCACGATAGGCTGCGATGTGTAAAGTTGCGTTAACAATTTTTGGAGATGTTTAGCTCACGTTCTTGTGAATATCCCCCTTAAATTAATAAATACGTGCCTTTCGTTCCCACAGGACTGAGTATTTGCCTGTGAAGACACCCCTAATAATCGAATAATGTGTCTAATAGAGTACAAAATTGAGAGAGGGATATAATATGGGGATTTAGGTTCTTAACACCAATAAAAAAAGTATAAAAGTATTCATTTTTACTAATGAGAGCTACTAAAAATATAGTTCAAAATTAAGATGGATGATCGAAGATTCAGGGTTAGACAGTAAGGGGCAGTCAAAGCTTGAAACAATCCATCATAAGCAGCAATGTATAACAGCTAGATCTTGGGTTAAACCAGAGGAGACACCTAATGAGTCAAAGTCTGAATCCAGTTGAAGGCCCGGTAGGAACTGTGGTTCAAAGGGAAGGCTGATAAGTTACCTAACTCAATAGTCTGTACCTTGTGTTACATTCTGTGCTCTTAGGTAATGTTAATGATGACAACCACAACAGAAGAGACTTTGGGGGATATTCTCAAGAACGGGCGATAATTATCGCCAACCTAGGTTAACGCAACTTCACATAACGCCGTCTATCGCGGGAAACTAAAGCCGTGTTAACGGCGTATTCTCAACACGCCGGCAACAGGCGATAGTTTCCTGATAACGCGTGAAATGTCCGCGTTAATATTACCAGGACGCCGATAAAAAAGGAAGCCTGAACGTGAAAAAAGTGGCGATGGGCCCAACAGCGATAAAAATATCAGCGATAAGCAGTGCCAGGCTTGCTATTCCCACGTCAGGCGGGAAAAATCACCATAAATGCTGCAAAAAAAAAAAGAAAAACACAAAACCCAAACAACTGAGAAGCACCATGGAGGAAGCTGGAGCAACTACAGAGGCCAACCGGAACCCCACAAACCCCCCGGAGGACCAGCCAGGGACCTCGGGGAAGGGGAAGGGCAAGGATAAGAAGAAGAGGTACCCGCGATCCAGTCCGCTGTCTTGTTCTGCGCTGCCTCGGTGGTAGTCCGGGGGGGGGGTGGTCCTGGGGGTGGGGGTGGTCCTGGGGGTGGTGGCAGTGGGTGTTGTGGCCCTCTTGGGTCTCCAAGCTGCATGATTAGTAGCTCCATGGCATCTATTGGTCTTCAGATGTGGCTCTGGGCTGGGCTCCCTTTATACTGCAGGTTTTCGTCCTACTTAAGTCCAGAAAAAAGCAGGTCTTAAGTCCCTGCTGCTAATGTGCCTTATCGCCTGTTTTTGGACCGCATCGCCGATCTGGCTGGTCGTTGAGAATATCGCGAAGTGGTGTTATCGTGAGTTTTTGCACGGGAACGCCTACTCTGCATATGATTAGCATTAGTTGTCGCTGTCAGCCTTGGCGATGTTTTGAGCGGCAGCTATCGCAGGTAAACTGACGATGTCGGCTGTTAGCGCAGGCTTGTGAATAGGGCGATATATCTATCGCTACTTTCGTGGCGGAAAAGTGCCGCTAAATCGGCGATGAGTCCTTGAGAATATGCCCCTTTGTATTTCGGAAAGGCACAGCTATCTCAATTTATTTTTTAATTTGTATATTTGCTTACATGGACCTTTTGTGTACAAAAGTTAAAATCAACATTAAAACCAAAAATGGTGCAAAGTGAACCTTAGTGTGATTGAATAGAGAAGGTGCGGGTGGACAGTGCTGTGTTTTTGACCCTCATGTTAGCCATACTAAAACTTGAAATTGTTTCACCCCAGCGTTGGAGCATTCATTACCCATAGATTTTTCATGGGATGTCTGTAAATACCTTTTCATTTTCCTGTTGTGCCAAAGGGTTGCGAAAGGTGCATTAATTGAGATAACAGTCATTTTTTGATCCATGGATATTTTTGCATATTTCGTCTGTGTGTGGTATTATTTGTTTTATTATTATTTTGGTATTATTTGTTTTATTTTATTGTTCCTTGGACCAGGTCATCCATTGCATACTACTGTGAAAATACTTCTCAGTGGGCAAGCTTTCCTTTTTTGATGTTTTTTACATTCTACAGAAAGGAGCACAATTCTGTGTGAGCCATTAAACTGTGTCCCACAAATATGCTAGAGTGCTTCAGGTATTCCATACACATCGCTCTCAGTTTTAGACCTCCACATCATTAACTTGCAGCTTGTCTCAAAAAGGGTTAACTTTTAAAGATAAAACATTGCTATTGTATGAATTCTTCTGCCCCTGGAAAGCATTTTTTGACTTTCATGTGATTAAGAATCCCAGGAGAACACTCAAATATTTACTGCATTCATAGATTCTTAGAATCATTCATATGCCTCCAGGGACAAGTGCAGAGTTGTCCCCAGGTTGACATTTATTTTTTGTAAATTTCCTGCAAAATATGCCTGAGCACATTTTTCTTCAAAAGGTTGACCCATCCATTATTGCCCAAAACCTTTCCCTAAATCTAAATTTATATTTTAGGAATTACAGCTGTAGCGGTGGAGTTTCTAGATAAAGTGCACCAACTGACGCTATGAATTAGGACTGAGGTTTTTCAGTAACAAATGCTTTATTTGCTACCCTCCTCCAGCCCGCCCTAATTGTACAAGGGAGTACAAATGTTCAGTGAATCAGTCCTGCTACCTCTGAAGAAAGAAAAGACGAAACAAATCTATTGACAGACAGTTGCAAATTTAAAACTTGCCTGTGTGGAGCACGCTATCACTGTGTGTATAATCAGACTGCAAAGTAATATGCCATCACAAGGCCGATCGGAGAAATGCACCTCTTGAGCACTCCCCTGGAAACCAATTTACTATGTTCTACTTCGCCAAGGTCATAATTTACTTTCCCGTGTCGATTTCCACCATCTCTTTATTTGCAGTCAACAAAAAATAGGAATGGAAGACTTACAATACTAAGTGACAAAGGAAAATACTTTTAGAAGACTTTCCATGCGAAGTAGATTATAACCCTCCATGCAGGGCACAAGTCCTAAAAAAAGAAGTGGGGGACTAACCTAGTTAGGCAGTATGCAAGTGACATCACGGCGCGCAACATCATGGCGCGCGACTTCACGGCACACGACATCACGGCGCATGACATCACACACGGCATCACAGGAATTGACATCATTGAAAGTGGCATCACAAGCCACGACTTTACAGGAAGTGGCATCACAAGAAGTGACATCAGATCTAAAGCCCTCACATATATGTTTAGCAGGTCTATCATGTGTACGTTTGAGCGCATTGCGAGGATAATAGCACAGTGAGCTATGGAAGATGATATGTGACTTCTACACCTTGCTATCCCCCAGTTTTATGTAACACATCTTGTTCATTCATTTACAAACTAATATAATTTATTGTACATGTAATAGGCACACGTTGATGTAAAGCGCTCTGACATTCTGCATTGAGATGAGTAGGGCTATACAAGAAAATATAGTAGTACTTAAATTATTTCAACGCCTCCTCAGGTGTACTAAGCTCCATATAAATGCAATTTGTTTTGAGTAAATACTGGGAAAGACCAACACATCTGGCATTCTTACAGTGCATGTATATCTCCTAAAAAGGGACTGAACAAAGTGAAAAGCTGCCTCTCCTAAATATGTGTGAAGTGCTAACAAGGTGTGAGCCTTTGTTTCCCCTTGCTTCGTTTGCATCAGGTGTGAGGCTCCTGACTGCTCCCAGCAAAGAGACTCAAACAAAAGGAGGCCTGATGACCCCTCAAATTCGGCCTTTGTTATGGGCCCAGCAGGAGTGTAAAATAAGAAAGCCCCGTGCCCGCCTGCACGTTGTTGCTTGTTGCAGATGGAAAGTAGACAACGTACAGGCACTGCTGAAAGTGTCCCGGTGTTTGGAAATTACACCGGGATGAGTTAAGCACATTATTCAGTGGGGCCCAATTACTTGGTAGGGTGGACGGCGTTAACCCTGTGAAAATAGTGAGTGAACGCCGTCCACCCACGTGTCCCCCCAATTTGTGCCCTGCCTCCATGTGAGTCACTATTGTTTGCAACACCTGCTATTCTCTTCTGTAATGGAAGCTACTGTACCATGGATTCAAAAAACCTTTGTTCATTGACCTAGAGCTCTGTTTTTCTGAAACGTGTGTCTCTGTCTGTCTTTTTATAAAGGCAAAACAGGCGGGGCCAAATTTAATAACAATTGTACAGTGCAGCGATGCGTGAGAATATGTCACACTGCATTGTGTAAATGGGGGAAGTACCATATTTTTAGACAGTTGTGGACAAATTATGTTATAGTCTGGGCTAGGGCAGCAAACTGCAAAATGTTGCACCACAGTTCAAAGCGGAGCGAGCAGGGTCTTGCGTCAAATTTGCACTCGAGGTACACCCTCCAGTTGCCCAAATTACACGTTTTGTGTAGGAACATCAGGTGATATTCCCCTTTCGGACTGTTTGCACTTGGTTTTGTTTAGCACTATGATTTCACACAAAGTCAAGTCATGCCACTTTAGTAGGTCTGGTGTTACATCAAATCCTAGCGGTGTTTGCGCTGTTCCCACCCTTTTAGCCTCCATTTGCGTTAAGTACTGAAGGCCGGATTTAAGAAAGGATTGTGTTGCCCTTGCATCACGCAAGGGGAAGCATGGGCAATGCAAGACTTAAGTGAGATTTGCTATACCATACCAAGCCAGCTTGCGTGGCTCTGCGTGGCATAGTAAATCTGGAGTAACAGAACTCAGCGCAAGTCTGTGCCTTGCGTTTCTCTGCCCAGGGAAGGCGTTCCATGGGTGGAGCATGGGTGTTCCCACACCTCCACCAATGGATTTTGGCGTAGTCCCAGATTTACTACCAGTAGTAAACCTGGGAATGCCTCAAAAAGGTACGCCATCCGAAGGGAGACAAAACGAGGAGAAAACACTTTGGGGGATATTCTCAAGAACGTGTGTCGCAAAATTAGCTTAACGCAACTTTGCACATCGCAGTCTATCGCAGGAAAATACCGCCATGTTAACGTTGTATTCTCAACCCGGCGGCACCATGCGATAGTCTCACAACAACACGCCAAATGACCGCGTTAAAATTAACGCAACGCCGAAAATAACGCGAAACACGAACACGAAAAAAGTTGCGATGTGGCCAATCGCGATAAAAAAATCGGCGATAACCAGCGACAGGCCTGCAATTCCCACGCGTCATGGGGGAAAATGCACTACAAAAGCACCGAAAAACCCAAACAAAATAATTAAAACTGTGTAGCACCATGGAGGAAGCCGGAGCAAGTGCAGAGGACGACCAGAACCCCACAAGCCCCAAGGAGGACCAGCCTGGGACCTCGGGGTCTCGGAAGGGCAAGGAGAAGAAGACGAGGAAGACGAGGTTCAGTCCACAGGAAAACAGGATCATCATCACGGAGGTGATAGAACACCACCAACAACTGTTCATCACCTCCAACGTGTCATCGGCAAACAAAAATGCAATATGGCAGTCCATCCTGGACAAGGTGAATGCAGTCGGAGTGAGGAGGAGGACAATTGGAGAGGTCAAGAGGCGCTGGAATGATGCGAAGCGCAAAACCAAGAAGAAACTCGCTGACAACCATCAGGCAGCAATGCAGACTGGAGGTGGCAGTCCAGCGGAACACCAGGAGCTGGACGAGATGGAGGAAATGGTGGCCACAGTCATCAGTGGGGAGACGGTGGCAGGAGTTGGGAGTCCGGACACTGCTCGACATGAGCTGACACAACTGCACCAGGGTGAGTACCGAACAGGGACTGGGGGATGGGGGAGATGGGCACAATGGCACACATGCACAATTAAGTAGAGCACACTGCACACCCACAATGACTCTGGATCATGTCCCTGATCCCCTTGGCACACTGCAGCACACATACAAACAGCAAGTCAGGCCCCCGTCCACTATGGACACAAGCGGGTCCCTCCCACACAGCACCAATCTCCAACCAACCCATGCACACGTGTCAAAACCAGCAAAGCTGCATGTCTGTGAGCCACACTGAAAATGCAAGTGACACTGCATGATGAACAGCATGGCTGCAGTACAATTATCATGACATGGTGCACGCCACAACACTGAGGTGGCTGAGTGTGGAACACATCCGTAAAAGGAGCAAGTCACACTCTGACACATCCACATGCACAAACAACCCCTGACGCCAACAACACATCTGCGGATAAACCATGCCCAAGAGTCCAAAATCCGAACTAGACCCAAAATTAGCCAAGTCTGCAACATCCCAGCACTGTAGAAGCACAGAAGTCAAAGGCACACCGCCTCAAAGGGATAAGGGGCAGCAAAATCACAGCTGCAGGGGCGACTCTCCCACAATGCAGCACACACAAATAGCAATAACAGCACATCATCATTGATGACAATGTGGAACAAAGTGCAACACTCTCACAACAGAACAGAGGACACAACTGGTACCGCTTGTGCGTAGAAACTGGCCAATCACATCTGGCATAGCAGGAAACTGTGAGATGATGATGTACGTGTACAACCTCACATCTGTGATGTAGTTCAAATGTCCACTGTCCCGCATCCAATAGCCAGCTCCTCCCAAACAGTCACAATGTACATTGCCATGCAGTCTGTATGTAAACTTGAACAATGCGTCAACATACATGTCAACACAATGTCAAAATGCATCTCCCCTTCACATTACAGAGGGACAATCAACACCTCCTGCAGAGCAGACCAGACAACTCATCAGTGATGATGAAGAGGACTTCCACACCTTTGACACAGACGCCCTACAACAGCTCATGGACAGCTACGGCAACCCACCTCCAGGAGCAGGGCAGCCCAGCTGCATCGAGGAGACCCCACCCCCTGCACAGACCACGCAGCAGGAAGCACCCACCACCACGCCTGCCTTCCAGCACCTCACCGAAGAACACATCGCATTCCAAGGCCATATGTTAGACTGCCAGAAGGAGGTGGCTGAACAGGTGCGGGTGGGGTTCGACCTCATGGCAGCCAAACTAGATGCCATACGTGGGTGTCTAAGTCCCATCAGGGACCACTTACACACCCTAACGGCCACCCACAGTTCGGTCCATGATGTCCAACAATCCATGCCCGACATCGCTGGAGTCATGACTTTGAGAGGAGAACAACTGTCCAGTCAGAGTGGCCTCAGTGATGTCAGCCGAGAGTTGGCACAGATGCTGAGGATAATGGAGAACATGGAGAGGATGCATGCGGAAAGAATGGCTGCCACCGATGCACACCAGCGAAAAGTTGTTGGGATCTTCCATGCCCTGCAGATCCTCATCATCGCATTGCTGCCACTAAGGCAGTTGCTGATGAATGCTGCTGGTACTTCTACACACACATCTGCGGCCCCTGATGTGTCAGTGGCACACAGTGCTGCAGACCAAACATCAGCACCCACATGTCAGACAGATGACATAGAGGACGAAGATGCGGGTGATTCCACCTTTGTAGTAAGAAGGAGCCAGTAGCATTCTTCTCCGCCATATGCCCTGTTTCAGCTTGGTTCTGCCCTCTGCATCATGCCCTGTAACAACACCTCCCGCTGTACCCCGAAACACTCTGTGACACTCACCTTGGACCTCGACATGGACTGCCATATTTTGTTTGCTTACCAATGGCACAGCAATCAGACTGCGGACAGTACTCTTCCTCTTCCGATGTACTTGTCAATCCCTAAATGACTCTGGCTGGCCCTCCACTGGGCTACAATGTAATGTGGGGTTTGCATGGCCATGTACTGCTCCAGCTCCGACACCCCACCGAATGTGAATAAATCATTCAAATTCACACAGATGTGTCATGTCCATAATCGATCAAGTATGAAAGTGTGGATGAATGTAAGGACATTGATTGCCCAAATAGGTACACCCTGGGAAATGAAAGCAATGCGCATGTTTGACCGTGACACACATAGGAAGTGAGATGACTGGGAATGTGTGCACTAGGTGTGGCCTCATTGCTCTGAAACAACAATCGTGCAATTCCTCAACTTTGCCCCACGCAATGTTAGAAATAGGGATGGGTATGAAATGTCAAAGTCGTTGGCAGGCCTAAAGTAGTGTCCCCCATCACATTTGACAACAGAACATCTCTTCGCATACCTACTCACACTCACCTGGGTGGACACAGCCTGTAGTGATGGATCACATTGATCTACATGGCAAGAATATGGACACCATACTCACATTGCTGAAGACACGTAAGAGCACAGGTCTATCAGCAACTATCCCAACCACTATGTCTGGCTCACAGAGGTGGAGCTGGCAATAGGGACTCA
This sequence comes from Calotriton arnoldi, assembly GCA_963921515.1. Taxonomy (NCBI): domain Eukaryota; kingdom Metazoa; phylum Chordata; class Amphibia; order Caudata; family Salamandridae; genus Calotriton; species Calotriton arnoldi. The sequence goes on along the minus strand of CAWUFW010005306.1, from coordinate 881,512 downwards.
CCCCTTAGTGAAATGCGTCAGTCAGTCCCTCCCTGTGTACAGACAATGCTCATTGAGGCACACGATTAGTCATTCTAATCAACACTCATCACAGTTGAACACTAGTGAAGTTGCGTAGACTTTATTGCCATGTGCGTGTCAGTACGGGCAAGACAAGGGCCACAACATGCAGACCAATGAATCAGACACTAACAGGCAGCATTCGGTCATGGTACAATTCCACATGACAGGCGTTGTGCATGCGCCCGGGATGTTCTGCCATTGCGTTGGTGGCTCTTGTAGAACCGGCACCCTTCTGACCTGCGGCAGTTATGTGGATGATATGCCACAGCTCGGAGCAATGAGTCGTATGTGTGTGCAACGTTTGGACGTATGGGTTGTTGTGTACGTAAGTGTCAAGGGCATTCCATGCAAGAGTACCTCGAGCAAGGACTTCTGTGTGTGGGGTGTGTATATGTTGGTCTATCATTAGCGCTGTGCGTAGTGTGGGAGTCGTCATCATCTGCTATGGTATCTCTCTCAGGGGGTGCCTGCCACATGCAAGACCAAGGTCGGAGGTGCAGATGTCCTTCCGCCTTATGTATTGAGACAAAGAGCTTTCATCCCTAATGTTTGTCTGACTACTGCTTGCATTCTGGAAATGTGATGTGGCTTTCGCGCTGCAATTGGGGCTAGGCCTTAGGCTTATGGTGCACCAATAGCGATACACACACAACAGTTGGCATGCATGAGCCAAGAGCCCGAGTGGCCTTGCGCTCCTTGTACAATACCTTTGTGCGCGGCCGCCCTCCGGGTGCATGCAACATTGTCGATTGCGGGCCGTGTGGCTCAGACACTGCAACAGAGACACACGCATCAGTTGGTTTCCTGTCCAGCCCAGAAATGAACCACGCCCAGAGCCCAGGGATAATTATTCACACCCCTACGCTGGCCTGGCGTACGCAGACTCAGCCCACTCGGCGTACGTATAAAGGGGGAACGACGACGCTACGTGTCCCAGTTCTTCCCCACTGCCGGAGGTGACATGGCTCGTCCGCCTGGCATATCACGGGACTCAATCAGAAAGGGTCCATGACTTGCGTTGCACAGAGTTGGTGGCACCGGAAACACTGCAGCCGGCACGGGCCTACCGCCACGGGACGGTGACTTTCGGTGGAGTGAGGAAGGGGCACCTTAGGTGCTGAGCGGGTCTGCAGCCTGCGATGATGCGCCGTCCTGGTGGTCCGGACTGGTAATGGTTTGTGTGAGCCCTGCTGGACCGCAGTGTAGGCCTGAGCCAGCGGGCAGCGTGGGCCTACCGCCACGTGGCGTTGCCTCGCGGTTCACAGAGTTAGTGGCACCTATAGCGCTGAGCAAGTGTGCAGCCTGCGATGATGCCGTGTGCACTGATATGATCTCTGCCATTGCGAAATCAAGACCCAGAATCACGTGTGTGACCTGTTGGCCTGCTGGGCGGGGCTGCATGATGTGGAGGCTGCCAAGGTCGCGGGCCCCGGTCTTGGAGCTTGCACCGGCACGTGGTGGGCCCTCTTGGAGACACGCTGGTGGCGGAAGGTGAGCAGTGAGGTATGGTGTGCAGGGGCGGGCAAACACCGCTGGGCGGCGGGAGGGGCTGGGGTGCAGCAGCCTGTGTGCGCAGGGGCGGCCAAGCGATGATGGCGTGTGCACTGATATGAACTCTGCCATTCATAAATCTGGACTCTGTTTCAGATAGGGGACCTGGTGGACTGCAGTGTATACCGGCACGTGGTTTGAGACACACCGGTGGCAGCAGGTGAGCAGTGAGGCCTGGGTCCGCAGTGTCGGCACTCTCTCTCCCTCTCCCTCTCTTCCTTTCACTGTCTCTCTCTCTTCCTCTGTTACTCTCTCTCTCCTTCTCTCTCTCTTCCTTTCACTGTCTCTCTCTCTTCCTCTGTTTCTCTCTCTCCTTCTCCTCTCTTCCCCTTTCTCTCTCTTTCTCTCTCTCCTCTCTCTCTCTCTCCCTTTCTTCCTCTCTCTCTCTCTCTCTCTCTCTCTGTACTTTGATGAGCGCATGCACACCTTCTTATCTTGAATTTTGTCTTGCAGGCTGTGTCTTACAGATTGTCCAAGAAGACCCATATGGCTCTTCCAAATAGTTGTTTTGAGTTGAATATGAATAAAATCATTTGTTTTGAAATTCAAAGAGGAATGGATGATTCTCCTTTTTCTGACCACACATGAATGTTAATTGTTGTACTTGTGCGACATCAGGCGAGTTGTTTTGTTCATGATTTCGTAGAGTTGATGTTAAATATCTTTGTCCGTGGTAGGGCCCCGGGGGGGTGGGGGGCCTGGGTGTGGTGGCGGTGGGTGTTGTGGCCCTCTTGGGGCTCCGAGCTGCATGATCATCAGCTCCATGGCATCTGTTGTTCTTCAGGTGTGGCTCTGGTCTTGGCTCCCTTTTGTGCTGCAGGTTGTTATCCGACTTAACACCAGGTAAGAGCAGGTGTTAAATCCCTGCTGCTAACGCGCCTTATCGCCTGTTTTGTGATCTTATCGCCGATCTGGCTGGTCATAGAGAATATTGCGAAGTGGTGTTGTCGCCGCTTTTTGCACAGGAACGCCTACTCTGCATCTCATTAGGGTTAGTTGCCGGTGTCATCCGTGGCGATGTTTTTTGCGGCTGCTATCGCAGGAAAACTGGCGATATCGGCTGTTAGCACCAGCTTGTGAATAGGGCGATAAATCTATCGCCACTTTGGCTGCGATAAAGTGCCGATAACTCGGCGATAAGTCCTTGAGAATATGCCCCTTTATTTCTTGTCCTTTTTCGTCATTCTACGTGTGCTAAATCTGGCTCCAAGGGTTTGCCCCTATGCAACGCAATGCCATTTGGCATTATTGCACTCACTGCAACTTTTCGCACAAAATATACTTTGCGTGGGAAAGTTGTTCAATCCTGCCATTTGTGTCCCTTGTGTTAAATATGAACGAGAGACTCGGTGAGTAAAAAACGTGACCAGGACAGAAACCCATGACGTTACTGTACAGCATGCCTGAGGCAATATCAAAGGACCATACAGACTTTACAGAGTGGTGTCACTTTTATGTATGCGTATTCATTTTCTTTCAATCCCCTTATAACTGAGAGTGTAGCTCAGCAGCGTCCTGGTGCAGAGGGACTAGCACAGAATGTAAATTATTACAGCAGAGCAGAGCGTGGCGCTGCCTGCCCACATCACTCGTACATGTTCAGGCAGTAGCTGAAGCAATTCCGAAGCTGTTGGGAAAATATGCTAGCAGAAAACAGCTTGCTCAAAACGCTCCATTGGGCAGCTTTCACGGAGCTTGTGCGATCTGCTCTGTACTTGCTGTTCAAAATATAATATTACAAATAAATATCGTACCGCTGTCTATAAATTAACGATTAAAGACATCTCTCAAGTTGCATGCCATGCTTGCATCACTATCTTCCGGGTTGGACTGGCCTATAGGGCAATCTTGCAGTGGCAGAAAGGCTGGTCTGACTGGTCTGTGTGTGTGTGTGGGGGGGGGGGGGGAGAGGGGCGTTTCTGTTGGTGTTAGTAGGTCTGTTTCGTTGTCTGGTTGGCCAGTTTTTTCTGTTGCTTTCCCTCACATTACCACAAACATTTTCGGCAGCAAGTACAAATGCATATGGTCTCTCAGAACTTGAAAAACACTATACAGCGTTTCTTTACGTGTTCAAAACTGCCCCAGTGATAAAATGTATGGCACTTTTTTATCTATCCGATTCATTAATAGGTGCCACTTTCATTTTGGTGCCCTCCTCGGTTTTTTTCCCTGCCAACCCTATCTGTCTTAAAAGTGATCTCTTCTGTCCAAAACGCATACGGTTGGGAAACACCAAGGGACAGATTTTCAAAGAAGTCGCGCAGCAGCCAAAAATGCTGCGCTGCGCAAAAGGGAAGGAACAGGAGAGCGCAATATCTCCAGAGATATGGCTCTGTCCTCCCCTCTCCCTAGCGCCGGCACTGATTTCAGCTGCTGTGCGCCAGGCAGCCACGTGCCTCAGTCTAGCATAGGTTTTGTTCCAGAAGGATACCCTTCCTGTACAAAATGCTATGCCTAAACAAGTTCAAACTATTTTTCCACTTTGCATGTGTGCTGCACAGTGCAGCACGCATGCAAAGTAGGAAAACAAAGGAGAAATGAAAACATTTCTCCTCTTAATGTCTCCTTTGATGGGGTTAACTTTTGGCTCTAAACCCTGTCTACAATTGTTTGAAGATAGGGTTTTGTGTCAAAAGGCATGGGTGGTTGCATGGGAACGCCCATGTGCCACCCATTTACCGCCCCCTTGGCGCTAACTAAGGCAAAGCAATGCTTCACGCTGCTTTGCATTACTTGTAGGCCCATATTCTGAAAGGATTAGCGCTAGGTTAGCATTATTTTTTTAACGCTAACCCGACACTAAACTTGTTTTGGGATTCATAAATAACGCAAAGCAGCGCAAAACGTTCCTTTGCATTACTTTGCGTTAAAGGAGTATTACATGGGTGGTACATTGGCGTTCCCATGCAACCACCCATGCTTTTTGACGCTAAACCCGAATCACTAACATTAGTGGAAAGGGTTTAGCGCCAAAAATTACCGCCACTGAAAAGCAGACATTAAACCAAGAAATGCTTGCATTTCTCCATGCCTTTCTGACTTTGCATGTGTGCTGGACTGTGCAGCACACATACAAAGTAGGTAATGCTTTTGGACATGCCTAAGCATATTATTTTGTACAGCATGGGTATCCTTCCTGTACAAAACCTATGCTAGACTCAGGCAAGCAACCTAGCGCCTTGGCGCTAAGGTGTGTGCCTGGCACACAGCAGCTGAAATCAGCACCAGCGCTAGGGAGAGGGGAGGAGAGTGCCATTTCTCTGTGAATTTGGCGCTCTCCTGCTCTCTCCCTATCACAGAGCGCAGCCTCTTAGAAGGCATTATGTGACGGTACACAGCCATTACATCGAGTTTTTATTTCGCGATACCATTACAACGCATGCATTACCACGCATGCGTTGTACATCGCAAAGTAAAACTACGCATTTTTAGACGCATGGTCATTTACACGCATGCCTTTACAACGAATTTCGTTGTAAAGGTATGTATAGTAAATGACCATGTGTTCTAAAAAAATGTAGACGATCCACGTCGTTGTAAGGAAACAGAGGCTGTTCCGTTTCCTCATAACGACGTGCACCGCCCCTCAGAGACGACGTGAAGCAGGAACCAGGAGGAGAGAGGAACCATGAGGAGAGAGAGGTAAGGGGATTGGGCATGGGGTGGGGGTTACTTTTTAGGGTTTAGGGGGTCGGGGGGTCGTGCAGGGGTAGTGTTTTAGGGTTTAGGGTAGTGTTGTGGTGTTTGTGTAGTGTAGGGTAGTGTTTTAGGGTTTAGGGTAGTGTCGGGGGGTCGTGCAGGGTAGTGCTTGAGTGTAGGGACCGGGCTGGGGGTCGGGGGGGCCGTGCTGGGGGTAGTGTTTTAGGGTTTAGGGTAGTGTTGTGGTGTTTGTGTAGTATAGGGGGTCGTGCTGGGGGTAGTGTTTTAGGGTTTAGGGTAGTGCTGTGGTGTTTGTGTAGTGTAGGGTAGTGTTTTAGGGTTTAGGGTAGTGTTGTGGTGTTTGTGTAGTATAGGGGGTCGTGCTGGGGGTAGTGTTTTAGGGTTTAGGGTAGTGTTGTGGTGTATGTGTAGTGTAGGGTAGTGTTTTAGGGTTTAGGGTAGTGTCGGGGGTCGTGCAGGGTAGTGTTTGAGTGTAGGGACCGGACTGGGGGTCGGGGGGGGTCGTGCTGGGGGTAGTGTTTTTGGGTTTAGGGTAGTGTTGTGGTGTTTGTGTAGTATAGGGGGTCGTGCTGGGGGTAGTGTTTTAGGGTTTAGGGTAGTGTTGTTGTGTTTGTGTAGTGTAGGGTAGTGTTTTAGGGTTTAGGGTAGTGTTGTGGTGTTTGTGTAGTGTAGGGGGTCGTGCTGGGGGTGGTGTTTTAGGGTTTAGGGTAGTGTTGTGGTGTATGTGTAGTGTAGGGTAGTGTTTTAGGGTTTAGGGTAGTGTCGGGGGGTCGTGCAGGGTAGTGTTTGAGTGTAGGGACCGGACTGGGGGTCGGGGGGGTCGTGCTGGGGGTAGTGTTTTAGGGTTTAGGGTAGTATTGTGGTGTTTGTGTAGTGTAGGGTAGTGTTTTAGGGTAGTGTTGTGGTGTTTGTGTAGTGTAGGGGGTCGTGCTGGGGGTAGTGTTTTAGGGTAGTGTTGTGGTGTATGTGTAGTGTAGGGTAGTGTTTTAGGGTTTAGGGTAGTGTCGGGGGGTCGTGCTGGGTAGTGTAAATGTAGTGAGAGGACTGTCACTTACCTTAGAAACTTTACCACGATTATACCTTTACCACGCATGTTTTAGCGTTGTAATGGCATGCGTGGTAAAGGTATAGTCGTTGTAAAAGTTTGCGTTGTAATGGTATCTCGTTGTAATTGACAACGCGTACTAATACCCGCGTTGTAATGGTACGCGTTGTATTGGTACGCGTTGTAACGAGTGCTATTCTTATGTGACAGTTTTCAGAAACTGGCCCGTAGGGTACTTTCCAACGCAAAACAAGTTTTGCGCTGGAAAGTAAATTGGTAAAAAAAATTTTTTTGCAGGTTAGCGTCACTTTTGTGGCGCTAACCTAGCACAAAATGTTTGAATATCTACCCTCATAATTCGTAAAGAAAGGTAGTGGGCAATGTAGGACAACTTAGGGAAGTTGGTATTCTACGAGTCTTTCTCATTCGTTGATTGTAAGATACAGCATTCCAGTTTGGTCTAAGCTGTCTATTGGATGTGCAAACCTAAATAATTCTCAGGTTGATACTGCCATATGATTTTGGGAAGCAGATAGCATAATGTCCTGGGCGACAATGCATGTAGAAGGCACGCTGAACCAACACTACTGTACTATTCCTCTATAAAACACTTTCCGTGTCATTAGTCAGCTTAAACCTAGACATCAACTTTATAATTTTAAAAAATTGACAGAGTAAGTTACCACAGGTGAGATATGTGTTCATGATATGATGTATTATACACACAGCATGTGAAAGCACTGGTACTCACCCCTGTACTGCTGCTCTTGATCCTACAGTAGAGAATAACATTTTGGTTAGGTCATCGCTAGAAGCCTGCGCTGTGCGCTGTTGTGGGATAAGTTGGGATATCATCTTCCTCCTGAGCTAGTATGACCTCCAAGGACATCCAGGGCCTTGAACCCAGACCAGCGATAAAGCTCCACCAAACATTTTCTTCTTCTGGTCCCTACTACACTGCCATCCATTTTCTGATGGTGTCTTGCTATGTCAACAGGTATGCCTCTAACTGAGCTGTGTTCCTAAATCTCATATAGCTCATGGACCATTTGGAGGGTCCCTTCGACTAGAATCTAATTTTCTTCCTGAATGTAGATGAGGGTCCTCTCCATCTTCTTCTAGGCTATGGCGGGGAAAAAAAATGACAACCAATCAGAAGTATGGAGGTGGATGTTCGTACAGTAGGCTGAGTGGCAGGGATGGCATATTTTTTAATCTGGTCGTGTTCACTTCCACAAATATTCAGTTGATGTCATATCATGGTGTATGATGCATATTTTCAGATGATGTAGAATATAAAAAAAGGAGGAAGATACACTGCTCTCATTCATGGATCAACGTGTCTGTTTCAGTTGCATTATGATGGGCTAGGACTGGAAATATATTATAGCTATGAGGAAGTATCTTTGGAAGGTTACACAATACCAACATAACTCTCTGCAAAGTAGATGAATATTCCAAATTAGCAAGACAGTGCTACAAGATGAATAACATGAAGCAAAATCATTTTGGTAAATATATCTGCACATAACTGTGGTAATTTGCATGTATCATTTAGGGAAACATGTAGGGGCATTACATTGGCATGTCCCCATTATGCCTTAGCTCAAATGAGTTCAAGTGGTGTGTCGGGATGGTATATCAGATTTGAGTTTTATTCCTTATTCCATCAGTTGTTCAATACCGTCCATTATCTGTTAACAGTTGCGAAGCACGAGAGTCCTACACAAGTAATAAGCCTGCAAGTTCCTCTGTACGGGGAACCAAGGATCCCATTGTAGCACTTGACTCTCTCCGGGTAGTGAAGCCGAGCAGTCCAAGGCCGATTCAGTGGAGGTGGTGTGGTCTAGTAACCCCAGCTCGCTGGTACGTAACAACAACACTCAGTAAATCATTGTCCAGTCAGAGTTTTTTCTTATTAAAAGGAAACATATTTTTGTTACACACACCACTAAATACTATCATTAAATTACTAATTTGTACAATCAGGTCGATGGAAATACCTTCGCTGACACCCGCAAAACAGTTTTAACCCCAGCAAGCCAAAACTATAAATACCAATACCCCAACACATATGCCTAGACACAATATCACAATATAAGGGATGTCATTGTTAATAAGGGAGACTTACTGGCTTTATCAGGGTGTCACCGCATCATTAAAACAGCAACATGTTGGACTTCACTATTGCAACACCACTGAAATCAATAGGGACAGTACCAAAAGTGAATACATATGATAACACACCTTTAAAGTCAACAGAGATAATACCAAAACTCAGTAGTATTAATTATAAGGTACAAATAGTATTGTTAGCTATCAACATTATCAGTAAGGAAAGGTGTTGAAAAACTTGTGCCCTAAAATCCTGTTTCTAGCATTCTATGCTGTTACTGCAGCTTTAGAACCAAACAACAAGGATCTACTCACTCCAGAGCTTATGAACACAAACTTCAGCTCCAGAAGGGCTTGAAATAGGGGAAAGCCTCTCCCAGGGTTAAAGATTCAGCCACTGGGAGGCTTAGGGCAAGTTTTGTAGAACCAATTTCTGGGGTGCTGCAGCGCTTCCTGCAGTCCACCAAATAAGCAAATGTAACATTGGTGGTGTTCCTGCCATTCTCAGAGCACCAAATCTGCTCATATGCAAATTAAAATCCCCCCTCTGGCTTATGGGGTTCTCCTCCATGCCAGAAGCATTAATTCTTTATTAGCAGCTTTCCCTCTTTGATAAAATGTTTTTCTATTTAAGCTGCCTACTGCCGCACTTCTGCTTTTATCAGCAGAGTGCCAGTGCTCTCTCTGTCACCCGGTGCTGCACTTATTGAGGGACCCTGTCAGCTTCCCATGCTCAGGACACCCTTCCTGGGTACGGCGTGGAAGTGGGCCCTTTGTTCTGCTCTCACGCCCGCAGGAGACATGCACAGGGGGAAAGAGGCAAATTCTGTGGTACCCACTTCAGCAGGAACAGTGATACTGTGTTCACCTGCCCCCCTCACCCCAGACACAGGCACGGACCTCACTGGACCCTGTAGACCAAAGTGGGGCATAACCACATTTGGGTGCAGATTTCGCCTATAATGTATAATTCATTCAAGGACCACAGACTTTCCGGAAGCATTAGAGACCTACACCATGAATTCCCACTCACTTTGTATGGCCTACACGAGGTCAGCACCAATCCTTTAAGGATCCCTTCTGTGGCATGCTACCACTGTACAGATAGCGGCCTGCTCAAGATGGCAGTCTGACACACACAGCCGGCACACATGTCATCTCTTGTGTTCAGCCCAGAGCCTCTTACCCCTGCTGCACAGCAGCAGCCTCGTTTTAAAAGACGGATACTGGTGGTTAGAACTCTGAGTCCCTTTTCACAGAATTTACTGTGAGCAAGTTTCAGGTGAGACTCACTCACAGAAAAAGTTTAAAAACGGGTAGTCAAAAGCAAAAAATCCTGTGGATTAAATTGGCAGTACTCCTTTCCAACAGTGTTCTGTGTCACTATCCCTTTTGTTTAGTCATCTATTTCATGAATTTTTCGTGATTCTGCAATTCACTCTATCTATTGTTTTTGCAGTCCCTCTGTCGTCTGAGTGGCATATGATATACTTGAAAACTAGCCTTTGTTGTTTGCCACATTGCTACATTGTATCCAGCGGAGGTTTGGAGGACTCCAACTCCCAGGGCGCGTTGCGGCAGCGGCTGCACGCGTCAGTTTCATCCACGCCAGCCAACGCTTAAAAGCAGGACCAGGCCCCCGCAGCGCGGGAGCCTTTGGTGTTTGCCACATTGCTACATTGTATCCAGCGGATGTTTGGAGGACTCCAACACCCAGGGCGCGTTGCGGCTGCACGCGTCAGTTTCATCCACGCCAGCCGGCGCTTAAAAGCAGGACCAGGCCCCCGCAGCGCGGGATGCGTGCGGGTGTGCCCGGGCCGCGTCCGGGCGAAGGGCGGGCCCGTCCGAGCCCGTCAGAGGACGAAGGAGGCTGGGCTGGGCCCGGTTATTAACATCTATAGGATTAGTGGTCGCCCATGGACGCCTGCTGAACTGAACCGAACTGAAATACCAAGGTATTGGGTCTCTGAACTGAGGCTGAACATACCTCCGCATATCACTTTCAACTAGAGTGCGCATTATACTGTATTATATTGTACTGAGTGAGTGACGGGGGAGTAAATTATGAGTAAGCGCAAATCGCTAACGGGGCAGGGTGTTGTTGGGACTTTGGACGCATTCCTATTAAGGGCAGAGTCGGCTCTAATACATGAAATTGCCCTCACGGAGTGTAGACTATCATTAGAGCCAAGTTGTCCCCCTTGCCACTCGGGTATAAATGTCCCCATTGAAAACATTAACCCCAATCCTAACTCTCCCATACCTAACGAACTGCACATATCGGCATCTGACCTGGAGACTATTGACTGCAATGAGGCATCTGTCAGACTAACTAGACCGAATGTAGTCACCAGGGGCCAGAAAGTTAAAATCAGCCAAGGGATTAACTCTGCACCGCCATCTAAGAAAAGAAAGGGGCAGGGCCCTAGTAAGAAAAATATCCCCTCTTCAAAGGTTATGGGATATAAACAAAAGATTGCAGAGAGGGAGACTAGTACAGGACTTACTGCAGCCCTAAAGGACTTTGTTCAAATAGCCCCTATTTCAAGCCAGGACACTGATAATGTGGAGTTCTGGAAAAAGCTGGAGACGACTGTTTCAGCCCTCTTGAATCCACTAATGCCTAAACTATCTTATCTGGAGGCGAGCCTAATCAAACTGGAAAATCTTGTTGGTAGTCCCTCCCAAGCCCCGCCAGAGACCTGTCAATGCAGAACTAAGGCTGTTTTATCCAGCAGGTCTGGGTGTTTAAATCTTGGTGAGCCTGGAAACCTCGGGACTGGGCCTGTACTCCAACAACACCAACAAGACCCCTCGCACAAAACCAACGCTCCGGCTGGGATCGGGTCGTTACATCTGAGAGAAGCGCCTCCCACAAATAAGCAACCAGAGTTTGTACAGGGCATGAATAGAGGCAGTGAGCGGATGTTAAACACTCAGAAAGAGATCCTCCCTGCTAGGGACCATCATGAAGAGGGAGCTCAGACCCTAAGTGACTCACGACGCCAGAATCTAATCAGGGGCAACTTGTCAAGTCCTAGTAACCTGCATCTTTCTCCTGAAGTAACGCCATACACTATTGTGCTGACCAATGTCCCCCCCCCTGTCATCTGGGGAGATGGAGCATTGGTCAACACTGAGGAATAAGTCTCTACTATTTCACAACAAGTACTCCACGTATCTATGACCAGAGTCCACTAACCTATGACCCTAGTGCCAACATGTTTCAGTCCTGGTTGACCAGGACTGAAACATGTTGGCACTAGGGTCGTAGGACCATAAATATCCTGTCTGACCCCCATAATTGTTGTTTTAATATTCCCATCAGATCCACGATTAAAGGGATACTGGGATCTGGCGGCGGATTTTTAATCTTTAAACTCCCCCTGGCCACACTATTCAAGAGCTCCTTGAAATACGGATGAGCCCACCCTGACTTTTAGGCGTATGGGGGACCCTATGATGAAGCATGACACCACTAGGGTGTGTGAGGGTAATTAAAACAAAAGGATGTGTGTCCTTCCCCACTCTCTAGTGGCGAACAACTCATCATTCTGAATGAAACCTTTCCCTTCCTATGTCATACAGGGTTACTCTCAGCGGTTAGTGGACTCTGGTCATAGATACGTGGAGTACTTGTTGTGAAATAGTGTATACACACGGGAGGACGTACTCCCACCATTGGATTCCTCTCGACCCTTCCGGCACAGGGAGTTTGCTCCCTTTATATGCCTTAGTACATAAGTGAATAAGTCTCTACACCTAGACTTAGTGCTAGGACAGGCATCACAAACTCGTTATTTGCAGAGTTCAAGATGGCACGGCGGATTGGCTGGGTAGGAAGTTCTAATAAGGCTTTAGCTGGAGATTGCGTAGTCTTAACATTTAGGTCGTCAGCTCTGGTGCGAACCATTTTAGGTAAGGGGGGAAATTGGCCAGTCAGCACAACGGGGATAAACATTCTACCCCTGGGCTTCTTTTACCAACCACATAGACTCCCGCACTATATCCCAGAGGAAGAGAGATCGTTTGGGTTAAGACAATCTAAGTATGCTGTCCCAGTCAGCAATCACTACGATATCTTTAACACCTTAGAGGACATTGACTGACTGGCACCTCTGAGCAGGTACCCGAACCAGGATGAGGGCCTACCCAGGAGTAGTGGTGACGTAACTCTGCTAAATGGCAGCACCCCAGACTCCGACGAATTAGTGGCTAGTCCATCCCCTGTTATAGCTGAGAGGGAAACGCGCGAGAGAGAAAGTGGCACCAGAAGTTTAGCCCCAATATCTGCATTGTGTGAGCCCCAAACGCGAGCAAATTCTAACTTGGGAAATACCAACATAACCCCTTCAATTATAGTTCAAACTGGATCCCTGTCCAATTATGATTGTTCTGTGTGTAAGATTATATCCTGGAATATTGCAGGGCTGCGCAATAAGACGAATAATCAAACATGGTGTGATTTTATTTTAAACTATGTCATCCTATGTTTCCAGGAAACTTGGACTAGAGACCCAATCCATATCAACGGTTTTAAAACATTTCACGCGTCTGCAGAGAAGGGACTACGGGGTAGAGCAAAGGGAGGGCTCTGTATATGTATATCTAATAAATTAGCAATAGACAAAATGGAATCAAAGTTGGGGGACAGATATTACCAACTGATCAAATTACATCAAAGCTTGACCCATTGTATTATTTTGGTTAATATTTACAATAATATATTACCAGATGAGTTTGGTAAGGTTGTAAAAAATATTGGCAGTGACCTTAATTCTGCCAGCAATGATAGTGCAAAAGATACAATGATACTCCTGGTGGGGGACTTTAATTGCCTCCTATGCCCTCATGAGGATAGCAGAATCTGTGGTTTCAGTGATGAAGGAGGCACATGTAACACTCACTTCTGTCATACATTGTCGGGGGATTTGCTTAATAATCTGATCTTCAGTAATGAGCTGGGTTTTGTGAATGACCTATTGGCTAGCCCGATCCCCATGCCCCCCACATTTAACGGTAGAGGTTTATCCTCAACCATAGATTACATATTAGTATCCCGTAACTACGCATCGAAGTTGCACTCTTTTAAAGTTGGTGATAACCCTATGAGTGATCACTTCCCCCTATGCCTAACGATTAGCTTGCCATCACATAGGCCTGAAAGGGTGGACAACCCCACAGAAGCCATGGGAATGGTAAAACTGGAAAAATTGAATGGCTATACATTACGGTGGTCAAAGGTGGACCCTGATGCGGCTACGAAACAACTTGTAACCAAGTATAAAACCTCCTTTGATATTTGTTTGAGTGAATCAGCTCCACCCAGCAGTATTTTATCTTCGTTTCAGACACTATCAGCCGGGGTCAGGGAGTTATTATTTGTCCAATTCTGTAATAAAGGCAAGAGTAAGGGTTGGTTTGATAATCAATGTACCCGAGCATATACCAACCTTAAAAATGAGCTACATAGGCAGCCCAGGATTCCCAACAATGTCAGGCAGGCGAGAACGGATTACAGGCTGGCCCTTAAGGAGAGAAGATGTGCTATGAGAAGGGAAGCCTGGGAATCCCTTCATGGTGCAGCACTACAGAAAGACAGCGCCGCCTTTTGGCGAGCAGTGAAAACGCCGTTTTTTCAACCTGTGGCTGGTCCTTCTATAGAAATCGCCATACCTGAGAAATCCTGGGTTAGACACTTTTCTAAGGTGTATAACGGGCAGGAGTCCCTCAATGTAATAGATACTGACATGTCAGAAGATAATATTGATAAAGTAGACTTGAAGTTCACGTTGGAGGAGGTGGAGAGAGCTCTTTCAGTGAGCCAGGGAGGTAAAGCTCCCGGCCCTGACGGAGTACCAGTGGTCCTGTTCAAGACAAATATTGCTCTTTGGGGGCACATAGTAACCCAGGTTTTTAATGCCAGTTGTTCGGACTCAATGCCAAAGACCTGGGTGGAATCCATTACAGTTCCAATTTTTAAAAAAGGGGACCGTAATGATCCAGGGTGCTACAGGCCCATTTCGCTACTGGACTCCATGGTAAAAGTAGTTGGCCGAGTTGTACTGGAGCGCCTGCAAGCATGGGCAGATGATAGAGAGGTGCTATCAGATATACAGTATGGTTTTCGAGAGGGATTAGGAACGGTCGAGCAGAGTGAGAACCTTGCCCTGTTAGTGGGGAAATATATTAGAGTAAAGAATGGAACCTTGTTTCTGGCATTTGTGGACCTCACGGCGGCCTTCGACTCTGTAAGGCACGAAAAATTGTGGGAGGTTCTTGAGACTGCAGGGGTGGATCCCCATATCATCCTTTTTCCGTTTGTACAGTGGCGCCTTAGCGAGCGTGCGTTTTGGTTTAGGGGGTGAGCGCACAGCTTCCTTTCGCATTAGAAGGGGGGTCAGGCAAGGATGTGTACTTGCCCCCTTTCTTTTTAATTGGATACTAATGGTTTGGAACAAGATTTCCCCTTAGTAGGCGGTCGACCGATACCTGCTCTCCTCTATGCGGATGACGCAGTACTAATGTCTAGAACACAAATTGATCTCCAGAGGGTCCTGGACAGTTTTAGTGATTTTATGAAGGATCTAGGTCTCTCCATTAATATATCGAAGACTTACATTATGAATTGTGGTTGTGGAAGCCAAAGGTTAAGGGGCATGTACGTGGATGGGCAGAAACTAGCAATGACAAAGAGTTTTTCATACCTCGTCATTCTATTTAATCAAGGTGATTCATGGGCTCAAGCTATATCTACAAAGAAACTGGCGTTTACTAAGACAACAGCTGCACTCGCCTCTTTTTCTAAGAAGCTAGGCAGAAAACCTCCAGGAGAGCTCATTCAAATCTATAAAGCCAAATGTATTACAACTGCAATGTACGGGGCGGGAGTCTGGGGTTTTGTCAACACTCACCCGATCCAAGTAGTGGAAAACTCATTTTTAAGATATATTTTATCAGTCCCAGCTAGCACCTCTTCTTATGCCTGCCATGACGAGCTGGGTCTTCCTTTCATCTCTGACCCTATAAAACTGGAACCTATCCTGCTGTGGCACAGGATATGGTTAAAAGAGCAAACCAAGTTAAACAGGGAGATTCTACAGGATTGCCTTAAATTGGAGGGGGTTTTAAAAATTCCCTGGGTTAGGTATGTGCGCAATTTTATGAACGACCTAGGGCACGCAGAATATTTTACCGACCCAAGATCAATGCAGGCAATCACCAGAAAGAATATAAGAAAGGAGGGTCTCCAGCTACTGGGCACAATAAGAATGTCAGGAGAGATTTTAAAGCCCAGTGTAAAACAACATCAGCTAATCTTAACCACTCTAGATATGGAGCCTTATCTAACATTTGTACCGGGTGGTTTTGACAGGCGGTTGTTAACCAGGTTTAGGTTGGGTACTGTCCACAGACTTGTGACTTTTCCAATAATGAATGATTGGTCAAGGGCACTGCAATCATGTCCGTGTGATAATCAATCTGAGCAGTCCACTATACATTTAGTTTCATTCTGCAAATTTTATATAGCGTTAAGGAAAGTATGGATTCTTCCCCTTTTAAAACAACAGGGGCTGAGGCAATGCCGCCCAGCATTGATCAAACTTCAGTTTTTGGAGAATGAACACGTAGCATGGTGCTTAGCAATGTTCTTGAAGAAGGTACTCCATTATAGGAAAAATATTATAACTGATGAATTGTAAACGAACGGGTATTTGCCATTTTTTAGATCGGCTTTTACTATCGTTGTTTTAACTTTATATTGCATCTTAAATTTTTTGCTACGTGACTGTGTGTAATTTTATGAACTGTCTGTAATTTTATGAATTCTGAGCTTTTATGATTGTTAAAAAATGCAGTCGAATAAAGCTTTCCTTGACTTGACTTGACTTGTCTTGACTTGAAAACTAGGTGGGGCTACTTTTGTGCCTGCCTGGCTTGTAGTCTTACTTGACAAGTTGTGGGTGTTTCCTTTTTTGAATTTCCCTTCTTTCAGCCTAACCTACACTTTTGTAGAGGTATCAGTGGATTTGCATTGCTCTCTCAGTACCTGTCTTTTATTTCCTATTATTACAGTATGTTTGAGGCACTATTCCCCATTTTTGGGTCCAACCCCTGTACACACCCACACTGATGACTTGATAGTAAGTTCTTAGCAGTATTTTATTTTGCTTGCTTTGCAGGCAAATATCCTAGGGGAAGTCACGCTGTTATAGTGCTCACTTAAGCTGCATATGTATATGCTAGCATGCTATTATGAATTGACACAATTTGCTTTGCGGTTTCAGTTGGCATTTTAGCCACTAGACGAACTCTCATAATTTATGGCAAGGGATGAAAAGCTTCTTACCACCAATAACTTCAAAATTGTTGACACTTTGCTTTCCTCTGCTTTTGTGTGGTACTTTATGTTGTGTTAATGGAGTTTTATAGAGCACTCTTAAATCTGAAGGTCTCTTGTGACTATCCCGATCACACACGGTAACCAATGGTAGTTGAAATGCTTTAGTGGGCAAACATGATTTAATCTGACATCTGAATTTAGCAGTGCATAGATATTGCACATAAGTGAAAAGGGAGTACATTCCATAGTCTAGTGGTACAGATTGAGATGCTCAGACCTCCCACCCTGTATCTTGTAAATTTTTAAACAGTTACTTGGCTGGTAGTGGATTAGCATAAAAATCTGTTCTAGTGTGTGCGCGTGCATGTGTGTGTGCGTGTAAACAAGGCATGTATATCGTAAGCATTATCAGAAAAGAAGTAAAACGTGAACCCTGTCTCTGTTCTGCTGATATTTGAGTCTGCAGCTAGTATGAAATATATCTTGCTCATGAGTAAAATGTGTGAAATGACAAAACCAGTCATCATAAATTACTGAACAAATAAACCTTTTTTCTGTCTGTTGCCTTTATTCTGATTAGATACAGAGGGCATTACTGAGAGTTTTCCGTATGGGATACTCCATCACTAATTCCCTCTGTATCTAATTACAAGGGAATTATGGGCTATGGCACTTGCAATACGCAGATGGGATATCTGTCAAGTTTTGTTGGAGTATCCCGTCCAACAAACTCCAAATCAAACCAAGAGTCAGCAACTTCTGGATTTAGGTGCAATGCGTGGATTCTTACAAGGATATTTTATATTCAGCATTTGATATAGAGTCAACCTAGCTCAGAATAGCATTCGATAGAGAATATTTTGTGTAAATGAAGCAACTCAAATATGATGTGCTTGGTTATAAATGAGATACATTACAAAAACTGTCTTGTGATGAGGCCAGGACAGGAACTTTTGATTGGGGATATTGGTCTGATAATCTTCATAATCCCAAACCCTAGGCTTCGTTTTTATTGTCCTCACTGAATTAATGGGCATTACCATTGTGTTATCAGGTCATTGCCTCAATTTTTCATCTTCCTTGTCAAAGAATTTAGTAAATAGTAGATATATCCTACACATATCTCAATTTGATCATCAATTCAATAATATAAAAGAATGGCCACTAACATACTGTAACATCCAATAAGTTATTTATGTAAAATCAATGAATGAATCGTTGCTTTCAGAACGCTGGGAGCCAGATTTATCAAGGGATTGTGTTGTCCTTGTGTCACGCAAGGTGGCGCAAGGGTGATGGAAGCCTTTAAGTGGAGAGATTTACTATGAAACGCAGAGCCACATTGTGTGGCTTTGCATGGGATTTGAAATCTAGAGTAACGCAAGGCAGAGCAAGTCATTGCCAGTCGTTATTGTGCCCTTGGAAGGTGTTCTGTGGGTGGAGCGTGGGTATTCCCATGAATGCACCCATGGTTTTTGGTGCATTCCTAGATTAATAACACTAGTAAACCTGGGAATGTGTCAAAATGGTACGTGTTCTCAGGGGAGATGTAACGAGGAGAAATATGTTTATTTGTTGCTTCTTTCTGCATGAGCTGCATTCTGCAGCACACATAGAAAGAGGAAAAAGACTCAGAGGATTGTTTTTGTGCAGGAGGTTGGCCCTGACTGCACAAAACACAATCTTGCCAGTAACGCAGGCACCCTTGCGCCATGGCCCATGGGTTTCCTCTGTTGGCACTAGGCTGCACTCAGTGCGCCAGCACAGGAGGAGAGCAGGAATAAGTCATATCTTAGTCTTATCATATCTCGCTGTTATGTAGCGCAGTACAGCAAGTTGTCTGACTGTGTTTCATTGCATGACTTTTTAGTAAATCTGGCCCAGGATGTTTATCCCATGGATTGTGTGCACCTCCTAAGGACAGTCAATTCTGAAAACAAAGATATGGCTTGTGACCATGTGCTGCTTTGCAAATGCCCTGAAGCGTTTCTCCATGAGCTCTGAGCTCCCATTGACTGAGAGACGCAATCACAGCATGGACCTCTTATGTGCTGGCCAAAGGGAAGCCAATCATTTTTTTTTCGTGAAGGAAGCCGTAAGAGCTACAAAAATAGAAAGTGCTCTAGAAATGTCTGTTGAGCACACCAGAACTTTCTCTGGGCCAGATGGTTTCACAACAAAAAAGACAGGAAGAACAAAATCCTGACTCAAATGAAAGGTTGAAAGAACATTTGGAATAAACCTTGGATCAAAGCAGACTACACCTGATCAAGAAACTACTTAAGGTTTGAAAAAGGCTTCACGGATAATTTTATAATTTTTCTTAACTTGGAGAAATTTTGTCTCCCTTAAACAATCAGCAAGAATCTGAATTGTCAATACCCCTCTACTTTTTGATCAACACAATCTTCACCTCTTTATAATAGAGGAAAAGACCCACTGCTATTATCCAGAAATGCTCCTCATCATAAAGAGAGGATTGGCCTATGAGACCTCAGATCATCCCACAGATTCTAAAGGCTCTTTGATAGGTCACCACTTTGCACATATTTATGATCTGGCTTGACAGCACTGCTTTCGCCAGAGAATTATGTGAAAATCACAAGAGAGACTCTGGCTCCACCACATGTTGGGAGCCAGGAGTACTTATTTTGATTGGGCAGAAGTTGTGCGCTTCCACAAAAATTGGTTACCCTCCATGCATTTGTGATGATTTTGTTTATGTATCCATCGGCCTAAGCTTGAACTTTCAGGGGCACACACATGACATTGGTATGCTATTAAAGTGTCTTAGATAACTAGATAATATATGTTGTTTTCTCTGGCAGCAGCACAGATGGCAGGAGGGCAGTCATTAACCTACATGGATTTTTAAGTCTGACTTGACAATGCAACTGTCACCTTGCCCTTTTAACCTCAACCAATATTATTGTACAGTTCTTTGATTCCACAGAAATTCATAGCTATTACCATGCTTCACATTACCAGTCAATATTTCTTTACAGCCAAACCTATCAACATTGCCAATGCTTGTTTGCAATCTGTGCTTGATCAGGTTCCACTATGTCTTCTTCCAGTTCCATAGGGTGAGAAAGCAAAAGAGACACAGATGATGGACGAAATGCAGAGCAAATCATACAGTCACCCCCAGTCAAGAGATCTGGGTTAAATCTATCGTTCTTTTGCTCACCATGCCACCCCAGTTTGGACCCAGCCATATGCAAATCAGTCTTGACCCTGTTCCTCATGGGAACAGTCCAGCCCGAACTGCCAAGCCAGGTCCTCCCTGGACCGGAAACAAGCATCCTGGGACTGGGTTCAGGGCATCACCCCTCATCAGCCAGGCTATCTTGAATACAGTGACACAGAGAGCCCGGGTCAAGACTGATTTGCATATGGCTGGGTCTAAATTGGGGTGGCATGGTGAGCAAAAGAACGATGGATTTAACCCAGATCTCTTGACTGGGGGTGAATGTATGATTTATTCAGCATTCAGTCCTCATTTGTTTGCGTAGCACTTTTCTTCCAGTTCCATACCATCCTACCCCACTAAGTTGCTGTATTGGCAGCGCCTTTGAAGAGCTTCTGCTATTGCCAGATAATTCAAGCACTCATTATCAACTGGAGATAGTGTCCACATATGGATCTCAGCAGTTATCCAGATGGCTAACTGGGGGTAAACTATTTGCACACTGACTGGTATGCAAATGAGAATGCAATTTGAGATGCGACCCATGTACTAGTAGGTTATATTGTAAGTTGACCATTTGCTGGGCTTGCAAAATTGCCTGTCTAATGAATATTAGTTAAGCAAATTAAGATGTAATTTGTGATCCCCTGTGATTCGCTGCAAATGCAGAGTTGGAGATCTGCAAAGGACAGTAGACAAATGCTCCTGAATTTTTTTTCCCAAGCGAGAAACTTTTCTTTAAAAAGGAGCCGATGTCCATTATAAGGACAGGCGCTACTTTGAGAAAAACGTTCCCATTTGGAAAAACATCAATGGGAGCAAGAAGTGGTCTTTTAAACCACTGGCTAGAAGCTAAGCCAACAACAACATTCTCCAAGAAGCAATACTTGGGTAAGTACTGAGGTGAGGAAGACAAAGAAGGAGATGCTGTTTATATTGATTTATATTTACCATACTTACACTTGCAGTCCTAGGAAGATAAAATGATTTACTGAGACCAACATAAATTATTGTCATGTTTTTAGGTTCGCCATTAGATCAGCAGACCACATCTCCTCCAGGACACAGAGACTGTCCTTTAAATGATTTGCCCACAGTATTACTCTGCACAATGGTTAGTGGAAATAAAGTTTCACATTCTCGACTATATATTTTTTTCCAAAACAGAGGTTTAGCGTCTTGTTCCTGGCTCCCTCTGGGACTGGTAGAAGAAAAAAATAATGCCGAGAGTGATAATCTGCAGGCGCGAAAACATCATTTATACCTACTGTTCATTAGATGAGGCCTGGAAAAGGTGCTAGCAACAGGTGTCGGGTTGCCATAGGAGCAGCAAAGAAGCCCCATGAATATAGCATCTTCTTCAAGAAGTACATCCTCTGAACCTTCCAGATAAGACCAGGATTTACTTTGACGATGTAAACACAGAAGGCGACAGCTTCTGCTCTGAACCAAGGGACGCGCCGTGAGATGAGTTCCTTGCTGGTCGTGACATTTGTGGATTACTGGGTGGTTTTGTGACGTATACCACGGCGCCCGATGTGGTGGGGGCTATGATGGGGCAGTGCACTGTTTTATTGTGTACACACGAGAGGCAGTAGTCAAACGTGTAGGCAATGCTCGTATTTTCAACACAACAGAAACAGTGCCGAAGATGTTGTTGATAAAGGAGCGATTTGGAAAATGATGTCACATTAGGTTTCAAAACCCAAGCAGACCTCATTAAAGCAACATTCTAGAATCCCTATTGCCATTCAATGTTAGCAATATAGAACTGGCTTAAGAGAACTCTTTTCTTCTCTACACATGTTGGCCTCCTTAAAGCAGAGTCAGGCACAACACTAAACATGCATTAATGGGCCGTTCTTAAACGAGGGAGTCCCAAGAGATTCATACATTTACATTGTTGTACCCAAGTGTGTGGTGCACCCGCATAACTTTATGACGTACTAACGAAGGGGCATATTATCAAGAACGGTGTTAAAATTATCGCCGGTTTAGCGGCAGAAAACTGCAGCTAAAGCGGTGATAATGGGCTTGATAATATGCCCTGGAGAATTCCAATAGAAGCCCATGTTCACACCAGAACATGGACTTCTATTGGAATTCTCATAATGGGCTTGATAATATGCCCTGGAGAATTGGAATGCCCTGGAGAATTCCAATAGAAGCCCATGTTCACACCAGAACATGGACTTCTATTGGAATTCTCAAGGGCATATTATCAAGCCCATTATCGCCGCTTTAGCGGCAGTTTTCTGCCGCTAAACCAGCGATAATTTTTAACGCCGTTCTTGATAATATGCCCCGACATCTGTTCAAAGATGGCATTTGCCATATTTACTAAATAAAAAGCTTGCCTATAAATGTTTTTAAAGCATGTGTTTCATTCAGCATTGCACAAATGCACAGACCCACAATCTAAGATAATGTCTGAGGCCGCATTCGGGGCGGGCCTTGCATGCCGAGCCACTAGGTAAATATCCCATCAATCAAACGTGCTTAGATTTTAATATGATTGGAATACAATATGGAGGAGATGGATGACAACGTCTCGGGATAAATGATCAGAACATCTCACCTCGTGACAAGGAAGAAATGTGCATGTTAACAATTATGTTCACACTGTAAGTCATGATGAGAAATACACGCGTCCACGGTCCACACAAAAATAATTGAATCTATTCATCTTTAGCTACGCTAAGAACAAATATTCGTTCATGCGTGGCCTATCGACATGCAGATAGATCAACGCGGGTAATGGAGGTATACTGTACATGTGCAACACAGCTCTTTGCAAATATTCACAGTGCAAGGAAGATGCATGGGACGTCTGTGGCTATTGCTCTTGTACAGGACTTCTCCAGTGCTTACAAGGAGCCTGCATGCCAGCATTACACCAAAAGAAATTACAGGTTGGGTTTGGATTTCAGATATATGCCCTTTTGGTGAACCTGAAATAAATTGTGGATATACCTCACCAGGGACATCTTAAGGATTTTGGGGGCCCTGGGCCAAACTTATTTTGGGGGCCCCTGTTTGGAACAGTTTTGAATTTATGATCCAATTTCAGCTCTTTCATGCCCTCTTTGGCCAGGTCACTTCATGCACAGGCACAATCATCCAAAATTCTAAATGTGTTTACATCTAATATTCAGGGATGTTGATGTGTGTTTTCAATATTGTGTCACAGCAGCAGCTCACTAATATTACTGCAAAAAATCTCTGTGACCCCCTCCCATTGCAAATATATGAGATCCTGTTTTGATCTAAAAGAAACTTTTTATGGATGTTGGATGAAACAAACACACCATTTCTCTGAAAAATGTCTGTAATAGACTCTCACACATCACCCACATTATAAATTAATTAAAGAAAAACGGTATTTAAAACAATCTGTTTAAGAACTATTCAAGATCATGAGGGCAATACTCTGTAGAACAGAGCTGGCTCTATCAGGGGGCCCCCTGAAAGACTGGGGCCCTTGGCCAGAGCCCACTTTGCGCATGCCTTAAAAAGTCTCTGTGCCTCACTAGTCCATTTCAATGCCAAGCGCTTCTATCCGGTTCTATGTCAATACATCGAGGTCGATATCAACCTACAGAAATATTGCATCCACCCCCTCATGAAATACTGATCACCAGATGACATATTTTCTATTCTTAAATCTGCATCCGCTTACAGTGCTCTTGTCCTGCGATGCAGTAGGTCGATTGACGTAGCGGTTTCAATATTTTAATCACGCGCTGTGTCTCACATCCAGGTCGCAGTTATGAGTATCAGTTTAACAAATGTACTTGTTATATGTGTTATGCCACATATGTTACATTACATTTTTCATGTCTGTAGAGTTACATGCACTGTTATTTTTATTCTTACGCTCTTTGCAAATGCAGATTTGGAATGACCCATACCGAATATCACCCTCCCCTCTTGATTGTGAAGTTAACATTAAAAGCACTGCCATTTTACAATCAGAGGAGGTTTTTGGTAAAGTCATATCTTTTATGACAGCTTTGCCACTCGTCATATTTGAGTGGGAAGAGGGCAAAGTTAATGGTTAATATGAGCCGGTGATTGGTGGGACCCCCCAGCACTCAGTTTTGGGGACTGGAGTTAATTTTACCTCATTTAACTTTTTCGAGAGCAAGAGATGCAAAAACGCACAAAAGAAAAAGAAAGACGGGAAAACCATCACAAAGGCAGGAACCAGGGACCTGCAAGAGAGAGATAAAATGGCAGGGAGTGTCTAATAGTCGATTAAAGAAACATGAGGTGGATTCGAGAATAGGCAGACTTGGTATTTGGCGCGCCGACATGTAAAAGCACAGGCGAGGGCTTCTGGACAGAGCTTTGGCCACCAGCACTCATTCTTTTACAAATTAAGCACTGGAAAGCACTTAAGCTCAGTATTGACCAACACGGGATATGGTTTATGCTGATCAACGGCATATTTGTTATGTTTCATCCACAATATACAAAATACTTGGGGGATCCTTTCCATTTTTTAATCTCCCATACTTACAACATACTAGGGCTAGATGTGGTGCAGGAGGTGTACACCGGTGTGCGAAGGCAACAGTAGATACCCGAGCCATCAATGCATACACAATTCAAGGTAAATATCCATCTGCACCCTCATAGTGCAATATTTTACCCTTAATTTAATTACTTACTATTGATTGCGCCTGGAAGTGTACTTCTATTTTTGTTGTCTGAGGCAGACCTTCTCCTTGATCAATCGCCTAGAGTTGCAGAAGCCATAGTACTATAAAAAAAATACAGGATTGGTGACACCACCCATTGAAGCAGCTGGCGGAATTCCCTCAACAGTGGTACCACAGCAACTGTCAATGGCTTATGAACCCTACCACACTGAACATATCCATGGGATGAACTTCACCTTAACCAAGTAATTCCATGGTTGACGCTTGGAAGTTCTTTTGACTCATTTTATGATTTTAAAGTTGGCACATTTAATTTTTTTGTTTCCAGTATTTCTTACTGGAAGGAGAGCTTTCTTGGAAGTTAGGAGTAGCTGGACACTCCTGTTAATATTCTATTTACCCCCTATGTTTGAACTCCACCTTCTATGGTGTGATATAATTGTAGAGCATGAGCACGTCGGCACTGGACATTGCCAAAATATGAGGTTGGCTTTCCTAGAAACCTACAGGTAGCCTATCATTTGCGACAACGAATGCACTCTTTTAATTTTCTTGTACGGTTACTAAAGGTGCCTGGCTCCAGGACCTGCAGTCACCATCTTGGAAGTTATTTCTGTGCAGTGAACTCTTGACACAAACGCATCCTCACTTTATGCCATGCACTCATCTTCTATGGTGGGATGTAATTGCACCACAGGAGCATGTCTGGATAGCGATCATGCTGGTGGTGAGCCAAAGGCATGAGAAATGAAAACCTACCTGTGCCCGTGCATGCCTAGACTGCACCCTGCCCCAGAGACCCTGTCCCCTCTGTCTCTCCTTTAAGATTAATACATCTGATCTCTTACGATCAGTCATACCCATAACTATGTGCTCTAGTGAATGTAATATCATGCAACCTAACTCTATTCCTAATCATGTCTGTGAAGGTGTGCCTTTAGAACCCCACCCCTGTCTAGTTTTCTGCCTGGCCCCGTTATTGAATTCCATCCCTCATGCTCCTACATCTCAGGTTTTCTTATATATGTCAGATATTAACCAAAGCATAATCTAAATATTTTTACTTCATGGACATATATAAACAAGAAGTAATTTTTCTTACAATAACCTGGTTCGGAAATCCTCATATGAGATATTGTAGCATCGTTGCCCAACAATTACTTCAATTAAAATAATACTTATGTATGCAGTCAAGTATGTAACATTTTAGAAAAAATACTTTTTGGTACATGGAAGGGACAGATTGTTGAAATTGTTCACTGCAAAGTATAACTGGCAATGGGCAATGATTAAAATTTGAAAGGAATGGTTTGTCTGTGAAACATTCAAAGAGTGCAAAGAATTAGTCCAAAACGTTTTTCCTCTGAGGGTACTCCAAGTCTGCAGGTATCATTGTCCTTCATGTTTAGCTCACTGACAATATGAAAGTCCTTCTCACCACAAGTTAAGAAAGCAAATGGTATAGTATGGACACAAGGTTTTCTTTTTACAGAATGTTTAAGAAGCCACTGTAAACAGAAGGAAGGAATTTCTGGACCTATTTTCAATGTTACAATCTATGAATAGTGGGTTTGGTCTGATCCGCTGTGTGATGTATAAGACAAGATATCTCCATTTGAGAATCCAGTTAAACAGCCGAATTTCTTCAGTTCTACAAGGGAGAAAAGATGGATGTCTTCAAAAGTTAAATGATTGCACAATCCTTGAGTATTGAGTTTTCTTCTCTCATCTCTGTCTTGTAAATTATTTTTCCCTCTATACTTTTGGTGCTTATTCTGTCACTTCATATTTTCTGACTGTTGGTAGGTGTCATATTGTAATTTCAATTAATTTTTTTATCTCTTTCTGCAAATTTCAAGTCTTCACGGTGAATGTTGGGTTTTGTTCAGACTATTTAAAAGTTTTCCTTACATCTGGTCATACTTCTGATATTGATTTTTGATTTTTGCTGTCATACTCATATTTTCCTTGATGAAAGATTTTGTTAACAGTCTCACTAGGTCGACTGTCTTTAATCTGGCGAGTCACCACTCTTCATCTCCATTGCATTTTCAGGTGTAAAATTTCATGGTAGAAATTATTTTAACTTCTTACCATATCATTTTCAAATGTTTTTGGGAGTGCTTGTTTGCCCTACTCTTCCTTGCTTTTCTACTATTCTTTTTTTTTATAATCCTCAGTTGAAACTGCTCTTTCCTCCACTCTATTTGATAGCTTTTAATGTCCACTCTGGTTGATATTACGTTTGCTCCCTGTTCTGCAACATGTGTTCCTACATTTGTCTTTGTAAGGAATAATGTTTAATTCACATTTGGTTGCCTGGAATGTCACAGGGATGCAAAATCACACCAAGAAAGAGAGAGTTGTCATTAATTTATAGAAAAAGAAATGTCAGGTTGCACTGCTTCAAGAGGGTGATCTAACATTAAAGAACAATACCTCCTTGAAGAGATGTTATGTGGGAAATGTTTACTGTACCTCGTGCAGTTAATAAGAATTGGGTAGCTATCCTCTTTAATGAGTCATTAGATGTGGAGATTACTTCAAATGCGCTGTATATGGCGCGCATGGAATTAATTTTCACTTTTGAAAAAACATATCTAATAAACTTACGTCTAACAATAGTAACAATTTCTTAGCATGTGGTGACTGTAATTATTTAATTAATCCCTTGGTGGATAGGAGTTCAGACATAAAATATGTTTCCAATAGAAATGCAGAAATATTTCAAAAGAGCAATCACAGGGGCAAGGATAATTGATGCTTGGAGAGTGTTAAATTTTGAGTGCATGGAATATACCTTTAATCTACAGTACACCACTCTAGATCTAGGTTTGATAAAACATTTCTCAGTAAAAATCTCACTAAATGTTTGGTATATACAGGTAGAGGTAATCTCCTAACCTTTAATTATGTCCTGGTTATAATAGATCTCAATTGTTTTGTCTGTGAATGTATGGTCTATTAGATGGCACTCCAACAACTCTTTGCTACATAATACATTCTTTTTGGGAAGCTATGAACAATTTACTATTAATTTTTCATAAGTTCATAAAGTACAGAATACAAATATACATGTTATTTTGGATTCATTTAAGGCAACCTCCAGGAGGCATATCATAAATTATATAGCTGCCAAACTGAAAGGCCCAAAGAATGTCAGCTGCTTTTCCTCCATAATGTTAGAACTTAAAAGCATGAGCTTAGAACATGAATACTATTCTTCTGACCATAACGATTCTCTGATTCTCCTCATGCCCTCAAAATTAGTATTCAACAAGTAAACCTGTAGACGGGGCATGGATCTTTTTTGAAAAGTTATGCTCATTATTATCAGGGTCAAAACAGAGCTGGGAAGCTACTAGCAGGCTAGTTACAAATCAAAAAACAGAAATCTAAAAATAAGATCATTTCAGATGCTAAACTGTTGGACTTGGCACTTTTTGCAGGGTTATCCCCAAACCTTTTGCTTATTCCTCCTATTTTTTCCTGACCTGTTGTTGTGGGCTATAGGACTCTGGGCACTTTACCACTGCTAATCAGTGCTTAAGTCCATATGCTCTCTGTGTAAATTGTTATCATGATTGGTTTTCCATGATTGTCATATTTGATTTACTGGTATGCCTCTAGTAAAGTGCACTAAGTGTGCCAGGGTATGTAAATCAAATGCTACTAGTGGGCCTGCAGCCCTGATTGTGCCATCCACATGAGTAGCCCTGAAAAGGTATCCCAGACCTGCCACTGCAGTGTCTGTGCGCAGTTCTAAACTGCCATGTCGACCCGGCAAGTGCACCCACTTGCCATGTCCAATGTTCCCTCTAATTTTTTCCCTCTGTGTGCGGCAGTGTAAGGTCTATGTGCGCTGCAACCAAGGCTAAGTGCGCCAGTAACCAGACCGCGCGTGTGGGTTCAGCGCCAAATATCACTCCAAACTTTTGCTTAAAAAAGTGAATAGACAGTGCATTTCCACACATACAGATCTACGTGAACGGTGTTAAGGCAGGTTTGAAACTGTCCAACATAGCAATTTGAAACCTTGGCAGCTATGTTGCTGCATTTCTTTTCTGAATAGAGCTGGGCTGCGGGGTGATTGTGTGCATTTGTTAAAACTTTCATGTTAATTGCAGCACATGACGAGCGCTGCGATTAACATGAAAACTTTAACAAATGCTCTCTTTGAGCAGGAAAAATAAAATTATAATAACTTAGTTATTATAATTGTATTTTTCGCAGTTTCAGAGCTGGGTTAGGGTAGGGACGCATCAGGCATTAGACTAACGCATGGTGTCTGCATCACCGCATTAAAATGCATTAGTCATGCATTCTAGCGCCCCTCTGACAATACTGCAATTGAGGCGCACTGACAATGAGGCAGCACCAGCACGCTAAAATTGTCTAGCATATTATATATGCAACTGCACCTTCAAATTTAAAATGCTATGTGTCAGAGATAGAACATTCATGAACAGCGCTGAGCAGGCAGGCCAGAGTTTAACAGATCAATTAGCCGTGCCCCAACCAGCCTTCCTGTAAGTCTACTCTGGGGGTACCAGCCATCACGTGCGTGATCCCTAGGGCAGGTCTTGCCTGCTGTTTTCCCACAATCACACCACCCTTTTGGTGACCAGAAGCACACACATGCTTCAAAGATTGGACACACTGGCGGGCGGTAGCTTTGTTTTTCCTTGCCACACCAGCCAGCAGAGAAGTCACATTACCTGAGCCTCTTGCGCAGGATTTTATAGTTTTACAGCCTGCTGGGCCCATTCCCTCCTAAGCCCCGCGTCAGCATGGACAGAGATTGTTGACATACTGTGCCCTCTGGATTTGTGTACTTTCGGGAACCGAAAGCACAGTATTGGTCTTGTCACTTGATCCCGGGACTTGATTGTCGTCAGAGCAGCACACAAGTGTTTAAGTGCGACCGGCAGAGGTAGGAGGCGTTTTTAAGAACAAGCTTATAATCCATATTTTCAGACATTCTGTTTGTGTGATCTGGGTTTAAAGCAATAATCGCTTATATACTTCAAAACACTTTGTTTTGGAAATAATCTGCTTTGCAACACTTTTCGAATCATCGCCGTTTAACTAGTGTCACTGTCAATGAACCTTGCTTTACCTCCCAAAAAGACAATTTTTTTCTTAGAAAATGGACTTTGTGAGATTGTTTGTTACCCAACCCTTACCTCAGCTACCACCTTCACCCCAAAGATGGGGCGCCGCAGTCTTACTGCCTTGTCACACGGTAGCTGCTGCTGAGGGCACATCATTTCAGGGGTCAAGAATTAGGGGGCATATTATCAAGAACGGCGTTAAAATTATCGCCGCTTTAGCGGCAGAAAACTGCCGCTAAAGCGGCGATAATGGGCTTGATAATATGCCCTTGAGAATTCCACTAGAAGCCCATGTTGACACCAGAACAGAGATGCGCACCTTAAAAGGAACAGTGACTGTCACCTATGTGACTGTCCTCTAGATCCATGGTTCCTACAGGAGAGGGCTCTGAGCTAAACACAATTTTAAGTACTTCCAATCTTGTTTTTTTCTATGGAGAAATTAGTTAAGTCCATCAACCCCTGTATTTATCAACGTTTAGAGGGAGGGGTTGTGCCTCCATTATAGATTTTGTGTTTGTGTCAGCTCCTTTGTTTTTGTTTATTAACAACTTTAGTTTAGTGCATAGTCCATTCAGTGATCATAACCCCTTGTCCCTACCGATCGGTGGGTTAAATGGTGGTGCTAGAACCTCGTCAGAGGCTCAGGGTGCGCTCGCCTCAGAGATCAATGCAGGAGGCTTAGATGGTCTCAGGTGTCGTCCAAGCAGTTTACACACTGTTGCAGGCAAGCGATTTCCATGTTTGGACCCATGTCCCCAAGTATGCTATTTTATTGGCATACGAGGATATTTCACACAAGGTCTCAGTGCTGTAACAAACAGTAGCTCCCAGGGACCAAAATGGTTTGACAGCAGTTGCTCCAAGGCCCTGCGACTGTTGAAGATCGCCCTAAGGCAGGTACCTAGAGACAAGGCACTTAAGGAGCACAGCAAGATTTGCCAAATGTATGTTATCTGTTTCTGAGAGTATTCTTTATGCTTAATGATATGACACATCTTTCCTCTGTAAAACAGATTTTAGTATGCCTGAGCGGTGTGACCAACAGTAGCCAGTATAACTTAAGGAACTTTGTATTTTGGTTAGAAATTACATTTACTATTACAGAAAGCTATACATCTTTTCATTAATTTATGATAAGGTCATAAAGCGCTAAACAACCCCTTCCGCCATTGTGTAGGAACAGACACTTTTTGTTTCTAGTAACAAAAAAAATAAAAACCAGAAACTATTCATTCCGAGCACGAAGATTTTTACTTGACTCTCCCCTTTCACCAGGCGCGCAACGCCCATAGTGCTCAAAGGGCTACAGCCGCCCCCCCTCCGTCGTGTGTCAGTCCGGGCTGAGACAGCTTCCCGGGCACACACACAGACAGTTTTTGACTGGCGTCAGTCTTATTGCAGCAGCACCCGAGTACTTCACAGGTCTTTAAAAGACCATTCACTTGTTAACGACGCTTTGTTGTTTTTTCACCCCTTCTTAGAGACCCTGCATCTCCACTCTGCCTAATGCTGGAAGAATTAGCCCCCACCTGAAATTATCAGCCCCCCCGAGATTTGGCTCTAGTTGCGCCTCTGCCTTTCACCACGCATATCTGAATAAAAACTTAATTGCAGCAGCTGATTTCCGAAAATTAAAATCCACTATTTATTTCTAATGAACAAAAAGACCTTTTTAAAGCGAAAGTTCAAATTACATCAATCATAAGGTAGGAGTCCAAAATCCAAGCAAAGATGCAATCCCATGGACCTGTGACACAAATTTAAAACCTGAGCCCAAGGTCATATTGTTTCGCATCAAAATGAAATGTTCACCTAAAGTCATATCACTCATTATTTAATGTGAAGTGCAGAACATGGGAAGTTAAGAAAAGAAATGTGGCAAACCTACAAACACGGCGTGTGTTTTCAGGTGATACTGAAAGCACACGACGTGTTCGGTGCTGATTTCTTTTGTTACTACAGCGTGGCTGCGGGGTGATTGTGGGCTTTTGTTTAAAGTATTCATGTTAATCGCAGCTCGTGACGGGCACTGCAATTAACATGAATACTTAAACAAAAGCCGCAGCCGCACTCTAGAAAAGAAATGAAGTGCTCCTTCCTTGAGCCCACAGGCTGCCTCTTCCTCTGCAACCAGGAAATGCAATGCACCCTTTTCGCGCCGCTCGCCTTTAAAAGCGGCGGCGCGAACGCTCTCGGGAATCTGTGCGCGCCACACACACGGCACTGCGCGCTCGGGGGCACAGAGGTGCGCGGGCGCTCAAGCGCGCTGCTTAAAGGGAACAGTGGCCATGTCCTAACCTTCCCTTTTCTTACATGTAAGGGACCCCTGTGGTAGGCCCAAGGTACCCCCGTGGGCAGGGTGCAGTGTATGTGAAAGGTAGGACATGTACTGGTGTGTGTGACATTTCCTGATAATGTAATACTGCCAATTTCGTTTTTCACTATTGAAAGGCTATCTGTCCCAGAGGATAGAATTGGAGGCACTTTGTAACATCTTACAAGTATAACTTCCCATTGGGACAACATAGAGAAATAAAGTTTATTCTCTCTCAACTCAGAATTTAATAACACATCTTTTAGTAAAGATGTTTTTTAAATTATGTGTTTGAAAATGCCACTTTTAGAAAGTAGGCATTTTTGTGTTTAATCATTCTGTGTGCCTCTGACTGTCTGGTTTTGGAGTGACAGGGGCTGGGGATGTGCATTCACTGTAGACAGCCACTGGGGGAGTTGAGGTGTGCCTGGCCCTTCCTGGATGACTCAGAGCTGAGCTGAATGGGGCTTGGCTGCATTTAGAGTAGTGGGAGGAGATGTCCTTGCACCTGAATAGTGCCTGTCTCCCTTGCACAATGCTGTCTCCACCCCCTGTGGCATATTGCACCAGTGAGGAGAGAACTGGTTTGGACTGGCTCAGAGACCATTGCACAAAGAGCACAAAGACAAAATGGGGTATGAGTAGTAGACCTTAAAACCAAGTACTTTAGATCACTTCTGGAATCAAGAGGAACCTTTGCCAGGGAGAAGAGCTGAAGAGCTGTGAGGAGGAGTACTGCCCCTTTGCTGTGTGATGTGTGGGGTTGGCCTGCAGTTGCTGTTTCTGCCAAGGAAAGGACAAAGACTGGAACTTTGCTGCGAACCTGCTTGAAGAAGAATCTCCAAGGGCCTGAGTGTGCTCGCCTCCTGTTCTGAAGTCTCAGGGACACAAAGACATCCCCCCCAGCTCCCCTGAGCTCTATTGCTGAGAGTTCTGACCTGCCAGGAGGTGCCAATTCCAGTTTTGGGCCCCTGGAGGTTGTTCCTGCTGTTGGGAGCCGGAAGAAACCTAAGAGAAGTAAGAAAACCTGTCTTCAATGCCATCAGTGAGGCCGCTATGACTCCGCAACCTGCACCGAGGCCAGGGGCACCGCTCGTGAAGTGAACGACGCACAGCCCATCTACACCGCAGCTCTGACGCCTGCAGTTATCGGCATTTCCCGACACCAGCACTCGCACCGACTCCGTCTTTGCCAATGCCTGCATCCTGTTATCGCGGCGCCGATAACTGCCAAGGGTGACTCCACAAACTCGACGACTTTGCCTTGTCACCGGAAGCGACGCCTCACTGCAGATGCAACCAACTTCCCCAGTCATCGTCATCGCCTGCATCCCGTTATCGCGGTGCCGATAACCGCAGACGATGACTCCACGAACTCGCCGACTTTGCATCATCACCGGAACCGACACCTCACCTCTGACGCAACCAACTTCCCCTGTCCTGGACTCGACACGTCACCTTCTCGCAAACATGATGCCTCACCTTCCCCGTGGCAGCCAGGGAGCCGGCCTCAACCTCGACACCGACTCCTCACCTCCACAACGCCGTGCATCGTCATAGACTTTGTTTCCAAGGTACTGTTCGCTTGGGGGTCC
Organism: Calotriton arnoldi; assembly: GCA_963921515.1. Lineage (NCBI taxonomy): Eukaryota > Metazoa > Chordata > Amphibia > Caudata > Salamandridae > Calotriton > Calotriton arnoldi. The sequence goes on along the minus strand of CAWUFW010005306.1, from coordinate 847,854 downwards.
GTGTGACTCGGTCCGCGCCATACTTTGGATTTATTGCTGTCACGAAGCTGAAATAGCCCCAGGTGGAGCTATTTGTTTTCTACAAGCTTTATTTTTGCAATAACTGTTCTAAAGTCATATTTCATTACCTGTCTGTTGGATTTCTTGTCGTTTTGGTCTTGTTGAGTTTAGATAAAGATACTTTATTTTTTCTAAACTGGTGTGGTGTTCATCTTTGGTGTTATCACTGTATTACTGTGTGTTTTGAGTACAAATACTTTACACATTGTGCTATATCCTCAGTACTACACATTGCCTTTGGGATAAGCCTGTCTGCTCGTGCCAAGCTACCCAGGGGGTGAGCAGGGGTTATCTAAAGTATGTATTCCCCTTACCCTGACTAGCAGCTAGGGTCCCTATTTGGACAAAGATACCTACCTCTGCCAACTAGGGACCCCCATTTCTAACATAAATGAAACAAGTTTTCTGAAAGACTATGACTTACTAAACTGGTTTGTTGATTAGTATTATGAATTGTACACCAAGCATTTCTCTATCTGCTAATGCCTTGGATGGCTCCATTAAATGTATGGCTAACAATCTACCAAATCTGATTGATTCATCCCCCCAGAAAATGACATTGACATTAATAAAATCTTTGTTGCTCTCAATAAACTTTCAAAGACAAAACATGGCTTTCCAAAATAATTTTTCACACAATTTTCTAAAACCCTTAAGCACAAATTATTTCTTTTTTCCAATATTATATTTAGGTTAAAAAAATCAATAGTATGTTCAAAGAAACAGTGTTATGCTTTATCCTGAAAAAGATAGTGACATATTTTTGCAAGGATTGTAGACACATCTCAAATAATGCCCAATTCTAGTGGTACACGGAATTGAATTTATCCCTCACTTGATTGCTTGAAAATAATGTGGTTTTGTCGAAGGTCATTATATTAATAATTATTTTAGGATCTTCCTTAAAATTATTCTTGGTGCTTCCAAACTTATTGAACCGATGGCCGCTATTTCATTAAAAGCTGAGAATGTTTTCCATTATGTTAGTTGAGATTTTAGGATGAAGGTCTTATGATGGCATGGATGTTAGTCCTACAATTATACAACTTACTTTATAAGTCTCCCAAAACTTCAGTTTCTATCAATGGTATTCAATCTTCATATTTTCCCCTCAAAAGGTGTGTGATACAAGGTTGCCCCATTTCTACTTCAGTATTTTTTATCTTTAGAAACATTTCTAGAGAAAATGTGAAGATTCCCTTCTTTGTGAGACTCGTCCTTCTCACGAGAGGAAATATAACTCTGTGTTTATATAGATTTTTTTTATATATTTCAAAACCTACTAGTTCCTTACCATTGTCTTTTGAAGACTATGGCCTGATTTAAAGTTTGACGGATGGGTATTTCATCACTAATGTGATAGATATCTTGTCAGCCTTATTCAAAGTGCATCAGAATATAATGCACTTGTAGAAAGGCAGATGGACTATCTGTCATGTTTGTGATAGAGTCCCATCTGCCAAACTCTAAATCATGGCCTTTTTCATTTTTTCAAATGTCGGTGGTTTTAAACTAAATATAGACAAATCTGAACTAACACCATTGAATACATATTGTTTAAAAACAATGGTCTAACTTGGGTTAATACTCAAATTAAATGTCTATGTGATTGATACTGTAGTTACATTGACAGAAATGTCAGCTTTTTTTCTATCTTGGTTGCGCAGAATTGACACATTTAAAATGATCTTTTCACCAATCATACATTTTTATTTACCATTGCTTCGTGTTAGAGTACCTCAAAGATTTTTAAAATAGTCAACAAGTTACACTCCAAATTCCTATTGTATGGTAAAAAAGCATTCTATTAACTGCCTAAACATAAAATATCTAAGATATTTTGTCAATTCTCCTGATTTCTCTAAATATTACTCCGCTTTTACTTTAAAACATATTTGGATTACCTTATGAGATGCCTGGACCAGACACAATTATAGATGGAAAATCTAGAACACGCTTTCTTCTATCATTTCTCTTTTAGAAATATGGTTTGTATGACACAAAACCCAGGTATCTATCACTGAGCATGGTTATTCACTCATGCTCCTTAGTGAAACCCCTAAGTTACAAAATTAGAATGTTATGCTATCTCCTCTATGGTACAATAATGAAATCATGAGTAATAATAAAATACTTTTTAGTGGGATTGGATGGCTATAGGTTCTGTTAGGTTAATCAACTCATCTATAATAAACAATTCCTTCAATTTCATGAGCTGCAACAAAAGTATAATTTGCCTGCCTCCTCTTACATAAATATAATTTACTCATTTTATCTATTGGGCAGGCAATGTATGTTGTGATACCCAAGTTGATGAGTCTCGCACTATTAAACACAATTTCTTTATGGATTTAAATGTCTTTTACATGTTTGAAAAGCTTAATACAAATTGTACTAATACATTCCAAAATAGGGCACAAATTGTTCTGGGAAAAGGAATTGGACTGTATTATTCCCGTTTTGATTTTGCAAAAGTTAGGCACAAGATTCACTGAAGTTCCTGTGCTGCCATCCTGACCCAAATATTATAATTGTACAATTGAATGTTGCTTCACACTAGATTATTTTGTACACCTAACACTTCTATTTTTTAATAGATTCTGTTTTATACCTAAAACTGTTCACAAAATGAAGGATCATCTGTGTGAACAGGAAGTGACACCCCTGCATTTCACATCATCAGTCTGCATAGGAAGTGACATCACTCGATTTCCCATCTTCCATCTGCACAAAAAGCGATGTCACCTGTTTCTTTCCATACCTGTCTTTAAAAGATGAAGCCAAGCAAGAGTACTTCATTTACCATCATTCATTCTCACAGGAAGTTACATCACTGGATTTTGCATCATCCATCTGTACAGGAAGTTACTGGCTCCCTACCAAAACTGTCTTTGAAAGAAGAGGCAAGCAAGAAGACTTCATTTTAAATCATCCATCTGAACAGGAAGAGACAGCACTGCATTTTCATTCATTCATCTGTACAGGAAGTGGCATCACTTCCTGCCTTCAAGGCATCCCATAGCCCATGTGCCTCCAGCAAAGGGCAGAGACAGGCAAGCCCATTGTCTGCTTAGGCCTTTTAGTATCAGGCAGGGCTGTGGGCCAGAAGCCCTGTTCCATTGAAACTTATAAGGTAAGATAAAATCAAATGCGTAACCCAGCACCCGGTACTGCCAATCCCCAATTTTACACCAAGATGTAGATGGCCTAGACACTCACATAGCTTTTACTCAACACATAGACTCAACCTCATGCACATCCCACTAACTGCCACACACCCTTCAAACTACAGAACACACATTTCCAAATCATTCTCATCAACCTCTCTCTGTAGTACTCCATGCACCAAACACCACAGACCTCATCATCTATCACAATCTTGAAGTCCTCATCATCACGGAAACAAGGCTCATGCCTGCATCTTCACATATACTATAAGTCTGTCTTCCCACAGGCTACAGCATCCATAGTGTGGACCACACACATAAGAAAGGAGGATGACTCACTGTCATTCATAAGTCCTCCTGGTCCTCCACACTAGGCAAACAAGTAACACTCAACTCCGCAGAGCTGCTGACATTCCATTTCCCATTCTCTGTAAGTCAGACAGTCACTTTCCATCTCACTAACTGGCCTCCTTGACAGAATAATGACTTCACTTCATGAATCCTCAGATCTTCTCAAAACCTCAGCTGTCCGATATGACCACACAACCCTCTTGGGTGAACTCAACCTCCCACACAGCACAAGCTAAAAAACCACAACAGGCAACCGCTGCACACTCATCAGTTCACTCAATGTGGTACAGCATGTCACACAACCAACACACTTCAAAGGCCGCATGCTTTACATTGCCTTCTCCACATCACTAGCAATACAACCCAAACCACCCATGCTCCTGGACTGGACCGACCACTTTGCCATCCTTATCTCCATGCTCAGCATCCTGCCAACAAGCAAATGTCAACACAGATGGAGAGACTAAACTTTCAGATCCTTCAAACACTTATCCAGAGAAAATCTAATACTTGAACTCATGTCTCACTGGATTAACTCCACATCCGATGCCAACATCAGTCTAAATTTCAATACTTGTTTGGAAAACTATGTGAACATCCATGCCTCAATTACAACATGCAAGTGCAAGGAAAAGTCTTCAGCACCTTGGTACACTAAAGACCTTGCTGGCAATAAACGGTCCATCTGCAGCAGAAAAGAAAATGGAAGAAAATTAGAACTCCTGAGGACTTTTAGATACTGAATTCCTTTCACACAACATGCAGACAGCTCATCATATTAGCCAAAGCAAAGCACTATGCCAACACCATCAGTGACGCTACTAACAGAAGCAGAACATTGTTGTTAGAAAATGGGTTTCTGGTTGGCAGAACCACAATCCTAGTCAGGGCAAGTCAGATACACACCATAAATTAACCTGTGCTCCCCCTCTTGTAGCTGGACACAGAGCAGGCAGGCTTGACTTAGGAGGCAATGTGTAAAGTATATGTGAAACACTTAAAACAGTAAAACAGTGAAAACACCGCACAAAAATAATCCTGGTTAGAAAGTTAAAGCTTCATTTATTGAACGGAACAAGACCAATACAAAAACAATCCTATAAGTTGAACCAGAGTAATGAATTTTTAAAGAATATCTTGAAATATAGTGTATAGAAACATAGCGTCAACCAGAGCCATCTGGTCATGCTTGACAGGGTCAAATCCAAATATTCAGGCCGAACGTGATGGACCAACTTTGGCCCACTGAAAAGTACTTTGTTGCGCCATCGACGGGCCGGATGCGTGGAGCAGAGGAGTCGATGCATCGTCGTCGATCCGGATGGATGTAGGCGATGCATCAGTTCCAAGCTGCACAATCCAAGATGCGTCAGCGGCTTTTTCTTAGTGATGTAGAAGATAGGTTGTCATTGAGCCACGCAGCCACTGATACAATGTCCTTATTTGCAGTAGCGATGAGTTGGTGTCGAGGAGAGATGCATCGGTTCCAACTGGCGCAACAACGGTGATGCGTGAATTTTACAGAAAACAGCTAGAAAACCCATTTACAAGGGCCCAGGACAAGATTGACACCACTTGGCAGGACAGGACTCACAGTTGGCAGAGTCCAGTGGCTGTTGCAGGGCTGTTGAAAGTCTTGATGTCCCTGAGACTTCAGACCAGGAGGCAAGCCAGCTAGCCATTGGAGTCAGTTTGGTTCTCGGGAAGTACAGATGCCGGTCCAGTCCGTCTCACTGCCAGGCAAGGAGGGCAACGGGCAGCATATCAGGCACAGCAAGGCAGGAGTCCAGTAGAGCCAGAAGAGTGACAGTCCTTTCAGCAGCACAGAAGTCCTGCCTGTCAGAATGTCCTCAGGTCCAGAGGTGCACTGAGTTGGTGGTATCAGGGGTCTATTGCTTATACCCAGTAGTGTCTTTGAAGTGAGAGAGACTTCAAAGAGAGACGTTTGAAGTTCACAAGGTCCCTGCCCATCCTGCCCTGGCTCCAGACTCACTACAGGGGGTATGCAGCCATTTGTGTGGGGACGGACACAGCCTAATCAGATCAAGTATCCTGGGACAAGATTCGGGGTATCACCCCTCATAAGCCAGGCTAGCTTGAGTCTAGTGGCGCAGTGAGCATGGGACCCACGTCTGGGCATACCCTTACCACTTAAGGCGTGAAAAGCAAAAAGAACAGATGATGGATGGAAGGCTGAACAATGTAAACATTTTTAGTAACTTTCTAAAAGTATCATTTTCAGACTTGCAACTTAAAATCCAACTTTACCATAAGTTGTGATTTTAAATTGTGAGTCCAGAAGCATCAAATTTGAAATGTCTATCTTTTCCCAATTAGAAATTACACTTATAAAATGTAATAAGGTAATCCCAATGTTAACCAATGGGAGAGATAGGCCTTGCCATAGTAAAAAATGAATCTAGGATTTTTTTACTACTTGGACATGTAAAACTCAAAAGTACATGTTCAACTTGTAAACACACTGCACCCTGCCCTCAGGGCTGGCTAGGGCCTACTTTAGGGGTAGCTTATATGTATTAAAAAGGAAGGTTTAGGTGTGGCAAGGGGGTTAACTTGGCAGGTCGACATGGCAGTTTAAACCTGCACACACAGGCTCTGCAGTGGCAGGCCTGAGACATGCTTAAAAGGCTACTTAAGTGGGCAGCACAATCAGTGCTGCAGGCCCACTAGTAGCATTTAATTTACAGGCCCTGGGCACATATAGTGCACTTTACAAGAAACTTATAAGTAAATTAAATAAGCAAATTGTGGATAAGCCAATGTTACTATGTTTTAAGCTGAGAGCACATGCACTTTAGCACTGGTTAGGAGTGGTAAAGAGTTGAGACTGAACTGCCAAGCCAGGTCCTCCATGGACAGGAAACAAGCATCCTGGGACTGGTTTTGTGGTACCATCCCTCATCAGCCAGGCTAGCTTCAATACAGTGGCACAGCAAGCAAGGGACACACATCTGGGCATAACCTTGGCCACTTAGGGCAAACATAACAAACACAACAAGATGATAGACAGAGTGTGGAAACGTTTCAACCACTCACCCCCAACCAAGAGATCTGAGCTTAATCCATTGTCCTTTTGCTGCAGGATGCTTGTTTCCGGTCAAGGGAGTACCTGGCCTGGCAGTTCAGGGGGTGAATGTTTGACATTGTTTCAGAATTCCGTCCATCAATTGTTCTTTTGTCATTTGTCACCCTGAGAGGGAAGGGTATGCACAGACTTGTGTCCCGTGCTCAATATGCCACTGGATCAAGGTAGCCTGGCTGATGACGGGTAATACTCTGAAACCAGTCCCAGGATGCTTGTTTCCAGTCCATGGAGGACCTGGCCTGGCAGTTCAGACTGAACTGTTCCCATGGGGAGCAGGGTCAAGACTGATTTGTATATGGCTGGGTATAAACTGGAATGGCATGGTGTGCAAAAAATTGATGGACTTATGCCCAGATCTCTGTACTGGGGATAAATGTTTGACATTGTTTCAGCATTTCGTCTATCAATTGTTCTTTATGCACTACTCACAGATAACAGCATCAAGATTCACCAACATGCAGATGATTCACAACTTTATTTGAAAGGCTCCTCTGCTTCAGACATCCAATGCCTCAAACCCTGCTAGCACATGATCCATACCTGGATGTCCAGCACCTGCCTGCAGCTCGATCCACCAAACACAGAATTCCTGTTATGTGCCAAGAACATTAAACATGATACAATACAAAGTGGTCCAATAACATGAATCTTGACAGCTCCGAACCCCAACTTTCATTGAATGCAAAGTCACTTTAATTCACCCTGAAGAACAACCCTCAAGGAATACAGTGCCCAAAAACTCAAAGATGGCCTGATACCAGCGTTTTCTTCTGAAGAAAATCAAACCATTTCTTCTAGAAAGCTGCAGAAAATGGCTTGAGAACTGCTGTATCTCAATGGTGGTAATGCCCTACTTCAAAGCCCCTGTGAGTCCATACTTGCACCTCTTAAGGGCATTCTACATGCCACAGCACATTTCATCCAGGATCTGAAGAAATATAATCACAAATTCCCTATCCTGACGGAACTCCTTTGGCTCCCCTTGCCGGTCCACAGCATCTTCAAAAACAGCTGCATAATTTGCAAAGCCATCACGATTATTACCCCCGCTTATCTTTCAGGCAATCCCTGGTGAATCTAACCCCACTTGCAGCCAGGAAACCATCAGGGTGCAGACAAAGAAGAGTGAATTTGGAAAACCAAGGCAGCAGGTCTTTTCTATCAATACACCCAGGATCTGGAACAACATCACCATATCAATAAGGACCGCCCCAATGCTGCTCCAATTTAGGAAATAGATGAAGACTCACCTTTTTAAAGAACTGTTAGATTTGGGGGTCTCTAGTTGGCAGAGGTATGTACCCTTGTCCAAATAGGGACCCTTGCGTCTAGTCAGGGAAAGTAGGTACACTCCCGAAATAACCCCTGCTCACCCTCTTGGTAGCTTGGCACGAGCAGACAGGCTTAGTTCAGAGGCAGTGTGTAAAGCATTTGTGAACACATACAGTAATCCAGTGACAACACTACAAATGGACACCACACAGGTTATATATTTATAAAAATAGGTATACTTTATATAGATTTATCACAAGACCATAAACGACAAAAATAATCCACAATACTGTTAAGAATACTTAGTTCTGATCAAAAAGGCTTAATTCAAGGTTCTGTGCGAGTCGGTAGCCTCCTCCGGCTACGGCGATGTCGAGAACAAACAGAGTCTAACAAATCCAGCTGACCGCGTCGAGACGGGCCAACACAGCGTAGACAGACTCGGTCACAGTACCTTTTACTTGAAGCGGCAGGCACGGGCGTGCGAGCCGGATGGCTGTCTCGCGTCGCGATGCAGAAGTGGAAGCGTTGCAGGACGCGTTGTCCCTCGATGCGGTGCAGGCAGCGGCTCGTTGACGTCGTCGAGACGGAGTCGGTGAGACCAGGGCCGTGCGTTGCAGGGCGAGACGGTGCTTCGATGCGGTGCTGGCAGGTTGCGGTGCGGCGACGGAGCCGGATTCAGGAGCTGGCGTCGATCAGTCCGGACAGCGGTGCGAGTCGGGCGGTGCGGTCGCAAAGCGTGCGAGCGGTGCCCAACTCCGGTGCGGTCACAGGACTCGAACTCAGCAGCAGTGACCGTGTCGGTCGGACCAGTTCGATTCGGCGTAGCGAAGCGTTGCAGGACGCGTTGTCCCTCGATGCGGTGCAGGCAGCGGCTCGTTGACGGAGTCGGTGAGACCAGGGCCGTGCGTTGCAGGGCGAGACGGTGCTTCGATGCGGTGCTTGCAGGACACCGAGTCGGTCGTGAGAGTCGGTCACAGCTCCCTACCTCTGTAGCCACTGAAACAGAGTTTCCAGCAGCAATTCACAAAGGGGGTGAAGTCCAATGGTCCTGGGACTTCGGTCAGGGGCAAGCTCTCTTCCAAGCCCTTGGAGATCCTTCACAAGTTGATGAAAGTCACAGCAAAGCAAAAGTTCCTTTCTCCTCTCTTTGGCAGTCAGGCAAACCACTGCAGGCCAATCCCCCAAGCAGCACTTCAGGCTTAGGGATAGTTTCTCCTCAGTTTCTTCTTGGTTCCGCTCCTCAGTAAAGGTTTCTTCTTGTTCCCAAAAGTGATCTAATCTTCCTGGGGTCTGGGTGCCCCTCTTATACCCTGATTCTCTTTGTTCTCTGGAGGCAGAGAGGCCTCTGCCTAGTCCAAAACCAGTTCTGGTCAGTCCTGGAGCACTTTGTTTTTCTGACTCCTTCTTTCCTTTCAGAATGTGGGGCAGAGTGCTCAGCCGCCCGGCAGGAGGTGGAGCCAGCATTGTGGAAGGCAGGCACAGCCCTATTCAGACCCAGGTGCAACTCCTCCCTCCACTCTGGATGCAGATCTTTCTATTCAGCCCTGCGCTGACTCACCCTGTCTCCGGTAGCCACCCCCAGCCCCTGTCACTCAATCTCCAGACAAGGAATACACAACCTAGCAGAGGCAGGCTTGGACAGTTAGGCAAGAAAATACCCACTTTCTAAAAGAGGTATTTTCGAACACAGAATGTTAAAACCAACTTCACTAAAAGATGTATTTTATCATCCTGAGTTCAGGCATACTAAATTCGTTTTTCTACCAGGTTCCCTGGGTCAGTTCTGACTATAAGGTGTAATAGTCAGTCTGCCCATTCTGGCCTATGGGGAGCAGGTAGCCTTGCAATAGTGAAAACGAAAATGGCTGTAATTCACTATTAGGACATGCCACACACACCAGGGCATGTCCTACCTTATACTTACAATGCACCCTGCCCTAGGGCCTACTTTAGGGGTGACCAACATGCAGTAAAGGGAAGGTTTAGGGACTGGTAAGTGGGTGTACTCACCAAGTCGACATGGCAGCCCGAGGCTGCACACAGGCTCTGCGATGGCAGGCCCGAGACATATTTTACAGGCCGCTTCTGTGGGTGGCACAACCAGTGCTGCGAGCCCACCAGCGGCATTGGATTTACAAGCCCTGGGCACACTGAGTGCACTGTACTAGGGACTGACAAGTAAACCAATCATCCAATCATGGAGTCACTAATACATGTATCAATTAACGATAGGGAGCACTTGCACTTTGGCACTGATTAGCAGCGGCAAAGTGCCCATGAGCATCTAGTCCAGCAAAAACATATCGGCAACCGTGGAGGCATTATGAAAAAATGGAAGGGAGACCCACGCCAAGGATGCCAGGTCTAACACGTGTCCCCTCCAGCTGAAATGTGGGGAGAACTATCCTACCCCTAGGGAGTTCTCATCGCTAAGGCGGAAAAATCTGGACAGTCCATCAGCATTGGCGTGTTCTGTACCAGGGCGGTGTTCCACCGTAAAGTCCATCCCCTGTAGGAAATGGACCACCTCAACAGCTTTGGATTCTCACCCTCATCTGCATCAACCATCTGAGGGGCCTGTGGTCTGTCTGAACCCGGAAGTGAGTCCCAAACAGGTATGGTCTCAGCTTCTTCAGTGCCCAGACCACAGCAAATGCCTCACGCTCGATAGCACTCCATCTCTGTTCCCGGGAAGTAACCTCCTACTGATGAAGGCTACAGGTTGGTCTAGGCCCTCCTCATTGATCTGTGATAGAACAGCCCCTACACCATGCTCTGAAGCGTCGGTCTGAACAATGAACTCATTGGAGAAGTTGGGTGCCTGGAGCACAGGCGCCGTGCACATGGCAGTCTTCAAGGTGTCAAAAGCTTTTTGACAGGCGTCAGTCCAAATCACTTTCCTGGGCTGCTTCTTGGAAGTCAGCTCGGTCAAGGGGGCAACAATGCTGCCATACCCCTTGACGAATCTCCGGTAATACCCGGTGAGTCCTAGGAAGGCTCTCACCTCTGTCTGGGTCTTGGGGGCTCCCAAGCCAGAATGGTATCAATTTTCGGTTGGAGGGGCGCCACCTGGCCGCTCCCAACCTGGTGTCCCAAGTACACCACAGAACCCTGCCCAATCTGGCACTTACTCGCCTTGATTGTGAGGCCTGCCCTCCGCAGCGCCATCAACACTTCCCAGAGGTGGCGCAGATGCTCTTCCCAACGGGCACTGAACACTGCGATGTCATCCAGGTAGGCGGCACTGAAATCCTCCAGTCCAACCAACACCTGGTTGACCAACCTCTGAAAGGTGGCAGGGGCATTCTTCATCCCAAAGGGCATCACCCGGAACTGGTAGTGCCCATCTGGTGTGGAGAATGCTGACCTCTCTTTGCCCCATCAGTCAAGGCGATCTGCCAGTATCCAGACGTTAAGTCAAACGTGCTGAGGTACCGCGCAGCCCCTAACCGATCTATGAGCTCATCAGCTCTGGGGATGGGGTGGGCGTCAGTCCTGGTGACGGAATTGAGTCCCCTGTAGTCCACACAGAACCGGAGTTCTGGTGTGGCACCAGGCGCGGCAGCTTTTGGAACCAAGACCACGGGGCTGGCCCAAGGGCTGTTAGAGGACTCAATCACCCCTAGCGCAAACATCTTGGAGACCTCCTCCTTGATGCAGGCTCTGACCCTGTCAGTCACCCTGTAAGCCTTGTGCTTCACAGGAAGACTGTCCCCAGTGTCCACATCATGGACGCACCAATGAGTGACACTGGGAACCAGGGAGAACAGGTCAGGGAACTGTCCCAACAAGTGGCGACAGTCACCCTGCTGCTCAGGTGTCAGGGAGGTAGAGAGGTTTACTCCTCCACTGATCCATCTTGCTCTCGGGCTGACAGGAGGTCAGGAAGAGGCTCGGTCTCCTCCTCCATTCCATCATCTGTCGCTAAGAGCATGCCCACTTGGGACCTCTCCAAGTGGGGCTTCAGGCGGTTCACATGCAGGACCCGCAAGGGGTTCCTGGGAGACTGCAAGTCCACCAAATAGGTAACTGGACTCTTGCGCTCCACCACCGTAAAAGGGCCGGTCCACCTGTCCTGGAGCGCACAGGGCTCCACAGGGGCCATGACCCACACTTTCTGACCAGGCTGAAGCTCTACCAGAGTGGCATTCTGGTCGTACTCACCGCTTCATCTCCTCCTGGCTGGCTTCCAGATTTGCCTCAGCAAGCTCTCTGAAACGCCTAGTCTGGTTCCTGAAGGCCAGCATGTAACTGTATACATCCTGGGGAGGTTTCCTGGGAGATTGCTCCCAGCCTTCCTTGACCAAACTCAGAGGTCCTCGCACCGGGTGTCCATAGAGGAGCTCAAAGGGACTGAACCCTAGAGACTTCTGTGGCACCTCCCGGTATGCAAACAACAGGCATGGTAAGAGGACGTCCCATTTACGCCTCATGGGTTCTTCCAGACCCATAATCATGCCTCTTGAGGGTCCGGTTGAATCTCTCAACCAGACCATTTCCTTGAGGGTGGTAAGGAGTGGTGAACTTGTAAGTTACACCGCACTCCTGCCACAGGGACTTCATGTACTTAGACACGAAGTTGGTACCTCTGTCAGACACCACCTCTTGAGGGAATCCCACACGTGAGAAAATTCCCATCAGTGCCCGTCCCACCACGGGGGCCGTCACTGTCCTCAGAGGGATGGCTTCAGGGTACCGGGTGGCATGGTCCACCAAGACCAGGATAAACCTGTTGCCCATGGCTGTCTTGGGGTCCAGTGGCCCCACAATGTCAATACCCACCCGTTCAAAGGGGGTGCTGACCACAGGGAATGGCTGGAGAGGAGCCTTGTGCTTCCTCCCACTTTTTCCACTTGCCTGGCAAGTCTGGCATGTCCTGCAGTGAGTGGCGGCACTCCTGCGCATCTGGGGCCAATAGAAATGGGTAACAAGCCTGTCAAAGGTCTTGTCCTGCCCCAGATGTCCCGCTAATGGTACATCATGAGCCAACCCCAGTAGGAAGGCTCTGAAGCGCTGGGGTACCACCAGCACACGGGCTGACCCAGGCTCAGCAACCTTAGGCTCTGAATACAGGAGACCATTCTCCCAGTAAACCCAATGTGATCCAGACTGATCACCTGCTGCCTGGTCTGTGGCCTGTTGCCTCAGACCCACGAGAGAAGGGCATGTGTTCTGCTCCTTGCAGAACTCTTCCCTGGAGGGTCCTCCTTCTTGCTGCCAATGGGTCAGCTCAGGTAGGTCCCCAGTTCAGCTACCTGTTCCCCTGTAGGCTCCAGGGCATCCCCCTCAGGGTCTGCCTCCTCCTGGACCGTGGGAACCTCGGGGCCGGTTTCCCGCGCCCCCTGCCTCCTCTCTCTCCGGCAGGCACCTGGGCCTCCCTCTCAGGCTCCAGGTCCTCTTGAACACCTTTAGCTGCCATTGACCGGGTGGTCACACATGCCCAATCAGGCAAGCCCAACATTTCTAAATGCGCACTCCGCTCCACCTTAGCCCAAGGTGAGCTCTCCAAATCGTTCCCTAACAAACAGTCAACAGGCATGGCTGGCCTCACAGCTACTTGAAGAGTACCCGAGACCCCCCACTCAAAGGGAACCTGAGCCACCTTGCAGTGACTCTCTGTGTTGTCAGCGGCAACAACCGGATAGAATGCATCAGGGATAACCTGCTCTTTAGACACCAGGTGACACTTGACAGCGGTCACACTGGCTCCTGTGTCTCTCAGAGCCTCCACCCTATGGCCATTGATGGTCACCCACTGCCTGTATTTCTTAGTGTTCTCAGGCAGCGGGGTCCTAGGGACCATCTCAGAGTCTCCTAATGAGACAAGGGAAAACACTGTGGGATCCCCCCACCTTGGGCACCCAACTCCTCCCCCAGGGCTACACTAGCCAACTGCCGGGGGACTGCACTGGTGGGTGCTGGTTTTCCATGCAAAGGGCAACGAGGATCGTTTGCCTTGTGGCCAGGGGCGCCACACTTGTAACATACCAGTGGTCCCTGGTGAACAGGGGGCCTGTCAGGGCCACTGGCTTCTTCTCAGGGGAGGCTGGGAACCTTTCCCTTGGTTCCCTTGGGGTCTACTTTGGGGCCCTTTATGGAACTCCTTCTGTTTACCCTTGTCCCCCCACTCTTCTGCTGGGGACCCTGCCCACCCTTGGCGGAGTCTCCCACGTGACCCTTGTGGACCCGGGTACTCACCCAGCGGTCCGCTCTCCTCAGCAAGCTGCCTAGGGTTAGTCAGCTTACTATCAATCAGGTGCTGGCGTAGCTCAGGAAAACAATTACCGGACAAGTGCTCCCAGGCAATCAAATCAAAGAGCGCCTGAAAATCAGTCGCTTTGCTACCCTTTACCCAACCATCCAAGGCTCTGCAAAAGAAGGTCACATATTCAACCCAGGTACTGCTTTCAATCTTACTACAGTTCCTGAACCTTTGCCTATAAAGCTCAGGGGTCAAACCATATCTAGTCATTAAGGCATCCTTCATGTGGCTGTACGAATTATAGACTTCAGAGGGCAAATCCAACAAGGTATCCCGCCCTTCACTGAGGAACCGTCCCCACAACCCCGCTCCCCAATCCTTCTCAGGGACCCGGTGGGAAGACATGGCTACCTCATAGGCTTTGAACCACTGCCCTATGTCGTCATTTTTAAAAAACTCCTTCACCACATCTTTGGGAATATACACCCTAGCTTCAACAGGCACAGGCGGTACACTGCCACCAGAGGGAGTAATCTCTAAGCTCTTGGCCTTCAATTCCAACTCCCTCAAAACTTTCTCATGTTCAAACTGCATTTTCTTTTCCTCTAGGGCTAATTTCCTTGTTTGCATTTCGAATTCTAACTGCTTATTCAGCTTGAGTTTGGTCAGCTCCATTTCGTGCACCCTACTCTCTTTCCTGTCCTCCAACTCCTCTGGAGACAGTCCTCTGGCAGAAACACTGCTACCTACTGGGGAAGGTGGTCTTCTAGCCCCTAGACCCAATAGCCCCTCCAGCTGCCCTTCTGCATTCTCAGCCCCTCCACAGGGGCACTCCTTGATTCGACCCAGGCCCTCAGCGCCTTTTGGAGGTCCTCCTTCCTGGAGATCCCGGTCATGGACACTTTAAACTTTTTGCAGAATTGCTTGAGCTGCTTAAGGGTGTAGCATTCTAGCCTCTCTTCTTCCCAATCACATTCCACAGAGGCTACTGATGCTGGTTTCTCCATAGTGACTGAACTTGGCATTTGCAAAAATAGGAAATCCCAGAAAAATGCTATTAAAGTATGTGGTTGCGTTTTGGTCTGCACTCACTAAGTAGTGTTCACCAATCACTGTACATGAGTCACAAATGCAAGTCCAGAATCCTCACCGCTGACCACCAATGTTAGATTTGGGGGTCTCTAGTTGGCAGAGGTATGTACCCTTGTCCAAATAGGGACCCTTGCGTCTAGTCAGGGAAAGTAGGTACACTCCCGAAATAACCCCTGCTCACCCTCTTGGTAGCTTGGCACGAGCAGACAGGCTTAGTTCAGAGGCAGTGTGTAAAGCATTTGTGAACACATACAGTAATCCAGTGACAACACTACAAATGGACACCACACAGGTTATATATTTATAAAAATAGGTATACTTTATATAGATTTATCACAAGACCATAAACGACAAAAATAATCCACAATACTGTTAAGAATACTTAGTTCTGATCAAAAAGGCTTAATTCAAGGTTCTGTGCGAGTCGGTAGCCTCCTCCGGCTACGGCGATGTCGAGAACAAACAGAGTCTAACAAATCCAGCTGACCGCGTCGAGACGGGCCAACACAGCGTAGACAGACTCGGTCACAGTACCTTTACTTGAAGCGGCAGGCACGGGCGTGCGAGCCGGATGGCTGTTCGTCGCGATGCAGAAGTGGAAGCGTTGCAGGACGCGTTGTCCCTCGATGCGGTGCAGGCAGCGGCTCGTTGACGTCGTCGAGACGGAGTCGGTGAGACCAGGGCCGTGCGTTGCAGGGCGAGACGGTGCTTCGATGCGGTGCTGGCAGGTTGCGGTGCGGCGACGGAGCCGGATTCAGGAGCTGGCGTCGATCAGTCCGGACAGCGGTGCGAGTCGGGCGGTGCGTCGCAAAGCGTGCGAGCGGTGCCCAACTCCGGTGCGGTCACAGGACTCGAACTCAGCAGCAGTGACCGTGTCGGTCGGACCAGTTCGATTCGGGCGTAGCGAAGCGTTGCAGGACGCGTTGTCCCTCGATGCGGTGCAGGCAGCGGCTCGTTGACGGAGTCGGTGAGACCAGGGCCGTGCGTTGCAGGGCGAGACGGTGCTTCGATGCGGTGCTTGCAGGACACCGAGTCGGTCGTGAGAGTCGGTCACAGCTCCCTACCTCTGTAGCCACTGAAACAGAGTTTCCAGCAGCAATTCACAAAGGGGTGAAGTCCAATGGTCCTGGGACTTCGGTCAGGGGGCAAGCTCTCTTCCAAGCCCTTGGAGATCCTTCACAAGTTGATGAAAGTCACAGCAAAGCAAAAGTTCCTTTCTCCTCTCTTTGGCAGTCAGGCAAACCACTGCAGGCCAATCCCCCAAGCAGCACTTCAGGCTTAGGGATAGTTTCTCCTCAGTTTCTTCTTGGTTCCGCTCCTCAGTAAAGGTTTCTTCTTGTTCCCAAAAGTGATCTAATCTTCCTGGGGTCTGGGTGCCCCTCTTATACCCTGATTCTCTTTGTTCTCTGGAGGCAGAGAGGCCTCTGCCTAGTCCAAAACCAGTTCTGGTCAGTCCTGGAGCACTTTGTTTTTCTGACTCCTTCTTTCCTTTCAGAATGTGGGGCAGAGTGCTCAGCCGCCCGGCAGGAGGTGGAGCCAGCATTGTGGAAGGCAGGCACAGCCCTATTCAGACCCAGGTGCAACTCCTCCCTCCACTCTGGATGCAGATCTTTCTATTCAGCCCTGCGCTGACTCACCCTGTCTCCGGTAGCCACCCCCAGCCCCTGTCACTCAATCTCCAGACAAGGAATACACAACCTAGCAGAGGCAGGCTTGGACAGTTAGGCAAGAAAATACCCACTTTCTAAAAGAGGTATTTTCGAACACAGAATGTTAAAACCAACTTCACTAAAAGATGTATTTTATCATCCTGAGTTCAGGCATACTAAATTCGTTTTTCTACCAGGTTCCCTGGGTCAGTTCTGACTATAAGGTGTAATAGTCAGTCTGCCCATTCTGGCCTATGGGGAGCAGGTAGCCTTGCAATAGTGAAAACGAAAATGGCTGTAATTCACTATTAGGACATGCCACACACACCAGGGCATGTCCTACCTTATACTTACAATGCACCCTGCCCTAGGGCCTACTTTAGGGGTGACCAACATGCAGTAAAGGGAAGGTTTAGGGACTGGTAAGTGGGTGTACTCACCAAGTCGACATGGCAGCCCGAGGCTGCACACAGGCTCTGCGATGGCAGGCCCGAGACATATTTTACAGGCCGCTTCTGTGGGTGGCACAACCAGTGCTGCGAGCCCACCAGCGGCATTGGATTTACAAGCCCTGGGCACACTGAGTGCACTGTACTAGGGACTGACAAGTAAACCAATCATCCAATCATGGAGTCACTAATACATGTATCAATTAACGATAGGGAGCACTTGCACTTTGGCACTGATTAGCAGCGGCAAAGTGCCCATGAGCATCTAGTCCAGCAAAAACATATCGGCAACCGTGGAGGCATTATGAAAAAATGGAAGGGAGACCCACGCCAAGGATGCCAGGTCTAACAAGAACACTGCATCATAAAGCATTAACCGTCCACACCCCAACTTCCTCTCCTCTTACTTATTGACTGTATGCTTGTCTTTGAAGATGTGCAGCGTTTCAATGCATTTTGGCGAAGTTTGCGCAATAGAAATACTATACACATTTATACATGCATACAAAGATTTAGTAATGCAAAATGATAGTCCTGATTAATTAAAAATATTGATTTTTTTTGCATATGTTTTTTAATTGTCCTTTTGTTAGACCTTTTTGGATATAGGTTGGAAATAAACTAACAGAAGTAGACTCTGCTCCCACACTTTTTAACAAAATCTGTATTTTTTTCGTTAGGAAATAGTGAAAACCTTTCTCTCTGCCACATGCAGGGTAAAGTGGTTAACCTTTTGATTGTTATTGCATTAGAGATTATAATGTCTAATTGGAAAACTACTAATTATATTTCTTTCAAGACAGGTTCTAATCTGGTCTGCCCCATCCAAACATTAATTAGAACTCATACCCATCTGTACAATTGGCTATCAAAAGGGATCTATTAAGGTTACCCTTGACTTCTCATTTATCAAAATCTGGAATTGACGCTTCTAATGTTTGTCAGGTTTTGAAATCTCTCTAATTATTAATACTTTATTTTACCATATTAATGTTATATCTTTATGTCATTTTGTAGGTTCTAAGCCTGATATTAATGGTTTGTTATTATCAGGTTTCCAGAGCTGTAGACTCATTGAAAATGTCCCCGAAAACCTATGCTGGTGAGCGAAGAGGAACTTGCCACCGGACATAGGACTTGGGAGAGAAAGAGGGAAGGGAGTGAGAGAGAAATCTTGGAATGGCATTTACAGTCCTTAAAGGTTTGTCAGTTTCAAGGGGCGGTGCCACTCTTTTTAGATATTACAGAAGGGTGTAGATCTAGACCCGGAGACCTATAAGTGATCGAAAACCCAGAAAAAGTGTAACTTCTGCTACACTACAGTTCAAGGTCTAGTTTTGCAATCCTTCATAACATCCACTGGAGCATTCTCCATCATCTCCAGCCTCTTTGCACCTACTGTTTCCCCTGAATCCTCACAGTACCTCCCCCACTGAAGAACTCCCTCTGAAGTACAGAATTGTGACAGATAATAAAGGACGTTGTTTGTGAAACCT
Source organism: Calotriton arnoldi (assembly GCA_963921515.1). NCBI lineage: Eukaryota > Metazoa > Chordata > Amphibia > Caudata > Salamandridae > Calotriton > Calotriton arnoldi. The sequence continues at coordinate 829,007 of CAWUFW010005306.1, read as the reverse complement.
CTTTACTAATCTTTCAGCGTATATGAAGTCTTCCAACTCCCGAGAACTTTCTGGCACATCATAATCCTTCCAGGCCATTACGTATTGCAATTAGCAATGGAACATACACAAATCAATAATCTCTTCATCTCTCGTTTTCAGGGGACCGACTACTAGTGGTGCTGGATGTTAACTAGGAGCCTTAGAAATGGCTGGTTTTACTCATATCACATGGATAACAGGATGTTTCTGCCACTGTAAAGGAAGTGCTAACTGGACTGTATATTTTTCTATCTTTCTTGTTATCTGAAATGGGCCTTCAAACTTTCCAAATTAAGAAACTTGATTGATGAATACTCATGTTAATTTAACTACTGTGGAAAGTTTCTTTAAGGGCATACAGTGTCCCATCTTCATGAAATAGTCTATCACAACTAAAAATGTAGGGGGATATTCACAAGGACTTATCTCCGATTTATCTCCACCTTAACTCATCAAAAGTGGAGATAGATTTAAAACCCCATTCACAAGCGGGTGCAAACTGCCGACATCGCAGTATTCCCGCGATAACTGCCCCAAAACTTAACACCACGGTGGACACCACCAACTAACCCTAATGAGATGCAGAGTAGGCGTTCCCGTGCAAAAACACACGAAAAACCCACAACACCACTTTCACAACGAACTGCCAGATCTTTTTTGCGAACCAAAAACAGGCGATAAGCCGCCGTAGCACCAGGGAATTAACACCTGCCTTTTGCTGGTGTAAAGCAGGACGACTACCTGCAGCATGAAAGGGAGCCCAGCCAAGAGCCACATCTGAAGACCCACAGATGCCATGGAGACAATGATCATGCAGGCCCGATACCCATGAGGGCCACAACACCCACCACCACCCCCCAACCCCCCGACATACACATACCGTGCACGACACAAGAGCCACAAAAAGCGCCAGATGACGCACATTGATAAAAAATAACACACATGTGTGGCCAGAAGAACAAGAAACAGTCACACAGCACTGAAGTAACAACCAAAAACTTTATTGAAATACAACACAAAACACCAATGCGGAAGACTCCTGTCGGGTCCGTCCGGGACAATCTCGATGTCACAGCCTGGAAAATAAAGCACCAAATCAGAACGTGTGCCATGCGCACATCAAAGGAGCGAGACACAGAGAAATAGAGAATGAAAGAAAGGCAGAGAGAGAAGGAAAGGAAGGGAGAGAGAGAGAGAGTGATAGAGGGAAGGAAGGGAGAGAGAGAGAGACACTACCGCCCCTGTGCACCCAGGCCCCACTGTTCACCTGCTGCCACCGGTGTCTCCAACCACGTGCCGGGATACACTACAAGCCACCAGGTCTGCAACCTGCAATCGAGGCCAGAGTCAATCATGGCAGAGTCCATCACACAGCACAGGGCAACAACGCCTGTCCGTCCCTGCGCACGCATGCAGCCGCACCCCACCCCCTCCCGCCGGCCAGCGCTGGCTGTCTGCACTTGCGCACCCCGGGCCCACTGCTCACCTGCCGCCAACGGTGTGTTCACCAGTGGGCACACCACGTGCCCGTGCAAGCTCCAGGCCCCGGTCCTGCCACCATGGCATGGTCCACATCATGCGGAGCCGCCCCGCGGCACAGCAGGTCCCACACATGACGCTGAGTCCTGAGGCATCAATGGCAGAGACCACATCAGTGCACACGTCATCATCGCAGGCTGCACTCCCGCACAGCTATTTCGGTGCCACTAACCCTGTGCAACCCCAGTCAGCGCCACGTGGTGGTAGGCCCGTGACGGCCGCAAGGCTTCGGGTGCCACTAACCCTGTGCAACCCCAGTCAGTGCCACGTGGTGGTAGGCCCATGACGGCCGCAAGGCTTCGGGTGCCACTAACCCTGTGCAACCCCAGTCAGCGCCACGTGGTGGTAGGCCCGTGACAGCCGCAAGGCTTCGGGTGCGACCAACCCTGTGCGCCACAAATCATGGGCCCTTTATGATTGAGAACCGTGGAGCGTCCGTCATCCAGTCACCACCGGCAGTGGGGAATGTGACGTTGCCGGCCCCTTATATTGGCGGGGTCACATGGCCTGTGACGCCTGTGCCGGATGGGTGTGGTGTGTGTGCAAACCTGCCCTCAGGGAGTGGCTGTGGCATGCTGACAACTAGACCAGTGACCTGCATACCACCAGCGTGTTCGCCTGCGACATGTAGCTATGTGGGCCCCCCTCGGAGCATAAGCGGAGTGGTCTGGCCTGGCGTACGCCGGACCAGCGCAGGGCTTGCAACAATGACTCGGGGGCTCAGGGCGTGGTTCAGTCCATGTCCGGACAAGGAAGTGACAAATGCGTGTGTCCCTGTTGTAGTGTCCACGGCAAGCGGAACACAATAGGCAATGTGGCACACTGTGACTGGCATCCCACTAGATGAGCATCATTGACGTGAGGGAAATCACTGTCCCTACATTCATCCACACATTCATACATGAACGATGAAGGACATGACACCGCAGTGCGTTTATGGATGTTTATTGCACATCCGGTGGAGTATTGCAGCTGGAGCAGTACAGGTCCATGCCAAGCACACTACACAATATGGGCCCGTGGAGGGCCAGCCAGAGTCCATCCGGGGATGACAAGTACTGCGGAAGAGGAAGGGTACAGTCCGCAGTCTGGTCGCCGTGTCATTGGTCATCGAACAGGATATGGCAGTCCATGTCGTGGGCCAAGGTGAGTGCAGCGGAGTGTATCAGGGGTCAGTGGCAGGTCATGGGGCCATGTGCGGCACCAAGCAGAAACAGGCAAGGTGGCGGACATGAATGCTAGTGCCTCCTACTAAACTCAATCCCATCCACGTCCTCATCCTCGGATGTGTGCTCTGCCCCACCTGTGGGTGTTGCAGTACCGGCTGCTGCACTGTGTGCCACTGACACATCAGGGGCCTGAGGAGGATTGTCGGCCGCACTGTGTGGCAGTGACACATCAGGTGCCAGAGTGGATACGCCTGCCGCACTGTGAGGCACTGACACACCAGGGGGCGGAGTTGTGGATGGTGAGAGGGCAGCATCATTCATCATCGCCACGCCTTGTGGCAGCAATGCCATGATGAGGACATGCAGGGCCTGGTAGATGCCAGCTACATTTCGCTGATGTGCAGCAGTGGCTGCCATCCTTTCCGCCTCCATCCGCACCATGTCCTCCATGAGCCTCCGCATGTGTGCCAGCTCACGGCTGGAATCGCTGGAGCCACTCTGAGCGGACAGGTGTTCTTGTCTCCGAATCAGGACTCCAGCGATGTCAGTCATGGCTCGTTGGAGACCATGGAGCGGGCCGTGGGTGTCCGTTAGGGACTGGAGCTGGTCCCTGATGGGACCTAGACACCCATGGATGGCGTCCAGTTTGGTAGCCATGAGGTTGAACCCCACCCGCACCTGCTCAGCCGTCTCCCTCTGGCCCTCCAGCACACGGCGTTGGAAGGCCATGTGTTGTTCCTGGGGGTCTTGGGAGACAGCCGGGGTTGTGGGTGCCTCCTGCTGGGTGGTTTGTGGAGTGGGTGGGATCTCCTCGATGCAGCTGGGCTGCCCTGGTCCTGGAGGTGCTTGGCGGATGAGCTCAATGATGTCTTGGAGGGCTTGGGTGTCGATGCTGGTGCTGTCCTCCTCGTCATCAGTGAAGAGTGGCTGGGACTGCTCTGCAGGAGGTGTTGACGGTGCCCCTGCAATGTGAAGGGGAGATGGTGTATTACAATGTGTCCACATGTATGTAGCCGCATGGTACAGGTTCACATTCAGACAGCATGGCATTGTACATTGTGACAGTCTATGGCTCAGGGCCATGATCCAGAATCATTGTGGGTGTGCACTGTGCCCTGCTTGATTGTGCATGTGTGCCATTGTGGCCATCTCCCCCTGTCCCCCCAGTACCTGGTGGTCACTCACCCTGTTGCGGTTGTGTTGTGTCCTGTCGAGCAGTGTCCGGTCTCCCGACTCCTGCCACGGTCTCCACACTGATGACTGTCGACACCAGCTCCTCCATGTCATCCAGCTCCTGCTGTGGCGCAGGCCTCCCACCTCCAGGCTGCATTGCTGCCTTCTGGTTGGCTGCGAGTTTCTCCTTGGTCTTGTGCTTGATGTCATTCCATCGCCTCTTGACCTCGTCCATTGACCTCCTGTACTCTCCGACAGCGTTCACCTTGTCCACGATGGCCCGCCATAATCCATTTCTGGTGCCCAATGACACATTGGAGGCGATGAACAGTTGTTGATGGTGTTCTATCACCTCCGTGACCAGGATCCGATTCTCCTGCGGACTGTACTTCGTCTTCCTCTTCTTCTTGCCCTTCCCTGTTACCATGGTCCCGGGCTGGTCGTCCGGGGTACTTGTGGGGTTGCGCTCGTCCTCTGCGCCTGCTCCGGCTGCCTCCATGGTGCTTGGGTGTTGGTCATTTTGTGTTTGTGTGTTTTTTCTCCTTTTGTAGTGATTTTCCCACCTGCCGGGTATGTATGGCAGGCCTGGCGCTGCTTATCGCTGATTTCCTCATCACGATTGGGCTCTTCGCACGTTTTTTGGTGTTGGGGTTTGTGTTTTTATCGCCGTCGAGGTGGTTGTATCGCGGACATTGTCCGCGGTTTCAGGAGACTATCGCATGGTACCGCCGTGTTGTGAATTCCACGTTAACACGGGGTTATTTTCCGGCGATGGACTGCGATGTGTAAAGTTGCGTTAACATTTTTTGGTGATATTTAGCACACGTTCTTGTGAATATCCCCCGTAGTGTGGCCCAGAGATGGAGGCAACTCAATGATAAAATTCATAGAGATCATGTTCCATGGCTAATGTGGCATACCAAATGCTTGCAATACTCCAGCTGCTGACAATTGGGATGTGTTGGCTTTGGAATAGACAGTGTAATTCATTGTGCACTCTTTATCAGGAGATTTCATCTTTATAAACCAGGGGGCTTATTTATGAGATTTTGGCGCAGCGCAGCACAAACGCCAAAGTGAAAGGGCAGGAATGCACCATATTTCAGCAATACGGTACATTCCAGTCCTTTCTACCTGCACTGGCACCATTTTGGCAGCCTAGCGCCAATGTAAGCACGCTTGCACCATGGTTCAAGGGTGCCTCCGTTGCATGCAGGATTGTTTTAGTGCAGGAGAGGGCACCTTCCTGCACAAAAACAATCCTAAGAGACATGTTACTCTTTCTATGTGTGTTGCAGAATGCAGCACACATGGAAACAAGAAAAAACTAGGAGAAATGAACATGTTACGCCTCACCGCAGGAGGCGTATGGATTTGGTGCATCCCCAGGTTTACGTCATCTTGTAAATCTGGGGCAGCGTCAAATTTCATGGGTGCTGCATGGCAAAACCCACCGCAACACCCATGGAATGCCTGCCTCCAGGGCACAGAGTAAGGCGACGCATTGATTTGTACTGCATTGCTTACTCATGATTTATGAGGCCACTCAAAGCGAAGCAGGATAGCTTTGGGTGGCTTTATAAATCGAAATGAGAGTCTGGGTCATGCATGTACTACTTTACGTGGTGCAAAAGTGACGCAGGGCTCTCATAAATAAGCCCACAAAAGTCTCTGACTGTTTTTTCCTGCATATTCCTCTGTACAGGAGCCGAAGATTTGTGACACCATTTTAAAATCCGGATCTGTATGGTCTTGCAGGTATTGTACAATGGTTCTTCATAATACAGCAAGCCATCTTTCAGGGTTCTAAAATGAGGTTCTTTTTCCACTCATTGTTGCTGAGATACATTCTGCAGTGATTGTCAAACCAAGTCCAAGATATTTTGTGAACAAGATGTAGAGAGAGCCAAAATATAAGAGGCCTCATATTTGCTTCCATCCTCTGGATGCTTCTTTTGTGGTAGGGAATCATCCTTTCTGTGTTGAATGGCAGGATATGTGATGATATAGTCGAAACGAGAACAAATATTAATGTCCACCTGGCAAGACAAGCTATATTATATTTCACACAGGTCAGACACAGAAGATTTTTATGAACAGTCCAGACAGTGATTTTATGCTGTGTCTCTCCCAACAGATGTCTCCAATTGGTAAAGGCTCCTTTGAGGCATAGAATCACTCTATCATATATGGAGTAATTCTTCCCAGTATATGTCATAGTTCTGGAGTAATAGGCTACAGGGTGTAACTCACCTGTTTTGATATCTCTCTGGACAGATGTCTGCCCTGGTGTTGAGTAAGTGTTTTCTCAATGTAATAAATACTTTCTTTACATCGCTTCTATGTTTCTCCAAAGTTGAAAAAATATAATCGAGGTAAATTACCATGTATCCATTTAGCCTGGGTGTAATTTTAATTACGCTGGCATAATTGTTGTCATTTTGGTAATTATGTATAAAGAAATGTATGCAAAATTACCAAAATTATGCAACTGTGCCACATCGTGTGACAAGACTCCAGATCGTGGAGAAATTGTATAGACAGATGCATCGTTCGGGAAATTTTTGAGCGGGAACGGCAGTGCTTTGAATACGAGCAACAAGAAATCAATTTGAAATGACATTTTCGAGTTGAATTTTTATCCCCAAAAAAGCATTCAGGTAATATTTTGAAGAGGCGATCCATTTTGTATAATAAAGCTTCATTTTGCAGTAATTTTGCGTAGTTACACTACAGCAAATTACTTGATTATGTAAACTACAAACCCCGATTGTACATCCAGGACACCTCTAAAGGAGTCATTCACAACGTGCTGTAAGGCAGAAGTGGCACTGCATAGACCAAATGCCATAATGTGGTACTCAAAATGTCCATAGTGGCTATTGAATGCTGTTTTCCATTCTTCCTCTTCATGTATCTCTATCACAGAGGTCTTCAATCTGTGGGGCGCGACCCTTAGGGGGGCCGTGGAGTCCTGGGAAGGGGGGCGCCCATTTCCAGGCTTAACTTCTGCCTGGAATACAAAACATGTGATCTTCCTTTTGGACAAAGACAAGGGCCCGGACCCTTCATTCCGCTAATTAAAATGCTTCAGCTGAAGGTAATTGAGTAATGTGCTGTAAAACGAAGAGGCCCAGCAGGCAGGTAAAACAATCCTTCAAACAAGCCTTAAGCCAAGGGTGCCTGCTTGCCTGAATGAAATGCAAAAGTGCACTAGGAGTTAATCTGCAAGTGTAAAGGGTGTTTGGGAGCCAGTTCTGGCTTTAATTGCTCGAATCACTCCAAGCATTGTGATGGCAAAGATGTGCTTTTTTCTGCATGGTGGTGCAAAGAGTTAACAACTGGGCTGTGAAGTGTGTGCTTTTAATCATAACTGTATTTACACAATGCTTAGCACCCCTGAGGAGGTGTTGAAGGGACAGTTATGCAAAAAAAGAAAATGCATTACTTATGGTCTGATATTACTCAAATGTACATTTTGGAAGCTCCATTTTATCCTAAAACTATTTGCACTGTTTGTAGCAGTCTATCTTATAATGTGTGTAATGCATGTATAAAATAATGACTTACACATTCACAGTGCTTTCTGTCACAGGCTGTGACCATTAGCACTAAAAATACAAAAGTCACTATTCTCCACTGCATCAACCAAATTTAATTCTGTGGCTCTCTGGTCACACACAGACCTCTGCAGTGCATTAAATAATAGAGGTATTATGATGTACTATAGTATATTTCCTACTGAGTAACAACTTTTAACATTTATTTTTCATTTAAGCTACCCTTTATTTTATATGAAGCTACCTGATGGTGAAAGACCTAAAAAACGAACAAAATATTTTGGGGCTGATTTATGAGAGGCTTGCGCCGCCGGAGAGTCACTTTGTTTGAAGATTCGGTGGCACAAGCATCTCAATCATATCTATGAGGTGAGGCACAGTCACTCTGCATGGCTTTGTATGGCCTCATAGATTTGGAGTAAGACAAAGCAGCGCAAGTCGCATTACTCTATGTCAAGTAGGCATTGTGGTGGGTGTTCCCACGCAACACCCATGGATTTTGACGCTGCCCCAGATTTGCAAAACCATATAAACTTGGGGAGCTCAAAAACTTTACGCCTCCCCACAGCAGGGGTAACAGAGGAGAAATGCTTTCATTTCTCCTCGTTCCATGTGCAGCACACATAGAAAGAGGAAAACTCCTCTAAGGGTTGTTTTTGTGCATTACGGTGCCCCTTCCTGTACAAAAACAGTCCTGCCTATGTTGGCACAAGGCAGCAATTTGTGCCCCAAAGCAGGGGGAAAGGACAGGAATGCACCATATTTCATAAATAAGGTGCATTCCTGCCCTTTCACATTGGCGTAGGGCAGCGCAGCAAGAAGACTTGCGGCGCTGCCCTACGCCAATTCCTCATAAATGAGGCCCTTTGTTTTTAGCCACACCTTTGACCAGCCCCCCAGGCTCACTGACCTTTGGTTTGCTAAACACTATTTAATTTATTTCCCCAATGTAAAAATGATTTGCTGTCGGAATTCGGGGCGTTTATGATTGTCGATAGTTGGCAATGATGAGGAGGACCAAGTTCCAGGAATTTTTGTCAGGAGGGGGTCCTTATGCCTAAAATGTTTTGACAGGGGGGTTTCGGCATCAAACAGTTTGAAGATCTCTGCTCTATCAGATTATATGCTCCCTGGACATCTATTCTGGAAAAAAATCTTAGCAGTTTTAACTTGATCGAGCAGTACAAGTATGAGAGGAAAGAAATAACAATTTCTTATGGTGATGCCGTTCAATTCTCTGCATTTAATACGTTGTCATAAATTTCCCATTAGCTTTTTCCATGAAGAAAATAGGAGCCCCTTTCGTTGATGAGGAGTGTTGAACAAAGCCTTTCTCTAGGTCTCCTTGTAGCTCTTATTGAAGAACTTCTTCTTCCATCATAGTATGTGGGTAGAGTTTGCTGCGAGGAATGGCTTTTTCTAGCATTAAATCAATTCTGCATATGCATTCTTGATGAGGTGGAAGGGTAACTGCCCCTTTCTTACTAAAAATATCAGAGGATTCAGCATACTGTGGTGGAATATTGTTATTCTCAGTTTTTTCAGTCTTTCCTTCACCCTTCACTGGATTCAGTTGTAAAGCAAAACAAGTCAAAAGGTGCACATGTTCCGATTGCAGACTAGGAAAATAATGTTCCTTACAATATATTTAATTGAGACATATATCTATCTGGGGTTATCCAATTGATCTGTGGATTGTAGATCGTCAACCAGGTAGTGCCGGGGGCTATCAGAAATAATGGGTCATCAGTGAGATTAAATGGTATTTTCTCCACATACTACGCCTGGGTAGCCATTAACAGCAAATGAGTCTCTTTGGAAACAGCTCATGAATTTGATTCCTTGATTTGTTTTTTTAATGCTTTCTAAGTGACAGGAATACAGTTTAGAAGTAGGAAATGATTGTCCATGAAACATGTAGAGGACTTAGAATCAACAAGAATGTGTACTTTAATCGAGCCATGTGAAGATGTAATCAAGACTGGAAACAGACAAGGATCCTGTGCTCGCCATGCCACTGGAGTCAAGCTAGCCTGGCTGATGAGGGGCAATACCCCAAAACTGATCCCAGGATGCTTGTTTCCAGTCCAGGGAGGACCTGGCTTGGCAGTTAGGGCTGGACTCTTCCCATGAGGAACAGGGTCAAGACTGATTTTCATATGGCTGGGTCTGAACTGGGGTGGCGAAGTGAGCTAAAGAACGATGATGGATTCAACCCAGATCTGTGACTGTGGGGGGAGTGTCTGAAAAGTTTCAGCCCTCAGTCCATCATCTACTTGTGTTTGCTTTGTTCGCCCTCAGTTGGCAGGGTATGCCCAGACGTGGGTCCCTTGCTCACTTTGTCACTGGATTCAAGCTAGCCTGGCTGATGAGGGGAGTTACCTGAAACTGGTCCCAGGATGCTTGTTTCCGGGCCAGGGAAGACCTGGCTCGGCAGTTCAGGTTGGACTGTTCCCATGAGGGACAGGGTCAAGACTGATTTGCATATGGCTGGGTCAGAACTGGGGTGGCGAAGTGAGCTAAAGAACGATGATGGATTCAACCCAGATCTGTGGCTGGGGGTGAGTGTCTGAAAAGGTTCAGCGCTCCATCCATCATCTCCTTGTGTTTGCTTTGATCAAATAAAAGGCACCTTGAATTGGTCAGTGGTAAAAGGTAACCCTTGAAAAGTAGGGGGAACCAAATATTACAGCAATGCAGAAGCCGAAATATGTGGTATCCCTACTGTAAAAGATTATGGAAAACATAGGGAAAGGTGATAGCTGGCAGGAAAAAACTTAGTCCACCCAGCCAATAGAATGCCATGTCAACTTAAATCCTGGTAAGCTCTAACCTGAGAAACATAGGGGATGCCAAATATTATAGCCCATATGAGGCATTATATTTGGTATCCTCTAAAGTACCGGGTCTGAAAGCTTGTTGAACAAAATCAATAATGTGAAAAGATACTATAGTCTGCCAAATAAAAGGCACCTTGAGTTGGTCAGTGGCTAAAAGGTAACCCAATAAAAGTAGGGGATACCAGATATTACAGTAATGCAGTAGCCATAATATGTGGTATCCACTCAGTAAAAGATTATGGAAAACACAGGGAAGTGTGTTATTTGGCAAGAAAATACTGGGTTCACCAAGCCAACAGAATGCCATGTCAAATTGAATCCTGGTAAGCTCTAACCCAAGAAACATAGGGGATACCAAACATTATAGCCCTTATGGGGCGTTATATGTGGTATCTCCCAAAGGAACCCGATGTGAAAGCTTGTGGAATGAAATCAAAAAGTTAGAAAAGGTACTGTAGTGGGCTATTAAATAAAAGGCAACTTGAATTGCTGGGTAGTTAAATGGTAACTCTTGAAAAGTAGGGATACCAGATATTTCAGCAATGCAAGACCCGTAATATGTGGTATCCCCACAGTAAAAGATGTCGCAAAGCATAGGGGAGGGTGCTATTTGGCAGGCAAATACTGTGTTCACCAAGTTGACAGAAGGCCATGTCAAATAGTATCCTGGAAAGCTCTAACCAGAGAAACATAGGAGATACCAAATATTAAAACCCATATGATGCATTATATTTGGTATCTCCTGAAGGAACAAGAAGTTAAAGCTTGTGGAATGAAATCAAAAATGTGAAAATATACTGTTGTCTGATATTAAATAAAAGGCATCTTGAATTGCTCAGTAGCTAAAAGGTAACCCTTGAAAAGTAGGGGATATGAGATATTACAGTAATGCAGGACTCTTAATGTGTGGTATCCCATAGTAGAAGGTAATGGAAAACAAAGGCAAGGGTGCTACTTGGCAGGAAAATACTGTGTCCACCCAGGCAACAGAAAGCCATGTCAAATTGAATACTGGTAAGCTCTACGAGAAAAATAGGCGATACTGAATATTATAGCCCATATGCGGCATTATGTTTGGTATCCCGTAAAGGAACCGGATGTGACATCTTGTTGAATATAATCAGAAATGTGAAAAGATACTGTAGTCTGCTATCTAATAAAAGGCACCTTGAGTTGGTCAGTGGCTAAAAGGTAACCCTTGAAATGTAGGGGAAACCGGATATTACAGCAAAGCAGAAGCAGAAATATGTGGTATCCCCACTGTAAAAGGATATGGAAAACACAGGGATGGGTGATAGCTGTCAGGAAAAAACTTTGTCCACCCAGCCAACAGAATGCAATGTCAACTGAATCCTCGTAAGCTCTAACCTGAGAAACATAGGGGATGCCAAATTTTATAGCCCATCTGCGGCATTATATTTGGTATGCCCTAAAGAACCCAGTGTGAAAGCTTGTTGAATAAAATCAATAATGTGAAAAGATACTGTAGTCTGCCATCAAATAAAAGGCACCTTGAGTTGGTCAGTGGCTAAAGGTAACCCTTGAAAAGTAGGGGATACCAGATATTACAGCAAAGTAGAAGCCATAATATGTGGTATCCTCAGTAAAAGACTATAGAAAACACATGGAAGGGTGCTACTTGGCAAGAAAATACTGTGTTCTCCCAGCCAACAGAATGCCATGTCAAATTTAATCCTGGTAAGCTCTAACCCGGGAAACATAGGGGATACCAAATATTACCTGCTATATGAGGCATTATATTGGGCATCCCCAAAACAAACTGGATGTGAAAGCTTGTGGAATCAAATCAAAAATGTAAAAAGATACTGTAGTCTTCTATCAAATAAAAGGCAACTTATATTGGCAAGTGGCTAAAAGGTAACCCTTGAAAAGTAGGGGATACCAAATAGTGCAGCAATGCATGAGCCGTAATATGTGGTTTCTCCTTAGAAAACATGTTGGAAAACTCAAGCAAGCATTCTATTAGGCAGAAAAACTAATGTCTTCGTCCAGCACACATAAGGCCATGTCTAATTTTATCCTGGTAGGTTTTAGCCCTAGAAAAATAGGGGACACTAAATATTATAGGACATATGTGCCATTATATTTGGTATATTCCAAAGGAACCAGATGTGAAAGCTTGTGGAATTATATCAAAAATGCAAAATGAGACTGTAAACATCTAAGAAATAAAAGGCCATTTAAACTGGTCAGTGGCTAAAAATAAACCTTTGAAAAGGAGGGACTAAGATATATCAATGCATGAGCAATTTTGTTTAGTATCCCCATACAAAAAAGATATTTGAAAGCACAAAGATTGGTTCACATTGTTAGAAAAAATATTGTGTTCCCTTAACCAATAGGGATATGTCGTGTTACTTATCTATTTGTGAATTTTTTCAAAATGTGAAATACAAAATGCTATAGAACAAGGGGAGCATGTGCTGTAACCAGTGGAACCGTAGATTGGCTGCTGGCACCTGGCACACTAACCAAACCAAGTAAAGGGCGTATCCACCACCAAAAACAAATAACATATTGAGGCTAAGGATATTTTTTCGTTTTCAGTTTATTTAATTTGAAAGTGTTTCCCTTGAATTTGGCATATCCATCACTTGGCACCTGAAGCAACCACCTAGTACATTATGTCCATAACTATAAACCCTGACAGCAACTTTTGTATGTTAAAGTGAAGATTGCGCTGCAGGTGCTGGAAAGTCCGGATTCTCTGCGGGTTGCTAACTATTGCACTATTGAATTCCAAACAGCACTTTTAGGGGCATATTTACAATAGAAGTGACAGAGCACGGCGTTAGCCTTCTTCACTTAATGCCCTGCTCTGGCACTTTGAAACGCATGGCTGCACCATATTTATAACAATATGGTGCAGCGTCTCCCCCTGCGCTGGCACTAAATTTAGTTGCCTAGTGCCAACGCAGGCACCCTTGCACCATAGTGCAAGGATGTCTGCATTGCAGGGGAAGATTGTTTAAGTGCAGGAAGTTGTCCCATCCCGCACATAAACAATCTTTAAATGGTGTTTTGTAACTTCTATGTGTTAGAAGTTGCAGCACACATAGAAGTTGAAAAAGGTAATTTTTTTAATCATTGTTTATGTGGAGGAAGGAACACCTTCCTGCACATAAACAATCAATGGTGTTTTGCTGTTTGCATGAGTGTTGCTGTTTCCACGTGTGCTGCACAACACAGCACACATGGACACAGCAAAAACGAGGAGAAATGAAACATTTCTCCTTGTTGCGTTAGGGTAAGACCAGGTTTTCCCTGGTCTTAATTTTGGCGCTGTCCCATATTTACGCCACCCTTCTAAATATGAGGCAGCATCAAAATCAATGGGTGTTGCGGTGGAACACCAACCGCAACACCCATTGCCCTACTTTTCATACTAAGGGGTCGATTATGATGTTATTTGGAAAGCATTCCGACCATGTCGGTTTCGAAATTGTTTCCCACCAAATCGGATTCTGGGAGTCCATCCAACCGATTACGATGGTTCCGAACACCGTTCCGTCGGACTCCCAATGACTTCAATGGGAGCCTGGGTTCCGACCGAATACACATGCCCCAATTGAATAAAGGGGTGGTTGTGGAAAATCATGCACCCTATGGCGGGCACCCCAAGTGCCTGCCACACTGTGCATGGTTGGATAGGAGGGACCCATGGGTACCCCCACGGGCCCGATTTGGAGGCCCCCGGGTGAAGGGGGGCCTGCTACGAGCCCCAAAGTCAGATTCCGTCAGCCGATCCTTGTTGGAAAAACTGATTCGGAAAGGCTGTCTGAAACAGAGATCCTTACTGCTCGGTCAGCAACGCGGTCCGTAGACCTGTACAAGTCGGCTCCGAACAACTCGGTTACTCCGAATGCAGTTCGGAAATGAGTCGGAAAGTTCAAACAGTTTCCGAACATCATAATCGGTCATTCGGAAGTGTTTCCGAGTTGGTCAGAAACAAGGCTTCCGAATCGGATTCGAACGACCCGAATGCCGTTCGGAACCTTTCCGAACGACATCGTAATCGACCCCTAAGTATAGCATGAAAGGGAGCCTTATTCACAAGGCAGCCTTAAGCCACGTTAAGTGGCTTAACGCTGCCTTGTAAATAAGGTGAAGCCTCTATTACAACCACAACGTCATGAAAAGTGATGTTGTGATAGCGATAGGGGCTTGTAAATATGCCCCTTAGTGTTCCCAAGCCAGCTAGTCTTCTCTTTTTAGCCACAAGCGCGCTTTGCTTGCTACAATATTTCAGCCATACTGTCAATCTTAAAAGAGAAACTACACGTCCCAAAATGCTCACTGTAGACTAAAAAGTGAAGCCCGACATCTATTATATTATAGAGCCACTTGACACTAAGATTGCACCAGAAAGAATTATCAGTTGGTTACGTTTACTTAATTTGGCTTATTCTTCATGGAAACATTTAACTTGCCTGGAAGTCCCTACTATATGGTGTAGAAAGTGAACACAGGTTCTAGAAATGTAAGGCACTAGAGGACTGCAGTACCTATAGTGCCATTAACTACAGCGGCAGTGCAAATATGGCTACAGGCCTACCCTGTATATCCTGACTGTTGCACTGTAAACCTTACTGTACATTCTTTCAACATAACCTTTTTTGACAGGTAAAAACATTCCATTTAAATATATCCAAAAGTCACCCCAGTGTAGGTCTCGTAGCCTACAAGGCAGGGTGTAGGGTATATAAAAGTAGGACAGTGGAATTTTAAAGTTAACATGCCCTTATAGTGACGATCACCTAAAAGCTATTTTCACTGTGAGAAGGCTCTTACTATCCCAAAGTGAAACACTGGGATGCGATTGTAAAAATAAATGTTGGTGTCTCCGTTTAGGGTCCAGCTAGAAAAACGATGAAACAACTATTTTTAATAGTCATTAAAATCCCAACTCATTGTTGTGAAGTCGTTTTTTGAATGAATATTAGGGAAAGATATATTTTAGAAAGTTACCATTTTCCTGCTTGTAGCTGCTGGGGGCTAATTTGCATTCACTCATAAGCAGTGGCACAGCCAGGAATTAGCCACAATGAATGGTATGAAAACTGATCCCAGGTCAGGTACAATGGCTTGGTTTTGCTCTTTCCCTAGCATGAAGACCAGTGAGGTGGGCGCAGGAATTACATTTTCTTCAAAGGGGTGTCCCCTGTAACATGGAAATGTTTGGTGACACATGGTTTAGGGGGACTGGTTTAGGGTGACCTCTGAGAAGCAGAGTGTTTATTACCCTGGTCACATCTCTGGGTGGGCGCACAGGCTCTGCACAAACAGAAACGGATTTCCCCCATCTTGGATTTTAAGAGTGAGAGGGAGTTGTGGGATTGTTTATGGAAGGGCAATTATGGAACAGTTTCAAAAGTGGGTAGGGTTACCCCTGGGAACTTTTACCCATTCGCTTTGGGAGAAGTAATACATTAGTTGGTGCCAGGCATAAATATGGCACCTCCATGCACCCTTTGTACAACACTTTATGGACCTGTGGAAGAAGAGAAGAGGAATGGATGTGCTGTTTGTAACCAGGAAGGAGGCTTGAAGTATTGGACCTGCTTCACCCTGTAACCAGGACAAAAAAGTGGACTCCAAGTGTCAGTTGGCTGCCCTGTGTAGCTACAGAGCAGCAACAAGCTGCGAGAGGACTTTTCCTTGAAGTTCTCAGCTGACCAGTAACAACTGGACCTGACTTGGAATCTACTGTTGGCCTCTGCTGGAGTGAGTCTTGACTCCCAAGTGCTGTTCCTCAGTTCCTGAAAACCTGGGCTGTGTCTAACTGCACTTGTCATACCACCTCTGAAAAGCTGGCACTTGCAACCTTTTTGGATTTCCAGACCCCTGGAGACCCAGAACGAAAAAAAAACAGTCTATCCACCCAAGGCATGGCCTCGCTTATTTGAAGAAAGAGGTTTCTCCCAATCAGAGCTTCTCCGCAGCAGCAAATCAGTGGGGCCTGTCCAATAAGGTACCTAGCCTCACTGAACACATCATCAATACAGCCTGGTGGCTTGACCCACTGAAGGATTTTGACTTCAGTTTTACAGACTGAGTCCCAAGGTAGAACTCTATTGTGATCATTGACTATCATTGGAGCATAATCGTTTTCAGTGCTATTATCACTTTAATCTATAAAAATTCATATGTTTGGTGATGTTTAATGGATTATTCTTGTTTTGGTGTTATTTTACTTAATAAATCTTACTCAATTTATCTAATACAGTTGGATATTTTTATTGCGTGGTGTTTTCAACATTATTACTGTTCTGATACTGCATAAATATTTCACATACTGCCCTAGGTTAAGCTTGTCTGCTCTGCACCTTTGCTATCAGGGGTGGAACTCAGGTTAATTTCGTGATTCTGAGGGATCACCCTGACTCTAGTTGCAATTATTCCATGAGATGGGCAGTCGTCCACCCCAAATAATAATCTAATTTCTTACAATCATTGAAAAAATAGACATTTTTAAAGGATTTCTTTGTCTGTTTTTGTGTGTGTATGTCAAAAGGAAAAAATACATAATTGTATTGCTTTTTAGGTCGAGCATTTGAGACCTCTTGTATATACTTTAGTATATACTTTTATAAATACTTCTTTGTGGGTTTACAGCCCGCCCACTGCTTTCATTTGTCTGCTTTAGTGTCCTTTAAGAATCCTTGCTTGCTATTGGGCAATCCTTCTTCTTGTACCTCCTTTTTGTATTTCCTTTCCTCCCACTTGGAGCATTGATGTAGCACGCGGCCTTACGCTTTTGGGGGGCTATTTTTTTAAAGTTGTACTGTTTGCCTGTGTTCAGCTTCAGCACCCATAGCTGCTTGTTGCAATTTTGGATGTGACCCGTCAGTTGGGCTGCTTTTGGTAAGAAACCATATTGGTTTTGGGCTTCCTTTAAAGGGGGATTGGGCTTGTTGTTTAGTTGCTGTCTATTGCTCCTCTGGCTATTAGGAGCCGGGCAGGCTAAAATCTTTTTTTTTTTACTTGCTCCATTGAGGTCTACAGCTGCACAGGGCTCTGGTTACTGGCATGCCAGTCACTTTAGGAGCTGGGCATCTTTCTTTTAAAAACACATGCCCGCTTTCCTATACGTGTGCTTCAGACTCTAGCGGCCTCATCCAATACAGAAATCATCTCGCCCAATAATTTCCAATAATTTCCACTTTTTTCCTCTACACTTCCTTGGTGCAGCGCGCGCTTGACAAGCAACCGGCCCATCCAATCCAAAATGCGGCTGCTATCACACTGGCCCTGCTCGGTCACGTGATCCGGAAGCAGACAGTATAGTTCAGCGCAGATAGAGAAAGATGTAAACACATAGCTGCCAAGGTTTCAGATTGCTTATGTGTGACATTTTCATAATTTCACTGTAATTATGAGTGACATTCAACGACTATGAGTGACACTTTCTTGCGAATAAAAATCAAGCAATGAGGATGAGGGAACCAAATAAATATCAGGAATTAGATCAATTTGAGCAACCAGAAACACTAAAAAGGTCTTAATAAAGCTGCAAAGCACTAGAAATGAAAGGGCACTAAACCATCATGAAACATGGAGCGCTCTGGCCCCAAGCAGGCTACTTGTTACTAGTAGTAAGTCTCATCTTCCATGCTCACAACAATACCAGTGTGCACATTAGTGCTATTAAAAACGTTAACTAAAAGTACAGAGAAATGTCACGAAGAACAGGGCAGCTCTGCAGCCAGCAGTTGACTGAAACA
The DNA here is from genome assembly GCA_963921515.1 of Calotriton arnoldi. Lineage (NCBI taxonomy): Eukaryota > Metazoa > Chordata > Amphibia > Caudata > Salamandridae > Calotriton > Calotriton arnoldi. Next base: position 810,960 of record CAWUFW010005306.1, on the reverse strand, counting down.
CACGTAATACTTCATAACGTTCCGAATGACATGACATTCCTGATGTAAAACAAAATAAAAAACAGAAGATAACGTTCATTTTCTTCTATGTAGTATGGTGGCTGTGATAAAAACAACATTCCGTGCTCGAAAAGTAAAGACTTTGTAATGTAAAAGAATGTCTTCCGTACTGATTATTTAAATTGTCTTTCATTTTAAAGTGAGTGCCCCGTTATGTTATAGGCAGTAAGATGTACTCTGCCTGTACCTCACACCCGGACACTGCTCACACCCGGACACTGCCCACACCAATGCCGACCAGACATGGGGGCCCATGTTAAAAGTATAAGCAGCAATTTGTTAGATGAGATTGTCTTACACTGTTGGCCTGCTGTCTTTTGACACACAGTAAACGTGACAAGATAATGCTTGTTCACCTTAAGTCAAGAATGGTTATTTTGGGGTGCCGCAGCACCCAATACTTCCTGCACCTATGTCTTCCAGTAAGCTAATTAGATGAAGACGTTAGCAATAATCTGTAGGTTAGGAGCAGCGCTTATAATCTCAGAGTGAGGTGGTCACGCTAGTTTTAAACCTAAACCTTGTAAGAACTGAAAGCACAAACACTGTCATGCATATCGACCAGCAATGACGAAATTAAAGTTCGACATTGCCTTCTGCGTGGGTTCTAGTCCCAGCCTCTCAAGGGAAGGCCACATTGGTCGACATTAGCTTTCCAGAAGTTCAGTCACTGCTGGGGCACCCAGTGGCGGCTCGTGCTGCTGCCCTGAATGGTCATAAAGGCTTCGTGGAATTGAAAGCAGCAAAGCCTTTCCAGCTTTTTCCCCTTCCTCCCTCAGGTCTGAACATGACTCACTGCCTACTCGGCCAGTACCGTAAGGCACTCTTCAAGAGATGGCATTAGAGAATCAATCAATCAATCATAGAATTTGTAGAGCGCACTACTTACCCGCGAGGGTCTCAAGGCGCTGGGGAGAGGGAAGGGGGGGGGTGCTGCTACTGGTCGAACAGCCAGGTCTTGAGTAGCCTCCTGAAGGTCAGCAGGTCTTGGGTCTGTCGTAGGCTTAGTGGAAGGGTGTTCCAGGTCTTGGCGGCGAGGTGTGAGAAGGATCTGCCGCCGGTGGTTGTTCTTCGAATGCGAGGGACGGTGGCGAGGGAGAGGTCGGCGGAGCGGAGCTGGCGGTTGGGGACGTAGAAGAAGAGTCATCTGTTGAGGTAGGCTGGGCCAGTGTTGTGGAGTGCCTTGTGTGCGTGGATGAGGAGTTTGAAGGTGATCCTCCTGTCGACGGGGAGCCAGTGCAGGTTCCTCAGGTGGGGGGTGATGTGGCTGTGGCGTGGTACGTCGAGGATCAGGCGTGCGGAGGCGTTACCTATGTAATATGTTACCCGCAGAGCTACGGGGACTGTCACAGTGAAGTAGTGAGTACCAGGGTTCCAGCCCATACTGCCATGGCGTAAACTTGCCCGCCCTTTCCTTTGAATCGAGTGCACAAATATGGGCGGTCACACCTTTGGGATACTCAGTTCACTTTAATAATATTTTGAAGAACTTTAGTGACTGCTACCAAAATGTATTACTAACTGTCAGGTGAGCGGTCGGACCCTTCCAGGAGCACGTCCCAGCCCCGCGGCGGGGGGCACACACCACTGCGCAGCCTGCCTCCGGTCAGACAGAGAAATAAATATAGGGAAATAATTACCTAAGTCTTCTGAAAGTTTGGCAAGCCACGATCCTGGCCACCAGCGTGAGCGTCATGAGGCTGCGGGGACTGAATCGCCCCATCTAATGAGAAGCTGCAGGCAGTGACACAAAAATACCGGCTGCAGCGTAGATAGAAATGCAAGCAGCGGGGGGCTCCAGACAACTTGCTGTTCTCATAACTGCCTGCCCGCTCGAGCCGCAGGCACAAGGCCCGCCTATAACTCCTCTCCCAGCATTCTCATTGGCCAAATCATGGGACACTATTGTAGTCCGTGAGACATCATGTCACGTGAATAGAAGGCCGTGAATGGAGCCGTCCTGGGTCCCGGTAATTTTGATTGAAGGCAGCATATTTCAATTTGGGCACGCACGGGCTCCCATGTCAATTACTCTCTGTCTCCTGAAGTCTGCGGGGAGCGAAAGCAGTGCACTCAGCAGAGCGGCGCCCCCCTCCAGCGCACACAGGTCAGAGGCACCACCACCAGCCAGGCAGCGCGCGCTGCGCTCAGCACCCTGGTGTTAAGCAAGTTTCAGCGCGTCAGCAGAGAGTGGGCAAAATGCGTGACAATGCATTTCAGTGCGGTGATGCGGAACACCACACTGGAATGCGTTAGCGTCACGCCTGATGTGTGACACTTGGCAGGACTGTAAAAACACCCTGTGCACGCACCTCCACACGACCGTCATCTAGACTCCAGCTGCTTGTTAACTTGTCTTAGAATGCAATTCCAGCAGCTTTCAAAACAACAGAGCATTAAGAAAGACTCTTGTCTCAGGTTTTTATCTTTCTTCCCTAGTGCTAAAATTCATGATCGGGGAAGACTGTGCACTGCTTGTGTCCAGCTCCTTCTGCGCACTGCAATTACTTCCAGTGTCTCTCTCCAGCATGTGGGTATGCATTCAGTGCTTTCCCTTCTGCAAGACTGACTGCATTGTTCTGCAGATCGAGGCACACCAAATTATTATTGCACCTAGCTCCAGTGCCTATAAACACCCGAGCCTTCACTTCCTCATTCAGCTGGTTAGACTCCTTAAGAGCAGATGTCAGGTTCACATTCTGCAATATTCTGCGTTAGAAGAATGTAAGATGTCTCTATTTTCTGATGAATATGTGCAAGTCCGAAAACAAAGCACACCACATCACATCATTCCAGTGAATATATTTTTGTTTGGTTAGAGTGCCAAGGCATGTGACATTCTGTTTACAAACTCAAATCAGAAACTTTTCCATATGTCTTTTTATTGTTTTATAAAGTCGTCACAGAGTGATTTTAGGACTGTGAGTCAAAAATTGGTTTGTCGTACTTTTTCACCTATTTTTAGTCAGGTTGTTTTTTGTTTAACGCAACACTGCACATCCACAGAAATCATTTAAAATCACTGTCATTGGTATATTTTATTAGTAAGTGCCGTTTTAACCACAACTGTATGCTTATTCAGAAAAACTGATCGAACATCTACCTCCCTCTCATTTTTCCCCATCACGCACTATGTTTGGTATCTCAGACACTGGATTTACGTAATGTGCCCCAACGCTGCAAACACCAGGTTTGCCCTAGGCCTTCATATTATCGCTTCACCGGTTGCTTGTGGACATGCAGATGACAGCCCACCCCGTGGTAATTTGCTTCCTTCATACACAGTGCTGTTCTTGTCCGTGAGCCCTCTAAATCTCGCCCAGCAATTCCTAGGTTCTGCTTTCCATCATGGGGTTTAGTAAGCCCATGCGTTTGCCAAACAGATCGTACCACTTCCTCTATGGGGGTAGTTTATACAGGTATTACTCCCGCATCTAAATGTGGGAGCTGTCGGATTAAGAATAGTCTTGCATCCCATGTCCTGTGTTCTTTTTGGGAGGTTGGCACAGGGCCTGTGGGCTCAATCAGTGGATTGGTTACTTTGCCCTTGTTGTTTATTCAGTTGCACACTCCAAATATGCAGTGTTGTAGTGTTGCTGACCATCACCACTCAGGCCTCAGAAGCAGATTTCAGTGGTGGCCAGCTGAAATAACACAGGTGGAGTGACAGGCACACTGACAGGCACTAATAAAAAACAGTAGTGGCCTTAGGCCCAAAGCCAAATTTCTGAATCGTGGTCTGTTTTAAAACTGTGTTTATAATGGGCCACGAATGAGAGCTCTGTGGTTGAGACTGAAGGCACTGCGAGTTTCTGTGTCTGTCAGTGAATTAAAGCAACTTAATATAAAAAATAAAAATATTTACTTACATGTTGCCCCTTGGTGAGTGCTCCTCTTCATCTCGGCAGCACAGGATCCCAGAGCTACTCCCCTCTACCAATCCAGATGCTTCTTTCAGCAGCATGAGAGAAGCACCAGGATTGGCTAAAGAGCACTGGCATGACGCTCCTTCAAGCACTGGGGTTCCTGTGCTTGCTCTCTGCCCAGCTGCCTGAGAGAGCTTGGGTTGGAGTGTTTAAAGTGTGCCTGTCAGGCTGGCCGTTACAAGACAGCCGGCCAAAGTGACATGCGCATTTCAAACCTGAAGGGCACACTGTTCCTCCCTGCTGCTGACCCCCCCTCAGACTCGGTGGCTACCAGGATGAAAAATAAAATGGTAGTAAACGTGTTTTATTATTTTATTTTTCATGTTTCGTGCTCTCCAGCGGAGTGGCTAAGCTCCTCCGCTCTCATGGAGTCACCGCCGCAGGCAGTTTTGTATCAGACTCCACTCTTACTTTATTATTCCACATCATTAAATATGTAGCTGTACAGTTTAGTATGTTGTATATTGCACTACGTGTTTTAAAACCCAATTCTTCTAAGTACCCAAACACATATATTTAAAAGACGTCCCTAGTACCGTCAGATCACAGCAGTTGCTTTGATGCAGAGTGTAGTAGACAAGGGTGCAGGCCTTTAGGCAGTGAGTAGAAAGAAAATTAAACTACTCCCCACTTCGAACCAAAGCTCATATGCCACCAAGCACACAGAGTAAGTCATTTCGACTTTCCACAGAAGAGTTCTCTTGTCTCTTACATCAAAGCATCTATCCATTCATCCTTCCATCCACCTACTGATACCCATAATTTCACCTTTACATTCTGTCATCCATCATTCAGTCTTCCACCATTTCAACCATCCACCCATCCATATCCAAACCTATGCATCCGTCTCCATCCATCCATCATCTATCCATCCTTCCTTTCACTCATCCATCTCTCAATCCACCCTTTCAGCCATTTGCCCATCCTTTCAGTCATTCATCTGTCCATTCACACTTTCACTCCTCCATCTTTGCACTCCATACATCCATCCTCCCTTTCACTCATCCATCCATCCTTTCACTTAGCCATCCATCCATCCATTCTTCCACTCATCCATCCATCGACTCGACCACTCATCCATCCATCCACTCACTCATTCATCCATGCTTTCACTCATCTGTCCATCCATCCACCCTCCCTTTCACTCATCCATATAGTGTAGTATGAATCACATAATTCCACTACAAACAACATACATCCACTCCACTACAAACAAAAAAACCTAAGTAAAACACAATCAGGCACATGCATCAAGCATTTTTGCGAGCGCAAACGGTGCGATTTGCAAAAATCGGCCGTTTGCGCCCGCAAATAGGGCATTTGCAATGCATCAAGGGTCAAAGCACTCGCAATTTGAGAATTCGCAATTAATTGCGAGTTCTCAAATTGCGATTGCATTTAAGGAATCGCATTTTGCGATTCCTTAAATGCAATGCAAGAACCACTTTGAAGTAGCGATTTCGCTACTAAGGGGCGCAAATTACCATGAAGTTGAACTTCATGGTAATTTGCAAATACTTTGAAAAATGCAATGCACTAAAGTGCATTTTTCAAAGTTGTAGGTTACACACACACATGTCCTTGGGACATGTGTGTGTGCAACATTTGTGCACAGATCAATTTCAGGGGTGCAACAGGGTGTCCTTTTGACACCCTTGCACCCTTGAAATTGCATGCGCAATTTGCGAGTACCAATTGGTACTCGCAAATAGCGCATGCATTTTCCCATTCATTCCTATGGGCCTGTAGGCCCATAGGAATGAATGGGAAGCCATTCCTTATTTGCGACTCGCAATTTGCGAGTCGCAAATAAGGAATATGTAGGAATCGCTAATTTTATAGCGATTCCTACATGCATAGGCTTTTGCGAGTCCTTAATTGCGAGTCCTTAATTATCGCAATTAAGGACTCGCAAAAGCTTACTTTGATGCATGTGCCTGTATGTCATTTACAACGCCAATAGCTCTAACTTTCACAAATGCATGACCGATTGCATTGCAAATGCTTGTTTAATTAGCATGGACACAAAAATATAGGGCAGAGTGGTAAAATGCTAACAAGGTTGTATGAATCTAACCAAACATGCACTGTTATTCAGCTTACTATGCAAGTTATAGGTTTGCCAATAACACCTTGTAACATATTTATTATATAAAATTTCCCCTTTTAACATCTTGCTTTTTCTCATTGCCTTTTTTTTTACCTTAATGCCTTAAATCTTCCACCCGTTTTGATATTGGCTTTCCCCTTATTTTTGCCCCTGATGTTGTTTCTATTCTCTTTCATTCTCTTCCCCTTGTGATTATTTCGTTATGATTCAAATGCTCCAGCAAATATTTTCCTTGCTTTCACTATGTATATTAACCTAATTGTCCTTTAAATCACCTTTCATTCATTGTATTTATCGCATTTTCTGTCTGTCTCTACTAGAGCAGTAAGGACCAGCTGCAATATTAGACAAGTTCCAAGTGATTTATAGCCAGAGCTGAGTTTGGCATCCTGTTGAATCCTGTATCCCCTAACTCAGACCGAGCAGTGATTGGTTGCTTCTGTCTGAACCTGCCCAGACGGAGTTTCGTTTCCGAGAGCTGTCGAAGAGCAGGGGCTACACGATACAATGGGGATACCAGATATTACACAACACCTGTCCTAATGGAAAATATGATTACGGTTTTGGACGTATTATTGTATGTATGCAAGGGACATTCGTATCTGCCTTATCATTTTTTCACTGTGACACTTTCATTGTGGCAGTACAAAGCCTATGTCAATATTGTAATCAGAAACATCCTTATACATTTCTATGTTAACATGTAGGGTGTTTTAAAAAAATTATTTTTATTGCTTTTATGCAGACAAGCAAAGCAACCAACATACCACCCCCCACAACCCCAAACCAACCGGGTGCTGGCAAAACGGCCTTCGAAAGATATAATCATTGCACGACATCTCAAAATAAATACCCATGAATAGGGAATCAGATCATCCTGAGAGAAAAAGGAATCACAGTCCATCATGCGTGGAATGAAAACAAGCCCACCATCTGACCATATTTTCATGCATTTCTGAGGGCAGCCCCACTGCGTGTTTGGCGACTGTGCACCTGTTCATCCCCCATACTGCTCTTCCATCAGAGGGTGGAAATGACTGACCTCCAATATTTTGCAACGTCCCATTTGTCCAAAAGCATGCTTATGAAGGCTAATCTATAAGTGGCCCAGCTTTCTCCAACATCTGACACGACACCCAGCAGGTCCACTCTAGGGTCAGGTGCCAGTGGCGTCCCCAAGACACACACCAATTCAGCATGAACCTTCCTCCAGTAACTCTGAATCACCAGGTACTCCCAAACCACATGAAAAAAGGAGCAATTAGGGATCGCACATCTCCAGCACCCCCCCCAAATCTGGGCTGCTACCCATTTTGAACTGTCTCAGAGGAGTGCAGTAGACTCGGTGAAAGTACTTGAAGTGGATCAGGTGGAGGTGGGTAGAGATGACAAGAGTTTGTGAAGCCATTTTTGACTTCTCCCAATCCTCTTTCTCGAGGGTCCCGATGTACCCCAACCACTGTTCCTCCCAGGGCATATTTATGGCTCGTGTTGCGTCGGTGCATGCGTGACGTAAGCCCTAAATGCAATTTATGAAGCCATGCAAGGCCACCTTGTGTTGCCCTGAGTAGCTTCATAAATTCAGAGTTATGCAATGCAGCGCAAATCACTGCATTGCTTTACTCTTCCTTGTGAATGTGTTCCCTTTGGCGTTGCATGGGTGCTCCCATGCAACTCCCATGGATTTTTACACATTCCCAGATTTACCCAAAGTGGTAGACCTAGGAATGTGCCAAAAAGATACTCTTTCTCAGGGGAAGTGTAACGAGGAAAAATATCTTCATTTCTCCTTGTTACTTCCTCTTTCTATGTGTGCTGCATTCTGCAACGCAGCCACCCTTGCACCATAGTGCAAAGGTGCCTATGTTGTCACTAGGCAGCCAAAATGGCATTATCGCAGGGACAAGGGCAGGGATGTGCCGTTCTATTTTAAATACGGTGCATTCCTGCTCATTCCTTGTCATGCAGCTCAGTACAGCAAGGTGACTTGCTGCACTGTGCTGCATGACTTTGTTATAAATATGCCCCTGAGGTTTTTCAGCAGGTCTGGGGAATTGATTACTAGTGTTTCAAATGTATGTGAGATTCCTTTAGCCTGAATTCCACCAGCAACAGTTTGGCTTCAAGAGGGTTCAACTCAGGAACCTGTTGTAAGGCAGTTTTATTTCACTCATGTGTGTATCTTAGCTGTAAATACCGAAAGAACCGTGAGCTGTGCAGCTGAAAGTTCACCCCATACATCTCCAAGCCGTAGAGATATGTATAAGATCCCAGGATTTAAACCCCAGAGGCTCAGACACAGATGGCAGCCGCCTTTCCCACCACAAGGGCATCATCCCTGTAAAAAGAACTGAGAGAATGGTAGGAAGATCCGGGGATTCCATTACAGCTAGGCTGTAGATTCCAGCCAGTCGGTAAAACACCAGTCATTTAGGAGGAGCAGTTGTGTTGCCCTGTAGTACAGGCACACATATTGCAAGCCCAGACCACCCTCATACGCGAATTGTACACATTTAGCAAAGGTGACCATGGGGGCACCCTACACCCACAGATATCTAGTGAGTTCAGACTAGAATTGGCTATGGAAGCCATTGTCACAGTGCCTTGAGGCACCCCCGAACACATCCAACATTCTACACACCGGTGGGATAGGCAAGGCAGGCCTACTCACATACAGCAACACATCATCTGTGCACAAGGCAATGTGGTTTTCATGGCCCCCACCCCAGCAGTTCCTCCTATAATAAGCGTCTATCCTGACCCAGATTGCAAGTGGCTCCATGGCCAGTACAAACAGGAGTGGGAATAATGGACATCCCTGCCTAGTTCTGCGCTGGATTGCAAAGGGCTCATCAAAACCCTATTGACCCGGACGCAAGCCCATGGAGAAGAATACAGCAGCTTGTCATAGGACCGTAATCTGTGACCAAAGTTCATCCTCTCCAGGAGGGTATGCAGATACACCCACCTCACTGACTCAAACACTTTCTCAAAGTCTGTTAAGATAGTGCCTGCTGGTACCTCTAACTTCTTGGCATGTGCCAGGGCAACGTGTAGTCTTCTGATGCAATGTCTAGTGCCTCTTTGCAGCATTAAACCATTTTGATCCCAGTAGGCTAACAAGCGGATCACCCTGGCCAATCCATTAGCAAGCACATTTGCCAGGAGTTTGGCCTCTCTGTTAATCAAAGATATGGGTCAATATGATGCACACTCTCTCGGGGGTCAGCCTTCTTTGTACAACACAACTATCCTAGCCCCTCATAAGTCCAGAGAGAAGACTCCATCCTGAAGTGCCTGGTTAAACATGGATATCATATGGGGAATGAGGTCATACCCAGCACCAAAAGAAATCAGACGGAAAGTCATTGGACCCAGGTGTCCTTCCAGCCACCATGCCCCCTAATGCAGACCTCAACTCTTCCTCTGTCAATCAGGGGTCCAGTGCCTCCCTCTTTTCCATGGAAAGTCTGTTCAGCAGGTATCCAACAACATCAGGCGTTCCTCCTCCAGACTCCTAGTATCTTTTTGTAAGGAGGATCAGGAATTATAAGGAGAGGGATCTATGTTCAAGCCAGAACTAAAGGTGTCCATGGGGACCCTTTGTCACTAGCACCAGAGGTGGATCCACCAGCTTCAAGTCTCCCATCCTTCTTCAGTGGTCGGGCCCTACGGCATCTCTTCCCTCTGGAGCCGTGGGGTAGGCAGTCATCAATCAGGTTTCTGAGACCTACCCCTCCATGGCATTCGCACTGTCTCGCCCTGGTGGCAGGCTGTCTGTGCTCCACTCCCACACGCTCTTAGGGGCATCAAAAAGAAAGCTTTATCCCCATACAGCACCTTCAGCTTAGCCACGAACAACAGCATATTTTAGAGCTCTGCGCTCCACGCCCTCAATTTTTGTTTGACCCCTTCAAAGAATTTACACTGCTGCTGCACTTTCACAGTGTAATCAGGGAAGATCATGACACTGACATTGTCACATTTAAGATCCAGTGTCTGCCGGGCTATTATCAGTTTGACGTCTCTGTTCAAGTAACCCCCCTAGGATAAAACAATTGGAAAGGTTGGCCTCCATAATCTAGGATCTGAAACAAGTCATGAAAAATGGTTCCAGCTTAGGGCCCTCCGTGCCCTCCGGGTCCCCAACTATGTGCAACCTTGTGTGACCCTCTGAGTCCTCAGCCCCAGCAGCTCCAGGACCGCCGACACCTCTCAGAGGCACCTTATCCCCGTGGTCAGCGATTGCATCTCATCCTCCACACTGGGATCCGATCCTCAGCCTTGGTCATTAGGTCCACTGGCTTCCGCATATCTTGCTGCAGCAGGGAGAACTCTGTGCCCACTCCTCCAACCTGCATCTCGAGTGCCTCTCTGGACTCCCTAATGGAGTGCAGGATAGCTGTCGAGGAGGCCTCAGCCAGCAAAGGGACTGGGCCAGAGGCCTCAGGTGAAGGCCCCCGACGCAGGCATCAGGACCCCTGGTGAACTTATCTGTTTTCCTCTGTGTTGAGGAGCTTGGGTTCTTGTCCGTGCCCATGATGCCTGAGGAAGAGCAAGGGGAATAGGGAGGAAAAGGAGGGAGGAGTCCACCAACACCAGATGAGCCCCGCTGCCTCAAGGGCCCCCCTTGTGTGTGTGCCCCCCTCAGGTTTCAGGCCTGGTGCGAATATAAGAGGTGGGGCATTTCCGCTGTGACCCCAAGGCAAAGCACAAGGCCCCTCAAAAGTCCTATTGCCAGGTCTGTTGACCGTGCTGAACTCAGGCTCCGGCACATTCTCCTCGTAATGGGCGAAGGGAGAAGCCTGACACCCCCAACTCATGCAGTACATTCCCCCGGGGTGAGCCGATAGGCTTAAGAACCTGTCTGGCAGGCCGCACTTACTCAGCCGGTGGTTCAACAGTTCTCTAGCCAGTTCTCCTGGCCCAACACTCCTCCAAGCAGAGGTCACCTGGAGAGCCGTCTCCTGCAGCTCCTCACCCGTCCTCCGATGGCCTTGACACCAAGGCAGGGAACGAGAAAAGGCTGTCTCCCCTGCTGCCCAGTGTCAAGCCTCAGCCAAGGGCTCGCACACATCTGGCTCCTCATTGTGTTTGTGCCACCCACACATCAAGCAGCAGGCCATGACCACACTGCACAGCCAGTGGCACAGGTTAGCTCTATTGTGATGCAGCGAAACTATTGCCACCCTCATCCCTGGCATTGGAAGAGAGATGGTGCATATGGTTCGAATGGCAGCCGTGATGTCCAGGATTCAGAAGGATTTATTGGGGGATCAGCAGAGGTCTAGGTCTGTGCGACCACCATCTTAGGCATCCGGCCATGTCCTCCAACATGCAAGGTGTTTAATCACACATGTGAGACAATCTGCTATCTGTCCCACACCTTTATTCCTGCATGGCCAGCCTTCCAAGGAGACTGAGGTAAACTTCTGCTATGTGTCTCATGTCATATTTGACACCTCCAACAATTCCTGATGTTTTGTGGCCATAGCATTGCATGGTGTGAATTGTAGTGTACCTATGGATGCATGTTTTATTTTATGTGGAATAAAACTTGTCTTGGTCACTTTTGTGATATTCAATGATGACAAGGCCTGAATATTATGTGCAGAAATAGAATGATCTCGCATAAATTAATGTACCCTGCTAAACTAGACAGATTGTAATGCAAGGCGTGTTCAAGGACACTGCTTGCAACATACATTAGCTCACTGGCCCAGCAACAGTCATCCTTAGCATACCATATAAAGATAGGACTTCATGTCAGTCCCTGATTGGACAAAGTATTTGCTCAAACTATGTTGTTGTCAAGCATTGGAAAGTCCCTCACTTTCCCCATCACTGGGCCTGCAGACACCACTCACTCTGCCATGCCTGTGGCACAAACCATTATCTTTTTCTGATTGGTTATATGATTAAAGATTGTGAAATTCTGTCCTGTCTGGACAACTACATACAAATTATTGTTCATGACAATGAAGAAATCACCTTGTTACTGTATTCTGATTGGATGTGTGCTAAACCTGCCTTTTGTGGTTTACAAGAAAACAAAGAAAGTCCACTCTTTTTCTAGACAAACCTGTCCTTCCAGTGATTGTTCTAACGTGACTATAAGAAAACTATTGGGTTTCCTGAGTGTGTGTGGGAAAACAGTATGTGTTCTTAAAAAAACCCTCACCCACCAAAAGGTCCCTTGGTGGCATGCTTCATCATCGGGTTCTTCCCGCCCCGCTGCGGGATGGGGCGTGCTACGACCGACGGAGATGTGGGAGCAATTAATAGTGAGGTGAAACTATGTGTTTGATGTGAGAGTGGAAGGGTCAGAAAAATGATGTGAGTTAAAAAATACCTGGCTGCGTGGAAACTAAACTTTAATACTCCCTGTAGCTGGTATTAGTAAAAATTGGGGCAATGGAGGAAAGTATGCTGTAATGGGCTGTTTCCTCTCTGGTCTACATGTTTCGAAGCCCACCCCTAGGCTTCTCTTCAGGACCAAGGTGGTTGATCACTAGTACCACTCTATTAATAACCTATACGGTGAGCCTGATCAATGTCAAGGGCTACTATGCATATTATGAACATGCATTCATACGATACCTACTTGGGATTTTCCTGTAAAAAAAACAACCTGGAAGGATAGAGCAAAAAGATAGTTATCATTCATGATATATACTCTAGTAAACAAAACCACATCACCACATCCGTGGAAGGTCTATTTGTGATATATTTTCACTTAGTGCACGACTACTCTTTGTTGATTTGTTTGAAAAGGAACAGCACTGGGTCTTCCGTTTGGGCACACACACAATGGGCCTGAATGACGAAATTCCATGGGGGCAAATAAAGTAGACATTTTTTGCTAGATCCACCTATGCAAAAGGGGTCCCCCAGACTCTGGATTTTTCCACCTATGAAACCATTGGAAAATCTCCAGTACAAATATCTATCAGACTACCCACTTACAAATCACCTTGAGAGTGAGTACCCGTTTTAGAGCATTTGAGGCCATTTTGCAGCCCCCATCAACTGTCCTGGGATTAAAACATAAACACAAGAATTCTATGTAATCCCTAATCCTTCTTTTAGACTTTCGGGCCATCTAAAAAACTGCGAGCCTCAGATTTCCTTATTTGACACATTTTCTACAATTATATCAAGCTGAGCGCATCCGCGGACAAATGCCCGCATGAGAAGAGCAATCAGGAAATAGTGCCATAGTAAGGCGGCCATTTTGTCAATTTTACATTCTAGTTGTCCTGCGCACATGCACATTACGTACAGAAGTTCCCACCACCGCAGGAAGACAGCTATGCCATTGCCAGACTCCTCTTTTCTTTTTCCACACGCTTTCTACTATTATACCAAGCAGAGCGCATCCGCGAACACACACCCGCACAAGAGGAGTAATCAGGAACTAGGGCCAGAGCTAGGCGGCCATTTTGTTAATTTAGCATTCGAGTTGCCCTACGCTCATGCGCAAAACGTACGGAAGTTCCCACCATCACAGGCAGGCAACTTTGCCATTGACAGGTGGCTTCCTTGGATGGTTAGCATTCACGTGCACGCCCCAGGTGGAAGCAGCCGGATACTTATACCGGTACTCCGCAAACACTCCTTGTTCATCGGAGCCACGGGTAGGCAGTGCTTGGGTGAGAGAGCAGCTTTGATGATTGTTTGACTACAAGCGCTCCTCCCCTCCCGTGTTCAAGCTCAAAGGGCCTCATTTAGGCACTTAAAGTGTACGTTACATATTTTATGACTTTCTTAAGATCTCAATAAGGTGTTTTTAAGAATACTGTCACAGTATGCCTTTTCCTCTCACATAAAAGCTACATATGCGTAAATGACGGCACCAATCTCTCACAGATGACAAACTCGCATAGAGTGTGTGTTTTATGTTATATGTTTTGTAATGTCTTGTACATCATGATAACAAGGGCAGCACGGCACTCGTGTAAAATCAACAGTGAGTAGTCGTGCACTAAGTGAAAATATATCACAAATAGACCTCCCACGAATGTGGTGATGTGGTTTTGTTTGCTAGAGTGTATATCACGAATGATAACTATGTTTTTACTCTATCCTTCCAGATTGTTTTTTACAGGAAAATACCAAGTAGGTATCGTATGAATGCATGTTCATAATATGCATACTAGCCCTTGACATTGATCAGGCTCACCGTATAGGTTATTAATAGAGTGGTACTAGGGATCAACCACCTTGGTCCTGAAGAGAAGCCATGGGGTAGGTTTTGAAACATGTAGACCAGAGAGGAAACAGTCCATTACAGCATACTTTCCTCCATTGCCCCAATTTTTATTAATACCAGCTACAGGTAGTATTAAAGTTTAGTTTCCACGCAGCCAGGTATTTTTTAACTCACATCATTTTTCTGACCCTTCCACTCTCACATCAAACACATAGTTTCACCTCACTATTAAGTGCTCCCACGTCTCCGTCGGTCGTAGCACGCCCCATCCCGCAGCGGGGCGGGAAGAACCCGATGATGAAGCATGCCACCAAGGGACCTTTTGGTGGGTGAGGGTTATTTTAAGAACACATACTGTTTTCCCACACACACTCAGGAAACCCAATAGTTTTCTTATAGTCCGGTTAGAAGAATCACTGGAAGGACAGGTTTGTCTAGAAAAAGAGTGGACTTTGTTTTCTCGTAACTTTTAGAGGAGGCCGAGTCCACGACTTACCGTACCTCTTCACACACTCCATTGTTTTTCGGTTACTATTTTGTGGTTTACAGGCATAAAAGACCTGGTAAAACTCTGTGCATCTTGCTATTTTAGCTTGGGCCTCCTTGACTTTGTGTATAAAACTGCCTATGAGATTTGACTGTGTCTGTGATTCTTTTATTTAGATTCCACATATGGTGGAGAATGAATGCGGTCTTAGGAGAGGTGATCTTCTTTGGCGTTCACTCTGGACCAGTGGAATGATGATGCATGGCTTCTGACATGATGGCTCTGCCCTCCCTGCCCATGTGGTATAAGAATTGTGGGGCCTATTAGAAATAACCGGCGATAATTATCGCTAAGCGCACTTAGCGCTAGGATAATTATCGCCGGCTATCACCGGTTTCTATCGCGGAGATAGCGTGCTATCAGCAACGCTTATCTCCAATGCGATAGAAACCCCTGCTGTCGCTGGAAAACAGTGCGATTATCGCTGGAAATCCAGCGATAATCGCACTGTGACCGGCGATAGCTTGCTGATAGGGCAAGGGGGATTTAGCCATGTAATCCACCTCCCATTGGATTACATGGCTAAATCAGGTTTGGACCAGGTGTAAAAAACAAGCGCTAATCGTGTTTAGCACTGGTTTCTTTATCGCCTCCCTGGCCTCCCTAATAGGCGATAGCGATGTTAGCGACTGCTTCCAGTCACTGCCAGGTCGGGAACGCCTACTTTGCATGTCATTAGCGATAAATATCGCTGACATGCAAAGTGGCACCCAACACGCTCGCTTTCGCGGGAAAGCTGTCGCTAACAACTGTTAGCGACAGCTTGCTGATAGGGCGATAATAATATCGCCGTTTTAGCGGCAAAAAGTGCCGCTAAAGCGGTGATATTGCCCTTGCTAATATGCCCCTGTGTTGTTTGAGCCCCTCCACTTTTCCGCAGCGACTGACCGTAAGTGTCAGTGTTCCCTCTGCCCTAGCCCTAGCCGTTCCCCGCTCTTGCACAATTTTGCTTTTTGCATTATGTTGTGACACTGTGGGTTTCATACGCAGCTTTACTTCAGGATATCCTGCCAGCTGTAATATTGTAATATTTTTTTGGGTTGGACGTTTTCCTTGCTGTGGTTTCTTTTCTGTTTTGGTTTTACCTGTTGACTCCCTGACACACTGACTTCCATGCACCACGTGATGCATTTTCAACCAAGACGGTTCCTGATGATTGGGTGACTGTCACTTGGTGAATGGCCATATGATACACCACGTACTGGAGAGGTTCCTGGTGGTCGAAAGGCCCTTCACTTGGGTGCCTGGGCGGTGACTGTGACTGTGTACGATTGGACCACGGGTGAGCCCTGGGTCCTCAGGGAGGTAGTTTTTTATTGTTTTCAATTTTGGACTGGTCTGTCTGAGGCGAATGACTGTGAGTGCGTGCTGGGGTTGTCCCAGGCAAAACTATGTGCATATCTTGGTTGTTCACTGTTTGGATCAGGTATACCGGCAGTTTTAGCTTTTCTGTTGGCCAATGAATGAATGTTGTGGTTCTTCCTTCTGACACAGCGGAGAGCAGTGGGTGCTCCGCTGCTTTGACTTGTCTCCTCCGTCGACCTTGTGATTCACTTGTACTGAGGGTGCGCCTGGCAGTTGAGGGTCTTTCACTAGGTTCCAGATGCCTGATGCCTTGGGGGGTCTCCGGTTGTATCCAGGTGCAGAACGCCCTGGTTACAAGGGGCGGGTGACAAGAGGAGATTAGGGTGAGATTAATGACAAGACCGGATTGGGGTGAGATTAGGTTGATTTACGTTTCTTAGCTGTTGATTATGTCTCTGCCACACTTTGCCAATAAAGTACGTTTTAGCATTTTTTAGTATTGTCGCATGGTATATTTTGCTAATTTATTTTCCGGTGCTTATGAGCTTTCCTGTTAGAATGCAGTGACAATCCTATGTCCCTTTCCATTGCACCCCGGGATAGGGCTTTGGGACTTGGGAATTGTGGTGTGTGGGTAGGGCAAACCTAGGAGACTTAGTAGACCAGGGTTAGTTCCTCGCTTTTCTGTGTATGCATGTATATTTGACTGAGTGCTTCATGATAAACTAGTTGCAAACAATCTGTTTTCAGAATGCCGGTGTGACTGAATGCATCTCTTGCTTTCTACTAATAATTTTGCACAGGGCTGAGTGCGAACGAGAGATGTATGTGAATGCGTTCCCCTTCCCCACTATTATGTCGTTGTCCGAAGGTATGAGCTCTGAAAATTAGCTTCAGAGCCACCCTACTGTATTATGTTGTCTAGTATGAGTGAGACTGTCTTTAACGCGGTAGGGACAGCTATTGAATCTTCAACAATGGAGGAGGCATCGCACCTTCTGGGTCTCAATAACGATGCAGTACCATCTCTTCTGCAGGAGACCATATATTTTGCTCAAGGGCTTTTGTGTATGGTGCAATGCTGCTAACAAAGTGGCAGGAGTTTTTAAAGAAAAATAAGGCCTTAGAATTAGGCCAGTATAGCAAGAAAACAACAAAGATGTAGTCTGACAATGACCAAACTAAACGCCAAAAGGGTACAAAAGTAAGAGACAGCGACAGAGGTGGAGTTGGAGACAAAAGAACAGAACCCTAGGTCCCAACAGGAACCACTTGCTGTAACTGCAACCAGCCTGGTCATTGGCGTGACACCTGTCCCCTCCTGCACCGACCAGAATCCTGTCATGGGAGACCGCCACCACAGCACATCCAAGTTGCCAACATAGCCCCCTGCACCGCAAGCGCTCCTGATAACTCATTGGACCGAAAAAGTGAAAAACTGAGTTTACAATGCAGAGCCTGTTCCCATACCTAGACAGAGAGGACGGGAGAACAATGATGGAGGAGCATGATTGGTCGTTCAATAAGGTTATTAAGGCTTTGGATTATGAATTAGTGCCACA
Organism: Calotriton arnoldi; assembly: GCA_963921515.1. Classification (NCBI taxonomy): domain Eukaryota; kingdom Metazoa; phylum Chordata; class Amphibia; order Caudata; family Salamandridae; genus Calotriton; species Calotriton arnoldi. The sequence goes on along the minus strand of CAWUFW010005306.1, from coordinate 793,238 downwards.
AGTACTAATTCAAAAGTGCGTGGAACTCAGAATTGAGAAGAACCGGTGGAGTGCTTCCCTCCTCCTGCTACGGGGTTTGGCATTGTGGCGCTTCTTCGGAAGTGTCGGTGAAGTGCATGGACCTCGGAGCTGTGAAGAACCGGTGGAGTGCTTCCCAGAACATCGCAGGAGTTGTGGCTGGATCCCGTCCGCCACGGCTGGCTGAGTTTGGAGTGTCTCCCCTCTCCTGCAACGGGGACGGGCTGTGTGGCGCTTCTATTGATCTTCGCGGGAGGAGTGCTTCCCGGAACATCGCAGGAATTGTGGCTGACTCCCGTCCTCCACGGCTGGCTGCGGGAGTGCCCCCCCCCGCTACGGGGACTGAAGTAGGGGCGCTTATCTGTAGTGGAGACAAGATGGCACCGCGGCCGCTTCTCAAGTGGGATCCCAGACCAGCATAGACCCGCGGAGGTTGCACTGACTGCGGCGGCAACGGAAGCAGTTTTCTGATCTCCACGGCGGCAGTTACAGAGGCTGAGATAGTCTCGCATGCTTAAGCTGGGTACCCCGGTGATGACAGGGAAGATGGCGCACGGTGATTGACGCCGAAGCGGGAGATCCCATCGATGCTGACCGTGAGACTGGGAGGTGAGCGATGCCCTGGGGCACACCATAACGGCCAGCTGGGGTAATCCAGGGGTTTCCCTTAAGCAGCGTCCCGTCCTGGGGAAAGTCTGTAGCTGAGAGGCTCGATGGTGGGCCAAGCAAAGGCAATGCCTGACCCTAAAATGGCGCCTGGAGCGAGGTTTCAGTGCTCATTTCAAGGTCTCCACAGCGCAAAAGATTGGTAATGGGACTGTTTTTCTACTCAGTCCTGCTGCAGCCTCACTCACACCGAGAGAATCACAGGGGGAAACAGCGGAGTGTCCCACAGCCACGGGCGTGCACATTCTGTCTGCCTGACCTTAAGATGGCTGCTAAACATCTCCCCACCTCATTGATGGTCCGCATTGGAGTACAGGAACTACTGAGGGAGGCACGTAACGCGCTGCAGTATGGTCTGAGGAACCAGCTGGACAAGCGCCACGGAACAAGTACTGCCTTAATGTTTGAACTACGCTCAGGGTCACCGGGAATGGTGCAGCAGATGGACCTATGACGATGCCCCCCGGGAGGAAACCATGAAGATTGGACTCACCGCGGAGACCGAACAGCATGGCCGATGCCCGGTGGAGCTATTTAGGCAGCTATAGAGGAGTTAGGCTTTGGTTCACCCCCTCGGCCGTCACCTACCCAGCCGGACATTGGACATAGTTTTTCCTAGTCTCCCCGTTGTGTTTCCTTCCCTCCCCCGCCTCCTCCCTCCGCGATCCTGTGGCTATCTCCCCTCTCCAGCTTTTGCGTTAATATCTCTTGTTATTATCTAATCACTGTTTTTCTCCTTTTGTTTATTCTTGGCTCCTGTAACTGTTGTAATTTTGTAACATGTAACTCGCTGATCCTCATGTAAAGCGCTCTGATACCTCCGGGTCTAGCCAGCGCTATATAAAACTCATAATAAATAAATAAATAAATAAATATAAGTAGTGGGAGTTGCAACAGGCGCGGAACCCACTGAGCAGCTCTGTGCCTAGAATGCATCACATGGTGTTGAAATACAGCAACAAGATGCCATTGCTATTGACCATCTTACTGTTTCTCTGTTGAAGAAGTTTTAACGATTTGGCTCAGTTGGCAAGTGGTTTAGTGGCAGAGGGTCAGGGACTCATAGAGAGAGTGTCTGCAGCCCATACCTTCAGGCAGTCCTGACAGACTAGCGACTGTCCAGATACATTGACAGTGGGGAATATCTCCACCTTATGTTTCTACTGTCTTTCTACATTCAGTGGAGCATGCATCCTTTTCTCACTCTGCCTACCATGTGTAAGTGCCACAGGAGGACAGGACTCATAGATGTGACTGTTGAGTTGTTGACATGTGAGAGCTGTATCATGGCCATATGCCTCAAGACACTTCAGTGACAACTGTCTTCATTGGCCACTGAGATTTTTGGACTTTTTACGTTTATATTGTGGTCTTCAGTAACATATCGAAAGGCACACACCATTGCTGCATGTGTTTGGAGGGTTGAGCAAGGCCATCGGCATTAACATGTTGATGAATATAGATTGCCCATGATATCTTCTCAGAGTTGTGAGACAGCATGAAGGGAGCAATTGTCCTTGAATGAAGGTAGGGTGGGCCATGCCAATGCACCCATCCTAGAAGCACACACAGCACTTCACTGCTACTCTGGCTAGGTAGTTGCAATGTACCTGTCAACGTGTTTTTTCCTAACACTCTGCTAAAGTGATCTTTCAAAACCCTGGTAGTTTCAAAATGATCTTTGGACTTTTCCTGTAATGAACAGCTGGCTGTCATCCCTCACGAGATGAGGAATGTATACTGCATGCCACAGAAAATTCTTTTGGTGAGGACATCAAAATTATTGAGTCATGAGGTTAATGCCATCCCTCCTGAAGGGTCTCAGTCCCCTATTGCCTCTTTGGACCCACAACCTGTACAGAGTGCCTGTAGTAAATGCTGGGCCTATCACGGGTGTTGACTTAGGTGTTGTGGTGATCTACATTGACTCAACATGTGACTTGCAGACTACATGTTGGCAGGCATTTAATGTAATGTGGGTGTTGCCTTTTCCTCACTCATCCTCCATCAAACTGTGACATTAATATGAATAACAGATGAGTCTATCTCATTAGGGTTGCATTGTCCTAGTCATTGCCGGTCATGGCCTTTTCTTGACCAATTCATTTTTTTGTAAGAGTTTGTGCAATGCTTTTCATTGTCAACGACCTGGAATACAACTCTCAGTATGCATTATGTTGGTGACGAAAAGGGGATTTCTGGGTAATGGTGTCCAGGATGAAGTAATGTTAGCTGAATGCTGCAACACATTGCATAGCTTCATCCATTGGCCCGAGGAATAGTTGCAGGTGTGGAACTCTGGCTCTGGCCCCAGCAGCATGTCACATTCTGTGAGGTTGAATCACCAGATGCATGGAGGGCTAGGTGTGATAAATCATTGCGATATGAAATGTTATTTTGCAATGAAAAGAACAGTTTTTTCTGGGTCACTGACAGAATATTCGAATCAAAAATGTTGTGTGGACAGAATATTGTTTAAAAAACATCAAGGACCAAAATATCGAGAAGGTAAGTGCAAATGGGTAAGTATAGCTTTATTATTCTTAACTCCACATCTACATACCTTGAAGATATATATATTGTCATGTGACATATGTGGAGTCATATTTAGAAAAACTTTGCCTACCTATAGAAACCTACCTTCAAAATATATTTGCCCTCGATATTCTTGACATGATATGTTGTCCACGCTATATATTTTGTCTAAGGAACATTTTCTCCAATCATAAAGTGAGACACATTGCATGCTTTCATTGCTCCATATTGCCAAAATGCTACTGTGCCAAGCGAGTCCCCACTATTAATTTTGCGAGTCTGGTCTCCATGCCCACTGAATTTAAAACTCCCAAAAAATCAAAAAGTGAGTGTGTGTCTGTGTTTATGTGTTTCAACTTTGCATACCTGATATTACAGGTGTTCTCCAGATTATCAATGTCTGTGCCATCAAGTCCACTAACCATCTCAGGGCCACTGCCTGCTTACACCTGCTCCTCCATCGGTATCAGTTGCTGTTGGGTGTCTGGACTGACAGCTATTTCCATAGCAGCCCTCAGGTTCTGCAACAACATCTCCTTTGCTGCCCACTCATAACCATGCCACCTCTTCGTACATTCCGCCACAGCCCTGCCTGTTGGTGCAACAGCATTACATCAAGGATGTCTTTACACAAACAAGCCTTCTTCACCAGTGGGAGCTTAGGTATGAAAAAGAGATCTTTTTTAGGTCCAGCCTAGACAGCGCATGCGCTGTCCCAAGACCTGTAGTAAATACAATATCGAAGGTAATTTCTCCTGCGCTTGCCATTGGTTAACTGTGGCATTGCTTTTGTTAGCAGGCTTATGGTTGGCTGTGGATGCCATATGTCACTTTCGTTTTTGGAAGAAGCAGCACCGACTAACTACAGTTTAGTTACGCCATTGTGCTGTTATCTTTCCATTGAGGGACTACTTCCTTGTTAACCTTTACCATTCAGCCTATCGGAACCGCAAGCAGGCATCAGATGGGAGAGATGGATTAGGCAATTTGAACGCTACATGCGCGCCACGGACGTCCCGGATAACAAACAACTGGACCTGTTTCTGAATCTCGCAGGGGATGAAGTAGAAGATCTGCTCCTCACATTCCCCAGTGATGGAAGAGCGGACTACAAAGGAGTAATAAAGTGTCTCACAGAGAAATTCGACCCCCAAAGAAACATTGACTTTGAGAGGTATACATTCAACACTGCATGCCAGCAAGATGCAGAGAGCCTGGACGATTTTGCAACGAGACTGAGAAAACTGGTCACATACTGCGCGTTTGACCAATTTGACAATGAGCAAGCGATAAGATTGCGCATTATTGAAGGTTGTCAATCAGTGGAGTTCCGAGCACGCATTCTGAAGGAACCAACGACGCTGGAAAAGATACTGACGATGGCTCGCACGGAAGCCCGGGCCACAGAGCATGCCAAGCAAATGGAGATGGGAAAAGAAAAGAGAGTGGCGCTAGCACATCGCGTCACTGGGAATTTAAAAAAAAAAGAATACCAGGCGCCGTTCCCACCAAGGAAGAGCGAACAAGCATGCTATCGATGTGGCCTCGAATTCCTGCACGTCGGTGCCTGCCCAGCAATGGGCCAGAGGTGCAGAAAGTGCAACAGGGACAATCATTTTGCAAGCATGTGCGTGAGCAGACAAGGCAGAAGTGAGAGAGGCAGAGCAACGAGACCCCGGATGACCAGCAACAGATACGCACGACACATGGAAACGGCTAATCGTAGCTCCTCTGACGAGTCAGAAGAGACGGCAGCACCAGTGAGAGAGGCGAGACTATATCTAATGTCGGACGAGCCCAAAGAAGATAAGAGGTCAGAGCACATTCATCTCGGGGAGAAGCAGCAAATAATGAAAACCGCCACCGTGGACATCGACGTTGGGAGCCACCAAACTAGGTTCGTGCTAGACAGTGGAGCAACATGCAACATCATGTGCATGTCAGAATACAGGCAAATGAAAGTGAAACCACCGCTTTCACCGTCGACAGTAGATGTGTTCACGTGGGGCTCCAAAAGACCAGTGGAAAACATGGGAAAATTTACAGAGATTTTAACATACAAGGGCAGGTCCTGCCAAGAAGAAATACACGTGCTAAAAGGTGACATCCCAGCACCATGCCTGCTGAGCAATGTAACAGCGCAGGTGATGGGGTTGCTAGCCATGACGTATCACATGTCGGAAAAGCAGAACATTTTACAAGAATACCCAGCAATACTGAAAGGTCTCGGGAAATTGAAAGGAAAACAGATAACGCTACATATTAATGAAGCAATTAAGCCGGTGGCCCAACATCACAGACGAGTACCCATCCACCTACAACCACAAGTTGAAGAGGAAATCAACAGCCCACTGGCGCAGGACATAATTGAACCTGCTGAAGGGCCAACGCCCTGTGTGTCCCCGATAGTGGCAGTTCCAAAGAAGAACACCTCAAAGATCCGCATCTGCGTAGACATGAGGATCCCAAACACAGCAATCGCGAGAGAGCGTCACCCGGGACCACACCTAAACGACATGATCAGCTGTCTCACTGGGGCCTGCCGATTTTCGAAACTGGACCTGTGCAAAGGGTACCACCAACTAGAACTAGACCACCAGTCCAGGTACATCACAACATTCTCCACACACCTGGGCCTGTTTAGGTACAAGCGACTGAGCTTCGGAATCTCATCGGCTGCGGAAATATTCCAAGAGACAATAAGGCAGGTGATAAGGCCGGTACAGAACAGCCTCAATTATAGTGATGACATCTTAGTGTTTGGAAAAACAGACAAAGAACATGACATAGCTTTGCGTCAAGTGTGCACACAACTGGAGCAAGCGGGACTAACATTGAATGGAGACAAATGCGAGCTGGGAAGAGGGGAATTGGTGTTCTTCGGACACATTTTCTCCAAACAAGGAATGAGGCCAGATCCCAGCAAAGTAGAGACACTGAAGAACGCGAATCCTCCGACGGATGTCGCTGAAGTAAGATCGTTTCTAGGACTCACCAGTTACTGTGCTCGATACATACAGGATTTCGCCACGGTGAGCACACCACTAAGAGAACTGACCAAACAAGGACAGAAGTTCATCTGGTCGCAGGAGTGCAACAAGGCGTTCGAGGAAATCAGACATGCGGTGAAGACTGTAGAACATCTTGCTTATTTTGACCCCATGCTCTGCACTGAGCTGACTGTGGATGCCAGACCAGTAGGACTAGGAGCGATACTAGCGCAGCATTTGCCAGGGAGAGATTCACCAAGGAAAATTGTCGTGTACGCAAGCAAAAGCTTAACAGAGATTGAGAAGGCATACTCGCAACCGGAAAAAGAAAGCTTAGCAGTGGTATGGGCGTGTGAACACTATCACATGTTCATCTATGGGAAGTCATTCACCATCATAACTGACCACCAGGCGCTGGTAACGATCTATGGCAGCCCGTCGGCCAAAATGCCACCGAGGATTGAGCGCTGGGGCATAAGGCTGATGGACTACGATTTTACGATTGTGCACAAGCCAGGGAAAGAGCACAACCCGGCAGACTACATGTCGAGACACCCGTTACCGCAGGCACAAGAGACGACATCGATGGCAGAAGAGTACCTCAACTTCGTGCTAAAGCAAAACACGCCGGCACCGATAACACTAGCGGAGCTAGAAAAGGAGACCAAGGAAGATGCCACGTTGCAAATGGCCATGGAGACAATGAGAAGGCAGAGATGGAAACACATCAATAATAACTGCACCGGGGGAGAGGGAGTACACAAAGAAGAAATGCTCGCCCTAAAGAAGATAAACGAAGAACTGTCAGAAACAGAAACAGGAATAGTGATGCGAGGAACAAGAATAGTGATACCACGCTCACTAAGGCGACAACTGGTTGATCTGGCTCATGAGTCGCACCAAGGCATAGTAGCCACAAAGAAACTGCTAAGGGAGAAAGTATGGTTCCCTGGCCTAGACCGCATGGTGGAAGACACAATCACGACATGCCACCTCTGTCAAACGACAGGACCACCAGCCAAACATGAACCATTACAGATGTCTGAACTTCCAAGAGCGGTGTGGACAACACTAGCAGCTGATTTCTTCGGGCCACTGGACACAGGCAGCTATCTGCTTGTGGTCATTGATGAGTACTCGCGATTCCCTATAGTGCAACAGGTATCATCGACATCAGCGACAGCAACCTTACCGATACTAGATGACATCTTTGCAGCCTGGGGCTCACCCGAAACATTAAAAACAGACAATGGGCCCCCGTTCTCAGGAGAAGAATTCCGCAGATTCATGGCCTACCTAGGAATAAACCACAGGAAGATAACGCCGTTGTGGCCTCAAGCGAATGGCTTGATGGAGCGGTTCATGGGGAACATCAAAAAGGCGGTTCAAAGGGCGAAGCTGGCGCAGATATCAATTGGCCAGGCTCTGTGTCAGGTGCTACGTGACTATAGAAACACGCCCCATAACTCCACAGGAAGATGCCCTGCAGAGCTAGTACTAGGAAGAACGAGCAGGACAAGGCTGCGGCAAGTAGAAGCAACTTCGACACCAGAACACAGCAGCATTGAAGCAAAAGACAAGGAGGCTAAAGAAAAAATGAAAAAAACGCAGACGACAGGCGACACGCCATCTCGTCGCACCTGAAAGAAGGGGACACTGTGATAGTGCGCCAAAGACAACAAAGGAAGTCTGACAGCATGTTCTCAAAAGACCCGCTAACAGTCACTAAAGTGAAAGGCCCAATGATCACGGCGGAGTCAGAACACCAAAGGATAACACGGAACAGCTCACACTTCAAGGACTGAAGGAGAAGAATGAAGAAGACCAAGACAAGGAAACAGCAGAAAGAGGAGGGTCGGAGCAAGACAGAAAGGAAACACATAATGGGGAAGGACCAGCAGAAGAGCAACAGACGGAGGCCTGCCCAAGAAGAGTAGGCAGACTGCCAAAAAGACTAATAGAAGAAATGTAATGATGGGAGGCACACCAACATGTGCCCTGGCAGACTTGCATTTATCTCTATCTTATCTGTTCTTATCTCTATCTACACAACTCTGTGTTTCAATTTCTCGTCATTTATTTGTGACAAAAGGGGGAGATGTAGTGACCTGGAGACGGGCACTAGGACCCCAGAGTGGACAGTGGGGCAAGGGAAACCGGACACCACATCCGGTGGGGCAGGACGACAGTAGAGGGGATGTAGGGAAGAAGGAAGGACGTATGCGTGGGCAGGAGAGAAGAAAGAATAAACAAGTGATCTTCCATACCTGTGTCCTGTGTGCGTTTGTGGGGCCAAGGATACGACATTATTGAAGCTAAATATACAAATCAACAACTGACATTACACCTGATACAAGCCAGGACTATTGGTTGTGTCAATAGTTAGCTGCATAAGATAAACGAGTAACAAAGACTATTTCTCCAATTGTGAAATTTTGAGACTGAGAAATAAACACTTCAATGTATTACAACGTTTATATGGCACTTAATACACATGAGGAGTTATTGTAGCACTTTACATCCGGCAGGATACTTGGCTACATGAAGCCCTTCAGCATCAAGAAATGTGACTGGCTCTGCCCCAGCCCATTAAGCCCCATAGAGATGCCAACCTGACCCGTGACTGTTTGTGCTCCAGCCCAGAAGCTCCATAGAGATGTCAGTAATGAGACTACCTTCCCCACAGCCCCTGAAGCCCCATGGAGACATGAGCCTGACGTGACTTACTCTGCCCCGGCCCTAACGCAACGAACTAACATGTAAGTCTTGAAGCGTTCCCGTTTTCCTGACTATACTGCAGTTCGGCTGCACAGCAAACAGAAGGACCCCCACTTGTACTTTGCAGTTTATTTTGTGTTTTTTTGCAGTTTTGTAATAGTGCAAATTCAACTCTAAGCTATTGATTGGAATGGTTAACATGGCACCAGTTACATTGCACAAGGACAAATTCGGTTTTTGTAGGCACGGATAATTACGCGATTTCCCCAGGATCACAGGATGTCGAGCCGACGCCAAGATTAGAACCTGGTTCCCCCGCTCAGAAGTGGGTAGCCCAGACTGATGTCACATTCTCTCCCCATGGCCGAATCTTCACAAACCCGTGTGAAATCCCGAGGGAAGCTGCAAGGTTTAAAGGGCCCGCATTATCTTTCTGTAAAACGCGCTCATTCATCTCCTGTTTCAGCTCTAATTGTATTGTACGATTGTTTCCTTTTAATAGTAGCTTCCCCTCTTTCTTCGTGACCTTTGCAATTGTAAACGTATGCACGGGCTCTGTTAATGAACAATAATAAAGAAAAAGCATGCAGGCCGCCAGCTCGTGCGTGTGGGGGCGATGTATGGGGTTTATTTCTTGGGTGGTACAGAGAGACCGAGCCGCCCCTACCTTTATCTCAGGTACTCTAGAAGAGCATCCCATGAAATAAATAAACACCTGTCAGAAAAAAATACAACTAATTGCCCAGTACACTAACAGTAGACGAAGAGGGATCGGCTTTTCAATTCCTTGAGCTGGAGGTCACTTGCGCAACTGCAACATAAACAAACGGTCAATATGCTTTCTGTAACTTTCTTTAGTCTTTGACTGCATGTGTTAGTGTTTTCACTGCCGGCACGGCTGGACAGCTCGGCGGGCTTATGTGACAAGTGAATACAGAGCGCTGTCTTCTTTGCTGGCTTTGTTAAGGCCCTGCACGTCTTCCTCATCTGCTGCAGCTTCACTCGATGGTGCAGGCAGACTTGACTCTCTTGACTGTGCAGCAGCTGGGAAAAATTGAGCAGTGATTTCCAGAAATACCCTCTTAGGTCTCCTGCTTCTCACAAAATGGGGCTACTGCCTCTAGTTGCCAGGAAGAAAGATTGCCTACCTGATTCAGGCAGCCAATCAGAAAGGAGAGAGGCATTTCCTTTTTTTGTATTTTTAAACATCCATTCACACTCCTCTATGTTAACATAACCATAGCTTTACTATACAGTTGCTATTAAAAATTATAATATGGTCTAGTGTGCACTTTTTTTCTTTAAATAATCACTCCACTGCAAAAAAAAACATTGCCATTTACAATGCCAATAGCTCCAATTCCAACAAATGCGAGACCTATTGCATTGCAAATGCTTGTTTTGTTTATTGTCACCTCTGTAATCAGTATCTTCACCTCCTCCTGGCTGAAAGTGAGTTTCCTTTCCCTTGTACTCTCTTTAGTACTAGTACTCCTCTCCTGTATACTCTTCCTCGCTTGTGGCTTCTCTCTCTCTTCTGGCTTCACATGTTGGCAGTGGTTGCATGCATAATTTTTTAGGCATTAGAAATTAGCATTGGTATTTTGCGTGCTGTATAGTTCATGCAGCGACGCTTTGCATTCCTACGTCATCACGTATCACTGCATAGTAAATATGATGATGTGCAGGAAAAAGTGAGATGCACGACTTGGGGCAAAATATTTTTGCTGCACTGTAGCATAGCGCCAACTTTAGTAATTTTGGATTGAGATCTCAGTAATAGATTCTTTAATACCCCTGCTGTACTTGTACCATTTAGGAGTGGACAAAACTACATTTTATTTCTTAAAATACTAGATTTTTACAATCTGTATGTGAAATTATGCAGTGTGTGAGATGTACTTGCCTTGAATGCGAGGATAAGTCTCGTATTCAAAAGTCTTATGAGAAATCCTTAGGACACGGGTTCAAGTAAAATATATCTTTTGATCAGAGCGTCCACGGATTTACTGTTCCTGTGAAGCACTATTTGCTCAAAAATGTCTCCCACTGGTGGAAATCCTGGGACTTTTTGTGGCCACAAGATCAGAAGAAATTTCAAAAAGTTTAAGAAGTTTGCAAGATTCCACTTATGTAAAAATTGTAAATTGCCTTAGGCCTAGTTCCAATGTTATTTCTTCACATTTCCCTATCTGATAGGAGTCCATATTTTAACATCTAATTGAATATAGAGAGCCTTAAGTAGTTTCATAATTATACTGAAGCATACATTATTCACAGTGTATTGTAATAGTTTCATGTGGAAGTGTTTTTGCTCACAACTTTATCAAGCACACCCAAAGTAGATTTTCACATGCGACCTCATTGAGTGGGGACCACTTATCCGTAAAGGAAAGTGCTGAGCACGTATTCAATTGCATTTCGTTCAGCTGCTGATTTACGGTTCATATATTTAAGCCCTGGTTTTGTGTTTGCTGAATAATATTTGAGTACACTACATCAGGAGTTTAAATCTTCATTTGTCAAAGATTAAGTTTTCAAATGTATGTCTGAGTACAGCTGCTGGGGCTAAATTAGTTTCATTTAGAAGACTTGATAAAAATGTGTTTCTTATCAAAAAAGTGCATTTCTTTTGTTAAATGGTTTCCATCGAGATCAGTTAAAAAGAACACTCCTTGAGTTTTCGATTGCGTAAATCTATGTATCTGTCGTGTTTGATATATTTGACTACTAATAGAACAAAACTATGCTTTTATATCTAGCTAACATTCTTCAGGTGTCTTTCATTTCTAAATGCAATTCTCATTTCTTACTCTGACGGTTGTGTGACAGAATTTCGAGAACAACAATGTCGGATCACAGAAATATGTATCAAAAATATCGTGTACAAAAATATCGATTTTACATACTTTAAATGCAAAACTACAAAAATATTGTGTGCAAAAAATTGTGGAACAGAATATTGCTAAAAAAGAAAAAGTATTACCTTTTTATTAAATATTGAATTATAAGTAAGTTATTTAAAATATTACATTAGTAAATAATAATACAATTTAAAACAAATAGTTCTAATAAATTGATTCATATATATATATATATATATATATATATATATATATATATATATATATATATATATATATATATATATATATTTCCAGCAAGATCGTTGCGAGCAGCCGCTCACCCTCCTATCGACGCCGGTGCCAGCAGCGGTCACAACTCCGCTAAGTATGCTTTCCAACAGGAAACACGATCCGGGATCTCCCAAATAATTTCCAGCGGCACACCAAGGACAGGCACAATAATAAGTTTTATTGTGTCACAAAACAGAACAACGCGTTTCGGCGAAGCCTTTGTCAAGTCAATGACCTGTGCCCAACCTCCCGTAGAAATACAGGTCAGCGTTAATAGACAATGAAGAAACATCGCAACTCTAAATGAGAAAATTACGGGAAGTATGTATATACGATAGCACCGATGCTCAACAGTATTTGTACAATGCATACCATATCGTGCTCATCATAAGCATGCACATTAATTCAGAATTAATTCAGAGTAATTTACAAATAAATAAATTACACAGCCGGAAATTAATCTTCGGCTCACTGTGAAATCAGACTCGGGCATGACATGCTTTGCAATTCCATATCAAAATTGTCAAACCTGATAATTATGGGTAAAGTACCTTATTACAACAGCACATGCTCTTACAGATTTCTCGGCAAATGCCCAATGTGAAACGGCATCTGTCAATGACATTTCATTGTGTGCTCATTGTCAGTCCATCTTTAGTTGCATGTCCCAAAAATGATCTCTCGTCTTAAGTGCAATTGAAATACAGCATACTTCTCTTTACAATCAAGCATTAATGGCAAAGGTGATAAAATAGATAAATGGGTAATGTACCCTACAGATACCTCAGAAATTCATTGGCAAGTGCCCAATCTAGAACACAATTGTCTATTGCATTTCCATTGTTATCCTATTATCGATCTGTATCACAATAGATTCTATGCTAATGGTATTAATACACACAGTAGCCATATCACATGCACGGTATGCTTCAGCAGGGTGTCGGCCCTGCATCGATAGTGAATTACACTGAATAAAAATGATTCTGCACATTCGTATGCTAACTAGTATACTAATATACACACGATTCGTCAAAATTTGCGATGTTCTTTGTTACTCAATTCCTTGGTGAGCACAGGTCCGCAACTGCTTGTGATTAAAGTGAATATAGTGAATAATGTAAATGAAGAAAGAAAAGAAGAGGGTAAGTGAGGATAATGCTTGAACCCATATCTGGGATGATCTGACCCAATACGCTAAGCCTAGCAGTATGGAGGGAACAAAAGCAAATTGCAAATGCAAAATATATCAGCTTAAAAATCCCACTGACGGAATCAATCCCCTATGGGAAAATTCAGCTACCTCACACCACCATCTAAAAAAATGAATGATTTAAAACAGCTATGCTGATCAGCAAAAAGTCTGGAGACTCTGGGAAGTTGGATTGTCCCAACCTATCATTTGTAATCTATATGGGTGGCAAGCTCCTCACCATAATTCATCCCATTTGGGATTTTCGTGTTAAGCTCGATGATGTACTTGGATTCTGTGACCCGTAAAAGTTTTTCACGATCCCCTCCCCTGGGATGTGGCAGAATTCTGTCAATACCAAAAAATGTGTTCAAGTTGGCATTGCTCTTGTGTTTTTCTTGGTAATGCCTAGCAACTGGATAATTATAATCTGCATTGGTCACTGCTCTCATATGTTGTAATATGCAAGTTTTTAACTGTAACTTTGTGCTGCCCACATAGTTTAATCCACATGGGCCCTCCAGGACATAGATGGTGTAGTCACTGGTACATGTTATGAATTTATTGATTTCTTTTTTTCTCTTTTTGTCCTGTCCTACATAGTACCTGTCACGATTGCTGCTGTGTCTGCACGCTTTGCAGGAATTACATTTCCTGAATCCCTTGGCGGTTCCCAGCCATGTGGTAGTGGTGGGTGTATTCTGGTAACTGCGAACTAAATGATCTTTTAAGGACTTGGATTTCCTGTAGGTTATGGATGGTGTTTTCCCTATGCATGACCCAATTATGGGGTCGGATTCTAACAATCCCCAGTGTCGTCTCATGATGCGTTTAAGGTTATTGGACCTGATATTATAGGTTGTAATTAATCTAGGCACCTCAGTGTCACTCTTAGCTTTGGTTTTTGATGAAAAGAGGGCTTCACTCCATGTGATATCTCTGGCTTTCTTGCTAGCAGTCGCAATTACCTTATGTTTGTAGCCTCGTTGTTTAAATCTTTTTACCATGATTTGTTGCTCTTCGACAAAGCCACCTTCAGTACTACAATTCCTTCGCGCCCAAAGGAATTCTCCGAAGGGGATGCTATTACGCAAGGGAGCAGGATGATTGCTATTAGCATGGAGCAGGGTGTTCCCGGCAGTCTCCTTGCGGAAAAGACTGGTCACTATTTGGTCATCTTCTATGCGGATGGCTACATCCAAGAACTCACAGTACGTGGAGCTAATGGAATGGGTGAAGGTCAGATTTAAGTCATTTTTCCCCAATTCTTTGATGAAATCCTGTGCTAGATCCACAGGCCCATCCCATATCAGGAACAGGTCATCGATGTACCTGATCCAGATAGGGATGTGCTCTGTGAATCTTTCATTAGCTTCCACCCACACAATACGTTCCTCCCACCAGCCTAGGAAAAGATTAGCCAGGCTGGGGGCAAAACATGTGCCCATTGCCGGCCCATATTTTTGGCGATACAGTATTTTATCAAAGATAAAGATGTTTTCATTAAGACAGTAAAGCATCATTGTCTTCAACATTTGTGTGTGTTGCCAGAGAGAAATATGTCTCTCTCTGAGAAAGTACATGCACGCCTCGACACCCTTCTGTTGATCAATGCAGGTGTACAATGAGCACACATCCAGTGCTATCATGTGATAGTTATCCTCCCAGGTGATGTCATGTATACGCCATAGGAAATCAGTACTGTCCCTGCAATATGATCTCAATTTTGTGACAAAAGATGAAAGAAATAGATCTAGAAAAATAGAGGTATTCTCCAACAGCCCTCCATTGGAGGATACTATCGGTCTTCCTGGTGGTCTAGTGGGATGTTTGTGAATTTTAGGCAGTAGATAGAAGCAAGGAACACGTGGGATTTCTGTTTTTAGAAATAAATTCTCCTCTCCATCCAACATGCCCTCCTCCCACCAGCCTCTTAGTAAATCATGATATTGGGTGATAGAGGTCCTGTATGCATCCCAACTGATTTCCTCATAACATGAGGTATCACTAAGTTGTCTTAGTGCCTCTTGATTATACTGTGTAACATCCATAATAATCACATTACCACCCTTGTCCAAAGGTTTTATAATTATACTTTCATCATTTGATAATGCGTCCAGGGCATTTCTTTATGATTTGGTCAAATTGTCATATTGAGGTCTTGGATGCTGTTCTCTTAATTTGTTAATCTCATGTACCATGATCAAGTTGAAGGCCTCAATATTATCATGTGGGACATTTGGGTTAAATGTAGATTTTGGTCTTAAGCCTGTGCGGTAGGTAGCATCTGGCCTGAAACCCAACTCGATTAGCATTCTGCTTTTCTCTTTTATGGCGAAGTCTGTCATGTCTTCCTCCATTTGGTGCAAGTCCAGAATAAGATTGGCATCCTCTATATTGAGGTCAAGAGCGTCCTCTGATAGGGAACATCCAATTTTAGGCGTTTTGGATTTTATAGCCATTTTATATACCTTCATCAATTTGAGCTTGCGAATATAAAGGAATAAATCAATACGGGTGCTCACAAAGTCCATATCTCTTGTTGGGCAAAATGACAATCCCAACTGTAGTAGTGATTCCTCCTCTGCTGATATAGTCCTGGAAGATAGATTAATTACAGACTTATTTACGTTATGTGCAGGATCTGAGAATTGTAGAGTGGGGATAGTTCTACCACCCCGTCTATTCTTTATTCTGTCTTTTTTGTTCCTGCACCTCTCCCTCTTTTTGCGCCTCTTCCTTTTCCCCTCTTTGCTTGTGGCTTCTCCTCTTGTTCCTTCTTTTGTTTTAGGATTTGAAATTCGTGGAGGAAGGTGAGGGGACGTACACCTAAAGGGACATTTTGAGCCTCTGTGTCCGAGCTTAGATCAGAGCTTGAGCCGGTTGATGCAGTTTCCTGTTGTCTCTGTCTCTGGATTATATGTAGATTCCTCTGTGCCCAGTCAAATCGCTTTGCATATGTCAAAATGCGGCCCTCCGCGTAGTCTTTTTTATCCCATAAGAATTTTCGTTGTTTCTTTGCTTTAATCGTGTCCTCGTAGTTCTTTAGTTTGATTTCCAGTTGTTTTTCAAAGTCGATTACTACTTTCTCAGTTTTGGATTTTTCCAATTCCTGTCTCAGCTCTGCCAATTCTTTTCTAGTAGTTAAGAAATATAAAAACAATAATTACACAATTTAAGGCACATTAAACTTTGAATATTTACTATAAAACTAAATTAAAATTAAGAAACATATATAACCAACAAACAAATGTAACTAAGTTTAAACAATAAAAGTAACCTCTGAAAATAGTTGTTTTTAATACTTTGAACTAAGTATGTAAATAAAATATACACATATATACACAAATATATTTTCGCAAGTCCAACCAGATGAAAGCGCTCACTCAGGAGGGTTGCATCCAAACCAAAGTCATGGTACAACTACAACGCTTTTGTGTGTGTGTGTATGTGTGCCTGTTAAAGATGTAAAATAATATTTTAATAATTAAAAAAGTACATAAATTATATTAACATTAGCTAAAAAATAAAATTTAAAAAAACATATAAAGACTACCTAAATGAACACAATTAATATACAAACAGTTTTTTTTACAAAAAGCTTATTCTTTTAAAAATAATATAAAGATTACAAAATATTTAAAAAAGCAAAATCAAGAAAAAAATAACAGTGGGAAAAATAATTCATATAACTCCAAAAAACAAAAATTGGAAAAGTGTTATACCTTGCACACATTACATTTACTATTCCCACTCCAACGTAAGAAAAAACACGGAAACTGTTGGACTTTAGAGAAGGTAAATTTACTACTCCCAACTTCAGTCTTAGTAAAACTAGAGAAAGTGTTGGATTGCTGAAGGGTTGTATTTTCTATTCCTACTCCAGTCTAAGCAACAGTGGAGAGGGTGTAGGACATTGAAGGGGATACATTTACCATTCTAACACCAATGTAAGCAACAGTAGGTAAAGTATTGGACTTCAGAGGGGTTCCATTTGCAATTTGCACTCGAGTTTAAGCAATAGTAGAGAAAGTTTTGGACTTCGGACGGGTTAAATTTAGTATTCCCACTTCATTCTAAGCAACAGAAGGGAAAGTGTTGGACTTCAAAGGGGTTGGATTTACAATTTCCACTCCAGTCTAAGCATCAGTAGGGAAAGTGTTGAATGTCGGAGGTGTTAGATTTACTATCCAGCCTAAGCAATGGTAGGGAAAGTGTTGGACTTCAAGGGGTTAGATTTACAAATCCTGCTCCAATATAAGCAACAGTAGGGAAAGTGTTAGACTTCAGGGGTGTTATATTCACGATTCCCACTCAGTCAAAGCAACATTAAAGTCAAGTGTTATATTGCACAGGGGTTCTAGCTCAAAATCATTTAAAAAAAAACCATTTATACACCAAATTAAATACAATTATTAAATATGTTTAAAATAAAAATGCATACCATATAAATTTCAAAAATGTAAATTGTAATAAAAATAATAAAAAAACATAAATAAAATATTTGAATAAATGTAAATAGATTAATTTCCCCTCTATTGCCTAAACAATTTACAAACACCAAAAACTGATATTATCAGTACAATTACATTAAAATTAAAATGCTACATAAAAAAAACAAATAATAATAAAAGCAATAAAAAATATTAAACACGTTTTACAAATATTATTACTAACGGCACAAATAATTGTCAAGTAAATGTTTAAATAACGTGAACAATAATTTAAAAAACAATTATAATTTATAGCTTCCCATCCTATTCCCCAACAACCAGCTACTAAAATATAAATTACTAATTAAAGAATAAATAATATACATTACATTAACTCATTACCGTCTTGTGTCTTTTGAATAACAAATGACGACATACAATAGTGGGCATTCAACTTTAGTTGTTTATTTGAATGCGAATTGACACAGTTATAGTATTATCATAGGAAAATCCGGTACTCTTGCTTACCAAGTTATCGGCTTCCATCAGGGTTGCAGCTTCCTTGTCTTAACAATGTACTAATGGTTCCTCATTTCTCCTTCTCTTATAGGTGGTCTTCCCATCCGGAGCCCTCAGAAAAAATGAAAAGCGCAGGTAAGTGCTATGTTCTTAAAGATACATGCTGATTTTTCTCTCTCTGCTCTATTTCTTTTCTATCTTTGCTTCCTTGAGTTACGTCCATCTTTTTTTCCCTTCTGTTTCTTTCCTCTCTTTTTACTGCTATTCTCTGCTTATGGTAGGGTTTCCGACACTCAGCCCATGTTAATCTAGGACTTCTCTTATGTCTGCCTTGCTTGCAGATCTTAAATCCTGGGCATCTGTCATGCTCAAATAAAATAACTTTATATATAAAACAAAGAGAATTTTTTTTTACGTCAGTTCCAAATAAAACAAACAGAAAAGCAATGTTTCGTTTTAGGGGTTTCCTTCCACTTTGTTCAGGGTTATTATGGAGTTAGGTTTTCTTTACAACAAGGACATTTTATTCATTCTTTTTATGGTGAAAAAAACCTTTTCAGAAAACCTTCCTTCAATTCCTTTCACCCGTTTTTACAGCCACCACCCTCTACCTCATACTCTAGTATGCTCCAGGAGTGTGGTGAGACCAAGGGCCACTCCAGTGGGTACTCCTTCAAGGGCTTCCTTCCATCTCTGTTTTGCCAGGTCTTGATTCCTGCTCTCAAACCTCTGTATCAGCCCGCATCTCGCCTTTCACCTCTGCTTTTGCCATCTTTCGTGCTCCTTTCTCACTCGATGAGGCTCCAGTTTTCTTCCCATCTTTTGGCTCTACCTCCGTCACTGCCTACTCTACTTCTTTGCCTTGTCCTTCCTTACTGTTTTCCCCTCTTGTCCCTCCTTGTAAAGGCAACAGTCCTTTGTTTGTTTTCATTCTTTCTCGTTCTTGTCCTTCATATGAAATGAAATGAAATGATATTTGTAAAGCGTGATGGCTACACTAGGCCTCCCAGCGCTACGGACGGAAACAGCAAAATACCAAGCAGGCACAGTTAGACACCATTCCTGAAGAGGTATGTTTTTAGAAATTTTCGGAAAGCCTGCAAATTGGGCTGACTGCGAACTTGAAGTGGGAGGGCATTCCAGAGTATGGCAGCGTTGTGGGCGAAGGACCGTCCACCACATCTGGCTCTAAAGATTTTGGGGGGTGAAGAAAGAAAAGCGGTAGATGAGCGAAGGTTTCTTCTAGACTGATAGGGGTAATCAAGGATTGGATTATGGCTGGACCCTTCTTCCAGGAGGCTTTGTGGGCCACGCACATGGCTTTGAACTGAATCCTTTCTCTTATTGGCAGCCAGTGCAAGGACACAAGGGCAGGTTTGGCGGACTGTCGGCAGGTGAGCTGTAGAAGCAGGCGAGCAGCGCAATTTTGGATGGTCTGAAGCTTGTTGATGGTATATTGGGGGGCTCCCAGATAGAGGACGTTACCGTAGTCCAGGCGGGAGAGGATTAAAGCCTGGACCATGATCCGTCTAGCTGGGAAGGGGAGAAGGGGAAGGATCTTGCGCAGCATCCTAAGTAGTCCAAAGCAGGTGGCCGCAAGTTTAACTGCTTGGTAGTTAAAGGTAAGGGAGCGGTCCATCCAGATGCTGAGACTTTTTATCTGGTCTTTCGGAGCTGGGGCAGGTCCGAGGCAATTTGGCCAGAGTGAGGCAAAGTTGAAAGAGGGGGCGTTGCCCAGGAGCATAAGCTCCGTCTTGTCCCCATTGAGTTTAAGGCATGAGAGTTCCATCCACTTGGCAACCTCCTCTAGGCAGCGGCCCAGGGTGCAAGATGACCTCTCGGGGTGGTTTAATGCCACCACGAGCTGCGTGTCATCTGCGTAGGTGATGATTTTTATGCCAAATGGATGGACAATCTCAGCCAGGGGTCTCATATAGATGTTAAATAGTGTGGGGCTCAGGGAGGAGCCCTGAGGAACCCCACAACTGAGGGGCAACTGGTTGGAAATAACTTCTCCTTCAAAAACTTTAAAGGATCGCTCACTTAAAAAGGATTGTAACCAGGTAAGAGCGCTACCGGAAACTCCAAGATTTCTAAGTCAGACAATCAGAGTTTTATGATTGACAGTGTCGAAAGCGGCACTGAGGTCAAGGAGGATAATCGCTACATTACCCCCCTGATGCATGATTGTCCTCGCTTCCTCGGTTGCTGCGAGGAGGGCGGTTTCCGTCCCAAACTGGGGACGGAAGCCGGTCTGAGAGGGGTGGAGTAAATCATTGGTTTCCAAGAAGTTCACCAGGATATTGTTAATGTGCTTCTCCAAGATCTTACTCACCCAGGGCAGGAGAGAGATAGGGCGGTAGTTAGAGAAGTCATCCTGATTAATATTGGGTTTCTTTAAAAGGTCTTTGACCATAGCGCATTTCCATGCCGGGGGGACTATGCCTGATGAAATGGAGGAATTAACCAGGTCAAGAATAACCGGGCATATAATGTCGGTGGCTAGTGTGAGGGTCTGTGGGGGAGCCGGGTCTGTGGGGGAGCCTGATTTCAGTTTGGTCAAGATTGGGCTCATCAGTCCCGAGTCAAGGAGGGGAAATTGATTCAGAGAGGGTTGGATTTCAAGTTGTGGTTCTAGCACGGGAAACATACTATGAAGGTTATGTGAGGAAGGGAAGGACACGTATATGTTTTGGATTTTCTGTAGAAAGAATTCTGCCAAACTATTGCAGCGTGTGAGTGCACCCTCAGGTGAAGGCAGTGTCACAGGCAATTTAGTGAGGGTTTTGGCAATGCGGAAAATTTCCTTGGGGGAATTGGCAGATAAGCTGATCTTATTATCATAAAAAACGGCTTGAGCAGTTCTAATTTCCCGTTTATATGATCTGATTGCCTCCCTATATTCTGATTTGGAGAGGTCAGAGTAGTCCTTTCTCCATTTCCTTTCGGACCGTCTACATAATTGTTTTAGTTCTCTCAATTTGGGGGTGAACCATGGGGAAGAATTCTGCCTGCTGATTTTATATTTACATTTCTTTGGGAGTACAGCGTCCAGGGAATCTTCAATCCAAAGGTTAAAGTTCTTAATGGCTACGTTGAGGTTAGGGGGCTGGCTGGTCGTGTGGCCACCAGGACTTGTTTCCACTGTTCTATGGGGAGATTCGACCAGTTCCGTTCCTGCACGGGCATTATGTAGGGGTGAGGGGGGGTGAGGGAAGGTTCCAGGTTAAGGGGATCAGAAAGTGGTCTGACCAAGGGAGAGGAAGGGGAGGTCCAGCATTGAGATCATCACAATTGCTGAATACGGGGTCCAGTAGATGGCCTTTGGAGTGGGTGGGTCTAGATACTTTCTCACTAAATTGAAGTGCCTGGAGATTCCCCATCAACTCATTGGCCATCTTGTTAGATGGGTCATCAAGATGGAGATTGAGGTCGCCAAGTACCGTGAAGTTAGATGGGGCGAGAGCTAAGTTGGCGACGCATGTGCGGAGGGCATTGAGGAATTGTCTGGGGGCACCTGAAGGGTGGTAAATTAGAAGGCCTGAAAAGGAGCTGGTTGGGGATACCTCAATCGTAAAGCTAAGGCTTTCGCAGTCCGGCAGAGGGTCCGCTGTAATACGACAGGTAAGATTATTCTTAATGATAATAGCTATTCCTCCGCCTCTGCCCGTCTTGCGGTCCACCCTATGTATCAGGTAGCCAGGGGGGAGGGTTTGGACGAGGGTAGGGTCAGATTCATTTTGGAGCCAAGTTTCTGTCAGGAACATAACATCGGGTTTTAGGTCTTGCAGTAAGATTGTGATTTCAGTGGAATGTTTCGGAAGCGATCTACAATTTAAAAGAAACATCCTAAGTGAGGGGGAGTTGTATAAAAAATGTGGTTTTCTAATAAAGGGCTGAAGAGAATAGCTGCAGTGAAGGCAGTGGGAGTCTCCGTTGCTGATGATTAGAGAGTGCAGGCAGATATCTTTGGGCTCACCTCTAAGTGTGTGAAGAAGTTGGGAGCTATAGGAGGTTGTCTTTTCCAGAAAACGAGCAGGGGTTGTAGCCCCTGGTCCCGGCCGGGCGCAGACGGTTTGCCTTTGGCGCGCCTTTGGCGTGCCGGCGGCGCGCCCGCTGCGCGCGTCCGCTGCGCGCGTCCGCTGCGCGGGAGAACAGGCATGGGAATATGTAGCATGAAAGGACTCCTCCCCCTACGGTCTCCAGCCCGGAAGAGGGGAATGAAAGTTGCCGGTACTCCCTCCACAACAATCGGGACAACCCGTGGTGGACCGGGGAGCAGTGCGGTTCGTATGGAAAGTGCAAATAGCAGGTAGGAAGCAGCAAGTAATGTTAAAATGTACAATTTCCAATAAAAGTTAGTTTTAAAAGCATAAAGCAGTTACCACGGGCAAAGTGAAAATAGGTCTATTCAGCGCTAAGAGTCAGGTCAGACTGAGCTTGCCTGTTCAGCTGCGCGCGTCTATCTATTAATTGTTTCTTTTTTCATTTCAGAGTCCGTAAACAACGTGGACCAGTGGGGAAGTTCAGGAAAGTCCTCTATCCTTTTCTATATCCCCAGGGTCCCTTTTGTGACACTCATTAAACTTAAATAAGTAAAATAACAATTAAGCGTAACAATTTACATAATTACCAATTAAATATTTAATTTATATAAAAAATTAATTAGCACTGAAAATCAATGTAATTATAATTTAATTTACTTTCACCCAGAGTACCCTACAAAGCCCACAACCTGCTGCTACATTAAACATTACTAATTACATTTAAAAGAGATAAATCAAAAGCAAGGCTTTTCTAAAGAAAATTAAACTGGTGAGTCTCCTCATGCGACCCTATACTTGTAATGGGAGAATACACCTATAGAGGGTTTGATTTTAATGAAATGCTTTTCCCTCATAGTACAGCTCAGCCTTTCCGACTCTGAGAAAATTAGACGAGACGTCCATCCATTTTTTGAGAAAAGTAAAAGGGTTTTTTCCATTACCTAACAGGTATGAAACGGTTACATCAATTATATGATAGAGATCCGTTGTATTGTATGATAATGTTTATCTATAAAATCAATAATCTTTATTTTAAACCAATTAGCTTAATCTTGAATATTAAAGGCTCATGCTTTCGGTCCATGTGGACTTATTCCCAGGTTGCTAAAATAATTATGATCTATGTAACAAAGGAATGTTTCTAGCATTTTTGTATCTAATAGAGTCTCTTACATTTTATTCAGATTTTTAACATTTGAACTATTGTCCTGAAGAAGGTGACGATCCACCTTAGCACCGAAACGCCGCGTCGACAGTTGTTCTTCATTTATTTATTATGCATATTGTTTTCTTTTTAAAAACGTGATAAGTATGTGGTTTTAAATGTTTTTTTAACTTTGTATGTATCAATTCAACAAAACATGTTTTCTGAATAAAAAATTAATTGATAGAACATTCCTTTGAATCTGTATGTTTAATTTGAAATCGCTTATACTGTGTACTGTAATGTATATTAACATGTAAATTTAGCAACCTGGCAATTTTGTCTTACTATTTCTTTAGAGTGTGGCCTCTTTTCAACCAAGTTAACCAATCAGGTCAGAGGATATAATCCTCTCGTTTTTTATAACAGGAGGAGAAGGGAACTTTGTTTTTTTTGTTCTAGTGTCTATACCCATCCCTTTTCCAAGAATAAGGGTATCTCCCAAAAACTGTTTGAGCTAATTCATTTTCAGACCATTCTTTGGTCAAATTGGAAATAGAAATAGAGGAGGGCAGGAGAATAAGGTCCAGGTGGCAGATGGATCGACTCCTCTCAAACCAACAATGGGTAATTGCCACAAGAAAATGGATTCAAGATCTTTTTAAGGACGATAGGGGCACAGCGGAACCTTTTTCAGTTTGGGGCGCCTTCAAGGCCTCAGTCCGTGGACAAATGGTGGCCTTTATGGCCACGCAGTATAAAATTCGTAGGACTCTCATAGCCGAACTTCAGCTGGCAGTTGATACTGCTTTACTGCAGAAGAATGCCTCTTTAAGGGGAAAAGAGAAAGTCGAGAGGCAGCTGGATAAAGCAAAACAGGAGTTACAAGAGTTTTTCATTATAGAAGAAATTAACAGCTCTCGGACATTCCAAAAGCGAGTTTACGAAGAGAGCCAAATGGTAGGCAAACTGCTAGCCTGGTCGACTAAAGCGAAACAGGAAGCAGCAGTAATTACTGAAGTGTTGGAACCGGGTACAGGAGCTCGGGTGAATGACAAGGAAAGGATTGCCCAAGTGTTTGTGGAGCATTATGATCAGTTATACGCCTCCAAATATAGGATGGGGCAAGAGGCAATCCAGCAATATTTTAACGACATTAATCTCCAGCATTTATCGAATACCCAGGTAGATGAGATTCAAGTAGATATTTCAGCAGCCGAAATTCAGTTAGCCCTGGTCACAATGTAAGGAGGAAAAGCATGTGGAAATGATGGGCTGCCAATAGAATTTTAAAAGGTATTTGCTGAGGAATTAACACCCTTTTTAGTAGAGCTTTTCAATTATGTGAAATCGGGCGGTTTGGTACCCACAGCTTTTAAAGAATCAATTATTGTCAGTTTTGTAAAGAAGGGTAAAAACCCAAGAGACATCAATTCATACAGACCGATCAGTTTACTCAACTCGGACTATAAAATTCTAATGAAAATCTGGGCGGGCGCTTTACTCCTCTGGCACAAAAAGTGATCCACAAGGATCAGACAGGGTTTGTTGCAGGGAGGTTATTGTCCACAAATACAGGGTTTTTAGTCCAGACACATGATTTTTTTAATAGCAATCAAACTCCAGCGCTTATTATGATGGTCGACGCAAAAAAAGCGTTTGACTTGGTAAATTGGGATGCTCTCTTTCATGGTCTGGGAAGGTATGGGATTCCCCCAGGTTATAAACATGTATGCAATATCTATCAAGGTGCGCAGGCATAGGTTTTTATCAACTCTAACCTGGCTGGGATAGTGAACGTTAATCGGGGGACAAGGCAGGGGCGCCCCCTGTCCCCCGTGCTCTTCACCTTTTTTATCAAACCCCTGGCCACCAGAATTTGTAGTAATGGGGCAATAAAAGCACCAATATTAGGAATGGACAAACTAAAGCTGTTCGTGGGTGACATTATCCTCTATCCTAGTCCGGAAAGTCAAAATATTGAATTAGCATTAGCAGAATTTGCACAATTTGAATTAATTGTAGGGTATAAAATCAATAGTAATACTGACATTTTAACAATTAATTGCTCGAGTGACTACCACTCACATTGATAGGTCGTGTTGCCCATATAAAAATGTCTATTTTGCCCTTACTTGTTTTTCTTTTTACAAATGTCCCTATAAAAATCAATATTAGCTATTTTAAAGAGTTGGAAACAATGTTCAGAAAATTTGTCTGGAGTAAGAAGGCACCGAGGGTAAAACTCGCAGTACTCCAACTTGACATTAATCAGGGTGGGCTTGCACTTCCCCAAGTGCGTACATATTATGTAGCAGCCTTTTTAGATCTAATAGTCCATTTAGTCGACTGCAAGGGATCAGTTGATAACTTCTTTTTGGATAAAATGGTGCAGAAAGCTGGATCGCAGATTCCGGTATTTCTTAAAACAGCTAAACTCCCCAAAAAAACTAGGTACAAGACTTTGCAGGAATACACTTCTAGACTTCAGACGTTTTATTCCAAGCAGGTTTGTTCTACTGGGTTTTATTTTTTAAAACTAGCAGAATGTAAAAGCTTGGGCCTCCAAATACAGAGCAGCCATCTTAGGTTTTGGAACAACTGTGGTTTTAAGGAGTTAGGGCACTTTTTAGTTGGCAGCAGAGTTATTACTTGGCATGAGGTCAAAGCCAGGTGTGGAGACCGGATTAAGCTTTTTTTCTTCGGATATGTACAGATTATACATCTGTTAAATAAGTACAGTGTCCCATATAGTTCTGGCCCAACTCCACTAGTGGCTGCACTATTTGGAGCAAAGGTACCAGGGATTGGCAAGCTATTTCACAACTGGGTAGCAAGGCTTTAGAGCGGCCAATTATAAAAGAATGGCTTTTTTGTCACGCTGGATGGCGTACTATACCCCCAAAGCTCTTCACAAGATACGTCCGAAATTAGAGAATAGATGTTTTCGCTGCCAGGTGGCAGGCGAGGGAGGCTGGCTCCATACTTTTTTTACCTGCCCAAAGTTAGGACAATTTTGGGAAAGGATCTTGGGCCAGATGTACGACCAATTTTAGCATACGCAAACGGGTTAGCGACCCGTTTGCGCAAGCTAAAATTGGTATGGCCATGTACTAACACAATTTTGCGAGTCGCAAATGAATTGCAACTCGCAAAAAAGTGTTTAGAGACTCGCTATTTGGAAGGGGCGTTCCCTTCCAAATAGCGACTCTCTAACCCATGTACTAATGTTTTGCGACCGCAATTGCGGTCCCAGGGACCACTGCCTGCCCTTAAAAAATTAAACCAAAACGTTTCATTTTTATTTTTTCAAATGCATCACGTTTTTCTTTAAGGAAAACGGGCTGCATTTTAAAAACAAAACCTGCTTTATTAAACAGCAGTCCCAGACATGGAGGTCTGCTGAGCCCAGCAGGCCCTGCATCCCTGGGAGGGCCAGCCATTCACAATGGGGGTCGCAAAATGCGAGTGCCTCATTAATATTAATGAGCCTCGCATTTTGCGACCCCATTGGGAATCGCAATCAGTGTCTCTGACACTGTTGTACATAGTAAATTGCGAGTCGAAAATTGCGAGTCGCAATTTACTAGGGTCGTACATCTGGCCCCTTCTCTGCTCTAACCCGGGGATTACAGAAAAGACTGGATCCTGAGGCAGCTGTAGCACTTTTCGGTATCGCTAGCCAGAGACAAAAGCTAGCAACTTCGAGAGAGTAGGAGTCATTCATAGCAATTGCTTCCCTTGTTGCGCGTTCTCTGATACTCCAGAATTGGCGGTCCCTAAAAGTACCTACTTATCCGGAATGGTTTAATAAAATGATACGTACTAGGAAATTTGAGGAAGCATATGCTAAGAGAGTAGGTGCCATTAAAAGATTTACTACTGTATGGAAATATATGGAGAGGCTGGAGATCATTACGGAAGAGTAGGGCCGTAATGTAATGCGAAGTTTCTAATAGAACAAAAAAAAAATGCACCTTAGCACTACACTTTAGTAGTAACAGGGTTGGTATTGGTAAGCACTGCACTTTATTAAATTGTAACTTGTTGCACTTTAGTAAGTTTGTGTAGAGGATAATTATCTAGCACCATAATTAGATGGTAAATAGGCACGTTTTACTCTATGGAAAGATCCGTTTACAGAAGCTTATGTGAATTTGATGTAGCAATATTTATTTGTGAAATTTGGCATTTTGCACTTTATACATACCTGAAGTGTTTAATTTAATATGTATACAGGAACTTATATTTACCAAATTTATTGTATTAATTCCCTGTTTTATGTATGTTTCTGCTCAATAAAAAATATTTTTTTAAATTTAAAAAAACGATATTCTTAGAAATAATATTATATACAAAAAAAACAATATTCTTATCGTCAATATTCTGTTCCAAGATATTTTTGTAGAGATGATATTCTTGAAACAATATTCATTTCACTGATAATTTTTGAATCATACACCACTATGAAATATGGTTATCCCTACTTAGCTAATAACATTTTGGGCTATTTGGTACTCTGCATTAATTTAAAATGGCCAACCATGGAGGACGTCATGCCACACATTTAGGTTCAGGGCACTACGTTTTCCAGGACAACAACAGGCCATGGAAAGTTTCGAAAAGGAACATAAACGTGGCTCCAGATGGAATGATGCAAGTGAGAAATTTTAGGATTTGGCAACATCAAAAACAGAATGCCACTACACGTGTAACTAAAGAAAAAGAGCCAAGGAGTTAGCCAGTCAACATGATAAGTGCTTCAACCATCTGTGTCAATTTTATCGAACAGAGTGCACAATTAATATAGCCTGTTGGGCAGATATAAGATTTTAAAGTGTGCTAAGAATGGGTAGTTAATGAGTGGACTAGTGGGCAGACATCTTCTAGTCAAAATATTTTGTATCTCAGTACAGAGTGAAAATATTTAGTATTCGATGAAACATGATAATTTACTAACAACAACTCCTAGAATATAGGCAATGTGGGATCAGAGTAAGAAAGAGTAGAGCAATGTCTTAAGTTAAAGGTATTTTAATTCTAAATTAATTTGTAGAGCTCACTTCTGTTAACAATGTGGTCCTTTGGTATGGGCAGCCAGAATGAGTCTCTGGGATTTTTGGTGGGGAGGTGTGTTCATAGTGAATTACTGGAGAAATATATCTAATAATATCACTATAATACCATTAAAATATAAAATACATTGGTATCGATTTATATGCTATTTGCCCATTACACTAGATAAAGTAATGAAGTACAGCCAGATAAAAGGGTATACTTACCCCAAATTAGGCCTGTGCGAAATGGAGTCTTATGGTGAAGCACATTCACACTGAGGGCCTGATTATAATGGCAGGCAGTCAGACCACCGACCACCATCAAATCAGGGAGGAGACCGGCCGACAATGAGTCAGCGGTCCCACCCACCCAATTTGGATAAGACCGTCAGCATGGAGGTCGGAAAGTGCTTTTTACTACTGTGGCATGTGCTGTGGTCCAGGAAAAGGGCCACAGCACAAGCCGCAATGGTAAAAAGCACTTTTTGCACAATCATGCATCGTGTGCCAGGCAGCATGTGGTGCCTGGCACATGGTGCAAGAATGTGTGGGGGGGAACTACATGTGCCCACCAGGCCACTTAGCAGTGGCCCACGGGGCAAGGGGGCACTGCTTGGGGCCCCCCAATGTCCGTTTCCGTCTGCCTTTTCATGGCAGTGGGACTGCCATGAAAAGGCATTCGGAAAGGGACATCCTAATCCCTATGACATTGCCTGCACAGGCACCGCCTCCATTGTAGGGATAGGATTTCAACCTATGCTTGATGGGATTTTGGATCCTGTCAGACGCAGCAGTCTTTCCTCCGACCTGTTCGCTCCGACCATCAGTATTGTAATCTTGCGGTCAGGCGGATGGCCTGGATGTCGGGCAGACCGCCACCTATGGCCTGTCGTTGGCGGTCCACTCACCATCGCAATGAGGCCCTGAGTATTGAAATCGTTGTGAAACTGTGAAACTGTAGTACTTATCACCCAGGCTGTCAAGGTTTGCTTTGGGTTCCTATTTGGTTCTCTTTTCTGTTCCGTTCATTTGGAGAGGAAATGGATTTAAGAAATGTAAACATTCTCTCTGTAAATGTAGAGCAGGTTGTTCCAATATTCACATGAAAAATGGGAATTTCTCTAATTACTACTAATAGGGGTAAATGTTTTGGAATATTTCAAGCTGCTACTTTTTATTGAAACCATAGAAATATTTAGCATGAAACTACAACCACCAGAAGTATGAATGTACAACCACTAACATTTACTTGTGTTTGTTCACTGAAAAATAGCAGCCCAATATGATCTAATACACTGCCAAAAAGTGGTGTGAAGCCTTTATGAGAAGTAAAGATCTGTGACTCATTATTGAGGCTAGTTTTACTAACTGGCAGACGTGGTGTTGCAACACATAATTCTCCAAAGAGATAGATGCCACAAATTTCCACAAGGATCTAAAAGAATATTTCATTGTGTATGTTTTTGGTGGGATCTTAGACTTTAAGATTGGCTTTATTGTGATCATGAATGTAATCTGAAATCCTGGTCACTGCTACAATCCCCACAGGATTTGACTGCCATCTTCAAGCCTGGTCAACCCCATTAGCATGTATGTTGTCACTATGATATTCATTTGTATATGCACATGCATTAGATGTAGACTAATTTGAAATTGTGCTACCTTTTTAGGTCTGTCTTTGAAAACTAGTTAATTTACAGTGTTTTTCTCTTGCAGCAGCATAAGAGTAGAATGGCAGTCATTAACTTCAGACTTCAGAGTGCTGTCTTGTGTTTGAGAGCACAGGGATTTACTAATCTAAGTGGATTTTTAGGTCTGGCTTGACAATGCAACTGTCTCATGACCTTATGTATTTAATAGGAAAAAGCTTTCTAGAGTCCTACTGAGAAGGGAGATTATTGTCCACCCGTACGTTGGTTCCCCTGTGTACAGGATTTGATTGGGCCGAATTTATGTGCTTCCACTAAAAATACTGCATGTTTTGCACATTATGGCTTGTGACAATGTTTATACTCGATACAGCAGGAGTGAGTTGGTTATGGTAGCAAGCTAATAATCAAGGTTATAGGCCTGATCAGTTTATTATGAAAAGTTATGAGAAAGACACTAAGCCTGATGTACTTATTGTGAAAAGTATATGTTAAAGTCGAATAGCATTTTAGTGCGGATTGTTATTATTCTATATTAAAGCTACAGATAGGTATTTTTTTACATGGAATCTCACAAAATACCATAGTAGACAATGGTCTTGGTGTTAGTCACCCAGTGCGACAAACCGGGGATATAGGCGGTTTGCTCTCTGAGAATTCTTGTTAGGCTGTCTTAGGAGAGATAGTACTTTGCTTAGCCAACTTTAATTTTGTATACCTTTTTTATGTTGTATTTCTGTGTGCCTGATGGTTGCCTTGTAGAAAAGCTTATGCTCAAAACTAGGGGATGGCCAAAATTCCGCTCCGCCGGAGGAGATTGTTTTGCCCACTCCGCGTTCTGCTTGGAAAGTGGAGTTCTGGCAAAACTCCTCCAACTGCGGCATGGCAGAGTTTTTCTCACGTGCAGCTTGCCAACATTAAATTGGTGAGCGCAAATGAGAATTTGCGTTACCTAGCATGATTTTCAGGCCCTAGAGAGTCTCCCGGCAAGATTGCTCAACTCGGGCAGTTGCAACCGTTCGCGTTGAGGAAGCTGCCACTCGAGTAGAAAATCTACTCGAGCGGCAGAAAGAAGCAGTGCCCTCTGGCACATCACATATTGCCGTTTGCACTGATTTTACAGCGCAGAACAAGCTACTGGCGCTAAAAAACAGCGCGAGCAGAACGATGAGACAAATTCCGCCCGCTCGCGGAACTCCACGGAATCTCACGCACTTTTATGTAACTTCATGGAATTCCGGGGAGTGAAACTCCACAAGTACCACCCACCCTTACTCAAAACTGTATGCCTGAGTTGGGTATTTTTACAAGCTATATGCCTTTTTGGTGGACTGGAAGCATTTATGTCACATGCCATAGGTCTTGTCTGCCTATTGTGAAACAATATGACAAAAGCAGATGTGCTAACTTAATATGTCTGCAAAACATATGTTAACGTCTTTAACAGTTGGATGTTATCACTTTGTGTCTAGCTATAGACAGTTATTTTGTAGTGAGATATAATCTCAACAATTACGGGAGTAGGCAAGGGATTTGGCTGTAATTTTCTACATAGTTGTAATGT
The DNA here is from genome assembly GCA_963921515.1 of Calotriton arnoldi. Lineage (NCBI taxonomy): Eukaryota > Metazoa > Chordata > Amphibia > Caudata > Salamandridae > Calotriton > Calotriton arnoldi. The sequence continues at coordinate 761,573 of CAWUFW010005306.1, read as the reverse complement.
TATAACTGTATGCAAGATGGTTGCCAGTTATTTACACTTGAATAGGTCATGGTTGGGAAAACTGTAAAGCCAATGTTAAAGGGTAAAAACTTCATCAGTTCATTGAAAAAAGTCATGCCAGATTTTATATGTTTGATATGTTTATCATGAAATCCAGTAGGTCTGACTTAGATATTGTGAAAAGCATGTGTTAAGAATAATACGTTTTTAAAGATGGATTTTTATTACATTGTGCTAAAGCCTGTAGGGAGGTATTTTGTTAAATGAAATTTCACAGATTACCAAAGTAGGCAAACATTTTGGTGTTGGTGATCATCATTATCAAACTATGGGGTTAGAAGATATACATTACAATAATCCTTCCGAGGATCTCTTAGGAGAGATATTATTTTGCTTTGCTCACTGTTATTTTGCATACATTTGTACTTTTGTGACTGCATGACAGATGGTTGCCTTGTGGAAAGCTTACGCTCAGTGCAATGGGTTTGGATTGGTTATGGTGACAAACCACTTATAGAGGCTACATGCCTGATTGTTTATTATGAAAAGTTACGATAAAGGAAGTAGGCCTGACATATTGAAGGTGAAAAACATAAGTAAAAGTCAATAGACGCTTATGGGTGTGTTGCTATTATTCTGAATTAAAGCCTACAGATGTGTAGAACCTCATAGATTACTTTAGAGTGCAATGGTTTTGGTGTTGGGTACCCTCTCTGACAACAAGAGTGTAGAAGATTTGCACCGTAAGAACCATCGTTGTTGAGCCCTATTAAGAGAATCATTATTTTGTTTTGTCAACTGCAATTTTGTATACATATGTAATTTTATGACAGTTTGACCGATGGTTGCCTTGTGGGAAAGCTCACACTCAGTAAAGTAGAGCTGAGTGGGTTATGGTGACAAGCCATTATTAACAGCTATAGACTTAACTGGTCTCCAGGGAAATGCTATGCCCAATGTCATAGGTCCGGCCAGTTTATAAATAAATGTTATTACTGAAGAAGTAGACATGGCTTATTTATTGCAAAAGGCATATGGTATAGTTAATAGGCCTCTAATAATAGGCCTCTGATGATGGATTGTTATTATATGTTACAGACTGTAGAAAGGTGTTTGGCTACATGTAATCTTACAGGTTATCATAGTAGGCAAGGATTTTGGTCTTGGTCGTTAAGTCTGGCAAACTCTGGGAGCATCATTTCACTGTATTTATTCTTTTTTGTGTTGACATTTTGTATTAGCATTTTACAAAATATTATATACAATACAATATTTTCTAAAGCAATTGCCGAAGCTAAATATTAGTAAATGTACAGTTAAGTAAATAAACTAATTCATTAAAACATACATAGCATTATATCTGATAGATGTTTGATAAATAAACAAACAAATTCATTTTAATATACATTAAGTAATACATTAATAGGGAATATGTGTGAAATATAGAAATGTAAATGTGATAAAAAACGCAAGATATTATAATAGATAAACCTTAAATATTCAATATTCAATAATGAAGATTAAAGTATTAAATGGTTAGACGATACAATCTAGAAAAGTTGATATATTGTTGAGTTGTTGAATCATTAAATTATTAAAGTATTAAATCACATTCCATCACGTATTAAGAAGGTAAGTAAAAAGTATTAAATATAAAGAGAATAATAATATAATATAATATATATTGTCCCTTATAAAATAATTGTGCGGCTACAATATATGAATTATATCCACCAAAATCTCCTAGCTATATTATTCTTGCCTACAACAACATATCTGAAAGTCGAAATGAGGTATAGAAACAGTATCAAAAGTAAAGAAGGCAAAAAAGACAGAAAAGTAGGTATCATAAATAGACTAATTTGTTGGAATATCCAATACAGGGTGAGCAACGCTGTTTATTACAGAATCATCGTTTCTTTGCAAAAAGGGAGCCCAAACTTGTTTGAATAGATCTGTCTGATCATGTAAATTATAAATGACTCTCTCATATGAGGCAGTCTGAATCATGGCCACCATCCAAGACTCTTGAGATGGTGGAATCGGAGATTTCCACTGTCTTAATATACATATTTTAGCTGTGGCTAATGCAGTATGCATAAGACGGCATTGGGGCTTTGAAAGATTCTGGGAATTTCGTAAATCATGCAGAAGAATGGTAGCTGGTGTTAACGGTAAGGGTAAGGATATAGTATTCTGTAAAACCTGACCTATATAAGACCAATAGGATTGAACCATGGGGCAGTTGCAGAAAATGTGGACTATGTCACAACCGGGAGCATCACATCTCCAGCAATTGGTATGTGGAAGTAATCCTGCTTTATGTAATTTTACCGGTGACCAATGCCAGTCATGTAAAATTTTAAATAGGCAAAATTTCAGTCTAGCCTCTCTAGCCCCTTTATCTAAATTTTCCAATAAATCCACCCATTCCTCGTCTACATAAGAGACCGATAGACGTGTTTGCCATTTGATACGGAGATCACATGTTAAGGGTTGTGAGAATAAGTGTAATGTAAATGTTTTGTACAGGCCAGATGTAACTCCCTTATGATTCCCCCAAATGTGTAGGTAGGACACTACTGGTGAATTTTGTAGCAACCATGGACGTGGTCCTAGAATTTTATTAAGGCAGGTATTGAGTTGTGTGTAATTTGTTGCTTGATGTGATGGAAGATTAAACTCGTCTGTCAATTGTGCAAAAGATTTGAGATCACCATCATGTAGAAGCTGATCTAAAGTAAGAATACCTGCTGCTTTCCATTGGGGCCAGAATAAAGTTTTCCCTTTCATACGTATACCTGTGTTGTTCCATATTGGGGCTTTCTCATGTATACGCGGATCAAAACCCAATAAGCGATGTGCTCTCTGCCATGTTTTGCGTATTGCAGACAACAGTGGATTAAGAGAATCGAGGCGACTTGTGCCTGTCCCATAAAAGGCTGAAAGACCCGTTTCTGCAGACAACAAGTGTCTTTCTACATGTACCCATTGTGGCGTATTGGAATTTTCTGTTAACATATGTGTTATTTGAGATAGCTGTAATGCCAAAGTATAGTGCTCTATCGATGGGAGGCTCAGGCCTCCATTAGAATGATGTGCTTTCAATTTAGTCACAGCTAAACCAGGTTTTGCAGATCCCCAAATAAAAGATTTGATCTTAGAATCTATAAGGTGCAACGTGGATAAAGGAATCTGAAGAGGGAGCATTCCAAGGGTGTAGGTGAAACGCGAGAGTGTGACCATTGTAGCAGCTTGAACTCTACCCCACATAGATAATCCCAATATCTTCCACTTATCAAGATCATGCTGCATCTGGGTAATTAAAGGACATAAGTTGTCTGCAACCATCCCTTCTGTTCCTTTATTTACTAGAATACCCAGGTATTTTAAACGTGAATGTTGCCAGTGAAAGGGATTGCCTTGTATAGCTGCTTTTGTGGTTCCATCTGATATGGGAAGTGCTTCACTCTTATCCCAGTTAATTTTGTATCCAGAAAAGGAGGAGAATTCTTCTAAGATTTTAAGCAATGATGGTAGAGATCGAGACAAATAGGTAATAGTAAGTAGTATGTCATCAGCATAAAGATAAAGTTTAGAGTCTCCCACCGGAAGAGGAATGCCTACAACATTATCTAATTGGCGAATTGCTGCTGCTAGAGGTTCTAAAGCTAAAAGGAATAAGAGAGGAGAAAGGGGACAACCCTGGCGAGTTCCTCTGCGAATTGAAAATGGATCTGAGATTAAACCTCCACAATTAACTTGAGCAGTAGGATGTTCATATAGTAGCTTTATTCTATCTATAAATTGGTTTCCCAAACCAAATCGCTCCAAGACTTTGAAGAGATACTGCCATTCCACTCGATCAAATGCCTTTTCGGCATCTAGTGATAATGCCAAAGCATCATCCCGAAGGGACCTGGCAGAGTGGAGCGTGTGTGCCAAAGTACGCAGATGATTCCTAGATGAGAGTCCAGGCACAAATCCCACCTGTGTGTGATGAATCAGGGAGGGCAAGACTTTGCGAAGACAAGAGGCCAGGACACTGGCTAAAATTTTAATATCACAGTTGAGAAGTGATATGGGGCGATAGCTACTACAAAGTAATGGATCTTTTCCTGGTTTGGGTAGGACTGCTATTACCGCTTTATTAGAAAGACACCCTAAAGAAGCTTTGCGAGTCCACAGAACCTTGATTAATGGAAACGTAATTTTGGAGGTGGGTTCGTAACTGTGACTTGCCCTTAGGGGTTTTATGACGTTGAATATTCATCCGCCAAGGTTTACGCCCTGGCTTGATCAATCCTGTTTGTAGAGATAAGAGAACCGGGGAGTGATCAGATATTGACACTTGTAATATATGAGACTCCTGGACTAGTTGAACTACTTTTTGAGAGATTAAAAAGTAATCTAGTCGAGAAAGAGTTCCATGGGTAGGGGTTGTAAATGTGTATTCAGTATCAACCGGATGAGAAAGACGCCAATGATCTATCAGGCCATTATCCTCAATTATGTCACCCATAAGAGCTCTATCCGCTGCATTATTCTTATCAAAAGGACCTGTTTTATCCAAAATTGGATCTCTCACCAGTTTCCAGTCTCCTCCTATGAGATATTGTGACGCACCTATCTCTGATAATAAACGGTTCAAATGAAGAACTGATCCAACACAAATATGAGTTTCTCCTATGCGTAGTTTGACAAACACATATCTTCCATCTGGGTCTTCCCATGTTTTTGATATCGCAGCTGGTAGAGATTTATGGATAAGGATTGCCACACCACATTTACGAATGGGACCTGTGTCTGAGGGTCTTCTTTCATGTATACTGCTGTGAAACACCTTTCCTACCCATTCTCTACGTAACTTTTCAGATTCCAGCACATCAAGATGGGTTTCTTGGAGTAAAGCCACATCCACCTTTTTTGATTGTAAATAAGAGAGTACTTTTTTTCTTTTGATATAATGCGTTAAACCATTAACGTTCCATGTTACGGCATGCAAAGGATGAGTGTTAGCCATGCCTATATGTATATCAGTGGTTTTGTGAGGTTTTGACGAGTAATGGACCAATATAGGAGGATGAGTGCGTTAATTGAAATTAGAACATTGGAATGTTGGGAGCTCTATTGAAGACAATGGAGTGCTCCCTGCTTCTACGGGCCGGTAAAGGCCCGCAGAGCAACATTCCAATGTTTTACAAAGGCCTCTCGGAGCTCGAGGGGATTTAAATCCCCTCGAGCTTCGAGAAGCCTTTGTTTTATTTGTTAGAACATTCTGCCCTCTAGTGGCAGAATGTTCTAATAGCCTTATAACCCTTCGTAGCAGGGCTATACCAGCTATTAAAGTCCCGGTCCCTTGTTAAAGTCCCTCGCCTTCGGCTCGGGCCTTTAACGTGGGAGCGGGCCTTTAATAGCCGGTATAGCCCGCTACGGCGGGCTATAAGGCTATAGTAATAGGTTTAATATCCAATGCTGAATTTATTGTCTGATTAGTCGAAAATGTGAGAGGGGAGGGGGCGTGGCTAGCGGCATGGCCGACTAGGACGCGTTTTCTTGGAGCTCCGGCCGATACTAGAAATCCGTGCATAAATCCGGCGGTTTAGAAGCCCAGAACAAATGTACGTAGGCTCAAGCAGCACCAGCACCTTGAACTGCACCTTAGAGTGTGAAGACATAACGGAATCATCCGGAGAGTGGTGACTATGGAGTGACATGGGCTTGCGGCGCGCTGAGCAATATGGCGCCCTGTGGGTGAGCGGCCTCTTCAGCCACATCGCGAGCCTGCGGCAGTATCCTCGTTGTGGTGGCTCCCCTCCAACGAGCCACAGCAGTGAGAAATACTGACGCCGCACCCCTCGAGGCATAGCCACGGCGTGGCGGTAAGTCCTTCCTGGTAGAGAAGGTGAGAGGCGGACCCGGAGGCTGTGGGCGCAATGGACAGCCGGTGCCCTGTGTGCGTGAACCGAACATGAAAGCGGCGGCTCCCCGCCGCCGGGAACCAGCAGGGCTCAACACTAACGCTGATGCTGTGCCCCTCGGGGCACAGCGACGACGACAAGGCACACCCTGACCGGCGGAGGGAGAGAGAGGCAGGCCCAGGAGCCCTGGGTGCTGCCGGCGGCCGGAGCTCTGTTTGCACAGAGCGGAGCGCAGTCGTGGCACACCGGGGCTTGGCACCCGGGGCCCAGATGCTCCTCCACACTGAATTCTGAATGCAGAGGCGTCCGCTGCGGCACCCATTTCTGGCTCCAGAGATGTGCGCTGGGAGATAGCGTGCAAATGGGCTCACGAGTCTGGGGTATTCTGCGAGGCCCGACCGGGGAAACACAGACTGCCGCATGACACCCCACACAGCAGTAAGGCAACCTGGGCAGCCTGCGGGGGTGATCACAATTCAGAGGGCCTCTAATGCTGGAATAGGTGGGCCTGCATCCTGTTGAAAGGGAGAGGACGACCCTGAACAGTGCGGGGGGAACTACAACGTGGTGGTGAGACTGCCCCCGGGGGCCCCCACGGGGTTCCTGGAATGCACAGTTCCTCAATACAGTAACCTCATGAGCGCCACCATCGCGGGGCAACTCCGGCCAAGGCTCTACAGCGCCACCTGGAGTGCTCCAGAGACAGGGGGGGCCCTCTAAAGTGCACCGTCCTGGTTTTTGGGGGTATTCTCATCCTCCCCCCCTCCAAGACATATTGGGGGAGCCTGTGGTGCTGTGCGAGGCATGAGCAGTGGAGGGCTGGTCCTGGGCCATTAATGATACATCAGCTGCAGGAACAGCATCTTGGAGCGACGCCCTCCGGTGGGACTCCTCCCTCCCGACTGACTTGGTGAGGAGCGGGCCCCTAGAAGCCTACAGCGCACACACACTGCCAACACCTGGCCTGTCTCGAGCCCGCGATTTTCATACCTGTGACAGTGGTGAGAGCAACGGGCTCCCCCGGGATAGGGAAGACACAGACTACCATTCTCCGCCACCGCAGTAACACAATGGGCAAGGACAAAGATGCAAAACCTTCCAGAAAGGGGAAAATGGATCGCTATACTAAAGTGGTCACCCCACCCCCAGAGGAACAACCACCACTCCGTACGGATATGGACACCCTGCTACAGGCCATCCAGGCCTCAAGGGTGGTGCTGGAGGAGAAAATAGAGGGGGTAGGATCAGAAGTAACACTCCTGAGACAGGATCTCCGTAACCTGGCTGCCAGGGTCACAGAGTCAGAGACAAGAATAGGAGAATCAGAGGACCAGATCCAGGATCTCCGTAAGGGAATGACGGAACTACAGGCCTCGAATAAAGACCTACAATGGCGCGTCAATGATGCAGAAAATCGAGCGCAACGCAACAACCTCCGCTTTGTGGGTTTCAGGGAGGGCGTTGAAGGAGGAGACACAGCGGACTTCCTATATACCTGGCTCAAACAGACCTTCCCCACAGACAAATTCTCTATGTGCTTTGTCATTGAGCATGCACACAGAGCGCTATCGGCACGACCACCACTGGGTGCACCACCAAGACCCATTATAGCAAAATTCATGAACTTTTTAGACAGAGAAATTGGGGGACATTCATCATGAAAATGTGCCTATAATGATTTTTCCAGACTATAGCAGGGAGGTCCAGAAACAGAGATGCACCTTCGATTCCGTCAAGGCCAAACTCAGAACTCTTAAGATACCATATATGCTGTTATTCCCGGCAAAGTTGAAGATCATTTTCATGGGAAAAACCCAATTCTTCCAGACGACTGAGGAGGCCTGGCACTGGCTAGAAGAACGCCCCATTATGAGACAATTAGAGGACCCCCAGCAGAAAACCCAAAACAGGAATGAAACGACTGGCCCCCAGAAAACCGTCAAGATCCAAAGTCACCGGCGGCTCCGAGTACAGGGGGTGACAACCTATACGTCAAAAGGCACGGGACACCTTTGAAGAAGAATTCCGCGATTGCAGGACTCCCAGAGACCCATGGACTCATGCACGCCCCGCCTCTTCGGGCGGACTGACCCTGGCACCGAAACCGACACTAGAGAAAGCACCTCTGGCGGAGAAGACGCCGAAACGATGCAACATCCCTTGTTGACCAAGATAGTCGACATGGAACAAGACTCCGAGACAGGGAAACCAGCCAGACAGGATGAAGTGCCTGATTCCAATTCAAGACTGAGGATTACAAGGGCCTACCACAACTTTCCGGCCTGGGGCTCCAGGCATGAGCACACTCACGCCCCCAATGTCAGCACCCTCTTGGCTCTTCATAGAGACAGACTTCCCGAAACCAACAGCAGGCGATAGGCCACTTCAGGCCTGAGACACTAATTGCAGTACTCCTGCCTTTCCTTCCACCTCCTGGTCACTTCCCTCCCTTCCCCCCCTGCCCCTGTCCCTTCCCTTCCCCCCTCCTTCCTTGCTATCCCTTTAATTTGTTGTTTCTTCTAAGGTCCTTCACTGTGTTGCAGGTACCGGGACCAGTTTAGTATCTTTTGGGTAGGGTGGGCGACAGACCTTTCCCTCCCCTGACCACAACACCGAGAGAGAGACTCTGGAGGAGCGTGCGATGGGGGGGGAGGGTGGAGGGTAGAGGGGGGGGGCAAGGGGGGTTCAATTTGGTTACAAAGTTGTTTTTGTTTAGGTGTCAGTCCTAGCTTAGCCAGTGGTTTCACATACAAAACATATCCAGATACAGATATCTGGTCAGGGTCCAACTTCCTGCGGCAACAGCCTTGCACAACATAATGGTATTAGACACACATGTTAGATTCTGAAAATACTCCCTTTACCGTGATGACATGGACTGTGAATGGCCTTGGGGATAAAATTAAGAGAAGGCTAGTGTCATCCTTTATCAAACGCAGACACCCCGATGTGGTAATGTTACAGGAAACTCACCTCAGGGGTACTAAGTGTGGGTTCCTAGCGCGGGGGGCCTATACAGTTCTGGCACATGCGGGGCATATCTCCGGCTCTAGGGGAGTGGCGATCCGCGTTAAAAAGTCTCCCCCCTTTTGTATACAGCGAACATGGTTAGACCCCCACGGTACATATGCCGGAGTGACCGGACGATGGGGCAGAAGAACTGTGACTTTTGTAGCAATCTACCCACCACCAAAACTCCAAGCACGCACACTAAACAAATTGACGGAGATATTGCTGGAGACGCCGGGCTCACTGCACGTTATAGGGGGGGACTTTAATGTAGTAATGCACACCTTCATTGATCGGATGGGAGAACATGCCCAGGCACCCTATACCTCACTGATATCACGCCTCACTGAGACGCTAGGGTTGGTGGATATCTGGAGACACCTGCATCCGGAGGTGCAACAATATTCCTACTACTCAGGCGCACACAAGGTTTACTCCCAACTAGACTATTTGTTCCTACCGAAAGGTGAAATACGGGACATACACGAAGCACAATACTTAGCTAGGGGCCTATCGGATCACTCCCCACTGTACGTGCGGATAGGTGACAGACAGCAAGACGGAAACATATGCTGACGCTTAAATGCGTGGGACATCCATAAAGAATCAATACTGAAAGGCATTAGAGCCAACACTACTGTTTTCTTCGCAGAAAATATGGGGTCGGTGCAATCCGGGGTTGTACTATGGGAGGCTTATAAAACTGTACTACGTGATAGAGCCCAGAATCACATAGCTTGGGATAGGAAAAAAGACAAAGAAGAGCTGACATGTCTGGAGGCCCAGATTCTGACCCTTGAAGATCGAAACATAGTGCACCCAGATCCCCAGCTCTTGAGGCAATTGAGTGATACTCAACACCAGTATAGAGATTTAGCAACCCAGGCAGCTAAAGTGCAGGCCCAAGCGACCCTACACAAACTTTATGATGTAGGCGATAAATCTGGAAATCCTGGCATGGCTTAGTCACAGGGAGATTGAGGCCCGATGGGTAGACTGTCTCGTGGATCCACTAGGAACACCACAAGACAGAGACGAGCAGATCCTGCAGAGCTTCGCGTATTATTACGCAGACTTCTATAAGGCCCACCACCTACGGACCTACCGAGACATAGAGGCCTATTTGCAAGAGGTAGATACCCCCAAACTAGACGATGCGGACAGAGAGGGGCTTGACTCTGAAATCACAATTGAAGAAATCAAAGCAGCTATAGTCCAGTTACGCCCCGGGAGGACACCAGGCCCAAATGGCATACCTGCGGAACTCTATAAAAAATGCATGGATCTGCTTGGTCCGCACCTCCTAACTCTTTTTAAAGAAGCAGGTGAAGATGGGGTCCTTCCGTTAGACTTACGAATGGCTACAATCATACCTATCCACAAGCCAGGGAAACCTAAGGATAAATGCGATTCCTATCGCCCGATATCCTTGCTTAATACAGAGGTAAAGATATTGTCAACTATTTTGGCCACCAAACTGCGCCAAGTGATCACGACAGGACGAATCAGGTTTCCTACCTGGCCGGGCGACCAGGCTGAACCTGCGGGGGGGACACAATTGGATGATGGAGGTGAAGGACCGTGACACTCCACATCTGCTGTTATCTTTGGACGCAGAAAAAGCGTTTGATGCAGTCCAGTGGCCCTTTCTAGAGGCCATCCTGGTTAAATTTGGCCTAGGCCCTAGTTTCAGGAAATGGGTGGGATTAATGTACAAAGACCCCAGGGCGAGAGTCCGGGTAAACGGACGGACATCAGAGGATTTCCCCGTAAGGCCTGGTACCAGACAGGGATGCCCGCTATCCCCACTTCTATTCGCCCTTACGATAGAGATTCTAGCCTGCTTGGTGCGCCAACACCCGGGGATACAGGGATTTCTAATCACCCCAGAGGACGATACGGTTGAGAAGATCTCCTTGTATGCAGACGATATATTTCTATATATTACACACCCAGACACAACGATACCCAACTTGTTCCACACTATAGATTATTATGGACAAAACTCGGGATACATGATCAACTGGCATAATCAGTGATCTACAGCCCAGGTGCGCTACACACATGGCCCACTCTCCCTGGATATCTCCAGATTGCAGATAATGGGTTTACCTATTTGGGAATTTACCTTACAACAGATAAAAACCTATGCTATCAGAGAAACATCAAACGCATACTCACGAACTTTAAGGAGGACATACAACGATGGAAACTCCTCCCACTCACAATACTGGGCAGAGCGTCCATGTTTAAGATGATCACACTACCACAATTTTTATACGCCCTACAGAACACATACTTTCCCCTACCGCAAGCACTTTTCCGGGAGATAGCGGCAGAAGTATGTTCTTTTTTATGGTTAGGGAAACAGCCCAGGATTGCGCTCCATACTCTACAGGGCAATCAGTACAACGGGGGAATTTCGCTGCCCGACATAGAAGCCTATTATTGGGCGGAGCACCTAACGCCAATCAATGAGTGGATACACGCACCAGGGGCACACCCTACGTATAGGCTGGAGTGGGAAACCATGAGTGGCCGTACATTTTTGCACTATTTATATGGTGGCAGAGGCAAGGGGAAGCTTCTCCCGACCACTCAGGTCACTGTAGACTCCTGGGGATGGGCCACAAAAGCAATTGGGTGGGAACATAAACCGACCAAGGAGACACCCTTGTGGCACTGCGCTTGGCTTAAGGAACTGCATAAATTGAAGGGCTTCGGCGGCTGGGATGCTATAGGTATCTCTAAGTTAGGTGATATCATTTATAATGGGAGGTTGACAAGCTTTGATACTCTCAAGGCTGAATACTGGTTACACCCATCTCAGTTCCTGAAATACGCACAGCTTAGGCACGCCTGGCTAGCGGGAAAAAGGGGCGACTCCCCGCTGCCGGAATATGCTCCATTAGAGGGGAGACTGCTCCAGGAACTTATCACGACTAAAGCTGTCTCATTAACATACAAGACCCTGAATAACAATGCTCCAGATAGACTGGGCAAGCTGCAGTCGACCTGGGAAGGTAACCTGGGCACGCTAGAAAATGTAGACTGGGCGGCAGCTCTAATGTACCCCAGGGAGGTGGCGATCAAATCACGACTTCGCCTCATACAATATAAAATACTGCATAGAATATACCATGACCGAGTTCGGCTGCATAAGATGGGGCGTGCAGAGGACCCTAGGTGCCTGAGAAGTGGACATGGAGAAGGTGACTTTTACCATATCATCTGGGAGTGCGTAAGGATACAGGCCTATTGGGAAAAGATAACGAGGGAACTAAGCAAAATACTAGACACCACAGTGCCCTTAGACCCCAGACTTATACTATCGGGTATTTCATATGATGTCGATCTAGGCAGACCTCAATTGATCTTCCTTGCACTAGCACTGGTAGTAGCCAAAACGTGGCGAGGAAATGGGGAGCTGTAGATATACCACTACTGTGAGAATGGAGGGCAGGGATGGATATGTATATGGCGGCCGAAAGAGTCACCTATAAGGCGCGGGGCTGCCCCAAAAACTTTCGAAAGGTACGGGGCAAATGGAGGAGGTACTATGTTCTTGACGCAATACTGGGGGATACCCAACCGGACCCTAAGGGACAGGCCCCACCAGATACCTTAATAGCCCGAGAAACCCCGGGGACCTAGGTGAGGGAGTGGTACCCAAGGAATTGTTTTTATTTGGTAGCCACTGCATGCCTGAGCCGCAAAAGAATGTGTAAGATTTACGAAGATCCACTGCTTTGTATACTGACTAATTACGTCAGACTGGCTGACTGTAACCAACGTTATCTATGTTATGTTTGTTTTGGAAAATGACAATAAAATTATGTAAAAAAAAAAATGTGAGAGGGAAGAGGAGAGAAGAAACAAAAGAGCACTGTTAAAGTCACGTGAAGGACAATAGGACTTAGTAGAAGAAAATTCCTAGAGAAAAGGATATCAGTGAAAAGAGAAGCAAATAGAAAAGAAAAATAAAACACGAAATTCAATATATCTACAAACTTATTCTACCTTTAACTTTTAGCCGCGGGTCTGGGCTCACTAGAGCACCGCCACGGGTAGGAACACCGTCAGGAGGGTATAATTTTAACTAGGACTACTTAGAAGGAAATTTAAGATCTGACGACCCAAGTACGTACAATATTGGCTAAGGACATACGAATATATACTAAACATCCATAATTTGAAAAGTGCAGAAAAAGTTAACTGTATGGCATATTAAGAATTTAAACAAGTCTATAGTTTCAATAAGTTAAAACATTTCATTTCAAATATAGCAGAGAAAGTATGATTTATAAAAACTTAAGATTCATAATTATAAATAACATATAATAAATATGTCCCTATTGACACTTTAAATATAATAAGCACATTTCATATCATGAGCTACTTCTCAATAAAATAAAATAGGCATAGATACAGATATAAATATAAGTACTATTTGATAAATAACACCAATAATGAATAAATAAATAACTCAAGCAATAATCATCTGTCCTATGTGTAGATGCTAATTTTCTTTGGAACATAAGAACTATATAATAGACAGACTCTGATGCAAGAAATTTGAAGATAATTATGTAAAGAATATTAGCTATCACCATATTTGTAATAAAAAAGGCATACCTCTGCAAAGCCTACTTTCCAACTATAGGAGATTATAAATAATTCGATAACTTGAATAAACTAAGACATTTTGTTTCAAATATAACCGATGCAATACAATTTTGCGGTCTTATGAATCATGACTGTAAATAACATACAATAAATATGCCTCTATTGAAACTGTAAATATCATAAGCATATTTCATATCATAAGGTATTTTCAATAATATAGGTGTAGATGAAGTTATAAATATGTTATTTAAAAATAATAACAATAATAAATACATAAATAATGTGAGCAATAGTCATCTGTCGTTTATGTAGATGCTAGTTTTCTTCAAAGCATGAAGATCATAGATTAGTCAATCTCCGATGTGAAGAACTCTCAAGATAACTATATAGAAGACCTAAGCTAGAGCTATAGCAACAATAAAAGGAATATATCACTAAGGTCTACTCTCCATCTGAAGCAGATTTTAAGGGGGAACGAGATTTATCTCTATGCTGATCTTGAGTAAAAGTAGATATTGTTTGCAAGGCAGAGGTTTTGTCTTCATGTGTGCGAATTGATCGTTCAATATCTCTACCACGATGGCGAGCCTCGCTGACGTTGCGACATCTGTTATCTGTTGACTGTTGAGAACATTTAGGACCTTGAGAAGTCTGGCGTGGAGAAGTATGTTGTATGTAGCAAAACCAAAGGGGATGATGGACGGAGTGTTGAACATTGCAAGCACTCACCCCCAGTCAACTGATCTGGGTTTAATCCATCATCATTCTTTAGCTCACTCCGCCACCCCAGTTCAGACATGGCCATATGCAAATCAGTCTGACCCTGTGCCTCATGGGAACAGTCCAGCCCGAACTGCCAAGCCATGTCTTCCCTGGACCGAAAACAAGCATCCTGGGACCGGTTTCTGGCTTACAGCCATCATCAGCCAGGCTATCTTGAATCCAGTGGCAAAGTGAGCAAGGGACCCACGTCTGGGCATACCCTGCCAACTTAGGGCGAACATAGCAAAACCAAAGGGGATGATGGACGGAGTGTTGAACATTGCAAGCACTCACCCCCAGTCAACTGATCTGGGTTTAATCCATCATCATTCTTTAGCTCACTCCGCCACCCCAGTTCAGACATGGCCATATGCAAATCAGTCTGACCCTGTGCCTCATGGGAACCAGGATGCTTGTTTCCGGTCCAGGGAAGACATGGCTTGGCAGTTCGGGCTGGACTGTTCCCATGAGGCACAGGGTCAGACTGATTTGCATATGGCCATGTCTGAGACTGGGGTGGCGGAGTGAGCTAAAGAATGATGATGGATTAAACCCAGATCAGTTGACTGGGGGTGAGTGCTGCAATGTTCAACACTCCGTCCATCATCCCCTTTGGTTTTGCTATGTTCGCCCTAAGTTGGCAGGGTATGCCCAGACGTGGGTCCCTTGCTCACTTTGCCACTGGATTCAAGATAGCCTGGCTGATGACGGCTGTAAGCCAGAAACCGGTCCCAGGATGCTTGTTTCCGGTCCAGGAAGACATGGCTTGGCAGTTCGGGCTGGACTGTTCCCATGAGGCACAGGGTCAGACTGATTTGCATATGGCCATGTCTGAACTGGGGTGGCGGAGTGAGCTAAAGAATGATGATGGATTAAACCCAGATCAGTTGACTGGAGGTGAGTGCTTGCAATGTTCAACACTCCGTCCATCATCCCCTTTGGTTTTGCTATGTTCACCCTAAGTTGGCAGGGTATGCCCAGACGTGGGTCCCTTGCTCACTTTGCCACTGGATTCAAGATAGCCTGGCTGATGATGGCTGTAAGCCAGAAACCGGTCCCAGGATGCTTGTTTCCGGTCCAGGGAAGACATGGCTTGGCACAGTTCGGGCTGGACTGTTCCGATGAGGCACAGGGTCAGACTGATTTGCATATGGCCATGTCTGAACTGGGATGGCGGAGTGAGCTAAAGAATGATGATGGATTAAACCCAGATCAGTTGACTGGGGGTGAGTGCTTGCAATGTTCAACACTCCGTCCATCATCCCCTTTGGTTTTGCTATGTTCACCCTAAGTTGGCAGGGTATGCCCAGACATGGGTCCCTTGCTCACTTTGCCACTGGATTCAAGATAGCCTGGCTGATGATGGCTGTAAGCCAGAAACCGGTCCCAGGATGCTTGTTTCCGGTCCAGGGAAGACATGGCTTGGCAGTTCGGGCTGGACTGTTCCCATGAGGCACAGGGTCAGACTGATTTGCATATGGCCATGTCTGAACTGGGGTGGCGGAGTGAGCTAAAGAATGATGATGGATTAAACCCAGATCAGTTGACTGGGGGTGAGTGCTTGCAATGTTCAACACTCCGTCCATCATCCCCTTTGGTTTTGCGAAGTATGTTGTATGTCCATATCCTGCATTATCATGTCGTCCAGAAAAGGCTGCAAGTCCTCTGGGTTATAAAAGTCTTTTGAGTCACCATTTTTGGTAATGCGAAAACGAGCTGGGTCAAACAAACCATATTTGATGTCCATTTTACACAGTTGAGGCCTCATAGATAGGAATGCTTTTCTCCTTTCGTTAGTTTCTCTTGAGAAGTCAGCTGCGATTCGGATTTCATGACCATCATAAATGTATGAGCCTTGTGTGCGCGCCGCCATTAATAATTCCCTCACTTGTTCATGTCTCAAGAAGCAAGCAATGAAGGGTCTTGGACGAGCATCCAAGTCTTTGCGTGGAGGGCCAATACGGTGTGCCCGTTGAATTTCAAGCAAGGGATCGAAGTGAATACCAACCAATTTGGGAAGAATATCACACAAGAATGCTCTGGTATTCTGACCTTCAATTTTCTCTGGAAAGCTGAAGAAGCGAATATTATCTCTTCTGCTACGATCTTCCAGGTCAACAAACTTGCTGCGAAGGAGTAATAGTTCTTGATCTCTGTTTTGTACTGAATCAAGCCTGGTTTCTACTATTGTCAATCGTTGGTCCAGCCCCTCAGTTTTATTATTAAATTGTACAATGTCTGCTCTAATTGACTTGGCCTCTGTCGCAAGAGAAGAGATGTTAGTGTCCATATCTGTCAAACGACAGCTAATTGTCGATATTTCTTGTAGAATGCGATCCATAGTTTCCCCTGATATTGTAGTTGAGGCAGTCTGAGGCGGGTTTGATGATGGTAAGGTTGAGCCCTTCGCAGACATACTGCGTGATTGTTTAAGTACGTCTGCAAATCGTAGTTGCTTAGAAGATTTGTTCTCGTTCTTATTGTTAGGCATTCGTGCAATGCCTTGTGTATTTAAATATAGTGTGAACAATAGTAATTCAAGTCTATTGACTGAAATAGAGCAATTTGTACTTGTTTATAGTTGTAACTGAGTGTTAAGGAGACACCCTCTTATTGACTCTGAGTCAGGTAAACTACAAGGTGAGCTCTACAGATTTGTATGGCGGACTTGCTTCCGTGCTTATTGTCAGATATTCAATTAGGATCTGAGTTACTTTGATATAGTATTAACAGTTGTAGTGTAGGTCTCAGATTAGAATTCTATTATAGCACTGCTGATCCTTGGTTACACCTTTATGTAAAATAGACTTTTATTTTGACCATCGCTTCAGTGATGTAAAATACTCAATACTTTAGGGAAGTAAGTATCAGTAGGATAAGATTTTTCTAGAAGTTGCCACCACTTTCACTTGAGAGAACAGAGTAGAGTGACAGGAAGCCTTTATGAATTCCGAAAGTGACAATTCATGTGGAGGACTGTGTCTTCCAGGTGCTCCTGGACCCAACAATTCTTTAATAGTCACAGGTCATCCTTTACCAGCAAAAGTCAATGTTAAATTCTGCCCAGGTCAGATTCAAATATCAGTATCCAGGAATTTTTGTTTTTCAAATTTGATCACGTTCCTCAGTTGCATTGAGCACAGTAAAATTAGTAAAGAGGTAAATAACAGAGACCCATTTTGTCACACTTGCACAGAGTAATAGTTTCAGTTATTTCCAAACATTGTAAGCATTTTTTCTGCAAGAGGAAATAAGAAACGTGAAAGGGCATTTTCATAATAATGTGCGTGCAATCTCATACCCCATTGAAGCGCTGGTTATGAGGAAGGTTTTATCTTTGCAGTTGCGACACGCAGGGATATTATAAAGGCATAGAAGCGAGCGGTTCAGTCAGCGTGGTTCGAAAAGTCTATTGCCTTTGAGGTGTCACCAACTCAGCATATACCGGTTACCTCAACACAAGATGTCGCCAAACTTAAAAGATACCGGAAGTAAGTAGAGCTTGCCTTTTTCTACGTTGGTGATATGAAGTCCTCACAGGTGCGGCGAATGTACACGAAACACGCTGGCGTTGAAGAGTCCTCACCGGGCGGCAGGCGTGCACGAGGTCCGAGGCTTCCGATTTCTTGCGGGGCCTATGGAGTGCCGGTTACCTCACATCTTCGTCACCTCAGAATGAGCACAAAAAGAGCTCATTTTTAATTGAAACTCGAGCCAGCTGTACCTGGAGCGTATAGTGTCTCGATAACTTCAGTGCTGCAACCCTGGTCGCACTGAGAGGAGCGCCACCTCTGTTCGAAGTCCGTCCCGCGGCGGAGCTCTGTCTTCAGGTGGCCATTTTCTTTCGTGGCCAGACCACGCCCCCCACTGTGTTTATTCTTGTTAGGCCGTGTTGATAGGGGTTGTTTGTTGTTTTGCCAACTGTAATTTTGTACATATTTGTAATTTTATAAATAGATGCGCTAGTGTTGCCAACTTATGTGCGCTTCAGTAGACATGGGTTTTATGTAGTGTCAAACCATTGGTAAAGACTATACGTCTCTTCAGTTCAATGTATATAATGAAAAGTTATGACAAAGGAAGTAGGCTTTACTTAGATATTGTGAAAAGCATGTGGTAAAGGCAATAGGTTTTTTAAGGGTGGATTGTTATTACACTGAGCTAGAGCCTGTAGGCAGATATTTTGTTACAGGGAATCTATCAGTTTAATGTCATAGGCAAGGGTTTTGACCCACCTGAACAAACTTTGGCGATAGACAACTTGTACTATGGTAATCCTTATTAGGCTCTATTGGTAGGTATTTTGTATTGTTTTAACAACTGCAGGCCTGATTACTAGTTTGACAGACAGAGTTACTCCATCACAAAAGTGACCCCATCATCTGTCATCCCATCCCCCAAATTACAATTCCATTATATCCTATGGAACTTGTAATATGGCGGACCGGATATTCGGCAAGTTTGTGATGGAGTATCCTATCTACAAAACTCATAATCAGGCCCTGTATTTTTACATGTTTGCAATTTTATTATGATATACCTTGCTATTTCCTCACAGGAAGGATAATGACCTTATACAGTAGGCCTGAGTTGGTTGTGGTGGCAAGGCAATGATCAAAGTTAAAAGCCTGATTGTTTATAATAAAAAGTATTATAAAGGCAGTAGGCGCTGACATACTGATTGTAAAAAGTATATGTTAAAGTCAATAGGCATGTAATTGTAGAGTGCTAGTAGTCTGTATTAAAGCCTACAGATAGGTAGTTTGTTACATGGATGCTCGCATATTACGATAACAATCAAAGGTGTTGGTGCTGTTTACCCCCTCCTACAAACCATTGGTACAGAATCCTGGTGCTGTCAGACGTCTTATGAGAGATAGCATTTTGCTTTACCAACTGTAATTCTGTATACTATGTCATTTTAATGACTGTATGCCTGATGGTGTCCTTGTGTCAAAGCAAACATTCAGTACAGGAGGACTTAACTGGTTATGAGGAAAAGCCACTGATAACAGCAACGGGGGTGATTGGTTCACTGCAAAAAGCTATTTCTGTTGCCATAGGTCTGATCTGTTTATTTTGAAAATTTATGAAAAAGGCATTACATTAGACCTGACATATGGATTGTGAAAATCATACGTGAAAATCAGACATTTATGGCTGTATTGTTTTTTCAATGTATTAGACCCTATAAATAAATATTTTGTTACAGGAAGTGTCACAGATTACCTTTCTAGGGAATGATTTTGGTGTTGGTTACTGCCTCTGACAAACCCTAGGGACAGAATATTTGCACAGTAATAATTCTTGCTAGAATCTTGCCTAAGCTTTCTGCTGGGATCTTGCAATTAAAACAAATCATTAAATAGTACATAATCGATACATATAAATATGTATCCATATAGATACGTAGAGGGCCTGTGGGTCAGCTCTGTTCTACCATTGGTCTGTCTGAGTGTAATTTACACTCTGCTTCCTTCCATGACCGTGACCTGAATGTGTAATGGTTCAGTCCAAATCAGTCATTGACTCTATTGCCCTGTGAATGACAGCATTTTATGATTACATGTGTACATCCACCTGAAAATTAGTGTGCTTGAGTGACGGAACTGTTTGGACAGTCCGTTAGTTTTGAGGTTTCTCCTTTTTTTAATGTTAATGTTTCTTAAGAGGATACTACAGCTCTTTAGGCATTGATAACGGGTCGCTTGCTTTCTGCTCATTTCAACTGCAGTGCTCCACATCCCATGTGGCAACTTCATCTAAACCACAAGGCCATTTTGGAATGCTGTTGTCCTTAGTGTACCATTGTTTTACCATTCCAGGATGGCCAATACATTAGTTCTACATGTGGCGACATACTTGAAATTTAAAACAACCATAGACTATTTACAGCACCTTATAAGATGGACACCCACTGCTATGTTTAGTTTTGCTATTGCAAGCATATGCCCATCGTGTTTAGACTGCAGCATATTTTCTTTTTCCACTTCTATTATGTTAATTTATGTTGCATACGTTGTTGAGTCTATGTGTGCTTTATTGTGGTTGTGTCAGAAGGTGTATGCAAGAATGAGTCAATGGATGGATGAATGGATGCATGAGTGCAAAGATGAGGGATAGAGATATGAGGACTTATTGAGTACCTAAACCTATCAATGGCACAAAAGGCACTTTTATCCATAAGCCAGGCAAATTGGCAATGCCAGTGCTTATTTCTCTGGCTGTTTATCCTTAATCAGTGTTAATTTTGACTTTCCCTGCCCCTTTTGCTGCGAATCCGTGAGAATTTACACTGCATACTTGTGTGCTGAAGGTTGAGTCTAATATTATCTGCATAGAACTCCAGTTTCTGCAATTTGAAGTGCTTTCAACAAAGTTTCTACTCTGTTGCTTGAGCAATAGAGTCACATCGGGTCTTGCTATAGGTATGAATGTTTAATATTCAGAGGCATTGAATTTTCCTTTTACTGTTTCACATGCATATTTCTGCTTTGTCACTATTGCAGGCTGAGCTCAGCCATCGATCTTAAATGCTGCTTGGAGTGATTTCAGTAGCATAATGTTAAAACCAACTGTTGTTATTATAGGAATACTTGACTCCTCAGTGCAGAATCATACTGCAATTTGGTGTCAATTACCAACTATGTGGATGCCCATGAACTCATCGCATCTAATGCACTGCTTTAAAATTTGTTATGGTAGCCTTTGTAGTAGTGTCTGGTGTGGTGATTGTGGTTAGTAAGTGTATCCTATCCCTGGGCTGTGGGAATTTCCTCCAATATTTCTCTCTTACAGTTGTGTGTATCTTTTCCTCTGGTGAAAATATCTCCTAATTGGCTTACTATGGACGTGACATACACAATTAGTGCTGTTAATCCTTCATTGTGCAGTCTTTTGTACTGGGTACATAAGCTAATTCTAACGTATTGTTTTTTTGTTGTAAGTATTTCGTTTCTAATTCTTCGGCTTGTAATTCACTCAAGAATTTTGTGTGTTCTTCTTTCCAAAACATCTATAAATGTTGGAGACATTAATTGTTAAATGAGTTTGACACTCTGCTCATAACATGGAAGACGTGATACTAAAGGTAATTTAAAAATCTCATCAAGGTTTAAAATGTTCCAAGGGTGTCAGTGGTTACAAGGTGCAGTTTTTCTAGAGAGTTTGATACTTAACCAAATTTGTATCTGCCTTTGCTGTAATATTTATTACTTTATCCATCCAATCCAAGTGGTCTTCAAATGCATCATTAATGATGTATCTTATGATATAAAGTCTGGATCTCCCTTTCAGACCTCCACTCCTCTGGAGGAATATATACTAGGGGTATAGTCGAAAACATCATATTTTTGTCCCATGCTTGCAATGGTCTGAAAGGGATTCTAGATAATTTGCCTATTATTGTGGAAATTCTGCTCTGGACTGTAAAAATAGAAATTCACTTTCCTTACTTTAAGAATTAGAAGATTCAAATAGACACATGCTATACCTACACCAACCACATAGCAGCTTAAGGTTTTTATATTATTCTGTACATATATGATTTGCTTGAAAATTGTAAGGAAATCTTACATATTTCCATGTTCACGCCAATTTTTTAACTCTGTGCATTGTAGTTCTTGATGACCTGCACATGAGATCTCAGCTTTGTATAAGTCATCAACTGCTCATTGTTGAGGGATCTCTGAGACAGTAAGGGTTAGGCGGTAGACTCGACTTTCAACAGTGAGATCAGTAGGTCAGGATTTGCCTGTCTTGATGAATAGAACACTGTGGCTGAAACTGGAGTGGATAATTCTGACACTTGGCTACTTCCTTTGCTAACCGTGTGCCAGACAACAGGAGACCCAAGCCAGTAAAAACCCTGTCTAGCACAGACTGAGTTGCCAATCTTATTGTGGGAACCCTACATGATTCAGGTGAGATTGAGAAAGAACACCTGCAACATGAGTCTATAAATGTTGTCTCTGAAAGCACAAGAAAGTCTGAGACAACACAGGAATGTATGCACTTTGCCTGATTTGGGTGTCAAGAAGTGCTTCCATGACCCTCAGGGGAGACGTTAGCGGACCCAGGATGGCTATCCAACCCACACTATGGTTTTTCCCATTTAGATGAGACATCTAAAGGAGTGTAGCTTTTAGGGTATAGTGATCTGATGTAAGAGGTGGAGTGTGGCTTGATCATCTCACCTGATTTTGACATTGCACTTCTGTACCTTCCCAGGTGGTCTCTTATATGAGTCCAATGATGCCAGAACCAGAGGGGTTATAGGTTCTGTGCCTAATCTATTACTTAAAGTACATATTGTTGAGATCTACATAAAATGAAATGGTCGTGTGTGTGAGACCAGGACGGAAATAAACTCTAGGAGGATTTTAAGTTATGCGTTTTGCAATTTTGATTTATTTAACTTTTGTCCGGATTTAAGGATGGTATAACCAGAGTAGCGGGCATGTCTGTGAAAATGACTGGTAGATGGGGACTGTCTTCATTTTCCTTCTCTAATATTTCTTCGCCTTCTCTATGCTAGGTTCACCCACTGTGACAACCACTGTCAGTCACTCCGAAGAACAAACACAAAAGACAACTCAGGTAAGTATAAAATATTAATATTAATTTTAAAAAAACTAATCTCTTCTCTCAGATTCTATGGGGTATCAACGTTGGGTTACATAGTGGTGACTCAGCCGCTCCTTTAGTACAGCCCTCCTGGGATTTCCTTGTCCTAATAACAAAAGAATATATATTTCGCAGAGAGTGGACTTTCTTATAACTTCAAAAATTTGGAATCATGAGTATCCCTGACAGACTAATTGACCTTTTCTATCACAGGTTTTCTTTTCCTGCTTTTTAGGCGGACTTCAGAATGGGAACGGGGATGACACCACAACCCCAGTACAGAACATATAC
This sequence comes from Calotriton arnoldi, assembly GCA_963921515.1. Classification (NCBI taxonomy): domain Eukaryota; kingdom Metazoa; phylum Chordata; class Amphibia; order Caudata; family Salamandridae; genus Calotriton; species Calotriton arnoldi. The sequence continues at coordinate 738,339 of CAWUFW010005306.1, read as the reverse complement.
TGTACAGAGTATTTTGCCTTGTGTCCCTCTGCTTCCCGCTACTCCATGCTACAGGCACTCAACCGAAAAGCCACAGCCCTCTAGGACTGTGGCACACACTGGTGTGTCCATCGATTGTGCCCACCACTCTTCGTACCAGGTATCCTCAACCTCATCCATCTCGGCTCAGGAATCTCATTCTTGCACCACTTCTGTTACTTTCACCAGTCTATCTGAGACTGGATCCTCCTCCTCTGTGTCCAGGGTGCATGTCTTCTCTCGAGGCTGTCGTTTTCTACCTCAATCCCGGTCTGACTCTTTCCTGTGTCAAGATATAGGGTCTTATTCCGAGTACAGCGGTCTTGAGACCGCCGCACCCATGGTGGCGGTCTGACCACCTGATGACAAGTTTGGCAGGCGGACCGCCACCAGCCCGCAACAACACCACCAACACTGCCAGGATCTTGGATCCCGACTGTGCTGTGGAGGAGAAGGTGGCTTTGAATGGCGACGGTGCCGAAGCAGGCACCACCATCGGCATTATGACTTCCCTTTTGCATAGTCTTTTCATGTCGGGAGCCCCGTAATGAAAAGGATGGCGGAAAGGGAAGGAAGGGGGCCTCAAACAGGGCACCCGGTGATTTTTCTGTTGTGCCCCCTCTCCATACACCTTTGTGCATGCACTGTGTGCCATGCACAACATGGTGCATGGGACACATTGCACGGATGTGCAGAAGGCGCTGCACTGAGGCGGCATCTGCTGCACCCCTCCTTAATGGCAAAGCCATGCTGCCACCGTGGGACCGCCGGCCAGGGACCGCTGGCCCGGTGGTCAACTCATAATGCGACGGGCTGAACACCGCAAGCATTGCAGTGTTCACCCAACCGCGGCATTGGCTGTCCAGCAGACGGACCGCTGATGTCGTAATCAGGCCCATAGTATTTGTTACCTTCAACAACGGGATGGCAAACAATCTTTACAATGAAGCCTGACCAAGGAAATGCCTTTACCACAAAGTTATTATCATGCATGCGATTTTACCACACATGCCATTAACACGCATAACCCTTTACCACAAATGTCATTACCACGCATGCCATTTCCATGCATTATATGTGCAAGTATATAGGTAAGCATATTGGTAAGTATATGGTGTAGTTATAATTAATTTAAAAAAAAATATTTCTGTTATATGTGGGATTGCAAGGGGTATAGGGATTTTGGGTGGTATAGTGTGTTAATACTCAGGTATTAGTATTATTAATACCTTCGTATTAATTTGGAAACATGGAAATGCAATAATGCATGAATTTTAAATTAAAAAAGTAATAATAACTTTTAGGCACGGTTTGCAAGAGATATAGGGGTTTTGGGTGGGGACGTGTAGTAATACTCAAGTATTAATTTTATACCTGTGTGTTAATATTCATGCATTATAATATATTAATATTAATTATTTTAAAAACATTATTTAATTGTAACACTAACATTTAGGCATGGGATGCAATGGATATAGGGGGACAGGGTGGGGAAGTGTATTAATACTCAAGTATTAATTTGTATACCTGTGTATTATTATTTATACATTATATTAATATTAATATTTGAAAGTTGTTATTTGATTGTAACACTAACATTTAGGCATGGGATGCAAGGAATATAGGAGCATAGGGTGGGGAATTGTATTAATACTCAGGTATTCATTTTAATACCTGTGTATTCATTTTTAAAGTAAAAAAACAACTTAATTTAAATGTATTTAAATTATTAAATGGATAATTTTATCCATATTTCTAAAAATTAAAGTAAAATGTTAACCCTATTAAAAAATAAAAACAACATTTAAAATAATTCTATTTAGAGAGCTAAAAGAACACACCATGTTTTGTATAAAAACATTTAATGCATCTTTTTAAATTCTACAAAAAATGAAAATCAATACTATAGAATATATTAATTTTTTTTTAATAAAATTAATTTTTTACAAAACACCATAACATATTTAAAACATGTTTTAAATATTTTCCCATGCTTTCCTATTGACTTTAATTGGAGAAATTGTCCTTTTTTCTTTTCACTTTTAGCTATGACATTCGCAGCCGTGCATCTGGTTCTACAGTCGGTGGAGCATCGCAGTCAAGATTGGAAGCAAGGAAGAGCTGCGGTCAGGTAAGAACAAATGTATTTACATTTGAAAGTGTATAGGTGGCTAACCTTATTGTAAGGAGAGAGGGGGGAGGTAGTTAGATGTTAGTGAGTACAGTATTGTATGTTTTTTATGTTGTTACTTCTTTTTCATTCCCATGCAGGTTGTGTTCATATGCCCATGTTGGGATGACTGATTTCTTTTTCAAAATAGGTTTTAGAAAGTTCATTAAAAAATGTGTTAATACTTTTTTAACCTGTTTGAAAAAACCCAACATTTTATATGTTTTTTGCGTCGTGTTTTTGTACTACTTTGTAAATGGAATTTGGGGAGACATGACGTCGTTGGAGGACACAGATGGGAATTCGTGGATGGATTACAATTTTTTTTTTTTTTTAGGGATTTTTTTTTTTCAGAAAGAAACCGTTTTATTTTTTGGGAATTGTAGTGCGCATTATTTTCTCTCATCGTTTTTTTTTTTTTTTTGGGGACCTACGATTTTGGACGAGGATGGAGAGAACTTTGTTTTTAACACAGGTATTTTGGAACAGGAGTTTGGCTTTCACTTTTTCAAACATTTTTGGATGTTTTTTTCTTAGAGAAAGAATGTGATTTTTAGAAATACACTTTTTTGGGATTTGGGCTTTTCCTTAGTTGTTGGATACCCTGGGGAAGATTTACATGCCCCTTGCGCCACTTTTGCGTCATTTTTCCCATGTTAAAAATGACGCAAAAGTGGCGCAAGGGGCTTGTAAATCTGCCCCCCTGTTTGGATAAGTGAAGTACAGAAGACTCTTGGTGACAGGTGGTATGAAAAAGTCACCAAGAGTGGAAGAAAGAAGACATCTGCAAGTAGGAAACCTAAAAAGTCTTTAAATTGTAAAAAATAATTTCAAAAAGGCCAATTTCATTAGGGTTATGTTAAAAGAGGCAAGTAATGTTAGAGGTTGCTAGAGTGTGTTAGAAGTATAGGATGTAGGCAATGTTTTCCAGGTAGTCTGAAGCACCCACCAATGAAAAATTATTGATTTCAGCCAATAGTCTTTCTGACATTTCTTTACTTTTTTGGGCAGCTCGGCGGTTCAGACTACCTGTTAAAGACTGCGCAAGTCACATTTCTTGGAAACTTTGCTAATTCTTCAAAATTTCAAAGAAATAATAAAGGTTTGGGTGAGGTCTGCCAATAGATTTATTGAAGGAGTTGTGCCATCCCTTAATGGCATTGTTAGTTTTTGCACCTCCCTCTAAGCAGGCCGTGTAACAGTTCCACCAGTCAATGGGGAACCTTGGATTCCTCCTGGGACCTGGCCTGCTTAGATGGCAAATCCATGTGTCCTCCCAATAATTTTGTAGTGGCGCCAATTTGTCCTTGTTTTGGGTAAAGTAGTCAGATTCAGTAATTGGAGTGTAGAACTCATCCACACACACACAGGAGGTACAAAGCATAACATTGTTAGTTTTCTTAATTCAAATTGCAATTTACTGTTTGACAAGTTATCCTCAACTAAGGATGTTTTTTTAACATTTTACGCCAATATGCCTGCAAAAAGTGAAAAAAAACATCCTTGAATTTGAGTGGTAGGGTACATTTTGCAAATGGTGTTAATCATTGCTAATGTGAAGTGAATTATGTCTTTTCTAGGACTTTTATTCAATGTTTTGGTTCTAATCACTGTTACAAATTCAGTGTAATTTGAGAAATGATTGTCAGGGAGTAAGCTGTATACTAATGAGACCGTTCTGTTATTTATGTTAGCATGAATAGTGTATATTTGGGCGAATGGTTGGAGTGTGAACTTAAAAGTGACATCCATCATCCAAATATAAATATTCTCAAGGGTTAACAGGTTATGGGCTGTGCTAAATATTAATATTCTTTTCTGAGGGTTTTTGTTGTCATGCTAAAGGAAAGGTTCATTAGTGAAAGTAATGGTTAGTTCAGGGGGGATGTTAATGTCTAAATAGGATTTTGGGGTTAAACATTGTGGATTGCTTGCCTGTTTTTGCATTTAAATCATCCTTCTAAGATTGGGTATTGTGGGCATATTACTGGCTACATGCATGGGAATGTTTTGGGATACCTCCCTCAAGACTGAGCCACAGGGTTAATTGGAGGTGGTTGCAAGCAATTTAATCTGTTTTATATTTTCTCCTACTTCATTGCAGAGTGGTTATGCTCTGGGGAACTTTGAACAGTGTCAACCAGAGTAACCACTCTGCCTGTGCAATGGGATGAAAAATACTGCACACACCTTCAATGACTTCTGGGATTAGTTAACCTATCCTTTCAATAAAGGTAGCCACAATACTTCAGAAAACTTGCTTACAGAGCTGATGCCATTACTGTTGGTTCAGAACAGAAACAGAAAAAAAGCAAAAGTTTGTATGTTTATTGTACTGTTTTCATTTTTGTCCTATGTTACCTGTTTAGAAAAATGAAAAAGGTTTTGTTAATTTTGGCTTCCTGTGAAGAAAGAAAACAGTTAAGATGCCCTGTTGAAATGTAAGTTGTTTTGTTTGTTACCTGTTTAACCTAGAAAAAATATATTTAGTTAAGTAGGGAGTAATGTAATGTCAGGTTTCTTTATCTGGAGTATGTTCTCTTTTGGCTTTTTGAGGGAAGAATTTGGAATTTGGACTTTTGGTCTTTGAAGAATTTTTTTCAGGATGTTGGAAAATTCCGGAATTATGCTTTCTGTAGCGGTTGCTATGTTTTTTACTTAACTTACTTTAAAAACATTGATTTATTTTGTGAAGAATTTGTGATAAAATTTGACAGTTTTTTTCTTAGCTTGAAGTTTCTGTTTAGGTGTGCAAAGAAACAGGTAGAAAATGTCTTAGATTTTTCGTATTTTATTCACCCTCCCTGTCACTGTCCAGTACCTGCCCTGAGGTATGCCCCTGATGGAGTTAGAATAGTTATTTAGCCCCCAGTCACTGTCCAGCACCTGCCCTGAGGTATGCCTCTGGCAGAGTTAGAATTGCAATTTAGCCCCCAGTCACTATCCAGCACCTGCCCTGAGGTATGCCCCTGGTGGAGTTCGAATAGTAATTTAGCCCCCAGTCAGTGTCCAGCACCTGCCTTGAGGTATGCTCCAGGCGGAGTTAGAATAGTGATTTAGCCCCCAGTCATTGTCCAGAAGCTGCCCTGAGGGACGACCTTGGCGGAGTTAGAATAGTAATTTCGCCCCCTGTAACTGTCCAGCACCTTCCCTGAGGGATGTCTCTGGTGGAGTTACAATAGTAATTCTACGTCCAGCACCTCCTCTCAGAAAAAGATATCTTTTAAAGCATATGTCTTTTTTAGTTATTTTTTTTAAAAACAAAAAATGGTTAAAAAAATCCTGGTAAATTTCAGTACTAAAATATTATTAAAATGTTTCATATTGTGACTTACATCAAAATACTTCCAGTTAGTGCATCGTAAATAAGTTATGTGTGAACCTGTCAGTAATCTGAGAATTTAGAAAAACAAAAATTATTACATGTTTATCGGAAGTAACTGGTTAATTTAAAATGTGTTTTGTGTTAACATGGCACTTAGTTCGACTGATAGATGACAGTGTCTCCACAGAAAACTGTTGTTCCTCTTAGAGTCTTGCAGGAGCATGTGGTCACAAACAGAATCAGTGTACCACTGATCACAAAATGGGGGACAGCTGATTTTATATGTCTTTTTTACTAGTAAACCGTAATTCAAACAAAAATATGCTTTGAGATGTATATTGTAACATGCGTTTGATTCTGACAGAATGTGTATTTTTTTTGTTTGGTGAAAAATAAAATTTATTGGACTTCATCATATACAACAACAGCCATTTTACATGTGGATAAACTGCACACCTAGAGTTAAAATAAAGAAAGGACTACCATAGAAACGGGATAATTGGAAATGAGTTTATTTAAGTAATAGGTGTATTGTGACATGCTTCATTAATAATGTTTATACCTAAAATGTGTTCTGAGTAACATTACTGTGCTGGCTTATTTTTTTGAACGTTTCGTGATTAAAATACATTTTGTAATTTTTTTCCATTTCGTTACATATTGATTTTAAAAATACATCTCAACATGTAGTTTAATGGTGCGTTGTAACGGTATGCATTGTAACAGTATTCATGGTAATGGTATGCAGGGTAGTAGTACTTTTAATGTATCCCTATGTGTATACGTGGTAGTGACGTGCGGCATTTAGGCATATGTTGTACAGGTAAGTTCATGGTAAAGACTGCGTTGTAAAGTCCTGGGTGGTAAAGGCATTCGTTGTTCCATTATACATCCATTGGGGATCCCTCCTTTACTTTCGCCGCCACTTCCCTTCTTAGTCAGTCCTCTATTTTTCCAATTATCTCCTCTTGGCATTGTCCTTTATATTTTTTCTTGGTACATCAGCTGTGAGAGCCCCAGCGTGTATAAATTGATCTCACATCAGGACTCTGTTTGCCAAGACCCCAGAGGTGTGGAAGGGGGTACCTTGCAGACCTACGTGTAAAAATAATGCCCAACTCATGTTTTGGTCTCAAGCAAAGCCTGCAGTTGAGTGGACAGTGACTTAGTCATGCAAAATGACAAATGTCAATCAATTTTGACAGCCTAGGAACCCCTGTACCTAGATGTCACTTTTGGGTGCTGGCCAAGAGCTTAGATGGAAGGCAAATTTGGCCATACATCCAAGATGACCATTGTGGTGAAAATCCCCTAACAGTATTCATCTGTGGTGGGACCTCATTTAGCACCTTATTATGAGTTTGGCAGTCCAGTGGATCTCCGCATCAGCGGTGGCGGTCCGAGCGTGGCGAGCTCGGCGGTCCGACTACTGTTTTACGAGTTGGGTGAATTGGCTTTGGGAAGACTGCTGCTGTACCACCAAGACCGCCAGTAGACCGTTGACTGCTGGGTTCGCGATCGGTGAATGGCAGCCGCGGCGGTACGGGGGAGCTGCACCACCATGCGTATTATGAGTTGGCTGATCCATGAGCGGACCGCGGTGGTCCGACTGCCTGCTTCAAGGTGGCAGTGACGAAGGATTTGGGATGCGTACTCACCCCTTTCTCCTTCTTCCAGGCAGAGTCTGACGTGGATCCCTGTCTCCACGTCCCCCTTCACAGCAGGATCTTCACCCCGAGGATTACGACCCTGTGTGTTGTGATATACAGGTGAGTCTTTTTTCGCACCATCTACTCATTGCCAGGACTGCCCACATATGGGCTGAACCCCGGTAACAGGTATATGGTATTTTTCCACATATATCATGCATATGTGTGCATCCGGCACATATGCAGTCGAAATGCACACACAGGCATCGATATATTTGGAAAAAGTACTCTCCACCACTGCAAGATCCCCGCCTCCACACAGCCAGCCCTCTGATCAACTTGTAATATGGCTGTCTTTGAACCGACAGCGCCGTGGGCTGCTGGCGAGGGTGGACACGGTTCTACGGCGGCCGGACCACTAAACTCGCAATAAGGCCCTAAGCCTCTACAAGGGTTGGTTTGTTGAATGAGAAGCTGTATCTTCAATCAAAAGGTTTAATGTTGAAGTAGAAACAGTCTTAGGATTCATAGAGTGTGAAGGAAGGCACAGTATTTACAGGTGCCATGCAAAATTTGATTGACTGTGCAGATTCTGTTACCTCAGTTATGGAATCACTAAAACACTTTTGGAATTTTCTTCTGACCTTTGTGTGATGTAGATGTTCATGTGAATCCATCTTTTTGCCATGTTTACCTAATTTACTTTTAACTCTGAATTATCTGCTAATCATTCCCCGGTCACATATGTTCTGTTTATATGAACAATTATGTTTCTTTCTGGTAAATGGAGTACCAGTGAGCAGAGTTCTAGGCAGTTGTACAGTCTGTAGACTTGGGTTTAAGGAAATATTTTCTCACCTACACCCAAAAGACAAAATGGGTTTAGAAGTGCCTCTTTTCTGCGAGCAGAGTTCAGGACATATTCCTAATGTGTGACATGCATTAAACTCGTAAATACATAACTTTAATAGGGATAGTTTTTATAAATCAATTCCGTGCTGCGTGGACGTGAGACAAGGGGCAAGATTATTTGTAAACATTTTCCTAACTTGGCCATATGAAACCTATTTTACCTAAGGTCAGCTGAATCCTTAACAAAGGGCACCACAGGCTGGGTTGGGCATTAGAATTGCATTCATAGTTTGCACTTTTGCTTAGCCAGTGCCTGCATAAAAGGGAAAGCAATGAAAAGGCCAGGTTGGGGAGAGAAGCTTGGGCCAAAGCTGCTCTTGGTCACTTCTACCTCTGAATTGCACTTTTAACACCGCTCTCCTTCCTAATTTTAGCATAGAGACAAAACACTGGAACCAGGCTTACAGGAGTCTTAAAGGAAATGGAGGTTGACCTAAGGGTGAAATGTTCATTTTCAGATTAGTGGTTGTAAGCGAAAAAGGCACGGTGCAGTTAGGAGGCAGAAAGAACTCATCAGGGCTGAATTCGAATATGCATTCTTGAATTTTGTAAACTATGCAATATCTTTTATTCATAAAGCATAAAAATAGAAAAGGATGTGACTCACACTGAAATAGAATCTGGTAGGGTATTGTCGGGAAGGTTTAGTGCCATTGGCCCATGAACCTTCATAAATAGCTTTTTGGTTTCACTATTCAAAAAGAGATGTTTATTCCATTCCAAAGGGAGGGCTTGTCTGAATCAGAAAGGTCGAGAAGATCCCTCTGCTGCTATGCCAAAGAATATCTATCTGCCTGACAGATCCCCTCTGAAACCATGGGAGAGGACCTTCTGCCATATTTAGAAATCCACACCAGGTAATGGGCGATCCCTACGTTCTCAGGATGGCATTACAGATGCTCCATTGAATGCACTGATATTTTGCTGACCAGGTGTATTTTTTGATGTGACGGCTCTGCAAAGCTTTTTATTTTATGGAAAAAAAAATCCCAAAGCAGGAGTTTGTTTTCAGAAAGCAAAAAAGCAATAGCCTTGATGAGCAAGGAGTTTGTTGTTTGCACGAGGGAGCTATTGTGCAATTTTCCTACTGGGGAAACACAATGCCTCAATGCCTCATATGGTGATTCCTGGTTGGGAAAACGAGTGACGATTGCTGCTCCATTAAAAGGGCTTGGCAAGGACCCCTGTGACCAGGCTGCCTAATGTTGGATGGACCACGAGGTCTGGGTTTTCACCGTCAGAGACAGTTTAGGCTCTGCCGGAGTAAACCACGTACTTGCCTGGACTCCTAGGGGCAGATTTACAAGCCCCTTGCGCCTCCTTGCGCCGCCAGTGCGTCACTGTTTTTTACGCAAGGCGGCGCAAACTATACAGCCTATTTACAACGTGACGCATCTAGGTAGATGCGTCACGTTGTAAAGCCCTGCGTCAGGTATAATGTATGCAGGGTGGGCGTTCCCACGCAGGAAGGCCTCGAAAAAGTGACGCAGTTAAATCTACAAGAATTCACTGCGCCACTTTTAGGACGCCACTGCGTCAAAACCTTATGACTGCTTGTAGCGGGCGTAAGGAGTGACGCAGTACAGTAAGTATAGGCCTCAAAATACATTGCTGGAGTTGCATCGTGACACAACTCCAGCAATGCGTGACTTTTGGGCCAACAGATGCGTCAGAATTTCTGACACATCTGTTAATCCTTGCGCCATGGAGCACTGTATTGTAAATACAGCGCATCCATGGTGGCGCAAGGACATTTGACGCTGGCGCAAGGAAACTGACACATCTATGCAGATGGGTCAGTTCCTTGTAAATCTGCCCCCTACTCTGCTAATCTCCAAATGACTCCCTTAATCTCCCTGGGGCAGATTTACAAGCCCCTTGCAACACTTTTGCGCCGCCGTTGCGTCACTTTTTGTGATGCAGCGGCGGCGTAAACAATGCGCCTAGGGAGATGCGTCACCTTGTAAAGCCCTGTGCCACATTATACCTGCGTCAGGTATAATGTATGCAGGGTGGGCGTTCCCATGCAGGATAGCCTCGTGGAAGAGACGCAGTGAATTCTACAAGATTTCACTGCGCCACTTCTAGGACGCCACTGCGTCAAAACCCTATGCGTGCTTGGAGCAGGCGTAAGGAGTGCTGCAGTGTATTGGGAATAGGCCCCTGTGCATTGCTCGAGTTGTGTTGTGCTTGCGACACGACTCCAGCAATGCGTGACTTTTGCATCAACAGATGCGTCAGAATTTCTGACGCATCTGTCAATCCTTTTGCCATGGTGCGCCGTATTGTATATACGGCGCATCCATGGTGGCGCAAGGATTTTGCATGGAGGCGCAGGGAAACTGACGCTTCTGTACAGATGCGTCAGTTTCTTGTAAATGTGCCCTTCTGTGTCTAAAATGTAAGCATGTGAATAGTTCAAAGACATAAATCCGTACTCGAAATAAGTACTGGGTGGAAGAGACTTTATCTGGACAAACTGCAATATTACATGATACCCGTGATTGCCCACTAATGCAACAGATGGGTTTCCTTCTCCGTCTCCATGGCACCAGCTAAACTAAGGATAATAAAACTATGGAAGGCGAAAATAATCCCTTCCACGAGAATCAGCTACATGAAATGTTCATTATGACAACCTTTAAGAAAAGTATCTTCCAACTGAATAATCAGATGGCAAAATTCGAAGAGGTATGTGTTGGACTCATTTCAAGACAGTTGTACCCCCATCATGGGAAGGCTAGAATAGTGATCAGTGTGTAATCGGACAAAGGGACAAGGGGAAGGAACCAAGAATCAGAAGAAGGGAAAGGACTGGTGATAGGCATGTGCATCAGTTTTCTTCATTTGCCTTTCTTCCTTGGTCTGGTGTATTACTAGCAAGATACAGAAATACTTGGTTAATCATTAGAGACAAGATACTTTTTTATTATTTCTGAGTAATAACTAATGTTAATGATGAAGCACCATGAAGGTCATCTCCTTCTAAATACCAATAAAGAATAGTTAAACAGAGACACAATGGCAATATATTGCACATTTCTTCAAAAGACGAATTGAAAAAATTGTTTTCAGCACAAAAATAATTAAAAAAATAAATCCATCTTTATTATATGAAAAAACACTGAATAAAATCCCTAATGGAGGTTTGCCACCATCATGCAAGGGCAGACACAAGGTCTAGCGCCTATCAGCCGCTCAAACTTTTTCCAACAGTTTTCAGAAGTTCTGTCAACCTAGATGAGGCACAATTTGTGCACGTCCTTAACACACTTTTTATGCCTGCCAATCCATAGTTGCAGAAAAACATTACATGTTTATTTATGTATTTATTTATTTATCTATCATCTGTCATGTGCAGTAAGTGCCAAAGGTCCAACTTCGAGGTGCAGGATTCAGCTAATAAGCAAATATCGAAATAATAAACATAAACACGGGCTTTCGGTTTCGAAAGGAGAATGGAGGCATAACCAAAGGTGTAACAGCCAGCTAGAGATCTGACAGCAGAAATAATGGACAGTAAGTGGACAGTGAACTGTGGGGGTGACAGTGGGAAGAAGGGTCTGGAGTAAGAGAATGGAAAGGTGACAGGAAGGAGAGTAGAAAGACACACAGTGTGTGCATGTAAGATAGGAAATAAGTGGAGAGGATTTCAGGGAAGGAGGTGATGCAGAATGTGCATTAGACATCTGTATATGTGGCCTATGTACAGAAATACCATGACCATGTGAAGGTTGAGCCGATTTCCTTCAAACTTACGCATTAAAATTATCTAGGCGCCAACTCTGAAAATGCAAGTGGTTTGATAATGATGATGAAGACAGTTTGAATAATGTGTGTATTACTAGATTTATTTATGTATTTATATACTTATTTGTTTATTTTAGATTTTTTCCAAAAGCGAGAATAAGAGCTCAGGGATGCATGTAATATCTATAGCCCAAGCTTTGAATAACGGAAATGAGATCTCAAAGTTATTTCAGTATATAGAAATCATCATCATCGGCGCGTTTTGACAACTTAATATTGAATGCAACATAGAAATATGAAACCAATTCGGAAAAAAAAATCAATTGCCCATTACATTTAATGATTTTCTGTTCTGGGGCTTGAGACATCTTCCATTCACGTCCCAGAAAAAGACAAACATCCAGGGCACTCAGATGTAATTAGTTTTCAAGTGAACATTGTTTGCAAGACATGTGACAAATCAATTACCATTGTTAGAGTTGAATACATTATAATTTAATGCTTGACCACGCATTCTTGCAATGCCTTTTATTTATTTATTTATTTATTTATTTATTGGGTTGGCCTGGATAGAATGTAATCTTAAAATGCGATACAAAGGAGAATTAAGTGGTTATACAAAAAGACACAAATAGAGTGCTAGTCCAATACATACGTCCCACTTTCGGTTGGACAGTTAATACTTTGTAATTCTTCTCTCCAAGCCAAATTTCAAATTAAAACGCATGCATGAAAGGCTTGTGCATGCATGACTGGCGATGTTGCAATAGATTTTCTATTAAAGAAAAAGTTTCCAAAATAGTTGCTGAAGTGCGCCTCATGATGCATGTTCATCATGGTCAGCGGTGGCTCTTCCGCTATGGCAGAGGAGCGCCACCCTCCTTGCCAACACCCTCAAAAATATGAAAAATAAAATGATTAAAAAAAAGGTTTTATTATCGTTTTATTTTTCTTGAGCGAATTCTTGGGGGCGGGGCCAGGGCCAGGGGGCTGACAGTACTGGAAGGGGAGTGGTGAGTACTTTTATCAGAGCGCATGACGGTTTGTCCGATCTCTCCGGCTGGCCAAACCGGCATGCGCACTGAAGCTCTCTCCAACCTGAGCTACATTGCTGGGTGGGAGAGAGCAGGCACAGGCTCCCAGTCTGTCTGGGAGCGCAAATTCACGCCACTCAGGCCAATATTGAAGCTGCTGTCATGCATGAGAGCAGCTTCAGGATTGGCTGCAGGACAGTCTGGGAGCGGAGAGGAGCAAAAGAGCATGATACTTTATTTTTCTCCGTCGTCCCCATCCACCATCCATGCCCTCACCCGCCATGCCTGTTTTCCCTAACACAAGCCGCTCCTGATTATGATAGGTGCATATATGTGTAATGATGCCATTCTTAATTTTACCTTTCTAACAAGGCGGATGGCAAATTGTGAGAAAAGTAGCAAGCATCCCAGCAGCATTCTGCAGCTGCTGGCTCTCTCAATTTTTTTTTAAATGAATTGCTACATACATGACACATAGTCAGTGAGATGAGGAGCATGATGGGAGTGGCCCGGGGATCATAAATAAGTGGTGGTTTAATGAAAAGAGAGTGTGTGGTAAAGGAGCAATTGCCATGCATCTTACATTTTGAGCCAGGCTTTTTTTCATCAGTTCTCTGGCTTGAGGTATCACTGTTACTGCGGTGGAGTAACGTGCAGCAATTAGTTATCAGAATTTCAGATGAATGTGGCTGTTCTCACAGGTAAGTTTTTTTTCAACTGTCTCATATCCCTCTGCTTTGTTTCTGATCCCTTAATTTAAGATAGATAAATAACTAGTAGGCTGCCTGACAGAGATGCAACTAACGCTAACGCAAACCAAAGTGTCTGGACCCCAATCATTGTCTGTTAAGATTAAAGTCCCAGTAAAATGCTTTAATTAATCTAAGCAACACAAGTCCTTATCTGGGATTTACTAAGACATGCAAAACCACTTTGCGGCGCTTTGCGTGGTTTAGTACATACAGAGTAACGCAAGGCAGTACAAAATGATGTCTTGTGTTACTTTACTTCAGGGAGACGTTCCATGAGTGGAGCATGGTCGTTCCCATGCATCCACTGATGGATTGTGACTCATACCAGATTTACTAATGTTTCTAAACCTAGGATTGCTCTAAAATGGTGCACCTCCCACACCCAGGCATAACAAGAAGAAATGTATTTCTTCTGCATCACACACAGAAAAAAGGAAATGCCTTTAAAGATTGTTTGTGTGCAGGATGCAGGCACCTTGCAGCTAGACAGCCTCAAGTACTCCAGTGCAAGGAGGGAGCAGAAGTGCACCACATCTTAGTATATATGGTATATTTCTGCTCTCTTCGTTTCACGTAGCGCAGCAAAGTACAGCAACTTTGCTTGCTGCCCTCCATCGCATGAAACTTCAGTAAATCTGCCCCTTAGTTTCACGCATAGTATTTCAAAATAAGTAATGACCAGGATAACATCATGAAGGCCAAGAAACACATACCAACAGCGGAAGGCCGTAAGATGTAAACTCTACTCCAAGACCAGTGGAATATTATCATCACAAACCTGCCTAAGCCTCTATGCTGGGATCCTTGGGAGGTTCTTCATAACAAGGTCCAGTCCTGGTTGAAAGATAAGGTCAACTTGTGGCTTACCTGGCAGCATCACCTGCGGAGGCTTCATAGAGTCTACCTGCCTGAATCGGAAGTGTACTGTAGTAAGTGTCAGTTTTGATATAAACATATTATTGCTTCTTTTTGCATCTATCCTGTTTTTCTTCATTTTGTTCTGAAATTGGTTCCTGGGGCACTGTATTAACCTGATGAAATGCTATTTTGTCTTCCATTATTTGTATGAATTTAAAGGTGCCTTAATTAACAGGAAATAAATAAATACTAACACTTTATTGGCCAATGGGGTGATTCCTCAAGTTGGCAATATAGTGAGGAGGCTCTACTTTCATATGTCTCCAAAATGCTTGTTCCATATAACCATCATTAATGTCACTCGCGATCCTACAATTCTTCAACCTTCTATGGATCAGTGTGGTGATTATTAAACCATATGACAATTGCAAACTGCTTGATTAATGTTTTATCCTAATTATCTATATGGGAGACTTCTCTGTTTGTTTTTCATGGAACGGTGGTTGGACTTAATGCAGCTTCTCATTTTGTTAATGGACTGAAGAAAGCAAGCATGTTTTGACAAATTACATAATGGGTCAGAGTGGGTCATTTAGAGTTTGACCTGCCAAACTCACAGTAACCCTGCCCTATTTGGAAGATGGGGAGCCTCATGTTTACAAATGGCAGAGCTTCATCTGAATTCATTTGTGTGTCAGGTTTCAGGCTCCGGATAATGCAAGGAACATGGTGTTACATATGTTACCACGACTTAAAGCAACACAAATTCCAGTATACTACAAATGCCATCCATTTAATAGCACATCACACTTGCATTGCTTTTAGAACAAGACGATCAGAAGTCTGGATATTGTAAAGAACAGGTCTGTGGCGTCTGACCCATCAGAGATCATTGGGCAGGACTTTCAGGTCAAACTGATGGATTTCCAGAGCATGGTAATCAGAATCAGAACAAACAGAACAGACAGTTGCTCAATATATCTTTGCCTGTCGATGCTTTATTAGTTGTTCCCAGCTTCTCACTTCTGTGAGTTTGTGATGCAGTTTTCTTTTTCTCCCCTTTCCCGTTTCCTTGCGTAGTTTTGCCCTGTTAGTTATATGTCTTGCTGCTCTGAGGTGTGTTCCAGCTTCACTCCTGAGTTACAGAACCTCAAGTCTCTGGATTTCCCTGGATTCCATGCCTTTATCTTGATGGGTTTTGGAACTTGTTACTGCATATTGTTGCCCAGAGACTGGTTTCATTTTACCTGTAACCTGCCATCTCTTGACCAGATGAGGCAGAGGGCTCTACCAACTACAGAGACAGGATCCTGTGTCTCTTACGCCCCTGTATTCCCAAAACACCAGCATAGGGGTTTTGCCATTTCATTCCAGGCAGGGTTACGGGATGACCCCCTCATGACACATCAGAGAATTCCCTTCAGTCTGTGGCTCAAGTGTTTATTATGATCCAAGGCGATATGGATGGAGATGCATACTTTTGTGACTGTATTAATAAGCTTGCACCCACAGCTACTTCTTAGGCTGGGACATCGACTCCACAGCAAGTTCACGTGACCATTAGTGCCCCGGTAGGTGGGAATCAAACCAATCCCCCTACCTCAGGCTTTAAAACAGTTTTTTCTGGGGCAGATGGCTTAAGCGTCACTGGGCAAATATTCTGGTGATCTTCTAAGCTTTCAGTCCTTTTTCACAGAATGTCAGCTACATTATGTCAAAACCTCAGAATTTTTCAATTGATACTGTAAAGTGATGTTGCATTTATCCTGCCTAACCAAAAACTCTATAGCTTGGGTGACACCCCTTATTCTGAAACCAAACCTATGGATATTGAATTATGATCATCTCCTTTCTCACTTTATGTCTATCTTTGGCAAGGTGCAACCCACACTGGCAGCACACACGCCGATTCTTACACTGTAATGATGAGCTAGTATTGTTATATTAGCTACTTTCAGCAGTTGAATGTTAAGGCTGCCTGGAGTGATGATGCTGCCACTCCAGCATTCTATTATGGCTTAAGAGAAGAGCTAAAAGATGCCTTAGTAGCATGTCAGCCTACTAGAACCAGTGTATTAATAGACCTAACTCTTCGAAACGATGCCCAACAAAGACACAATAAATCTGAGAAAAGAGTCTATCTGTGACATATTTTCGATGCTCCATCAGTAAAAATATCAGAAGCAACACCTAATGGGGAAGAGCCTATGCAGTAAGGAGAAGTGCTCTAGACCCTCACCCAGGAAGTGAAAAAGAAAAGGAATACAACAGGGCCAGTTTATTATGTGGAAAAGTAGGACATTTTATACTGATCTGGTGGGAAGTGGACAGGCTCACCACTTTCCTAGAGGACACCCAGGGGTAAGCCTACAAATGACGATCCATCTATCACAACAAAGGTACATTTCCACATTTAAGTGTGATTACCTACATGGGGGACATTTACAGTATGTGCCTTAGTTGATTCTTCAGCTTCTTGTCATTTCATGATCCTTATATTTTAGACAATGAATCTTTCAAATATGGGAACAGGCTGCTCCCAGTAGATTTAAGGCATTGGGAAAATGTCAATCAACTGAGGGCTAGTAAATAGAGAGACACTTTTGATAGTTATGGCCACACCAATTGGACATGGAAACCATTCACTTTGATCCTATTGATGCACCTGCCTTTTCCATTATTTATAGGAACCCTATTGGTTATGAAGACATACCTCCCTGATTAATTGACAAGAGCCTTCTATCATGTTTTCTTCTTCTCTGTATTGTTAAAACACTGCTTTCCGTGCCCCAAACTGGAAAACAATATTGCCTTTAGCTTGCTTCATTCTAAGAAACACCATGGAGTAACTGTTATAGCAAATGACAGCACTGGAGGAAGAACTCTTATTCAGAGCAAATAGAGATTTGAGGGAAGTTTGCAATGAAAATGGGGCACACATTCCTCCCTACATAGGCAATATGACTCTGCTATTGATTTTGTTCCTGGAGTAAACATTCCTCATGATCAAATATGTCCACTGACAATGAAGAGGATAAAATGATATGTGAGTCTCTTCAAGATAGAGAAATGATCTACTCATCACTCTACATCACCTGCTGGGCACCCATTTCCTTTATACCAAATTTGAATGGTGAGTTCAGACTCTGCATAGATTACTAGGAATTTAACACCATCACCATTTGCAAACTACACTTTTCTGGTTTCCTGCTACGGTACAGGCAGCAAGAGTCTTCTCCATGCCCGGCCTCAGAGGAGCTTACAACTTAGTAAGGGTACCTGAGAACAATGAATGGAACACCGATTTTAACAATCGTTGTAGGCACTACGAATACGTTATCATGCCTTTCCATCTATGCAATGCCCCTGCTGTCTTTTGACATCTAGTTAATTGTCACAGGTTCTGTTGGATGCATTCTTGGTGGCATAGTTATATAATATATCACCCTTTTCTGAGGAATCCCACCAGAATTAAGGTCATGTGCAAGAGGTTCTGTCAAAATTATGGAAACATGCTTCATATGCCAAGATTTAAAAGTATGAATTTGGAGTTTCACAAATCATTTTCTTTGAGCCCCCAATTTCAGGAGATGAGACCAGCCTGTATTATATTAAAGTAAAGGCTATTTGTGAGTAACCCAACCTACAACAGTAAAAGAGACTCAATATTTATTGCAACAAATTTTGTTTATTTTTTCAGCTGTACCTACAATAATAAATTACATTAACATAAATAATAAAAATAATAAAAATCCACAATAACAAAACCTTAAAATAATTGAATAAGAACATGTTCCTACACCTACATAAAGTGCAGACATTATTCGCTATAAAGCATGAAAAAAGCTTTAGTTCAGCAAGCAATTGTTTCACATGCATTGCCCTATGGTTCTCATCAGCTCTTTTAAGGAGATTACTTCTAGCATAGATCTGAAGTATGAGTTAGCAAGATGAGTCCTATGAATGAATTGCTACACTTGCATTGCTTCTAGAATAAGCAGATCAGACAATTTGAGGAGGCGCTGAATGGGCATGTGGTGTTTCGCCCATTAGAGACCATACACCAGAACTTCCAGTTAAGACTGGTGCACCTACAGGGCTGAATAACCAGAATCAGCACAAAAAGGGATTTGTTTAGTATACCTTTATCGAGTAATTATTCGTAAGTTGCTTCTGGCTTCATGCTCTCATAAGCTTCTCACTCAGCTTTGCTGTTTTTTTACCCTTTCCAGTTACCTCACATTAAGGTTATATGTTAATTTTATGCCTTGCTCTTTTGCTTCACTCTTTGTTTTTCCGCTTCCTTCCTGGGTAGCAGTACCTCAAGTCTCCGGGTTTTCCTGACTTCCCCTCGTCTATCCTACTGGGTTTTGTAGCTTGTTACAAAACACGATTTCCTGGAGACTGTTTTAGTTGTAAAATGTTTCATGCTATCTACTTACCAGAGATGGGATCGCTCTAGTGACTATTGAGATGGTCTCCTATGTCTTAGTCTCTCTCTCTACATTACCCACCATTTTCCAAAAACTCTGGCATCATAGTATTGCCATTTCACTTCTGGCAGGGTAACAAAATGATCAGGACTATCAACGGGACAGCTCTGTAATTTTGAAAGACTGATACTGTGCAGCAGACACAACAGGCTACACTCAAGTCATAGAAATCCCATCCAGGAAGTGGGGACTGGCTGATCAGGCCTGGTGATTCTCCATACTCCAAATTACTCTCTGAGTTAGGTTTAAGGTTACTTGCCTGATCTGCAAGTGCTTGGCTGTTCTTGTATATTCATCTGCTGAACTAAATTGCTGCATTCTGCTTCACCATTTTTAAAGTGCAGATAAGGCCATTATTATAGTCCCCTTTGTCAAACCAACTTCTAAAGGACATGGTCATTTTTAGCACAGGCTTTACAAATATAGAAAGAGCTCCTTGTGGCAATCCAGACTACTTCTGCAGTGCCCCCCTTTATGCAGTTTGGGCACTAATCTAATTTCAAGTGCAAACAGGAGTTTTCATGTGAAAAGGGATCACAAACCTGACGCAAACTGTGCATCAAATACACAAAAGGTGATGGGAGGAATGCTTGCAATGGTCTTAACATTGGCATTGGCTCAGGGTAGGTTTTTCAACTCACTGTTCTTTTGTGTGTTTGATGTATCGGCCTAAGTGGCAAGGGTATGCCCAGTTGTGGGTCCCATGCTCACTGTGCCACTTGAACCAAACTCTGCATCACCTAGATTTTCGCTGTGTGATTTTCAGGAGGTATAACCAAGCAAAATAATGGGGTTAAAGCATACAAATATTTTGTTTCTGCACCATATATTGATGAAAAACATATGCAATGTGCACATTATCCCTAGTTCCAGCGTCAGAAATTTGGAATCGGGTGCTAATCGTGAACCCACTAAATATTGGATTCTGTGCAGACTGAATGGGTGAAAATTTGCACCTGAGAGTATTCTTACTTGTCCTTAAACTTTGTATGAAAAATTACATGTTCTGAAGCAATATTTGTAGTTCACCCATTCCGGTAGTTCCACAGAAAGACTTTTAGAGCAATAATTTCCCAAGGGGGTTATCTTTGAAAGTAAAATTGAGTAATATTGGTATATTACTGTAAGAAGAACCCTTTACATCAAGGGATTATCCCAACTGGTTCAAGGTTAAGGTTGAAAGGGAAAGAAGAAAAGATAGAACCTTGTGTGGTGTACCTCCAAAATGTTGTTCCAAAACTATAGTTTGATACAAATATGTGTGAAAAATATAGTTATGTCATAAATACCGTGGGACAAAATACAGAAGGTAAGAATATTATTTTTTTATGGTAATTTATATTCTTTTTAAATGTAGATGTACATAATATCATCTTTATTTTGTTTTGTTTTCTTAGTTTTTGTTTCATAAGTTATTGTTTTAATGTTAACTATGTGACTGTTTTAGAATATTTTTTACAGAATTGTTTTTATTTGATTTGAATTTATTTATCGGGAGTTGTACAGGAACAGAGGGGAAGTTTTTTAAATATATATTTTACATTATTTAAAAAATTATCAGCCCCCCTTTTAGTAACATTACCCACAGCTTGCTCCTGACAACATTGTCAAATGCTGCGCTTAGGTCCATAAATTCCAGGAAGAGACAACCCTCCCTGATGGTCACTAGTTATTAACCATCAGATGGAGGTTCAGGCATTGGTCTATCGTTCCGAGGCCCTGTCTGAAACCGTACTGAACTGATGACAAGATGGAACTTTCAGTAGCCCAGGTTTCCAGGTGGTCTAAATGGACACGGCCCAAGATCTCTGCGGTAGCATTGATCAAAGATATAAGGCAATAGCCCTTTGTATAGATTGGGACAATGATGGCCCTTGACCATGAAATAGGTGGAGTGGCACTGATTGCACTCTTGAATACACTCACCAAGACTGGGGCCCAGAGAGAAGGATTGTCTTTAAAAAGATCCACTGGGACCCCATCTGGTCCAGGGGCCTTATTAGGCGGGCATCTTTTAATTGCTGAAATTACTTCCCCCTCTGTGATAGTTAAGTCAGGAGATTTGTTAAGGTTTGCCAGGTTGAAATCAAAACTACATTCAGAAGGAGCTGGATCATAATAGTAGTATAATTTGGTATAATAATCAACCCATACTTTTTTTTGTATGTTTTTATTGGCATTTATGGGTCATATCTCAATTTATTTCACAGAGCATAAATGTCATTGAAAACATTCCCCACCCTTCCCAGCATCGCTCTTATTGTTACGTTTCAACATTCCCACAATGTTCCATCAATATTTATGGTCAACATTATATGCCATTTTAACTTTCATAAACTACCCCCCCTCCGACCCCCCCTCCCCTCTGTGTGCTAGTGACTAGGCTATTCCAATCCTATTTCCTCTAGGGGGTGTCTATTATTCATTTATTGATCTTGTCATGCAGTGATTCCTCGCCATGAACTATGTAAACTCTGGGGTGTCACATGATTCCTCGCTCTGCATTGTTTCGGTTATCTCATATGTCAGGGGGGCCCCTCAGGTCTGTTATCATATTTGTCCATGCCCTGATATCATCATCAAGCTTCTCATCTCTCTGGACCTGTTTCATACGGACCTTCTCTGCTGTTGCCCATTCACACACCTCTTTCATCCACACCTCAACCTTGGGGGGTGTGGGGCATAACCATGTTATAGCTAGTTGTCGTTTTGCCAACACTAGCCCCAAAAGTATGAATGTCCTGCTTAATTTCTTGCCTTTGGGAGTAGGCAGTAAGCCTAGTAATACTATATGGATCTCCCTGGTAACCTCCCATCCTGTGGCGACATTTATTTTCGTTAGCACTGCCTCCCAGTATGCAGTTATGTCTGAGCACGTCCACACCATGTGGATAAAGTCTGCCTCCGGTTCTTCACAGCGGGGGCATTTGCTGGAGCGGTCTGGGTATATTTTGCTGAGAGTTTTGGGGGTTAGGTAGGTCTGATGTACATAATTATATTGGGTCAGTTTAAATCATTCATTCGAACTTATTGTTTTAACTCTTTCATGTATTAGAATCCACTCCGTCAGGGGATCTCCCATCGTATCCTCCCACTTTGCCTGTACAGGAAGTGCCTCACGCATGTGGTCATCTCGAATTGCTCAGTATAAATGAGAAATAAATCACCTTCCCTGGGCCATGTCTAACATTGCTTGCATTAGCTTAGTGACAGAGGGTCCCTCTGGAAAAGATGGCCATATCTCCTGCGTCACTCTGGCAATCTTTTCATATTGCAAAAATGGAGGCTTCTGCGGTTCCTCGGGTTATGAATTGACCATTAACATATAGATCCTCCATTGTTAGGCAGCCTCCTGTCCTCCATCATTACACCGTCATAGACTCTGCGATTTACAAAAAGGCTGTACAGCCCATAGCGGCGTGTCCGGGGCATAAGAGCCCGCCGTACCACTTTCTGTATTGTGGTCTCCCAAATATCCTCTACCTGTTGTACTATATATGGGTAGGTGGAGGGGACCCTTGCCCCAAGCATTAACAGCTATAGTAAAGATTTTTTCTCGTATGTGCCTGCCAGAAGCTGTTTTTCCCAGTTACCATGTTCATCTAACCAATGAATTGCATGTTGGAACTGGGAGGCCATATAATAGTACTCCAGACATGGTACCTCAAGGCCCCAGTGGGTCCACGCTCTCTGCATCGTTGCTAATTTGACCCGCTTACACTTAGAGCCCCAGAAGAGATCGGCCATCAAGCCATTCAGGATTTGGAAGTACTGACTGGGGATTTTATACATTACGAGTGTTGCAGCGTGTATAGGCAGGTTGGCAGGATAAGTATTTTTGTTATAGTGATCCTTCCCATAAGAGACAGAGGCAGTTACCTCCAAAAGCGCACTTATCCACGGATTCCCTCCACCACCCTCCCTATATTGAGTTAAGTGTGTAAGGCAGGTGTATGGGCCAGTCTAATCCCCAAATATTTAAGGTCTGTGGTCACCCAGGGCAGTCCCATCTCCGGGAGTCTATTTCCTGGGAGTTTTGCTAATCTTCCCACCGGAACCAGTTTGGATTTCCCCTGATTCGTTCAGAGACCGGATATTTCTCCAAACTGTTGTAGTATCTTGAGCAAAATGGGTATAGACTGTTCCAGTTGCTGAGCATAGACTAGTGTATCATCGGCATAAAGGGAAATCACATGTTTGGTAGCTCCCAGTTGTATCCCCCAAGTACTCCACCGATCCCGCAAGGATACCGCCAACGGTTCCATGGCTATCGCAAGTATTAGTGGTGACAAAGGGCAACCCTGCCTGGTGCCTCTCTCCAGCGTAAAGGCCTCTGACACCAGGCCTCCCTAACGGACCCGAGTGTAAGGATGCATATAAAGTAATCGTGCCCATTTAAGAAATCCTTGCCCCACTCCCATCCGTTGTAGGACAGACCACATATAGGACCAGTCCACCGAATCGAAGGCTTGTTCTATGTCTAATAATGACAAAGCATAGTCACCTTCAAAACACACAAGATGATGGACGGAATGTTGCACATTGGCAAAACATTCACCCCCAGTCACAGATCTGGGTTTAATCCATCGTTATTTTGCTCACCACGCCACCCCAGTTCAGACATGGCCATATGCAAATCAGTCTTGACCCTGTGCCTCATGGGAACAGTCCAGCCCGAACTGCCAAGCCATGTCTTCCCTGGACCGGAATCAAGCATCCTAGGACCGGTTTCTGGCTATCAGCCGTCATCAGCCAGGATAGCTTGACTCCAGTGGCGTAGTGAGCACGGGACCCACGTCTGGGCATACCCTTCCCACATAGGGCGAACAGCAAAACACACAAGATGATGGACGGAATGTTGCACATTGGCAAAACATTCACCCCCAGTCACAGATCTGGGTTTAATCCATCGTTATTTTGCTCACCACGCCACCCCAGTTCAGACATGGCCATATGCAAATCAGTCTTGACCCTGTGCC
Organism: Calotriton arnoldi; assembly: GCA_963921515.1. Taxonomy (NCBI): domain Eukaryota; kingdom Metazoa; phylum Chordata; class Amphibia; order Caudata; family Salamandridae; genus Calotriton; species Calotriton arnoldi. The sequence continues at coordinate 714,399 of CAWUFW010005306.1, read as the reverse complement.
TCATGGGAACAGTCCAGCCCGAACTGCCAAGCCATGTCTTCCCTGGACCGGAATCAAGCATCCTAGGACCGGTTTCTGGCTATCAGCCGTCATCAGCCAGGATAGCTTGACTCCAGTGGCGTAGTGAGCACGGGACCCACGTCTGGGCATACCCTTCCCACATAGGGCGAACAGCAAAACACACAAGATGATGGACGGAATGTTGCACATTGGCAAAACATTCACCCCCAGTCACAGATCTGGGTTTAATCCATCGTTATTTTGCTCACCACGCCACCCCAGTTCAGACATGGCCATATGCAAATCAGTCTTGACCCTGTGCCTCATGGGAACAGTCCAGCCCGAACTGCCAAGCCATGTCTTCCCTGGACCGGAATCAAGCATCCTAGGACCGGTTTCTGGCTATCAGCCGTCATCAGCCAGGATAGCTTGACTCCAGTGGCGTAGTGAGCACGGGACCCACGTCTGGGCATACCCTTCCCACATAGGGCGAACAGCAAAACACACAAGACTTGGGGAGTGCCATACATGTGTCAGGTGTCGTAATTTATACATGGCACTTCTTTTGGGTATAAATCCTGCCTGGTGCCGGTTGATCAGGTGGGGCATGTGCGGCAGGAGTCTGGCTGCCAGCATCCCGCTCAGTAGTTTCCCATCTAGATTCAACAACGAGATCGGTCTTTATTAGCTCGGCAGCAGGGGGTCTCTATCAGGCTTAGGTATCATGATTACCACTGCCTCCCTCATAGATGTTGGTAGAGATTGTAGTGCTAAGGCCTCATTGTATACTACCAGTAGTGCGGCAAACCGTTGATAGAATTGAGCCGGGAAACTGTTGTTTCTCAGACTCTTGCTTGTTTTAAGGCGTTAGATGGCTGCCATTAATTCCTCTTTAGTGATTGGTGCTTCAAGCAATTACTCCTAGGCTTGATCTAGGTGTGGTAACTCTATTAAGGCTAAAAGTTCCCTTATCATTTCCCGTGATGGGGAACGCTGCTTCTTGTAGAGTTTTGCCAGGTGTTGAGCTAGTACCTCAAGCATTGCCATTTGACTGTGCACCACCTTTCCACAGTTATCCTGCATCTGTAGTATTGGCACGCCGGCTGTCTCTCTACGTACCAGCCGGGCAAGCATCGCCCCGGATTTATCTCCCTCTATGTGTAAGCGTTGCTGAAATGCTGAATATGTAAAATGTTCTACCCGGCGCCAGGATTCGAACAATTCTGTGCGTGCCGCACCCCACGCCCCCATTAGCTGTGGGGATGTGGGGAGTTCCACTTCTAATTTACCTAAGTTCCTCTCTTGTACATGGATATGATGCTCTAACTGGCGTTTGACTCCGTATGTTGTCTGTATGCACACCCCTCTAAGTTCTACCTTAATGGCCTCCCATTCGCTTGCCCTATTGGAGGCCGACCCCCCAGGTTTCTTTGAAGTATCGAGATATCACTTCCAAAACTGTCGCAGAGAAGGGGGGATCTGACAATGCTTCCGCTCGAAGTTTCCACATAGGTGTAGCTGGGCGTGGTCTTTTCCCCCCAAAACTAAGCAGAACCGGTGAATGATCTGATAGATACCTAGGCAAGACATTTTCGGATATAAAACAATAGTCTAGTCGTCTAAACGTATTGGACGCTGGGGTATGGCATGAAAACGGTCTCTGACTTAGGTGTCACGCCCTCCAGATATCACATAACTGTATACCTTGTAGAATGTCTTTCAGGGACCCTGGCATATGCGGTTTTGTGTTTTGCCGGGAGGGTTCCCGATCTAGCATGCCATCAAGAACACAGTTAACATCTCCCATTATGATCACCTCTGCACCTAGGTAAGGAGTTGCTGCTGTCATAACAGTGAGAAAAAAGGTGGCACAGTCCACATTGGGGGCGTATACATTAATTATGCATATTTCCTGACCCTCCAGCTTGCCATGTAAAATCACGTATCTACCCTCAGAATCTACCACGTGGTGCAAGTACTGGAAGGGTACCCCAGGTGCCACCCATATTGGCGCCCCTGGGGCGAAAACCGAATAAGAAGTTGCATACAACTGTCCTCTCCATTTCCGCGTGGCACACGGAAGGGTGCCACCCCACAAATGCGTTTGTTGTAGACAGGCAATGGGCACTCTATGGGGCATATTCAGAAGGAGCTATCGCCGAATTAACGGCACTTTATCGCAGCCAAAGTCATGATAAATTTACCCCCCATTCACAAGCCGGTGTTAACAGCCCACAGCACCAGTTTACCCACGATAGCAGCCGCAAAAAACATCGCAACAGAGGACCCTCGCAAATATCGCTAATGAGATGCAGAGTAGGCGTTCCCGTGACTAAAGCCGAGACAACAGCACACCTCAACATTCACAACGACCAGCCACATCTGCGATAAAAACACAAAACAGGCGATAAGGCGCGTTAGCACCAGGAAATCTACACCTGCTCTGACCTGGTGTAAACTCCGATGGCAGCCAGTACCACAAAAAGGAGCACAGCCCAGGGCCACATCCGAAGGGCAACAGATGCCATGGAGCCACACATCATGCGGCCCGGACACCCAAGAGGGCCACAACACCCACCCCCACCACACAAGGACCTCCCCTCCCTAGCACCCCCCCGACCAAAGACATGCCACATCAGCCACACCTAAACATGTACAAAATATTCCGCTTGATGCCGCACAATCACAACTGGTGACATGGATGTGTCGTCACAGAAATGACCAGCACACATTCACTTTCGAAGCAACAAATGAAACTTTATTAAAATGAACAACGAAATGAAATGAAGACACATGGCCGCTCCCCTCCGGACAATATGTAGGTCACAGCCTGTAAGACAAAAAACATGATGAGAAGGTGTGTCCTGCGCACATCAGAGGACAGAGAGAGAGCGATGGAGAGAGAGAGGAAGAGAGGGAGAGAGAGAGAAGAGAGAAGAGGATAGAGAGAGGAAGAGAGGGAGGGAGAGAGAGAGGAAGAGAGGGAGAGAGAGAGAGAGGAAGAGAGGGAGAGCGAGAGAGAGAGAGAGAGAAGGAGAGAGAGAGAAGAGGAGAGAGAGAGGAAGAGAGGGAGGGAGAGAGAGAGGAAGAGAGGGAGAGAGAGAGAGAAGAGGAGAGAGAGAGAGGAAGAGAGGGAGGGAGAGAGAGAAGAGGAGAGAGAGAGGAAGAGAGGGAGGGAGAGAGAGAGAAGAGGAGAGAGAGAGGAAGAGAGGGAGAGAGAGAGAGAGAGTGCCACCCCTGCGCACCCAGGCCACACTTCTCACCTGCTGCCACCGGTGTGTCTCCAACCACGTGCCGGTATGTAGGGCAGTTCACCAGGTCACACATCTGATTCAGAGCCATTAGCTGAAACAGAGCCCAGATACATGACTGGCACAGTACACACACTTGCACAAGACAATACCGCCTGCCCGCCCATGCACACCCAGGCAGAGGCACCCCAACCCCTCCCGCCGCCCATCGGAGCATGCCCGGCCATGCACACCCAGGCCTCAATGCTCACCTTCCGCCACCGGTGCGTAGACAGGAGGTCCCACCACGTGCCGCTGCAAGCCACAAGCCCGGGGCCCACGGACATGGCACCCTCCGTATCATGCTGCCCCGCTCCGCATGCCACCAGGTCTCACGTTTGGTGCTGGGTCTTGATTACTCCATGGCAGAGGACATACCAGTGCACCCGGCACCATCGCAGGCTGCACACCCGCTCAGCCCAATGGGTTCCACCAACTCTGGCATCCCGGTAGCGACGCCACGGGGCGGTAGGCCCGCGCTGCCCGCTGGCTCTGGCCTAGACTGTGTTCCAGCAGGGCACACAAAACCTGAGCTGTCCGGACCGCCGGGACGGGGCTTCATCGCAGGCTGCACACCCGCTCAGCAGCTCAAGGTGCCACTGACTCAGTGCACCCAAAGTCACCGTCCTGTGGCGGGGTGCCTGTGCCGTCCGCAAGGCCTCTGGTGCCACTAACCCTGTGCAACCCCAGTCTGCGCCACGTGGTGGTATGCCCGTGCCGTACTCACAGGCCTCGGATGCCACTAACCCTGTGCAACCCCAGTCTGTGCCACGTGGTGGTAGGCCCGTGCGGTACTCACAGGCCTCGGATGCCACTAACCCTGTGCGCAGCGACTCATGGGCCCTATATGAGTGCGAACCGTGGGGCGTCCGTCATCCAGTCACCACCGGAAGAGGGGAATGTGACGTCGTCGGCCCCTTATGTTGGCGGAGTCACATGGCCTGTGACGCCTGTGCCGGATGGGTGTGGTGTGTGTGAAAACCTGCCCTCAGGGAGTGGCTGTGACATGCTGACGACTAGATCAGTGACCTGCACACCACCAGCGAGTACGGCTGCGACGGGTAGCAATGAGGGCCCCCTCTCGGGGCATAAGCGGAGTGGACTGGCCTGCCGTATGCCGGACCAGCGCAGGGCTTGCAACAATGACTCGTGGGCTCTGGGTGTGGTCCAGTCCATGTCCGGACAAGGAAGTGACTGATGCGTGTGTCCCTGCTGCAGTGTTCACGGAACCCGCTGCACAAGATGCAATGTCGCACCCCCTTACTGGCATCCCACAGGATGAACATCATTGACGCAAGGGAAGGCACTGTCCCCACATTCATCCACACATCCACACAGGAATGACGTAAGACATTACACAGCAGTGCGTCACTGGATGTTTATTTGCACATCCAGTGCAGTCATGCAGCTGGAGCGGTACAGGGCAATGCCGAGCACACCACACAATATGGGCCAGTGGAGGGCCAGCCAGTGTCCATCCCGGGATGACCTGTACTGCGGAAGAGGAAGGGTACATTCCGCAGTCTGTCCGCTGTGTCATTGGTCGTCAAACAGCATGTGGCAGTCCATGTCGCTGTCCAAGGTGAGTGCCTTGGAGTGTATCGGGGGTCAGTGGTAGGTCTTGAGGCCATGTGCGGCACCAAGCACAAACATGCAAGGTGGCGGTAATGGATGCTACTGCTTGGTCCTCCTGACCACAGTCCCATCCACGTCTTCATCCCCGGGTGTGTGCCCTGCCCCTCCTGTGGGTGTTGCAGTGCCGGCTGCGGGACTGTGTGCCACTGACTCATCAGGGGCCGGAGGACGATTGTCGGCCGCACTGTGTGGCAGTGACACATCAGGTGCCGGAGTGGATATGCCTGCCGCACTGGGAGGCACTGACACACCAGGGGGCAGAGATGTGGATGGTGTGGGGGCAGCAGCATTCATCATCGCCATGCCTTGTGGCAGCAATGCTATGATGAGGACATGCAGGGCACGGTAGATCCCAGCTACATTTTGCTGATGTGCAGCGGCTGCTGCCATCCTTTCCCCCTCCATCCGCACCATGTCCTCCATGAGGCTCCGCATGTGTGCCAGCTCAAGGCTGGCATCGCTTGGGCCACTGTGAGCGGACAGGTATTCTTCCCTCCGTGTCATGACTCCAGAGATGTCAGTCAGGGCTCTCTGGAAACCATGGGGCGGACATAGACACCCAAGGATGGCGTCCTGTTTGTTAGCCATGAGCTCGAACCCCACCCACACCTGCTCGGCCGTCTCCCTCTGACCCTCCAGCACACGGCGTTGGAAGGCCATTTGTTGTTCCTGGGGGTCTTGGGAGGGTGGCGGGGCTGTGGGTGCCTCCTGCTGGGTGGTTTGGCTGGTGGGTGGGGTCTCATGGATGTAGCTGGGCTGCCCTGATCCTGGAGGTGAGTTGCGGAGGTGGTCAATGAGGTCCTGGATGGTTTGGATGTAGATGCTGGTGTTGTCCTCCTCCTCATCATCAGTGAAGAGTGGCTGTGACTGCTCTGCAGGAGGTGTTGAAGATGCCCCTGCGATTTGAAGGGGAGATGGTGTATTACAATGTGCCCACATGTATGTAGCCACATGGTACAGGTTGACATTCAGACAGCATGGCATTGTACATTGTGACAGTGTGTGGGTCTGGGCGAGGACCCAGAGTGATTGTGGGTGTGCACTGTGCCCTTCTTGCTTGTGCATGTTTGCCATTGTGGCCATCTCCCCCTGTCCCCCCAGTACCTGGTGGTCACTCACCCTGTTGCGGTTGTGTTGTGTCCTGTCGAGCAGTATCCGGTCCCCCGACTCCGGCCACAGTCTCCACACTGATGACTGTCAACACCAGCTCCTCCATGTCATCCAGCTCCAGCTGTGGCGCTGGGCCCCCACCTCCGGTCTGCGTTGCTGCCTTCAGGTTGGCGGAGAGTTTATCCTTGGTCTTCCGCTTGATGTCATTCCATCGCCTCTTGACCTCGTCCATTGTCCGCTTGTGCTCTCCGACGGCATTCACCTTGTCGACGATGTCCCGCCATATTCCATTTTTGGTGCCCAATGACACATTGGAGGTGATGAAGAGTTGTTGATGGTGTTCCATCACCTCCGTGACTATGATCCTGTTCGCCTGCGGACTGAACTTGGTCTTCCTGGTCTTCTTGTCCTTGCCCTTCCCTGTCCCCGAAGTCCCAGGCTGGTCGTCCGGGGTGCTTGTGGGGTTGCGCTCGTCCTCTGCGCCTGCTCCGGCTGCCTCCTTGGTGCTTGTGTGTTGGTCAGTTTGTGTGTGGGTGTTTTTTTCTGCTTTTATGGAGGTTTTTGACGCCTGCCAGGTGTGTGTTGCAGGCCTGGCGCTGCTTGTCGCTGGTTTCCTCATCGCGCTTTGGCCCATCGCGTGTTTTTTGGTGTTGTGGTTTGTGGTTTTATCTCCTTCGTGGTGGTTGTATCGCGGACTTTGTCCGCGGTTTCGACAGACTATCGCATGGTACCGCCTTGTTGTGAATTCTGCGTTGACACGGGGTTAATTTTCCGTGATAGGCTGCGTTATTGAAAGTTGCGTTACGCTACTCTTGCAGTAGTTATCACACGTTCTTGTGAATATACCCCAATATCTTTTTAGGTAAGCGAATACTCATCTACGTTTTTTCAAATGCGGCCAGCCCTCGGATATTCCAAGTGAGCATTTTAGTTTTGATGGAAGCCATAAGCACCGATCTGTGTGCATTGTTGTTCATTCTCCATTCTCATCTTCTATCCCAATCCACCCCCTGACCTAAGCGACCAAGGACATCGTCATGGCAGCCACACATGGAGACAATAGAAACCTTACCATCCAAATTTCAACACAATTAACTTTAGTAACTCCCTCTTCTCCCCTTCCCATGTGGAGTAGTGCAGTTCCGACCCCCCCATGCATGGAAAGTTAGGACTCGCCCCTGCCGCCCCATTCCCCAACAAACCCACAACCTGTACAACAACAAAATCCAGTGCACCATATTCTTCTGCTTGTCGTGAATGTTTTGCATATTATCCCATACTCCACTGGTCAATGCCATGCAAGTGGCTGAGCAAACAGGAGAGTGCGAGATCGAAGTCTCTAGCTCTCTTCCCATGTCCACTCTGTACCTCTGAAGGGGGTGGGGGCAAGGCCTCTCGCCGACAGCAGGTCATTTTATATCTAAATCTCTGTCATCCCTATCCATACAGTAATCATGTGTACATTACAGAATTACACTTATCTGAGTCCCAACAATATGGTCGTTGACCACAATTTCAGCTTGATGTGTTCTTTGATGTATTAGAATCAGGAAGTATGTCCTGAGTTCCCCTCTCTGACTCGGATACTACTTCCGCCATCTGTCGGGTTCCATCGGGGCGCACCAGAATGTGCTCCAGACTGCCATTGTCCCCCCGGAGTCTCCCCTGATTAGGATGATTCTGGCTTTTATTCGTAATTACACTTTGTGTCGATCTTGAGGATCCCGTGGGGGGCACCAGTCTGGTTGGTTAGTTTCATCCAGACAGTCACTCACCTCCACCGCAGAAAAGAAAAACTGGGCTTTTCCTTTCTGTTCCACCCGGAGTTTGGCTGGATAAAGGAGGCTGCATTTTATTCCGGAGTGCCGTAGTCGTCGCTTGACTGTCAAGAAGGACTTACTTTGGTCCTGCACTCTTTGTGTGTAGTCGGGGTAAATTGCGATAGGGTGGCCTTCTTAAAATCGCTGTCCGCCAGTCCGGGTGGCCAGTAGAATAGTGTCCCTGTCCCAGTAATTGAAGAAGCAAGCTATGATTGCTCGCAGTGGCGAACCAGATTTGGGCAGAGAAACCAATGCTCTATGTTCTCTTTCTACATTAAAAAACTTTGAAAGTCGCTTGGGGGCAAGGTAGTTGACGATCCAATTCTCCAAAAACAGCTCTGCAGAGGGACACTAGGCCAGTTCCGGGAACCCCACAAATCATAGATTATTTCTTCTTGACCGACCTTCAGCATCTTCCGCCCTCTCATCGAACTTCACCATTTTTTTTTCAGTTCAATTACTGTATCTCTAGGAGCTTGGACCTCTTTTTGAACTGTATCCACCTTCCGTTCATTCGTGGTCACTCTCTCTGATACCTTGTGTAGATCACACCTCAGCAGATTGACATCGATCGCAACAGCTTCAATGCTATGTACCATGTCCTCCCGCGTGGACTGGATGGTAGCCAGAATGTCTGCTAGAGAAGGATCCCGCTCTTTGGGGCAATGAGTTTCCTCTCCTTGCTTGTCCGCATTTTTGTCTTGAAGTTCTGGACCCTGGGGGCATGGCTGCGCATAGTTCAGGATTTTATTGGTCTGTACTTTATTCCCCTTGTCTTTCACCATTATAGGGCCTTCGTCACCCAAGCGCCTCCCGCTGACTTTTTGCCGCCCAGCCACGTGGGGGTTTCCGTCTTTACCGATGGAGTTATCAGGTCCCTATTTGGATCCCCACGGGTTCTCCAGCGCCGGGCCCTGTTTCAGTCTGGTAGCACGGGTTTGTTTAGGTGCAGGGGCCTGTCACCTAGTCTTTTCACAGCTAATCTTTTTTTTTTTTTGATGACTTGAGTCAAGTACTGATGGTCTTCACTGTTCAGACCCACATGTTGTCCCAGTGAGCTTGGTCTTTACTAATCAGCGCGGCATTTCTCCCCTTCCTATGCAGTGTCCTGTGTACACCGAGCCATCGAGGTGCCCTTAGGTCATCTATTTTGTCATTTTTGACTCCTCGTTTCTGCCTTACTGTCTTCTAGGCTACTGGAGTTTAGTCTCAGGCACCGGGTCTTACGGCGCCAATCATTGTCTCCTTTACATCGGACCTGTATCGCTATATGGACTTTTTCTAATTGCCTTAGTTCATACTATGTCTCTTACTCCTGCCCCTCTGTTGCAGGGTGGTCCCTGATGTTTTTACTCTCACTGGGCCTGACCCTATCGGGGGTATATGGCCGCACTAAGGTGTTTGGGGCCTGTCTCGTCCCAGCAGCACCAATATCTTCAGGTGTCACCCCGGATGACCCGCAAAAGTAGGTTCCTCACCTGTGTGGATCTGGCAGCCACAGCCTTCATGGGTCTACCAGGCCCCCTTTCCAATGTCACTGCCAGCCATTGGTGCTGCTTCCCTTCTACAGCACTCTTTCGCTGCCCCGTCACTCGCAGCAATGCCTCGTTTTATGGGACGGCCACCAGATCATGCGTTTGGATTGTTCGCCCCACAGGAATTGAGGCAGCTCCCAATCGTTACTTCAACGGTGCTTGCAGTGTCCGCTCTCCTGGTCTCCCCTCTCTCCTTCAGTTTGTCCTCATGACCGCCGCCCTCCATCTCAGGGCGGAGGATCTCCTTCTTCCGGGAGCCACACCCGGCAATCCTCCTCGATTCTTCTTACTGCACTCCTGCCTGTTCATTTTATTGCCTTCGCCCGGATACCAGCAGGGGTGGCTCTCCAGTTCACAGCCCCAGCAGCGCGGTCTTCCGGGAATCAACGTATCACTTTCCTTTGCCTGCTCAAGATGGTGGCAGGGTCCGCCGGACTTCAACCTCCAGGGCTTCCTTTGCCAGCTCGGATCATTGGCTCCTTCCTCACACACCGTCGGGAAGGACCTCTGGATGTTCCGCTGTTTTGGGTTGGGTCGGTATCCTTATTTCACTATAGGAGTCTGGCGGATTTCCCTGGCGTCAGCGGGAGCACTGAAAAACACGTCTATCTGGCCATTTTAGCTGCCCATGGTCCCCATAATCAACCCATACTTGTTCAAGGATGTTGAACACAATGCTCAAACTAGAGTTGGGTGAAAAGAAAGGCGCATTGACCGCTTTCCAGAATTGTGATGCGTTATTATTAGATATATAATCATATTTATTGGCAATTCCTAGTACTTTTATTATTATTTATTTTTACATTCTATTTTTATATAATATGTTTATTATTGGAAGGTATTCACTGGGGCCATTTAACAGATGTATTGTGCATTTTTGCTATCTTTTCCAAATGACATTTGATGAGCTGAGAAATGAGAAATCAATCAAATAACAAAAATTGACTTAATTCCACTCGATATTGAAATATCAACTTTCTTTTGAACTGTGCACGAATTAAAAACTTTGCCAGGTTTTCAATACAATGCAGACCACTTGAATGTTTTTGATACATTTAGTTTAGAACTACGATCTCTTCTTGCCCTGAACTCATTTTGTCCTACCAAAACCCATTTAGTGAATAAGAAACCTAAAGCAGGGAGGGTTATCATCACATTTCAACTACTAAATGAAAAATGTGTGTGGAAAAAGCGCACAAAGCCAAAACTTTTATAAGCATACTATGGCAAACTCTACATTTTCCCTTTCACTAACTGACGAGTGCGACAATTATCTTTTTTTATGCTTATCCGTCTGTGCAGACATAGGTTTTACAATAGTTAATTGAAGCAAATAACAGTTCAAAGGTTCACTTTTCTACTTCTGCTCTTTAGAATGTCACCTTATTTCTGTTTCATTAGTTAAGATGTCCTGATGGTAAAAGCGATCTTGAAAAATGTTCCCATATCGTATTGAATTAGAAGAAAATGTTCCAATGTGTTAAGTGAATAGGAAGAACATTGAGCTTAGGGAGGTTGTTAAGATGTATTCTGTTACTATGCAACAACTAAATTTAGCTCAACTTCACAGTATTTCAACCATATTAAATGGGAATTGTAAAATAATAAGCAAGCATAAAGTCCAATTAAAAAATATTCTGCGGACATCTTGTCATGACAGCAAAAAGTAAAAAGCAAGGATTTTAATTAATAGTAGTGCATTTGCTTTCATCCTTATAGCAGACAATTTGGTATATGCTGCGTGAGGAGATCCCTATTTAGTAAACAAAATGGTAAAGATTGAGGGGCATATTTACAAGGGGATTGCACCACTGGAACGTCACTTTTTATGACGTTCCGGTGGCGCAATGCCCTGCACCATATTCACAAAGTGACGTTAACCCACTTTGCGTGGCTTAACGTTCTTTGTAAATATGGTACCCTTTCACGCAGTTTTCTGAGTGAAAGGGGCGTGCAATGGATGTTGCTGTGGGTGTTCCATCGCAACACCCATTGCCTTTTGACGCTGCCCAGGGTTTACAAGGATCTATAAATCTGAGGAAGGGCCAAAAACTAACTCCATGGAAAAGCAGGCGTTAGATTGGCGCAACGAAGAGAAATACTTTCATTTCTCCTCGTTTTTGCTTTTTCTATGTGTGCTGTGTGCTGCATTGTGCAGCACACATACAAAGAGCAAAACACCTTTAATGATTATAAAATAGTGCCAACACAGACACCCTTGCGCCATAGTGCAAGGGTGCCTGTGTTGCAGGGAATGATTGTTTATGTGCAGGGAGGTGTCCCTTCCTTTAAATAAGGGTGATTTCCTACTTCCATGTGTGCTGCAGAATACAGCACACATGGAAGTAGTAAATCGCAATTATTGATTGTTTATGTGCAGGAAGGGACACCTTCCTGCACATAAACAATCATTTCCTGCAACGCAGGCACCCTTGGACTATGGTGCAAGGGTGTCTGTGTTGGCACTATTTTTAGTGCCAACATAAGGGAAAACACTGGGGTACGCCGTATTGTTGTAAATACGGTGCATCTCTGAGTTTTTTAAATTATGCAGTGTAGAGCTGCAATCTTTGCTGAAGCTGCGCCATTTCCTTGTAGATATGCCCCTGAAAGACTTTAGAGTCTGGTAGACAAGGGGCCCTGCACTGAATTGTTGGGGCTATCTACCCCACCTCCCGAACCTGCACTGCCCATAGCCTTATATAGAGAGATGGGGGAACTACGGGGCATATTTACAAGCCCATATCACCACCAAAATGTCACTTTCAGTGATGTTGTGATGGCGATAGGGGCTTCACCTTATTTACAAGGCAGTGTTAAGCCACTTAACGTGGCTTAACGCTGCTTAACGTTGCCTTGTAAATAAGGCACCCTTTCATGCTGTACTTAGCGTGAAAGGGGAGGGCAATGGGTGTTGCTGTGGGAGTTCCACCGCAACACCCATTAATTTTGACGCTGCCCTCTATTTACAAGAGTGGCGTAAATAGGAGGCAGAGCCAAAATTAAGACCAGGAATAATCTGGTTTTTAGCAGGCGAAACGAGGAGAAATGCTTTATTTCTCTTCGTTTTTGCTGTTTCCACGTGTGCTGCATTGTGCAGCACACATAGAAACAGCAAATTGCCATTAACTGTTTATGTGCAGGAAGGTGTCTCTTCCTGCACATAAACAATCAAAAAAAAGAAATGACATTTTGCAACTTCTATGTGTGCTGCATTAAGCAGCACACATGAAAGTTACAAAATGTCATTTAAAGATTGTTTATGTGCAGGAAGGTAGACCTTCCTGCACATAAACAATCTTCCCCTCAACGAACACATCCTTGCACCATAGTGCAAGGGTGTCTGCGTTGGCGCTAGGCTGCAAAGTGTAGCACCAGCGCAAGGGGAAACGCAAGGCTGCACCATATTGTTGTAAATATGGTGCAGCCCTGAAGTGGCAGAGTGCGGCGTTAAGCCAGGAAGGCTAATACCACACTCCGTCACTTCACTGTAAATATGTCCCTACATGTTTTCCAATAGCATAGCCTTCGCTGGCTCTGCAGTCAAACACCTATCAATCAGCAGCCCATTTGCCACTTTGTCTATGCGTTGGAAGACCTACCCTATTTACGGCAGGCCTTCTGGCTTATATGTTTCCTCTCCAGGATGGCCATGAGTGGCATGGAGGACCACGGCAGAAAAAGCGATCAATGGTCCCTCACACCGGGCGCAAACACCCTGCAAAGCAGGCTTACATATTTTTTAAGAAACAAATCGCCAATACACTTAGGGGCCAATTCCGATCTCGGTTGGAAACCGTACCGACCGACACGGACCGGGACTGGAGTCCGACTGACACGTACACGCTCCGTACGACCGTACGAGTACGATGCTATGCGTGTGATTTCCAAACGAGTCTCACGGAGCGCAATCCGCACACCCGAGCCGCACGGTAAACAGTGACTCGCCCGTAAAGGGAACGCGAAACGTATCGACCGACACGGACCCGGACTGGACCCGAACGACACGTACACGCACCATACGACCGTACGAGTACGATGCAATGCGTGCAAAAGGAAAACGACTCGCACGGAGCACAATCCGGAAGAACGAGACGTACGGGAAACAGTGACCACCATTGAAAACAGCCCGTGGCGACCGACGCGTACGCAAACGCTGCAACAGAGCACATTGTGAGTGAGACAGACTCGGAGTACCTCCCAATTGCCCCTGTCAGCATCCTTCCCAGTTAACTGAACGTCTCCATCATGCACAACAAAACCTAAGTTTAAATCCTGAGAAAAAAATCAAACAAGCAATGTCCAAATCAATAAAGAAATAAGAAAAAAAAACATGAACGACACACCCACAACTCCACACTACCATGATCCTTTGCTATGTTCAAACACATAACAGCAGAGAAGACAACTACACTGCACTCTGAGCCACACCCACAACTCACTCACCACACAACATCCACACCATTATCACCTCCTAAACACACTCACAACAAGCAAGAGAAACTGACACCCACTCACCCTCACTTACACCCTCACACACACATCAATCTCCACAACGACCAAGCACCATGCCCCCAAAGAAGAATCCAAAGTTCACAGATAGTGAGTTGGTAGTCTTGGTTGATGAAATACTCCGAGTAGAGCCACATTTATTTGGAACCTTGGTCCAACAGACCCCCATGTCACAGAAAACAAAGATGTGGGAGAGGATCGTCGACAAGGTGAACGCACAAGCACCTTGCCTGCGCACAAAGGATGACATCCAGAACAGGTACTACGATGTGCGAAGGAGGGTCAAGAAGCTCATAGCCAGAGAGCATGCCTTGAGCCAGCGTACTGGCGGTGGCCCTCCTGTAAAACCAACATACTTCACGTCCTGGGAGGAGAAAGTGCGGGCCATACTCCCACCGGAGGGCATCCATGGATTGACAGGAATACCAGAGCCTGGTGAGTACACAACCAATCTAGTCAATATTGTGTGGCAACACACACACATCACTGCCAAGGGGATATTGAAAACAAGTAGCGTTAGCAAAGCCAAATTAAGCCTGAAAAAAGTTATTCTGTGATGTGTATGCCAGTTACACAAACGCAATAGCTGCTATCTCAGAGTAATATAGAACTAGGTCATAACATGTAAAAACCTAACAACAAATACAGCAAGGCATTGGTACTAAACACCAACAAACACTGTCAGCCATCTTGCCAAACCTGTCACACTACCTCACAGGGAAGCTGATTCACAGGAAGGAAGGAGGGTATGCTGGGAGGGTGGGTGTAGCCAAAAGCTTGATGTGAGTTGTAGTCACAGACACCAGACCCCCTCCCACTTGGTCCATCAAGCCCACCCTGAACCATGTTCACCTCACAGGGAGTGGAAAAGTACTGACAATATGGCTGACACTGGGCCCTGCTATGGGGACCACAAGGCCCTGGTGGGACTTGTGCTCCAACAAACACCAGGACACCACTGTCAGCCATCTTGACAGCACTGTTACACCACCTCACAGGGAAGCTGAGTCACAGGAAGGAAGGCCGGGTATGCTGGGAAGGCGGGTGTAGCCAAAAGCATGATGGGCTTTGCAGGCATAGCCAAAAGTCCCCCTCCCACATAGCCCATCAAGCCCAACCTGAACTATGCCCACCTCACATGGAGAGGAAAAGTACTGACAAGATGGCTGACACTGGGCCCTGCTATGGGGACCACAAGGCCCTGGTGGGACTTGGGCTCCAACAGACAACAGGACACCACCGTCAGCCATCTTGCCAGCACTGCATCACCCACTCCCAGGGAAGCAGAGTCCCAGGAAGGAAGGTTTGGTTTGCTGGGAAGGTGGGTGTAGCCAAAAGCATGATGGGAGTTGTAGTCACAGCCAATAGTCCTCATCCCACATGGCCCAGGAATACCCCCATGCACCATGCTCACCTCACAGGGAGTGGAAAAGTACTGCCAAGATGGCTGACACTGGGCTCTGCTGTGGGGAGCACAAGGCCCTGTTGGGACTTGGGCTCCAACAAACAACAGGACACCACCGTCAGCCATCTTGCCAGCACTGCATCGCCCACTCCCAGGGAAGCAGAGTCCCAGGAAGGAAGGTTTGGTTTGCTGGGAAGGTGGGTGTAGCCAAAAGCATGATGGGAGTTGTAGTCACAGCCAATAGTCCTCATCCCACATGGCCCAGGAATACCCCCATGCACCATGCTCACCTCACAGGGAGTGGAAAAGTACTGCCAAGATGGCTGACACTGGGCTCTGCTGTGGGGAGCACAAGGCCCTGTTGGGACTTGGGCTCCAACAAACAACAGGACACCACTGTCAGACAACTTGAACATTAACTTTGACTCACTGTCATGGAAGCATGGGCCATGGTGGTCTATCTGTTCCAGGGGGAGGAGGAGTGTCACCTCAGACTACATCTACCAGCAGGCCCTGTCACACACACCCCTCCCAACAACAACAAACAACACACCTGTGTCAGGCATGGGAGTGCACTTGCGTCGCATTCTCCATGTAACTCAAGTAACCAATACATGAGCTGTTCATGCACACAGCTCTACGTGCACACAAAAACCCATCTGGTGTTAATGACAATGTTCAAAACCAACATTGGCATCTGTCTGTGACAATTGAGGACAATGCAATGCACATACACCCATCATGAAGCACAGAAGCAACTTTAATGTGTGTGATACGTTGATGTATGCTGAACCACAACATACATTGTGTGTCTCTTCCACCCACAGGGGCAGATGTGGAAACTGCACGTACAGAAGAAGAAGAATCCCAGTCCCAGACTCTGGTTGACAATGAGCTATCTGGTGTGGATGCCTCTCAGTCCTCTTCGGATGGCGACGAACGACCTGGTCCCTCCGGTAGAGTCCAAAATGGACAAATTGGATGACGTCACGGCGGTGCATAGGGACATACTGACATGCCTCCGCCAGATTGCAACCAACATGTCCACACCTCCCTGTGTGCCCACTACATCTGTTGCCACAACATCTGCAACTGCCACAGGGAGGGATGAGGACTCTGGCGGAGAGTCCACAGAACCGCCGCAGCCTGCACCTGAGGGTCTCCCTAAAAAGAAGAAGAGGGGTCGTCCAAAGAAGGACAAGTGAGAGCCAGCTGGCCATGCACATCCCCCAGGAAGCGAACACCAGCTCCTGATATCACCCATTGTGTGCAAACCGTTCACCTTGTTGACTGTCACCCAACTCTCCCACATGTGATGGAGCGGCTAAGTTGGATCAATGAATCAAATGACTGTGGACTTCACTCTGGAAAATTCATCTACCAACACTACCAACTCCTCTGTGAACTTTGGATTTCTATTGCACTGTACAGCACTTTCTACCACGTATACCATTCACACACATGTATGTAAATAAATTGTTAAACACACAATACTTGCCTCTGTTGTAAATTAAACTGGGTTTGTCACATAGAGATGACACAATGCTAAAGAAAGACTGTGCATGGAAACTACTACAGCAATGTCAACATAGTTCTGTGACTCATGATGATGTGAGACATATGAGAGATAGACACTACTAGGTCAACACAACACTAATTTACTATGCCCATCATACTCATTGCCTCCAACATTGTGAACTGAAAATACACAGAAATACAGAGGCTGTTTCAATCAGGCCACAGGAATAGTATGCCAAAGATTGTCAGATGTGTGGATACAGAGGAAGCACATCACAAAGTGGTGCACACCTTTATTACGCATACACAACAAGTGAACTGACTGACAGATGCAAGGTATCCTCACATGACAGTGAGCACAAAGTAACCCAGAGGGCCAGACATGCCAGGACTGGCTTGTGTGGGATGATGCATCCGGGTTCCATGAAAGGTTGCACTCTGTAACTGGATTGTGTATTTTTGGAGGTCACATGTCACCAGACAACAGCCAAAGGACCCTATGAAAGACAGACATACAACAGTATTGTTATCACAAAATGACTGCATACATCCACAATACACATTACATACACAATTCCTAAGATCTGTGAAAAAAACATATGAATCATATCAACACTGTTTGTGAGAACATACTAACTCGAAGGACACATTAATACAACAATCATGTCAAGTAGCATCCAGCCACATGTATGTACCCACATTGCACCACAAAAACACATATCAGGCAAGGGTAAAAACGCAGACAACTCATCACAGCATACTCACAATTATGAGAAAAAGTTGGTGATGAGCTGAGTCCGGACATCCCCCTCACCCTCATCGTCACTCGCTACATGACCCAGGCCTGGATCCTCCCTGCTGGCGGTTGATGGTCGTCATCATCTGCGATGAGAGGCACCTCCTCCCTCACTGCCATGTTGTGTAGCATGCAACACACAATAAATATCTTGCACACCTTTTCAGGTGCATATTGGAGGGCCCCTCCTGTCTTGTCCAGGCAGCGGAATCTGCTTTTCAGGAGTCCAAATGTCCGCTCTATCACTCGCCTGGTCCGCCCATGTGCTTCATTGTAACGTAGCTGCGCTGGTGTGACTGGGTTTCTAAGAGGTGTCAGCAACCACGGCATGTTGGGGTATCCAGAGTCACCTACATACATACAAACAAACAAACATGTCATGGGTCAGGAAAGAGCGTTAAATTTCAAAATAACAAAAAAATCACAAGGTAAACAGAGATTACACACCGACAAGCCAGGCATGCTGGTTCTGCAGCTGTGACATCATCTGTGGTATCCTGCTATTCCTCATGATGTAGGCGTCATGTGCAGAACCAGGGAAACGGGCACAGACATGTGATATTGTCATGTCTGGAAGACATACCACCAGGGCATTAATGGAGTGGAAATGTTTCCTGTTTCTGTATGTCTGCTTATGTGCGTGTGGTGGTACCAAAGCCACATGTGTACCATCAATTGAGCCTATAACATGTGGCATCCTTCCCAGTGCATAGAAGTCAGCCTTTATGCCAGGCATTTGTTGTGGATTCGGAAATTTGATGTATCTGTCCAGATGACACAACATTGCCTCCAAAACATCACGTAGCACACGGCTGAACATGGTCTGTGACATCCCACCAGCACCAGCCACAGTGTATTGGAAGGTTCCCATGGCAAAGAAATGTAGGGCTGCCATCACTTTCACCTTGGGGGTCAGCGCAGTAGGATACGCCCGTCCAGGTTGTAAATGTGGGGCCAACTGCTCCGCCAAATCCTCAATCAGTGGTCCTGTTAAGAGGTAACGTCGGATGCAGTCAAGTTCATGCATGGTTGCAAGGTCTGGGAAGGGTCTGTGGACATTTGCCCTCCTGCAGTATATAGGGAATCAAAGAAAGATTGTCAGTTCCCCTACATATGAGGTAATGACCATGCAAAATGGCACATGCTACATCATATCAAGACACAGCTGAGTAAGGTGTGTGCTATTCATCATGGACACATATGCCAGCCATGTGCCCCTCACATAACATTTCTGCTCCATATGGTGATACAACAAGTGCTATGCTATGCTGTTGTCAATCTATGGGCTCTGTCACAGTACATCTGAACAAATGTCACATACCAAACACACACCTCAGTGACTAGTGAGGATAGATGTGTTGTCAAGGTGACAGGTGTTTGTAAGTCACACACACAGGGATCATGTATTGCCACATGGACACAGTCATTATGTAACGTCTGATGTACATGTACCAACACAACTATTGAACACCCATGATGTGCTAACAGGCTTGTTTGCAGGGCAGACATGGATGTCTGTGACACACAGACACAACAGCAACTCACATGCCCAAATCTGATGGACGTTGGAGAGGATTCAAATCTTCCAAATACAATTAGGTCCATGTGCGTAGCACAATATGCAAATTCTCATGATGTACCCCACAGTGACATCTCAGGAACACCCTGTAACACACAGTACATATCATGTGCAATTTAGGGTGTATGTAACATGTCATGAGACTATGTGCCCCTGTCACTGTGCCCAGGCCACGTGTGTTGATCAGCAGAGTTCTAACTGATAGGAGTGAGGTGCATCAGACAGAAAGTCTTTTTGTCACCATGTAACATGTCACATCCTGGTAGTGTGTGACACAATGTGCAACATCCAATATGAAATGTGTGGACATGTACCCACACATGTAATGAAGCATGAAATGTGCTTACATGTACTGTGTGACAGGCTGTCAGTGTGTTGTAGAGCACCTGAGTCCCTGTCAAAAATCTTTTTGGTGGCATCCTTTGGCCATTGACTTGAATGGTGACGTACGCGGGTGGGTTTTCAAAAGACGCGTCGGACACCTAGGGACCAAGGCGTGCGCACGCCTTGGACCCTGAATGTAATGGTGACATACGCGGGTGGGTTTCCAAAAGACGCGTCAGACACCTAGGGACCAAGGTGTGCGCACGCCTTGGACCCTGAATGTAATGGTGACATACGCGGGTGGGTTTTCATAAGACGCGTCGGACACCTAGGGACCAAGGCGTGCGCACGCCTTGGACCCTGAATGTAATGGTGACATACGCTGGTGGGTTTCCAAAAGACGCGTCGGACACCTAGGGACCAAGGCGTGCGCACGCCTTGGACCCTGAATGTAATGGTGATATACGCTGGTGGGTTTTCAAAGACGCGTCGGACACCTAGGGACCAAGGCGTGCGCACGCCTTGGACCCTGAATGTAATGGTGACATACGCGGGTGGGTTTTCAAAAGACGCGTCGGACACCTAGGGACCAAGGCGTGCGCACGCCTTGGACCCTGAATGTAATGGCGACATACGCAGGTGGGTTTTCAAAAGACGCGTCGGACACCTAGGGACCAAGGCGTGCGCAGGCCTTGGACCCTGAATGTAATGGTGACATATGCGGGTGGGTTTTCAAAAGACGCGTCGGACACCTAGGGACCAAGGCGTACGCACCCATTGGCTATTGACTGTCATGGAGACGAACGCGTGTTTGCTTCGTTTACGACTCGTGTGCACACAGATTCCGTTGGCTCTCTGCAACAATGTTTCAAAGTCAATGGTGTGATGCTGCAGAATATTTGAACAACGCGGAAGGCGTGTCCGATGCGTTCAATGGCATGGATTGGGCAATTTCGGAAAATGCGAACGACTCTGACCTATCTCTTTGTCCGCATCAAACAGATTCTGCCTCAGCAGCACAGATATAAGGCTTTCTGTTCCCCAGAGACTTCACTAGCCTGCACTACATGCTACAGAATTGGAACTCAGAACACCACTGCTGCTGTCTCTGCATCCCCTGTGTCCTGCAATGGCACGTACTGTGGAGAGAGCACCATCATTCACAGAGGAGGAGAACCAGGCCCTGCTGGACGGCCTCCTTCCACAGTACTGCAAGCTGTATGGGAAAGCAGGGGAGCAGGTGAGTGTAGAGTCCACTGCCTTTTCAATTGTACATGTTAATTGACTGGGACTACTAGCATTGTGATCACAAAGGGCAAGCATGCACACTCAGTAAGTTTAAGTCTCAGAGTGTGTAGATGCATGTACTGTACTTGTACAGTGATGAATCAGTGTACTTTTTGCAAACTTTGATTTTCAAGGCACTGTATCATGTTGTGTATGCAGCCTTGCACACAGGACAACTGCCCATGACCATAGTTGCATTACCTGTATACATCATATGCACTGCTAATTTCAACATGTATGTCCAACTGTGTGATTGAGGAACATGGTGCATGTGTAGTAATGGTGTCTCACTTTGTCATCCTCACAGGTTACTGCCCATGAGAAAAATTAAATTTGGCAGACCATCGTCCGGGCAGTAAGGTCGGTGGGGGTCTTCAGACGCCGCGTCCGCCACTGCCAGAAGAGGTGGCAGGACCTTCGTGGCTGGACCAGGAGGATAGCCAGAGTCCTCTTTGACATGTGTCACTTGGGTTGTGTGTATTTGCTGTTGTCCAAGGGAATGTTGAGAGCCACATCTGCAACAGGTGCATTAAATTTAGCATCATGTGTGAGGCTATTGTGTGACATGTATCAGCACATTGACTGATAACTGACCTGTGCTCTGTGTCTGGTCCACATATATGCACAAATTGCTGTTGTGGGTCATCATAGGACTGTGAGGTATTGACTACACACACATGCAGCAGCCATGACCAATGTTGAGGCCTCAGACAAACGATGTGTATGAGTGTAAGAAATGCATAGTCACCTGCATAGTGCTCCTGGTAATTCCATGTATCACATGGCCCATGGACAGGTATGCCTACTCCGGTCATCTGAGACACTCTGGCCTCCTAATCTTTGTTGTGATCTGACACTTTGCCCATTGTGAACGTATTTATCATGTGTCTGACTCTGTGTCATGGTGGACTGGCATAGTTTTTTGTATTCCAGAAGTCTGCTATATGTTTCTCATGGACAGACATCTGACATGGGGCTAGTGGATCTGCACACCAGGCAAAACATATGTGTGTAGACACTCGACTGTGCATAATGGTGGATTGAACAGATATGTGTAAGCAGTCTTACTATGTTCCTGTGAGGCCCTTATGTGTACAGGTAGACCGAGTTGTTGACTCACAAACAGTAATATGTCATTTTTATTACGTGGCATCATCAGATTCTCTTACATGGGTGTAGCAAATGGTGATCATGTGCACATGACCACTACCGAAGCTCCAATCACAGTGCAAACATGAGTGTGGCACAGTGCTGACTGTGGAGTCCGCATGCACTGCCCCTGGGACAGGAGTCAGTACTGACTGATTGGCCAGACAGGCCTGTGGCCTTGTGTTTCACAATGAAATCTGGAGCATGCAGTTTGGTAACTTGGCTGTTGTCCTGCATCCACACTGTTGTAGATTTGCGTTTCAAGACATGAGGCCATCATGGTGTCTGGGAATGGAAGTATGTTCATCATATCAACAATGAGTTAGACCATCACAAATGCTGTCCCAAATGCAGAGTCAGTGTCCTGAGATGAGACATGTGTGTAATGACAGATGACAGTAACCATCATTGCAGATCACACAACTGGGTAATCAGGGAATGGCTGCCCATGTGATGACTGACATCATACAGACCATGGAGTGATGGGTCCAGTGCCAGCATGTGTACGCGAAGCATGGTTTACTGGCAGACTGATAAGTGCCAGGTTCACTATTGTGTATTCAATTTAGATGTGGCTTTTAAATGATGCCAGGGCTTGCACAGTGATGTGTTGCATTTAAGATCATGTGTCCAGTGAATACAGGTGACTGATGTGTATATGTTTCTCCTCCTTGTTCACAGCATCATCAGCAGATACTGCAGGGGACAGCTCAACGGACCGAGAGGAGGCGCAGAGCCAGGCTGGTTCCAATGTGGAGGATTCGGAGGGACCCAGTGGCACGGAGGGTGAGGGGAGCCACACTGAGGGCCAGTCAGCAGCCAGTACCTCAGCTGAAGACCGCTCCAGCTCCAGTGAGGACTCCCTTGTGGAGGCGGGTGTCACAACACCACAGACCACAGATAGCGAGTCTGTCCCCCCCCACCACCACCATCTCCACCCTCCCAGTTGCCCCCATCCCTGCTGTCCATGGAGCCTCCCATGTTAGGGAGCATGTCTCCTTCAGTCCAGGCACCGTACCCCCTGCCCCTGCCCCTGTCTCCCCTGCTGCCCTGAGTGTGGAGTCTGTGGACTTGCTGAAGCAAATCCATGTGGGTCAGACATCGATGCTGAGTGTACTCCATGCTCACACTGGTCTATTGACCCAATTGGTGTCATTCATGGAGGGCATCTCAGCAACCATGTCTGCCCAACACCGGATCAGTCAGTCCATGGCCTCCTCACTGACGGCAGCAGTGTCCCTCCTCCAACAGTCCGTCACCCCACCTACCTCTGCCCCATCCACAATCACCACTACCCTACCGGACCAACGCACACTCACACAGGCACCTGCATGCACAACATCAGACACAAGCAGCACACGGCAAGGTCAGCCAAAGCAGAAACGCACAAGCACGCACACACAGGGGACTGATGGCACACACACAGGGGATAGCGTACAGACACACAGACAGGCATCCATGACCACTCCGCAGTCCTCAGATACCTCTCCCTCCAAAACCCCTTCCCTTGACTCACCTGCAACCCCCCCTTCCCAGAAGCTCTTCCTCTGTGAGCTTGGCCTCTTCCCCACAGATACATCAGGTCCAACTCACAAGGGGACGAGGAAGCCAACACAGCCAGAGGGTAGACCCACCCACCCCGCACACCCTCCCCCAAGAGCAGGGACACTGAGGCCCCCACCCGCAAATCACCCAGGACCAGGAAGAGCAAGACCCCACCACAATCCCGCACTCCCACCACACGGTCTCCGTCATCCAGCACCCAGGCCACAACTCCTTGGGTTCACACGCCACACCCTGCCCCCGGTTCACCCACACAAAGGTACACCATCCCCAAGTTGATTAGGCCCTCCCCCCCTTCCACATGCACTTCACCCCAACCTCACCCCCTCAGCCTGTTACTACGACTGCTGTGGAGACCGTGTCCCCCCCATCTGATGCCCACACTTCATCTGAGCCACAGACAACACCTTTGGACATTGACACTGCAGTGGAGACCCCTTCCACTCCGTCTGACTTGGGCACTGCAGTGGCGATGGCGCCCACTGTATTAGACACATCCACTGCAGTGGCCACTGACACTCCTGCACCCACCACACCCACCTTGCCCCCTACTGCTATGCCCTGATCCTGTCCCTGTGGTGCCTGGACTGCCCCTATGTATGCCCCTCCAAGGGGAGATGTCCCCTGGCTGTAGCAGTGCAGGCAAGCATTGTGTGACGAGTAGTCCTATGTCACACGAAAACAAAGATTTGCAATGGACTGGCCATTGGCCTTTGGATTGTTCATCGGATGAAACTGATCATTTTTCGGAAGCTGAATAAAGCTAAAGTTCTTTTTTTCTAAAGTTTTGCATTTAATGTACATGATGTTGCTGATGAGTGTCATTCAGTTGCTGTTGCTAGATTTTGAATTGGAAATAAGTGATTTGGTGATGTGATCGACTGCATGTGGTCCATGGTATATGTGTCCTATTACAGTATGTAGCCATGTCATCCTTTGCTGAGGATTGAAGTAGTCATGATCCCAAGAACTTGGCACAATGAGTGTCACCTTCTTTTCACAACTTCACGTCTTTGGCTTCCACTGTTGCACATATGTTGGGCTGAGATTCGTGCCCATTGTACTTTTTTGCAGACTGTGGTACCATCTACACTGGACATGCAGATTGTCACTTCAATGCTGGACAAGTGATGTGTGTCTTCAGTGCAACATGCTAGACATGTGTTCTGATGTTGTGCAGATGACTTAAGAGTCACTCCTGTGCACAGGCTGATGTGACCAGAGCTTTCAGGCTGTCGTAATTGGTGTCTCAGTTACCAAGTTTAATGCTCACATGACTTAGCCCTGCACAGACAACGTTTGACAAAGCTGACCTTACACATGAGTGGAGTCACCTCATGGCAGTGTGTTATTCCGTGACATTGACTGTGCCCATGTGGTGTGTTATGTGAGCATGTCTCTGTGGGTAACCTTCCCTGTTTCTACACAGCCTATATTCCCTGCAGATGTTCCTGTTTGTGATGCTTGCTGATTTGTCCTGTGTTTATCCAACGCCTTTGGAGTATGTTTTCTGGGATGTAGGTGCATGGTGGACTACTGGTCATTCGGGTGTAATCCGTGGGTCATCTTGATGTAAGGGCCTGGAATGTGGGCATACACACATGGGACATATTCAGGATTCACAACGGCACATTTGTGTTTCACACATCAGGTTGTTTTCACTATGTGGTGTCTTTATGTGACAGGGTCACTTGTATGTGTGTGTGACTGCTCACAGTCATCAGATCCTAGCCTTCAATGTCATATGATGTCAACATGGGTTCTTTGTGGGTCTCCTAGGGCTCTTCATTGGTCTGGGACTGTGACAGGGATCCCGATGTGTCTGAAAACTTGCACGTCATGCACATGTAACTCATACTATGCAGTGTGGAAAACATTCACAAAGGGTTGTTGACTGGCCATGTGGGATGTGTTTGTACACCTTGGATCCTCCCTCCACCCCTGGGCTTGTCATGGGTGCATGTGCAATGTCACCAGTCCATGTGGGCTTAGCTGATGCACATTGTTGCAGATCAAGGTGTGTGTTGTTGAGAGTGGGCATATGTGAGTTCTCTCATGTCTAGGCCCCTGCCTACATGGTGACCTTAAATTACAGGCCATAGCCAGGGAGTTTTCTGTGTGTGTGTGATGTGAGTTGGACTGTCACGACATGACAAGGTGCGCACATGTGACTGTGCTCCACAGTATGGGTTACATCGAAATCAGTCATCACAGAGGGATTATCATACAGGCTACTGTCACCACAATGTAGGGTCCTTGTGGGTACTGATGGAGTGGGTCTGTCTCTTGCTGTGTGGGTTACTGTTCCAGGCAGCTTATGTCACATGAGTCTGTTGTGAACCCACTCATCTGACAATGCCTGATTGCCCACAGAGGTACCCAATTCCTGTCAAACTTCTGGGTTGCACTGTGTACACATATGTCTCATTGGATATCAGTCCCACATCATGTGTGTCGTACTAGCCTGGGTACACTGAGACACACACACACATGTTGTGTTCGATATGCAGTGTGAGGCTGGCTGGTTGTGTTTGTGCATATGCACCCATGCATTGGTATAGCTTTTGTGGGCCATTGGCTGGATGTTGGTTGTAGGTTTTTTCCTACTGTCCCTGGGACTCCTACCTCATCAGTCTGCACATTCATCATGGTTAGTATGTCCCATTGCTGCCATGGTATGGGACTTGATCACCTAAAAGCTGCAGTCTACACAGGATTCCTTAGTATGTGTGTCTGTTAGTGAACATATGTGTGTATGCATTGTGATGGTCACTTCTTACATTGTCTAATTGGACATTGGAGGCATTGTCAGCCCCCATGTGCGATGCTTTTCTGCACATGGCAGAGGGTTTTTTAGACAACACAAAAATCTTTCACTCAACAGATCTATGTTTGTTTGCAACACAACCACTACTTTGCCACTACATTGCTTGTGGTGTTAGGACCAGGAATTATACATGCTGGTTTGCAGATGCTGGTATTTTTAAGCCCGCACTCACCTTTTGGTCACTGTAGTGAGGGGGGTTTAACCCCATTACCACAATGTTCCTGATATGCTGGAGTTTTGGACCCCACACTCACCTTTTGGTCACTGTAGTGAGGGGGGGTTAAACCCCATTACCACAATGTTCCAGATTTGCTGGAGTTTTGGACCCCACATTCACCTTTTGGTCACTGTGGTGAGGGGGGGTTTAACCCCATTACCACAATGTTCCTGATATGCTGGAGTTTTGGACCCCACACTCACCTTTTGGTCACTGTAGTGAGGGGGGGTTAAACCCCATTACCACAATGTTCCAGATTTGCTGGAGTTTTGGACCCCACATTTACCTTTTGGTCACTGTGGTGAGGGGGGGTTTAACCCCATTACCACAATGTTCCAGATTTGCTGGAGTTTTGGACCCCACATTCACTTTTTGGTCACTGTGGTGAGGGGGGGGGTTTAACCCCATTACCACAATGTTCCAGATATGCTGGAGTTTTGGACCCCACACTCACCTTTTGGTTACTGTAGTGAGGGGGGGTTAAACCCCATTACCACAATGATCCAGATTTGCTGGAGTTTTGGACCCCACGTTTACCTTTTGGTCACTGTGGTGAGGGGGGGTTTACCCCATTACCACAATGTTCCAGATTTGCTGGAGTTTTGGACCCCACGTTCACCTTTTGGTCACTGTGGTGAGGGGGGGGTTTAAACCCATTACCACAATGTTCCTGATATGCTGCAGTTTTGGACCCCACACTCACCTTTTGGTCACTGTAGTGAGGGGGGGGTTAAACCCCATTACCACAATGTTCCAGATTTGCTTGAGTTTTGGACCCCACACTCACCTTTTGGTCACTGTAGTGAGGGGGGGTTAAACCCCATTCCCACAATGTTCCTCAAAATGCTTGGGGTTTGAGCCCCACATTCACCTTTTGGTCACAACTGTGATGGGAGTTATAGTATTCGTTCCCTTTCAGTGTCACTGTTGCAGGCAGTTTCCACACAATACACAATCTTGCCATGATGGTGGGGGGGGGTGTTTGGCCTACAAACCCTATGGGTGGGAATGCTAGTGGTGTTAGCCATTCCCCCCCTATGAGTAGGGACTACTGGTAGTGATAGTAACCCCCCCTATGAGTAGGGACTGCTGGTAGTGAAAGCCATCAAGCCCCCTATGGGCTGGACAATGGTGGAGGTGGTAGCCATCCAGCCCCCTATGGGCTGGACAATGCTGGTAGTGATAGCCATCCCCCACCCTATGAGTAGGGACTACTGGTAGTGATAACCATCCCCCCCTATGAGTGGGGACTTCTGGTAATGATAGCCATCCACCCCCCTATGGGCTAGACAATGCTGGTAGAGATAGCCATCCCCCCCTATGAGTAGGGACTACTGGTAGTGATAGTCATCCACCCCCTATGAGTAGGGACTACTGGTAGGGATAGTCACCCACCCCCCTATGGGTAGGCACTGCTGGTAGTGATGGCCATCCAGCCACCTATGGGCTAGACAATGCTGGTAGTGGTAGCCAACCACCCCCTATGGGTGGGGACTACTGGTAGTGATAGCCATCCCCCACCTTATGAGTAGGGACTGCTGGTAGTGATAGCCATCAAGCCCCCTATGGGCTGGACAATGCTGGTAGCGGTAGCCATCCACCCCCTATGGGTGGGGACTCCTGGTAGTGTTAGCCATCCCCCACCCTATGAGTAGGGACTGCTGGTAGTGATGGGCATACACCCCCTATAGTTTGAGACTGCTGGTAGTGATAGGTATACACCCCCCTATGGGTTGATGATGCTGGTAGTGATAGGCATCCACCTCCCTATAGTATGGGACTGCTGGTAGTGATAGGCATCCACCCCCCTATGGGTTAATGATGCTGGTGGTGATAGGCATACACCCCCCTATGGTATGTGACTGCTGGTAGTGATAGGCATCCACCCCCCTATAGTTTGAGACTGCTGTTAGTGATAGGCATCCACCCCCTATAGTTTGAGACTGCTGGTAGTGATAGGCATACACCCCCCTATGGGTTAATGATGCTGGTAGTGATAGGCATCCACCCCCCTATAGTTTGAGACTGCTGGTAGTGATAGGCATCCACCCCCCTATGGAGTGTGCAATGCTTGTAGTGATAGGCATCCACCCTCCTATAGTCTGAGACTGCTGGTAGTGATAGGCATACACCCCCCTATGGGTTAATGATGCTGGTAGTGATAGGCATCCACCTCCCTATAGTATGGGACTGCTGGTAGTGATAGGCATCCACCCCCCTATAGTTTGAGTCTGCTGGTAGTGATAGGCATCCACCCCCTATGGGTTAATGATGCTGGTGGTGATAGGCATACACCCCCCTATGGTATGTGACTGCTGGTAGTGATAGGCATCCACCCCCCTATAGTTTGAGACTGCTGGTAGTGATAGGCATACAGCCCCCTATGGGTTAATGATGCTGGTAGTGATAGGCATCCACCTCCCTATAGTATGGTACTGCTGGTAGTGATAGGCATACACCCCCCTATGGGGTGTGCAATGCTTGTAGTGATAGCCACCCACACCCTATGGGTTAGGTAATGCTGGTAGTGATAGACATCCACCACCCTGTAGGTTGTGACTGCTGGCAATTATAGCTATCTACGCCCTATGGGTGTCGAACTTCCCGTCTGCGGGGTACGCGTCTATTCCTGTTGTTGTTTCGGTCATAGACGTACAGTACAGGGATGACATGCGCGATCGGATACATGGTTTGTTCGTCTCGTAGCCGTGGATCGTGTTGTTGCGCGATTCGACGCGGAGATACTGCAGTTCCAGATGCTGAGACGTGCTGTAAGTGGTGACCAGTTCGGCGCGTAGGAAGTATGCATCATACTTGCCCGGCCGGAAAGTGCTGTTTAAATGCTTCCGGACGACTCCATTTCTGCGTTTCAGGTTCTGGCTCGTACGTAAAATGTTGCTTGTTTCGGTGCGTACGTGTCGTTCGGGATTTGGGCACATTTGCGCATCGTACTTCCTCGTCCGGACGGACCGGCCCCCGGAATGAGTAGGTCGGAAGAAAACGCTACGGACAGCTCTCGGAGGGATGTCCGACCCGGATCGGAATCGGCCCCTTAATGTTGACTGTCCACAAGTCACGGTCCATGCTACATAGAAACAGTATAAAAACATGAAGTCCAATCTATGGTGGGCTCAATGATGGTCTTAGGAGCTGGGGAAGAGTAGAAATGTGTTGCACAATCTTAAAAATCCACAGCGTGGATCATATTGGGGAAGTATCAGGATTTTGAGGACCCACATACAATAAGTCTTACACCATTTAAGTTTGGCAATATAAAGCGTTTTGTTTTCTGAACCATGGTCCCTTCTCCATTGCCTTTCCAATACATTACATCATTGTTTAGCTGTAACAGAAAGCTCTTAATTAATAACAGGTTTAAAGAAAGTTTTGAAAGCATCTACAGTTTGTCCTTCTGCCTTAAGATAATCATTTGCATGTCAGTGCCCAATTCACAAAGCAACGTTTTTCCAAATGAGAGTAACTTTTGCTGAAGTAAGTTGCATAGTATTTACAAAAGTTCAAGAGCAGCACTTATTGGGGGGCGGGGGGTATTCTTTTTTTTATTTTGTTAGGTTATTTTTTCTTTTTAATGAACATAAGGAGCAAATACAAAAAAAGTTATAAAGAAATTCTCATGCCCTAAAATGGAATAAAAATTATATACATTTTCCAAACCTACACCTTCATTGTTTAGGAGCCAGTGAGTGTGACACAAAAGGAATTTCTAACACTCACTGGCCCTCTCTTACTAAAACTTGCCTGACGGGTGATGTAGCCACACACGAGGCAGATTATGCCAAGCTTTTGGGCTACATTCTCAGTTTCCATGCTCACAGATACTTTATCACTGTTACATACTTTCTGGGAAACAATAGCCCACCATTGTTGTTGACCTTTGGTATGTGATCTCAGCGTCATTGCTGCATGAACAAGAACAAGAGAATACAGTGCCATTTGCACATGAACACCATTGTTGACAATGATAAAGTGAGGTAGGCTTGTGCTTACAATTTCAGCAACAGCGTCATCCTTCTCATGTCTCCTGGTCCTTATTGCTGTTGCCCTGTTTTATGCGCGTTCGGACTGGAGTGATTGAAGTTGTCACATTACCCACGGTGCCAATAACGCAGGTAATGTAGGATGGCACAAGTACCCAATGAATGATTCACAGAATGATTACCCTGTTAAACTGACCTCAGCTTGGTCTGCAGTACACTTTGTCAGCCTCAGCAACTGAAAGCCCCTATTCAACTTTGTAATGTTACATTCCCAAGAGGATGATGGTAGTGTTAGGGCATTCCTTCCATCCGTTATTTCTATGAGGGACAATTGGCCCTTCTGTTTGTCCTGCCTAATGCTATGTTATTGCATGTGACCTTTAGACCCACCCCTTCCTCTACCTGTTTCTCCCGTTTGTACTGCTTCTCTCCTCCTGCTGCCTCCACTCATGCATTACTTCTTCTTCTTACAATTCACTTCTTGTTCTTCCTCCTCTTTCCACTCCTTCTTTCGTTGCTCGTCTTGCACTTCCTCCACAAATTCCTCCACATTCTCCTGTGAATCCTTCCTTTCCTCCACCCACTACCCATCTTCTAACCATTTTGACACAAAGGTGGACTCAGCAGCAGCAAACATCCAGTCTCGTCCAGAAGAGAGCTTTTTCCCATCTTTCGACTCCATGAAGGAGAAGATCATTACCCCATCCAACTCTACAATCAAATCAATGTACTCACTGGTGAGGTAAATAATGTTCACCTGCTCCCTTTTCTGCTACCTATTTCTGAGCAGCGCCCTTTGTTCAAAGTGGAAGTGTTAGAAATGGGGTCGCTGGTTGGCAGAGGTATGCACCCTGTCCAAGTAGGTACCACCACTCTAGTCAGGGTAAGTCAGATACACACCCTAAATTAACCTGTGCTCACCCTCTGAAGGCTTGGCACAGAGCAGTCATGCTTAACCTAAGAAGCAATGTGCAAAGTATTTGTGCAACACTTACTACAGAAAACGATGAAAAAAACCACACAAAAGCAATCCAGACCAAGGTTGAGTTTAATTTAATGAACAAAACAAGACCAAAAATCCAATGAGTAAAACCGGAGTTATGAATTGTTAAAGATTAAATTAAATACAGTGCTTAAAAGCATAAAGCACCAACCAGGGGCATCAATTTGCGCTGGACCTGGTCAAATCTTAAAAGGAAGCCGACAGCGATGGACCGCGGGTCGGATACAGAAGCCACGCTGGCCCGCTTAAAACAGTAGGTTTCCAGAGGATGTGTTGATGTTGAAGAACAGCTGCTTCGGTTCAGAGTCATGCAATCGGGTCTTGCATCATCGTTGATCCCCTTACAATGAAGACACTGTGTCAGTCGGGTCCCGCATCGTCATCGAATCCCTTACGATGTAGACACTGTGTCGTCATCGAACCTCGCAGTCAGGTCCCATGTCATTCTCGAACCCCTTACGATGAAGGTGCAGTGTCGTTGTCAAGCTTCGCTGCTGAGTCTGTGGAGTCTCCGAAGTGGCACTGCGTCGAAGGTGAATGCCTCAGTTCAGCATGGCGCAAAGCGGGCTATGCATGGATTTTGGCAGAATACAGCTGCAGAACCCCTTTTGAAGGTCCAGGACTGGATTGGCATCTCTTGGCAGGGCAGCACTCACAGTTGGCAGAGTCCAGTAGCTGTAGCAGAGTTGAAGGAAGTCTTTGATGTCCCTGAGACTTCAGAACAGGAGGCAAGCCAGCAAGCCATTGGAGTCACTTGCCACTTGGTTCTGTGGATGTAGAGATTCAGGTCCAGTCCTTCTCACCACCAGGCAAGGGGCAGCAGGCAGCAGAACAGGCACAGCAGAGCAGGAGTCCAGAAAATCAAGCAGAGTCCATCAGAATGTAAGTCCTTTCAACAGCACAGCAGTCCTTCTTCAGAGTGTACTGAGTTGGTGGAGTCAGGGGTCCGGTACTTATACCCAGTTGTGTCTTTGAAGTGGAGGAGACTTCAAAGAGAGGCCTTTGAAGTCCACAAGGTCCCTGCCCTTCCTGCCCTGGCTCCAGACTCACTACAAGGGGGGTATGCAGCTCTTTGTGTGGGGAAAAGCAGTGCCTTATGTAGGTGCAAGTGTCAACTCCTTCCTCCCAGCTAGCTCCGGATGTTATGTTCCATATAGCTACCCCAATATCGGCTCAGGTAATGAATGCACCTTTCACCTACATTCCCCTGATATTACACTGTATAACAGTTGTTAGTACTGACCTTTTATCTAGTTACGGTAATGCCTAAAGATGACATGGGGTTTTCTCCGAAAAGCTTAAGCCTCATCCATTATGCATGAGGATTCTTGGAATCACAGCAGGACAGCAGGTCTACCATCTCCTGCATAAAATCTATGTATAAGGGTCATTCCTTCCGTCATCCTAGTCCGACATGACACAGCAAGGTATATCCCCAGGGATTACCACTTTGGGTATATATACACCATATCTTGCTGAGGTAGTCAGAGGAGAAAAGGACTTCCATGCCGACACACTGACACGAGACGCTGAGGTTCCTCCATGCAGACACTCCAGCTCGCAGTGGTCTGACATCCCTTGCGGGGTGTCCATCTCGAGACCAAGACGGGGTCCCACAGTCTCTCACTTCAGGTAATGGGGTTGACTTTATCCTAGAGGGATTCTTGGCCTTTACACCTACATACATACTAGGTACACTTAGGTACATCTAGGTAGGGTCACATCGTAGGAGCATGCATTCTGCTGTCATGTATTGTATATACTTGCCTGTATTCATTGTTTTAGCACGATGTTAGAAATCTACCATCCTTTTACTCTGTTAGTGCTTCTAATCATTTATATCTGTTACTGTCTAATGGTTGTTTCAGCACACCAATTTTACACTAGAATGACGCTGGTTCAATAAACGCTTATTGAAAAACGTCCCCACCGTTTAATCTGTGTATCTCTCTGAGACGAAGTGAGCACGAGTGACTGAGCGAAAAGTATCGCTCTGTTTCCACGATCCTGAGGGATCAGGGTTGTCATGTTCGATAGTTGCCAAGAACTATTCTCTCCTTGGTAAGAGGGGTTTCTAGTGGCACTGTGAGCTAGCTGGTATACAGGCTAACATACCCGGTAGGGGTGTCTAGAATCAGTCTGGACACCAATCCTAAAGTGTATGTTGTCTAAACGCGCAGATCTTATATAGGTTTATCGAAACTACACAACATGGTGCCCAACGTTGGTTTGGTACTTATTTAACAATTAAATCTGAGTAGTTCAGTCATGCTATTCTCAGAGACCCCTACTCACATTTCTTCAGAGACGTCTGAAATGGGAAGGGAACTATCCGCCACAGCTGAGTTGGCATATCCTATGTATTGGCTGTAGGTTTATCAAGCTTGAGGACAAACAGTTCCTATTGTGCATAAAACCTTATCTCAGCTTCCTTGAAACTTTTTCCTTCCTCAAAATAATGGCTGACGAAGACGCCGCTGCGCCAGCACAACGTGCTGCAGTCAGGGAGGAAGAAGAGGAAGGTGAAATCAACATTTCAGAAAATGTTAGAACTGCCCTTACTCAAAAGCTAACAGACTATGGAGTCACAGCTAGGGGTGGGACAGTAACCTTCGTGATTGAGGCTCACGAATCATATAGAACAGAGGTATTCTATTCATGGGTTAAATTCCCACAAGCAGATGCACAATCAAATACATTTCATTCTTACACTAAAGATGAAACACCAGATGAGTACTGTCCGTATGAGGACATTGAAGTTCCGCTCACCTATCAGGTGCACATAAACTGGTTTAAAGGCGCCTTCCCCCACACAAAAAACAAAGTAAGACTAGGCCCACTCGGAAGAGATGGAGCCACTTGGCCAGTCCTTGCGGCTTATACACTGCATCCAGACATCGACTCAATGCCAGTAGCAGACCTACATCCACTTTATAAAGAAATAATAAAACTTTACAGAAACCTGACACAGTTTGTGATGAGAACACTCACACTTCAGCCAACAAGAACTACACAAACAAGTCAAATTCAGGGCTCTACAACTAAAATTACACCACAAACGCTATACACCATTATGAATAAAATGCCCACTAAATGTGAGCAAATGCCATTCTGGATAGCTCAGAAAATAACACAGCTAGAGGCAGTATTTCCACACACAAGCCCTCAAGAAAAACACAGAATGATAACAATCTGCTTGCCAATGGGGATAGCTCCCCAGATAGAGGATTGTACCACTTGGGGTACAGTTTTCACTGCCATATATACCAGAACACATGGTATCCCTTCATTAGCAGTAATACCAGAGGTATTAAGACAAATACAAACTGAGTATAGAGCAGAACCTGGTTTGAACTTAGGGATGAAATTATTAGGTAATTTTGCCAGGCATCAGCAATAATATTAGCAAATATAAAAGGGGAAGCAGCAGCAGTGGCAATACGCCAACGCCTGAGGGATTTCACTCCTTTACAACAGGAACATGAAATACCTAAAATTATCACAGACACCTATGCTGAATTAGGTAGAGATAGTTTGGGAGCTAGAGCAACAAAACCTCAACTCACGGGTGGTCCTGAAAAGGATAACACCAGGCAAGCACCTGATTCTTCCAAGAAGAAATGGGATAATAACAATTAAAAAAAAAGAATAGATCTCAATCCAGGAGTGGGTCTCCTCAACAGGAGCCCTCGGACAGGAGATACAACCTTAGGAATAGAGATAACATCAAAAAACCTGACAGGTATCAGGATACTGATACACGTTCCTCTCATTCCTTTCAGGGTTCACCAAGAAACTCCGAGAGGGAAGGACGGTCAGAACACAGACAAGAAGAGCGTACGAAGTCCAGAGACACGCAACACGCTTCAGACTACACTTCTAAGAAAGAAGAGAAGCCTAAATCAAAACCTCAATTTAAAACGAAGAAGGTAGCAGGTCTCAAAGTTAGACATGCTCAGAATTCTGAGAACTCAACTTCTGAACAGGGAATGGGCTCTGACGATGCTAGACAGCGCAGCAGAAGTAACAATAGCTCGCCAGAACCTGATGGAATTTCTGGTGACAGCAGAATTGAATGAGCACATCACAGTGGAAACACCTGATTTGAGGGTAAGTGTCCCACATAGGTTACATGAAATAACACTTCAAATGGAGGGGGACAAACCCAGAAAAGTTAAAAGTCTCTTTTGGGAGAATCTAACTTATGGCTATGACATCCTTTTAGCTGAAAAAACTGGCCGCCTGAAATTGTTATGGATTACCCAAAGGGAGAAACAGTAATTTTACTGTCCTTTTCCGACCACGTTCCAATTTACTTAAAACACAGATACGTGCAGGAGTGGGCGGTAGCCCTTGCTCCAGCACTATATCGCAACCATGTTGGATGGGATGCTGAGTCACCACACCATGTAATCCCAGTAAAAACTACTCCAACTCCACAGAGACAGTACCTAATAAAACAAGAAGCGAAAAAACAGGTCAGGGAGATCTTAGATCAACTTGAATACCAAGGTGTAATTTAAACTTGCGCCTCTCCAATGAATAATCCTTTGTTTCCTGTCATGAAACCCGATAATTCATACCGTCTAGTTTTAGACTACAGACTACAGACATCTGAACACATGCACAAAGACATTTGCAGTACAAAATGCACATAGTGCTGCATTAATGAATAGCAATGTGCGGAAAAAAACCCAAAACAACACTAGATATCTCAAATGGATTCTTCTGCCAAAATATAGTGCCTGAAGGCAGGTATTTAACAGCATTCTCCGTGCTAGGTTGCCAGAGTCCATTTTGCCGACTCCCCCAAGGGTATAAGAATCGCCCCGGATTGTTTTCCGCAAGGGTAACAGAGTTACTTCAGAATTTGGATGAAGAGGCATTGTCCTATGTAGATGATATTTATCTGACGGATGATGATTTAAAGGATCACTTGGCCAGGGTGAGCAACATTATTTTGGGGTTTGCCTCTGAGGGCTACAAATTCAACTTTAAAAACCGAAAATAGCCCACCTCAATGTACTATTTTTGGGATACGAGCTATCAAGTGAAGGAAAAAGCCTTGCAGCAAACTTTTTAGAAAAGTGCGCTCCGCTCCAACCTCCAAAATCGCTGAAAAACTTACAATCCATATTGGGATTTTTTAATTTTGGCAGAAGATACATTTTGGATTACGCAGAATGAGTAAAACCTTTCTACGACTTAAGAAGACCTGATTTTTCAGTTAGGCATTGGACACAGGAACACACAGATATCCTTTGTTCCCTACAAGCTGACATGATACTTTCAAAACACTTGTAGACACGTGTAAACGTCTGCAACCTGGTGATCCGCGTTATAGCGGGTCAATCTGGGTACACTTACCTAACCTTCAATGAAGGCGAAACAGTAACCATAGCATACAGATCACATTTGTACACGAATGCTGAAATGCGCTTTGCTTCTACAGAAAAAATACTGACAGCAGTACAGACCGCTGTAGTAAGAGAAAGAGCACTGGCTCAGGGGAAACGAATAATTGTCATAACTCCGGTACCAGCCTTAGAGGCTGCTACAAAGGCAAGCGTTCCTAATGCTAAAGCCTTACATCCCAGATGAATACAATGGGCTAATTCTCTCACTGCAATTGATGTAGAATACAGAAATGACCCAAGGCTAAAAAAACAAGCATTTTAGCAATATGAACAAGAATATCCTCGCCCAAATGAAATTATGCCTCTAGATCAGTATGAATACATTATTTACACTGACGGATCTGCTCAGCCGGCCGTCGGAAGTAAACAGCAATACAGCTGCACTTGTGCGATTGCAAAGGGTCATATGCAGGATGGCAAGTTCCATCCCAGCAATGCGAAGACACAGTCTCTAGGTGACTGCACGGCTCAGCAGGCAGCACTAAAAGCACTATTACTGTCACTAATAAATATGGATCGGGAATTCCCCACACTGATCGTGTGCGATTCTTTTTATTGTGTCCAGTCATACAATGAATATCTCCACTACTGGGGTTAGAATGGGTTTAAAGACTCAAAAGGTGGCACAATTAAGCATAAAATGGTATGGGAACAGGTAGCTGAGTTGAAAAACTATCTACCAAGAGCTCACGTGATACACAAGCTGAGTCATCAATGTGATGGCATTCACGTTGAAGGGAATTCATTGGCTGATGAAGCCGCAAAGGGGGCAGTACATACTGCTGCCGTAGCTGCAATCACTTGTTCAAAAATGAGAATAGACGGACAGATAATGGTAGCTGTCATTGCTTCACGCAAAAACAGCCCAGCCTTACCGAAAGGTTTTCCACTCAAATACTCCTACAAGTTAGATGCAAACAACATTCCGTATGCTCAGATTCCAGGTGTGGAGTGGGGGATAGTGTAATACCAAACATGGATCGCAGATTAGGCTTAATACTAGCTGCACACGAGGGTCTAGGTTCCGCACACGCAGGAGTTACCGTAACAGCTTCTTTACTGAAACAACGCTATTAGTGGCCTGGTTTAACAAAACAGATGAAGAATTTTGTCTTAAAATGTGACATCTGCCAGCAGATAAAGGGTTCCACCGTGGCGCGTCCAGCGCAGACACCTTTACTAATATCAGACAGACCACTCGCATGTGTCTATTTGGACCACTACGGCCCCTTACACTCAGATAGGGCTTACAAGTATATCTTGGTGGCAGTGGATTAATGCTCAAGATTCCTCTGGGTATGGCCTCAGCACTCGGCTGACGCTCGAACTGTTATAAAAGATTTGCGAGTCTTTATAGAGACATACGCAGTTGGCATATTACATTCTGACCGTGGCCCCGCGTTTAGCTCTAGGGCTTACAAGGAAGCCATGGAAGGTTTGGGTGTAGCATTGCGGTATTCCTCTCCGTGCCATCCCGAGGGAAATTTGGTCGTGGAGAGGAAAAACAGAGACTTAAAGCAATCTTTAACAGCAAGAGTATTAGGTTCGGGTGGTAATTGGGTCAATCACTTATATGGAGTACAGCGAGCCCTCAACAATATGCCAAGAAGTTCTCTAGGGGGTGTCACTCCTTACGAGGTCCTGTTTGGGACAAGAATGTGGGTACCTGATCTCGATTTTGAAAGCACAGTGGCGGATCAAAAACCATTTGATATAAATAAACGTTTGGTTATTTTACAGGATCTAAATGAATACCGAGCACTACTAAGCAACGTGCAAGTAAAACGCACCACCACTGGGGAAGGCCCATCAGCCTGGGACATCAGAACGTGAATGTCATACCTAAGCTCCCTTCGTGTGTGACTGTCTTGAGGAAATGTACAAGCCCAGCTGTCACCCACCCCACACATGTTTTTAGAGACAGGCAGAGGAACAGAATGGTCAAAGTAAGAAGATGCCAACTTTCTAAAAGTGCCGTTTTCAGACATACAATTTAAAATCCGACTACACCATAAGTTGTGATTTTAAATTGTGTGTCCAGAGACACCAAACTCAAAATTTCTATCTTGTCCCAATTGCAGATTATACTTATAAA
Organism: Calotriton arnoldi; assembly: GCA_963921515.1. Taxonomy (NCBI): domain Eukaryota; kingdom Metazoa; phylum Chordata; class Amphibia; order Caudata; family Salamandridae; genus Calotriton; species Calotriton arnoldi. Next base: position 675,319 of record CAWUFW010005306.1, on the reverse strand, counting down.
ATGGCACAAGGTAATCCCAATATTAAACTACGGGAGAGATTGGCCTTGCAATAGTGAAAAATGAATTTAAGAGTTTTTCACTACCTCGACATGTAAAACTTAAAATTACATGTCCAACGTTTTTAATATACTGCACCCTGCCCTTGGGGCTACCTAGGGCCTACCTCAGGGGTGACTTATATGTATTGAAAAGGGAGGTTTGGGCCTGGCAAGAGGGTTAACTTACCAGGTTGGCATGGCAGTTTAAAACTGCACAAACAGGCTCTGTAATGGCAGGCCTGAGGCATGTTTACAGCGTTACTGAAGTGGGTGGCACAATCAGTGCTGCAGGCCCTCTAATAGCCTTTCATTTACAGGCCCTGGGCACATGTGGTCACTTTACTAGGGACTTATAAGTAAATTAAAGATGCCAATTGTGGACAAGCCAATGCTACCATGTTTAAAGCAGCGAGCACACGCACTTTAGCACTGGTTAGCAGTGGCAAAAACGAATTCAGCAAAAAAGTGAGGAGGAATGCAAACAGTTTGGGGGTGACCCTGCAGAAAGAGCCAGGTCCAACAGGAACCAACCCACATGGCCCAACATACCTCAAAATAACCCAAAGTAGCCCACAAATTCCTCAAAATAAGGAATTTATTCTAAAAATGCAACAAAAGAATACATTTCAGCATTTAAATGTGACGACCCAAAAATGGAAAAATATAAAACCTGATATAAATACCACCAAAGATTGAGCTAAAATAAAAAATAAAAATCTTGAGCCTTTAATAGACTTAAAATGAAAAAACACACACATTGAAACGATTCTATAAATATAATAATGAAAAACAAAACACATCCAAAAAAAACAATACAGGCATATCCTCCCCCCAAAAAGATTTCACAAGCCTTGACCCCCAAAACTTTCCTTCCTCGTGCAGCATAAGTAAACCGACAAAGCGAGCAGAAGGTGGCTGAATTACTTCTAAAACCATTAACTATTTTTCTATACCTCAGATCACACATGAATACCCACTTTCTCAGTCAGGCTATCCTGGCATGCTGAACTCATGCAGTCATTGCACAGGCATTTTAAGCCACAGGCTCTCATGGACTCACCCGAAGCCACCCAATCAGCCTGCAAAAATTAGTGGGGGGCTTTTTAAAAGGCTTGCATGGCCTTAGAAGTGATTTCTACGCAGCCAGAATAGTTTTCCTTACAGGAAGAAGAAACTGTGAAAATGTATGCATGCACAGCTTTCCTAACCCCAAATCTGTGCATTATCCTGCTGCAAGCAATTTTCAGGAGTGGAATTAGGGGGTAAAAGGTATAAAAATGTACACCTATAATGTTTCACAGGCTTCAATCTTACTCCTGCCCAATTTCTGAATCCCACAAATTAGTGGATGTGAGTAAATCGTAGGCATTAGCCCACGATCTTTACTTGCATTTTTTCAGAATATGCTGCTTTGTGTCTAATCAATAAGTAACTAGTCCGTGCTTGGAACTATGTACTCTCTCACTTTCAGAGCTGCTCAGATAATTGATGTCCTTCTTTAACAGGGGCACAACATGTATCCTAGTAGCTCTTACAACAGGAGGAGCCCCACCATTTATCAAGAGGGGTAGAGAGGAGCCCGCTCAGTCCAAGGCTGGTAGTTGGACATTTAAACTGCAGGTGGATAGATCTCATGTATACCAGGGGTCCATGGCAGTTTTTGCCACTCCCCCGCCCTTTACGATTATGTAAAGCCAGTATCTTTTATTAGTAGGCTCCCTGATGAGTCTCAGGTTAATCCCAAAGTACTGGTACCAGACGTTACCACCCCATTGGATAAAAAATGAACAGTACCTCTGTGGGTCAGTTGTTTTTCTTTTGGACACTTAGGGCCTGATTTAGATCTCAGCAGATGGGTTACTCCATCACAACGGTGATGGATATCCCATCCGCTGAAATATAAATCTCATTATATCCTATGGGATTTATATTTTAGAGGACGGGATATTCGTCACCGTTGTGACGGAGTAACCCATCCTCCGAGATCTAAATCAGGTCCTTAGACTGCTGAAAGCTGACAAAATATCTAGGTGAAAGTCGGGGGAAAAAAGGGACTTACCAGGGGGTACTTGCTACTGCATTCCCAAACCTCCTGTAATTCCCCATTTTTAGGGACCCTGAGGCTGCAACTTGTAACATGATGTAGTGTCTTGTGTATTATAGTCTATAGAGCACGGGACCCTTATGTTCCCTAATGGACTTCATAGATGCATAGTCTAGTGACGTAAGTGCTTGGGTGTGATTAATAAAACTCATGACGCAGTACGTCAGTTAATGGTTACACTCTAGAGAATAAAGACATGTAATACAGAGCTCCGTGTTTGGAGTAATTTATTTACATGCTACCGGGATGGGGAGGACGCTACACATGGGGACATTTTAGAGCCCGCTTGCAATTGGACTATTAGAGGATGGTTAATGAGTATTTGTTAGAGCACCAAATCCAATAAAGTGATATTCAATCTAGGAAAGGAGTTCATTAGGATGATTCAGTGACTTGCCATCAGGATTTCTTCAGTTTTGGCAAGGACTCCAAAATGTAGCCCCTATTGGTGATCTTGTACAATCAATTAGTTGATTACATGACATGCTGACATACATCACTAAACAAACGTGCTTCACAGCAAGAACTTATTTTGGACTGCATCACTTCACAAGTGTGAAGTCTTTGTGCAACATAATGCTCACTGGAATGTATCATCAAATTGTCAGTAGGGGTAGGCGACTTCCTTTTCTAATCTGTGGAAAGCACATGCAAAAACGTTGGTCAATTTCACCCATTTCGTCTGGTTTCCTCATTCCACACGGGGAGGGACGTATGAAATGAGGAATTCTTGTGCCGGCCACAACTGAGAGGTGTCAGGCAATGTCATTATCTTGAAGTTAATTCAATTGTCCGCCCCTGACAGTGCATAAAAGCAAATTCCCTAGAAGGGGCGCACGTATGCCATAGAGCACCAGGAGGGCCCTGCAGTGAAGCACTGCACAGAGGCTTCATGCTGGGGAAGTTGCCTTCAAAGCACTGCCAAGGTTCACGTAATTCAATTACCTTGATGCAATTAGCATTAAAGTAGAACTGTTGCCCACTGCTCACAGTGCACGTGGAACTGCATGGGGCATTCTTTCCGCCTGGGAAGTAGTGGAGCAAACCTGCACCGATTCCGTTCGTTGGTGAAAAAAAAGCAGGCCATTTCCTTTAGAAATTCACCAAACATGTTTTTCACACGTTGCTCTCAAAAGAGAGATTAAATAGTCAACCAATGGCATTACATTAGCAATCTATTAAGTGTAATATGAGTGCAAGAAGTGAAACAGCCGCGGTTCACAGATTTTCAGTTCCACAGAGCAGAGCAAAAAAGATACCAAAGAAAAGGCAGGGAACACAACATTTTGAAAACATAGGGGCGTGTCGTGGTTGTTTATGATCAATGCAAGCCAACACAAAACAGTTTCACATTTTGGTGCAATGTTTCGACTAATATTGACATTGAAAGGTCTTTATACTCCCAAAATGCAGTTGCCAGTGCCAAATTAAGCCAGGGCATGTTGTCCCCGGACAAGTCGGTCAGGTCACGTCAGTACGCTGGACTTACACCTGTGAATTCGGTCTCGCAAACAGCGATACATTCAAGGGAACACACCGTTCATTGTATATGATTGAAAAGTAACCAGAGTCCATAATGTGAGACACGTAAGGAAGCCTATTTGCAACTGAGGGGCATATTCACAAGCCCCTATCGCCACCACAACGTCACTTTCAGTGACGTTGTGGTGGCGATAGGGGCCTCGCCTTATTCACAAGGCAGCGTTAAGCCACTTAACGTGGCTTAATGCTGCCTTGTGAATAGGCCCCCTTTCACGCTGTGTTTAGCGTGAAAGGGGCGTGCAGTGGGTGTTGTGGTGGGCGTTCCACCGCAACACCCATTGATATTCACGCTGCCCCCTATTCACAAGGGCAGCGTAAATAGGAGCCAACGTCAAACTTAAGACCAGGAAAACCCTGGTCTTAAGTTGGCGATACGAGAAGAAATGTTTTATTTCTCCTCGGTTTTGCATTTTCCTTGTGCAGCACACATGGAAAATGCAAAATGCCATGGTTTGTTTATGTACAGGAAGGTGTCCCTTCCTGTACATAAACAAACCTTTTTAAAAATGCCGTTTTGTAACTTACATGTGTGCTGCATGAAGCAGCACACATGTAAGTTACAAACTGGCATTTTAGATTTGTTTATGTGCAGGAAGGGACACCTTCCTGTACAGCAACAAACCTATCAATCAATCAGGTGTTTGTTAAGCGTGACTACTCACCCGTAGGGGTCTCAAGGCGCTGGGGGGGTTCGCAGGTTCCAGTCCATCAAGGAGGGGGTCTGTCGAAGAGCCAGGTTTTGAGGTTTCTTGCGAAGATGGGGAGCGATGTTGTCTGTCTGAGGTGGAGCGGAAGGTCGTTCAAGGCTCTGGCCGCGAGGAAGGAGAAGGAGTGGCCTCCCGATCTGGTCTTTCTGGTGCGGGGGACCACGGCCTAGGAGAGCTGGGCTGATCGTAGGGTCCTTTGGGGTGCGTGGAATTTGAGTCGGCTGTTCAGGTGTGCTGGTCCGGTGTCTTGGAGGGCCTTGTGAGCGTGGGTGAGCATCTTGAAGGTGACTCTAGCTTCGATGGGGAGCCAGTGGAGTGTGCACAGGTGCTGGGAGATGTGGCAGTGTCTTGGCAGGTTGAGGACCAGTCTTGCGGCGGCGTTCTGGATGTTCTGTAGCTTGCGGTGAGGTTTTTGTTTATTCCGGCATAGAGTGTGTTGCCGTAGTCGAGTCTGCTGGTGACCAGGGCGTGAGTGACGGTCTTTCTGTGTTCGAGGGGGATCCATTTGAAGGTCTTACCTAGGAGGCGGAGGGTGTGGAAGCAGGAGGACAAGACGGAGTTGATCTGGTGGTCCATTTTGCGCTCGGAGTCCAGGATGATTCCCAGGTTGCGTGTGTGGTCCATGGGGGTGGGCGGGCTTCCGAGGGTGGGGGGCCACCAGGTGTCGTTCCAGGCATCTGGGTTTGGGCCCATGATGAGTACTTCCGTTTTGTTGGTGTTTAGTTGTAGGCAGCTGTTTTTCATCCATTTGGTGACGGCTTCCATGCCTTCTCGAAAGTTGTGTCTGGCGGTGTTGGGTTCGTTGGATAGGGAGAGGATGAGTTGGGTGTCGTCTGCGTATGACACAATGTTGAGTCCATAGGTTCTGACGATGGGGCGAGCGGAGCCATGTAGATGTTGAAGAGCATAGGGCTGAGGGAGGACCCCTGGGGGACTCCGCAGGTGGTTGGTGTAGGGTCCGAGAGGAAAGGGGGGAGTCTGACCCGCTGCGTTCTGCCAGAGAGGAAGGAGCGGATCCAGTCGAGGGCCTTGTCTTGGATCCCTGCGTCGTGGAGTCTGCGTATTAGGTTGCGGTGAGAGACTGTGTCGAACGCCGCTGAGAGGTCGAGGAGGATGAGGGCTGCTGTTTCTCCTTTGTCCAGTAAGGTGCGGATGGCGTCTGTTGCGGCGAGGAGGGCGGTTTCCGTACTGTGGTTTTTTCTGAAGCCGGATTGGGAGGAGTCAAGGATGTTGTGCTCTTCGATGAATGTGGCGAGTTGGCTGTTGATGGCTTTCTCGATGACTTTCGCTGGAAACGTGAGCAGGGAGATGGGTCTGTAGTTTTTGAGGTCGGTGGGCTCCCTGCTTGCAGACACCCTTGCACTATGGTGCAAGGGTGCCTGCGTTGGCGCTAAGTTGTTAAACTTAGCGCCATCGCAGGGGGAAAAGCAAGGCTGCACCATGTCCTTGTGAATATGGTGCAGCCTTGCTTTTCCGAAGTGGCGGAGAGAGGCGTTAAGCCAAGAAGGCTAACGCCTCTCTCCGCCACTTCCTTGTGAATATCCCCCTGAGTGTCTGATAATGACTCACGCCGCCATCTTGAAATCCTATTTGTTCTGGGATTGCATTTAGAGGCATTCTGCATGCCGCCATACATCACTTCTGGGAGTTCTGCTCCTTCGAAGGCATTTGGCTGATAATGTATGCTTGTGTGTATTTAAAGAGCTGGGATTGTATATACATTGAAATATTTATGAGTCTGATTGTTGATTGGTTTTTATGTTCATAAATAAGATAACATGCAACTGTGGCCAGAAGCATCCATCCACCAAATTAATACTGTGTTCGGGAAAAGGTCTTCCATAAAATATGACATCTATGGTGACTTCTAGCCTTACTCATTCCATGAAACTCCTATAATGTGTCACCCAATTTAATTCATTTGCTGTATCATCTGAAAGTGGCATTTCTGCTGCACGTTAATGAAAAGAAGTGCACTATAGTTGAGTAATATTTTTACTGAAAGTATAGTATGTGGTGTCATAAATCAAAATTATCCCTTCTATAAGTTTGACTTTGATCAACCACAGTTAAATAGAAAAGCACCTCTCAGGAGCGTGCATTAGGCAGCCCTCTACTCCAAATATTTGGAATTATTTCGAGTAGGATTAATAAGGAATATAATGATCAACATTACATAGAGATACATTAACGTAATATTTAGAACATTATACATTAATGATATAGGAAAAAACAAATAAAATTCAATTGTGTAGTAAGGGGAATATACACCATGACAAATATATACACATAAAATACTTTAAAAGATCAGAAAAACAAGATTAGAGAAACGCATTATAACCCCGCAGCTATATTCAAAGGGTAGTCTAATGGTTTGAAAATTGTAATCAGATTCTACGGCAACCATATTTTTCCAGCCGTCAATTGTATTCATACCTCTGGAAATGGAAATCCATATAATTTCACATTTGTCAAGCAATGCTTTTGTATCCCCTCCTTGGTGTGGTAAGGTCAACTTTTCAATTACTTGCCAACGATGTCAATCTCCTTATGGCTACAAATCATGAAACGTATGTGAAGGACTCAAGACCTCATTTACAATGATTTGGCGTAGGGCAGCGCCGCAAGCCTTTTTCCTCTTTCCATGTGTGCTACTGAATGCAGTACACATGGAAAGAGAAAAAATGAGGAGAAATAAAGTTAATTCTCCTTGTTATGCCTCCCCTGGGGAGGCGTACATTTTTGACACATTCTCAGGTTTACAGTTCCTTGTAAATCTGGGAATGTGACAAAACCCATGGGTGTTGCTTGGGAAAACTCACTGCAACGCCCAGGGAACGCCCCTCTGATGCAGAGTAAGGCAACGCAGCAACTTGCACTGCGTTGCCTTACACCATATCTACGAGGCCATGAAAAGCCACGCAAAGTGACTGTGCTTGGCTCGTAGATATGGGTCTGCACTTTGCGCCGCTGCAGCATCATAAAAAATTACGCAATGCAAGGGGCTTGTAAATAAGCCCCTGAGTGTCTTACTTTTGATTCTATTTTAATTTTGAACGGTAAGTTGTAGAAAATTTGGAGTGTCTGTCTTATGTAAATCAAATCACATAGGCACAAAATTGCATGCACCATATGAGATATAATTGGTATTGCATCTTAAAGTGTTTCTTTTAGTGTTGTGCCATAATGCCTTAGTATTGGTTGTCAAATTACAAACTGAGCAATTTCCACTTTTCTGGTGTCCTTTTATTTGAGTCAATTCTCCTGAACCAGCAATGCAGTAGTCAATGGGTGTCCAATTGCATCCTTTACGCAATGCTCCATTACATTCCTGCATTTCTAAAAAGAGATCGATGGTTGATCAGTACCTAAATCTACAGCCAGCAAAAAATTCCAATGCTTTTTGATAATCTTTGTGATTTTATTGGTGGTGGGGCTCAAAGTGATGAAACAAGTGATTTACTGTTTTTCTTTTTGGTTTTGGTTCGCCACAGACCCATTACAAGCCCAGTGTAGCATAATATCCTGGCATATGATAGATCCACTTAACGCATTCTCGCAGTTAGTTCCGCTTATAAGCACTTCCAGATCCCCACTCCTGCATTGAAATCTGTATAGTAAATCCCAGGATTCCTTGATGAATTCCTTACCCATTTTTTCATATCTGCCTGCCTGTTGCTGTTCTAGGCAATACTGAAACTGGCAAGTTGCGACCGGTAATGTTATATGGCGGTGGATTAACCACTCTGTGGACGGTGACTCTGCCACAGTAAAGGGTAACCTATCCAGCTTTTCAATACGCAGCATTGTATATTTTGCTCACCTCTGTGCCATTTTCATCTGTTTTTCTGTTAGATTGTATGCAGAAAACAAGGACGTACTGTTGATAAAACGCCAAGGCACATAACCGGCGTGCAATGACTGCAGCGTCCAGCTCAGCAAAATAATAGAACGTAACTGTGACTGTCCGTGTTGCAATATGGACAAATCCTGTTCTAATACTTCGATAGCAGAAGATACAATGCTGCCTAGTGAATATATCCTGGATGTTATGGTAGTCATGTCATTATCAACTACGGCTAACGCCTTTTCTAGGTTAATTCTATCTATTTCTCTTAATCTCTCTGCTGCTTCTTGTTGTGAGATTTTCCAGATTTTGTTATAGACAGCATATAAAAAATGTTTTTGACGTGGTTTTCTGAGACCTAATAAAAAGTTCTGTAGGTCCACATTCTCTGTGAGTAAGGACAAGTGTTGTTTCACCTGGGGTAGTGTTGAGGTCTTTAGCCAATCGAGGCATAACTTCCCAACACTATATGATGTCACTACCCCCGGATGTTCTCGTTGTACATATCGTGGGTCTGGCCTATGGATACTAAACCCTTCGGTGGTACCCCTGAATCTTTCCTGACATCTGTTTGTGTCTGTAGGCCAAACCAACCATCCCTTCCAATTGGGGTCTGATCTATTGTATTGCAATATGTCATCGGTCTTAGCCCCTCTATCTGATGTAAAATTCCCCTCAGTGTTTAACGGTGTTGGAATTTGAGGCATGTTCAAGTCCTTACTCTTGGCTAGTCCAAGACAGGAAGTCTGTTGCACAGTGTCATTCAAAAAATCATCTGCTGTGGAATGAGGCATGCTCTAAATAGTGCTTCTGCTCCCTGGACTTGCCAGTCTCTAGAACCCCAGATCGAGTTTAAATCTACAGTGTCCATCCATAAGTCGAAACCCTGTTCAGACAGCTGGGTAATAAAGGAAGCAGAATAAATCTGTTTGGTGTTTGTTAACATATTTTTCTGTGCAGATAAAGCTGCAACCTTATAGTAATACGAGGTCGGGTCAAAAGTGTTAACCCCTGAAAAATATGAGAACTTCTGTGCAAACGTTTTTGAACTACTTTTCGGTGGTGTAGGGCAATGTTCCCACTGGTGGTATGTGAAAACATTTCTAGGTTAGCTAGATTTATGCAAAAAATGGTGACCATAATGTTGATAACAATACATTTTGTCAAAGTCTGATGTGTCTTCTAACATTTCAGTGCTAGAATATGCAGCAGATTGTTCTAAATCAGACAATAAGTTGTTAACAGTTTCAAAATCCCAATCATCAGAAAATGTACTGGAGGTAATGATATTGTTCAATGAAATTTTAAACAAATGTGGAATCTTTAAAAGCTCGGTTGGTTAAAATATATCATAATTTGCTTTGTCCCACACTATTCCATCCGGTATAGGAACTGCTGAAATGTTCACGAAGGACAAGTCTCTTTGTTCACGATGAGATGAAACATGAGGTTTCAAAATTAAGTTTACTTTTGACTTTGCAGAGCTCTGTTGAAGATAAGTTCCATTGATGAGTAAATGGAAAACAATTACTGATCCTATCCAGAAAAGAAGAAATAGTATACTGGTGATTATCCAAAGCTCTAGCCAAGGTGATACTAAATAAGTCTTTTTGAGAAAGTTGAAAAAGTCTTTGATCCGTTGTTTGCAAGAAACTTGGGCTGGCGTAGTTTCAAGTTCACTTGGATCCAATGAAAAGGTATCGTAGTCAATGAAATAGCCAGATGCAGTTCGATCTATTTTAGGTAGTACAGCAGGTTTTGTTAAACTTGTAGATTGCTCTTGTTGAGGCATGTTGACATAGACATCCTTGTTAGGTTGAATTGAAATTTGTCTTTCATTTTGATTTGGAAAGATTGTGTCAAGGGGAACTAGTTCCATTGTGTTGTTATCTATTTCGTTGCTTTGTAAAGGTGACTCTTCAAATCTTATGAGTCTTTCTGTTTGAACTTCCTGTATTGTAGCGAGAGGAGGACGTCGGCCACTCAGGAGCCCACGAGGCCTACTATTCAGTATCGGCCACATAGTGTGGTTTGAACAAATCGATTGAGACGAATCTCTTTTCCTTTCCGGCAAGAGGCGGTAGTAAGTACAGTTCTTGATCCTTCAACGGCCAGGACAGTTACAGGCTCTCGATAGGATGGCCCAAATTCTTTCTTGTCCACAATCTTTTCTCTGACCAGATCCTCAACTTTAGGAATCCAGGCAGGTCTTGCCATGGCTGACTTGACTTCCCCAGTGGCGGTTTTCTTTGTCTCAATGTTACTTAAGGAGGCTCTGGATTCATTCAGATCCTGTAAAACAGCCAAACGTTTATTGATGTCAAACGGTTTTTCATCCGCCACTGTGCTTTCACAATCGAGATCAGGTACCCACATTCTTGTCCCAAACAGGACCTCGTATGGAGTGGCACCTCCTAGAGAGCTTCTTGGCTGGTTATTAAGGGCCCGCTGGACCCCATATAGGTGACCGACCCAACTACCACCCAAGCCTAATACCCTAGCTGTTAAAGATTATTTTAAGTCCCGGTTTTTCCTCTCCACAACAGAATTTCCCTCTGGATGGTACGGAGAGGAGTATTGCAATGCTACACCCAAACTTCCCATGGCTTCCTTGTAAGCCCTAGAGCTGAACGCGGGGCCACGGTCAGAATGTAATGTGCCAACTGCGTATGTCCCTATGAAGACTCGCAAATCTTTTATAACAGTTCGAGCGTCAGCCTAGCGCTGAGGCCATACCCATAAGAATCTTGAACAGGAATACACTGCAACCATGATATACTTGTAAGCCCCATCAGATTGTAAGGGTCCGCAGTGGTCCAGGTAATCGCACGCGAGTGATCTGTCTGACTTTAACAAAGGTGTGTGCGCGGGACGAGCTACGGTGGACCCTTTTATCTGTTGACAGATATCGCACTTTAAGACGAAGTCTTTGGTCTGCTTTGTTAACCCTGGCCACCAATAGCGTAATTTCAGTAAAGAAACTGTCGTCGTAACTCCTGCGTGCGCAGAACCCAGACCCTCGTGTGCAGCCAAGATTAAACCTAACCTGCGTTCCATGTTTGGTATTACTCTATCCCCCACTCCAGGAATCTGAGCAAATGGAACGTTGTTTGCATCTAACTTGTAGGAGTACTTGAGTGGAAAACCTTTAGGTACTACTTTGCTGTTTTTGAGTGAAGCAATCACAGCTACCATTGTGCTACCGTCTACCCTCGTTTTTGAACGCGTGATTGCAGCTACGGATGCAGTGCGTACTGCGCCCTTTGTGGCTTCATCAGCCAATGAATTCCCTTCTACGTGAACGCCATCACGTTGATGACTCAGTGTGTGTATCACATGAGCTCTTGGTAGTTCGTTCTCCAACTCTGCTACCTGTTCCCATAGTTTCCTATGTTTGATTGTGCCACCTTTTGAATCTCTGAACCCATTTTGTCCCCAATAGTGGAGGTATTCGTTGTATGACTGGACACAGTAAAAGGAATCACACACTATCAGTGTGGGGAATTCTGGATCCGTATTTATCAGTGTCAGTAGTAGTGCTTTTAATTCTGCCAACTGAGCTGTGCAGTCTCTGAGAGACTGCGTTTTGTACAGCTTGGACGGAACTTGCCGTCATGCATCCTTCCTTCTGCAATAGCGCATGCTGCACTGTATTGTTGCTTACTTCCAATGGCCGGTTGAGCAGATCCGTCGGTGTAAATAATGTATTCATACCGATCTAGAGGCCTTATTATTTCATTTGGTAGAGGATATTCTTGTTCGTATTGCAGGAATGCTTGTGTTTTTAGACTAGGGTCATATCTGTATTCTACATCTGTTGCAGTGAGAGAATTAGCCCACTGTATCCATCTTGGATGTAATGCTTTCGCATTTGGGACACTTGCCTTTGTAGCAGCCTCTAAGGCCGGTACCGGGGTTACAACAATTATTCGTTTCCCCTGAGCCAGTGCTCTTTCTCTCAATACAGCAGTCTGTACTGCTGTCAGAATTTTTTCTGTGGGTGCAAAACGCATTTCAGCATTTGTGTACAAATGCGATTTATATGCAATTGGTACTGTTTCGCCTTCATTGAAGGTTAAGTAAGTGTACCCTGATTGACCTGCGACTAAGCGGATCACCAGGTTGCGCACGTTTACACATGGCTGTAAGTGTTTTGATGAAATCATATCAGCTTGTAGGGAACGAAGTATATTTGTGTGTTCCTGTGTCCATTGTCTAACTGAAAAGTCAGGTCTTATGAGGTCGTAGAAAGGTTTTACTTTCTCTGCGTAATCCAAAATGTATGTTCTGCCAAAATTCAGAAATCCCAGTATGGACTGTAAATTTTTCAATGATTTTAAAGTCTGGAGCAGTACACACTTTTCTAAAAAAAAAAATGGGCTGCCAGGCTTTTGCCTTCACTTGAAAGCTCATATCCCAAAAATAGGACATTGAGTTGGGCTATTTTTGATTTTTTTAAATTAAATTTGTAGCCCTCAGAGGCAAAACCCAAAATTATGGTGCTCACCCTCGTCAAGTGTTCCTCTTAGTCATCATCCCTCAGATAAATATCATCTACATAGGATAATGCTTCCTCATCCAAATTCTGTAGTAACTCTGTTACCCTCCTTGAGAATAACTCCGGGCTGTTCTTATACCCTTGGGGGAATCGACAGAATTGACGCTGGTACCCTAGCGCTGAGAAGGCTGTCAAATATTTGCTTTCAGGCGCTATGTTTTGGCAGAAAAATCCATTTGAGATATCTAATGTTGTTTTATATTTTTTCCGCACAATGTTTTTCATTAATGCGGCACTGTGTGCATTCTGAACTGCAAATATTTTCGTGCAGGAGTTTAAGTGTCTATAATATAAAACTACAAGATATAAACTGTCGGGTTTCATTATGGGAAACAAAGGATTATTCATTGACGAGGTGCATGGTTCAATTACACCTTGGTATTTAAGTTGATCTAGGATCTCCCTGACCTGTCTTTTAGCTTCCTGTTGTTGTGTAGTTCCTATTTCCCTAATAGGCTCTGCGCATTGGAATTATATACCCTATAGATTCGACATAGGACTGAGGTCAGTATGTCCCTATCGAGTATATTAAACTTAATTACTTTGTGCCAGCTAACTCAGAGGCCACTAGAAACTCCTTGAAAACAAGAAGGGAGTAGTTTCTGGCAACCGCATAAACATGACAACTTTGTTTCCCTTTAGAATCGGAACACTCTCAGAATCGTGGAAACAATAGATAACAGTTTCACTCAGCTAATCGTGCATGCTTAGTTTCTTCAGAGTTACACAGAAAGAATAAACGGGCGTTTCAATAAAAAGGATTTATTGAACAGTCTTGTTTCTCGTGTAAGAGATATGAGCTGTTATGATCACAAGACAGTATGCAAGATATATAATGTACAGCGTAAGCAGTAGAAAGAAATAATACTGCGCTAGCATTATCTTTTAGCTATGACACATATATTCATATACATAAATAACATAAGCTAAAAATGCGAGTACTCCTAAGATGCTTCTCTAAGCTAGTTCTACCCCAGTGTACCTAACCTAAGTGTAGTGCAAGGTAAGAAGTAGGTGAAGTATTCTATAGTATGGTATGCTATACCAGTGCCTTGAGACCCTCGCGGGTATGTAGTGCGCTTTATAAGTGACATGATTGATTGATTGATTGATGGTCTAGTATGCCAAGTCTAGTATGCCAAGAGTCCCTCTAGGCTCTAGTCAGCTCCATACCTTGAGAATGAGAAAGGTGGGAATCTCCTTCCGGATCTCAAACTCTAACACCCCGCGAAGGGAGTCAGAACACTGGGAGCTGGATTCTCTGCGAGCAGGGATGACAGCGTCTCTTGTCGGTGCGTCAGGCCGGGACACGGGCTCCTCTGAAGTCGAGGTCTCCTCCTACTTGCTTGGGCAAGGGAAGGTATATTTATACCTGGTAGGTGCCTTGGAATGTTAGCATTGATGTAAAGTCGGGCAGAGGAAGACGTCAGGAATGAACCCTTAAGGAATAACGGTTCATGCATAATAAATAAGTTCATGGGGAAATCAATAATCCTGTGCTAGGGGAACTCCCAGAGCTTTAGGGTCTGGTTTCTAAGAACTCGTTGTGACGTTAGGGTGGACGGATGTAAGTGACCATGCCTGTATTTGGATAGCATGGCTAATGCCTAAATAAGGGCTGGGATCTTATGCCTATATAAGGGCAATGCGAATTGTGCCTATATAAGGACATGTTTCAGGAAAACCTATATACGGACACCTAAAGCGGAATACAACACTGTTTTATAGGATACTGTCTTTGTGGAGTTGGGTTTGTTTTAATTGGAATTACGTGGTGGGGTGACTCCTCATCCCACCCAAGATGTTCGTGGTATAATGCTGGAGCAAGGGCTACCACCCACTCCAGTGCATATGTATGTTTTAAGTGTACGGGGACTAGGTCAGAGAAAGCTGGAACAATTACAGTTTCTCCCTTTGGGCATTCCATAACAATAGTAGGCGGCCAATCTCTTTCTGCTAATAGGATGTCATAGCCAGAAGTCAGGTTCTCCCAAAAGAGACCCTTCACTTGTCTGGGTTTGTCCCCCTCCATTTGGAGTGTTATTTCATGTAACTTGTGTGGGACACTCACCCTAGTATCAAGTGTTTCCACCGAGATATACTCACTCAACTCCGCTGTCACCAGAAATTCCATCAGGTTCCGGTGAGCTATTGTTACTTCTGCTGCGCTGTCTAGCATTGTCAGAGCCCATTCCCCGTTCAGCAGTTGAGTCCTCAGAATTCTGGGCATGTCTAACTTTGAGACCTGCTACCTTCTTCTTTTTAAATTGAGGTTTTGCTTTGGGATTTTCTTCTTTCTTTGAAGCGTAGTCTGAAGTGCGTTGCCTGTCTTTGGGCTTTGTACGCTCTTCTTGTCTCTGCTCTGACCGTCCTTCCCTCTCTGAGTTTTTTGATGAACCCTGAAAGGAACGAGAGGAACGTGTATCAGTGTCCTGATACCTGTCAGGTTTTTTAATGTTATCTCTATTCCTAAGATTATATCTCCTTTCTGGGGACTCCTGTTGAGGAGACCTTCCCCTGGAGTGAAACTTGTTCTTTTGCTGTTTCTTATTGTCCCATTTCTTCTTTGAAGAAACCAGTGTTTGCTTTGCCTGTTCTTTATCTGTACCTCCCACTAGTTGAGGTTTTACAGGTCTAGCTCCCAGACTGTCTCTACCTAATTCCGCATAAGCAGTTTCAATTATTTTAGGTAGCTCTGTCTCCTGTTGTAAAGGAGTGAAATCTCTCAGACGATGGCGTATTGCCACTGATGCTGCTTCCCCTTTAATATTTGCTAATATTATCACAGATACCTGGGCAAAGTTATTTAACAACTTCATCCCTAAGTTCAGAGCAGGTTCTGCTCCATACTCGTTCTGTATTTGTCTTAATACATCTGGTATTACCGCTAAAGAAGGGATACCATGAGTCCTGGTATATATTGCAGCGAAAACTGTACCCCAAGAAGAGCAATCTTCTATAGAGGGAGCTATCCCCATTGGCAAGCAAATTGTCAGTATTCTATGCTTTTCCTTAGGACCAGTGTGTGGAAACACTGCCTCCAGCTGTGTTGTTTTTTGTGCTATCCAGAAGGGCATTTGTTCACGTTTAGTGGGCATTTTACCCATTACTGCGTTCAGTGTTTGTGGTGGGATTTTGGTTGTATTATTTTGGACTGGTCCTGGTTGTGTAGCCGGTGTTGGCTGAAGTGTGAGTGTTCTCATCACAAACTGTGTCATGTTTCTGTAAAGTCTTATTAATTCTTTATGCTGTACTAATAAGTCTCCTCCTGGCATTGTATCAATGTCAGGATGTGGTATGTAGGCCGGTAGTACTGGCCATGTTGCTCCGTCTCGTCCGAGCAGACCGAGTCTTACTCTATTTCTTGTATGGGGGAGGGCGCCTTTAAACCAGTAAAAATGTTCGTGGTAAGTGAGTGGAATTTCAATGTCCTCATATGGACTGTATTCTTTCGGTATGTCATCTTCGACATAGTAGTGAAATGTTTTTGTCAAAGCATTTGCCTGCGGGAATCTAATCCATGAATAGAATACCTTTGTCCCATATGATTCATGTGCCTCAATCACGAAGGTCACTTGCCCACTCCTAATTGTAAAACCATATGCTACTAGTTTTAGGGTGACAGCATTTCTAACATCGTCTGCAATGTGTATTGCATCTGCATCATCTTCCTCTGTTGTGAAGTTTAGTGCATTCACTTCATCTACGTCTCCCTGCTCAGTCATTATTTTTTAGAAAGGAGAGCGTTTCAAGGGAATTGAGATAAGTTGTTATGCACAATTAGAGACACTGTATCCTTCAAGCTTGATTAAACCAACAGCCAATACATAGGAATTTTCCTACTCAGCTGTGGTGGATTTTGTTCCCTCCCACTCTTTGGGGAAATGTGAGTAGGGGTCTCTGAGAATAGCACGACTGAACTACTCAGATTTGACTGTTAAATTAGTGCCAATACCAACGTTGGCGACGCCATGTCGTGTAGTTCCTATAAGACCTATATAGGATCTGCACGTTTAGACAACATACACTGCGGGACTGATGTCCAGACTGATTCCAAACACTCCCACCGGGTATGTTTAGCCTGTGTACCAGCTAGCTCGCAATGCCACTATAACCTCCTCTTACCAAGGAGAGAATAGTTCTTGGCAACTATCGAACATGACAACCCTGATCCCTCAGGACCTTGGAAACAGTAACTTACTTTTCGCTCTGTCACTTGTGCTCACTTTTTCTCAGAGAGATACACAGAATAAACGGTTGGGACGTTTTCAATAAGCATTTATTGAACAGTCGTTATTCTAGTGTAAAATAAGTGTACTGAAATCACCAGTAGACAATAGCATATATAAATGAGTAGCAGCACTAAGAAAGTAAACAGATGGTAGGTTTCTACCATTTTGCTAAAATCATAACTACAGGCAAGTATATAAAATACATGGCAATAGAATGCGTACTCCTACGATGCAACCCTAACTAGATGTACCTAAGTGTATCTAGCGTGTGAGTAGGTGTAAAGCCAAGAATCCCTCTAGGATAAAGCCAACCCCATTACCTGATGTGAGACTGTGGGACCCCGTTCTGGTCTCGAGCTGAACACCCCGCAAGGGATGTCAGACCACTGCGAGCTGGAGTATCTGCATGCAGGAACCTCAGCGTCTTGCGTCAGTGTGTCGGCCGGAAAGTCCTTATCTCCTCTCTCTATCCCGGCAAGATGTGATGTTTATATACCCTAAGGTATCCCCAGGGGTTCTACCTTGCTGTGCCAGTGTCGGACTTAGGATGACATCGGGAATGAACTTTATACACAGTTATTATGCAGGAGATGGTGGTCCTGCTGTGTTCCAAGAAACTAAGAATCCTCATGCATAATTTATGAGGCCAGTGTTCAGGGAAAACCCTACGTACTGTGTATAGTATTGTAACTAGGCAAAAGGTCAGTCCCTCAAATCTGTTATGTATGTAGTATAGGAGAGAATGTAGGTGAAGGGTTATGATGTTACCTGGACCTATATCGGGGTACCTACATGAAATATAACATGACCACTTAACAGGAATTAACCATCTGAGAGGAGGGTGAGAGCAGTTGGCAGAGCAAAGGACAGCCTTAACATAACCTGTATTGACTTTGAGAAGCCAAATGGGGCGGACAGGATCTGCTCCCATTTATTAATTTTACTTGACTAAACGTTCTAGTTTTAGTTCCAGCAAGGGGGGAACCAGTTCATGTCACTGACAGAGGGAGGAGACCTCATAGGGGAGTGGTTTACGGAGAGTCAGAGTACCCTCTGATAGAAGAATGGATTTGCCAAGTCAGACTGAGTGCTTCTAGAAACGTTTCCAGTACAGGATAGAAGAAGTTCTAGAAAAATAGGAGATGGATATAAAGTGAAAAAGCAAACAGGGCTAGGGTAAAAAACATCTTTGTTGACTAGCTAGTGCACGTGATATGACTGGCACCTCAACTTCACCTCTTTTGAGCATTCTTGGACCTGAGAGAACATCATCCAAAGAAGCAGGCCCTACTGGAAGAAATAAGACTCGAGGATTTCTGATGTCTGCTGGCACTCGGGAACCGGAACTGCACTCCAAAGGTCGGGTGGCTGAGGTTCCTGTTTATAAGCTACAGCAACACAAAAAGAAGTAGGACTCCTGACTCCATGATAGCCCAGTTGATTTCAGATTACAAGACTCAGTATGACCCCTGATCTTGTGCTAGAAGGATTTGTGGGCTGGGACAAGTTATTCGGACTTGCCCAGAGAGGCAAAAAAGCCAGATTTGTGCTGCTCTGAGCTTTTTGTTGCACTAAAAATGGGTTCAGAGGAACTCTGTGGCAAGCTGGCCTTGTAGTGTCTGAAGGTAAAATCTTGGACCAAGGTGAGGCACAACACTTATTTCAGTGGCAAAGTGATTTAGGAGTCTACAAAATCCAGCTTTGTCCCACTTAGATCATGTAACAGCAAATTCAACAGCTTCAGCAGGAGCTCGATTGTGATGTAACCAACTTCAAGGAACTCATGTTGGCTTTTGCCTTGGACAGTGCCACGCTGGAAGACATCAAACTATAAAAAGTAGATTAAGTCAGATGGTAAAAACATTGACTGGGATGACCCACTTGCTGTACGCAACCTCGGGTCCATCGCACTCTTCCTGAAATTAAGTCTAGGTCCTGGAGAAATTCAAAGTAATATTTTGCAACTGTACTTTACTTTTTCTAGACACTTTTTTACTTCAAAGTTTAAAGGTTCATACTTTTCCTCTCCCTTATCCCATTTTCATTGCTTTGGTGCTTTTTGGCTAATATATTTTTTTATACTTTTCTAAGTTTGTTTGGGAGTTTTATTGTGTTGTTTTCTTGAGTTTATATATGCGTGAACTTAAAACCCATTTCTCTGGGGAATTGCCAGCTACCTATGCCATAGCTACCAGGCTTTCAACAGTTGTGTGAAGACCTAACCAGTGTTTATTAACTTGGAAAGGGTCCACTTCCACGATTAATAACTCCCATTCTGACAACATCTATCTCTTTAATTTGTCTATGAACAGAACTTTTAATATCTTAATTAAGTGTACTGTGTCTGACAGTATATGAATCTTGTGCACTCTCTGAAAACCGAGCTGCAGTATTTGTGAAGCAATAGATGGCATTGCACATTCCCTGTGCACTGATGGATTTTCTCGCTTTCCTGTTTCAGTACATTTGTGCAATGTCAGCAGAAAAACAATTGTGATAACTGTATAATCTACGGCATCAATGGCATAAGTGAAACTGGCTATGGAATGGAAGCTATTCTTTGCTAGTTGGGCACTGGGCCTGATTTCAAGGAATTTCAAGTGTTGTGGTGAAAGTGCCATGATAGTTTCCAAGAAAATGGGCAGAAATACAGATAATGCGGTTAATGACACGCCACCTACTGCTGCTCATGTGCTCTGCACTGGAAGGAAACAGAAGGCAGCAGAATCAGTACAAGAACTATGTTTAAATACAATGGTTTGCAAGGGAACTAGCTGTTTTTGGCTCTTGTGATGGGGCACTTTTTTCAAGGACGTCTAATATATCTGTACTGCTTTATCTTCACTTTTACCTTCTACTGTCTTCTGGTAATCTAAAAAGTTATTCCCCCCCCCTGACTCCCCCTTCATATTTATTGACTCTATGCAGACTTCTCCTGGATGTATTTGGAGTCAATTTCAGCAGACTGTGCCTTTTACACCGAATTACAACATCCACTTTGTGTCAACGATTTCTAAGGGTAGTTTATGTATTGCTTTCATGCAGGTCTAATTATTTCCCATTGCTTCTCATGATTTTGGATGGTGCAAGGCATAACTGTATTTGTGCATGTAATAGCTAGCAAAACCTAGAATGCCATTCATAAATTTAACTAAACTATCTTTAGTGATGATGGCACTTGCATTGTTTCTACTAGCCAATTTGAAAGTATAATCTGCATTTTGATGCAAGACAATGCCCTTCTAGGCAATACAAAAGAGCTTTTCCCACTTCGCGTAGGTTTAGGTCCAGACGTTGATTCACACTAATGAGTGCATTTCAATGTTCCAAAGGCTTATTGGATTATAGGAGTAATGTCTTCAGAGTAGCAGAATTATTTGTCTAGAGATTCGAATTGTAGTAGATAACGGGTCTGTAGAACTCCTGCAGATAGTGAGCAGTGTGCATAATGCACATCATTATCAGAAATAGTCCTACTAAATAAACTATAATACGGAACGAAGTTTACACTAGAAGATTAGTTTCTCTCTTACCTCATTGCAAAAATGTTCACTCAGCAGTGGCGGCTCCTCCACTAAGGCGGAGGGCGTCGCCCAACTGCTCGTTGAGCAGTGGAAAATAAAAATAAAATGATAATAACAAGAAGTTATTTTCATTTTATTTTCCTTTGTGACTCGGGGCGGGGCTGGCTCACCGCAGAGGAAGCAGGAGTGGTTTGCACTCCCTCCCTACATGTGCATGATGCTTTGACCGGCCCTCTAAGGCCGGCCAAACAGTCATGCGTAGTTGGCATGTTCTCCATTTTGCAGTGTTGCACAGCCCCGTGGAGAACATGCCCAGTCTCTCCAGGCCGCTCAGACCAATCACGATGGTGCTCCTGCAGCGTCGTGATTGCCCGGCAGAGCCGGAAGCCTGGGTGCTTCTGGTGCAGGCTGCAGGCAGCAGACGGGAAGAAGACAAGAAGACGAGGAGAGGCGTGTGGCGGAAGCGGCGGCAAAGCAGGTAAGTTTATTTTTATTTTTTTCATCCCGACCCCCCCTGCCCCACCACCCCCGTTCAGAGGCAGCCGTCCCTGTCACTCAGTTTAAGGATGTATAATTTAACCCGACCTCTGTTGGAAGGCTTTTATGGCGAATCTGGGTTTCCAACTATATTCGGGGTGAGATATTGCTATACCATCCCATTTATGTATAAAAATATAATTATTACACGAAGAACTATGACCATGATTCATTATTTGTAGAAAAGTACTGACATTGTCAATGTAATAATCAATACCATATTGTTTCTTTTCATCACCGAAACCTATTTTGTTATATACTGTTTCATATAAATCTATTGATCTCAAATGAACACAAGCAATGAATCAATTTGCAATGCACTTCACAACAGTAATCATGAACCAATCTTTACATAAAATACCATAAAATGCTGCTTTAAGACATAAAAAACATAACAGTCACAATGAAAATTAGACTGTGTATGCCGGTCTTGGATAAGCTTCATGTCCCTGCCGTTATTCTCCTTACTTGAGCCTTTAGGAAAGTTTAATCTTCCCAACCCAGACAATTGAAATGGAATATAAAGGTTCTCTAAGCTGCTTGGTCAGAGGTGTCGCTTATCATAAAACGAGGATGTCAAAGTGGGGTGGGGATCTAGCATGTTGAGGTAAAAATGCCAATTCAGTAATATAGAAGGGCTGTATACCGGGACGTAACACAGGTCCCTGCAGCCCCTGTGACTAGGCCAGAACCCATCTCAGAGTCCAACGTTAACCCTACTAATCCCTTGTTCCCTGTACCACCACCTGCATTTGTGCTAGGGGGCACAGTTGCCTTAGGGGCAGTGGTGGTAGGAGGATTTTCCTTGGCTTTTGGACAATCAGCATCCTTTGCCCAATGTGTCTTCTGTTTACAGAGATAACACCAAGGTTTCTTTTTGCCTTTACCTTTGATGGATCATGACTCCCCCCCAGAAGCAGGTTTTTGGGGCCCTGATGAAGACTTTTGATCTTTACCCTTGTCCCCACCCTTATCTGGAGTTTTAGAATCTTGCTTCTTTTGGTCACCACCATTGTTCTGATTGTTCTGCTTCACCCTGGTTCTGACCCACTTATCTGCCTTCTTTCCCAATTCTTGGGGAGAAGTCAGATCAGAGTCAACCAGGTACTGATGCAACAACTGATTTTGGCAATTATTAAGGATCTGCTCCCTCATAATCAAATTGTACAATCCCTTGAAATCATTCACTTTGCTGCCAAGCAACCAGCCTTCCAGAGCCTTAATGGCACTATCCACAAAGGCTAACCAATCCTGATTCTGTGTCTTCTGGGTGTCTCTGAACTTAATCCTGTACTGTTCAGTGGTTAAGCCAACCCCATCAATGACAGCACTCTTCAAGATTGAATAGTTGTCAGCGTCCTCTTCTCTAACAGTGAGGAGCTTATCTCTACCTTTGTCAGCAAAGGAGAGCCACAAGATAGCTGCCCACTGCTCTTGAGGACCCTCTGAACTTTAAAGGCCCTCTCTAAAGCAGTTATCCATTTATGGATGTCATCCCCAACATGGTAGGGAGGGACAATCTTGCTCAGGTTCCTATTGTCAAAGGAATGTTCCTTAATTCTAGGGACACTGTTGCTGCCACCATGGGACTCTAGTCCCAACTTTTTTCTTGCTCTCTGGACTTCTAGGGACTCTTTGTCCAGAGCCAATTGCTGTTGCCTGAGCCTAAGCTTAGCTTTCTCAAGTTCCAGAAATTGGTACTCCCTGTCATAAAAGTGGTGCCTCTTGCTAGATACAGAGGTCCCTACAGACTGTCCTGAGTGATTAGACTCTGCAGAGGGAGATCTAGATCTCCTTGGTAAACTCTGCACTCTTCCAGGAGGGGTGAAGAGGGGGCCTTCTTGGCCTTCTCCATCACCTCCCTGAAGATCTGAGTTGTCCAGGTGGGACCCATCTTGGTCCTCCTGGCCAGGGTTTGAGTCTAGGTCATAAAAGTTGTCACCTCCTGACCTACCTTCATTCCCTGTCCCACCCACTCTGTCCTGTTCATCTGACCCAGGGGTCTTCCTAAGGTCATCTAACAGTAACAACTCTATTAGACGTTGAGTGTTGGCACTTCTCCCTGTCTTTAGCTTTCTTGAGGCACACAGGGCTTTCAATTCTTGGAATGTAAGCTCACTGGGCCCGAGTCACAGAAGTAATCTGAGACAAAATCCTAAACTTACTACTTTTGGTATTCACAGAAGGCATTTAGTAGTAGTAAAGTTAGGATTTTGTCTTAAGTCTGTCTTAAGTCTGTCTTAAGTCTGTCTTAAGTCTGCCTTAAGTCTGTCCTAAGTTTGTCTTAAGTTTGTCTTAAGTATGTCTTAAGTCTGTCTTAAGTCTGTCTTAAGTCAAAATTAAGACAAAATCCTAACGTTACTACTACTAAATGCCTTCTGTGAATACCAAAAGTAGTACGTTTAGGATTTTGTCTCAGATTAGTTCTGTGAATCGGCCCCACTGTATCTAGAGGACAGAAAGTCACTGGCATCTCCTTTGGTAGACATACTAAGTGTGGTGATGTGTTGCATCTACCTAACCTAGTGGGAACTAAACTCTCTGAGGTTGGACCCTAAGTTCAGTAGAACTTACTTATTCTAAGCTAGTATTATATGTACCTAGTACTTATTGGTTTTCAGTTAATCAATACAAAGATTTATCTGGTAAAACAATGCAGGCTTGAATCCCAACCGCTGCACACCAATGTGAAAAGTTGGCCTGGTATATGCTGTCCACTAATTAAAGTGGACACCTTGTACCATTCCAAACAACCCTTATGGTGATTTAAGAGGTCAAAGATAACCTTAGAAAGCTATCCAAGTGGTAGCTGTGGAGAGCAGCCTTCAGACTTAGTCTTGAAGGAATGTTAAGCAGCTTGTTTTACCAGAATGCAACCTTATAGTATTGGTTAAATGAAAGGAGAACCACACAGTAGTTATAAAAATATGTATTTATTATTATAACACACTCTAAATACTTCACAGTATCTGCCACATGCAGATAAACACAAAGCACACAATACTGTAGCACAGAAACAATCGTAAGTAGCACTAATACACAGTGGGCTCCAGGGGGAGACCAAACCATATACTAAAATAGTGGTATAAGAACCACGACTCGAGTCAAGACATTGTCTAGAGGATGTAGAATCGCTGGGACCCCAAGGAACCACCCAAGGTGAGTAAGTAGGGACCCCACGGAGGACGGCTGCAGTGTGGGAACACTACCGCGTGCACCGTACAATCCTATAGGAGAGTCGTGGTTGCAGTTTAAAAGTTTAAAGACCCTTCCCAGTGGATTACGAAGAAGCCCTTTGGATCATAGGAGGTTTAAGAGCCACCCCATCCATGGATACCGTAGTACCTGAGTTACCTATCCAGGGAAGCCGGGTGCATAGGGCTGAAGCGGTGTCAGAAACCGCCGTCGATCTCAATGGAGGAATTCAAGGAAATGCCACTGCGGGAAAGAAGAAAAGTGTCCGTTGGAATCCAAAGGTGGATTCTTGGTGAAGAGTACCTGAAAGCAGAGGGGACAGAGTCTGGGTCACTCAGGAGTGACCAGGGGCTCAGTAGACGAATGCCCAACGATGTCAGGTGCTTCAGGTGCGTTGAGGGGGTTCTTGACTCTGCAGCCACCGGGACCAGGAGATGTTGAGGACAACCAGGAGCCGAATACGAGCTGTCCCACGAAGGATGTCGAGTGCTGAGGGGTCAGTGTCCGGCTGGAGCACTAACAAGCCTTGGAAGCGGCAACTCACGAAGATGGTCAAGCAAGGTTATGGTTCGGACCAGTAAGGTCCAGGAGACTCACCAAACACAGGGGAGTTGGGGCAAGCCTGGAGCAACCAGAGGAGCCCAAGAAAAGCAGTGTTGACCCTCAAGAGGACCCACAGGCCAGAGGCACAGGAGTCACGAGGGTACCTCGAGCAGAATTACAAAGCAACAGCCCACGGAGCACTCAGTGTGAGGAGGCCAATGTTCTTTGGTGGAAATGGTGCCAGAGGTTGGGGCTTCTCGGAGCCCAGTGCACTTGTTTTGGGAACGCCAACAAGCATATGCACTTGCACAAGTATGTGGTGCACAGGGATACAGGTATTACTGCCCCCACGAGGGATTCTGACCTCAAACTTGGTGAGAGGGCAGCTCGAACCTCAGCAGATGTGGAACCCACCTCCTGTGTTGCTGAAGCCTTCCAAGTCCGCAGGAGCTCAGGATCAGCAGACTGGTCAGTTGGGTTACGGTGCCTGCGAATGCAGGGGAGTGACTCCTTCACTCCAAGGGAGATATCTTTGGTTGTTCTTGATGCTCCACAGGTCCTGCACGGAGCCTGTATGGTGCACAGGCACAGACAATGCTTTGGATGGAGAGGGAGACGAAGTCGGGCCCAAATGAAGTCCAGAGTGTCCAGACGGTCGAAGTTCAGTGGTTTCTGGTTCATAATCTTGTCCACGTCGAATCTAGGGTCCTACAGCTAGGTAAGCCCCTTTGTACCCACGGGAGAGGGTTGGACAGATTCAGGGGACCCTCCCAATGTAGGGTCAGGACAGTGGGGAGGTTACTCCCATGTCCTTTGTCCAGTTTTGCGCCAGAGCAGGAGCCTATGGCTCCCAGGACTGGTTTGAACTGGACTATGTACAGGGACACCAAATGTGCCCCTCATGCAGAGTTTCGGTCGCTGGCAAGCGCACCCACCCAGGCCTAATACACTAAATCCTGTCTGGGAGGTGGTCACACCTCCCTGTGACAGGATGCCTATTGTTCTGCCTTCCCTTGCTTGAGCTTGGCTCAGCAGCAGGAGGGCAGAAATGTGTCTCTGGTCGGCAGCAACCATTTTGGGGCTGCCCGGGACTAGAAGGCTGGTACTGAGAACACCAGGGACCTCACAAAGCTTGTTTCTGAGGGGTGGAATCATACCTCCCACACCGATTACCGGTGTGGGGGTATGATTCCAAAATGTTTGACACCAAACACGATAGGGTTACTTTCAGCCGTTTTAGAGTTGGTCATCACGCGGTCGCATAATGCCACTCTATATGTCGTAAATGGCTGCAGCACTAACAACCCGGGAGAATGGACTCCGTAGGCTGCAGGGGTGTCCTGCTCATGCAGTGGCACCCTCTCACTTAGAACCAAGCACCCTGCCTTCAGGATTGTCAAGGCCTGCTATAGGGATGACTTATTGATTTTCAGTGTAGTGACCATTAGATATAGTAAACCTATATCTTAAGTAAGTGGGGCATGCACCAACTTACACAGGCTGCAATGGCAGGCCTGTAGATCCATTTTGCATGGCCTCTCATGGGTGGCATAATACATGCTTCAGCCCATGGGAGGCCTCTGGGGTACCTATGCCCTGGGTACATGGGTACCATATACTAGGGACTGCACTTTGATAGTGATGGCTAGGGAAGCGGCGCACACTCTATACTGGTACAGTCAAACGCAAGTAAATTCAATGTCCATGTGTTACAATCGGTGCTCAGGAGGAGGAAGAGCCATCAAAACTTCTTCAACTGGAAAAGAAACTTCTCCTCAATAGTTCAAAATTACTCCAAGCACTCAAAATCAAGAATAAGTATAGTAATATGTAGAAGTGTCCAATGTCTTTTATTTTGACATCCAGGTTATCTTTCAGTAATTGTTATCCGTCATACATATAACTCCTTGTCATCAATACAGCTCCTTGCCAACACGTGTTTCATCCGTTTATATACAACAAGACTTCATCAGGCTGAAACATAAAACAATGGCATCATAAGGAATGTGAGGAGCCATGGGATTTGAAATTAAACCCATCTCCAAGGTATATCACCCGAGTCGTGCCATACACATTATTTTAGTGTTTCATGATTACTATCTGATGTCTATTAACAACTCAAATTTGAAGGAAGGTTGAATACCAGTAAATAGAGCAGAGGAAAGAGAAGAAAAACACACAGGTACGAGTCACCCTTATATGTGATGAATCACCGTTAGAACCAATATTTCCCAAGTGCGTCCCCTAGTTGTATTACGTCATGCTATCCTAAAGTTATAGGCCCTAAATAGGAGGCCAAAAGCAGGAGCTCACCAAATCAGTGATCTCTGCCGTCCTTATCAATATAAGGAATTATACTCTCTTTACGGCGCGTTAGAATATCTGTGAAGTAGAATTAGTAAT
Source organism: Calotriton arnoldi (assembly GCA_963921515.1). NCBI lineage: Eukaryota > Metazoa > Chordata > Amphibia > Caudata > Salamandridae > Calotriton > Calotriton arnoldi. The sequence continues at coordinate 648,088 of CAWUFW010005306.1, read as the reverse complement.
TCTTCATACTGGCGATATAGGCATCGTCTGATATCTAATTAAGGAAGCCTCACTCACCAAAGTTTCACCAGTCCGAACATAAAGAGTATTGAAGGGCTTAATCTACCATTCCGCGAATCTATAATGTGAATGAAAGAAATTGGAGTCACATTAGGTGATCCAATGGCGTACGTACGTACCATAGTTCTCGTAACAGGGCAAAACCATTCTTAGCAATTATTTAACGAATATGAGTAAGTGACTATATAGAGCCATCTATATATTCCATAGTCCCATTGTCCCTTAAATCCATCAATAAAGGACCGGGACGAGAAACACTCTAATGCAGTATCATGATTTTAGCAGTCAGCATATAAATCCATGATTATTACGTCTACGTACGGTAAAATCTACCACCCGTAGATCTAAAACGGGTGAAAACATTGTCATTGTTATTACTACGAGGTGTCATTCGGCATGATTATAGGACCATCTTATACGACCATCTGAATCTATGTACAACCAAATCTACCACCCGTAGATCTAATCCGGGCGAAAACAGTGTCATTATTGTTACTACGCGATATCACTCAGCATGTTTTTGAACCATCTGTATCTACAAGCTCTCACAGCCAACCGATAATCCTAAATTGGCATATCGGGACGGAGAGCACTCTATAAGCTGTTGTGATTGTGGCAGTCGTAAATTCAGTATTAAAACTGGAGACACAAATGCCTCAAATATGCGGTCTCTCATATCGTATACATTAGGGTTCTAATTCAACATATACCAGCAAACAGTTCACACCAGTATCTGGTCTACGCTCGTTAGCGTGTTCAAGTTAAGCTAGAGTTGCTTAAGGCTCTTACCGGTGGGTAGAGTACTCCCCGTAGTATGATAGCTCCGTGGCGTTCAGCATGGGCACCATCTTATTTAGCCTTTTTATACTCTCACAGCTCAAGTGCATGGGATCGCTCAACCAATATGGCGGCCATATTTAAACATGCAATACGCGATAAATGTGTCTTAGAACAGTATTGTGAATGCAATAATATGTCAGCCTTCAGGATTGTCAAGGCCTGCTATAGGGATGACTTATTGATTTTCAGTGTAGTGACCATTAGATATAGTAAACCTATATCTTAAGTAAGTGGGGCATGCACCAACTTACACAGGCTGCAATGGCAGGCCTGTAGATCCATTTTGCATGGCCTCTCATGGGTGGCATAATACATGCTTCAGCCCATGGGAGGCCTCTGGGGTACCTATGCCCTGGGTACATGGGTACCATATACTAGGGACTGACAAGGGTACCCCAGTATCCAATCTGGAGTGTACCTACATACATGACATAACATTTTAGGAAGAAAGCAGTTAGACTGGGGTCCTGATTAGCCGGATCCCAGTCAGACTAGTCAAAAACAGTGTAACATGAAGCAAAAAGTGGGGGTAACCATAAGAAGCAGATCCTACTTTCCTACAAGTGGCATACAGTGAAGTCGTATACAATAGAGTGGTGTGTATTGCACTGGCGTTGAGTGTAGTGGCGTACACTACGGTGGTATATGTGGGATAGCATAGAGTGGAGTGTAGTAAAGTGAAGTTACGCCCTGTAAATACTGTAGAGTGTATTCGCATAGACTGTAGTTGCGTACAGTGGAGTGCTATAGAGTGGAGTGTTGTACAGTATAGGGGCATATATTTCAATATTGTATGCTAAAATAGCGTACAGTGGAGTGGCATACAGTGGAGTGTGGTACAGTGGGGTGGCATAAACTGGAATAGCATACACAGGTGTTGGTACAGCAAAGTGACATACAGTGGAGTGGCATACAATTGAGTGGTGTAAAGTGGTCTTATGTAAAGTTGACTGTCATACAGTACAATTGTGTAAACTGGAGTGGCGTATATTGGAGTGCCGTACAGTGCAGTGGTGCAGACTGCAAAAGCATATACTACAATGATGTACGGTGTAATAGGGTATAGTGCAATGGCGTACACTGGAATATCCTAAAGTGTAGTGCTATACAGTTGAATAGCGTACAATTAAGTAGTGTTTACTGTAAAACAGAGAGTTTACTGTTGTTAAGTCTTGAGACATACATTGAAGTGGCATATAGTGGAGTAGCATACAGCAGAGAGTTGTACAGTTCAATAGGGTTAATTATAGAAGCGTTGATTCTAGTGACACACACTGAAGTGTTGTTTAGTGGAGTTGGGCAGAATGTAGTTTTGTAAAGTAAAATAGCATACAGTACATTGTGGTACACTGCAGGGGGGTATACTCCATTTTAGTTTAATTGAGTGCCATAGAGTGGAGAAGTGTAGACTGTAATAGTGTACACTCCAATAGAGTACCATAAAGTGGGGCATAGTGGAATAGCATACAGTGGAATAGCATAAAGTGGAGTTGAGCACAGTGGAATAGCATACAGTTGGGAGCAATGCAGTGTAGTGTCGACCAGTAAACTGGTATATACGAATGTTTAATAGAATTCAGTGGTAAACTGTATAATAATGCAGAGTATAGTGGTGTAGACTGGAGGCGTACAGTGAGGTGGGGTGGAGTAGAGTGGAATAACGTACAGTGGATTAGCATAGAATTTAATGGCATATACTGGAGTGTCATAAAGTGGAGTTGCATAGTGTAAATGGTGTAGAGTACAGTGACATAAAATGAACTCGTATACACTGGAGGGGCATTAAGTGGAGGATGTCATTAAAATGAAAGGTACCGTAAAATTATGTGGGCACATGTGAATGTTATATCTCAAAAATATGAATTTTATTTTCTAAATGTTAATTGTATGGCTGTATATATAAATAATGTAAGCAATTATAAACGTATATGATGTATGATATGTAGTTATATATTAGGCTGTGGTATGCCATTTTAAATTCACGGTATACCACAGTACATGGGGCTTTAAACTGGTGATGTGATTGCTTGATGGCTGTGTTTACCAAAGATAGAAATCAGCCATGTCGTTTTTATGACAAATTTGCATTATTGTACAGTCAGGGTTTGGCTAACCTTTGTGTTAGGGTGTTGCCTATAGTTAATTATTAAGTTTTAATATTGTTAATAACCTATTACCACTTTTGTAAAGTAGGAATAGGTTAACATTTTTTTTTAAATTGTATATATTATCGAACAATGGATTTGTGTACATTTTATACCATAATAACTTTGCACCCTTGAGGGATGTTTACACATTTTAGCAGACTTCATCCACTGGTTTAAGTCAGGAAGGAGTAAAAATTTTGCAGGGTTGGCTGAAGGGGGTTTAAAGAGAAAATGGGGGTCCTAAACACATTTAAATCAAATATATTTCACATACACTTTTAAATTGTGAATTGTGCGAAAACCGGAAGTCACATTTTATTTAGATTTGGCAGGATTACATATTATGGTGAGCACTTGTTTGTTATGTGAAGTGCAGGTAATTATTATAAGAATTAATATGTTTTAATGTATTTAAAGTTAGTAATATATGTTTCTGCGATATTTTAGTGAAATGTATGGGTATTTCGTGGTAGTACATAGTTATCACCAGTCATTAGCTGATTAGGTAATCATTGGCTTTACAAATGTTAAAGGCAGACATGTTGTTTTCAGGTACACTTTCCCCTTGTTATGCTTTGCGCCTTCTGATGTAGGTTAGTATTAGGTTTGGTATTTTTGCCCTGAGGTAGAGCATAATTGTTGGACTTGGCCCTTTTTGCAGAGTTATCCCCAAACTTTTTGCTTCTTCCTCCTATTTTTTCCTGACCTGTGTTTGTTGGTTTTAGGACTCTGGGCACTTTACCACTGCTGATCAGTGCTAAAGTGCATATCTTCTCTGTGTAAATTGTTATTATGATTGGTTCTCCCTGATTGGCATATTTGATTTACTAGTAGGTCCCTAGTAAAGTGCACTAAGTGTGCCAGGGCTGGTAAACCAAATGCTACTAGTGGGCCTGCAGCACTGATTGTGCCACCCAATATGATGCAACCATCAGTGCTAGATGATGCCGGCTCCTTAACATGAAACTGAATACACTGCTTATTACTTAGTATGTAATAAAAGCACTCAGCCTACAATCATAAAGGTACCTAGATTAACAAATTCAAATACTGTCAACTAGTACAATCACGACTATCGTGCTCAATTCCCTAAAGTATTGAACGATCGTTATTGCTTGCAGAGACGCTGTAATTGACAATGTTCAACTGTCTAAGTTATATTAGAGTTATACACATATGCAACAACAAAATATAATGTCCTGGTTTAAATGCCAATCAAACATTCTGTCCAAATGTAAACAAATGTTCCAAAGAGTAGTATGACGTAAATACATTTATGTCCTAATATACATGAATGAAAAACATCAAAACTGCAAATAACTGAATGAAAAAAATGAAAAAAAATGAAAAAAAATAATAATGAACAACATAATCTGTGTCCCAAAGTCTCACAAAGACTATGGCCCATAGATTAGATAGCTATACTAACCGAACCCTCTACGTGAAAAATAAATGCCTCTATCATGGTAAATCTAAACCCTGTCACTGAAAAGTCGCTACATGTAACTGTTACAGGAAACACGAGAGTTCCAATTTGTCATTGAGACCCTTTGGGCTCAAAGTATCCAAATACTTTATCCAAAACGTCTCACGCTGAGTGATAAATCGGGTCATGTTCTTGTCTGGACCGCTCTTAACGATCTCTAACACTGTGAATCTTAATTGAGCTATTGTGTGACGAAACTCAATCCAATGGCTAGCTAACGGAGAAGTCAAAACTCTTGTTCTTATCCTGCTTTTGTGCTCTGTAATGCGTGTGCGCAAGGATCTCTCTGTCTTACCTATGTAATATAATCCACACGGACATCGTATGGCGTATATTACATTCTGTGTATTGCAGTTTGCTGTGAGCAACAATTTCACTGGTTTACCCGACCATGGGTGAGAAATGGATGTTCCCAATAGTACATTGTTACAATGTGAGCAATTATAACATTTCTGCATACCTTTAAATTCACCCTGATTGACAACCCTCCTTCTTTTAAGGATCTCTTTAATGTTGTTAGACCTCTTGTAGGCAAAAATAGGAGGTTCTTGGTAAAGGGTACCAAAATCTGGTTCTGTTTGTAGTAACTCCCAACGATTAAGAATTACTCTCTTAATGGCTGTCGACTGAGTGGAAAATGTAGAAACAAACACGTCATGTCTATCCTTATTTCTAACTTTCTTGGTCAACAGATCAGATCTTGGAATATCATCAACCCGCCTAGCCGCAGCTTCAACAATCTCATTAGGGTAACCCCTGTCTAAAAAAGCATCTTTAAAACTTTGTAATGTCTTCTTATATTGTAAGTTGTTAGAAGTAATGCGCTTAATGCGCAAAAATTGGGAAAATGGAAGATGCTTTTTAAGAGACTCCGGATGAAAACTGGTGTATAATAATGAATTGTTGCGGTCGGTCGGTTTAGAAAAACCTTAGTGATAATCTCTGGACCATCCAATTCAATTCTTACATCTAAATAAGAGATGGTATGTCTGTCCATTGTGTGCGTGAATTGTATTCTCGGATTCTTGTTATTCAACAGATTTAATTTCTGTTTCAATGATTCTGACGAACCCTGCCACATGATGAATATATCGTCGATATATCGTCGATAGAAAATTAGATGTTCTGTCCAGTCTGAGTCACTCAAAATATGCTCTCGTTCAAACTTCATCATGTAAATATTAGCATAACTCGGTGCCCCGGAAAAACCCATAGAGGTTCCTGTGGTCTGTAAAAAATACCTTTCTTTCCATTTGAAGTAGCTGTGAAATAAACAAAATTGCAAGAGTTCCAAAAGAAATACTTTGTCAGCCTGTATGTCCTCTCTTTGAAGAAGGGCCCACTCAACAGCCTCTATCCCCTCTGTGTGTGGTATGGATGTATAAAGTGCTACCACGTCTATTGTACATAACCAAATTTCTTCCCCTGTTGGCAATACAAGATTGTCCAAAAGGGTCAAAAAGTGAGTGGTATCCTGCACATACGTAGAACCAGATTGTACTATCAATTGAAAGAATGTGTCCAGATATTGACCAAGTGGCTCATGGATGGATCCGCAACCCGATACTATGGGACGCAACGGGGGGTCCCTAAGATGCTTGTGAATCTTTGGTAACATATAAATTTCGGGCCTACGTGGAAACTTTAACTGAAGAAATGCTAATGTTTTATCAGAAATCCACCCCATGTCCTTTGCATGTGCAAGAATCTGTGTCAAAGTCGCCTGAAATTCATGTGTTGGATCATAATTCATAGGTAAGTAAGTGGTCTCATCTGCTAACATGGATTCTACCTTGATTTCATAAGACGTGCGATCCATAACCACCAGTGCTCCTCCCTTGTCTGCTGGACAAAATACTATGGACTCATTATCGCGAAGATTCCTGAGTACCTTTCTATCAGAGGTGGTCAAGTTATGTCTATGCCTGGAAGGCACTGGTAACTGTGCTAAGTCTTTCTTCACAAGAGTCTCGAACGAATCCAAAATTTTGTGAGTGGTTGGCGCCATAAATGTGCTTTTTGGTCTAAACTCCTTGAACTCAAGTGTCTCCGAGCTTTCTTGAGTCAACTCCCTGTTGATAAAAAAATATCGGAGCCTGAGTTTTCTCATGAATTTGTACAAATCAACTTCGATATTCAAAGCATTAGTGTGAAATGTAGGCACAAAAGCAGTCCCCTTGTTAAGTACCGTTTTTTGGGCTTCAGTTAATTCCACTGCTGAAATATTAACTACTAATGTTTCTTTGGTCGGCGACCCGTGCTCACCGTTTTTGCTGCCTCCGCGGCCTCTGCGAGTTTTTTTGCCTCTGATTGTACCACGGATTGTTCCGCTGGAGGACTGTTGGCTGCTGGACTGATCTCTAAAAAAGAAACCTTGGTTGTGGAAGTGGTAGCTTCCATACTCGCTGTTCCACTAGTGGATGGAACAGGTGCTCTTGTGGTACGTGTATCACTAACTGATGCCAAGCTCTCTTCTGAAGAAGTGGTTCCTGTTTTTTGAAAATTCCGTTTTTGGGCATACACCTCTGCCCATGAGTACACCTCATCTAGTTTGTAGTCTATTGTGTCTCTCCTAAACTTACGAACTTTTCGCTCATGAATCTCCTTTGCGTATATATCCAGCTTAACATTGATCTCCTCAAGAGCAGTGTCCCAATTCCCTGATTCCATACGTTGTTTGATAGAAACCTGTAAGTCCTTAATTTCCTGTTCTAAACCTAATAAAACTGAAGATAATTCTTCTACTATCAGAAGTATGAGGTCAAGCGAACATTTATTCAAAATGGAATACCATCTGTCCATGAACTTCTTGTTGGCCTTAAACATCATGGGTTTCAATGGTAATCTCAGACCTCTCGGTATCCTGCTTGCCTTATGGTACTGAATGAGAGTTGTGGCATGTAACCTCTGATTAATCTCACGACGCATCAGATATTCTAGTTGACGTAGTTGTTGTGTGACAAGTCCTTGGGTCATATCAAATGACCTAACCTCCTGAAAGTAGGCATTTTCTTGTTTAACCATTCTGTGTGCCTCTGCCTGTTTGTGTATTGACTGTCTGGTTTTGGAGTGACAGGGGTTGGGAAGGTGCATTCTCTCAGACAGCCACCGGGGGGTTAATGTGTGTCCTGCCTTTCCTGAATGAGTCTGGACTGGGCTGAATAGACCTGGGCTGCATTCAGAGTAGGGGGAGGAGTTCTCACTAGCACCTGAATAGGCCCGGTCTGCATTTAGAGTGGTGGGAGGAGATTTCCCTTGCACCTGAATAGGGCCTGTCTGCCTTACACAATGCTGTCTCCACCTCCTGTCGGGCAGCTGCACCTGAGAGGACAGAACTGGTTTGGACTTTGCTCAGAGACCCTTGCACAAAGAGAACAAAGACATTTTGGGGTATAAGTATTAGACCTAAAACCCCTGAACTTTAGACTACTTCTGGAATCAAGAGGAACCTTTGCTGAGGAGAAGAGCTGGAGAAACTGAGGAGAAGTACTGCCCTTGCTGTGTGTCTGAGGTTGGCCTGCAGTTGCTGTTTCTGCCAAAGAAAGGAGAAGGGCTTTGCTGTGTGCTGTGTCCCCTGCTTGAGGAAAGTCTCCAAGGGCTTGAGTAGCGCTTGCCTCCTGTTTTGAAGTCTCAGGAACACAAAGACTTCACTCCTAGCTCCCCTGAACTTCCTTGCTGGGAGTTCTGACCTGCCAGGAGTGCCTGTGACTGTGTGGGGCCTCTGGAGGTTGTTTCTGCTGCTGGGAACTGGAAAGCAACGCAACAAACAAGGAAGTCAACGCATCTCTCTTCTGGCGACAGTTTTCCGACGCAACGCCGTGGTGCGAGAAGAATCTCCCCGCACCGCCGCGCCGCTGCTGAAACCGACGCAGCACCTGTCGCCGCTGCAAGAATCGACCCATCGAGGGATCGCGGCTGAAAAGGTCGACGCAGCACCACTCGCCGCATCGTTCGCCGACGCATCCCGGATTTCCACGCATTGTCCCTGTGCCGCAAGTTTTCCCCGATGCATCACCTGCAGATCGGAGTCATCTCAGAACCGACGCATCGCTTCCCCCTACAGACCGGACCCGACGCATCGTTCCCCTGTGTACAGAGGTACTGTTGCATCGCATCCACGAAGGTCTCAGAAACGACGCATCTCTTTGTTTTTCGACGCTTCTCATCGCTGCGGCTGTTTGGCTTGGTGAACTTTGTCGCAACAACAGGTACTTTGCAAGAAATCACGCATCCATAGTTTTCTATGGACTCAGTTGCTAAAACCTTTTGAAAGTCATATTTCTTAATACTTGTATGTTGGATTTTTGTTGTTTTGGTCTTGTTAAGTTTAGATAAATTTACTTTATTTTCTAAACCGGCGTGGTGTCACTGTGTTACTGTGAGTGTTGGTACAAATACTTTACACATTGCCTTTGGGATAAGCCTGTCTGCTCGTGCCAAGCTACCAAGGGGGTGAGCAGGGGTTATCTAAAGTGTGTATCCCCTTTACCCTGACTAGAAGCAAGGGTCCCTATTTGGACAAAGGTACCTACCTCTGCCAACTAGAGACCCCCATTTCTAACAATAATATTTATAAGCTTCTAGATATTTGCTTAAAAAATAAAAGAGTATTGCAGGAGTACTGCGGTACACAATAAAGGTTTTCTAAGTTTAACATTTTTTTTTTTTTTATTCTATATTTTTATACCAGTGAATGGTAAGCTGCGTTTTTTTTCAAGTAGCATGGTATATATTATTAATTAACATGCTACTCTATACACTTTTTTGTGTATATTTAAATATGTAAAAAATTGAAGTGACACTTTAGCACACTATATTATTAAAATACAGTGGCATATTTACAAGGGGATATTGCCAGTTGGTGATAACCTCTTCTTATTAACAAAGCAGTGTTTAGCCACGTAAAGAAGGCCCCTTTTCACGCTTCACAAAGCATGAAAGGGGCAAACACCCATTGTTTTTGCACTGCCCCAGATTTACAAGGATGGGGCAGTTCCAAAAACTAAGGGCAGGTAAAACCTGGTTTTAGGATGGCGATACAAGGAGAAATTATTAATTTCTCTTCATATTTTGCTCTTTCTACGTGTGCTCAGAGAAACAGCAAATCGCCTTTAAAGATTGTTTATGTGCAGGAAGGTGTCCCTTCCTGCACATAAACAATTGCCATTGCAGCACAGGCACTCTTGTAACAAGGCACAAGGGTGCCTGCGCTGGCACTAGGCATCTAATTTAGCACCAGCGCTAGGGAAAAAACAGGGATGTGCTGTATTTTTGTAAATACGGCGCATCCCTGCATTTAAAAAATGTCGGAGCATGGCGTTACAAATCTTGGAGTAACACCACTCTCTGACAGGGGATATGCACAAGAAAATGTCGGAGTGTGGTGTAACGCCAAATTTGGCAACGCCGTATTCTGACATTTTCAAAACACAGGGATGCGCCGTATTTACAAAAAATACGGCACACCCCTGCATTTCCCCTAGCTCTAGAGCTAAAAAAGCTGCCTAGCACCAGCGCAGGCACCCTTACGCCATGTTGCAAGGGTGCCTGCGCTGCAGGTGCTATTGGTTATGTGCAGGAAGGGAAACCTTCTGCACATACACAATCTTTAAAGGCGATTTGCTGTTTCTCTGTGTGCTGCCGAATGCAGCACATAGAAAGATCAAACTATGAGGAGAAATTAATCATTTCTCCTCAACTAGCCATCCTAAGTCCAGGTTTTACCTGGCATTAGTTTTTCACACTGTCCCAGCTTTGCAAATCTGGGGCAGCATCAAAAAGCAATGGGTGTTGCAACAACTGTTTCCTGCCCCTTTGCGCAGCAGACTGCTGCTGTAAGGGGCGAATTTTCAAGGTGGCGTTAAGCCACGTTAAGTGTTGTAACCTTGTAAATATGGGGTAGAGAGCAACGCCACCGGAGAACTCAGAAAAAGTGACGCTCCGTTGGCATTAGTGGCTTGTAAATATGCCCCCAAGTGTCTTATAGTGTATGTCCAAGCACAAATGTCATACATCATGCCTTTTGTTAAAAGCACAAATGTGTCCTTGTCATTTTTGTGTGATATGCATAGAGCTGAATTTCGTATCATTTTGTGTACTTTATACTACACTACTGTTAATTACACAAATCTGCACACCCCTAATTATAGCCCATTGCAAATTGCTCTAATGCCCTATTGGGCTGAGCCTGTGTTACAGAAAACCCACAAATAAATATTTTAAGTTATAGAGTGGTCTGCTCTAGGTTCATGGGTGTTGGAAATGGCCCTTTTTGCACGGTTATCCCCAAACCTTTTGCTTCTTCCTCCTACTTTTTCCTGACCTGTGGTTGTTGGCTTTAGGACTCTGGGCACTTTACCACTGCTGATCAGTGCTAAAGTGCATATGCTCTCTGTGTAAATTGTTATTGTGATTGGTTCTCCATTATTGACATATTTGTTTTACCTGTAAGGTCCCTAGTAAAGTGCACTGAGTGTGCCAGGGCTGGTAAGTCAAATGCTACTAGTGGGCCTGCAGCACTGATTGTACCACCCACATGAGTAGCCCCAAAGAGATGTCTCAGGCCTGCCACCGCAGTGCCTGTGCGCAGTTTGCTAACTGCCATTTTGACCTGGCCAGTGTACCCACTTGCCAAGCCTTACCCTTCCCTTTTCTTACACATAGGACACCCCTATAGCAGGCCCAAGGTACCCCCCTGGGCAGGGTGCAGTGTAGGTGAAAGGTAGGACATGTACTGGTGTGTGTAACATGTCCTGATAGTGAAATACTGCCAATTTCGTTTTTCACTATTGAAAGGCTATCTTGCCCATAGGACAGAATGGGGAATGCTCTGTAACATATTTACAAGCATATCTTCCCATAGGAGTGAGATAGAAAATTGGAGTCTGGTATCCCTGAACTCAGAATTTAATAACACATCTTTTAGTAAGGATGGTTTTTAAATTCTGTGTTTGAAAATAGCACTTTTAGAAGGTGGCTATTTTCCTGTTCAACCTTTCTGTGTGCCTCTGCCTGGTTGTGGATTGACTGTCTGGCTTAGGAGTGACAGGGGCTGGGGTGGCTCCATGTGTGTATGTGTGTGTCGGCATACAGCTGGTAACCTCTGTGAAGCCTGCAGTGATAATCAGACGCCGTGAACATTCCCAACTTAGACGCTGTGTGCCTGTGTCTGCACCCAGCCCTGCCTGAAAAGAGAGCTTCGTGAAATCCGGCGCGCCGCAACGCTGTGTGCGTGTGTCTGCACACAGCCCTGCTTGGACCGTGACCTTCGTGGAGCCGGCAGCGTGATTCCCAGAGCGCTGCGTGTGTTCCCGCCCGACCCGAGCCATAATCATCCCAGTGTAGGTGCGTGCCGTCACCGCCACCGGCCCGAGTCGACCGTAGGAGATCGCCAGCAAAGGAAAGGGAGCAGTGCCTAAACCTACTTGGTCCCGAGGCGTCGCCTGGCAACAGGGGCTCCCCTGCAACGCTCCACCGCTGCAGAAGGAATCGCCAGCAGGAAGCAAGCAACGCGGGAGAGAAAGCAACCCCCCCAGGTAACGCTCGGGCTGAAGACCTGAGCTGCCGCGCGTGTCGCTGCCTGGGGCGCGTTGCGGGCCTGCAGGGAGCTGTTGGGTGAGCTCCGTAGTACCGGGGACCTGTTTCCACACATCCGTTCGTGCTCAGAGGGCCTCCGGGGGCAGGTTCCCATAGCGGCTCACGAGGGAGTCCGTATAAGAGTTAGCAGAGTGGCTTTTAAAGAACAAGAAGGACACCGCGCATCGGTGTCGAGTGACATGTGCAAATAATGATACGTTTACCACGGAAAATACAGTCTCTGCAAGTGACCTATTTTTAATTCTGCTACTGTTTAACTCCCATTTTATTTGCCTGACGGATTACTGCGATTACAAGGTCATTTTTGGTAACACCTGGGAAATACAGAACCTACAAGTTTGTTTTTAACAAAAACATTCCCAAGAACATTTCTAAGAAAAGCTTTAATTGTGTATGTTGGATTTTTGTCGTTTTGGTCTTGTCAAAGTTAGATAAAGATACCTTTATTTTTATAAACCTGTGTGGCATCCATTTGTGGTGTTATCACTGTGTTACTGTGAGTGTTGGTACAAATACTTTACACATTGCCTTGAAGATAAGCCTGTCTGCTCGTGCCAAGCTACCAAGGGGGTGAGCAGGGGTTATCTAGAGTGTGTTTCCCCCTTACCCTGACTAGAAGCAAGGGTCCCTATTTGGACAAAGGTACCTACCTCTGCCAACTAGAGACCCCCATTTCTAACAATGGGCAAAAGACTTCTCAGTGTCTGATTCTGAAGGGAAATTAATATATTTGGAGATGTGTTGTTGCAGCCACCCAATACCACCCATACTTAAAAAATACCTAAAATAAGCACTTGAACCATGAAGATTTGACACCACTTTCAACGAAGGGCCTACAGGGATTCAAAGATGCTCATGGTTCCATGGGTAAATCCATAAACTGTTGATATTTTAAAATGCGTTGTGGGATGAAGGTGATAGGTGTAGACAAAATATTTGACACAGCGCATTCCAACATTGGCAGAAAGACAACAAAAAGTTATTATATGAAGAAAAGATAACACTCACTGTCTTCAAAATATCCGGCCTCTGTATGATGGCTGCTTTTCAAAGCTATCTTTCGCCTGCAGCTGCATGGGGCGCGTGTTTTCAGTTGTCTGTTTTTCAATGAGTGCTTATAATGTGTGGCATCTGGATCAGATATGAGTCTACGGCCTAACGCTTTTCTTCAGCAATTCAGAATTCAGTGTTTCTGACTGTCCGAATGCGGCTGATGGTCAGCCGCCGGAATCCCATAATATGCCCTTGGGTTTAGATGTTTGTCTTCCACATGTCGGCTGCAATGTTTGCCTATTATTTTTTTTTCCAAAATGTCACGCATCGGCAGATTAGTGCTGAGTGTAGATATGTTATGAATGGAAATTAAATCCGTTTCCCGTCGAGTCGCCTGCCATCTGTGTGTGTTTACAGCGAAGTAATCATTGCCCGCAGTTTGTGTGTTTTTTGCAAGAGTTCGTAAAGTTCCCTCCTTAGTAGGCAAACAAATACCTCATGATTATTCCATCACTTCTAAGTGACGTGGGTTGATTGGCAGAGTCAATTACACCGGTACTGATTGGGCAGAGATAGACTCCAGCTGCGCAGTAACGTGCAGTGTGCCATGTCTGCGTTAGCCCGGGATACTGCCGTCCGTCATTTCTTCTGACCCTAAACTGTGGTTAAGTGACAGATTCTCCATTATGCGAAGGTAAATAGCAGATTTTTTTTCTCCTTGCAATACAGATAAGCTGTTTCACAGATAATCTCTACAGTAGGCAAAAGGAGTTATCTTGTGACAGCAGCACTCAGATAGGGCATTTTTTTCTTGTGACATTTTGTTTTTTCAGGCTAATGTGAGAGTAAAGTCAGATAAGGCGTGGGGATCGTGTATTCCAAATCTCCAATGTAACCACTGTTTCGACACTTAAAAGAATGTTCGTCTTCGATCCATCTCTAACTTCATTTGCCTATAGGATTGGTTTAGTTACAAATGACTACGACTGAGGCCTATGAAAACGCGAGAAATTTGATTATTCGACATTATTGCTATTCCACTGACTTAACCCATTAACTACTGAGGCTCTCTCACCCCAGTGCTGAGTACTTTTTTGGCTACTTTGGGGTTCTTCTTGCTTAGGCCTCAATAACTTTTCTTCCACATAAGGTATCCAAGCCACATTTGCGTCCTTTTTTCAGAACATCATGTGGATTCTAAAGGCACCCACGGTTTGTGGATTCTCCAGGAGTGGACCTAGAAAATAGCCAAAATCTAGCTAAACATTGGGTTTGTTAGAGAAAAATAGGAAAAAATACTCCATAAAAAAGTGTCATTTTTTTCCCCTCAAAATAGCATCAACGAAAGGATTGTTGTGCTACAATCACTATCTTCCCAGCTTTCAGGAACATGCAGCTCTGCATCAAAGAACAATTTTTTACCAAAGTTTTGGCATTTTTCCTAATTTTTATGCTTTCAACCAGCTTTATGTTTGTGGTGAGAACAAGTGTGAAACCTATGGGTGATGCTAGAAAGCTATACATTCTGAATCCAACAATGAGCAATTTGTGTAGGACCCTGAAGGTCTTCCCAAAGAAACTAAGGACCTGATTACGATTGTGGCAGACTTCCATATCGCCGTTGCGGTGGTCAGGAGAATGCCGCCAAGCAAGCGGCATCCCATCCACCGCATTACGAGTAAACTTAAAGGCCGGCAGTGTGCCAGCGGCAGTCTTGAGGCGGAGGCATACTTCAGCTCACAGAGTGAGCCTAAAGGCAAGGTTGCCGCATTGCAGCACCTGCACTGTTGTGCGCCCACTGTTGCCAGGCACCATGTCATGCATGGTACTCAGTGCACGCATGACAGTGTAGACATAGGGGGGGCACAATATGTGCCCCCAGCCACAATGCCCATTAGGCAAAACCACACGCGGGCCACTTCCATTCCTTTCGGTCGACCTTTTGCAGTGCCTCCAATCCCACCTGCCTTCCCTACCAGTGCCGCCACAGGATCCAGGATCCTTGCATTAGTGGCAGTCTTGTGGCGGTCTGACTGCCATGTTCATAACTAATATAGAATACAATGGGTAACCCAATCAACCCTTGACGGCTTGGGTAGTATAATATGAACAGGTAAATGTGCCTACAAGGGATTTATTTATTCAGTTAGTTTGAAATGATTTTTACTTATCATTCAAAGCAAGCTCTTCTACTATGCTTGCAAATTGATTTCTTTATCTGTGCACAAACAACTCATATATAGTTTAGTTCTCTAATAAAATATGAAAACACAAGCATATATCAAAGGGATATATCAAAGAATAACCATCAGAACACGGGTGTATAATGAAAAAATAGATTTTATCGTATTTAAAGATAATAATACTCAGGGGTACTAGATCATTGAACACAGAATGTAACAGGAAGTTATATACATGAATAGTTGTTTATTGTACTTCTCAGTGACAATTGTGTACACTTTTTTCAAAATAGAAATAAGGCAGACCCACAAATAATACAGATGAATATTGCCTATATTAACATTATACAGAAAATAAGTGTAGTTGTCGACGTTTCGGTCGATGGGCTGTCGTCTATTCGACCATCTTCAGGACTGTAGGAGTTTACAATGGTTGACCCCTAATTGGACACGAAAAGAATTTTGATTACCGTGTTTTCTCTACAATATTCGTTATTGTTAATAACGTATATCACCCGTGTGCAAAGATGAGATGGAAAAGTGATTTTGTTAAAGAAGATAAAGTTGTAGGCCAAACAAAAAGCAATAGTCAGTCAGTATTAGCCTATCACGTCTTCCAGGGTTAAAATGGTAAAGGAATCGAAAATCCTGAGTAGTGTAGAAATAAAATAAAATATTGGCACTTACTCAAAAATCAATATGAATAGCAAATATCTTTTGTCTGTAAAATCCAGGTATTTGATAAATCAGAAATATCCAGTTTAAAAGATCAGAACCAGATTTAGAACAATAAAGGTTATATTGTCCATAAAGATATGAAAGATCTGTTATTTTAGATGCAAATATGCATGACAGGACCAAATAAGCACCACTATTAATATGGCGTTATATAGATGGTCTACATAGGCAAACAGTCAACAAACATGACTATTTCTATAAAATCGGTGACTGCTAGGATCAAAAATAGTTCTTTCGCATTTCTGGATTTTATCTAAAATGATCAATTGGCTACATGGTTACAGTCTGTTTTTAATCTTTCATCTATCCTACGAGAGGGAATAGTATCACAATGTTGCCTTGGTCACATATGGTTAAACATTGTAACAAAGGGTAGCAAGATATGCTTACCTAAGGCCCAGAAAGTTTGTATTTTGTTGGGCATGGTTATTTGTAGCTCCTATAAACTAGAAAAATGTTTATGAACGCTATGGTCTAGAAAGGTGTAACATATGGGACAACTCGACAACATGGTCTCCTGGATAATATGTATCAAATGGCCAGTATTGCGCAGTAAATATAAGTCTAAAAACCAACTCGTTAAAATGTTAACCCTTAGACTAGTACACACTGTGTACAATTAAGATGCCGCAAAGTTTTAAACTATAGCGTCATGACTGAGTACCTGAATAATATTGTGGCAGTTTGCAGTAGAGTCTGCCCTCGCCCACGTAGTCGGCGTCGATTTGTATTCTTATTGACAAACAATGTTCATAGCAAGTAATGCGCAGTGGATATAAATCTATAAACAGGGAGCAAATAGTCTATATTTACTTAAAGGTTGGAATATACTTTAACATAGCCATATCTTTCAAAATCTAGTCTATATAACCTCCTGGCTCAATACCTGAATTGCGTCGTAGCAGTACACATCAAAGTCTACGCTCGCTCGTAGAAGTCGGCGTCTGTTTGTGAGGCCGATAGCGTGATTATCATACAGGAATTGTTTGGAACGCGAAAGAGGACTAGGTTGTGGCTGGCGGTGTACGTGTCTCTAATCCGGTGGCCATTTCAGCATGGTCGAATATTTCGGTTATAAGTCTAAGATTTAAATAAATTGCCGTCATTGTTAGGTGAAGTTTAAAAGTACCAGATTATCCAAAAATGGCAGCCAAAGACCAACCTAAGAATAAGGTACTCTGGCCTTCAATCAAAAATAGAGGTTTTTCAAAAGACGTGGTCGTGAATTAGTGAATAAAATTGTGGAGGTTAGTTAATCCAACACCACAAATAATTAGAAACAAAAGGTGTAAATATTGTCTATTATCATTCACATAATACTCTATAAAAACCATTTGTAGGCTGATTCTTACAGACTTATAATCAAATTTCACATTGTAAATTTCGAATACATTGTAAGAAAAAATTATAGCTTGTCTTTGATACAACATATATGAAAAACAACTAGTGAAATCGTTTGTCAATTTCATTGTAACATTTTTTGTCGATTCCATTGATGATAGTGGCGTAAATGATGACAAATAGGGCAGTCGTTAAATTTGTACATAGTTCATCACAGAACGATATTTTAGATTTTAAAACATCTATATTAACAGATTGTAAACATACATTTTCAACACAGGAAGAGATTAATCAAATACAAATTGTTGTTTTTGCCCAGATGTCCTATATTGGCAGTTATACTGCTGATTATATGGCTCTATAATTACAGATTTACATATTTGATTAACCACCTGTTGACATAAATTTATTTAGTTATTGTAAGAAACTAAGTGCCATGTCCTGTTAGTGCATGCAAGCGAGTGTGTGCCATTCTGTTGCTGAGTTTAAACCTCTATTTATACAATTAGTATGGCAGATTAATCAGCTTTCCTTTATTGTAAGTATCTGATCTACATTGCATTGTCTTTTGGTTGGTTTTACAACTTCAGTGACCCACCACCGCATATCTTTTTCTGAATGACCGAGACGTAGGTAATGTTCCACCAAGGGAGCACTCTCCACGCGGCATCGAATACGAGATTGATGTTGCAAAATCCGTTTTTTTACTGCTTGTATTGTTTTACCAATGTAGTGAAGTCCACATGGGCACTGGATGCAATATACTACATTAGTTGTATTGCAGTTAGAGAAGGCCTTTAGTGTAATAGACACACCATTAATGGTGCATGACTTGATTGATTGGGTGGTAATACAGGCCAGGCACATATTGCATTTATGGTGGCCAACAAGTGGGAGCAGTTGTCTCATATTGTCCACTGTGTTGATCTCAGTATCCTCATAGGCATGAACTAACCGATCTTGTAGGTTAGTGCCCTTTTTAAAAGAGAACATAGGTTTGTTGACAAATTCTGGGAGACCTTTGAGTAGTGTCCAATGCTTGTTTATAATTTTTTTGATGGAATTAGTGTGAGTTCCAAAAGTAGATACACATACTAAATGTGGTTCTTTGGGGCGATCTTTTATTGTCAGCAATGCCTCACGGTTGTTATACCAGGCACGTTTCATTGACCTCTTAAGAAGTCTGGCTGGATATCCGCGTGCTAGAAGTTTTTCTTTCAGTTGCCTTGCTTCCGCGAAATAATCTTCCTTAAATGTGCAGTTTCTGCGAAGACGCAGAAACTGCCCAAAGGGCAGACCATCTTTTAAGGCTTGAGGGTGGTGACTGTTGTAGTTAAGGAGAGTATTTATGGCCGTTGGTTTTGTAAACAACGTGGTATATAGATGGTTATTAATGTCTGTTTTAATTGTAATATCTAGAAAGTTCATGCTTTCGAAATCCGACTCCATGGTGAATTTCAAGTGCGGATTCTTAGTATTCAACCAACTTTGAAAAGCCTGTAATTGGACTTCAGTACCACATCAAATCAGAAAGGCGTCGTCGATATATCTCAACCACCGAATAATGTTTGTAAAATAGGGGTTGGATGTATCAACGATGCTTGCATTTTCGAAGGCTGAGACATATATATTGGTTATATCTGGGGCATAAACTGCCCCCATAGCGACGCCTTTCAACTGCTGGTAGAAGGTGTTTTCGAAGAGAAAAAAGTTTTCACACAGAGAAATGCGTGTGCACTCTATAATAAAGGCAGTTGGAACTTCATGGGGCCTTGGTCTTGTATCCAAGAGGGTCTCTAGAATCTGGAGTATATCTTGTTGAGGAATGTTAGTATACAAACTCTCAATGTCCATTGAGACAAGGATTTCACTTGATGGATCAAAATCGTGATTTTCAATTACATTGATGACAGCCATAGTGTCCCTAATGTAGGAGGGTTGATTAACTGCAAAAGGCCGTAAAAAGACATCGGCATATTGTGCCAGGGGTTTAAGAATTGAGTTACACCCTGATACGATAGGGCGACCAGGGGGTTGTAAAGGATCTTTATGCACCTTTGGCAACATATAAATTGCAGGTCGTGTAGGTGTTTTATTAATAAGGAACGCTGCCTCTTTTTCATTCAACCAACCACCGTCAAAACCTTGTTTGCTCAGGTTGAATATCTCATTGGCCAGTCTGTTCGTAGGGTTACTGCTTAGTCTTTTGTAGTGTTCAGGAACAGACAGTTGTTTTAGCATTTCTTGTCTGTATGCTTCTTTTTCCCAGAGCACTATCCCACCGCCTTTATCAGCCGGCTTTATCAAGGCATTAGGAAGGGATGGTACATTTTGTAATGCAATTACAAACATTATTCAGTGGTTGAGATATATCGATGACGTCTTTCTGATTTGGCGTGGTACTGAAGTCCAATTACAGGCTTTTCATAGTTGGTTGAATACAAAGAATCCGCACTTGAAATTCACCATGGAGTCGGAATTCGAAAGCATGAACTTTCTAGATATTACAATTAAAACAGACATTAATAACCATCTATATTCCACGTTGTTTACAAAACCAATGGCCAGAAATACTCTCCTTAACTACAACAGTCACCACCCTCAAGCCTTAAAAGATGGTCTGCCCTTTGGGCAGTTTCTGCGTCTTCGCAGAAACTGTACATTTAAGGAAGATTATTTCGCGGAAGCAAGGAAACTGAAAGAAAAATTTCTAGCATTCGGATATCCAGCCAGACTTCTTAAGAGGTCAATAAAACGTGCCTGGTATAACAACCGTGAGGCATTGCTGACAATAAAAGATCGCCCCAAAGAACCACATTTAGTATGTGTATCTACTTTTGGAACTCACACTAATTCCATCAAAAAAAATTTAAACAAGTATTGGACATTACTCAAAGGTCTCCCAGAATTTGTCAACAAACCTATGTTCTCTTTTAAAAGGGGCACTAACCTACAAGATCGGTTAGTTCATGCCTATGAGGATACTGAGATCAACACAGTGGACAATATGAGACAACTGCTGCCACTTGTTGGCCACCATAAATGCAATATGTGCCTGGCCTGTAATACCACCCAATCAATCAAGTCATGCACCATTAATGGTGTGTCTATTACACTAAAGGCCTTCTCTAACTGCAATACATCTAATGTAGTATATTGCATCCAGTGCCCATGTGGACTTCACTACATTGGTAAAACAATACAAGCAGTAAAAAAACGGATTTTGCAACATCAATCTCGCATTCGATGCCGCGCGGAGAGTGCTCCCTTGGTGGAACATTACCTACGTCTCGGTCATTCAGAAAAAGATATGCGGTGGTGGGTCACTGAAGTTGTAAAACCAACCAAAAGACAATGCAATGTAGATCAGATACTTACAATAAAGGAAAGCAGATTATTCTGCCGTACTGATTGTATAAATAGACGTTTAAACTCAGCAACAGAATGGCACACACTCGCTTGCATGCACTAACAGGACATGGCACTTAGTTTCTTACAATAACTAAATAAATTTATGTCAACAGGTGGTTAATCAAATATGTAAATCTGTAATTATAGAGCCATATAATCAGCAGTATAACTGCCGATATAGGACATCTGGGCAAAAAAACCTATTTGTATTTGATTAATCTGTTAATATAGATGTTTTAAAATCTAAAATATCGTTCTGTGATGAACTATGTACGAATTTAACAACTACCCTATTTGTCATCATTTACGCCACTATCATCAATGGAATCGACAAAAAATGTTACAATGGAATTGACAAACGATTTCACTAGTTGTTTTTCATATATGTTGTATCAAAGACAAGCTATAATTTTTTCTTACAAAGTATTCGAAATTTACAATGTGAAATTTGATTATAAGTCTGTAAGAATCAGCCTACAAATGGTTGTTATAGAGTATTATGTGAATGATAATAGACAATATTTACACCTTTTGTTTTTAATTATTTGTGGTGTTGGATTAACTAACCTCCACAATTTTATTCACTAATTCACGACCACGTCTTTTGAAAAACCTCTATTTTTGATTGAAGGCCAGAGCACCTTATTCTTAGGTTGGTCTTTGGCTGCCATTTTTGGATAATCTGGTACTTTTAAACTTCACCTAACAATGACGGCATGTAATGGCTCCTCAGATTTTATTTAAATCTTAGACTTATAACCGAAATAATCGACCACGCTAAGATGGCCACCGGATTAGAGACATGTACACCGCCAGCCACAACCTAGTCCTCTTTCGCGTTCCAAACAATTGCTGTATGATAATCGCGCTATCGGCCTCACAAACAGACGCCGACTTCTACGAGCGAGCGTAGACTTTGATCTGTACTGCTACGACTCTGTGGCTGCCATTTTTGGATAATCTGGTACTTTTAAACTTCACCTAACAATGACATCATGTAATGGCCCCTCGGATTTTATTTAAATCTTAGACTTATAACCGAAATAATCGACCACGCTAAGATGGCCACCGGATTAGAGACACGTACACCGCCAGCCACAACCTAGTCCTCTTTCGCGTTCCAAACAATTGCTGTATGATAATCGCGCTATCGGCCTCACAAACAGACGCCGACTTCTACGAGTGAGCGTAGACTTTGATGTGAACTGCTACGACGCAATTCAGGTTTTGAGCCAGGAGGTTATATAGTCTAGATTTTGAAATATATGGCTATATTAAAGTATATTCCAACCTTTAAGTAAATATAGACTATTTGCTCCCTGTTTATAGATTTATATCCACTGCGCATAACTTGCTATGAACATTGTTTGTCAATAAGAATACAAACAGACGCCGACTACGTGGGCGAGGGCAGACTCTACTGCAAACTCCCACGATATTATTCAGGTACTCAGTCATGACGCTATACTTTAAAACTTTGCGGCATCTTAATTGTACACAGTGTGTACTAGTCTAAGGGTTAACATTTTAACGAGTTGGTTTTTAGACTTATATTTACTGCGCAATACTGGCCATTTGATACATATTATCCAGGAGACCATGTTGTCGAGTTGTCCCATATGTTACACCTTTCTAGACAATAGCGTTCATAAACATTTTTCTAGTTTATAGGAGCTACAAATAACCATGCCCGACAAAATACAAACTTTCTGGGCCTTAGGTAAGCATATCTTGCTACCCTTTGTTACAATGTTTAACCATATGTGACCAAGGCAACATTGTGATACAATTCCCTCTCGTAGGATAGATGAAAGATTAAAAACAGACTGTAACCATGTAGCCAATTGATCATTTTAGATAAAATCCAGAAAGACGAAAGAACTATTTTTGATCCTAGCAGTCACCGATTTTATAGAAATAATCATGTTTGTTGACTGTTTGCCTATATAGACCATCTATATAACGCCATATTAATAGTGGTGCTTATTTGGTCCTGTCATGCATATTTGCATCTAAAATAATAGATCTTTCATATCTTTATGGACAATATAACCTTTATTGTTCTAGATCTGGATCCGATCTTTTAAACGGGATATTTCTGATTTATCCAATACCTGGATTTTACAGACAAAAGATATTTGCTATTCATATTGATTTTTGAGTAGGTGCCAATATTTTATTTTATTTCTACACTACTCTGGATTTTCGATTCCTTTACCATTTTAACCCTGGTAGACGTGATAGGCTAATACTGACTGACTATTGCTTTTTGTTTGGCCTACTACTTTATCTTCTTTAACAAAATCACTTTTCCATCTCATCTTTGCACACGGGTGATATACGTTATTAACAATAACGAATATTGTAGAGAAAACACGGTAATCAAAATTCTTTCCGTATCCAATTTGGGGTCAACCATTGCGAACTCCTTCAGTCCTGAAGATGGTCGAATAGACGACAGCCCATCGGCCGAAACGTCGACAACTACACTTATTTTCTGTATAATGTTAATATAGGCAATATTCATCTGTATTATTTGTGGGTCTGCCTTATTTCTATTTTGAAAAAAGTGTACACAATTGTCACTGAGAAGTACAAAAAACAACTATTCATGTATATAACTTCCTGTTACATTGTGTGTTCAATGATCTAGTACCCCTAAGTATTATTAACTTTAAATACGATAAAATCTATTTTTTCATTATACACCCGTGTTCTGATATGTTATTCTTTGATATATCCCTTTGATATATGCTTGTGTTTTCATATTTTATTAGAGAACTAAACTATATATGAGTTGTTTGTGCACAGATAAAGAAATCAATTTGCAAGCATAGTACAAGAGCTTGCTTTGAATGATAAGTAAAAATCATTTCAAACTAACTGAATAAACAAATCCCTTGTAGGCACATTTACCTGTTCATGTTCATAACTAGGCAGTCAGACTGCCTACTCAGTGGCGGTGTTCCTGCCACTGACTCCACAGCAGCCCCCAGACCGCCAAACTCATAATCAGCCCTTAAGTGTTGAAATAAAAAATATGAAAAATGAGTAAGAAAAACAGCGATTTGAGACAACATTTTCATCTATAACTTCTTGTCACGATGGCTGATTTACTAAAGCAATATACAGGTACGTTCGGTAGACTTTACTGGTTGCAAAAACATATATAGTTTGTAGGTTCTCCAAGATCCTGCGGTATTCAGAATTAACTACTAAGCTGCACCTTACAATGGTTTTTAGGTCTCGCCTAAGCAGTGCTTGCGCTGTCTCTTCGAGACATGCTGTATTCAGGTATGACTTGGAGCTCTGCCCATTTTCCACTCATCATTTCAATTGGCTCCTGTTACTTTCCTTTGTAAATGGTTGCTTTTGTTTCATCAATAGGCTTAATAGTCCATACTTAGTACCTCCTTTTCTCCTTTTGTAACCCCTCATGAGGACAGGCCCTTTTACATATGTTGTTACTTGTATGTTTTATTTACAGGCTGTGACCACTATTTTGACAAAATGACTTTCTCCTATTCCACTCACGACATGCTTTCCTGCAACCACTTTTTATTTTTTTAAGCAGCGCAGCAGGCTTTATTGTATGATTTTTTCTTCAAGAATGGCAGCCGCGCCTTTACCGATGTTCATGCTATAGTATATATTTTTTAACCACTATGGCTTTAAGACATGCTTTATTTCCTTTTTTCAAGTGTGAGGCATGCTTCAGGTTTGAGAATGGCAGCTGCACATTTATTTTGTTATGCTCGGCTCGCCCAAATACATCTGCACACTCAACAATGGGGCCTGTGTGCCTCTCAGACCCTCATCCCCGTCCCGCCCACCCACCACCACGGAAACTGCGCATTAGGTTTCAGCACAGCACCCACTTTTATATTAACAACATGGGTGCAGTGCTTTGTTGCAGCACGGCGCCCGATTTTATGATTTTTTTTAATTAGCATGTTTTACTGTCTCAGTAAAACAGCTCGTCACGCCTGCTTCACCTTTAAAAATAGTGGCCACGCCTTTTTCTTTAGTTTTGTTATGTGCGGGCCGCCAAACTTTTTCAAACATACTGGCATGCCACGTTGGAACTGGAACAATGGCAGCCGCACACAATTCTTATTGCGTGGCTTCTCAAGTCATTTTTTAATTAAAATTATATTTTGTTATAACTCGTTCATGTTAGGACTTGGCCTTGCAGGAGTCAGACTCTCTGCTGTGTCGGGGGGCGCTGGTGCCAGCCCCAGAGGAGTAAGAGAAATGCGAGGCTGACTCCTGGGAGGAGAAAGGCTTTAGCTCCTTGTCGCCCATCAAATCCCCCCCACGACTACTTCATGACCGCTGTCTCTTCACCCGTCAAGTCTCCTGGCAGTAACTTCATGGGTGGCTCCCAGAACTGCTTCCTGAGTGGTTCATCTCCTTCCCCGCTGTGGGCTGAGGGCCTGCCACCTCCCCGATTCAGTCTCCCTGGAACAGTTACCGATTGCCCATGGACTCCCCCCCCACAAGACTTTCTATACCTCTCACACGCCCAAGGTAACTGCCACCCCCAATTCTGCTGCCCATGTGGGTTCCATTTTATTCATAATGTGAGGGTTGGTAGAAACATGCAGTACTCTTCTGGGGTAACTGACAGGCTTCCTTGCCATGTTCACTTACACCAGGCAAACGCTTGCGGAATTTCATGCACCTATGAAGGCTTAACGCCTTTCTTATTTAATAATTTGCCGTTGCCCCCTTATAGGCTTGACCAGCCAGCAACTTGTTCCAGGGTGCCACCGGTACATCCACCAATCACTCGCCCCAAACACATAAGCAGGCTCTTGGCAGCACCCCGTTTCATGCTCCATGCTTAGGCGCTTTAGCCATCACCATAAGACTCCAGTTGCACATTTCCCAGATACCGCTTGTGGCCCACTTACGTGGGCTGCTACAGAAGTGACAATACATTACACACGTAGGCATGTAACACTGCAGCACATGTGAGATACCATTATACCATTACACATACGCTTTCACTTGCACAATTTTTATTTATTTTTTTAGTTTTTCTATACATTAGGCTTAGCCCCCTTACTTACCATTAGTTGGCTTCATTTTCGCTCTCATTGTTGGTAAGCTGCTGTAGACTTCCATCCATTTATTGTTTGCCCCTCACATGTCCTTACATGTATCCTTTCACTTGTCACTTTTTAGGTGCTACTTTTTTTTTCTTTGTTTCAAAATTCTACCATAGTGCGCCTTTTTGAGCTGCCTCCCTTGTGTCCTTCTCCCTGCTCTGTGTTCCTCCGCTGTCCATGTTGGCTTTGCACAACATGGCTAAACTAAAGTTGAGAATGCCATTATTTCGTATAGGTGAGACCTATTGCTTTGCCCATGTTTGTGGTTTTTAGGAATGCATTATTTACTGTTACCAGTTCTTAATACATAGTCCTGGCTGGAGCCAAAGCCAACTCTAATACTCTCACCTAGTGCTCTTAGAAATGTAGTGTATCTTTCCGTTTTCCATGACCTGCCTCCATTGAATGCATGAAGTACTGTTTTACATTTAGAAAGTAGACTTGTTCAACGGTTTCACGCATTCTTTACCAAAGCAATCCATTTTTCTAATTGTTGGCAAAGCCTATGGGAACGGTGATAAATATTTGTGAATGCCTGTGTTTACATGCATTGACCCCCCTTTAGCCTTTACATGCATTGACCCCTTTAGGATTTTGCCAATGCTTGTTTGAATAGTATTGGCATTGTTTGTGCTTTGGGTGTATGGTGTATGTGCACGGCGCTGACCTAGCCGAAAGGCAGCGGACACTGTAAGACTTGAGGAAAGTCAGTCATTTGAGAGGTAAGTGGGTTCCGAGAGTGGAGGAGACTTTTACTTTGTCTATGAAGGGTTCTTTAAAGAGGCGTGTTTTCAGCTCCTGTGCACGTCTTTGGTGTTGCTCGCATTGTGCTTTGAACCTTCTCTTTGGCTCTAGAGATAGATCTGAAACGTTTTTTACCTTTTTGCCATAGTCTCGATATTCAGACACTTCCACTGAGTCATGACAATGACTCGTCACAGCCATGACTGATTTATTTATGTTTTCATTCTCTGTAAATGCAGAGCTGGTTGAATTACCATAAAATGTACGCAGGGACATCTTAAGGATTTTGGGGGCCCTGGGCCAAACTTATTTTGGGGGCCCTGGGCCAAACTTATTTTGGGGGCCCCTGTTCGGACAAGATTTTGATCTATGATCCAGTTTCAGCCTTTCATGCCCTCTTTGGCCAGGTCACAGACAGTGCACTAGTTCAAAATCTAAATGTATTTCTATCTAATATTTAACGATAGTGACGTGTGTTTTCAATATTGTAACACAGCAGCAGTTCTCTAATATTACTGCAAATAATCTCTGTGACACCCTTCCATTTCTCATTTGTGGGGTTCTGTTTTGGTCTAAAAGAAACTTTTTTATGGATGTTGTATAAAACATAAACACAACATTCCTCTGCAAAATGTCTGGAATATACTCTCACACATTACCCACATTAAAAACAAATTAAAAACGGTATTTAAAACAATCTCTTTACGAATTATTTAAGGTTATCAGGGCAAGACTCTTTGCAGAGCTGAGCTGGCTCTATCAGGGGCCCCCAGAAAGGCTGTGGGCCCACTTTGCCCATGCCTTAAAACGTCTCTGCATGTACGTGCATATAAATAGCGTCCCTACATGCGTAATGTAGCTTTGTGCTTCTCACAGACATTAGACATGCACAGTTTACTACGTTTACAGCGACTAAGTCACTTTAAAACACTGGCATCACTTTATAAATTTGGCTGCAGGTCGTCAGTTTTGGGCTTCACTTTAAAATGAAAGAAGGTTGTGGATTCTGGGAGTTGGTCCTGCGTCGCTTCTATTAAAGCCCACAGTACCACAATGATGTGATCTTTCACACTTTAATACACAAGTATTTGAAACCAAACAAGTAATTAGTTGTAATAAATTTGTTTTCAAACCAACGTATTTGAATACAATTTCGTTGGACTAACAAACATGAAAACAAGCATTTGCAATACAATAGGTCTCGCATTACTAAATGTTTGAGCTCTTGACGCTGCAAATGATAATTTTTGTTTTTATTGTGTATTTGTTTTTAAATATCCCAGTAGTAGCATAAGTAATGGTGCAGTACCTTATGTGGCTAATAAAGGTCCCTTCTCAACTCCTCAGGGAGACCTAGTAACAGCCTGTGGTACTGCATTCTTTTCTTGCTTCTCGGATTTTATTTTATTACTTATGCTACTGCTGGGATATTTTTTAACAAAAATGTTAAAAGCAGTAGCATAAGTAATGAAAGAAAATCTACAAAACAAGGAATGCAAATATAAAAAAAAAATTGCAGCTGACCATACGTTTCCATTTGTTTTTATTGGAAGTGAGATACTAAATAAACAACAATGGTGCAGTTTTAAAATGCAAGCTAACAAAAATCTCACTTCCCAAACAAACGAATGGAAACGTATGCTCAGTTTCAAGATTTCTCTTTATAATTGCATTAAGGGTTCTGTACCTTATGTGAGTAAATGAGGTCCCTTTAGAGCTCCACAGGCGCAACTAGTAACAGCCTGTGGTACTGCACCTTTTCCTTAATGTGTGGATTTTCTTTTATTACTTACGTTATTGCTGGGATATTTAAAAAAAAAAAAAAAACATTATCATTTGCAATCCCAATAGCTCAAACCTTCACTAATCTGAGACCTATTGCTTTGCAAATGCTTGTTCATTGTGTACCGAGCTTAGAGCAATTCAGTTTGTAAAATATAAAGAGTGAAAAATGGGTATAAAGGGAAACCTATGCATTTCTGAAATGTAGACCAAATACTGAGTGTAATGGACAATAGTTATTCGTACATCTCTTGATTTGTGTGTACTCATACTTGCATGTGATTGAGAGGACATTTTACAAAATGTCTTCTTTCTTATACACTGGTTTACATTAAGGGTGGGCAGAATTTTTATTCCACCGGTGGAATTGAAGGGATTTGGTAATTCCGCATTATTCTTGTAATGCGGAATTACTGATTAAATTCTGCCACTCCACCAGTGGAATCAATCTGTAGTGGTTTTAATTTTAACAGGGCTGGAAGAAGGAGCAGTCTCTCTAGGTTTAAAAACTACTGTAGAAAAAGTTTAACTTGCAGGGGTTTTTAAACATAGAGGGAGAGCTCCCTCTTCCAGCCCTGTTTAAAGACCACTGCACAGCACTGCATACCCCACTGCACTCTTCCATACCTATGTAAGAGCACTGAGGGTATGCACTGCAGTGCAGTGCAGTGCATTCACCTCGGTACCTTTACCTGCCAATGTAAATGCAATGAGGGGTCTGCACTGCAGTGCACTGCACTGCATACCCCTCGGTGCCCCTACATACTTATTTGTGTAAGGGCACTGAGGGGTATGCACTGCAGTTCACTACATACCCTTTGTTGCCCTTACTTAAGTATGTATGGGCACAGAGGGGTATGCACTGGAGAGGATACCCCTCGGTGCCCTTACACAAATAAGTATTATCAGGGCACCGAGGGGTATGCACTCTTCACTGCACTACAGTGCATACCCCTCTGTGCCCTTACATAGGAAGATAAGAGTACCGAGGGGTGTGCAATTAAATGGATACCCTACTCTGCCCTTACATACTTAATTAAGGGCACTGAGGGGTATGCACTGCACATTGTGGTGCCCACCCTGCCCCTCTGCAAGATTCCACAAAATTTTAATGTAATTCCACAGAATCCCACGGAATGAAACTCTGCCATTTCTGCCAATGCCTAGTTTACATTTGGGAGGCACAAATGCAAAGAAATGTAATTGGTAATAACAAATGTTCCTACATGCCTCTTGATAAAAATGGTACCCCACTTGAGTGGCTGAGCCTAACACCTGTGACACAATACAACCCAAAACGTGACTTGGTGGCATCATATTTTTCCCTGCAGAATCCATGCTTGTGTACAACGTGGGTAGCTGTGGGCCATAGCACAGCAGCCACCGAGAAAAACCTCCCATACGCAGACATTGCTGAAAGTTAGACACCTCAGGGGTGTCCAGAAGGTATGACTTCTGTTGTTCTAACAAGGTGGTTTTACAAAGAAACCCTTGAAAACCTTAAACTATGCCAAAAAGCACACACTTTCCACACATTTATGTGAGGGAAAGTTCTGTAATCTGCAAGGATCCACAAATGTCCTTCTACCAGCATTCTCCCGCTTCTCCTGATGAAAATGGTATGTCATTTGTGTGAATGGGCATTGTACCTGCGACAAGAAAAGGCCTAAAATACAGCATGGACGCATCACATAAATTTCCACAAAAAAACCCCAGCTCTTTTCTGAAATCTTAGTGGCTGCGGAATTGGGGCCATAGCTCAGTCGTCAACCAGGTAAACCTACCACACCTGCACATTTCTGAAAACTAGACACCCAGGAGAGTCCAGGGTGGTGTGACTCCATGGCTCTCAGCAGGTTATTTTACCCAGAATCCCTTGCAAACCTCAAACCTTGGCTAAAAACACACTTTTCTCTCACAATTCTGTAATGGAAAGTTCAGGAAACTATACTGAGCCACAAATTTCATACCATCCAGCAGTCACCCAACTCTCCCAATAAAAATAGTGCCTCACTAATGTGCGTGGATCTAGCCCCCATTACAGGAAGGGGCCCAAACGCAACATGCACACATCAGTTTTTTCCACTGAAAAACAACCCTTTTTTGCAACTTTGCTAGCTGTGGATTTTGGGCCCTAGCTCAGCCAGCACTTAGGGAAACCCTCCAAACCTGGTCATATCTTAAATCTAGACACCTGGGAGAGTCCAGGGTGGCATGACTTCCTTGGCTCGCACCAGGTTATTTTACCAAGAAGTCCTTGCAAAATTCTTCTTTTTTTTGCAAAATGGAAAGCCAGCTCTTTCTTGCAATTTGGCTAACTGTGAATTTTGGGTCCTGAAAACTAGATAGCTGGGATAGTCCAAGGTGGATTCTCTTCTGTTGTTCTTACCAGGTTATTTTACCCAGAAGCCCTTGCAAATCTCAAACTTTGGCTAAAAACACACATTTTCATCACATTTCTGTGATGGAAAGTTCTGAAATCTGCGGGAGCTACACATTTTCCTACCACCCGATTTTCCTCTAGTCTTCGGATAATTATGATATCTCACTTCTCTGTTTGGGCCTAGCCCCCACAACAGGAATGGGCCCAAAACGCAACAAGAACACATTAACTTTTTCCACTGAAAAACAGCACTTTTATGTAATTTAGTTAGCTGTGGATTTTGGGCCTACCTCAGCCAGCACCTTTTGGCACCTACCAAACCTGCACATTTCTGAACACTAGACATCCGGCAGAGTCCAGGGTGGTGTGACTAGTGCGGAGCCAAAAACATTTTTTACCTGCAATGCTCTGAGAAGCTTCAACTTTGCCTAAAATCATACATTTTCCTTACATTTCTGTGATGAAAACATCTAAAATCAGCAGGAATCCACAAAATTCCTACCTCCTAGCGTTATTCCACTTGTCCTGATAAAAATGCTGTGATTCACTTGTGTGGCTTGGTCTAGTGTCCATTATAGGTGTCTAGTTTTGAAAAATGTATGTGGTTGATAGGTTTCCATAGATGGCAGCAAAGCACAGCCCCAAATACTACAGCTACCCCTGTGGCTGATCTCTCCATGTAGCGCTTTAGGGCCTTGTGCCTCTGTCTCTTGGCCCACCCACACAAGTGGGGTACTGTTGTTATCAGAAGATGTGTGGGAACTCTGACTCGTAGGAAATTTGTGGATCCCATCAGATTCCAGAACTTTCCTGCAAATAAATAAGGGGAAAATACGTGTTTTTAGCCAAAGCTTGAGGTTTGTAAGAGCTTCTGTGCATACAAACCTCATGAGATCCACTAAAGTCACACCACCCTGGACTCCCCTAGTTGCCTTGTTTTTACAAATGTGCAGGTTTGGTAGGTTTCCCTGGGTGGTGGCACAGGCAAGCCCGAAAATCCTCAGTCACCAACATTACGGAAACTGTGGTTTTCAGTGGAAAAACATTGAAGTGCCAATATTGTTTTCCTGTTGCAGGCACTTGTCCTACCCAAAACAATTGGGTTTCATTTTGCTTTGGAGATATATGGCACCAGTGGGTGGTTGTCAATTTGTGGATTGCAACAGATTCCAGAAATTTCCATCACAAAATGTAAATAAATGAGTGACCTTAGCCATTTACAAAAACGTTCAAGTGTTACAGGGTCTTGTGGGAAAGTGAGTGGGATCATTGTAAGTTGCCACACCCTGGACACCTCCAGGTGTTCAGTTATAAAACAAATAAGCCACTGTTACTGTACCTTCCACAGATTGATTTTGGGACCTTCAGAAGTGCTAGCTTCAATGAGCAATAACTGATCACAGTGTCAGAATAGGGAAATCAAGACTCTTGATTGCAAGCCATAAGGTCGCAACAGGGTATCTACCAAGTTTATGGGACATTCCCACACCATTCATGCCCCACATGCAAGACCTTGATACCACCATCCCCAGGACCAATCCAACCCATCAGTACACTCACATCAACATACCACTGCTAGTCAAGGTCTCATCACATTCAAACACCACAGGAAAGAATCACCAATCAAACCACACCTCACCCAGTCATCAACCAACTTTCCTACAAACACACCACAAGCAAACCTCTACACACATATGGCCAGACTTGTTGACAGTTGGTGCCTCAACAACCATCACAAATGAAATAAAACGTTGACAAACTTTTTAATACCTGTCAAGTGTCTCCTTCCGTTGACTTTCTGAGAGTTACCAAACACATGCCAAGTCAACCTTTACTAACAACTGCCATGAGATCCACATGAGACTCAAGAAGTTGTGTCTTTCATTCTTCTTTAGTGGACTCACTGTGCTAAATCGAACATCTTCCAGTTTGTGGATGTGATCTGGGGGGGGTCTGAGGATGCCTGGAGGCCTTCATTCCTCGAAATGAGTAAGATATTTACCTTTGAAATGAAGCTGAACATCATGGGGAAGACTGCCCTAAGTTCCCTAAAGAGCACATCCAAAACTACTAAGGATATTATTTTTTGACACTCAGGGTTCTCAGTGACAAGTTGATAACATGTCATATGTCCCATCCACTGTTATGTGCTGTGTTGTAATTGTAATGCACTTATCATGCAGCAAGATGTATGTCTACCACCTTCTGAAGGAGGATGGACAAGGCAAGCTGGCTACACAAATGTCCCCTATGTGTAGTGCTGAGTGCAGAGTTCTGTGTAATGCTATGTGTATTTGTAAAACACACTATCACCGTGGAGGGTATCTTGCCACAGATGTAGGAGCAGTCTGGGCTGATTCATGGACTCACCTAGTTGAAAAGCCAAGTCCCCAGCTTCTTGCAGTATTCTAGAATTTTAGAGGTGGTGCATATGTGAGTGGGCAGGTCATTCCAGGCTTTCGTTGCAAGGTAGGAAGGAGGCGCTACTGCCTGTTCTAGTGCTGCTGATGTATGGGATGTGTGCGAGAAAGAGACCAGCTGAGTGGAGGTGTCCGGAAGGTTTCTGAAATCTGAGGCTGTTGTTGAGGCAGGCTGGCCCAGTGTTGTTTAAGGCTTTGAATTAGTACATGAGGAGTTTGATGAGAGCTCGCTTGCGGATGGGGAGCCAGTGAAGCTCTCTGATGTGCAGTATGTGTGCATAGTGGAAGGTTGAGCCTGGCTGCTGAACTCTGTATTATTTGGAGTCATCAGATTAGTTGAGTGAGGGAGTAATTTACTATCAAAGTGAGTGAGGCACCAATGGGATTGAGTCCTTTGGTGAAGATAAAGTGACAGCATGTGTATCTCTACTACTTTGACTATCTGCCTTCTACCCATGTGATACCCCCATGAAAACACACCAAGCCTAAGCTGTTCCTACCTGTTCAAGTCTCTGTCTCCTTCAAAGTCCTGACTAAATCTGTAAACTTGCTAAGTGAATCTGTCCTAACACCTTCCTTGGCATCTACCTTAAGCTTGTGTCTTGCACCATTAGCGCACACTCTGTGCTAAATCCAAATCCATCCAGGTTAAGGATGCAAGTTGGGGGTGTCCAAGGATGTCTCAAACATAGATACTATGAACTGAGCGACTATATCTACCTTTGAACTAAGGTAAACATGCTAGGGAAGACTATCCTAATTTCCCTAAAGATCATGTCAAAAACTACTAAAGGCTTAGAGTACTCTGTGCCAACATGGGCTGTATTCTGTCCACTGTTATGTGCAGTGTGGTGACTGTAATGCACTTGTCATATGGCACACAGAAAATCTACCTCATTCTGAGGGCGGATAAAGGTGTCAAGGAGACGATAAGCAAGTCCAAGATTTTCTCAACTAGAAGAAACAATTAGGAAGGTTACTTGCCTTTGTAGTGAAGTAGTGGCCCTTAAAAGGTATGTATCCATGCACAGATATTGAAAGGTATATACTAGTACAGCTCCACCTCAGTCAAGTTCCTAGTACTTCACAGCAACAATGACATGGTTGAGTTATTCTCACTGTTGTAGGAATGAGGTTGGCAAAGTGCCAATCCAGCAACCTTGCCACATCCTCTACAGCAGGTGAAGTAGAGGCTACTTCTTCTTCAGCAGTAAGACTATCGATGATGTTCAAATGAAAGTCAAGAAAATACTTCGATCCTCCTGGTGTGGTCTGATGATAAATAACATACACATTGCATGGTGCTAACTGGATCAGCAGGGTAAACAACTTCTTATACCATGTACAAGTTTTATGACTTGTATTGTAGTGCTGAAGTACCTGGTATTTCTTATTCGCTCTGCCCATGTACTTGTTGTAATCAAGTATACAGGTGGTCTTGAAACTTTGCCCATCTAGTCCTAAACCATGACCGGGGAAGTGTTCTCACCTTAGATTGTAGTGGGCAAATAAACATCCTGCCTATTGGAGAATTTAACTGCTAGCAGTTCGTTGGAATGCAACGCAGTGCTCTGAGATGTTTAGAACTGCTTACAAACATGTTCCTGCAGGAATCCTTTGTGGCTACATCAAACTGTACCGTATGCCACAGTGTCAACTTTG
The DNA here is from genome assembly GCA_963921515.1 of Calotriton arnoldi. Taxonomy (NCBI): domain Eukaryota; kingdom Metazoa; phylum Chordata; class Amphibia; order Caudata; family Salamandridae; genus Calotriton; species Calotriton arnoldi. Next base: position 613,191 of record CAWUFW010005306.1, on the reverse strand, counting down.
TACAGTATGCTGAACAGCACTACTTCTGTATAGAAGTTGTCCACATTAAAGGTTATAACCTTTATGAAGGAGTTGTTGGACAGGCTCCCATAGAATCTTTGCTGTGACTCCGAGTCACAGGAAAGTGACTCGGAGTCACGGCAAATATAGTGGAGTAAGTGTGCAAGGACGACCTACAGGAATTAGAGTGGAGTTGATACCTGTATACACTCTCAGGCTGTATACATAACCAGTAGAGCTCTCACACAGCATTTACATTTTGATGCCAAAACAAGCTCTTTTGCTCTGTATGTACTGCCTGAACAGCAGTCACCCTTTGTACAGTAGCAAGGACTCATCAATGGCTATATTCTTTCAACAAGTATAAATCTCTGGAAAACTGGCAGACAAATGTTCCATGACTGGCTGAATTTTGAACAACCTGACATGGTCTGGATGGTCCTGAGGCAATGCAGCAGAATTATTATTGAAATGCAGCTTACTCTGCAACAGCAAAAACCGATCTTTGCTCATGACCGGTATGAAGCTGGGTATTACCCAAACTATGTGAGTAGACCATTAGCACTGTATGCTTGATTTATTCACTCTTCCCATATTGAGCGTAAGGCCCAGAAATATGTTTACCCCTCCCCCAAGTGAAGTGGGAGTCCTCCGATATGTCATAGAATGAGGCCTAGGTGTGCCTCCATGCTTCCTCAGAAATTGTTCAACACACAAGTTTATTTGGTGCACAATTTCCACAAGGAAGTCGACATCCATAAAGAGGTGGATGTTGCCAATAAGCAAACAATTTGCTGTATTGACTTTCATGCAGCGTCTGCAGTGGAGAGGGACTTTGGGACTGCACTATTAATGGGGGGGCTACCTAGGTCTGTGCTTGCCGCCAAACGTGCTGCACTCTGGGCTGGTCTACCCTGCTACTGTCTCTCCACTGCACAGATTGTGCTTGCGAAGGGACATCACAAGTGCCGTGACCATGTTCCTTAGAAACGTTGGAAGACGAGTCATCAGATGGAAAACCGCTGGCTGAAAAATCGCTTCCAGATTCTGCTCCATTTTCTTCTCCCTCGGATGCTGTCTCAGTATCTGATCCTGCCTCAGCACTGTCCTCCATAACTCGAGTTAGACCCTAGACAGAAGTCATCCACCAAGAAGCCACCGTTGCTGACTGTCTAAAACCTCTCTAAAACCTTCCTTCTGAAATACATTGTCCCAGTTAGAAGGCAGAAATATGCCGGAAATCAGTGTTTGGGTCTGTGAATCTGTGAGATGGGTGTGACAAAGTGTAAAAGCAAAAATGCACTTAGCTTATCAAAGCTGCTGCAGCTTCTCCAAAGACACTAAAAAAAGACAAGCACCCAGCACCAGACACAGCGGCACTCAAGGGGACTCCAAGCCCCATAGATACCCATGCCAGGAGGTGCCAACATTCTCGAGGAAGTGTGGGGAAGGGAATCGCCTTCCTCCTCAGCCCTACAAAGCGCCCAGTTACTCCCCCTGCGTGGGCTGCGCCCAGGCAAAGTCTGTGCCAAAGGCAGACCTGTCTTGCGCCCAGAGGAGGCTGTGCTGGACCAATCCTCTGACATCCAACAGGCCAAGAGGTACAAGGGACACTCTTTGTTCATTTTTAGATACTAACAGCGGGACTTGTTCTGGGAATCCTGCACAGTGTCTGTTTATTGCCTGGAAAGGCCGGGAGGGTCATTGATATCTCATTTCCTATACCAGGTACACAGTGGACTATTTAGTGAACATTTTGTTTATTCATGCTTTCTCCGGCAGAAGGGTTTGAGTTCTGAGATCTTGCCAGTTTATAGGGGAAGGAGGAGGGCATTAGCATATAAAGCGCTTGGCCGTTTCCCACTGCATGGGTGTTGCTGCTTGACTGTGCTGGGCTGGGATGGCTTCCTTTTCCTTCTCCAAGTTTTGCAATTATTCTTCTGCTTCAGTATGAGTAAACGTGAAAAAATACCTCAACAGACACGGGTGGCTCACAGCCTGGTGTAGCCCTTAAGGGCCAAGTCTCTAACGGTCTTTCCAAGTCATCAATTCTCTCATATCCAACAACAGCAGTGGCGCAATAAATGATGAATTGAGCACAATGGAGGAGAAGCTGGGTATCAGATCTGCCCCTATGGAATCTGTAACTGAATTTAGGACAGTGTAGGAGAAGCTGGGTATTATATCTGCCCCTATGGCATCTGTAGCTGCCCCTCTGCCTGACTTTGATCTCACGAGGAATGCCGCCAGATGGAAGAGTGGTGTGATTCAGTCAGAAGGGGCTACTAATACAATTGTCATTGCAGATGTTCATCGAACAGAGGCCGAAACCGTAATCAGGAACTCCCCATATGACTGTGGTCCCCCGGCATCTAAAGGGAAACCAAGCAGAAAGTCTGTTACAGCTGCGGCACAGATTGGGTCCAAAGTCAAGGGTAGATTAGCTCCTTCATCTTTCATAAAGCACAATGGCATAGAGATCACACTGTAAATATTAATTTGGATGATTTTGTTCCTAAGGTACTGTAAATGATAGAGGCTGCAGTTGCTAAATGTCTAGAGAATTTGTCATCAATCAAAAGCAGTCTAAACAATTTAATTATGTTTTGTAAAGCTAACTTGTCAAAGCCAGGATCAGTGTCTTGTTGTGTGAGCCATTAATCTGGGGTGGTGTGGCAGACAGGACTAAAGATTGTGAGGGAGCCTGTATAGGTGTCTACAGGTGCACCCAGTTTATCTAAAGATGAAATTCCTTTACTCCCCAATTTGTTACCTTCCAGTCAGGAAATTCTGATGACTCAGCCGGTGAAGCCTGGTGTTTTAGGGCACTCAAAGTCATCGGCCCATTGAGGAGGTCTCGGGAGTAATTCAGCTATTAAAGTATCCAAGGGAGAGTCAGGTGTCGTAAGTAGTAAAGATGGTCTTGCACCCTCCCGAGTTGTTCTCAGCCTTCCTCATGCCTAGGCCCCTTATGTTGTGATACTTACTGGGGTTCCTGCAATAAGGCAAGGGGCTAGGGAAGATAATCCTGGCATATAAATTGAAGTTAGCTACTTGCTGTCCCAACTGGGTGACAAAGGGCTAATTTTGGCCAATAGGCTATCATAGCCAGGAGGGTGGACTGGATTGGACCAACTCCCAAGACCTTTAACGGGAATTGTGAAGTTATTAATTTTTACTATTCTAGAGCTGTATAAATGATTTTAAATCTTGCTAGGCAGCTTGCCCGTACCTCTATTATCCAGGCCTTTTCTCTTGTGTATTTTTATCGCCCGCTGGCAGTCAAAACTCAACTGTGGACTAGTGATAGCACCAAAAGCACCTGTAATGGGGCCATGAGACCATTCATGGCGTGCGATTTTGTTCTATATACCTCAAATAGATTTGAGGGTATGGGGGCAGATGCATTCAATTGACTGCATGGTTTCGATCATGAGAAGCATCCAACCGCAGAGTGTTCTGGGATTGGGGTTAGCAGAGTGTTAACTCAGATAGCAGAACAAGGGGTCCCACAGACAGAAGTAAATTGTGATTTAGAGGTAAGGTGCCTCTGTTTTCTGGTTAATGATTGTGGTGACTATCTTAATAATGGAGCAGTCTTGGTGACCAGTCTGCTAGGACTACCAGTAGGGGGACATGTAGCTGGATATCTGCTTCTGGAGATGTAGAGTTGCTAGCCATTAGGAGGGGCACACCTAATGGTGTTAATCTCACCATAGTTGGGAAAGATCAGTGCAGTATCATTGGTCTCACCGAAAGCTATACCACCAATGGAGATACCATTGTTAGTTCCCTTGGATTAGCCTCCTGGAATGTGACAGATATAAATGTTAAAAGAAATGACCCTGAATGGTTGGCGTCTCTTAGATCATTTGCCATAGTATGTCTATAGAGGAAGTGGGAAGCAGAGGGTTTCTTTTTTCTGGAAGGCTATAAATCATATTTTAATCCTGCTGTGCCTTCATCAAGGGCACACCTAAAGGGAAGTCTGTTGAACCTGGTTTCTCTTTACTTAAGTTGTAGGATTAAGTACATGGCAACAAGTTAAGCCAATGTGCAAGCAATCTCATTTACCTCCCCTGGTGGTTTTGTTTCGCTAAATTTTTATAATGCAACCACTGATTCTACCTTCTGCAACACACTTTCCACTCTCAGGCATCAAATGTTGAATATTGACACCTGTGCTAATGCAAAAGCTGGATTTATCTTAGTGGGAGACTTTAATATCCACCCCTGTTCACACTCCTTCACCTTATGCAACTAAGGGCCTCATTTATGAGGTTTGGCCAAAGGGCACCGCCGCAGGCCTTCCTGCTGCACTGCCCTACGGCAAAAGAAAAGGGCAGGGATGCACCATATCTATCAGATATGGTGCATTCCTGTCCTTTTGCCCCTGCGCCGGTGCACAATGGGCTGCTGTGCGCCAACACAGGCACGTTTGCACCATGGTGCAAAGGTGCTTGCATTGCAGGGATGATTATTTTTGTGCAGGAAGGGAAATCTTCCTGCACAAAAACAATAACAAGAGGCTTTTTCCTCGTTTTATGTGTGCTGTTGAATGCAGCACACATAGAAAAAGGAAAAATAGGAGAAATAAAGATATTTTTCCTTGTTGTGCCTCCCTTACGCCTCCCCTGGGGAGGCCTAAGTATTTGGCGCTTCCTCAGAGTTACGATTTCTCATAAATCTGGGGCAGTGTCAAAAAGTCATGGATGTTGCTGGGAACACCCCCAGCAACACCCATTGCACGTCCCTTTAACGCATGCGGTAAAGGGAACAATATTTATGAGGCAGCATTAAGCCAAAACAAGTGGCTTAGTGCTGCCTTGTAAATATGGAGCAGGCTCCTGCGCCACGGAACGTCACAAAAGGTGACGTTTTGGCAGCTCAAGGGGCCTCATAAATGAGGCCCTAAGTGTATAATGAAGAATCTTTGCACTTAAAACATAGTCAAGCGGGTGTCTTTCTGAACAATATTCTTGCAGAATTTAATCTGGAATGTGTCATGACCAAAATGTTTCAAAGTGCAGATGGTAGTTTTACCCCCACTTTTATCGGTCGAGGTTTGCACTCTAAAATAGATTTTATTTTTCTTTCTGTTTCTTTGTGGGATTTTTTAGAACAATTTGATATAAGAGTTTCTGGCTTTAGCAATCAATACTGTATTTCTGTTAGTGCCAATGATTTGTTTGGAGGAGTCCCGGTACAGGGTGCATCTAACCATCTGGATGGTGTGTGACTGACCAGGGAAAGAGACTAAGGTGTTCGAAGATTGTCCCTGCTGACTTTTTGAAATCTTTTGTGGTAGCTAGGCATAGAGAATTTGATTTACGTCTGGGGGACTCATGTGATGATAGTGCTTTTCTGAATACTTACTCAGAGATTGGGGTTGAAGTCAAACCTAGGTATTACTCCCCCCTAAACAGCCATTAAATAATAATCCCCGCTGGTTTAATAAAGATTGCTCAAAAGCACACAAATCATTAATGTCTCCACTTATAGCTCAGCCCAATGAGTGATATCTAATAGCTAGCAGATGCACTGCTTATAAGAAAGTATTAGACTTGAGGAAGAAAGTATTCAACGAGGAAGCCTGGCCTGATCTTACAGAGGCATCACTCAGGGCTGATAGGAGTAATTTCTGGGAGATTGTCAATCACCCTTTATTTAATTACATGGGGCCCAAACCATTTTCTCACGTATCCTTCCAGAGAAGTGGATTGAGCATTTTGAGGGCATCTATAATTCTCTGGACAGTGCTGTCCCTCATGAGCTCTCCTACCAATGTAATTTAACATTTAATGTCGATGAGGTTAAATTGCTATAGGATATATGACAGGGTCATAAGGCCCCTGGCCCTGATGGGATTTCTGCTGATTTGTTTAAGTTGTCACCTGAACTTTAGGCCCTGAATTTTCACCTGCATGTTTAATTTGGCAGTACGTACGGGTCTCCTGTACTCATGGTCCCAGACCTTCATCAACCCTGTATACAAAAAAGGCTCTATTGCTCAACCCAGCTGTTACAAGCCCATCTCTTTGATAGACTCAGTAGTTAATGGGATGGGCAGGGTCATTATGGAGACGGCTATGTCATGGGTGGAGGACGGTTCCATTCTCTGAAACCTATAGTTTGGATATGGGAATGGACATAGACATTGTCTATTTTCTCAGTGAGCTGCACAGGGACATGACAGCAGTTGTCCGACATAATTTGGATGGGTCCTGTACCATCTCCTTTCGTCTGAAGAGTGGGGTAAGGCAGGGATGTATACTGGTCCCTTTTTTATTTATCTTGTATGTGACTAATCTGGGAGCAAGGTTGCTAGATAAGCAGGTGGACTGTCTGCAAGTAGGCATTCACCAGATTCCCACACTGTTATGTACAAACAATACCGTTTTGCTGGTGAGAACTGCCCTGGGCCTTCAGACACTGCTGGATGGCTGTGTTATGTACATGAAGAGTCTTGACCTTTCAAACAATTACAGTAAATCTTAAGTAATGGTTTTTAGGCCCTAGGAGGACCAAGTCAAGATCCATTCATTCTCAGGGCCATAAGTTGTCCAGGGCTCATACTTATACATACTTAGGTATGGCTTTTGACAATTGATGCACCTGGGCTCCGCTGAAAAGATCTAAAAGATTAACACTGTTCTGCTCTATTGGGGCGTTTTTTTCCTTTGCCTCCAGAATTAGTAATAATCCACTGGCTGTACTGATTAAGATCTACTGGGCCAAATTGGCCTCGATAGCCACATTTGGGAGTGACGTGTAAGGATATATAAACTCAAGGACGCTTAAAGTATAGGAGAATGGGTCCTGCAGCTGTCTTTTGGCAGTACCAGCTTCTACTCCCACTTTTAAGGTTCACGAGGAGCTGGGGCTGCCTTACTTGTTGGACCTTACTGCTCTGCATCCTCTGATTAGGTGGCTCACCATTTGGGTGAGACCCGTGAATCATTTTAACAGGGAGATACTCACAGTGGCGTAGCTAGGCACTCTGCCGCCCGTGGCGGTCCCTGCCTTTTGCCGCCGCCGAGCGCCTAAGAGCGGGGGGGGGGGTGCTGGCGATAAATTTACCCGCCGCCCCCAAATCTCGCCCCCTCCGCCCCCCCCCTTGCTACGCCAGTGGATACTCATGGACTGTATGAAGCTTCAAGGGTGAAGGTCAGGGCCACTGGAATTATGCAATTATGCGGTCACTGCGATTTTTGCATAATTATAGATTTGCCGCATTTGCCACATGATCCATCATCTGCTGCATAATCTGCAGATTTTAACAAAAAAAGTTTTTGTTTCTAGCTCAAACAGTTCAGAATGACTAAAACTGCAGAGGCATGTGTTACAGCACAGTGCAAGGTCTTTTACAAAGGTTGACTGGTCACCTTTCTGTTGCTTATTGCTATATTTGGGGATTAAACTGGTATTTATGAGGTACACCCAATACCCAGACAGTGTTAACAAGTGTAAAAAGTACAAAACAATTAAGTAATTCTATTAAAAATGTGCTGCATAATGCCACATAATTTGCCTTTTCTTGCCATATAATTTACTCAACTCTGCCACATAATTTGGCCCTCTCCTGTCGCTTAATTCCAGTGGCCCTGGTGGAGGCCAATAAAATGTCTGGCATACATACGGTACACCTTTGTCAAGCTAGGCAGAGCTGCCCTGTGTGATTCTCCAAGTAATATTTTGAAGGCAGATATCCTTTGGACACGGAACAATTTCCTGTCATGGAGGAAAGCAGTGAGTGAGGGTGTAGAAATTGAGAAGCCCTCAGTGCGAGGGCATGCACAGAGCGTAACAGGGCCTGTCGTTGAACCCTATCTGCTCAATGTGCCCAGCGGTCATCATTGGTTTCTCCTCACTAGATTCCGGTTTAATCGATTTCATCTGTTGCTGGCTTGTCCTAAGTCTAGTACCTGGAAAGTGAAGCTGAGACCCTGCACATGTGATAATTTTTCTGTCCAGGATCTTGGGCAATTTGTATTTTTTTGTGGCTTTTATGATGTCCCTCGAAGGACAGATTTATTACTACTGTTGAAATCTTTGCCCTTCGTCCAGGTTAAGTCAGCTCACATATCTCCAGTTACTTTCGGATGTTTATATAACTTATGCAGTTGTTTGCTTCCTGGCCTCATCTTTGAGGCTGCAGAAGGCATTTGATACAGGACTTCGGCTGGCTTGATTTGTCATACAGCATGCACTTTACTGCCATTATGAGATTTTTTATGATTGTCCTGTGCCTTGTTGGGCCATCTGGATCTGACTGTAATGCACCTTATTGTGCTTTACTGCTGTTTTTGTCAATATTTTAAGAGGTTTTATTAAGCATGTACTGTCTAGATGGTCTATATATTTGCCTAATTTGCACAATATGTTCATCCTGATTTTAACTATGTATAGTTTAGGAATGATTTGCCAGTTGGATCTGAATGTAATGTATCCCAGTGTGATTTGCTGCTTTTTTGTCACTGTAGCGAGTGGTCCTATTAAGTATGTACTGTCCTGGTCCTGAATTGCCTGCATGATTCCTCTATTTGCTTAATTTTCACAACACGTGCATTCTGTTTTTAACCATGTACCATTCAGGAAAGTAATGCTGATCCATTTATTGGTTGCACTAACTTATATTCGGTTCTTTTAAGTGATTTTATTTTTATAAATCCGGATGCATTCGGTTTTAATTGATTGATGTATGTAATTTTGTTACTATGCACTTTTACGGTCTAATTCGACCCAATAAAGTTATATTCATAATGATGATGGCAAAAAAAAAATGACTTCAGCATGCCACATACGAAATACAACTACATACTTCAATGGGACAAGTGACGCAACACAGCGAACAAAGTTGTTGTACTGCATCACCCGGGAAGAACCTTTTAATGCTTTTTGTTCGTCATGCTTTTAACTTTGATTACACTTTATCCATTGAAATCTCCACACTAGAATCCATTACTTGATACTGACATTTCCTTAAATCAGCTCTTAGGTAATATTTTAACCAGATGTCATTGGTGGGTTATTGTCAGTAGTTTACTTCGTAAACCTTTTGAAACTACTAATCATTCTCCTCTCATTTCTACATCTCTTTATAATGACAGTGTCTCTTTTACTTTCTAAATTGGCCTGAGTTGTCTTTCAGCACTTTTCTCCGAGTTCTCACTATTTTTTAATTTTGAACGTTACTGGCGTCAACACGTTATTAAGTCCTTTCCATTCTTTCAGCGATCTGCTTGTAAAACCTCAGTCAAGGTTTTCTAAGTTTGAAATCACGGTTTTGGATCCGGGACCAGTTTCTCTTTCTTTGTATTGAGGCAAGCATGGCAGACGGTCTGCCAACATGCTCCTCCATTCAGGTGGGTAATCCACAATATACTGATACTCTTTTAGACGTGAAGACAGATGTGCTCTACCCATGGCCACTTTATCCGCACCTCCCGGTTCCAGTACCCTTAGCAGGAGTTTAGGATCTGTACATAATATGAAACATCTTTCCATCTTTCCCACAGAAAGGATCTTAAATATGTTGTGGCTCAGTGTCCTCACAACCTCCCCCATCCCCCCCCCCCGATAGACGCGGATATCAATTGAGTCCCTAGCCCATCGATCATTCTCATGAATTCTGGTCCTCCGGGACCCCATACTGCCGATCACCTTCAAACAGGCGCACCGCTGCAACCGATCGGGCGCCTGCGGAAATTCATTACTAGGAATCCTGTGTGACTATCGTATACGGAGTCTACTGCATTTTATTGTGACCAGGTTTCCTTCGGATTCTGGATGAGGATCCTTTCACCTTGGCATTCTTCTCAGGCATTAATTGCTATGTCCTGATGATGATCCCATTATTTTGCTAAGGGATCGAAATGCCGTTGACTTCCAGCACCCTGACACAATTTTTCTGTTGTTGTTATTGAGTTTGTGCTATGGTGCTAATATATATGTTTTGTGGTCCTATAACTAAATCGCTCTTTGGCCACGATGTACAAATGCCTGAGTATGTTAAACTCTAATTTTTTGTTGTAAATCCTCTTGTGTGTCGTTTTTTGTGATTTGCAGAATAAATTAATATATACATTCTTTTTGACATATGATCAAAGACTTCATTGTATCTCTATGTGAATTACAGCGATAGTTCTTTGTTGTGAGGGAACATTGTTCCTGTGTAAAATCAGACACAGGCTACAGCATTCCTTTCAATTATTGTTTCCCTCTTCTCTATACCTGTGAGAGCCCTGGAAGGAAAAACTACAATTTCATGCCCTGCCTACACTTCTGTGCCAATACTGTATCAGTCCTGTAGCCACTCTCTTCCACTGTCAAGATTTAGAATGGTTTCAACACTGGGGCATGATAATTTGTTGTTCATCCCCACACTCAAATGCATTACACTTCTCTAACAGTCTGCATAGTAGCTCAGTGACAGTGCTAAAATGTCCTACGAAATCTGAAAAATTCTTTGTCAGTCCCAGAAATGACCTAAAGTGATCTTTGATGGCATGTTCTGATGTTTCTTTTAACACTTGCTTCAGATCCCATTTGGGTTTAACGCCTTGAACAGATGCCATAAAGGCTAAATATTTCATTTCATACACACTTCAATAATATGTTTCTTTTTTAAGGTAAATTCAGATTTTCCACAGCTAGGATGGGTAGAAAATCATGATTTTATTAAAGACACGGAGGCTGATATTATGCATATCTCTTTAATTGCCAACTCACAGAAGCAACTACAAAACAATTGAAAGAACTTAGAATAGTAAACTAAACATTCTAAAGTCTAGTTCATCCTGTGTGTGGCAGCCATCTTCCTTCTTTTTGCTGCGAATATCCCGCCACATCGAACCGTGAATAAAAACTTTTAATAAACCAATCCTTAAATGTCCAATAGAACAAATAAAATCCATTTTCTTTTTTTCAAATTACTTCTTGAAGTCTCCTCCTGAAAAGAATCACCAACAATATATTAAAGGGTGGGAATCAAAAGGGAAGGATAATATCAGCCTCCGTGTCTTTAATAAAATCATGATTTTCTACCCATTCTAGTTGTGGAAAATCTGAATTTTATGGCAAGGCACGGAGGCCAATATTATGCATGTTTAAAGCCTTGCCATAATGTTCCTTACTGCACAATTCACAGGTTTAAAATAGAATTTCTTGAATAAGGAATCTGACGACCAGTCATCAGCAGCTAAGATCCCATGCAGTCCTCCACCCAAAAGCAGGGCTTTAGAAGCCATAGCCCCTCTAGTGGAGTGAGCTCCAAACCTAGATAAATCTATCCCCGCTCTTCTCATGACCTCTTTGAGCCAGCGAGCCAAGGTAGGTGCAGACACAGCCTTATGCGGGGTTCTGATAGAAATTATCAGCTGGGAGTTCGCATTGCATCTCAAACATTCAGTTCTTTACTCATACTCACGTAAACATCTCACCACGCACAACTTCCTACACTTGTCCAAATAAGGATAAAATATAGTTCGAGACATCATTTTGGTTCTCTTAGTGACATAGAAGCAAACTCCCTCCAGAACAAAGCTACGCCCTGAAATTTCTAGAGCTCTAACTTCTGAAACTCTTCTAAAAGAAACCAAACATAATAACATAACCAGCTTCAGAGAGAGTTCCTTCAAGTCCAAAAACTCATTTTTGCTCCCACTCAATAGTTCTTTAGGAACTAGATCAATGTCCCATAGGGATGAATATTTCGCCCCCTGTGGAGCCTTTATTCTTACGCTTCTCAATAGTCTCTTAACCACATCATGTTGACCTACAGGTAAGCTGTCTATTAAGCCATGACCCGCTGAGATGGCAGACCCACCGATGTTGTCTGCACTGTAAGACTTTCCTTCAAGGAAAAACTCTGTCAAATAATTCACTACTTCCACCAGAGGTGCTGAAACGGGATCCAAACTCCTCGTAGAACACCAACAAACCCATCTTTTCCAGGCCAACCTGTATGCTTTTGAAGTCCCTGCAGCCCATGACTCTTCAATGAGTTTCGAAGCTTCCAATGATAAGCCTGACACTTGCCAGGCTCTCCCGAAACCAGCCAAGCCATCAAGCTTAAATGACCTTGAAGAACCTATTTGTGATACTCCCCTGATGCGTTCGTCAACAACTCTGGGACACTTGTAAGAAGAACCGGGTCGGCAATCAGCATTTCTATAATGTCGGGAAGCCAAACCTGGGAAGACCAGAAAGGGGCTATTAGCACTAATTCCCCTTTCTCCCTCCCTACTTTTAGTAACACCCTTTGAATTAAAGCAAAGGGAGGGAAAGCTTAATTACGTAATCTGCCCCAGACCTGCAGAAAAGCGTCTACAGCTTCGGCTGCTGGGTCCGGCCTCCAACTGTAGAACCTGTGAATCTGAGCATTCACCCTGTTTGTAAACAAGTCTTCTTCCAGAGGACCCCATCTCCTGTCTATAGAATTGAACATTTCCCTGTTCAACCTCCAATCGCTGAAATCCACCAGCTGTCTTGAATTCCAATCTGCAACGGAATTGTTTAATCCCAATCTTGCTGACCGCTTTGGCCCTCTTTAATGTGAGCAATATTTGATTGATATTAAACTAAACATAACTCCTAGTTGCAAGCGTTTATTGACAATGCATAAGTCTATGCAAAATGGAAGCTTACCATTGGGGAGTTTCAGTGTCACCACTGGTGAAAGTCGTTCTGTGGCCACAACCTATTCAATTATGCCTACTTCTACCATTTCTTTCAACGTTCTTTAGACCTACCCTTGACCACTACTGATACCACTCATAGCCTGTATCTGGAAGGGACTATGTGCTTCTCTGTCTTTGCCCTAAGCTCATACCCTTTTAGTTCGCCTGCTTAACTGCCAAATACACTCTTGTACCTTTGTGATATTGTATCTGCCTTCCTGTCTGCTAAAAATACTCTTGCTTGGGGGGCGTGGCCAAGATGGTGGCGGAGTAGCAGCAACTTCCAGGAGCTCCGCTCGCCATGGCCGATTAAAGCATATTATACGATCATCCCGGGACCCCACACAGCATAGAAGGGACGCCCATACCTTGGCTTCCAAGCGGGAGGGGCAGAAGGGACGCAGTGTGATCGAGGGACCCCCTGGGGGTCGAAGAGGTGAGATGAGCAATCGGCCTGCTGCCGGACTGGAGCCCTGCCGAGCAGTCTGAGAGGGAGGGAGCGCTCGGTGCAGAGATTTGCGGATGCGGAGCCATCGGAGGTCCTGCCTACAGAGGAGGAGACCGGGCGGCGAGATGCGACCTTCCTGATAACCAGGACGGGTGGAGGCAGCTGGGGCCCTGGCCAACGGAAGTGCCGGGACCGGGCCCACTGAATGAGACATCGGGGAGCCGCAAGGGGCGGAAGAACAGGCCCTGATAAATGCGAAGCGGGCTGGGTGGCTGATACTCCGGGCCCGTCGAGAGGAAGCCGTGAGCACGCAGGAGAGGTGAGGGAAGGAGGCCGGGCGAGGGGAAGTGTGGAGCGCCCCCTCCGCATCGGCCGGGTTGGAACTTTGGGGCAGTGCGCATCCAAGACTGGCCATGGTGTATGCCGGGGCGGCGATGACCTGCGGCAGCTCTGGGTTGAAGTGGAGTCTGGATGCACCTAGGTTGGAGCTTTGAGGCGGGCTGAGTGAGCCACGGCCATTTTGGTGCTACCGGCCGGAGTTGATGCATTGGGCCTAGCTTTGAGCAAGCACCCGTGGAGGAGGTCTGATACCAATCCCTGAGACAAGGAGGGCCAAGCCACAACCGCAGACCCACTGTGGGTCAGTCTGGACTCGGTCATTGAGGCCTAGGCAGGGACTAACTTAAGGGGCCCCAGACGAAGAGAGGCTTGCAGGGACACTGGCACATTTGTAGATTGAGGCCCTAGGCGCTTAGCTGGTCTGCTGCTCCCATCAGCGAATAAGCCACACCCGAGTGCTAAGTGGAGGTAGTCAGCGACACGTGGGGGTGACCTATGTCGGATCACGAGGCCTTCGCCCTGGCCGGCGGGGGGCACCGGAGGTGGGACGCAGGAAAGAAGAAGAGGGAATCTACACAGCCCAAACCACTAGGGAGGGATCGGAGCCGGTCCTGTTCCCAAACCCACTCTCTTGGACCTATATGTAAGCAGCCCATCAAGATGTCCACGCACCGGGCGAGAAAGGAGCCCACGATCAAAGAACTCTTGCAGAAACCGAGCTCTAAAAAAGCAGATACTCATGGGCCCGTGCAGCTGCCGTTGCAGTTTCCAGAGAAAGATACGGAGTTGACGAGCGAACAGATGGCGGAGCCAATCACATGTGGCTTCCTAGAGCAGCTCTTTGGCACGCTTAGGGAGGAATTTGTGGCCCTCAGACAGGACGTCACCTCGGACATCAAACAACTCAAGACTGGCGTCCAAGAAATTGGAGATCGTGTGGATTCCCTTGAGCAAGCAGGTGACCGCAGAGATGAAGAGCTCACGGAACAAGTCAGAGAACTATTGGACCTCAGGGACCGCAACGAGGAACTACACCTCTGTCTGGAAGACCTTGAAAACCGCTCGAGGCGGTCTAACATTCGTATCAAAGGTGTGCCACTTCAGGTGGATGGTGGTAAATTGGAAGACTGTGTGGTCCACTTCTTCCGATATGCCGCTCTGGAGCTTGGGGACAGCGAGATCATTCTAGACCGCACTCACCGAGCTGGGAGGCCGGCGTCCGGCCCTGGTCAGCAGCAAGATATCCTCACTTGCCTCCATTCGTACAGACAGAAAGAGGTCATAATGAATGCAGCCAGAGACAAAGCAACCATTGCTTTTGAGGGCCTCCAGGTCGGAATATATCAGGACCTCTCGCCTCTCACCCTCCAGCGCCGTAGGGCCCTGAAGCCGGCCACAAGCTTTCTAAGGGAGAAAGGAATCCGCTATCGATGGCGGCACCCCTTCAGATTGACCTTTGTATGGAACAAGGAGCTGCAGATGGTGCGGTCCCTGAAGGAAGCCCACAAGGTTCTCGGTGTTAACCTGGAGGAAGATGAGTCTGGGGGCTGCCAACTGGAGGACACGTCATCCCAGAGGCTGACGAGTCCGAGACGGTGTCAGAGGACTGGAAGAGGGAAACACACAAAACCCATGGAACTCGAACACCAGAAAGAAAAAGAAGCCCTGCTCCGGCAGCTACAGAACAGAGTGGATCCAGTGGAATCCAATAATGACTGATTTGCGACGCACTGCAGATGATACGGGCCCTGGGCCTGTAGTATAACAATGAGGTCCCGATGAAAACCGAAATTGGCCTGAGGCAAGGTGCTCCCTTTCCCGGTGATGACGACCGACCGACGGTCACATGGACCCATACACGTTAGTGTGTTTAATGTCCAATGGAGAATGTTCTCCTTGTTCTACATGTTTTTCTGCATTGCATTTTTACTTCTTACTTTCTCTTCTACTCTTCTTTTGGGGTTTCGAGATTATTCCCCTTTTCAACAGAGATAGGCCTTCAGCCAGGCAAAGCGAAGATACCGATTGGGGTAGGCTGTGTCGAGACATGGCAGGATAGGGGCAGTCATCGGCGGATGGAAGGAGGTTGGGGGAGTGTGGGCTGCCTGGAAACACCCATATTGGGGCTCAAAATAGACCCTGCAATCAGGCCCCATGACAACACTTAAAGTGCGGATATTGAGCCTTAATGTCAGGGGCCTTAATGCACCGGTTAAAAGACGTGCGCTTCTTGTCATGTTGAGAGAGACCAAATGTGACATTTGTCTCTCGCAAGAGACTCATTTACTAAGAGCTGACTGGAAGCACCTCCGATCCAGATGGTTCGACAGGCAGTATTTTTCTTCCACGGCGGGGAAAAAGGTGGGGGTGGCAGTCCTCTTCACAACACACTTTTCGGGCTCAGTCCTGGGCATGCATGCAGAAGTGCCTGGCAGAGTACTGGCGTTGAGAATAGCAGTGGGGAATCACACATACACAATCGCATCTATCTATGGTCCAAATGAGCATCAAGAAGTATTCCTTAGAGACACACTGAATATTGCCCTAGAGTCACCAGATGAGGATCTCATTTTGTGGGAGGACTTCAATATAGTACCAGACGCACAACTAGATAAATCTGGCAACGAATGGGACACTCCGGGGCACTCTCGGACTCCATGTTGCAAAAATTGGGGGATGTGGGGTTGACCGACGCCTAGAGACATCGCTATCCCAATGCTAGGGAGTATACATTTTTTTCAGCGGCCCATCAAACCTATGCATGCATAGACTTGTTTTTAACTTCCCTGCAGGTCACAAGAGACACACGAGAGGTCACGATTGGGACCGCTGCGCTCTCAGACCACTCGCCGATCTCCCTGGAGCTGCACCTCGATGGTGGACCCTCAAGACAGAGATCGTGGAGGCTAAACCATAAACTGATCGCATACGATGCCAACATTAAAGAGATATGTGCGACAATCCAGACATATTTGGAGATCAACGATGATGGCTCGACTTCGGTCTCCCTGCTGTGGGATGCACTGAAGGCCGTCATACGAGGGCATTTTCTAGCAATTGCCGCAGGCTTGAATAGGGATAGGAGAGAAAAGCGGGAACACTTGGAATCTCAGATTAAAGAATTAGAGGGGGCGCACCGCCGCACGGGAGCGGTCCAAGTTAGGTGGCAGCTTAATGCTGCTAGACAGCAGCTAAAGGCATTGGACTACGAGTGAGCGGAGTACTCTCTCTTGCACACCAAGCAGCGCTATTACGAGGGGTGAAACAAGGCCGGGAAGCTTTTGGTGAATATGCTCCGCACCCAAACAAATGTACGTCGTATTGTAGGGATCAGAAACCCTCAGGGCGAGATTCTTCAGGCGGACTCTGATATCGCTGCTACTTTTGAGACTTTTTATACTGACTTATACACGGCGGACAGACTGGACCCGGGGGCTACTGAGGCCTTTGTACGGGATGCCCCGGTGGCTCCCCCCCCTTTATGCGACAAAAATGGATGCAGATGTCCATTTGAATGAGGTTCTACGAGCCATCCGGGGACTCACCTCGGGGAAGGCTCCTGGGGAGGACGGATTCTCGACTGATTTTTATAAGACCTTTGCCCACGATCTAGGCCCAGTGCTAGTTCGTCTTTTTAATTCCTTTAGCGTCACTGGAACCCTGACTCAAACCATGACCATGGCAGAGGTGGTTGTGATACCTAAGCCAGGCAAAAACCCGCTGGACTGTGCATCCTACCGCCCCATATCTTTATTAAATGTTGATCTGAAAATCTTTACGAGTATACTCGCAGCTCGACTGGCACCCTACATGCAGGGACTTGTGGACCCAGATAAGTCGGGGTTCATTCCGGAGCATAGCTGTAGTGACGGGACGTGGCGGATGTGTCATCTCTTGGACAAAATCCAGCACACTCAACTACCCGGGGTGCTACTCTCTGTGGATGCCGAGAAGGCATTCGATCGGGTCCACTGGCCATACCTGAAACAGGTGCTATGCAGATTTGGGGTCGGAGACCAATTTCTGGGATGGGTAGACTGCATATACTACAACCCGCAGGTGCAGATCAGAGTGAATGGGGTTGCCTCTTGACCCTTTCGGATTAGGAGGGGACAAGGCAGGGGTGCCCTCTTTCGCCCCTGCTTTTTGCTCTCTATATGGAGCCGTTAGCGGAGAGAATCCGCCAAAACCCAGGCATCTCAGGGATTAGGATGGGAGATAGAGAGCATAAAATATCGCTCTACGCGGATGATGTTGTACTCTTCCTTACGCAGCCAATGACCTCACTGCCCTCCATATTGGGCGAGATTGAAACCTTCAGTCGGGCATCGGGCTTTAAAGTTAATATCCACAAAACACAGGCCCTTAACTTGACCCTCCTTAAAACTGTGCAACAGCAACTGGCGACACAGTTCCCATTTACGTGGGCTTCCGAAGGCGTCCCATATTTAGGTTTACAGATATTCCCCACGCTTAATAAGATAGCGCAGGTGAATTATTCAACACTTTTAGCTGAGATCAGGGGGGGACTTTTAAATTGGAAAAGGCACACTATGTCGTGGCTGGGTAGAGTGGCGGCTATTAAAATGACCATCTTGCCACGTATTCTATATGTAATGCAGACACTCCCGCTATGGCCTCCACCTAGGCTGGTGGCACAGTTGCAGCATCTCATCTGAAGCTACATATGGGGAGGGAAGAGAGCACGGATGGCTCGACACCTGACTTATCTGAGACAGGATGATGTGGGGCTCGGCATCGCGCACCTGGAGCGATACTTCCAGGCGGCACAACTGCAATACATGATCGAGTGGTATAAATTGGAGTCAGAGAAGCACTGGTGCGTTATTGACCGCTTGATAGCAGGTATGCATGTTTGGAAAGTGCCATGGCTCCCAAGGCGCACCGACCACCCGGAGTCTATGTGTCTCCGGTCCTGAGAACCACCCTTGGAGTGTGGGATAGAGTGCAGGAGTCGTGTGGCCTCTCGACCTCTATATCGCCTCTGACCCCTTTTATAGGCAACCCAGATTTCCCCCCGGCAAGAACAGGTAACGGCTACTTCCGCTGGCAAGAGGCCAATTGCAAAAGAATTGGTGATCTTTTCGACGAAAAGGGAGTAATGGAATTCACTCGCCTTATCTCAGATTTCGGTGTCCCCAAAAACGCGTACAGGCAATACCTTGCCCTTCGCCACTGGGTGACCGAGCCACAGGTGTACCCCCATGCTAGCCACCCTCTAACCAAGTTTGAGTTGTGGTATATAACTCGGACCTCAGATAGGCGCCTGCTGTCGGATATATACACCTTCCTGAATACTCCTAGACAGCGCATTAAATCCACCGCGCAGCGCCGATGGGAGTCTGAACTCGAGCGCGAATTCTCCCCCAGAGAGTGGCACGATATCATACATAGAGCTAGAGCCTCCTCTTGTAGCACCGCAGGCAAGGAAATGTTCTTAAAAATAGCACACTACTCGTATTACACCCCCGCGAGGGTGGCAAGGTGGAGACCGGGAGAGGACAGTCTATGTTGGCGCCGGTGCGGAATGCCGGGCACCCTCTCACATATTCTCTGGCATTGCCCCGAGATACAAACATACTGGGACTCGATCCTACAAGACATAGACACCATATACCATACGGACATACCTAGATTCCCCAGCTACACACTACTGGGACTCCCCAATGCCCTTACATATCCTCTTAAATCCTGCCGAGGGAGAGCGATCACCCTAGCGCTAGGTGCTTCCAAGCAGGTGTTGTTGTCCAGATGGGGTACTGAGGAGGTTCCGACCCGACTAGACTGGCTACACAGGTTGTGGGAGACGTTAGGTATGGAAAAGATCACAGCGGGCCTCACACACACACTCCCCAAATTCAACAAAACCTGGGGTACCACCATAGAATTTGTATTCACCGAATTTGCGGAGCTTACATGTCCGAGATACCTCCGGGTATTACGACTCACCAAAGCACCTCCCTCCAAAGATGACTAAACACATACAGGTCAGAAGCCCCTACGGCGGCTACAATATATTTCGCCGAGACACAGCCCCCCCCCTAGAATACGTAGGCATATCTCGCCTTTCTTTCTCTGTGCTTATTGCTCCTCACCGGCCAGTGGATGTAGGAGGTGGCTAGTGTTATTCTTGCTCATTCAAATTAATAAAAAGATTTAAACCATAAAAATACTCTTGCTCACCTTGACCCTCTTTAAACAATACTGCGGTCATACTGTATCCTCCATCTCAGATTTGCTACTCCCCGTTTCAGTACATATACTCTAATTTTGCAATGCTAATTTTGAAAAACAAATTGACCACTTCAACCTCACTAACTCTATACTGCCCCCTTTGTTCTCATATAAACAAAAGCTACTTGGTTTTAACTTCTTTCTTGGCCACTTTTCCTTATACAAGAATTCTGGCATTATTGTCAATAATGAACCACAATCTGCACCTAACTGTTCCCTTTTCATCCACAGTAATGCTGCACATGGCTTTTTGTTATGGCTTGCCTTTTACATGTTCTATGGAGCTGTGCTGCTCCACACCTAATACAATATTCTGAATTCCTTCCATTCTTGTCTTCCTCTTCCATGTATGGCATAGCATTATGCCGTCTGTTTCTGTGCCCATACATTTCAGTGAAGTGTCCATTTATTTCGCACTTATCACAGCTCTTGCTAGATTTGCCGACTACCTGCTAAAGGTTGAGTGCTGCCACATCTATACTTTCATCTTTTTTCTTTCCTTTTGCTAATTGCCTGTTTCCATGTCTTTTGCTCTTTCTTTGCCTGCATTATGATCATCTCATTTATTTTTCTTGCTACACCCACTTCTCATTTTTTTCTTCCTTCCCATCGAATTCCTTCATGCACTTTGTTAATTCTTCTTGTAGTTTGACAATAGTTATATCCTGCTGTAGCTTTGGCTTTCTACTTGTAAACTGTTTCTCCTGGATCTTCTTATATCTACAATGGATAGTCAAATGATTCCTTATTAAATGATTCACCATTCATTCAAACTCACAAACAGCAGCGAGTTCTTTCAGTGCAGTAAATCATTTATGTATCCTTCCCCCTTCTGTCCGCAGTCATGTTAAAACTTGTTTCTATTTGAGATTAGGTTAACCTTCTTTGTGTAATGCTGATGGAGCTTCCGAATTGCTTCCTCAAAAATGCCTTGTATTGTACTTTCTTGTCACCCTGACCTTTGTTGTGAAATTAGAATGTTCTTTGTCATTAATCTTCTAAAATCTTCATCGGCAGTGCCTTTTTAGGTCTTGCCTAGGCAGCGCATTCACTGTCTCTTCGAGACATGCTGTATCTAGAACATGGGCTTGAAGCACCTCCCATGTTTTCTGTTGACTCCTGTTAATGCCCTTTGTAAATGGCTGCTTCTGATTGGTGAATATGGTTAATTTGTCCCGCCTTTTGCTGTTTCAGACCCTCCCAGCAGACTAACCTTGTTACATGCGTTCTTCCTTTTTTCAATTTATGCTCTTTGTGGCACTATTTTCTTTTTTGTTTGCCTCGAGAGCTCACTCCCTGACTTTGACAAAGAGCACTTCCAGCCCAGCATGCCGCACTTTATTTTACTTTGACATTGAACACTTCCAGCGTGGCATTCCGCACTTTTTCTTTAAAACTTCTTTTTTAGTTTGACACCAAGCACTTCCAGTGTGGCATGCCATGCTTTATTTTACTTTGACATGGACCACTTCCAGCATGGCATGCCATGCTTTATCTTTAAGTATGGTGGTCACGCCTTTCTTTTGTTTTGCACAGCATAGCTTGCCTCACAAAGTTTATGATTTGCATTGTGTTTGGCTTCGTTTTGCTCACTTTTAAAATGGGAGCCTCCCCCCAAACTTCTGCTCCTATCACTGCTGCTGTCAGTGCAGCGTGGCAGCTGCTTCCTGCTCTCTTTCCTCATCCCCCACATGCCTTCGACGTGGTATATGTTGGCCGCCATGTCTGCCAGTCCTCACTAACACTCACTGCCTGGGGTTTGCCCTTTTCTTGGATGTCTCCCCTCTACTTCTCCTAATCATGAGAAGATGTAACAGCACCTGCTTAGATCGAGGTGGGCTGTTATCGTTCACATTTGCATGGATTTCTGTGGTGTACCCAGCAGAGCAGAGCAGGGCCAGATACTGCAGCAATGAAATAGTAAATGTGAGTTAATATCATTGGTAGCAATCCACTTGTACTTGTTAAAATCTTTTGTGAAACAACATTTTTTCCAACTTTCAACATCATTTTTTTTTTTTTTAATGAAAGAGATGCAACGTGTCTTTCATAGAGTGAAGACACACAAAGCAGGTGTGGTGAAACATTTAAATTGTAAAGTTAGACTAATAACTTAGGGGCATATTATCAAGAACAGCGTTAAAAGTATCGCCGGTTTAGCGGCAGAAAACTGCCGCTAAAGCGGCGATAATGGGCTTGATAATATGCCCTTGAGAATTCCAATAGAAGTCCATGTTCTGGTGTGAACATGGGCTTCTATTGAATTCTCCAGGGCATATTATCAAGCCCATTATCGCCGCTTTAGCGGCAGTTTTCTGCCGCTAAACCGGCGATAATTTTAACGCCGTTCTTGATAATATGCCCCTGTATTTACTAAAAGATTTTTCACCTTGTGTAATGTAACTGGTGCTGATGTAAAATGCTCCAATACCTTCGGGGTGAATTAGCGCTAAATGGACCTGCAAAAAAATTCAATGGAAGATTGTGCCTCTTTTGGAGTATTGTGTGAACTCTTGGAGACGTGAGCAGTGGAGGGGAGGAGCTAGCTGTAATCTTATGTCCTTTAATGCTATCACTTAAGTGGCTAAACATTCCAAACCTCCAGAGTATTGTAACCGAATTTCAAATACTCATGTGCTTTTTGCCACATGGTATCATTACCTGATACCTCTTGCCTTCACATATTCTGTCAATACAAGTCAAATTCACACTCAAGATCTGTTTCTGAAGCAATACCACTTGAGTGCGTGTATGAGCGTCCTCTTTCTATGTACACCCATAGGTAGCTGTAGCTTGTTGAAGCGGGAGCACGTGTCTGTTTTTCGTAAACATTATGGGGCAGATTTACAAGAACTGGCGCATCCCTGCATATTAGCAGGGATGCACCAGTTCATTTGCGACACGTAAAAAAACCCTTGCGCCACCATGGATGCGCCGCATTTACAATGCGGCGCACCGTGGCGCAAGGATAGACAGATGCGTGACGCATCTGTTTGGTGTAAGGGCAGCGCATTGCTGGAGTCGTGGCGCAAGTACGACGCAACTCCAGCAATGGTTAGGAATGCCTATTCCTAACATGCTGCGCCACTCCTTACGCCTGCTTCAAGCAGGCGCAAGGTTTTGACGCAGTGGCGTCGTAAAAGTGACTCAGTGAAATCTTGTAGATTTCACTGCGTCACTTTTACGAGGCTTTCCTGCGTGGGAACGCCCACCCTGCATACATTATACCTGACGCAGGTATAATGTAGCGCAGGGCTTTACAACGTGACGCATCTCCCTAGATGCGTCACGTTGTAAATATGTCCCAACGTGGCGCATTGTTTACGACGCCGCTGCGTCACAGAAGTGACGCAACAGCGGCGTAAAGTTGTCGCAAGGGGCTTGTAAATCTGCCCCTATCACTTTTTCATTATATGTATATTAGTTAATTCCCGTTCCATTATGGCCGTCTCGGCAGGCTTAATTGGGCTGCTGCAAGATGTCCTGCATTCAGTTGACAATCGGTAGGCTGGTGTGTATGTCTTTTTATGCATCTGAATGCTTGTCTGTTTCTGTTCACTTGTGTCTGTGTGTGTTTACCTGGATGTCTGTTTGTGTAATGTATGGCCTATGTCAACAATGCAGTCCGCTATTCTGCCCCAAGTTTATGGATACGAGCATCACTGTGAAGATGGTGTGGGGCTGGCGTAATTAAAATTTGACAGCACAGGCCACTGTGCTGCAGAGCCAGCAGTGTCGTGCCCTCCTTTATTAACGCCCCACCTCCATCAGTCCTTTTATCCTGCATACATGGTCCCGTGTGTAACATTTTGCAATAGTGCCTAGGAACAACACAGGCCCGGTCCTATCAATATGCCCTCTCACAGTCACATTACAACTAACAGATACACACCCAGCTGATACTGACGTATTTATTTTACAAATACTCTCTGCTTCTTTGGTTTACTTTTGGCCAATCACTCTCTAAGAGAGCATTTCAGCAGTACGCCCCCCCCCCCCACCCCCGCTGCTCCCTCTTTCCTCCCTTGATAGGTAAAAGACATTGCCATTTGCAATGCCAATAGCTCTAACTTAAAAAAATCCGAGACCTTTTCCATTTCCAAAGCTTGTCCTACTTGACTTTCAAGTCGATCCCATTTAAATAGTTGTAAAACAATGTGTACCAATATTTCAATAGTACTGGGTTTTCCCCCAGTTTTTGCAGGAAGTGAGAGGGTGCATTCACTGTTTCCATAACTAAAACCTCTCATACACCAATATGAACTATAATTCTTTTTATGTTGAAGGCAGGCTGACAATAAAGAGGGGCACATTTAAATGCCCTGCCTATGCCCAGCTATTCATTCCAAAGGCAGATTTGCTCTTTACAAATACCAATAACTTAGTATAACATAATACTAATACAAATAAAGACAAAATGATAAGCAAATAATAATTCTGATCATAGTGTTAGTAACTGGGGTGGAGGTCATAGCATTCCTCTAATGCTGCCACTCTGCCTGTATCTGGGGCTGCAGGTCTCAAAATTTCTAAATGTGTCAGAGGAGGTCCCCTGGGATCTGGGGCCCCTTTCAGTCGAAAGGGAAAAAAAAGCACTGACTCTGGCTCTGTTTATGCGAAAATGTTTTGTTCTGTGTTAAGATTTACATATTGTTAGACACTGTATTACTTTTCTTTTCCTCTTTTCTTTTCAGAAGCACTTCTTTCTAAAGGGGAACACGAGAAACTGAAACAAATTCTTCGGTAACTCACAGAGGACATCTTCCTGCTCTACAATGAGGCTATCAGCTCCACCATCTTTTAAGAAGATGCTGTGAAGACAAGATAGATTGTTCCTGTCCCTGTGGGCATCTCTACTGCCCTGGGTGGTCAACAAACGGAAGCCTTCTATGCAGCAATGAAAGTACTTGTTCACTGCTGCCCAGTTGTCACCGTGTCTTCCACATCATGCTCTTGGTAAGGGCAATGTTCTTGGTGACAGCTATACTCCACAATTCACTTAATTTGTTATCTTGCCTTATATTTATGTTCTTAATGTGACGGTGTCACAAATTGTTTCCTGCTGTGAATTGATATCTGTAGCTTCCATTAGTAGAGTACACTGGCTGCTCTTCAAAGCGCGTCATGAAAATGTAGCAATGAGCAAACCCTTAGTCAACATATCTACCACGGTTATCTCCACACTCCAACCATCTCCAAAAGATTGTTCCATGGCCATGGGGATAAGGCCAGTGCATGAATTAATTAACAGAAGAGACATTGGTACAACTACATATCTTATAACTTCACTGGCCCACTATATGGAGCACTCCTCTATCAATAACAAAACATATATTTCAAATATATGCCCAGAATGGGAGAAATATTTGAAATATCTGAACTGTTCTAAAGACTGACACACCTTAGCACCTTCCTATATCCAAATGATCTTTTTTCAACCTGTAAACATCTCTGGGGTTGACTGTAATTCAGTCATGCACCTTTCTATAATTTTATTTCTAACAAACTAAGCATGTTCAGACTACACTTCAAGCCAGTACGTGCAACCAGTTGATTTCCATCAGCATTCTGACACCCCCTCTCCAAGTTACAATCCCTGAAATATTATATAGTAACTGTCAATTGTTTGTTGTTGCAATCTCCTTCCACATATTGCAGTCTGGCCCAAGATGGTCACAAACATTATACAGATGCATAAAAGACTTCAGAATTATCACAAGACTCCAGAAATCTATGGAGGCTTAAGAAATCCAATCAGTAGCCCAGATGACGAAGTCTGGTCCTAGAGTTGCAACCTGTAATTTATAGATACAGGTGCCCCATAAAAGGCCCAGCGCTGCTGAGCTCTAGGCAATCACAGGCAATTCAGAGATGGGCCTCCAGGCAAACAGCAATGTGTGGTTAATCACACAGACAATCAACCTAAAAGCCATGCACAGCCAATAGACATGACCAATCGGTCAGAACCATGGGCTGAAAGGTTCTATGGCCACAGACATATAAAAGTATTCTCCTTTTTGCACACTGAGTGAAGGTCTTTCAATAAGGAGATACAAAATGCAGTGCTCGGGTATTTTATGCAAGCAGAAATATACTCCTTTGGAATTCCTGTAGATGGCAATCACTGCCAGACAGATCTACTAGATTCAACCCAACTCTCTGAACTGTACAAGCTAGGCATAATTAAATAGAAGCCGATGTAGTGTGCAGACACTTCCAGTTGCTATTTTTTGTTGTTAACTTATCTTACAGTTTTTATATAGCACATTGCATCCTATTTTCACATCCTAGTTTCACCGAGCTACTGGATGGACCTTACCCATTGGAGGGTGCACAAGATGTTGAGTTAAATCTTGCTATACAGTAAAATTACCCGGTATAGTTCTACTCTTGGTTGTGTAGAAACCGGTTTGTCAGCTTGAAAATTAATAGCTTCTCTTCCGATAGAGCTATGGATTTCTAGGTCACAAATTTAAAAATCAAGGGACAGATTTGCTATGATTTTGTGTCGAGGTTGCGTCACTTTTTGCCATTCACTAAGCCACACAAAGCTACTCTACGTGGCTTTGCGTGGTGGAGCAAATATAAAGAAACGCCAAGCTGCGCATAGCGCTGCCTTGCGTTACTTTGTGTCGGGTGGGCGTTACATTGGTGGAGCATAGGTGGAGCATAGGTGGTCCCATTCAGCCACCCATGTGTTTTGACGCAAATTCTGATTTACAGAGATTTGAAAAGTTAGGTTTGTGCCAAAATGGTATGCCTACCCGACAGATATGTAACAAGGAGAAATATCTTTATTTCTCCTTGTTACTTCCTCTTTCCATGTGTGCTACATTCTGCAGCACACATAGAAGAGGAATATGCCTCCAAGGATTGTGTTGTACAGTAAGGTGTCCCCTCCTGCACAGAAACAATACTGCCCATAATGCAGGCACCCTTGGTGCAAGGATCCCTGTGTTAGCCCTAGACAGCCTTATGTATACCAGTGCAGGGAGAGAGCTGAAGAGGGTCACATCTTAGTAGATATAGTGCTTTTCAGCTCTCTCCCATTCACACAACACAGCTTCCTGCACTGCATTCCATGAATTCTAAGTAAATATGCCCCCACATATCTACCTTCACTGATAAAGGATGGTGCACTATACCTCTTACTTTCTTAAGAGAGCACAAAGGCTTAGGGATTTGAGACTATCTTGCCAGGTTTTGAAGATGTAAGATCCACAATTTGTCAGACTACAGAGTTAGAAGCAAATGTATTCTTTGTGGGTTTGCTTTTGGATTGTTATGTTCTTGGTCATTTGGAATTTGAATTACTTCCATCAGAAATGGTCTCATAATACTCTGGCCTCAGACATGTGCCACAGTGCAATGAGCCACACTTTCAATTGTTTCCTATATTTAAGCAAAGAAGACTGGATGTACAGATTGGTCGGCACTGAGCTCAGGAGCCTGACCGCTGCCAGTGAGAAGGCCCTATCACCTGACTTTACTATGCGTGTTGGAGGGATACACAAGGTAGACAAGTTGGAGCATTTTAAACATAGTACTTCTGTTTCATTTCTGGACTTTGTCGTATTGTAAATTAAACAGACTTTCATATAATTTCTTTCAAATCTTTCAATTCCAACCTCTGTCATATAGCTTTCGAAAAGCCTTACTTCTTAAACTGATTTTATTTTCATGCTGAAGCCACATCATTAAAGGATGTATTGCATGCTACACAAAAAGTACACACCTTGGCCCTCATTTCAAATGTTGCACCAATCCCATTTTGGGTCCAATTTGCATACAAACAGGATTTTAACTCGGGCTCAGATTGAGAATCCCGAGAGTTTTGCCATCACAACGTTTGCCAGGTTGTACCAGAAGCACGCATAGTCTGAGTGATGAAAACGGAATACACATTACTCCTTTTCCGCACATTAGAATGGTTGAATGGAATAGTTATAGCACACATCAGTACTGCAAACTGCAGGCGTACAATTACTGTGCACCTAATTCAGATTTAGAACCTTTTTGTTCCAACAAATTAGGAATTAAGGCCCTGATCTACAATTTGTCAGACAGAGTACAGTCTGTCAGGGTGGCAGAGGGTATGATGTCCACCACCCTTATAAACTACCTTTTTTTTTTTTTTACTGAGTTTTATATAGCGCGAACTTGACCCGAAGGTATCAGAGTGCTTTACATAGCACCAATTGTGTTACATGAGGACACATTCATTTTTGTTAGGCACGGGGAGATTAAGTGATTTGCCCAGAATCACAGGATGTTCAGCGTCATTGCCGAGACTCGAACCCGGTTCCCCAGATTCGAGGTCGACCGCCCAAGCGGTTAGGCCAACTCCATCCACCAATTTTTGAGATCCTTGCGGGCCCAGTGTTGATCTCTAAACCTTGACAGGAACCGCTGTCAAGGCTGTTCCTCCCAAGGTACAAACAGGGTCATTACACAAACCTCTGAATCCCGTGCAGTGCAGAGAGGTTCCAACCCCTCAGGGGGGACACAACTCTTTAAAGGGGCCCCATTCAGCCCAAGGTCAATGAATATCTCCGAGATGTAGGAGACTCAGGGACCCCTCATCAGAGATATTCATTGACCTTGGGCTGAATGGGGCCTCTTTGAAGAGTTGGGGTCCTGCTGGAAGTTGGAGGGTCTCTGCACTGTACGGGCTGCAGAGGTCTGCGTTATGCCCCTGTTTGTACCTTGTCAGGAACTGCCATGCTAGCGTCTCCTATCAAGGTACAGATATTTCAGTGGACCAGCAAGGATCTTAAAAATTAGGGTCCATCATATTGCGTTAAGCAACTGGGTACAAAAAGTCTAATAGACGGCCACCTTTGATTTTGACGGCTGTTCACTAAACCTTACCAAAGTTTTTGTTTTTCATATACAAACTTCCAAAGGGAGAGTGTTTTCCTGAAAATCAAATAACTAATAACTTGTTTTTTTTTTCTGTCCCGTACAGTCAAGTTTTACCTGGTGGTGCTGAAAAGAACATCACACCCTCAACCTTAATTAGTGCCGCAGGTTAATGTTCACCCTTTAACTGCCCCTTCTCCATTGGGCCATCGATGGAGGCAACTAGGGCTCCATTGATGGAAATCTGTTGGTCCTCCCTATCCTAAACAGAGAATATGGCAAGTCAGTTTGGAGGACAGGTTCTTACAGTTTTGATGAAGTACCCTGTCAGCCAAACTCTAAGTCTATCACTAAATCTTGCTGATCTTGTTTATATGCAAAGAGTAAACATTTCTAGCAAGCTCCAAGATTAAATGTGGAAAAATTTGAGGACTGCAGTATCCAGTAATGTTCTAACATACTTAGGGGCAGATTTACCAGAAAATGACGCATCTGTACAGATGCGTCAGTTTCCCTGCGCCTCCATAAGAAACCCTTGCGTCACCATCGATGCGCTGTATTTACAATATAGCAAACACAAGGAGATGATGGACGGAGCGCTGAAACTTTTCAGACACTCACCCCCAGTCACAGATCTGGGTTAAATCTATCATCGTTTTTAGCTCACTTCGCCACCTCAGTTCAGACCCAGCTATATGCAAATCAGTCTTGGCCCTGTGCCTCATGGGAACAGTCCAGCCCGAACTGCCAAGCCAGGTCTTCCCTGAACCGGAAACAAGCATCCTGGGACCGGTTTCGGGGTAACACCCCTCTTCAGCCAGGCTAGCTTGAATCCAGTGGCAAAGTGAGCAAGGGACCCACGTCTGGGCATACCCTGCCAACTTAGGGCGAACAAAGCAAACACAAGATGATGGACGGAGTGCTGAAACTTTTCAGACACTCACCCCCAGTCACAGATCTGGGTTAAATCCATCATCGTTTTTTAGCTCACTTCGCCACCTCAGTTCAGACCCAGCTATATGCAAATCAGTCTTGG
This sequence comes from Calotriton arnoldi, assembly GCA_963921515.1. Taxonomy (NCBI): domain Eukaryota; kingdom Metazoa; phylum Chordata; class Amphibia; order Caudata; family Salamandridae; genus Calotriton; species Calotriton arnoldi. The sequence continues at coordinate 583,571 of CAWUFW010005306.1, read as the reverse complement.
CCCTGTGCCTCATGGGAACAGTCCAGCCCGAACTGCCAAGCCAGGTCTTCCCTGAACCGGAAAGCATCCTGGGACCGGTTTCGGCGTAACACCCCTCACCAGCCAGGCTAGCTTGAATCCAGTGACAAAGTGAGCAAGGGACCCACGTCTGGGCATACCCTACCAACTTAGGGCGAACAAAGCAAACACAAGGAGATGATGGACGGAGCGCTGAAACTTTTCAGACACTCACCCCCAGTCACAGATCTGGGTTAAATCCATCATCGTTTTTTAGCTCACTTTGCCACCTCAGTTCAGACCCAGCTATATGCAAATCAGTCTTGGCCCTGTGCCTCATGGAAACAGTCCAGCCCGAACTGCCAAGCCAGGTCTTCCCTGAACCGGAAACAAGCATCCTGGGACCGGTTTCGGGGTAACACCCCTCTTCAGCCAGGCTAGCTTGAATCCAGTGGCAAAGTGAGCAAGGGACCCACGTCTGGGCATACCCTGCCAACTTAGGGTGAACAAAGCAAACACAAGGAGATGATGGACGGAGAGCTGAAACTTTTCAGACACTCACCCCCAGTCACAGATCTGGGTTAAATCCATCATCGTTTTTAGCTCACTTCGCCACCTCAGTTCAGACCCAGCTATATGCAAATCAGTCTTGGCCCTGTGCCTCATGGGAACAGTCCAGCCCGAACTGCCAAGCCAGGTCTTCCCTGAACCGGAAACAAGCATCCTGGGACCGGTTTCGGGGTAACACCCCTCTTCAGCCAGGCTAGCTTGAATCCAGTGGCAAAGTGAGCAAGGGACCCACGTCTGGGCATACCCTGCCAACTTAGGGCGAACAAAGCAAACACAAGGAGATGATGGACGGAGCGCTGAAACTTTTCAGACACTCACCCCCAGTCACAGATCTGGGTTAAATCCATCATCGTTTTTTAGCTCACTTTGCCACCTCAGTTCAGACCCAGCTATATGCAAATCAGTCTTGGCCCTGTGCCTCATGGGAACAGTCCAGCCCGAACTGCCAAGCCAGGTCTTCCCTGAACCGGAAACAAGCATCCTGGGACCGGTTTTGGGGTAACACCCCTCTTCAGCCAGGCTAGCTTGAATCCAGTGGCAAAGTGAGCAAGGGACCCACGTCTGGGCATACCCTGCCAACTTAGGGCGAACAAAGCAAACACAAGGAGATGATGGATGGAGCGCTGAAACTTTTCAGACACTCACCCCCAGTCACAGATCTGGGTTAAATCCATCATCGTTTTTTAGTTCACTTCGCCACCTCAGTTCAGACCCAGCTATATGCAAATCAGTCTTGGCCCTGTGCCTCATGGGAACAGTCCAGCCCGAACTTCCAAGCCATGTCTTCCCTGAACCGGAAACAAGCATCCTGGGACCGGTTTCGGGGTAACACCCCTCTTCAGCCAGGCTAGCTTGAATCCAGTGGCAAAGTGAGCAAGGGACCCACATCTGGGCATACCCTGCCAACTTAGGGCGAACAAAGCAAACACAAGGAGATGATGGACGGAGCGCTGAAACTTTTCAGACACTCACCCCCAGTCACAGATCTGGGTTAAATCCATCATCGTTTTTAGCTCACTTCGCCACCTCAGTTCAGACCCAGCTATATGCAAATCAGTCTTGGCCCTGTGCCTCATGGGAACAGTCCAGCCCGAACTGCCAAGCCAGGTCTTCCCTGAACCGGAAACAAGCATCCTGGGACCGGTTTCGGGGTAACACCCCTCTTCAGCCAGGCTAGCTTGAATCCAGTGGCAAAGTGAGCAAGGGACCCACGTCTGGGCATACCCTGCCAACTTAGGGCGAACAAAGCATACACAAGGAGATGATGGACGGAGCGCTGAAACTTTTCAGACACTCACCCCCAGTCACAGATCTGGGTTAAATCCATCATCGTTTTTTAGTTCACTTTGCCACCTCAGTTCAGACCCAGCTATATGCAAATCAGTCTTGGCCCTGTGCCTCATGGGAACAGTCCAGCCCGAACTGCCAAGCCAGGTCTTCCCTGAACCGGAAACAAGCATCCTGGGACCGGTTTCGGGGTAACACCCCTCTTCAGCCAGGCTAGCTTGAATCCAGTGGCAAAGTGAGCAAGGGACCCACGTCTGGGCATACCCTGCCAATTTAGGGCGAACAAAGCAAACACAAGGAGATGATGGACGGAGCGCTGAAACTTTTCAGACACTCACCCCCCAGTCACAGATCTGGGTTAAATCCATCATCGTTTTTTAGCTCACTTCGCCACCTCAGTTCAGACCCAGCTATATGCAAATCAGTCTTGGCCCTGTGCCTCATGGGAACAGTCCAGCCCGAACTGCCAAGCCAGGTCTTGCCTGAACTGGAAACAAGCATCCTGGGACGGGTTTCGGGGTAACACCCTTCTTCAGCCAGGCTAGCTTGAATCCAGTGGCAAAGTGAGCAAGGGACCCACGTCTGGGCATACCCTGCCAACTTAGGGCGAACAAAGCAAACACAAGGAGATGATGGACGGAGCGCTGAAACTTTTCAGACACTCACCCCCAGTCACAGTGGCTGATGACGGCTGTAAGCCAGAAACCGGTCCCAGGATGCTTGTTTCCGGTCCAGGGAAGACATGGCTTGGCAGTTCGGGCTGGACTGTTCCCATGAGGCACAGGGTCAGACTGATTTGCATATGGCCATGTCTGAACTGGGGTGGCGGAGTGAGCTAAAGAATGATGATGGATTAAACCCAGATCAGTTGACTGGGGGTGAGTGCTTGCAATGTTCAACACTCCGTCCATCATCCCCTTTGGTTTTGCTGTATTTACTATATGGTGCACCATGGTGCAAGGATTAACAGATGCGTCAGAAATTCTGATGCATCAGCAAAAGTGACACATTTCTGGAGTTGCTCATGAAAGTGACTCAACTCCAGCAATGCGCCACAACAGATAGGTGAGTCCCATTCAAAAAGCCCTGCGTCATTCCTTAAGCCTGGTCGGAGCAGGCGTAGGGATTTTGATGCAGTGAAGGCGTAGAGTGACGCAGTGAAATGTTGTAAATTTCACTGCGTCAGTTCTAGATGGCTTTTTGCGTGGGAACGCCCACCCTGCATACATTATACTTGACGCAGGTATAATGTGGCACAGGGCTTTACAAGGTGACGTATCTCCCTAGATACGTCACATTGTAAATTGGCCGCAACGTGGTGCATTGTTTATGCAATGGCGGCGCAAAAGTGTCACAAGGGGCTTGTTAATCTGCCCCTTAGTGAATGAAAGAGAATATGGAGCACACGCCACCTGGTAATGACTGAGCATTTCATCCCTCGGCCAGGAGTTTTGGTCTACTACAGGAGCATTAGTTGACTTAACGCAAGTTACATAATTACAACATACGAGTCAAAAAAGAACAAAACTTTGGGCAAATACATTTAGAAATAATGTCTAAATTGATAATAGCGAATATCGTGTACAATTTAAATAGCCAACTTGGAATAATTATAGAGATGACCTCTAAAATGAACAGCTAAATATGCATAGTTTTGTGCTAGGTGGCTTCCGACTTATAAGTTTCATTATTTTTAGAAAAAAATAGTGTTTTTCCTTCACCACACAATTTTCCTCTGAGACTCAAGAATTGTGTGGCACATAATGAGAAGCACCTGGCCAGGCTCCGAACAAATTTGTATTTTGACTTATTAGAAGCAGCTGTAAAATATAACCTTCATTTTGCTGCAACATCCCTTTCCAATACATTTTGGGACAAACTGTTAAATATTCTCGTTTACAAACTAAAAACAATATGGATTTAATGCAGCTTTTCAAACCCAATGGGTCAGATGCTATCTAAGAGGGAAGTGTTGACTTTAAGATTAAAAGTGCACTATTTATAACAGTGAGAGAAGCAAATTGTCCCAATACTTTTAGTTGTAATTGTCAACAATGTTGAGGATTTGATTAGAAGAGAGTTTAGGCTTGAGGTTTCCCTCTACCTCTGAGCCTAAGTACTTTTTGGTTTTTCTTATAAAGCACAAACGTGGCCCAAGGGGATTAGAGCGCTTTAGAAGAGCACCAGTTTACATTACACAAGGTCAGATTTTTTTAAGGTACGGGGAGCTTGAATGATGTGGCCAGAATCACAGTGTGTTGAGCGGACGCCGGAATTTGAACCAGCTTCCCCACTTCCAAAGTCAGCAGCAGCTCTGGCCGTTAGGCCACATCTCCTCAAATAAACAAGCCCATATTTACACATTGCGAACATTATTCTGCTGATGTTCTTGAAGCACATATACCCATAGTATTTACTGCGTAGAACTGCCTAGTTACTATGTACCAGCACCTCAAATCATAAGCATGGCGGACAAATATGTCCCAGAAGAAAAGCTGACCATAGCTGTACAACTCTGTGACAACCAACAATCGACAATACTTGTCTAAAAAAACGCACCATCTCAGGTAGTTAGCACACAAAAAAGTTGTGACATCAGCAGATAGGAAATCAAGAGAAGCAAAAAACATAAAAGACAGGATATAAGCACCTTCTCAAGTTATGTAGTACGGATTAGGAGTACAATCCCACATCAGATTAAGGTCATCCATTGACTTGTCTATTTCAGAAAAGTGTTGTAACTACATTGCCTCAATGAACCCCTCATCTGCCACAGATGACATACAAAAAGATAGAACCCATGTGGCCTTAGGGTGCAGTAAGAAATATCAGTATCTACAACGTTGCCATGAAGCATCCCTACCCACCACTTTATTGAAAGCTACATTGGTTGCCAACCAAGCTAAAACTGCATAAGTACCAATACTTCCAATCATACAAAACCTTGCAGTAAGGAACAGTAAAAACATTATAATGCTCCCCCGCCATGGGAGAAGCCTCCCATGGTGAGGGGAGGATTACTTCTTTCTTATCCAAAGGAACATCCAGTTTCAGGATTTTCTTTTTCAAAAGAAAAAAAATACTGTTTGCTACAGGGCTGCACCTTTCCAATGCAGACCCGTAGCAAACAGTAAAATGCATTGACAGGAACCGCAGTGAGGGTGGTTCCTGCCAATGCCTTTATAAATGACCGCCTGCTTGGTGATCAATTATAAATTAGATGGGTGGCATCTCCACCATGGGGATGGTATACTTTACGCCATTCCCTTGGGGGACCCACAGTCCTTCACCTAAGTATAAATCTGCCCCTTAGTCTGATACAGCTCTAGTGAGCACTGCTGGAACCAAGACCAATTAGAGATTCTAACCAATCCAGTGAGTGGGCTGCACTTACTGGTCAGGTGGATGCATGTTCATTTGGAGGTAGTATATAATACTGAGTGTGGTATCTCCTATTTCAAGACAGTTAGCCACAGGAAAGTGTATACCATAAGGCACAATGCAAACATCCATTGAGGGAGGCAACACACTCCTCATCGTTATCACAGCATTTGGGCTAGCACTCTCTAAATAGTGTTCTAAATGCTGCAGCTTGTCAGGTCAAAGGTGGTGAACTTAGACACACACAACACGTATAGAGAACAAGATCAAGAATGTAGTGGTTTTTACAACACCCACTGCAAAAAACAACAGCATGATGGAAAGAATGCTTGAATTAATCTCAGTCACTGGTGCTTGCTCAAGGCCATATTCCAGTCCATCATTTTTCACTAACTATTCCACTCTAGACATAGTCTTGGTCCTGCTCCAATAAAAACAGTCCTGATCGAACTGCCAGGGCCAGGTGGCTTCAAATGGTTTTGGTCCACTTAGACCTTGTCAGTGAGATATAGCTTGAGTCTCATGGCCAGTGAGCTCATGCTCCCCGTCTTTGTAAACTTGACGCACTTAAGGCATAAACAGTAACAAACAACAAGTGATGGAGGAGGACCAAGACTGATTTGCATATGACAGTGTCAGGCATACGACGGAGCACCAACTGTCATGTACTGGCCCTCCTCCTCTGAGAATGCCGATACATGTATCGTGACTAGGAACGAACAGACCCAGGAAGTCAAACAAATGATAGATATGGGAGTCATCATTCCTTCTACCAGTAACTGGTGTTCCCCTTTTGTTCTGGTGCCGAAACCTGATGGGAGTATCAGATTTTGCATAGACTTTAGGGCTGTAAATAAAATCTCAAAGCTGGATAGTTATCCCCTTCCCTGAGTAGATGAATTAGTGGAAAAACTCTGGGAGGCTCAATTCATCTCTAGAATCAACTTAACTAAAGGATACTGGCAGGTGCCACTAGACTCAAAAGATCAAGAAAAAACTGCCTTTGTCACGATTTCCTAGTTTCCCCGATCGGGAAAAATCTAAGGGGGGAGATGTGTCAGGACCCCCTCCTCTGAGGATGCTGATACATGTTTCGTGTCTAGGAATGAACAAAGCCCCTTTGAAAATCCCTTCTCCTTTGGGCAGGGGGCATAGCCAACAGGCGGAGTCATGTACACGGAGGAAGTGAAAGTGGATGACAGTGTGGAGTCTGGCGTCTGAGCTTCCTCAGAAAGAGAGATCGAGAGCAAGACGAAAGGAAGCGTGGAGGTCGCCATCCAGGACTTGAAGTTGGACAGCGGTATAGAGAAAGCACCCCACCGATGGGACAAGAAAGACGAAGTCGTGAAGAACGAACCCGGACCTCCGGAGTCCGTAAAAGCAGGAAACTGCCGTAGGTGTGAAGCACAGACCCACCACACTCCTGGTGGAGTGTGGCATTCGCAGGTGTGTGAACGCTTGTGGGTATTAGAAGGGTTAGTTAAAAGGAGTGTAATGTCAATTCCTGTGCACACGCTTTCGTGTAGAATGAAAGTTCATCAAATGTAGGTAAGAAAGCAAGAAATGTCTCTTGACGTATTTTCTTAATCTTTATTCAAGAGAGCACCACAAAGTCCAGCCAACACGTGTTTCGTCGTTAGGGTATTAACCCTCGACTTCTTCAGGGCTGGAAACAACAGAAAACGGAACTCATATCATTATGCGTGTAATGCATTCACAAGAAAAAAGTGGTAAACATGACCTCTCGTGGTCTAGAGGTGTGACTAAATCCCTCTCAGTGTGTTCGCATGTTAGCAAATCGAACAAGGTGAAACAGTCATCACCTTTACAGTGAGAATCTGATAAAACCATATATCATGAAATTAAATTATAAAAATACTTAGTGACTCACTCACACCGTCAGAAACGTATTATGACGTGACCATTTGTGAAAAGAAAAAGCCCAAGAGTGTATCATTCTGAATGATGTGTCCACGCGGGTAGCGAGTGAGGGCAAATGTGCAGTTCTTATCTCCATAAGTTCTAGTTTATTATCAAAGCAAGTGCGTGAAACAGTGCACAGAATCATGTAGACTAAGACACATCTCAATCGTCACAGAACGGCACGTAAATGGGCCTACCTGTATCGTTAAGGAGAATGCCTACAATTCAAATATAAAGGTATCCTAGTAAATGGGGAGTTAGAGGGAGGCCTATAGTCCAAAACAGCCAATCAATACAAAAAACATAACACTAATAGCTGAATCTCACCTATTCACTGGTTGTAATTTCGACCCGGCTGGTCATTCAAAATTCCAATATCACAAATCCAATTTATTTTGTTCTGTCAATCTACAGAAGTAACAACTTACATTAATGCTAATGATCAAACGTTAGAGTTTTAAAGAGTTCAAATATTTAACGTTTCCCAAAGATCTACAGGCTTCTTACCTTCAAACTTATAGTTCCCAAATTTGCATCTTTCATAATTCAAAATTTGTGCCGATGCGTGTGAGGAAAAGAAATTAGCAAGAAGGCCGATGTGAGCCACGAGATCTGTCAAAGTAATAGAATGATCTAATCAATACCGATCTACTGGTGGGAAACGGAAAGCATAATTATACAATTCTGCGTAAAAACAACTATTCTTGATTGAAGTTTTACCTGCAGCGAGTACCCTGGCTTCTCCAACACTGCCGGGAACGCGTTCTGAACCGGAGGCAGTCAGAAACGCGACCCGGAAGTGTATTATATACGGGAAAGAAACGTAACCACTAGAGAGCTCACCTGAACTTAAAATGGAACGAAATGCTAGTTATCGGACTTCCAGGTTATTAACTGTGTCCGCGTTTAATGAGAGAAATAAAAGAAAGTTTAAAGTTTGTGATGAAAGAAAGGTGCACAGTGCCCCAGTGACCGGGCTATGTGGAGTATATCAGTATAGTGCGTGATATGTGAAAAGTAAAGTGAAGATGTGTCCAATCGCTTTATCCGAGTACATAGTCATTAAACAAGATTTATTTTAAAATTATAATTGCGGTCGTGAATAGTGTGTGAATCAAAATCCAGTATGTGTAGACTGTGCTGGGTCTGTAACATGGTCAGCTTATCGATATCAGTGGTATTGTACAGATCCTCATAGACCTATCCGTCTAAAGTCGGTGACTGGGAGTGACATCAGGTCATTTGTAAGTTATCGAAAAGGGGGTAAGTGAGTCAAAAAGTACATAAATTACATTTCGGTAGACACGGAATATAAGAAATACATAGAGCCGCCAACAAAAACTGAAAATAACTCCTAAATTGGAAATGATTTCAGGCAGAAAATTACAGGGTCAGATGATAGTGAGTGTCATCAGGTCATTCTAATGTTACCAAAAAGGGGGTAGGCAGGTAAAAGGTACATGCTGTCATATATAGGCAAACTCAAGAAATCATAAAGTTCAAATCGACACATGACATGGACAACACATGAAGTTGCCAGGATATATGGTATAAAACCTCTGATTGGGCATTGGGTATTAAGTGCTATCAGGTCATTTGAATGTTACAAAAACAAGGGGTGGGCAGGTAAAAGTTACATGCCGTCATATACAGGCAAACTCAAGAAATCGTTATGTTCAAATCGACACATGACATGGACAGCACATGAAACTGCCAGGATATATTGTCTAAAACCTCTGGATGGGTATTGAGAGGAGACGTACAGAGGCCACTTGGATCATGCATCTGAGGTCGGTAGAGCTCGGCCTGATCAGTGACCACGAGATGCAATACTTTCTGGGTGACTGATGATGGGATTCTGAAAAATAAGGTATTTTGTTCTCTGTCCAACCCCTTGTTGGTCCATCATGTCACTCTCTGTATCATATCCATGTAACAGATATCACTATTCATATGGTACTATCATTACAGTAACTGCATGAGCTTAACATTTGACATGTACTAATATTGAACCCTTTGTTTTCTCCTATCAATACCCATCCAGAGGTTTTAGACAATATATCCTGGCAGTTTCATATCCATGTGACAGATATCACTATTCATATTGTACTATCATTACAGTAACTGCATGAGCTTAACATTTGACATGTACTAATATTGAACCCTTTGTTTTCTCCTATCAATACCCATCCAGAGGTTGTAGACAATATATCCTGGCAGTTTCATGTGCTGTCCATGTCATGTGGCGATTTGAACATAAGGATTTCTTGAGTTTGCCTATATATGACAGCATGTACCTTTTACTGCCTACCCCTTGTTTTTGTAACATTCAAATGACCTGATGACACTTAATACCCATTCAGAGGTTTTATACAATATATCCTGGCAACTTCATGTGTTGTCCATGTCATGTGTCGATTTGAACTTTATGATTTCTTGAGTTTGCCTATATATGACAGCATGTACCTTTTACCTGCCTACCCCCCTTTTTTGTAACATTAGAATGACCTGATGACACTTACTATCATCTGACGCTGTAATTTTCTGCTTGTATTCATTTCCAATTTAGGAGTTATTTTCTGTTTATGTTGGCGGCTCTATGTATTTCTTATATTCCGTGTCTACCGAAATGTAATTTATGTACTTTTTGACTCACTTACCCCCTCTTCGATAACTTACAAATGACCTGATGTCACTCCCAGTCACCGACTTTAGACGGATAGGTCTACTAGGAACTATACAATACCATTGATATCGATAAGCTGACAATATTACAGACCCAGCACTGTCTATACGTACTGGATGTTGATTCACACACTATTCACGACCGCAATTATAATTTTAAAATAAATCTTGTTTAATGACTATGTACTCGGATAAAGCGATTGGAGACATCTTCACTTAACTTTTCACATATCACGCACTATACTGATATACTCCACATAGCACGGTCACTGGGGCGCTGTGCACCTTTCTTTCATCACAAACTTTAAACTTTCTTTTATTTCTCTCATTACACGTGGACACAGTTAATAACCTGGAAGTCCGATAACTAGCATTTTGTTCCATTTTAGGTTCAGGTGAGCTCTCTAGTGGTTACGTTTCTTTCCCGTATATAATACACTTCCGAGTCGCATTTCTGACTGCCTCCGGTTCAGAATGCGTTCCCGGCAGTGTTGGAGAAGCGAGGGTACTCGCTGCAGGTAAAACTTCAATCAAGAATAGTTGTTTTTACGCAGAATTGTATAAATATGCTTTCCGTTTCCCCCAGTAGATCGGTATTGATTAGATCATTCTATTACTTTGACAGATCTCGTGACTCACATCGGCCTTCTTGCTAATTTCTTTTCCTCACACACATCGGCACAAATTTTGAATTATGAAAGATGCAAATTTGGGAACTATAAGTTTGAAGGTAAGAAGCCTGTAGATCTTTGGGAAACGTTAAATGTTTGAACTCTTCAAAACTCTAACGTTTGATCATTCGCATTAATGTAAGTTGTTACTCCTGTAGATTGACAGAACAAAATAAATTGGATTTGTGATATTGGAATTTTGAATGACCAGCCGGGTCAGAATTACAACCCGTGAATAGGTGAGATTCAGCTATTAGTGTTATGTTTTTTGTATTGATTGGCTGTTTTTGACTGTAGGCTTCCCTCTAACTCCCCATTTACTATGATATCTTTATATTTGAATTGTAGGCATTGAATTCCTTCCCCTTAACGATACAGGTAGGCCCATTTACGTGCCGTTGTGTGACGATTGAGATGTGTCTTAGTCTACATGATTCCGTGCACTGTTTCACGCACTTGCTTTGATAATAAACTAGAACTTATGGAGATAAGAACTGCACATTTGCCCTCACTCGCTACCCGCGTGGACACTTCATTCAGAATTATACACACTTGGGCTTTTCCTTTTCACAAATGGTCACGTCATAATAGGTTTCTGACGGTGTGAGTGAGTCACTAAGTATTTTTATAATTTAATTTCATGATATATGGTTTTATAAGATTCCCACTGTAAAGGTGATGACTGTTTCACCTTGTTCAATTTGCTAACATGCGATCACACTGAGAGGGATTTAGTCACACCTCTAGACCACGAGAGGTCATGTTCACCACTTTTTTCTTGTGAATGCATTACACTCATAATGATATGAGTTCCGTTTTCTGTAGTTTCCAGCCATGAAGAAGTCAAGGGTTAATACCCTAACGACGAAACACGTGTTGGCTGGACTTTGTGGTGCTCTCTTGAATAAAGATTAAGAAAATACGTCAAGAGGCATTTCTTGCTTTCTTACCCACATTTGATGAACTTTCATTCTACACGAAAGCGTGTGCACAGGAAATGACATTACTGACTTCGGACTCTTGGGTCCCATCTTGGAGGGTTTATGGGGTTTTTCCCTCACCTGTTGCACCACAATAATTATATGTGTTTGGCTACATTACGTTATTTGGCAGGCGCTGTTACTCCTGTGTGAATTAACACCCCAATTTTGCTAGTATAGTTAAAAGGAGTGTGCAAGCATCATAGAGAGTTTTTTGTTCTCCTTTTCCTGACACCTTATTTCTTACTTTCCGCTGGAAGTTATAAAGTACAACCTTCGACCCTCATTCCGGTGGTTTTGGGGCATGTAAAGAACTTAAAGAGGCATGCACAATCACCCGGGTGTATTGTGTAGGTCACGCGTTTTGGAGGTAATTGAAGACTTACCTGCGGTCATTTTGTTTTCTGAGGGAAACCGGTGAGCGTCCTCCGACTTAGGGTTAGTCAGGAACAGCCTATAGAAACTCCATTTCTACTGGAATTGGGCACCTACTGAGACTCAATATATTAAATCCCTTCCCTTCTTGGCCATATTTATAATAATGAAAGGGCTTCTCACAAAACAAAAGGTGCCTTTGCAGTCTTAATTGTAGGTGAAAGCCTCCAATTTCCTCACTGACAGGTCTCTAGAGAGAGACCTGCCATATACAAATCAGTCTTGGTCCTGCTCCACTAGGAACAGTCCAGATCGAAATGCCAACCCAGGTGGTGTCCAAATGGTTTTGGTCTACTTAGACCTTATCAGTGTGATGTAGCTTGAGTCTCTTGCCACAATGAGCACATGCTCCATGTCTTGGCAAACCTGACAGACTTACAGCATGAACAGCAACAAACAACAAGTGACGGAGGAATACTTGAATTTCATGGGCAATATTCCAGTCAATCATTTTTCACCCACGATGCCACTCTACTCAGAGATCCACTGTATGCAACTCAGTCTTGGTCCTCCTCTAATAGGAACAGTCCAGCTGGAACTGCCAGACCAGGTCCCTTCCAGATGGAAACTCAAGCAACCTCCTTCCAGATGGAAACTCAAGCAACCTCAGACCCATTTTGAACTACTTAGGCTTTGTCAGTGGGGTGTAGCTTGAGTCCAGTCGCACAATGGATACATGACCCATGACAGGTGTAAGAAAAGGCGCTATTAGTTGTGGCCTACACAAGTATTGGGTCCACATTTGCCCTCCACTTGGAACCAAACACCCCATTGTTGCACTTGACTCTCCCAGGGTAGTGGAGCAGAGGGCACTGTGCAATATGTACTCTTTCTTTAACCATCTCCAAGTCACGAAAACTGCAGCCATAGCCTTAGTCACTGGAGGGCACTGCACTCCTAACTGTGTAGTACATGCTCCAACCTTAGAAATGCTTGAACCTTGAAAGAAATTCTGGGGTAGTCATCCTTTCTGTGACCATTCCAACTTAGGGTCAGTACTTTTAAAAACACTACTTTGGGCCATTGTGGGGAGCTGCAATGCCTCTGCAGCTCTCCTGCACTCTTTTTGGTTTTCTTGGTGGTGGCTCCACCATCCTCGGGCCACCAGGAGAGGTGCAGAATTTGTAAAGCCCCTCAGAGCATTATGGGTGCTCCCTCGGAAGCAGTGAATAATCATTAAATGGCTTTCTTGCTGCTTCGGGGAGAGACACTTACATTGTTTCTTTTGTTTCTTTCTCGCCGCTCGGGCTTGCACAGCCTTTTTCTTTTTGTTGGGGCTGCCCAGTCCCACCCGGGCACCCTGCACTCTGCTTATGTTGGGGGCAGCGCAGGGAGTCCACGCTTGGCTGCCCATGCAAGTTCCTCTCAATCAATCATTCATTCAATCAATCAGTATTTGTAAAGCTCACACTGTCACCCCTAGGGGCATCTGGGTGCTGAGGTGCTGTGTCTCCATCAAAAAGCCAGGTCTTGAGCTTCTTTCTGAAATCCGCCAGGGAGGGAGCTCTACGGAGGTGGATGGGTAGGTCATTCCAGGTCTTGGCTGCAATTTAGGAGAAGGAGTGGTCCCCAATGCAGCTGCGATGGATGCAGGGGTGTGTACGAAGGCAGCAGAGCACAGGTATCTTGCGGGCAGGCGGAAATTCAGTTGATGGTTGATGTAGGCTGGTCCTTGGTTGTGTAGAGCTTTGTAGGCGTGTGTGAGGTTCTTGAACTGGCATCTCTGCTGGATGGGGAGCCAGTTGGGGTTTCTGAGGTGGGGAGTGATGTGGGACCATTTGGGGAGGTCCAGGATGAGTCTGGCTGCAGTGTTCTGAATGGTCTGGAGTCTTTTGAGGAGTTGTGTGAAGATTCTGGCATAGAAAGCGTTGCCATAATCTAGGTGGTCTGTCAGTGTGGGTGTTGGTCCGAGTTCTGCTGGCCACCAGCTGTAGTCCCATAAAGAGGTGTTCTTCCCGAAGATTACTACTAGTGTTTTGTTGGAGTTGAGCTTGAGGCAGCTGTCTCTCATCCATTTTGCTACATCTGTCATGGTCCTGCGGAAGTTGGTTTTTGCATTGGTAGGGTCTTTGGTGAGTAAGAGGATGAATTGAGTGTTGTCAGCATAGTAGATTATGTTGAGGCTATGGGATTTAACGACGTCTGCGAGGGGGGTCATGTAGATGTTGAATGGGGTGGGGGAGAGGGATGTTCCTTGGGGTATGCTGCAGGCGATGTCCTTGGGTGGGGAGGAGAAGGGAGGCAGTTGGATGCTCTGTCCATCTTGAGAGGAAGAAAGATCCATTTGAGGGCATTCTGCTGTATGCCAGCGGTGTGGAGTCTATCAGTGACAGTGTGGTGGGAGATGGTGTTGAACACAGCAGAGAGGTCAAGGAGGTTAGGGGCCACAGTTTTTCTGTGGTCGAGGAGAGATCTGGTGTCCTCTGTGGTGGCGATTAGCGTGGTTTTGATGCTGTGGTTGGCACGGAATCCTGATTGTGAGGCGTCAAGTAGTTGGTTGAGTTTCAAGAATTCAGTGAGCTGTTGTTTGATGGTTTTCTCAAGGACTTTGGCTGGGAAGGGGAGCAGGGAGGCCAGTTGGTAGTTTTTTAGGTCACTGGGGTTGGCTGAGGGCTTTTCACAAGAAGTCTGACCTCCCCGTGTTTCCATCTGTCTGGAAAGGTTGCTGTGGTGATGGAGATGTTGAGGATCCTGGTGAGCTCTGTGCTCATGGTGACGGCTCCGAGGTTGAAGAGATGGTGGAGGCAGGGGTCGGTGGGCACCCCGGAGTGGATGGACGACATGATGGTAGAGGTGGTCTCCACCCTGAGTGGAGACCAGGTGGTTAGTGTTCAGCTGGTAATTGCTGGTTGCTTGCGGTTGTCGAGGCTGGGGTGGTGAGCTGGGGGTTGAAGTTGTTGTAGATTGTGGCTATCTTGGTGTGGAAGTAGTCAGAAAGAGAGTATTGGATGGTGTTTTCTGTGGCTGGAGGGTTGGCGAACTCCTTGACAATCTTGAATAGTTCCTTCGTGTGGTTGGCCATGGTGTTGATACAGTTGGTGAAGGCTGCTCTCTTGTATTCCTTGATGCACCGATGGTAGTCGCTAAGGGCAGCTTTGTGGGCAAAGCTGTCAGAGGGGTCCTTGAAAGCTCACCAATTCTTCTCGAGTCGGTAGCAGTTGCGCTTGTTGGTTCTGAACTCTAATGGGTACCAGCTGGCTTGTTTCGAAGCTTTGTTGGTTTTGGCTGGCTTCAGCGGGCGACTTCATCAGCACAATTGGTGACCCAGGTGGTGAAGGTCTGGCCAGCCTGGTTGAGATCTGCTGAGGTTTCAGGTTGAGTGGTGCTGAGGGATTGGGTCCATTGCATTTTGGTGACATTTCCCCACCTGTGGTGGGTGGCACTGTGGTGCTTGGTGGTTGCATGTTGAGCTCTGCCAGAGATGGTAAAGTGTATAATGGCGTGGTCAGTCCAGGTGAGCTCTGTGACGTGGGTGAATTGGAATCTGTCGCTGGAGGTGAAGATTGTGTCGAGTGTGTGTCCAGCTTTGTATGTGGGTTCTGTGAATAGTTGAGTGAGGCTACTCCTCACATGTGCAGTACTCCTTCGTGCTGCAGTGGGAGCCAGCAGGTTTCTTCTGGACTGCCCGCACTTGCGGGCAAGGTGCTTTTGCTTGTGGTGGCCTCCTGCTCCCCTGGACATGGGCATGGGGAGCAGGACGGGCCAGCATCTATTGAGGGTAGCGCAGCGGTGCTCCCCTACATCTTCTTGATCCTGGGGCCCAGGGATGGGGTCCTGGGACCTTCCTACACCCTCTACTTGTATGGAAAGCGCTGTCACAATTGGGGGCCCCTAGTTGGTGTCCCGCCCCCAATGCATAAACTGGCCTGGGGGATGGGGTCCCCAAGCACCTTGGATGCTGGCAAGCGTGCTCAACGCACAACCCCTCTGACACAGAAAAAACTGGAATTCTTCTTGCGACAACCCCCTGGCCCTGACCCACCCTGGGGAGTTAGAAAGACTCAGGGCAGCGGAGCTCCATGGGCTCCGGGCCTCGCTGGGTGGTCAAAGGTTAAATTCTTTGCCTGCTGATATCTCTGGCCCCATTGGGCCATTTTGCGCGATCTTGGTCTCATTTTGCTCTTGGTTGTGAGCCCTAGCCACCTGGGGCACTCTCCTTAGGTCTCTTGGCCTCTGATATCTTTTGAGACTAAATCTGCATCTGGTAATTAGCTGCCACACTGCATCTGGGTTAGGACAGCCTAGACCCATTGAACAGAGTGGGAAGCCCAGACATTTGGAGCCAGTGCAGCAGGGGCTTCCCTTCCAAGTTTTCGTGGTAAGGTATCGGGCAGTGATGCCAGCTAGGGGTATAGTTGAGGCTCCCAGAGAAGCTCTTCACATAGAAAACTTGACTGTGCCTTATTGGATTGTCCCATAATGCTGGTGATGGAGCGGGGAATGGGGTTTGCACCTTGCAGAACCTTAGATGCAAATTCAAGTGTAAGCTGCACTCAAGTGGATGGACCCTTGTCTTGAATTGAGGCTTAACATCAACAATTTATAAATATACAATAACAGTGAAGCACAATTTAGTCCACAATAATGACAGAGAGAAGCAGATTTGTAAACCATGAAGGTTTATTAGCAGATTAGCAAAATTAATGACTCACGCCAGTCAGATTAGTCAAACAAATCAATAATCACCTGGTTACAGCATGGTTGGATATAATCCTAAGTAGGTCAAAATAGCAAATGGGAGATATCTTTGACTGACTGAAGCATCACAATCAGACTGTCCTGGGCACAGGCACACGAAACCAATTTTCAGTTACAGTGAAACTAGCAACAATATATTTTCTAGTACAGATTAAAACAACTGAAAGCATTTATCATTCAAACTATTGCAGTGAGCTTGGATCCTGAAACGAGAATGAAGAATGAGATACACAGAGCAGCCAAAGGCACAGTTTCGATGTTAGCAGAATTTTTTTAACTGAGGCCTACATTTACTATGGCCAACTTAACACAAATGAACATTAACTATGATTAACTATAACGCAGAAATCGCTAACTATGATCAAACGTAACATAGAAATCACACTTCACACATATGTGTGTGTGTAATGTGCATTAATATAATTGTTAAGCAAAACCAAAACTAGTTACAGGCTGTCACCACTGTACAGGAGGGTTGGAACAGGGGTGGAGGGATGATGTGGCTTCCTAAAATGGGCCAAGGTACTTCGCTTCTAGAACTTTTCTTCCATACTTATAAACCCCTGCACAAGGGAGAGACAGTGAGTAAGACTCTCGACCTGGGCGGCGATTTTGGCGAACACCATGGACAGCTGGAAGGAGAAGCCACCTGATGCCCCTGATGGACTAAAGACTTGACCCCCAGGACTTGATGGGTCTATTCAGGGCCAGTTACTTTGGTCTCCTTATGCCCCATGAGGACCAGCTGGGGGAGGACTTGGGCTGCACTGCCACCAGATGTCCTACAAGGTGTCCTGGAGGCCATGAGGTCTGTGGAGAGGAGAGCAGAGGAGAAGTCTGGTGCCTGGAGATAGTGAACCAGGTCCCCACACAGTGCACCTGTTTAAGGCCAGGAGATCTGTTCTGTTGATAATACTACTGGTGGCTAGAGCTCCACACTAGGAGTAAAATGAGCCTACAATTGTTAAAACAGCTTAACAGGACCATATATATTCATATTTTAAGGATTTAACCTTTGTCCCTTTGCTCAAGAAACAGAGTGCGTGGTGCTCAGCCGCATTTCCTTAAAATACTCTCAGGGTGCACCAGTGCCCGTGGGTGAGTGCAAGATTAATTAATTATTTTCAATGCCTATGGAAGCGGTGTGCATGACACCCCCTCGCCAGACTCCTAATAGGCCAGGGACCCCACACTCAAAGCTAGAGCTAAAGAACCAGCATTGCAGCATAGGAGTGGGCTCCCTGTGCTGCTCCAACCCAACCAACTGCTGTGTGTGCGCCGGGTATAATTGGGATCCTACCAATAATAGGTGAATCACACAGCACGAGGCTGCAAAACACAGTGGGAAACACAATCATTGTTATTCATGCTGCTGGCGAGGAGGCCCCCATAATACCATACAAATGTTTTCATTTACATGTTTCTTTTCCTTGTGGTGTCCCCAGGTTAGGCAGAGGCACCACCATCAGCATATTCAAAAGTGTTGTGGATGGGATGTAGGAAGCACAGCAGCCCCCATCTGAAAGATTTGTAAAACGTGCCTTAAGTGTCTGAGTCAGGAATCCATGACTCCTAGACAAAATCTACTTATTTTTTAGCTGGAGCACGAGCTGGAGCTTGCTGCTCTACAACTCGGGAGTGCAGGGACCTCTAGGAGTTGGTCCTATGGCTATATTTTATGTTACCTGAATTGGTAAATTAAAGACTCAGACCCATGTTATTTTAAGTTTCAATGATTTATTTAATGTATGTTACAAACAATGATATTTGGTAAACATTGCAATACTTTTATTATTATTGATGATCGCGTTTATCGATTCCACTAAAATTTTGGTAATTTTTAATATGTGATTATTGATCCTATCAACTGGTGACCTCTTGACAAATCTAATAGGCCTACTTGTTTTATATATTCTGATGTGGTGACTTGTTGACAAAGGCAATAGGCATACTTTATATGGGGTGTTATGCTTATGGGGGGGAGGTCATGTTCCCATAGGAGTCAAATGTGATTGCGGAACGTCACCAAAGGTATTTCCACCTACCTGATGTACTTATTTGCAATTTAATGTATAGTATAATAATGTGTGTGATAAATGTACTTTTTCTTTTTCAAAGAAAAAGCACTGACTGGACAACAACTTATTGATTGTTGTTACTGCGTGCCGGCAGACAGAGATTACTAGCCCACACCACCTCCCCTGAGTAGGCCGTGGACTGCTCTGGTTCGCTACCCTAAGAGAGTCAAGTGCTACAATGGGGTGCTTGTCTACCAGTAAGGAGACAATTGTGGACGTATTACTTGCCCAGGCCTTACATCCTGCAGAACTAATAACCAAATTTCTTACCAATGTTTTTTCCTGGACTACACAATTGTGTGTTTTACCAGGTGGAAAATTCCACTTGTGTGTTTGTAATAAATTGTCTTTTTTTCCGGAGGGATACGTATTTTCCTGTGGTGAAAGCCCTTTGCATAAACTCCCTTTAAATATGAGACTGTTCACTATATTACCATCATGAATACACATTTGTTCATGCCTTTCACAGAAGCAAATTTGTGATGTTTTGAAGAATGAGAAACTGACAGAATGGAGTAGCTCCTCATAAAAGCTTTACCAAACGTGAAAGATCATGACATCTGGAGATTAACTTGGTGAAAATGGAATGGTACTAACTGTTCAAATGGAAGGAGATTCCCTCATTGAAAGATGATCAGTATTTGCACTTAAAAAGAAGATTGACAAAGGAAATTAAATGAAAAATGAAAGGACTACCTCTCCCACAATGGTATGGGGTCCATAACAGGAGCGGCTCGTACTTGTTTTACAAAGGAGCCGGGAAGGGGCGACAACGAAGACAAAAAAATAAAAAATAAAACATACCTGCTGCCCTCCAGTATCACGTCGCACTCTTCTGCTCCTCTCTGCCGCTGCAACAGGCAGGGACAGGCTCCCAGCCTGCCCTGTGGCCAATCCTGAACCTGCTCTCACATGCGAGCAGCTTCAGGATTGGCCTGAACGCCGATGATGTGCGCTCCAGGACAGACTGGGAGTCTGTGTCTGCTCTCTCCAGCCCCAGCAATGCAGCTGAGGTTGGAGAGAGGTCACTGCGCATGTGATTTTTGGCCGGCCTGGGAACGCTGGCTAAAAAACACATGCGCAGTGTAGGTACAGCCCACCACTCAGCCTCCAGCCTGTCCTACGCCTAGCCCCGCCCCACGCCCCGGCACAAGCTAAATAAAACTATAATAAAACAGGTTTTTATCCCATTTTATTTTTACATTTTTTAAAGTGCTGGCAGGGGGGGCGACGCTCCTCCGCCATAGCGGAGGAGCCGCTGCTGGTCCTTAATGAAAGAACACATCTGTGATACCATATGTGCTTTGCCTGAGTGTTACCACAATCTGGGTTGATACTTGCAAGGGGAATTGATTAGCCACAACAGTTTATGTGGGTTCACCTGCTTTGGCAAGTTTCCCAGCTCAGCAATGCTCAGAATCTCATATAGAATCCCACCTCTAATCCAAAACTTACGAATGAGCAATTCTGCCATGCTTTCCGAATAGCTGCATTTGTAAGTGCAACTTACAAATATAAAACTCCACCAGTCCTAATTCTGTATATCAATCAATCAATCAGGGTTTTTTAAAGCACAGCTACTCACCCGCGAGGGTCTCAAGGCGCTAAAGGGGGGGGGGGCTCTGTAGCGTGCTGGGGTCATCCGAAGAGCCAGGTCTTGAGGTCTTTCCTGACTTGGGGCTGTGTGGGGGTTTGCCGGAGGCAGAGGGGGATGTTGTTCCAGGCTTTGGCTGCGAGGTAGGAGAAGCACTTCCCTCCCGTTCTGGTCTTGTAGATGCGTCGGATGGTGGCCAGAGAGAGGTCGGCTGATCGGAGGTGTTTCTTGGGTGCGTGGAAGGAGAGGCGGTCATTTAGGTATGCTGGTCCAATGTTGTGGAGGGCCTTGTAGGCGTAGGTGAGGAGCTTGAAGAGTATTCTTCTTTCGATGGGGAGCCAGTGGAGATCGGGTAGGTGTTGGGTGATGTGGTGGTGGCGGGGTATGTCTAGGACTAATCTGGCTGCAGCGTTCTGGACGGTCTGGAGCTTGTGGAGTAGTTTCTTGTTGATTCCAGCATAGAGAGCGTTGCCGTAGTCCAGTTTGCTGCTGATGAGGGCGTGCGTGACCATTTTTCTGGATTCGGTAGGTATCCATCTGACCGTTTTTTGGAGCATGAGGAGGGTGTTGAAGCATGGTGAGGATACGGGGTTGATCTGGCGGTTCATTGTGAGTGCTGAGTCTAGTATGATGCCGAGATTTCATGCATGGTCCATCGGGGTGGGGGTTTCCGAGGGCGGTGGCCACCAGGTGTTGTCCCAGGCGGATGGGGTGGGGCCAAGGATGAGGACTTCTGTTTTCATAGAGTTGAGTTTCAGGCAGCTCCTCTTAATCCAGGTGGCAACAGCTTTCATCCCTCCTTGGAAGTTGTGCCTGGTGATTTTGGGTTCTTTGGTGAGGGAGAGGATGAGCTGGGTGTCGTCAGCATAGGAGACTCTGTTGAGCCCGTGGTTTCTGACAATGGTTGCGAGGGGGGCCATGTAGATGTTGAAGAGAGTGGGGCTGAGGGAGGATCCCTGGGCTACACTACATCTGGTCTCTATTTTGTTCTGAGAGGAAAGGCGGGAGTCTGACTCGCAGTGTTCTGCCTGTGAGAAATGAACATATCCAGTCAAGGGCCTCTCCGCGGATTCCAGCATTGTGTAGTTTGGCGGCTAGTGTGCGGTGGGAGATGGTGTTCAAGGCAGCTGAGAGGTCCAGGAGGATGAGGGCTGCCTTTTGGCCCTTGTCGAGGAGGGAGCGGATGTCATCGGTGGCGGCGAGTAGGGCTGTCTCTGTGCTGTGGTTGCTGCGGAATCCGGATTGGCATGTTTTCCCTCTAAAGTGTATATCTGCACACCTAAATCAAACTTAGGAATAGCAAATGCTGTGCCTTCCCACATTAATGTAAAAAGAAATTGCATTTAATTCTATAACGATAGAGACAACAGCTAAGGTACCGGGCTGGGACAGAAACTAGGCCTGTGCACTAAAATAAAAGTGGCCCCCATTGATGATTTGAAAATTTAAAAAAGTGTCCGATGTATGTAAATTGGGGCAGGTTGAACTTCTGAAAACTTGCAATATAAGTTTTTTGCAAGGTATGGAAGACTGCATGGATTTGGGTTTACTGCAGGCAATGTTTGTTTTAATATCATGAAAATGAGCAGTAAACCCGACCCAGCAGACCATACCAAAAAACCAGCCAACACTGACGTTTCAGACCAGCCCATCTGGGGTGCTGCTTAATTGCCCTATAGGCCAGTCAAACCCTGCTAAAATATCAGTATCCTTTTCATGAAAAAACGCACAATACTTATTTTACGCCTTTACGTGTTTAGCATCTACAGTAAAAAGAAATGTTGTCTGGTAAATGCAGATTTGCAGAACTTTCATTGGAAAGAGCCGGGGGCCCAAAGTTTTTTCTCATGAGCCCACTGCTGCCACTGAAGGCTGTTCAGCCTGTCTGGTCTTGATTCCACCTCATACCTCCTTCTTCCATCATCCCTCGCTTCCTCTTTATCTCATGCTTGTAATTTATTTTTAATCCTTGCTTTCTCTCCTTGTCACTGTCCGCCTGTCGTTCCCTTCCTTCTTCTTCCTCCCTTTCTGCCTTTCTCTCTATCGTCTTGGGTTGCAAAGTCTAATGATGAAAATTCCACAAAAATCAATTCCGGTCCCCCCCCCACCCGCACCTGCATTCACCAGCACACGTTAAGCACAGAGGTGCCTTGCTGCCCGAATTATCCATGTTCTGATAGCACAAGTGACCACATGGTAAAAAATCCACCCACTCATTTGACATTTACTGCTTTGTTCTCTGTCAGAGCATGGGAGAAGGTCAAGAAAGGAACGCTCCAGATTGGCATGTACTGGCAGCGCACCTTTGAGAAGCCTTTAATATTGTTGTCTGCAAAGCACCTGATTAGTACAAAATGAAAGGTCTCAGCTTCCGATCCTGCCAGCCTGGCACCCGTCTCAAACTTGGAAAAAGAAATTGCAGCAAGCCTGTCACGTTGCCGGTGACAGCACTAAATATATACTCTGAATAGTAAACACTGAATGGCAAGCCATGCGGAAAATAGCAATTTTTTGGCAGAGCTGCCAAGGCCTCCATAATTCATTCCACCCTTGAACTGGTGATCCTTTCATCATCCCGACATCCTTTTCATCTTATGCGGAGACGGATCCAGTGTACCTTGGCAGAGCTGCAACATCTATGGGAAACGAAAAAAAATATTTTCTATCAGAAGTTATTTCGATTATTTTAAAGCTCCTCTTTACATGGGGCAAAGATGGCTCCTCTCCTGCCCAGGCCACGGCCTGCCTGTCGGCCGTCTTCAGATGGCTCCATATAGCGGAGCTCAAGTGCAACGAGGATAAATCCGAAATCCTCTTGTACGGCTCCTTTCCCCCTCAGTTCAAAGAATTTCTCTGGCCGGCTGATTACCCTCTTCCCAACTCTGATGGTCAACCGGTTAAGAACCTTGGGATTTGGTTTAATGAGGATCTTAGGTTTACCACTCAGATTAAAAAGCTAGCAGGACAATGTTTTGGTACACTAAGATCCCTCAAGAAGTTCCTGCCACTTCTTCCTCGACCTGCTAAAGAGATGGTTACTCGTGCACTGATACTGTCACGTATTGATTACGCGAACGCGATCTTTGTCGGTGTTCCTGGGTACCAGCTGAAAAAACTCCAGTCCATTCAAAATGCCGCAGCCAGGGTTTTATTGAATATCCCTCGTAGATCAAGCATACAACAGCACCTGCGGGATCTCCATTGGCTGCCGGTCGCGGAAAGAGTGAGATTTAAAGCCCTCACCACGGTACATGCAGCTCTGTACCAGTACGGCCCGAGCTATCTTAGGAAGCGTTTAAATTCTACATGCCCTCCAGAAACCTGCGTTCCTGGACACAGTGCCTGGCAGTGATTCCTCGTTTCCGCCGTGCGAGAATGGGCGGTAGCTCTTTGGCCTATAGAGCTGCTGCGGCTTGGAATGCACTCCCTTTTGAACTCCGGTGCATTCAAGACGCTAAGCCGTTCAGAAGACGGCTGAAAACTCTGCTTTTTGCTTAAGAATACTCCGTGATCTGACTCACCCTCACTAGCAAGGTTTCCGCGCCGGGACACTCCTGAGTATCCGTGCGCGTTATAAATGCTCGTAACATAACATAACATTCTGTTAACCCAGGAATCCTTCTCTTTTTTAAGAATGCAA
Source organism: Calotriton arnoldi (assembly GCA_963921515.1). Taxonomy (NCBI): domain Eukaryota; kingdom Metazoa; phylum Chordata; class Amphibia; order Caudata; family Salamandridae; genus Calotriton; species Calotriton arnoldi. Next base: position 559,632 of record CAWUFW010005306.1, on the reverse strand, counting down.
TGTTGGATGTTGAAAAGTACAGCAAAATGCACTTTGTTTAAAAAAAATGTTTGACTGACTGAAATGATAAATTAAAAGGCATTCCCTAAAGCAGTGAGCAATTTTTTTGTGTTTGTTCTTGTATGTCAAAAAGTTATTTTGAACATAGAAGGACTTTAATGGCCTCTATCTGTGGTCCCTGAACAACAGCAAAGTATTCTGCTATTTGTTGATTCGAGGCTGGAGATAATCTTGTTGGACAATCGTTCAAACACAACATGCAGCAATAAAATGGGGTAGATTTGTCAAGAATTTTCATGGCTGTAAAGTGACATAGAGTGATGCAAAGTGGACCAAAGTCTTTGCTAAAGTATTGTGAGGGGCATATTTACAAGCCCCTTGAGCCGCCCGTTCGTCACTTTTTGTGACGCTCCAGCAGCGCAGTGGGGTGCTACATATTTACAAGGACACGTAAAGTGACCCTGCATGGCTTTTCGTGTCCCTGTAAATACAGCCCCTTTTCACGCAGCACTTTGAGTGAAAAGGGAGTTCCATGGGTGTTGCTGTGAGCGTTCCCACGCAACACCCATGGATTCTGCTGCATTCCCAGATTTACAATGTTTCGTAAACCTGGGAATGCGTCAGAATCCTACGCCTACCCAGGGGAGGTGTAAGGAGGTGCAATGAGGATAAATATTTTTATTTCTCTTCTTTATTTCCTCTTTCTATGTGTGCTCAGCACACACAGAAAGAGGAAAACACCTCTTATGACTGTTTTTGTGAAAAACATTCATCCTCGCAACACCGGCACCCTTGCACCATGGTGCAAAGGTGCCTGCATTGACGCATGGCTGGCAATTTTGCGCCAGTGCAGGGGAGAGTTCAGGGATATGTCACATTGTTGTAAATATCCGTTTGCTTTGGACGCAACGCAGCGTGGAGCAGCCAAATGGCTTGCGGCACCGAGCTGCATTACTTCATTGTAAATATGGCCCTTCCTTTCCAGGGGAAAGAAATGTTTGTGCTAGAAGGCTCTCCTTGAAGTAGCACAAATAGTGTTTTACGCTATTTTGCATCAGGAGGCAATCCTTGGGTTGAACTTGGGAGCTTCAATGCTATTGCGCATGTATTTCAGTGCAAAGCCAGAGGTTGTCAGATTTGGATTTGCATTAAAAAAAAACCTTCTTGAGATAGGCACTAAGCAGGAAAAATGTATTTATTTCTACTTCCATTACACACATTGCATGTGTGCTGCCACGTATAGCACACGTGAAATGTTTTAAAGTGTTTCTAACAATAGGGTTTTGTACTGGAAGGATGCCCTTCCAGTATAAAATGTATGGTAAATATCACACACACACATCTTTGAATGTGAGAGGCTCTAGTCAGCCTAGTTGTGCATTGGTGCAGGGTCAGCTGCAGCAACACACAGGATCAGATTTATGAAAAGTGATGCAGCGCAGCACAGCAAGTCACCTTGCTATGCTGCACTGCATGACTGGGAAAGGGCAGGAATGCACTGTATTTAAGGCAATACAGCACATCCCTGCCTTTTTCCATGCGCTGGTACCCTTTTGGCTGCCATGCCAACGCAGGCAACCTTGCACCATGGTGCAAGGGTGCTAGTGTTGCATGCAGGATTGTTTTTGTGCAGGAAGGGGTGCCTTCCTGCACAAAAACAACCCTGAGAGGCAGATTTCTCTTTCTATGTGTGCTGCAGGATGTAGCACACATAGAAAGAAGAAGTGACAGGGAGAAATAAAGATATTTCTCCTCGCTACGCCTCTCGGGGAAGATGTATCTTTTTGACGCATTCCCAGGTTTACCAATTCTGGTAAATGTGGGAATGCGTCAAAAACCAGGGGAGTGGTGTGGGAACACCTATGCAACACCCATGGAATGCTTCCCTAGTGCAGAGTACTGCAACATAGCGATTTGCGCTGCATTGCTTCACTCCAGATTTACGGAGCCAGTCAGGGCCATTCAAAGGGGCCTTGCATGGCTTCATAAATCCCATTTAGGACTTGCGTCACTCTTGCAGCAACTTGCATGGTGCAAGTGCGATGCAACTCTGCTTATAAATATGGTCAACAACATTTAGTAAATATGGCTTTGCACTGCTATGTCCCCCTAGTGCAACACAGCACAGCAACTTTGATTGCTGCGCTGCATTCTGCTATTTTTTGTTAATTAACTTACCCCTTAGCCTTAGATAGGATTAACAATCATGCTTTGAAAGTTTCCAGAAGTGAAAAGAGATGCACTAGTTTTCAGAAAACACCCATTCAATAAACTACTGCAGTGTACTACAAGAGAAATTATAAATGGAAATGCAGGTGCATTATGAGTCACCTTGTAAAAATGTTTTAGTAATAATGCTACTAGATGGTTTTACAGTGAGATTATTGGAAAATTACAACTTTTAGGTGTGGATGGGGAATAACATACTGCACTCAGCATTGCCTGCACGTTTGTTCTCGATTTCTGGTTCTTTTCTAGTCATGCATTCCATGTGCTTTTACCAGGTGGCAAATGCAACTGAAAAAATCATATGGTATTACCAGATGCAGTTACTACATGTGGTTACCGGGCAACTGGTAAATCTTTTAATCGTGAGTAGTATTTCCACAAACAAACATGTGGAAAGAACACTCCACAGAACCCATAATGAAGCTCTTAATGGAAAACAGTATTCCTAGCAAAGATTTTTGGGACCTGATTTAAAGTTGAGAGTAAAAGTACAACTCTTAGATTCCATGAGGAAGAGCTACATGTCGTTGAATGTCAGGTGTTGAATCTCCTCCACTAGATTTAGCTATTTCTCTGGCGATAATAGGATTTTTCACTCCTAAGAGCTCTAGTCAGGCCTGAGAAGGAGACAAAGACACAGGAAGTAGTCATATAGGGCCATATGTATCAAGCCTTTTTCCCGTTTGCAAACGGGCAGATTCTCAGAATCAGCCCGTTTGCGAATTGGAAAAAGCCTTTTGGGATGTATCATCCCAAAAGGCCATCGCAAAATAGAGAATTGCAAAATTTGCGAATATCTATTTTGCAAATGCAATTAAGGAATTGCAAATTGCGATTCCTTAAATGCAATTCTGGAAGCACCAGAAATTTGCTATTTGGCCTTAGGAATTGCAAATTACCACCAACTTCAAGTTGGTGGTAATTTGCGATTTTCTTTAAAAAAACACTTTTTGATTTTTTAAAAGTGCCATATGTCGCACATACATGCCCTTAGGGCATGTATGTGCGCAAAATGTGCACACATGCATATTTCAGGGGTGCACAGGGTGTCCTTTGGCACCCTTGCAACCTTGAAATTGCATTCTCAATTTGCGATTCTCTAATTGGTAATCGCAAATTGAGAATGTCTTCCCATTCATTCCTATGGGCCTCCTAGCCCATAGGAATGAATGGGAAGGTATTCCTTATTTGCGAATCTCAATTTGCGATTCGCAAATAAGGAATATGTAGGATTCACAAAATGTTTAGCAAATCCTACATACATTGCATTTTACGATTCTCTAATTGCGATTCGCTAAGAATCGCAATTTGAGAATCGCACAACTCTTTTTTGATACATATGGCCCATAGTTCAGAATGGTGCCACATATACTACAACATTAATTCACTCTTACATCCAACATAAATCATACTACCTTACTCGAATGATTCTATCTATCAATTGGTCAAGTGATGTTACCAAGTCTAGAATTTTGAACCACAGCTTTCACTGAACATCCTGATTCCGACTCAAATATGCTCTTCATTATTGCAAAATAATTCTTCTTTGGTCCCCTAATGTTCCTCTGACTGATTTAAGAATGTTGATCATTCAGCCCAAAAATGCTTATGGAGCGCCCAATTCTGAAAATATTTTTTCAGTAGTAATTGTGCTTTAATCCTGGAAATCCAGGCATAAGATACATCAAATTTGAAGTGAGACAGACAAACAATTTGTCATGTTTTTCCCAAATTGTGAGTACACACACTCAGTGTTGACTCACATCTCTTGGTTTTTTGACAATGTATTTTCAGCCCTGAACATTTATACATGCCATTTTCTTACTGGACATTTTTAATTATTTTCGTCAATGCATTTTTCACACTTAATGATGAAGTGTGGGAGGTTGGCAAGGTCAGTATATACAGATGTAAGAAACATTGATAACTTGATGTTTGATCTGTTTGTTTAAGGTGAACAATTGTGTACCTCCTAATAAGGCTGTTTAATTTACTAGAAATGTGTTGATGTATTGATGGATTCTTTTAGAGGGAAAACTACATTGAGGACATTGATAAAGATACTCCAATGGAAACATGACACAAATATTGTTTATGATTGAAAATAAATTGTCAAAAGAAATCAAGAAGCATGAGTCTACATTGAGGGTTTCCCCCCTCGAATCGCTGAAATGTCTGTGACACATTGCCTGAATGTAGTTATAACCCATATGAGATGGTTGATGGACGTGGAACTGAAAACACACACACATATTATGGCAGCAAAGCACAAGAAACAATAAAGAAATGCACGAAATAAAGTGGAGTCCGTTTCCGTTTTTTGGATTCAGTGAGAATCGGCAACAAAAGGGACAAACTTACAATATATATATATATATATATATATATATATATATATATATATATATATATATATATATATATATATATATATATATATCCAAAGCAGTGTTCCACCTGGGGCTTGCCGAACTCGCGGCGGGTGCAACCGGAAGCGGTGGTGGAAACCGCTTAAAAACAGCAAAAAACAAGGAGTTCATAATACTCCCAAGGTCCGGTGCACTCACGGGGTATGTATCGGCTATAAAACATCCGCAGACGCGTTTCTGGCTCTTGCCGTCATCAGTGCGGAAAAGCCGTTAATAAAACAAACACAGTCATTAAAACGGTCCTGCCATATGGTTGGTGGATCCTTGGCCAATGAAGGGGCAGCAATGGGGCGTCACTGTCTTAATTATTTATTGCCTAATGCAATTTCTATGGCGCTCCCATCGCTAAAAAAATCAATTGGCAGCCGTAATAACTGTGCCTGTACATTCCCTCGCCTGCCGCTGGATTAAAAACGAAAACACTGTGAGTGTCCCACATATGGTGAAACACTCTAGCTTTGTATAAGCCACGACCTAAATAGGTCAACAGAGTCCGTAAGCGGCGGTTCAGACAGCCCAAATTGAATCCAAAGCAGTGTTCCACCTGGGGCTTGCCGAACTCGCGGCGGGTGCAACCGGGAGCGGTGGTGGAAACCGCTTAAAAACAGCAAAAAACAAGGAGTTCATAATACTCCCAAGGTCCGGTGCACTCACGGGGTATGTATCGGCTATAAAACATCCGCAGACGCGTTTCTGGCTCTTGCCGTCATCAGTGCGGAAAAGCCGTTAATAAAACAAACACAGTCATTAAAACGGTCCTGCCATATGGTTGGTGGATCCTTGGCCAATGAAGGGGCAGCAATGGGGCGTCACTGTCTTAATTATTTATTGCCTAATGCAATTTCTATGGCGCTCCCATCGCTAAAAAAATCAATTGGCAGCCGTAATAACTGTGCCTGTACATTCCCTCGCCTGCCGCTGGATTAAAAACGAAAACACTGTGAGTGTCCCACATATGGTGAAACACTCTAGCTTTGTATAAGCCACGACCTAAATAGGTCAACAGAGTCCGTAAGCGGCGGTTCAGACAGCCCAAATTGAATCCAAAGCAGTGTTCCACCTGGGGCTTGCCGAACTCGCGGCGGGTGCAACCGGGAGCGGTGGTGGAAACCGCTTAAAAACAGCAAAAAACAAGGAGTTCATAATACTCCCAAGGTCCGGTGCACTCACGGGGTATGTATCGGCTATAAAACATCCGCAGACGCGTTTCTGGCTCTTGCCGTCATCAGTGCGGAAAAGCCGTTAATAAAACAAACACAGTCATTAAAACGGTCCTGCCATATGGTTGGTGGATCCTTGGCCAATGAAGGGGCAGCAATGGGGCATCACTGTCTTAATTATTTATTGCCTAATGCAATTTCTATGGCGCTCCCATCGCTAAAAAAATCATATATATATATATATTCACTGAAAAAACCATAGGTTTCAGGCACGTTATAGTTAGAAATTAGCATTTAAAAAACCTTAGAAATTCACTGAAAAAACCATAGGTTTTAGGGACAGTTATAGGTAGTTGGACATTTCACTCGTACAAAACCATAGAAATTCCCCCGTTATAGTTAGTTCAGCTAACTATAACTCGCGCCCCCGCAATGCACTGCTGATGACGTCACATATTACATCACTCATGACATGGTCAGTGACATCACTGATGACATCACTGATGACATCTCAAATGACATCACTGATGACATCATCCAGTGACTGTGTGTTTCTGTAAAGTTTAAATATGTTTAATATATATAGGGAAAGGCGTATTGAAGAATGAGTGGGTGTATAAGTGTCTGAATGGATGATTTAGTAGGTGCGTGACTAACTCTATAAGTGAGTGATTAAACGTATCTTACTGAATGCATGAGTTAGTGACTAAACTGTGTGAATGTCTGTATCCGTCTGTCTGTTGGTGTGTAAGCGGCTGCATGGGTTTGTGAATAGCTACATGAGTGTCTACATGGGTTATTGATTGGTTGTCTGAGTATCTGTATGGGTGCCTGAGTGTTTGTGTGGGTGGGGTGTGTGACTCTGTGCATAGATGTGTGAGTGGGTGATTCACTGGGTGCATGGTTTCAAGAGTGCATCTGTGATGGACTGTATGGGTGGGTGAGTGTGTGTAGGGGTGTGTTAGTGAGTGAATGTATATCTCAGTGGTACATGTGTGAGTAACTACATATGTGAAAGGCAGTATATATGTGTGTTGGAGTATATAAATGGCTATAAGTGAGAGTGGGTGATTGTGAGAGTGGCTGTATGGATGAGTGTGCACTTGTATCAGTGATTGTATAAGAGTGTAAGAATGTGCTAGTATTTGTATGAGTAAGTGAGCTGGTGTGTGTATAACTGTATAGGTGAGTAAATGGCAGTGTGATTAATTATTTGCATGACTGACTAGGTGTGTGAGTACCTCTATGGATGAGTGGTGGTGTGTGAGTGTCTATGTAGGTGTATGAGTGCATATGATAGTCCTGTACTGAGTGACCGTAAGTATGAGTGACTGTACGGGTGAGTGAGTGGATGTGTGTGTAGACCTAAGAATCAGTGAGTGGGTATGTAGTTATTGGTGTTGGAGTGTCTATGGTTTTGAGAATGGCAGTCTGTAATTTAGAGTGGGTGTATCAAAGGTTATATTAGGGTGTGAGAAGATGCATCAAATTATCACATGGATGATGTCATCAGTGATGTCATCAGTGATGTCATTTGAGATGTCATCAGTGATGTCACTGACCATGTCATGAGTGATGTAATATGTGACGTCATCAGCAGTGCATTGCGGGCGCGAGTTATAGTTAGCTGAACTAACTATAACGGGGAATTTCTATGGTTTTGTACGAGTGAAATGTCCAACTAACTATAACTGTCCCTAAAACCTATGGTTTTTTCAGTGAATTTCTAAGGTTTTTTAAATGCTAATTTCTAACTATAACGTGCCTGAAACCTATGGTTTTTTCAGTGAATTTCAAAGGTTTTTACATGCTAATTTCTAACTATAACGTGTCTGAAACCTATGGTTTTTTCAGTGAATTTCAAAGGTTTTTAAATGCTAATTTCTAACTATAACGTGCCTGAAACCTATGGTTTTTAAGTGAATTTCAAAGGTTTTTAAATGCTAGTTTCTAACTATGCCTACAGAGGTAGGACATGTGAAGAAAGAAGAAAAAACGCACAGAAAGAAGCAAAAGAAATGCAGAAAGAAGCAACAGAAGTCCACAAAGACGAAGAAAAGAGCAGGAAGACGCAAGACATGTGCAGAAAGAACCAACAGAGGAGCAGAAAGAGGAATTGTTGCAAAATCATCCTGTGCCCACAACTTTTTTAGACGGGTACTGGTGGTAACTGACTCGGACTAACCAGGCCTAGAGCCAGTGCTATGCTAAAAGACACTTAGAATACAGTGAAAACACCTACATACACTAGGGAACACTATGCGTTGGCGTACCCCTGTCATTAGCATGACCTCCTCTGTAAAGCCCTAGTACATAATAGGGCAGGGGGATTAAAACTTCCTCTTAAAACGCGCCCCGGGGCGCGTTTGCACAGTGGTGAAGGGAGAGGGGGGCCTGAGGTGAAATGTGTGCAAACAAGCCCTGTGGCCGTTTTAAGTTGGGAGAATAAATCCCCTTGAATCCTGAGGGTCCCTGGGGTCCAACTAGCCCACTAGGTACCTCCAGTAAGCGCCACACAGCTGCGTTGCACAGAGGTGTAAAAAGAGGCGTGGCCTGGACCACCTCTCTGCAACGCAGCCCTGTGGCGTGCACTGGAGGTACCTGGTGGGCTAGTTGGCCCCCAGGGTCCCTCAGGATTCAAGGTGAATTAATTCCCCAACTTAAAATGCGCCACAGGGCGTGTTTGCACACATGTTACCTGAGGCCCCGCCCCTTCCCTTCACCACTGTGCAAACGCGCCCTGTGGTGCGTTTTAAGTTGGGGTATTAGGTCACCTTGAATCCTGAGGGTCCCTGGGGCCCAACTAGCCCACCAGGTACTTCCAGTAAGTGCCACAGGCCTGCGTTGCAGAGAGGTGGTCCGAGGCCACGCCCCTTTTTACACCTCTCTGCAACGCAGCTCTGTGGCGCTTACTGGAGGTACCTGGTGGGCTAGTTGGACCCCAGGGACCCTCAGGATTCAAGGGGACTTAATCCCCCAACTTAAAACACGCCAGGTGACTGTATGTATCCTTGTGTTCACGGGTGTGTGAGTTGCTGTGTGGGTGTATAACTGGGTGTGTGAGTAACTGTGTGGGTGAGTGAGATGGTGTGTGAGTGGCTGTATTGGTGACTCAGTGGGTGTGTCAGTGACTGTATGGGTGAGTGAGTAGCAGTGTGAGTGGCTCTATGGGTCAGTAACTGGGTGTGTGAGTGACTATATGGGTGGGTGAGTGATTGAGTGGGTGTCTGAATGGCTGTACGAGTGAGTGACTGGGTGTGTAAGTAGCTGTATGGGTGAGTGAGTGGCAGTTGGAGTGGGTGTTTGGTTAAGTGAGTGGGTGTGTGAGTGGCTGTATTGGAGAGTGTCTGTGTGAACGGCTGTATGAGTGAGTGAATGGGTATGTGAGTGCTTGTATGGATGTGTTAATGGGTTGTAAGTGATTGTGTAGGTGTGTGATTGAGTGTGTGAGTGCTTGTATGGGGGAGTGAGTGGCTGTGTTGAGAGGCTGTATGGGTAAGTGAGTTGGTCTGTGAGTGACTGTGTAGGTGAATAAGTAGGTGTGTGAGTAGCTGCATGGGTAAGTGTGTGGCTCTCTGAGTGGCTGTATGGGTGAGTGACTGGTTGTATGAGTAGCTGTATGGGTGACTGAATGGTTTTGTGAGTGATTGTATGAGTGAGCGAGTGGGTGTGTGAGTGGTCTATGGAAAAGTGAGTGGGTGTCTGAGTACTGGTATGGGTCTGTGAATTTGTATGTGAGTGGTTGTGTGAGTGAACATATGATCGGTTGTATGTGGGTGAGAGTGTTTCTGTGGATAATGTCATTAGTGATGTCAGCAGTGATGTCATCGGTGATGTCATTTGAGATGTCATCAGTGATATCATCAGTGATGTCACTGACTATGTCATGAGTGATGTCATATGTGAGGTCATACGCAGTGCATTGCGAGGGCGTAAGTTATAGTTAGCTCAGGTAACTATAACTGCTAAATTTCACTGGTTTTGTACGAGTAAAATCTGAGCATAACTATAACGTCCATGTAACCTTTGGTTTTTTCAGTGAATTTCTAAGGTTTTTTTAGCTCTATTTCCTAACTATAACATGCCTGTAATCTTTGTTTTTTTCAGTGAATTTCGAAGGTTTTTCAAACTCTATTTCCTAACTATGACGTCCCTGTAACCTTTGGTTTTTTAAGTGATTTTCTATGCTTTTTTAACTGGTAGTCACGTTTGCAGAGTGGTGGAGAAAGGGGGTGTGTTTCCAACCAGTTCTCAGAAGTCCTGCTGTGTTGGAATTACTGGAGGTACCAGGAGGGTTTCTCGGCCCCCAAGAATTCTCAGCATCCAAGAGGACTTCATCCCCAAACCAGCAGTGAGCAAGGAGGCACATTTGCAGAGTGGTGAAGAATGGGGTTGTGGTCTCCGAAAACCTCTCAGAAATTCTGCTGTGTGGGATTTACTGGAGGTAACAGGAGAGCTTGTTGGCCCCCAAGGACACTCTAGAACCAAAAGGACTTCATCCCCCTACCAGTACTGCGCCAGGAGGTGCATTTGCAGAGTGGTGGATAAAGGGGCCGTGGGACTTACTCGAGGTAACAGGAGGGTTAGTTGGCCCCCAAAGACCCTCTGCAGCCAAGGGGACTTCATCCCCCAACCTGTTGTGCACCAAGAGCTGCTTTTGCAGAGTGGTGGTGAAAGGGGAAAGGGCCTTTGGCAACTTGCCGGTCTTTTTTCATGATTTGTTCGGGAGGGGGGCCGCATGGCCCCCCTGCCCTGTGCCATCCACCAGGGCCATTCCTATTTTGAATTGGGAAGGGGGCTACGCTGGCCCGGGGGCCCCATCCCTCAGGGGCAAACTTTTACAAAATATTTTATTTATAAATTAATGCGAGGGGGGCTGTGCGGGCCCCCTCCTTGGCTGATTTCGGCCCCGGGGACCCCATCTCCCAGGGACCGGCCTCTAGTGTGGGTGCCCTGGTCCTACCCAGTGCACCCACTTAGCAATGTTGGAGACCGCGGGGGAGCCTCAAGGCTCCTGCAGTCCCTGCCGGCTCCTCGCCGCCTGTGGGAGCCGGCATTGCTTTGACAAACAGGGAGCTGCATACATGCAGCTCCCTCTGTGTCAAAGTAATTGTGCTATGCTTTGAGCAAGCAAGAGCAAAATGCTCTCACTTGCTAGAAGCGGAGCACAGTTTGCTATGGCTTGGCAGGAGCGGTAAAGCTCCCGCCAAGCCATAGCAAACAGTTATGACCCTGGGTTGGGCACCCCAGGACATAGCAGGAGCCGGCCCTGGGGAGTGGTGGTCCCCAGGGCCATGTATGGCTCCAGGAGGAGGGCTGCGCCCTCCTCCTGTCTTTTAATTTGCCCTGGGAAAGTGGTGGACCCCAGGGCTGCGAGGGGGCAGTGTGGCCCCCTGCATTTAATTTGACTTAAGCCCCAGGAGGTGGCGGTCCCTGGGGCTGCGGAGGAATCCGCATGCCCCCGCATTCTTTCACGTTAAAGCCCCTGGAAGGTGGCGGTCTCTGGGGCAGGGGGGGTCTAAGAGACCCCCATTATTAAATAAATAAGCCCCAGGAAGTGGTGGTCTTCGAGCAGTGGGGGGGCCATATGGGCCTCCCCCGCATTTTTTCGTAAGAGGTGGTGGTCCCCGGGGCATCAATGAGCCCCAGGAAGGGGGTTGTGTGCCCCCCTCCAATTTCATAATGCCACCAGGACCTGGTCCACCCAGGGGTAGAAATGAAGCGCAGGAGTCCATTTTTCAGTGGGATTCAGGGATCCAGCGCAACTCACGCTGACATTTTTTTTTTAAATAAATGCTTTTTTGGCCCAGCCGGGTCCCTGTGGGATCCTCACAAGAGGCCTAGGGTGTTAGGGAGTTTCTACCCTGCCCCCTTTTCTTTTTTTTAAAACATTTTTTCTGTGACTCGGCTCAAGCCAAGTCTCAAGATGACTGCCAACAATTCCTGCTTTAAAGTGTTGGCAGCAAATCAGATCTCAGCACAAGATCAAGAGGTGTCGCAAACCTTTAAATACCTCCGCAACTACGGAACGGATTTACACCAATTCACAAAAAGGTTGCTTTCTGGATCAACAGCTACCTTTCTGCCAAATTTGGTGTAATTTCGTTCAGCAGTTCGGGCTGTAGCCTTGTCTAAATTTCCTGATGGAAATTAACATTGAGAAAAGTGTTTTTGGACCTCCCCTTTTTCTCAGCCCCCACTTGACGGATCACCGCAAAACTTTTAAGACAACAGCTGAAGTGAGCATCAATGTAGTTTTGATTATTTTGCGAAGATTCGTCAAATGAAGCCAAAGTTAGTGGCAAAACAAAAAAAAAATTTCCTATGAAAACGAACTCTTAACTATAACTACCTACTGGCAACCGCCAGTAGGATATATATATATATTTTTATATGTATATACATATACATAAATATATATATATTCACTGAAAAAACCACAGGTTTCAGGGACGTTATAGTTAGTTGGACATTTCACTCGGACAAAACCAGAGAAATTTGGCTGTTATAGTTAGTTCAGCTAACTATAACTCGCGCCCCCGCAATGCGCTGCTGATGACGTTACATATTACATCATTCATGACATGGTCAGTGACATCACTGATGACATCTCAAATGACATCACTGATGACATCATCCACGTGATAATCTGATGCACCTCCTCATACCCTAATATAACCTTTGATACACCCACTCTAAAATACAGACTACCATTTTCAAAACCATAGACACACCAATACCAGTTACTACATACCCACTCACTGATTCCTAGGTCTACACACACATCCACTCATTCACCCATACAGTCACTCATACATGCAGTCACCCATCAATACGGCACTATCATATGCACTCACATACCTATACAGACACTCACACACCACCACTCATCCATAGAGTTACTCACACACCTAGTCAGAAATGCAAAGAATGAATCACACTCCCATTTACTCACCTATACAGTTATACACACACCACCTCACTTATTCAAACATATACTAACACATACTTACACTCTCATACAATAACTAATACAAGCACACACTCATCCATACACCCACTCTCACAATCACTCACTCTCACATACAGTCATTTATATACTCCAACACTCACATATACTGCCTTTCACATATGTAGTTACTCACACATGTACCACTGAGACATCTAAACACTCACCAACACACCCATACATACACTCACCCACCCATACAGCCCTTCACAGATGTACTCTTGAACCCATACACCCAGTGAATCACCCACTCACACATCTATGCACAAAGTCACACACCCCCCACCCACCCACACAGACACTCAGGCACCCATACAGATACTCAGACAACCAATCAATAACCCATATAGACACTCATTTAGCTACTCACCAATCCATGCAACCGCTTACACACCAACTGACAAACTAAACTGTATGAATGTCTGAATCAGTCACTAATGCATGCATTCAGTAAGACACATTTAATCACTCACTTATACAGTCAATCACGCACCTAGTAAATCATCCATTCAGACACTTATACACCCACTCATTCTTCAAAACACCTTGGCATATATATATATAAAACATATTTAAACTTTACAGAAACACACAGTCACTGGAGGATGTCATCAGTGATGTCATTTCAGATGTCATCAGTGATGTCATCAGGTATGTCACTGACCATGTCTTGAATGATGAAATATGTGACGGCATCAGCAGTGCATTGTGGGGGCGCGAGTTATAGTTAGCTGAACTAACTATAAAGGCCGAATTTCTCTGGTTTTGTACGAGTGAAATGTCCAACTAACTATAACGTCCCTGAAATCTGTGGTTTTTTCAGTGAATGTATATATATATATATATATATATATTCACTGAAAAAAACCATAGGTTTTAGGGACAGTTATAGTTAGTTGGACATTTCACTTGTACAAAACCATAGAAATTCCCCTGTTATAGTTAATTCAGCTAACTATAACTCGCGCCCCATAATGCACTGCTGATGATGTCACATATTACATCACTCATGACATGGTCAGTGACATCACTGATGACATCACTGATGACATCATCCAGTGACTGTGTGTTTCTGTAAAGTTTAAATATGTTTAATATATATAGGCAAAGGTGTATTGAAGAATGAGTGGGTGTATAAGTGTCTGAATGGATGATTTAGTAGGTGCGTGACTAACTCTATAAGTGAGTGATTAAACGTATCTTACTGAATGCATGGGTTAGTGACTAAACTGGGTGAATGTCTGTATCCGTCTGTCTGTTGGTGTGTAAGTGGATGCATGGATTTGCGAATAGCTACTTGAGTGTGTATATGGGTTATTGATTGGTTCTCTGAGTATCTGTATGGGTGCCTGAGTGTTTGTGTGGGTGGGGTGTGTGTGACTCTGTGCATAGATGTGTGAGTGGGTGATTCACTGGGTGCATGATTTCAAGAGTGCATCTGTGATGGACTGCTTGGGTGGGTGAGTGTGTGTATGGGTGTGTTAGTGAGTGAATGTATATCTCAGTGGTACATGTGCAAGTAACTACATATGTAAAAGGCAGTATATATGTGTGTTAGAGTATTTAAATGGCTATAAGTGAGAGTGTGTGATTGTGAGAATGGCTGTATGGATGCGTGTGTGCTTGTATCAGTTATTGTATAAGAGCGTAAAAATGTGCTAGTATTTGTATGAGTAAGTGAGCTGGTGTGTGTATAACTGTATAGGTCAGTAAATGGGTGTGTGATTAATTTTTGCATGACTGACTAGGTGTGTGAGTACCTCTATGGATGAGTGGCGGTGTGTGAGTGTTTATATAGGTGTATGAGTGCATATGATAGTCCTGTACTGAGTGACTGTAAGTATGAGTGACTGTACGGGTGAGTGAGTAGATGTGTGTGTGTAGACCTAAGAATCAGTGAGTGGGTATGTAGTTATTGGTATTGGAGTGTGTATGGTTTTGAGAATGGCAGTCTGTAATTTAGAGTGGGTGTATCAAAAGTTATATTAGGGTGTGAGAAGATGCATGAAATTATCACATGGATGATGTCATCAGTGATGTCATCAGTGATGTCATTTGAGATGTCATCAGTGATGTCACTGACCATGTCATGAGTGATGTAATATGTGACGTCATCAGCAGTGCATTGCGGGGCGTGAGTTATAGTTAGCTGAACTAACTATAACGGGGAATTTCTATGGTTTTGTACGAGTGAAATGTCCAACTAACTATAACTGTCCCTAAAACCTATGGTTTTTTCAGTGAATTTCAAAGGTTTTTAAATGCTAATTTCTAACTATAACCTGTCTGAAACCTATGGTTTTTTCTGTGAATTTCAAAGGTTTTTTAAATGCTAATGTCTAACTATAACGTGCCTGAAACCTATGATTTTTAAGTGAATTTCAAAGGTTTTTTAAATGCTAGTTTCTAACTATGCCTACAGAGGTAGGACATGTGAAGAAAGAAGAAAAAACGCACAGAAAGAAGCAAAGAAATGCAGAAAGAAGCAACAGAAGTCCACAAAGACGAAGAAAAGTGCAGGAAGAAGCAAAAGATGTGCAGAAAGAACCAACAGAGGAGCAGAAAGAGGCCTTGTTGCAAAATCATCCTGTGCCCACAACTTTTTCAGACGGGTACTGGTGGTAACTGACTCTGACTAACCAGAGCCAGTGCTATGCTAAAAGACACTTAGAATACAGTGAAAACACCTACATACACTAGGGAACACTATGCGTTGGGGTACCCCTGTGATTAGCATGACCTCCTCTGTAAGTCCCTAGTACATAATAGGGCAGGGGGATTAAAACTACCTCTTAAAACGACCTACAGGGCGCGTTTGCACAGTGGTGAAGGGAGGGGGGGCCTGAGGTGACATGTGTGCAAACACGCCCCGTGGCGCATTTTAAGTTGCAGGATTAAGTCCCCTTGAATCCTGAGGGTCCCTGGGGCCCAAATAGCCCCCAGGCACCTACAGTTATGACCACAGAGCTGAGTTGCAGAGAGGCGTTCCGAGGCCACGCACCTTTTTCACCTCTCTGCAACGCAACTCTGTTGTGCTTACTGAAGGTACCTGGTGGGCTAGTTGGCCCCAGGGTCCCTCAGGATTCAAGGGAATTAATTCCCCAACTAAAACGCACCACAGGGCGAGTTTGCGCACATGTCACCTGAGGCCCCACCCCTCCCTTCACCACTGTGCAAACGCGCCCCGTGGCGCATTTTAAGTTGGGGGATTAGGTCACCTTGAATCCTGAGGGTCCCTGGGGCCCAACTAGCCCACCAGGTACTTCCAGTAAGCACCACAGGCCTGCGTTGCAACGCCTGTAACAAATTGTGCAGTTGTGTTTAGGTAGTGAAGGGGGTCATGCTGGGGGTAGTGTTTTAGGGTTTAGGGTAGTGCAGTGGTGTTTGTGTAGTGTAGAGGGTCATGCTGGGGGTAGATTTAGGGTTTAGGGGAGTGCAGTGGTGTTTGGGTAGTGTAGGGAGTCGTGCTGGGGGTAGTGTTTTAGGGTTTAGGGTAGTGCAGTGGTGTTTGGGTAGTGTAGGGGGTCATGCTGGGGCTCGTGGTTTAGGGTTTAGGGTAGTGCAGTGGTGTTTGGGTAGTGTAGGGGTACTGCTGGGGGTAGTGTTTTAGGGTTTAGGGTAGTGCAATGGTGTTTGGGTAGTGTAGGGGGTACTGCTGGGGGTAGTGTTTTAGGGTTTAGGGTAGTGCAGTGGTGTTTGGGTAGTGTAGCGGGTACTGCTGGGGGTAGTGTTTTAGGGTTTAGGGTAGTGCAGTGGTGTTTGGGTAGTGTAGGGGTTCGTGCTGGGGTAGTTTTTAGGGTTTAGGGTAGTGCAGTGGTGTTTGTGTAGTGTAGGGGGTAGTGTTTTAGGGTTTAGGGTAGTGCAGTGGTGTTTGTGTAGTGTAGCGGGTCGTGCTGGGGGTAGTGTTTTAGGGTTTAGGGTAGTGCAGTGGTGTTTGTGTAGTGTAGGAGGTCGTGATTTAGGGTTTAGGGTAGTGCAGTGGTCTTTGGGTAGTGTAGGGAGTCGTGCAGGGGTAGTATTTTAAGGTTTAGGGTAGTGCAGTGGTCTTTGGGTAGTGTGGGTGGTCATGCAGGGGGTAGTGTTTTAGGGTTTAGGGCAGTGCAGTGGTGTTTGGGTAGTGTAGGGGGTTGTGCTGGGGGAGTGTTTTAGGGTTTAGGGCAGTGCAGTGGTGTTCAGGTAGTGTAGGGGGTCGTGCTGGGGGGAGTGTTTTAGGGTTTAGGGCAGTGCAGTAGTGTTCGGGTAGTGTAGGCGGTCGTGCTGGGGGGAGTGTTTGAGGGTTTAAGGCAGTGCAGTCGTGTTCGGGTAGTGTAAGGGGTCGTGCTGGGGGGAGTATTTTAGGGTTTAGGGTAGTGCAGTGGTGTTCGGGTAGTGTAGGGGGTCGTGCTGGGGGTAGTGTTTTAGGGTTAAGGGCAGTGCAGTGGTGTTCGGGCAGTGTAGGGGGTCGTGCTGGGGGTGGTGTTTTAGGGTTTAGGGCAGTGCAGTGGTATTCGGGCAGTGTAGGGGGTCGTGCTGGGGTGGTGTTTCAGGGTTTAGGGCAGTGCAGTGGTGTTTGGGCAGGGCGGGGGGTCGTGCAGGGGGTGGTGTTTCAGGGTTTAGGGCAGTGCAGTGGTGTTCGGGCAGTGTAGGGGGTCGTGCAGGTGGTGGTGTTTCAGGGTTTAGGGCAGTGGTGTTCGGGCAGTATAGGGGGTCATGCTGGGGGTGGTGTTTCAGGGTTTGGGACAGTGCAGTGGTGTTCGGGCAGTAAAGGGGTCGTGCTGGGGGTGGTGTTTCAGGGTTTTGGGCAGTGCAGTGGTGTTCGGGCAGTGCAGGGGTTGTGCGGGGGTGGTGTTTCAGGGTTTAGGGCAGTGCAGTGGTGTTCGGGCAGTGTAGGGGGTCGTGCAGGGTTGTGGTGTTTCAGGGTTGAGGGCAGTGCAGTGGTGTTCGCGCAGTGTAGGGGGTCATGCTGGGGGTGGTGTTTCAGGGTTTAGGGCAGTGCAGTGGTGTTCGGGCAGTGTAGTGGGTGGTGCAGGGGTGGTGTTTCAGGGTTTAGGGCAGTGCAGTGGTGTTCGGGCAGTGTAGGGGGTGGTGCAGGGGGTGGTGTTTCAGGGTTTAGGGCAGTGCAGTGGTCTTCGGGCAGTGTAGGGGGTGGTGCAGGGGGTGGTGTTTCAGGGTTTAGGGCAGTGCAGTGGTGTTCGGGCAGTGTAGGGGGTCGTGCTGGGGCTGGTGTTTCAGGGTTTAGGGCAGTGCAGTGGTGTTCGGGCAGTGTAGGGGTCTTGCTGGGGCTGGTGTTTCAGAGTCTAGGGCAGTGCAGTGGTGTTCGGGCCGTGTAGGGGGTCTTGCTGGGGGTGGTGTTTCAGGGTTTAGGGCAGTGCAGTGGTGTTCGAGCAGTGGAGGGGTCGTGCTGGGGGTGGTGTTTCAGGGTTTAGGGCAGTGCAGTGGTGTTCGGGCAGTGTAGGGGGTCGTGCTGGGGCTAGTGTTTCAGGGTTTAGGGCAGAGCAATGGTGTTCAGGCAGTGTAGGGGGTTGTGCTGGAGGTGGTGTTTCAGGGTTTAGGGCAGTGCAGTGGTGTTTGGGCAGTGTAGGGGGTCTTGCTGGGGGTGATGTCTCAGGGTTTAGGGCAGTGCAGTGGGGTTCAGGCAGTGTAGGGGGTCTTGTTGGGGGTAGAGTTTCAGGGTTTAGGGCACTGCAGTGGTGTTCGGGCAGTGTAGGGGGTCATGCTGGGGGTGGTGTTTCAGGGTTTAGGGCAGTGCAGTGGTGTTCGGGCAGTGTAGGGGGTCGTGCTGGGGGTGGTGTTTCAGGGTTTAGGGCAGTGCAGTGGTGTTCCGGCAGTGTAGGGGGTCGTGCAGGGGGTGGTGTTTCAGGGTTTAGGGCAGTGCAGTGGTGTTCGGGCAGTGTAGGGGGTCGTGCTGGGGGTGGTGTTTCAGGGTTTAGGGCAGTGCAGTGGTGTTCGGGCAGTGTAGGGGGTCGTGCGGGGGTGGTGTTTCAGGGTTTTGGGCAGTGCAGTGGTGTTTGGGCAGTGCAGGGGTCGTGCGGGGTGGTGTTTCAGGGTTTAGGGCAGTGCAGTGGTGTTCGGGCAGTGTAGGGGGTCGTGCAGGGTTGTGGTGTTTCAGGGTTGAGGGCAGTGCAGTGGTGTTCGGGAAGTGTAGGGGGTCGTGCTGGGGGTGGTGTTTCAGGGTT
This sequence comes from Calotriton arnoldi, assembly GCA_963921515.1. NCBI lineage: Eukaryota > Metazoa > Chordata > Amphibia > Caudata > Salamandridae > Calotriton > Calotriton arnoldi. The sequence continues at coordinate 540,650 of CAWUFW010005306.1, read as the reverse complement.
TAGGGCAGTGGTGTTCAGGCAGTGTAGGGGGTCTTGCTGGGGGTGATGTCTCAGGGTTTAGGGCAGTGCAGTGGGGTTCAGGCAGTGTAGGGGGTCTTGTTGGGGGTAGTGTTTCAGGGTTTAGGGCACTGCAGTGGTGTTCGGGCAGTGTAGGGGGTTGTGCTGGGGGTGGTGTTTCAGGGTTTAGGGCAGTGCAGTGGTGTTCGGGCAGTGAAGGGGGTCGTGCTGGGGGTGGTGTTTCAGGGTTTAGGGCAGTGCAGTGGTGTTCCGGCAGTGTAGGGGGTCGTGCAGGGGGTGGTGTTTCAGGGTTTAGGGCAGTGCAGTGATGTTCGGGCAGTGTAGGGGGTCGTGCTGGGGGTGGTGTTTCAGGGTTTAGGGCAGTGCAGTGGTGTTCGGGCAGTGTAGGGTGTCGTGCTGGGGGTGGTGTTTCAGGGTTTAGGGCAGTGCAGTGGTGTTCGGGCAGTGTAGGGGGTTGTGCAGGGGGTGGTGTTTCAGGGTTTAGGGCAGTGCAGTGGTGTTCGGCCAGTGTAGGTGGTCTTGCTGGGGGTGGTGTTTCAGGATTTAGTGCAGTGGTGTTCAGGCAGTGTAGAGGGTCTTGCTGGGGGTGGTGTTTCAGGGTTTAGGGCAGTGCAGGGGTGTTCGGGCAGTGTAGGGGTCTTGCTGGGACTGGTATTTCAGGGTTTAGGCCAGTGCAGTGGTGTTCAGGCAGTGTAGGGGGTCTTGCTGGGGCTGGTGTTTCAGGGTTTAGGGTAGTGCAGTGGTGTTCGGGCAGTGTAGGGGGTCGTGCTGGGGCTGGTGTTTGAGGGTTTAGGGCAGTACAGTGATGTTCGGGCAGTGTAGGGGGTCGTGCTGGGGCTGGTGTCTGAGGGTTTAGGGCAGAGCAGTGGTTTTCGGGCAGTGTAGGCGGTCGTGCTGGGGCTGGTGTTTCAGGGTTTAGGGCAGTGCAGTGGTGTTCGTGCAGTGTACGGGGTCGTGCTGGGGCTGGTGTTTCAGGGTTTAGGGCAGTGCAGTGGTGTTCGGGCAGTGTAGGGGGTCGTGCTGGGGGTGGTGTTTCAGGCATTAGGGCAGTGCAGTGGTGTTCGGGCAGTGTAGGGGGTCGTGCTGGGGCTGGTGTTTCAGGGTTTAGGGCAGTGCAGTGGTGTTCGGGCAGTGTAGGGGTCGTGCTGGGGCTGGTGTTTCAGGGTTTTGGGCAGAGCAGTGGTGTTTGGGCAGTGTAGGGGGTCGTGCTGGGGGTGGTGTTTCAGGGTTTAGGGCAGTGCAGTGGTATCCGGGCAGTGTAGGGGGTCTTGCTGGGGGTGGTGTTTCAGGGTTTAGGGCAGTGGTGTTCGGGCAGTGTAGGGGGTCTTGCTGGGGGTGATGTTTCAGGGTTTAGGGCAGTGCAGTGGTGTTCGGGCAGTGTAGGGGGTCTTGCTGGGGGTAGTGTTTCAGGGTTTAGGGCAGTGCAGTGGTGTTCGTGCAGTGTAGGGGGTCGTGCTGGGGATGGTGTTTCAGGGTTTAGGGCAGTGCAGTAGTGTTCGGGCAGTGTAGGGGGTCATGCAGGGGGTGGTGTTTCAGGGTTTAGGGCAGTGCAGTGGTGTTCGGGCAGTGTAGGGGGTCGTGCACGGGGTGGTGTTTAAGGGTTTAGGGCAGTGCAGTTGTGTTCGGGCAGTGTAGGGGGTCGTGCTGGGGCTGGTGTTTCAGGGTTTAGGGCAGTGCAGTGGTGTTCGGGCAGTGTAGGGGGTCGTGCTGGGGCTGGTGTTTCACGGTTTAGGGCAGTGCAGTGGTGTTGGGGTAGTGTAGGGGGTCGTGCTGGGGCTGGTGTTTCAGGGTTTAGGGCAGTGCAGTGGTGTTCGGGCAGTGTAGGCGGTCGTGCTGGGGCTGGTGTTTCAGGGTTTAGGGCAGTGCAGTGGTGTTCTAGCAGTGTAGGGGGTCGTGCTGGGGCTGGTGTTATAGGGTTTAGGGCAGTGCAGTGGTGCTCGGGCAGTGTAGGGGGTCTTGCTGGGGGTGGTGTTTCAGGGTTTAGGGTAGTGCAGTGGTGTTTGGGCAGTGTAGGGGGTCGTGCTGGGGCTGGTGTTTCAGGGTTTAGGGCAGTGCAGTGGTGTTCGGGCAGTGTAGGGGGTCGTGCTGGGACTGGTGTTTCAGGGTTCTGGGCAGAGCAGTGGTGTTCGGGCAGTGTAGGGGGTCGTGCTGGGGGTGGTGTTTCAGGCATTAGGGCAGTGCAGTGGTGTTCGGGCAGTGTAGGGGGTCGTGCTGGGGCTGGTGTTTCAGGGTTTAGGGCAGTGCAGTGGTGTTCGGGCAGTGTAGGGGGTCGTGCTGGGGCTGGTGTTTCAGGTTTTTGGGCAGAGCAGTGGTGTTCGGGCAGTGTAGGGGGTCGTGCTGGGGGTGGTGTTTCAGGGTTTAGGGCAGTGCAGTGGTATCCGGGCAGTGTAGGGGGTCTTGCTGGGGGTGGTGTTTCAGGGTTTAGGGCAGTGGTGTTCGGGCAGTGTAGGGGGTCTTGCTGGGGGTGATGTTTCAGGGTTTAGGGCAGTGCAGTGGTGTTCGGGCAGTGTAGGGGTCTTGCTGGGGGTAGTGTTTCAGGGTTTAGGGCAGTGCAGTGGTGTTCGTGCAGTGTAGGGGGTCGTGCTGGGGGTGGTGTTTCAGGGTTTAGGGCAGTGCAGTAGTGTTCGGGCAGTGTAGGGGTCGTGATGGGGTGGTGTTTCAGTGTTTAGGGCAGTGCAGTGGTCTTCGGGCAGTGTAGGGGGTCGTGCTGGGGGTGGTGTTTCAGGGTTTAGGGCAGTGCAGTGGTGTTTGGGCAGTGTAGGGGGTCGTGCTGGGGGTGGTGTTTCAGGGTTTAGGGCAGTGCAGTGGTGTTTGGGCAGTGTAGGGGGTTGTGCTGGGGCTGGTGTTTCAGGGTTTAAGGCAGTGTAGTGGTGTTCGGGCAGTGTAGGGGGTCTTGCTGGGGGTGGTGTTTCAGGGTTTAGGGCAGTGGTGTTCGGGCAGTGTAAGGGGTCTTGCTGGGGGTGATGTTTCAGGGTTTAGGGCAGTGCAGTGGTGTTCGGGCAGTGTAGGGGTCTTGCTGGGGGTAGTGTTTCAGGGTTTAGGGCAGTGCAGTGGTGTTCGTGCAGTGTAGGGGGTCGTGCTGGGGATGGTGTTTCAGGGTTTAGGGCAGTGCAGTAGTGTTCGGGCAGTGTAGGGGGTCATGCAGGGGGTGGTGTTTCAGGGTTTAGGGCAGTGCAGTGGTGTTCGGGCAGTGTAGGGGTCGTGCACGGGGTGGTGTTTAAGGGTTTAGGGCAGTGCAGTTGTGTTCGGGCAGTGTAGGGGGTCGTGCTGGGGCTGGTGTTTCAGGGTTTAGGGCAGTGCAGTGGTGTTCGGGCAGTGTAGGGGGTCGTGCTGGGGCTGGTGTTTCACGGTTTAGGGCAGTGCAGTGGTGTTGGGGTAGTGTAGGGGGTCGTGCTGGGGCTGGTGTTTCAGGGTTTAGGGCAGTGCAGTGGTGTTTGGGCAGTGTAGGCGGTCGTGCTGGGGCTGGTGTTTCAGGGTTTAGGGCAGTGCAGTGGTGTTCAGGCAGTGTAGGGGGTCGTGCTGGGGCTGGTGTTATAGGGTTTAGGGCAGTGCAGTGGTGCTCGGGCAGTGTAGGGGGTCTTGCTGGGGGTGGTGTTTCAGGGTTTAGGGTAGTGCAGTGGTGTTTGGGCAGTGTAGGGGGTCGTGCTGGGGCTGGTGTTTCAGGGTTTAGGGCAGTGCAGTGGTGTTCGGGCAGTGTAGGGGGTCGTGCTGGGGCTGGTGTTTCAGGGTTTGGGCAGAGCAGTGGTGTTCGGGCAGTGTAGGGGTCGTGCTGGGGTGGTGTTTCAGGGTTTAGGGCAGTGCAGTGGTGTTCGGGCAGTGTAGGGGGTCGTTCTGGGGGTGGTGTTTCAGGGTTTAGGGCAGTGGTGTTCGGTCAGTATAGGGGGTCTTGCTGGGGGTGATGTTTCAGGGTTTAGGGCAGTGCAGTGGTGTTCGGGCAGTGTAGGGGCTTGCTGGGGGTAGTGTTTCAGGGTTTAGGGCAGTGCAGTGGTGTTCGGGCAGTGTAGGGGTTGTGCTGGGGGTGGTGTTTCAGGGTTTAGGGCAGTGCAGTGGTGTTCGGGCAGTGTAGGGGGGTCATGAAGGGGTGGTGTTTCAGGGTTTAGGGCACTGCAGTTGTGTTCGGGCAGTGTAGGGGTCTTGCTGGGGGTGGTGTTTCAGGGTTTAGGGCAGTGCAGTGGTGTTCGGGCAGTGTAGGGGGTCGTGCAGGGGCTGGTGTTTCAGGGTTTAGGGCAGTGCAGTGGTGTTTGGGCGGTGTAGGGGGTCGTGCTGGGGGTAGTGTTTTAGGGTTTAGGGTAGTGCAGTGGTGCTTGTGTAGTGTAGGGGGTCGTGCTGGGGGTAGTGTTTTAGGGTTTAGGGTAGTGCAGTGGTGTTTGTGTAGTGTAGGGGTCATGTTTTAGGGCAGTGCAGTGGTGTTTGGGTAGTGTAGGGGGTCGTGCTGGGGGTAGTGTTTTAGGATTTAGGTTAGTGCAGTGGTGTTTGGCTTAGTGTAGGGGGTCGTGCTGGGGGTAGTGTTTTAGGGTTTAGGGTAGTGCAGTGGTGTTTGTGTAGTGTAGGGGGTCATGTTTTAGGGTAGTGCAGTGGTGTTTGGGTAGTGTAGGGGGTCGTGCTGGGTGTAGTGTTTTAGGATTTAGGTTAGTGCAGTGGTGTTTGGGTAGTGTAGGGGGTCGTGCTGTGGGTAGTGTTTTAGGGTTTAGGGTAGTGCAGTGGTATTTGTGTAGTGTAGGGGGTCATGCTGGGGGTAGTGTTTTAGGGTTTAGGATAGTGCAGTGGTGCTTGTGTAGTGTATGGGTTTGTGCTGGGGTAGTGTTTTAGGGTTTAGGGTAGTGCAGTGGTGTTTTTGTAGTGTAGGGGTCATGTTTTAAGATGCAACGCTCCAATACCTGACCAGTCTGCACTACATAAAACTGCAAAAACTAAAAATAAAAAATGTTTTGCACACTTTTGTCATTGGGCTATATGTGGGCTACATCTGGGTAATATTTGTGCTACATTTGGGCTCTTTTTTCTCTGGTGGCCATCTTGGAAGACTTCTTTGTTATGAAGTTTCCTAATTTCCTCATTTACTGCAGTCTCCTCAGTAGGAAATGCTTTCAGTTTTTTACTTTGATTCCATCAAGAAGGCATTCAGATGTGTCTCACATTTGCCATAAATTCAGAATGTTAGCACTCTAGTTGCTCATTATATCACTGTAGTAAAGCTACTGCTCACCAGGGAGTTACCTGGAAGTCTGCTGCTGGTATTGAAAGTGATTGTTTCAGTCTGCATGTCAGAATTTTCTAATGAAATAGAAGAGGATTTGAGATCTCACTTAAAACATGCCCTAATTTTTCTTTCTGCAGCACTAACCATAATTTCTATTTCAAAAAGAACCCCATCATTTTGTTCCTTTTTAAATTAAATGTTTTAAGTGTTACCGGTTCATTCCAATCAAGATGGCTTCAGGTGTGCCATACTTTTGTCATAAGTAAGGCTGTTAGCGCTCTAGTTGTTCTTTAGAACACTCTGGGAAGCTGCAGTAGAACACAAAGGCATCAACTGGCAGGCTGCTCCTGTTCAAATATAACAGGAAGATATTTGAGATCACACTTGAAACATGTCCTAATTTTTCTTTCTACAGCACTAACCATAATTTCTATGACAATATGAACCCCATCATTTTGTTCCTTTTTAAATTAAATGTTTTAAGTGTTACCAGTTTATTCCAATCAAGATGGCTTCAGGTGTGCCATACTTTTGTCATAAGTAAGGCTGTTAGCACTCTAGTTGTTCTTTAGAACACTCTGGGAAGCTGCAGTAGAACACAAAGGAATCAACTGACAGTCTCTGCCCTTGTTGGATGTACATGTTTTACTGAGAATGTCAGACTTCATTCTCACATGACTGAGAAAGATAATGTGAATTTACAGAAAATATGCTCTCATTTTAGCTTCTGAAGCACCTTCCAAAACTCTATGGGACAAGCATGTGAAAATAGTTTTCTCTCAAACATGATTCATGATATCCCAGCAGAAGGTTTTTCACAGGGTAAAATCACCTTAGAACACACCACAATTCCTGAAATTAGTGTGGTACCATCAACAAATGAATTCTAATGTAACTAAAGTCTGTTATCACCCTTTATAGTTCTCCTTTTGGTAACCCTCAAAATCTTTGATTCACTACAATGCATTTCCATGGGGTACTATCATGTATATTGGTCCCAAGATGGCTGCCAGCAATTCCAGGATGAAGTGCTGACAGCCAATGAGATCTCACAATGACATGTGTGGTTAGGCTCTGCCCAGATATATATGTGATTTTACTTTTGATTTTCTCAGGAACTACTGAACAGATTTACACCATTTAACCAAAAGGCACGACTCTGAACCAAGGGCTACCGTTTTGCCAAAGTTGGTGTAATTCCGTTCAGCAGTTCAGGCTGTAGCTGCGATGAAAGGTTTCTATGGTAAATTGCATGGAGAAAACATGTTTTGGGACCCCCTTTTCTCGGCCCCACTTGACAAATCACCCGAGACTTTCAGGATAGGAGCGGACCGGAGCGCCCCACGAGTTTGAAAATTTCGCGAAGATTCGTCAACCGGCGCAAAAGTTATTTCAAATAGAATGTTGCGGATTTCCTATGGAAAATAGGTCCTAACTATAACTATCTACTGGCGACCGCCAGTAGAAAGTTATTTCAAATAGAATGTTGCAGATTTCCTATGGAAAATAGGTCCTAACTATAACTATCTACTGGCGACCGCCAGTAGATAATATATATATATATATATATATATATTATCTACTGGCGGTCGCCAGTAGATAGTTATAGTTACAACCTATTATCCATAGGAAATCCGCGACATTCTATTTGAAATAACTCTCTTGCCGGTTGACGTATCTTCGCAAAATTTTCAAACTTTGTGGCCCGCTCCGGTCCGCTCCTATCCTGAAAGTCTCGGGGATTCGTCAAGCGGGGCCGAGAAAAAGGGGGTCCCAAAACGCCTTTCCCCATGCAATTTTCCATAGGAAACTTTAGACACGGTTACAGCCCGAACTGCTGAACGGAATTACACCAAATTTGGCAAAGAGGTAGTTCTTGGTTCAGAAAGAACCCTTTTGTTAAATGGTGTAAATCCGTTCAGTAGTTGCTGAGAAAATCAAAAGTAAAAAGATAGTGATATCTATGGCCGAGTAGGGTCCGCGTACCCTCCCGATCACGAGCTGCATGTTAATTGGCTGTCAGCTGGCTGTCAACATTCCGATTCAGGAAATGTTGGCAGCCATTTTGTCCCTCGGTAGAACCGAGGGACAGAAACAAGTGCGCAAAGCGCACAAAGGGGGCAGGGTAGAAACACCCTGACCCCTAGGTTTGCTCAGGGGTCCCACAAGAACCCCTGGGCAAAAAAAAAAAAAATTTTTAAATCGGCAGGATGCGCTCAGGGTGCGCGAATCCTGCCGAAAAAATCGAGCGCGGTCTCCCGCGCTTGATGTATTGGCCCCGGGTGGGCCAAGTCCCGGGGCATGCTGGGGGGTTAATTTTATGTGTGGGGGCCTCTAAGGGCCTCCAAGCCCCGGGGACCACCACACCCCGGGCTTTATGTATAATGGTGCGGGAGGGCTCTGAGCCCTCCCGCAGCCCCGGGGACCACCACCTCCCGGGGCTTCTTTTAAATTAAAAACCTGTGTGGGGGCTCCAGCCCCACACGCCCGGGACCACCACCTCCCGGGGCACTAAGAAAATTAAAATGGGGGTCCGTTTTGGACCCCTAGCCCCGGGACCACCACCTCCCCGGGCTTTCAAAATGTAGGGAGGGGCCGCGCGGCCCCCTCCTGGAGCCTGTGGTGGCCCTGGGGACCGCCACCCCCAGGGCCGGCTCCTGCAGTGTCCCGGGTGCCTACCCCGGGACACTGCTGTTTGCAATGACAGGATGGGAGCCTCGCGGCTCCCGTCCTGTCATTGCAAACTTGCTTGGATATTGGAAGAGAGAGCAGGAAACCTGCTCTCTCTTCCAATATCCAAAGCCGATGCTTCAACATGGGGAGCAGCATGTTAGCTGCTCCCCATGTGTAGCAATGCCGGCTCCCGTAGGACACGGGGAGCCGGCGGGACTGTGGGGGGCTTGGGAGCCCCCACAGTCCCCAACGAGAGGCCAGGCCCCGGGGATGGGGTCCCCGGGGCCATAGAGCCACGGAGGGCGGCCACGCAGCCCCCTCCCAAAGTAAAAAGGAATTTTTTAAAAGTGCAAGGCCGGCCCGGGGATGGGGTCCCCGGGCCTTAAATGGCCTGAGGAGGGGGCCACGCAGCCCCCTCCAAATAAAAAAAAAAGAGGCCATGCCCCGGGGATGGGGTCCCCGGGCCAATACAGTCCCAGGGAAGGGGGCCACGCGGCCCCTTCCCGTTTTTTTTAATTTATTTTAATTTTTAAAAAGGGTAAGGCCCTGGGGGATGGGGTCCCCAGGGCCTAAAAATAGGAAAAAGGAAGGGGGCTACACAGCCCCCTTCAGAGGGAAAAAAAAACGATCGTGTGATAGTTAGAAATTAGCATTTAAAAAATCTTTGAAATTCACTGAAAAAACCATAGGTTTTAGGGACAGTTATAGTTAGTTGGACATTGCACTCGTACAAAACCCGTGAAATTCCCCTGTTATAGTTAGTTCAGCTAACTATAACTCGCGCCCCACAATGCACTGCTGATGACGTCACATATTACATCACTCATGACATGGTCAGTGACATCACTGATGACATCACTGATGACATCTCAAATGACATCACTGATGACATCACTGATGACATCATCCAGTGACTGTGTGTTTCTGTAAAGTTTAAATATGTTTAATATATATAGGGAAAGGCGTATTGAAGAATGAGTGGGTGTATAAGTGTCTGAATGGATGATTTAGTACGTGAGTGACTGACTCTACAAGTGAGTGATTAAACGTATCTTACTGAATGCATGGGTTAGTGACTAAACTGTGTGAATGTCTGTATCCGTCTGTTTGTTGGTGTGTAAGTGGATGCATGGATTTGCGAATAGCTACATGAGTGTCTACATGGGTTATTGATTGGTTCTCGGAGTATCTGTATGGCTGCCTGAGTGTTTGTGTGGGTGGGGTGTGTGTGACTCTATACATAGATGTGTGAGTGGGTGATTCACTGGGTGCATGATTTCAAGAGTGCATCTGTGATGGACTGCTTGGGTGGGTGAGTGTGTGTATGGGTGTGTTAGTGAGTGAATGTATATCTCAGTGGTACATGTGCGAGTAACTACATATGTAAAAGGCAGTATATATGTGTGTTAGAGTATTTAAATGGCTATAAGTGAGAGTGTGTTATTGTGAGAGTGGCTGTATGGATGCGTGTGTGCTTGTATCAGTTATTGTATAAGAGCGTAAGAATGTGCTAGTATTTGTATGAGTAAGTGAGCTGGTGTGTGTATAACTGTATAGGTGAGTAAATGGGTGTGTGATTAATTTTTTGCATGACTGACTAGGTGTGTGAGTACCTCTATGGATGAGTGGCGGTGTGTGAGTGTTTATATAGGTGTATGAGTGCATATGATAGTCCTGTACTGAGTGACTGTAAGTATGAGTGACTGTACAGGTGAGTGAGTGGATGTGTGTGTAGACCTAAGAATCAGTGAGTGGGTATGTAGTTTTTGGTGTTGGAGTGTCTATGGTTTTGAGAATGGCAGTCTGTAATTTAGAGTGGGTGTATCAAAAGTTATATTAGGGTGTGAGAAGATGCATGAAATTATCACATGGATGATGTCATCAATGATGTCATTTGAGATGTCATCAGTGATGTCATCAGTGATGTCACTGACCATGTCATGAGTGATGTAATATGTGACGTCATCAGCAGTGCATTGCGGGGCGCGAGTTATAGTTAGCTGAACTAACTATAACAGGGGAATTTCACGGGTTTTGTACGAGTGCAATGTCCAACTAACTATAACTGTCCCTAAAACCTATGGTTTTTTCAGTGAATTTCAAAGATTTTTTAAATGCTAATTTCTAACTATAACGTGTCTGAAACCTATGGTTTTTTCAGTGAATTTCAAAGGTTTTTTAAATGCTAATTTCTAACTATAACGTGCCTGAAACCTATGGTTTTTTCAGTGAATTTCAAAGGTTTTTTAAATGCTAATTTCTAACTATAACGTGCCTGAAAACTATGATTTTTAAGTGAATTTCAAAGGTTTTTTAAATGCTAGTTTCTAACTATGCCAACAGAGGTAGGACATGTGAAGAAAGAAAAAACGCACAGAAAGAAGCAAAAGATGTGCAGAAAGAACCAACAGAGGAGCAGAAAGAGGCCTTGTTGCAAAATCATCCTGTGCCCACAACTTTTTCAGACGGGTACTGGTGGTAACTGACTCTGACTAAAAAAGAGCCAGTGCGCGTTTGCACAGTGGTGAAGCGAGGGGGGGCCTGAGGTGACATGTGTGCAAACGCGCCCCGTGGCGCGTTTTAAGTTGCGGGATTAAGTCCCCTTGAATCCTGAGGGTCCCTGGGGCCCAACTAGCCCCCAGGTACCTACAGTTAGGACCACAGAGCTGAGCTGCAGAGAGGCGTTCCGAGGCCACGCACCTTTTTCACCTCTCTGCAACGCACCTCTGTTGTGCTTACTGAAGGTACCTGGTGGGCTAGTTGGCCCCCAGGATTCAAAGGGAATTAACTCCCCAACTTAAAACGCACCACAGGGCGTGTTTGCGCACATGTCACCTGAGGCCCCGCCCCCTCCCTTCACCACTGTGCAAACGCGCCCCGTGGCGCATTTTAAGTTGGGGGATTAGGTCACCTTGAATCATGAGAGTCCCTGGGGCCCAACCAGCCCACCAGGTACTTCCAGTAAGCACCCCAGGCCTGCGTTGCAACGCCTGTAACAAATTGTGCAGTTGTGTTTAGGTAGTGAAGAGGGTCGTGCTGGGGGTAGTGTTTTAGGGTTTAGGGTAGTGCAGTGGTGTTTGTGTAGTGTAGGGGGTCATGCTGGGGGTAGATTTAGGGTTTAGGGTAGTGCAGTGGTGTTTGGGTAGTGTAGGGAGTCGTGCTGGGGGAGTGTTTTAGGGTTTAGGGTAGTACAGTGGTGTTTGGGTAGTGTAGGGGGTCGTGCTGGGGTTAGTGTTTTAGGGTTTTAGGGTTTAGGGTAGTGCTGTGGTGTTTGGGTAGTGTAGGGGATACTGCTGGGGGTAGTGTTTTAGGGTTTAGGGTAGTGCAATGGTGTTTGGGTAGTGTAGGGGTACTGCTGGGGGTAGTGTTTTAGGGTTTAGGGTAGTGCAGTGGTGTTTGGGTAGCGTAGGGGGTACTGCTGGGGGTAGTGTTTTATGGTTTAGGGTAGTGCAGTGGTGTTTGGGTAGTGTAGGGGTTCGTGCTGGGGGTAGTTTTTTAGGGTTTAGGGTAGTGCAGTGGTGTTTGTGTAGTATAGGAGGTCGTGTTTTAGGGTTTAGGGTAGTGCAGTGGTCTTTGGGTAGTGTAGGGAGTTGTGCGGGGGTATTGTTTTAGAGTTTAGAGTAGTGCAGTGGTCTTTGGGTAGTGTAGGGGTTGTGCGGGGGGTAGTGTTTTAGGGATTAGGGTAGTGCATTGGTATTTGGGTAGTGTAGGGGGTCATGCGGGGGGTAGTGTTTTAGGGTTTAGGGCAGTGCAGTGGTGTTTAGGTAGTGTAGGGGGTCGTGCTGGGGGGAGTGTTTTAGGGTTTAGGGCAGGGCAGTGCAGTGGTGTTCGGGTAGTGTAGGGGGTCGTGCTGGGGGGACTGTTTTAGGGTTTAGGGCAGTGCAGTCGTGTTTGGGTAGTGTAGGGGGTCATGCTGGGGGAGTATTTTAGGGTTTAGGGTAGTGCAGTGGTGTTCGGGTAGTGTACGGGTTCATGCTGGGGGTAGTGTTCTAGGGTTTAGGGCAGTGCAGTGGTTTTCAGGCAGTGTAGGGGGTCGTGCTGGGGGTGGTGTTTCAGGGTTTAGGCCAGTGCCGTGGTGTTCGGGCAGTGTAGGGGGTCATGCAGGGGGTGGCGTTTCAGGGATTAGGGCAGTGCAGTGGTGTTCGGGCAGTGTAGGGGGTCGTGCAGGGGTGATGTTTCAGGGTTTAGGGCAGTGGTGTTCGAGCAGTGTAGGGGGTCATGCTGGGGGTGGTGTTTCAGGGTTTGGGGCAGTGCAGTGGTGTTCAGGCAGTGTAGGGGGTGGTGCAGGGGGTGGTGTTTCAGGGTTTAGGGCAGTGCAGTGGTGTTCGGGCAGTGTAGGGGGCGGTGCAGGGGGTGGTGTTTCAGGGTTTAGGGCAGTGCAGTGGTGTTCGGGCAGTGTAGGGGGCGGTGCAGGGGTTGGTGTTTCAGGGTTTAGGGCAGTACAGTGGTGTTTGGGCATTGTAGGGGGTGGTGCTGGGGCTGGTGTTTCAGGGTTTAGGGCAGTGCAGTGGTGTTCGGGCAGTGTAGGGGGTCGTGCTGGGGCTGGTGTTTCAGGGTTTAGGGCAGTGCAATGGTGCTCGGGCAGTGTAGGGGGTCGTGCTGGGGCTGGTGTTTCAGGGTTTAGGGCAGTGCAGTGGTGTTACGGGCAGTGTAGGGGGTCCTGCTGGGGCTGGTGTTTCAGGGTTTAGGGCAGTGCAGTGCAGTGGTGTTCCGGCAGTGTAGGGGGTAGTGCTGGGGCTGGTGTTTCAGGGTTTAGGGCATTGCAGTGGTGTTCGGGCAGTGTAGGGGGTCGTGCTGGGGTGGTGTTTCAGGGTTTAGGGCAGTGCAGTGGTGTTCGGGCAGTGTAGGGTGTCGTGCTGAGGGGTGGTGTTTCAGGGTTTAGGGCAGTGCAGTAGTGTTTGGGCAGTGTAGGGGGTCGTGCAGGGGGTGGTGTTTCAGGGTTTAGGGCAGTGCAGTGGTGTTCGGCCAGTGTAGGTAGTCTTGCTGGGGGTGGTGTTTCAGGGTTTAGGGCAGTGCAGTAGTTTTCGGGCAGTGTAGGCGGTCGTGCTGGGGCTGGTGTTTCAGGGTTTAGGGCAGTGCAGTGGTGTGCGGGCAGTGTACGGGGTTGTGCTGGGGCTGGTGTTTCAGGGTTTAGGGCAGTGCAGTGGTGTACGGGCAGTGTACGGGGTCGTGCTGGGGCTGGTGTTTCAGGGTTTAGGGCAGTGCAGTGGTGTTCGGGCAGTGTAGGGGGTCCGTGCTGAGGGTGGTGTTTCAGGGTTTAGGGCAGTGCAGTGGTGTTCGGGCAGTTTAGGGGGTCGTGCTGGGGCTGGTGTTTCAGGGTTTAGGGCAGTGCAGTGGTGTTCGGGCAGTGTAGGGGGTCGTGCTGGGGCTGGTGTTTCAGGGTTTTGGGCAGAGCAGTGGTGTTCGGGCAGTGTAGGGGGTCGTGCTGGGGGTGGTGTTTCAGGGTTTAGGGCAGTGCAGTGGTGTTCGGGCAGTGTAGGGGGTCTTGCTGGGGGTAGTGTTTCAGGGTTTAGGGCAGTGCAGTGGTGTTCGGGCAGTGTAGGGGGTCGTGCTGGGGGTGGTGTTTCAGGGTTTAGGGCAGTGCAGTAGTGTTCGGGCAGTGTAGGGAGTCGTGCTGGGGGTGATGTTTCAGGGTTTAGGGCAGTGCAGTGGTGTTCGGGCAGTGTAGGGGGTCTTGCTGGGGGTAGTGTTTCAGGGTTTAGGGCAGTTGCAGTGGTGTTTGGGCAGTGTAGGGGGTCGTGCTGGGGGTGGTGTTTCAGGGTTTAGGGCAGTGCAGTGGTGTTCGGGCAGTGTAGGGGGTCATGCTGGGGGTGGTGTTTCAGGGTTTAGGGCAGTGCAGTGGTGTTCTGGGCAGTGTAGGGGATCATGCTGGGGGTGGTGTTTCAGGGTTTAGGGCAGTACAGTGGTGTTCGGGCAGTGTAGGGGGTCGTGCTGGGGGTGGTGTTTCAGGGTTTAGGGCAGTGCAGTGGTGTTCGGGCAGTGTAGGGGGTCGTGCTGGGGCTAGTGTTTCAGGGTTTAGGGCAGTGCAGTGGTGTTCGGGCAGTGTAGGGGTCGTGCTGGGGTGGTGTTTCAGGGTTTAGGGTAGTGCAGTGGTGTTCGGGCAGTGTAGGGGGTCGTGCTGGGGTGATGTTTCAGGGTTTAGGACAGTGCAGTGGTGTTCGGGCAGTGTAGGGGGTCGTGCTGGGGGTAGTGTTTCAGGGTTTAGGGCAGTGCAGTGGTGTTCGGGCAATGTAGGGGGTCATGCTGGGGGTGATGTTTCAGGGTTTAGGGTAGTGCAGTGGTGTTCGGGCAGTGTAGGGGTGTCATGCTGGGGGTGGTGTTTCAGGGTTTAGGGCAGTGCAGTGGTGTTCAGGCAGTGTAGGGGGTCGTGCTGGGGCTGGTGTTTCAGGGTTTAGGGCAGTGCAGTGGTGTTCGGGCAGTGTAGGGGGTCGTGCTAGGGCTGGTGTTTCAGGGTTTAGGGCAGTGCAGTGGTGTTCGGGCAGTGTAGGGGGTCGTGCTGGGGCTGGTGTTTCAGGGTTTAGGGCAGTGCAGTGGTGTTCGGGCAGTGTAGGGGGTCATGCTGGGGGTGGTGTTTCAGGGTTTAGGGCAGTGCAGTGGTGTTCGGGCAGTGTAGGGGGTCATGCTCGGGGTGGTGTTTCAGGGTTTAGGGCAGTGCAGTGGTGTTCGGGCAGTGTAGGGGGTCGTGCAGGGGTGGTGTTTCAGGGTTTAGGCAGTGCAGTGGTGTTCGGGCAGTGTAGGGGGTCGTGCTGGGGCTGGTGTTTCAGGGTTTAGGGCAGTGCAGTGGTGTTCGGGCAGTGTAGGGGGTCGTGCTGGGGCTGGTGTTTCAGGGTTTAGGGCAGTGCAGTGGTGTTCGGGCAGTGTAGGGGGTCGTGCTGGGGCTGGTGTTTCAGGGTTTAGGGCAGTGCAGTGGTGTTCGGGCAGTGTAGGGGGTCGTGCTGGGGCTGGTGTTTCAGGGTTTAGGGCAATGCAGTGGTGTTCGGGCAGTGTAGGGGGTCGTGCTGGGGCTGGTGTTTCAGGGTTTAGGGCAGTGCAGTGGTGTTCGGGCAGTGTAGGGGGTCATGCTGGGGCTGGTGTTTCAGGGTTTAGGGCAGTGCAGTGGTGTTCGGGCAGTGTAGGGGGTCGTGCTGGGGCTGGTGTTTCAAGGTTTAGGGCAGTGCAGTGGTGTTCGGGCAATGTAGGGGGTCGTGCTGGGGCTGGTGTTTCAGGGTTTTGGGCAGAGCAGTGGTGTTCGGGCAGTGTAGGGGGTCATGCTGGGGGTAGTGTTTCAGGGTTTAGGGCAGTGCAGTGGTGTTCGGGCAGTGTAGGGGGTCGTGCTGGGGGTGGTGTTTCAGGGTTTAGGTCAGTGGTGTTCGGGCAGTGTAGGGGGTCTTGCTGGGGGTGATGTTTCAGGGTTTAGGGCAGTGCAGTGGTGTTCGGGCAGTGTAGGGGGTCTTGCAGGGGGTAGTGTTTCAGGGTAGTGCAGTGGTGTTCGGGCAGTGTAGGGGGTCATGCTGGGGGTGGTGTTTCAGGGTTTAGGGCAGTGCAGTGGTGTTCGGGCAGTGTAGGGGGTCGTGAAGGGGATGGTGTTTCAGGGTTTATGGCAGTGCAGTGGTGTTCGGGCAGTGTAGGGGGTCGTGCTAGGGGTGGTGTTTTAGGGTTTAGGGCAGTGCAGTGGTGTTCGGGCAGTGTAGGGGGTCATGCAGGGGCTGGTGTTTCAGGGTTTAGGGCAGTGCAGTGGTGTTTGGGCAGTGTAGGGGGTCATGCTGGGGGTAGTGTTTTAGGGTTTAGGGTAGTGCAGTGGTGCTTGTGTAGTGTAGGGGGTCGTGCTGGGGGTAGTGTTTTAGGGTTTAGGGTACTGCAGTGGTGTTTGTGTAGTGTAGGGGGTCATGTTTAGGGTAGTGCAGTGGTGTTTGGGTAGTGTAGGGGGTCGTGCTGGGGGTAGTGTTTTAGGATTTAGGTTAGTGCAGTGGTGTTTGGGTAGTGTAGGGGGTCGTGCTGGGGGTAGTGTTTTAGGGTTTAGGGTAGTGCAGTGGTGCTTGTGTAGTGTAGGAGGTCGTGCTGGGGGTAGTGTTTTAGGGTTTAGGGTAGTGCAGTGGTGTTTGTGTAGTGTAGGGGTCATGTTTTAGGGTAGTGCAGTGGTGTTTGGGTAGTGTAGGGGGTCGTGCTGGTGGTAGTGTTTTAGGATTTAGGTTAGTGCAGTGGTGTTTGGGTAGTGTAGGGGGTCGTGCTGGGGGTAGTGTTTTAGGGTTTAGGATAGTGCAGTGGTGCTTGTGTAGTGTAGGGGGTCGTGCTGGGGGTAGTGTTTTAGGGTTTAAGGTAGTGCAGTGGTGTTTTTGTAGTGTAGGGGGTCATGTTTTAAGATGCAATGCTCCAATACCTGACCAGTCTGCACTACATAAAACTGCAAAAAACTAAAAATAAAAAGTGTTTTGCACACTTTTGTCATTGGGCTATATGTGGGCTACATCTGGGTAATATTTGTGCTACATTTGGGCTCTTTTTTCACTGGTGGCCATCTTGGAAGACTTCTTTGTTATGAAGTTTCCTAATTTCTTCATTTACTGCAGTCTCCTCAGTAGGAAATGCTTTCAGTTTTTTACTTTGATTCCATCAAGAAGGCATTCAGATGTCTCACATCTGCCATAAATTCAGAATGTTAGCACTCTAGTTGCTCATTAGATCACTGGAGTAAAGCTACTGCTCACCAGGGAGTTAACTGGTAGTCTGCTGCTGGTATTGAAAGTGATTGTTTCAGTCTGCATGTCAGAATTTTCTAATGAAATAGAAGAGGATTTGAGATCTCACTTAAAACATGCCCTAATTTTTCTTTCTGCAGCACTAACCATAATTTCTATTTCAAAAAGAACCCCTCATTTTGTTCCTTTTAAAATTAAATGTTTTAAGTGTTACTGGTTTATTCCAATCAAGATGGCTTCAGGTGTGCCATACTTTTGTCATAAGTAAGGCTGTTAGCGCTCTAGTTGTTCTTTAGAACACTCTGGGAAGCTGCAGTAGAACACAAAGGCATAAACTGGCAGGCTGCTCCTGTTGAAATATAACAGGAAGATATTTGAGATCACACTTGAAATATGTCCTAATTTTTCTTTCTACAGCACTAACCATAATTTCTATGACAAAATGAACCCCATCATTTTGTTCCTTTTTAAATTAAATGTTTTAAGTGTTACCAGTTTATTCCAATCAAGATGGCTTCAGGTGTGCCATACTTTTGTCATAAGTAAGGCTGTTAGCGCTCTAGTTGTTCTTTAGAACACTCTGGGAAGCTGCAGTAGAACACAAAGGCATCAACTGACTGGCAGGCTGCTCCTGTTGAAATATAACAGGAAGATATTTGAGATCACACTTGAAACATGTCCTAATTTTTCTTTCTACAGCACTGTCCATAATTTCTATGACAAAATGAACCCCATCATTTTGTTCCTTTTTAAATTAAATGTTTTAAGTGTTACCAGTTTATTCCAATCAAGATGGCTTCAGGTGTGCCATACTTTTGTCATAATTAAGGCTGTTAGCGCTCTAGTTGTTCTTTAGAACACTCTGGGAAGCTGCAGTAGAACACAAAGGCATCAACTGGCAGGCTGCTCCTGTTGAAATATAACAGGAAGATATTTGAGATCACACTTGAAACATGTCCTAATTTTTCTTTCTACAGCACTAACCATAATTTCTATGACAAAATGAACCCCATCATTTTGTTCCTTTTTAAATTAAATTGTTTAAGTGTTACCAGTTTATTCCAATCAAGATGGCTTCAGGTGTGCATACTTTTGTCATAAGTAAGGCTGTTAGCACTCTAGTTGTTCTTTAGAACACTCTGGGAAGCTGCAGTAGAACACAAAGGAATCAACTGACAGTCTCTGCCCTTGTTGGATGTACATGTTTTACTGAGAATGTCAGACTTCATTCTCACATGAGTGAGAAAGATAATGTGAATTTACAGAAAATATGCTCTCATTTTAGCTTCTGGAGCACCTTCCAAACCTCCATGGGACAAGCATGAGAAAATAGTGTTCTCTCAAACATGATTCATGATATCCCAGCAGAAGGTTTTTCACATGGTAAAATCACCTTAGAATACACCACAATTCCTAAAATTAGTATGGTACCATCAACAAATAAATTCTAATGTAACTAAAGCCTGTTATCACCCTTTATAGTTCTCCTTTTGGTGACCCTCAAAATCTTCTATTCACTACAATGCATTTCAATGAGGTACTATCATTTATATTGGTCCCAAGATGGCTACCAGCAATTCCAGGATGAAGTGCTGACAGCCAATCAGATCTCACGATGACATGTGTGGTTAGGCTCCGCCCAGATATATATGTGACTTTACTTTTGATTTTCTCAGGAACTACTGAACGGATTTACACCATTTAAGCAAAAGGCACGACACTGAACCAAGGGCTACCTCTTTGCCAAATTTGGTGTAATTCCGTTCAGCAGTTCGGGCTGTAGCTGCGACTAAAGGTTCCTATGGAAAAATGAATGGGGAAAACGCGTTTTGGGACCCCCCTTTTTCTCGGCCCCCGCTTGACGTATCACCCCGAGACTTTCAGGATAGGAGCGGACCGGAGCGCCCCAACAAGTTGGAAACTTTTGCGAAGATTCGTCAACCGGCGCCAACGTTATTTCAAATAGAATGTCACGGATTTCCTATGGATAATAGGTTTTAACTATTTAGGGTTTAGGGCAGTGGTGTTCGGGCAGTGTAGGGGATCATGCTGGGGGTGGGGTTTCAGGGTTTAGGGCAGTACAGTGGTGTTCGGGCAGTGTAGGGGGTCGTGCAGGGGGTGGTGTTTCAGGGTTTAGGGCAGTGCAGTGGTGTTCAGAGCAGTGTAGGGGTCGTGCTGGGGCTGGTGTTTCAGGGTTTAGGGCAGTGCAGTGGTGTTCGGGCAGTGTAGGGGTCTTGCTGGGGGTGGTGTTTCAGGGTTTAGGGCAGTGGTGTTCGGGCAGTGTAGGGGGTCTTGCTGGGGGTGATGTTTCAGGGTTTAGGACAGTGCAGTTGTGTTCGGGCAGTGTAGGGGGTCTTGCTGGGGGTAGTGTTTCAGCGTTTAGGGCAGTGCAGTGGTGTTCGTGCAGTATAGGGGGTCGTGCTGGGGATGGTGTTTCTGGGTTTAGGGCAGTGCAGTAGTGTTCGAGCAGTGTAGGGGGTTGTGCAGGGGGTGGTGTTTCAGGGTTTAGTGCAGTGGTGTTCGGGCAGTGTAGGGGGTCGCACTGGGGGTGGTGTTTCAGGGTTTAGGGCAGTGCAGTGGTGTTCGGGCAGTGTAGGGGGTCATGCACGGGGTGGTGTTTCAGGGTTTAGTGCAGTGGTGTTCGGGCAGTGTAGGGTGTTGTGCTGGGGCTGGTGTTTCAGGGTTCAGGACAGTGCAGTGGTGTTCAGGCAGTGTAGGGGGTCGTGCTGAGGCTGGTGTTTCACGGTTTAGGGCAGTGCAGTGGTGTTCGGGCAGTGTAGGGGGTCGTGCTGGGGCTGGTGTTTCAGGGTTTAGGGCAGTGCAGTGGTGTTCGGGCAGTGTAGGCGGTCGTGCTGGGGCTGGTGTTTCAGGGTTTAGGGCAGTGCAGTGGTGTTCGGGCAGTGTAGGGGTCATGCTGGGGCTGGTGTTTCAGGGTTTAGGGCAGTGCAGTGGTGCTCGGACAGTGTACGGGGTCATGCTGGGGGTGATGTTTCAGGGTTTAGGGCAGTGCAGTGGTGTTCGGGCAGTGTAGGGGGTCTTTCTGGGGGTAGTGTTTCAGGGTAGTGCAGTGGTGTTCGGGCAGTGTAGGGGGTCATGCTGGGGGTGGTGTTTCAGGGTTTAGGGCAGTGCAGTGATGATCTCACTTAAAACATGCCCTAATTTTTCTTTCTGCAGCATTAACCATAATTTCTATTTCAAAAAGAACCCCTCATTTTGTTCCTTTTTAAATTAAATGTTTTAAGTGTTACTAGTTTATTCCAATCAAGATGGCTTCAGGTGTGCCATACTTTTGTCATAAGTAAGGCTGTTAGCGCTCTAGTTGTTCTTTAGAACACTCTGGGAAGCTGCAGTAGAACACAAAGGCATAAACTGGCAGGCTGCTCCTGTTGAAATATAACAGGAAGATATTTGAGATCACACTTGAAATATGTCCTAATTTTTCTTTCTACAGCACTAACCATAATTTCTATGACAAAATGAACCCCATCATTTTGTTCCTTTTTAAATTAAATGTTTTAAGTGTTACCAGTTTATTCCAATCAAGATGGCTTCAGGTGTGCCATACTTTTGTCATAAGTAAGGCTGTTAGCGCTCTAGTTGTTCTTTAGAACACTCTGGGAAGCTGCAGTAGAACACAAAGGCATCAACTGACTGGCAGGCT
This sequence comes from Calotriton arnoldi, assembly GCA_963921515.1. Classification (NCBI taxonomy): domain Eukaryota; kingdom Metazoa; phylum Chordata; class Amphibia; order Caudata; family Salamandridae; genus Calotriton; species Calotriton arnoldi. The sequence continues at coordinate 520,423 of CAWUFW010005306.1, read as the reverse complement.
GCTCCTGTTGAAATATAACAGGAAGATATTTGAGATCACACTTGAAACATGTCCTAATTTTTCGTTCTACAGCACTAACCATAATTTCTATGACAAAATGAACCCCACCATTTTGTTCCTTTTTAAATTAAATGTTTTAAGTGTTACCAGTTTATTCCAATCAAGATGGCTTCAGGTGTGCCATACTTTTGTCATAAGTAAGGCTGTTAGCGCTCTAGTTGTTCTTTAGAACACTCTGGGAAGCTGCAGTAGAACACAAAGGCATCAACTGGCAGGCTGCTCCTGTTGAAATATAAGAGGAAGATATTTGAGATCACACTTGAAACATGTCCTAAGTTTTCTTTCTACAGCACTAACCATAATTTCTATGACAAAATGAACCCCATCATTTTGTTCCTTTTTAAATTAAATTGTTTAAGTGTTACCAGTTTATTCCAATCAAGATGGCTTCAGGTGTGCATACTTTTGTCATAAGTAAGGCTGTTAGCACTCTAGTTGTTCTTTAGAACACTCTGGGAAGCTGCAGTAGAACACAAAGGAATCAACTGACAGTCTCTGCCCTTGTTGGATGTACATGTTTTACTGAGAATGTCAGACTTCATTCTCACATGAGTGAGAAAGATAATGTGAATTTACAGAAAATATGCTCTCATTTTAGCTTCTGGAGCACCTTCCAAACCTCCATGGGACAAGCATGAGAAAATAGTGTTCTCTCAAACATGATTCATGATATCCCAGCAGAAGGTTTTTCACATGGTAAAATCACCTTAGAATACACCACAATTCCTAAAATTAGTATGGTACCATCAACAAATAAATTCTAATGTAACTAAAGCCTGTTATCACCCTTTATAGTTCTCCTTTTGGTGACCCTCAAAATCTTCTATTCACTACAATGCATTTCAATGAGGTACTATCATTTATATTGGTCCCAAGATGGCTACCAGCAATTCCAGGATGAAGTGGTGACAGCCAATCAGATCTCACGATGACATGTGTGGTTAGGCTCCGCCCAGATATATATGTGACTTTACTTTTGATTTTCTCAGGAACTACTGAACAGATTTACACCATTTAAGCAAAAGGCACGACACTGAACCAAGGGCTACCTCTTTGCCAAATTTGGTGTAAATCCGTTCAGCAGTTCGGGCTGTAGCTGCGACTAAAGGTTCCTATGGAAAAATGAATGGGGAAAACGCGTTTTGGGACCCCCTTTTTCTCGGCCCCCGCTTGACGTATCACCCCGAGACTTTCAGGATAGGAGCGGACCGGAGCGCCCCAACAAGTTGGAAACTTTCGCAAAGATTCGTCAACCGGCGCCAACGTTATTTCAAATAGAATGTCGCGGATTTCCTATGGATAATAGGTTTTAACTATAACTATCTACTGGCGACCGCCAGTAGATAATATATTTATATTTATATATATATCCAAATTCTGAATGCCCAATCTCAAACTCCTTACGAAACAGGCCCGGACTCCAATGAGGTGCGAAAATTCTTTATTTTGTTTCTTTAAGTGTTGCCCATTGATTATGCAGAGGCCACTGCCTCGTCCATCACGCGTTTCGACCGCTCACACGCGGTCTTGATCACAGGATATATATATATATGAAATTCACAAATGGGAAATAGAAGATTAGCCAGGCACTGGTTCTCATTTTCCCGTTTCGCTCACAGGGAATAGTCCAAATGGAAGTTCATGTGCTGAGAAAAACACATATCACAATTCAGATGTCCATATAAAGTCTTTTATTTCAAGCTTATCTTCTCTTCATACACTTGAGAAAATTCTTCCTCAATTAGCATGTAATTTACAGCCAAGCCTCCATACACTTGATCAAAGTTTTTCATAAAATATTGTGACATATACAGCAAAGCCAACACGTGCCAATAGGCGACAGCGTGATTCTACTGACGAGGGCAACAGCCGATTAAAGATATTAGAGGAAACTTCCAGAAGATAAAGTCGATGTTTAAGGAAATAAAGGAACAGTGGAAATTGAAAATTTGAAAGGAATTGTTTGGACTATACTGATTGAAACCCTGAAGAAGCGAAACTTTTGCAAAACAAGTGTTGGCTCACAGACCCACTCAGAGACTCATGCACTCACTCACAGACCCACTCAGAGACCCATGCACTCACTCACAGACCTACCCAGAGACTCATGTACTCATTCACAGTCCGACCCAGACACTCACACAGCCATTCACAGACCCACTTAGACACTCACACACCTACTCACAGACCCACTCAGAGACTCATGCACCTTCTCAGAGACCTACTCAGACACTCACATACCCACTGACAGATCCACTCACACCCACTCACAGACCTACTGAGACACTCATGCACTCACTCACACACCTAATCTCAAAGGTTAAATTACAAAATTAAAAAAAACATTGAAATTCACAGGAAAAAAATAAAGGTAACAGGGACCTTATAGTTAGGAAATAGAATTTAAAAAACCTTTGAAATTGACTTAAAATAAACAAAGGTTACAGGGACGTTATAGTTAGGAAATAAAATTTAGAAAAAACTTAGTAGTTCACTGAAAAAACAAAGGTCACAGAGACGTTATAGTTAGGCTCAGATTGCACTCATATAAAACCATCGAAATTCAGCAGTTATAGCTACCTGAGCTAACTATAACTTACCCCCCGCAATGCACTGCTTATGACCTCACATATTACATCACACATGACATGGTCAGTGATATTACTGATGACATCACTAATGACATCTCAAATTAAAGCAATTCCAAAGAAGGCGACAGCACTCATGGGATACCAATGGATTCTTTATTCAGAACTCCACACAAACAGAAGCGTTTCGGCTTACGCCTTTTTCAATGTCAACATATTCATTTAGGCACTGTAATTTTAAATGGAATTCGAAGAATTCATTAGGCCACATCAAATCATAAGCATAAATGACAAACTACAAGCGCCAAGCATTCTTTGTCCATTTGGCAAATGGTGGCCATTTTAACACGGTCACAGGATACCTTCCTCTATTTCTGACCACGCTTTACCATTACAACATGATTATGGAAACCTGTTTATTCAGGGCTATATTCTATGTTTATGAATTGGTGTAAATCCTTTAGTTTTTGAAAAAATTAGAGTAAAAAATAACTGTATATTTTGGCAGTTGAGTCTGCGAGGGAGCAGCAATTTAAAAATAGAGCATTTTGATTGGCCCAAGGACTTTTACTTCCCTCAGGCCATCTTGCTCCCATGGAAGTCAGACTGCGAACACTCTGATTGGCTCCTATCAGCATGAGGAAAATATTGCTGGCAGCCATTACACGAGTTGGGGACGTAATACCCTGTCCTGAAGATATAAAACACTTAAATATATATGGGGGCAGAGTAGGGATCCCCTAATCCCATAGGCCCCATGGGGGCCCCAAGGAAGACCACCCTTGGGGACAAAAAAGACATAAAAATGGCAATAAATCCCACAATCCATCAAACTCTTGCAGGATCTAAAAAAAACAAAAATAGCGGCCGGGCCACATTTAAATAACTTACATGGGCTTACACAGATCTGAGAATACGTTTATGAAACGATTGTTGACAGTACCTAAAAGCACTGCTGCCACCATTTGTCATAGCGAACTTGGTGTCATCCCGCTGTCCTTTCACATACAAATAGCACCTTTATTACTATGGCACAACATTTGGGCAAAAGAAGAAGCAGTTCTGAATCGCGCTGTCATTTTAGATTGTTTAAAATTGGATTGTGTCAAAAAAATCCCCTGGATTACTTATATAAATGATCAGCTGGAGAAACTGGGACTGTCGGATTGTCTCGACAGCCCCGGAAATATAGCTAAAATACCAAGAGCGAAGCTGAAAAGAGAATTTTAATACACTCCTATCTGATTAGAGACAACCAAGAGATGGCAAAGAAAAGGGTTGTTGACCACTCATTGCTAGTTTGCTCTTTAGGCACTGAGCCTATCTTTCTTTTATTTTACTCATGTTAAAATGTTTTATCTCATAAGGTTCAGGATGGGCATCTCCCACTTATTGGTTTCATATCCTCGTGATGTGTACTGCGATGCCAAATTGGATTTGTGCCCATGTGATTCAGTCAGTCTAGAGCACCTTGCATTTTATGTTTTTCTGTAAACTTTATATTAACCCAAGACGTGCTTTTTTAAAACCACTTTTAAGAGTTCTAAATATAATAAAGTGTCGGGCCGCGTTACACTATCTTTTGATTTTAAAAGATAAATTTATTTGCCTTATGGTCTACAAGTATATCTCTTCCGCTGTTCGGCTCCGGAATATTGTTGGAAAATGATTCTATGTATGTTTATCACAATTATGTGTTTCGGTCTCAAGATTTTCTTATGTTGAACTAATATATTAGAATGATCCAATCTTGACAATTGAAATTGACAACTATTTTTAGAGAATTTGTATATAGATGTTCTCTTTTTTATCCATCTATTAATTTTGACTGAAATATTGCAGCGCCTAGGCATTATGGCTCCCTGCCTGTGGATAAATCGCTCTAAGAGACTGATACTTGGATATTTGTAATTGTTATTGTCATGGAATTATCATTCATTGTTTGTATTGTATTACTTTTATTGTATCATTCTTTCTGAAATGTTTTTATGATGCACTCTTTTATGGCTGGTATACAGCCGAATAAAGAATTTTGACTGACTGACTGAAATAACTTATGCTCCGGGGAGCCTACCCTCGGAGCTGGTTTCATAAAAAGGAGGGGGACTGCGTTGCCTCCCTTCTCAAGCCTCCAGAGGCCCTGGGAGCCCACCCCATGTGAAAATGGGGAGGGGGCAACAGGGCCTCCCTCCCAGAACCTTGATAATCCCCAGGGAGCCCATCTAGGGGCTGAAAACTGTTTGTATAGGGAGGGGTGACATGCGGCCCCCATCCCTGACCTTCCAGAGGCCGCAGGGAGCCCACCTTTGGGGCCAAAAGTAGCTTATATGGAGAGGGAGCAGTGCAGCCCCCCCTTCCCATGCCTCAAGAAGCCCCGGGGAGCCCACCCCTAGTGCCAACATCACTATTTATGTGGAGAGGGACATGCAGCCCCCCCCCTGCCTCGAGAGGCCCAAAAAAACCACCTCCGGGGCCAAACTTTAGGAAAATGGGGATGGAGGTTCGGGCACCTACTCCCTGAGCCTCACAAGGCTTGGGGGAGCCCACCCCTGGGGAGATTACACGAAGGAAGGGGGGCCATACAGCCCCCTCCCTGAGCCATTAATGGCATGGGGATCTCATCCCCCAGGGCCGTCTCAGATGCTATGTCCCAGGGAGCTCATCCCTGGGACACAGCAATTTCCCTGTCCTCAGCGGCGCGGATAGGGAAACCTGTGTTTGCTCCCGAATGGTGGGAGCATTTCGGAATCTCCCACCAAGCGGGAGCAAACACCTAGTCTGCTCCCAGCAGACAGGAGCTTCAAAAATTCTCCCACCTGATGGGAGCGGACTTTTCATCTGTTTCCAAAACCGATGAAAATATTGTTCCCCCCTACAGGGAGCAGGATTAGGAGCTGCTCCCTCCAGGTGGGGTACATTCTGCTGTATGCGGGGAACTGGCTGGGTCCGCGTGGGCACCCAATGACAGTATGGTGGGTGCCCTGGTTGTGCACCAGGGCATAAATCTTTCACATTGGGGGTCCCAGGGGATTGGGTCCCTGGAGCTGAAATTGAACCGGGGGGGGGCACTCTCCTTTTTAATTGCATTCGGTCCCAAGAAATGGGGTCCCCAGGGTCTATTGAGGCTCATGGAGGGGACCCACGAAAACTGAAAAATGAAGTGGATAAGAGTAGAAAAATGAGTACTGTAAACAGGGTTTACTGTATGGAAAGAGGTTTTTTTTTGTACCACACTGTTTGCAGAGAGCTAAATTCTCTTGAGAAACACAAAGATTTATAGAGAGTTTAATACCTCTACACACTTATGATGCCCGAGGAGCACGTGTGTTTTGTAAACACTTACACCCATTAGCAGGACACAGGCTGTATGGAATTAGGTAGAAAAGTAATATGGTACTTACCTGCCGCTATGTAAACTATAAAACAAACAAAACACACTCATTGGAGGATGTCATCAGTGATGTCATCAATGATGTCATTTGAGATATCATCAGTGATGTCAATCAATCAATCAAATAATCGATCATTTCCCAGATGATCATAAAAGACGTACATGATTTAAAACACACATGGATTAGTATAAAGCAATCAAATATTTAAGAATTTTAAAATGTAGCAATAAAAATAGAATACATACCAGGCTCAAAAGCAATAAAAAACACCTGTTCTAAAAACGTGAAATAACGTAATACAATACAAATCACAGAAGCCAGGACATAAGATATAAGTGGAATTGAGCATTCATTGTTTGGAATAATATTTCCTTTCTCACACGGAAAATGCCCCTCAAAAAATGGCCAACCAAATAACAGGTATCTTGGTCATTTAGCTGCTGTAAGAAGAGCAAAGCAGCTGTGCACTTAATAAATTTGTGCCTGCGCAACAGAGGCAATAGAAATTTCCTGGTAAAAAGGAAGATAGAAAAAACAAAAGAAAACAAAGTGCAAAAGGTCTGGTTTGATTGCTCGTCACACGGGCAAATACAAATATCGTTTGGAAGGTATTGCCCTAAGGGGAAACACAACATCCAGCGTATTGTTCCTAACCTAAAACGAGTCAGTAAGTTGCATTCGTACACGTTCTGCACAAATAACAGGTATGGGGCAATCCCAGCTGTTATCTGAACCAAACAAAACTCTCTTACAGACGGCTTCACCACTTCTATAGCCTCCCTGGAGGCTTGTTTCTGTGAAGAAAAGCATTCCTGGGTCCAGCTTTTATCTTTCTTGGTGATACTTCACGGGTTCCCAAACAAGTGTGCACAGCCCAGAGCCGAGGTGGTATCTCTTATATACTTTGCCATGGAATGTTCAATCCATGGTCGCAAGCGAGACAATATCTAACAACTGGGTGGTTGAGCTCAGCTTCCTTATTTGACCAAATGGAACACCAAAGGGCTACAGGGGCAGCACCAGTAAGGTCCTGAACATACTCAAGGCCTAATTCTTGGTGTAGGGGGGAGTGAGGTGTCGAGGGAGAAATGCCCAACAGGCGGTGGCAAACTCTATTTTCCTTGACTTGGATGGCAGCCACATCCCTATAACCCCATCAGTAGCAGTCGGTGGTGGGAGTGCCGCCGGGCGCTGACGTGGGGCGGGGGAGGGGCAGCGCGAGAAATGAAATTTGTTTTATTTATTTATATGTGTACTTACCTGTAATAGCCCGTAATCCGTAGTTTACTACCCCCCACCCTGCCCCTCCCCTGCCCCACGTCAGCGCCCGGCGGCACTCCCACCACCGACCGCTACTGAACCCCATACACCCATGCCATACGTCAAGGTTGGAAGGCATTTCCTTTTATAAATTTCTATTAATGGGGCCCGTGGCTTTCTACTAATGCAAGCAGCAAGAGAGTGCTGACCGCACAAGAAAATTGGGTTAATCTACTTCTAAGGCACGCGGACCATGTGCAAGCATCATCGAAATCCAAGCCAAGATAAGGAAAGGAGGATACCCTGTCTAATTTTTTCCCTTCAATCGATTGGGTACTAGTTTTGGTGTTCTTAGGACCGCACACCATAACGAACATTTTGGAGTAATTTGTTTCCAAGTCAAGACCTTTCATGAATTTCACAAAGTTACTGAGTAATAACTTCATACCGTTCGCCGTTCTAGCAAGAAACACCGCGTCATCCGCATATAATAAGACGGGCACGACTTTATTTTCAACGAGCAGTACATCTGCCCCAGCAACTTCTAGTGTCCTCTCCAAATCATTAATATACAATAAAAAGCAGATGGGGTGGGAGTACACAGCCTTGGCGTGCTTCTTGATTGACTTTAAATGGAGAAGTACACCAGGTCTGCCTCCAGACCCATGAGTTCAAGGATTGCCCACAATTTCGACCTATTTACGCAATCAAAGGCGCTCGATAGGTCCATAAATGCAAGATGGATTGGGATACCCCTTGCATATTTATATTTGGCCACGATAAGATGTAAGTTTAAACACTGCTCAATAGTTCCTTGGCCCTTCCGGAAGCCATATTCAACCTGCGATATGATGTTATTCTCCCTTGTCCTCAGTAAAAGTCTATCTAAAAACCAAACCAAAACCACTCTACCAATTATTTTAGTGGTGGAGTCAAGCAGGGATATTGGTCAGTAGCACCTATGGTCATTGGAATTGCCATTTTTAAAGATGGGTACAACAATTGAAAGGCTCCAAAAGGTTAATATCCCCTTGCTGCAAACAGTGTTAAAGACAGAAGTGAGTACCGGTGACCAAAATCCTGGGTCCTCCTTAAATAAGTTCATGGGCACCCCATCCGGCCCTGGGTTTTTTTTTTTGCTCGGGCTGTTATAGATAGCTTTAAGAACTTTCTACTCCCTAAAAGACAATTTGCCACAAGGGAACTCTTAAGGCAGACCCTCGTCTATGGGCACCGTTTCAAAAGAATACACAATTGAGAAGTGGTCGAACCAAACCTCAGGAGTAATATGGACCATAGATTTGCCTGGGGGCTGGGCTGGTGACATGCCTGCCTGCACCGCCTTCCAGAATGCCTGGGAATCTTTATTTTGACAGGCTATGGTTATTGCCTCTCACCTCTCATCCTTGATTGCTGATTTTCTTTTTTTCATTGCAAGGGCAAAATCTTTCCTATGGGTTGTGATTAAAATCTGATTTCTAGGGATTTGCTTTATGGCTTATGCAGATTATAACCCACCACTCTGCATTCATTGTCGAACCACGACTTAGCCTGGCAGGGAGCTCTACCCTTAGACCTGGAACATAAGCTCCCTAAAGCTTTTTAGGACCACGTCCGGGCCTTGAGCATTTAATTGACAGATGGTCACTAAATCCATACTACTACCCACAATGTGGTTTATAACTAGCTTCATGTCCACATGGCGCCAAACCAGTCTCCGACCTGCATCTTTAACGGTTAGTGCCTGACTACTTCCAACCACTGCATACTGGCGCTTTGGGGGGACCGAAAGCTGGCATGCTATAGGATTATGGTCACTAAATGTTGGTGCGCAGACCTCTCCCCCGTAAGGAGTGAAGATAAATTCTGTGAGGTAAAAACATAGTCAATTGTAGACCCAGGTCCCCTCCCGATATAAGTAGGTATGGTTGTAGTAGCACTGGAGGAAACTACATTCTCTAGGTCGTGGGCTGCCAGATACGGGTACAATAGGCTCCATGGTGTCAAGATCTGCTTCCATAAGGAGGAGATCAAAAATTGCGGGTGAAAAAGATGGCAGTATGCCCAGTTTGGCATTAAAATTGCCTGTCAGTATTAGGTTAAGAGGTCTACCGCCCCTGGACTCCCTATCAAAAAAAAAGCCAACCAATGAGAACAGACCCTCGAAAAGCAATTTACACCTTTGTGAGAAGACGTTATTGTAAAAGTTCACTACAGAAATCCTGAGCTTATGTGCCCAATTCAAATCGAAGGCCTGTAGCATATCTGTTTCAGTTACTATGGGATGCATCTTGCAGCCATTATCCACCTTAAACCAGGCTGCTAAACCCCCTTTAGCCCAGCCCACAGGAGAAGGAGTGGCGGGATAGTAATAGCATGAGAATCCATCACACACAAACTCTGTTGTGACCCATGTTTCCTGCATGAGCACAATATCATAGCCTTTAACAAAGGACTGCCATCCCTCAAGATTAATTTTGGTAGCCAGGCCAGCAACATTCCAACTGAGTAGATCAATGTTGGAAGTGCTCAAGTTCGTGCCAGCACCCCGCGCTACAACCCCTGGGTCAGTATGGAGCAACATAACAAGATCAGTAGTGGATCCCGCAGAACCGTGGGTCCGGAGTTGCCATCAGCGTAAAAATTGACACACAGCCGGGGGGGGGGGGGGCAGTGAGGTGCGCTGGTCGGCTGCCTATGAGCTACAACAACTGGGGCGCAAACTTGCTCCCGAGCTGTGTGTCAATCATTATCTTCTAGACCCGCCAGAACTTCAAATCTATTTTGGTGGAAAGGTGGCAGATCCGGCCTACTGGGCAATTGAGGTGAAGCAATGGATCTGTTTAGCCGGGGGGGGTGACTGGGGCCAAATGCCTGTAGAAAAAACCCAGTGGCAAGATCTTAATCTGGCTTGGTTTGACCACCCCAGCACCGGCCTTCGCCAGGATTTCACCTGCAACCAAGGGATTACGTACATTAAAAATGATCACATCCCCAGGGAATTGCTTTCGCATACATCCAATACCCCCCACCCGCCGTACAAATAAGATCTCCTTGTGCAGGTCCTGTGGGCCCTCGTATTGCTAGACAGCCAATGAACCACTTTGGCAGATGACATTTTGGGTACATTGGCTAAATTAATTACATAAAGGCATGAGACTTGGGGAAGGTCAATCACAGATAGAGGGTCCGATTGTAAATGGCTCTTTAGGCCCGGTAGGGTGGCCAGTTGGATGGCTGCACCATACACAGTGCGAAGCCCAGTTCCCTGCTGGGAAGTTGATGGAGCTGGTCCTGCAGGTATAGGCTGAGACTATGGTCCATCGTTACAACTGCCGCTCACATTTTCGTTGGTGGCCAAATAGTGCATAGCTGGGGTTGCAGAGATAACTGATGATTAATACCATCCATTGAAACTGGTTGCTTCTCCTGGGTGTAGGCAATGTCTTGCTCCCCGGTCTTGGGATGGTTGCCTAGAATGGTCATGATTGCTGCAAGCCAAACAAGAACTGGGCACAATTTAATTTCCAACAATTCACCTAGCTAAGTGGACAGATTATTCCAGGGGTCGGCAGTCTCAGTGGGGTCATTCCTTTGACTATTCAACCTGTGTACCCTTGTTGTTGTTGTGGGTTCTATCGTCTTTGGTTTTAAGGCCTTTTTCCTACGTTTGGCTGATGGGCCAGGATCAGCACTTGGGGACAGGCTATGGACCCCTACCACTGTTTATCTCTGCCCCAGCCTCTTCCGAATCAGGGCGTACGTGACCGCTAGCCAAGCCCCTTTCTAGCGTGGTCATGACAACTGGTGCTGAAGTGTGAGCCAAAGAGACTGGTGGCTCAACATGGCAGTGAAGTAAAGAATGAGTTGGGGAGGCCAGGGGTGAGGGGGTGGGGCCTTCCATTGTAAGGGAAAGGCGTCGCTCTGCTATTTTAATCTCATTAGAGACAAGATTCACTGCCTGAGTCTGAAAGTTGTCAAGGGTGGTACATGGATGTACTTCAGGAGCCGATGTTGGGATGGTAGTTACGGGGCGGTAGCCTTCCTCGCCCATAATATTTGTCTAAGCGCTAACGAACCTTGTTCTCCTCAGGCTGTCAAGATTTTGCCACTCACCTCCTCCCCCAGGGTTCTGGGTCCTGCCGCCGCAAATGCCCACACAACAAGAAATACTGGTTGGTTGGTTGCTGGCCCTGTGATCAGAAGGTCTAATGGACAGATGGTGCACTAATGCAGGAAACACAACAATGAGGCAGTATATCCAGATATGATATGAACTTTCTCAGGGACTCTGTGGCTCAGCAGCAGCTCATCCGCAGCTCGTGCACCCAGAACATAGGGAGGCTTATTACAGTGCAGTGCACCCTCTCCCCCGCAATACCAGCAACTCCTCTGCTTCTCCACTCACTCCATACCCCTCTTCTCCTCCACTCTCTGCTGCCCTGCCACGCACCCGCATTCACAAAGATTCGAGCCCATTGACAGCAGGCAGGGGCATGCAGGAGCTGGACCAGGCAGAGCATCGCGATGGTTCGCTGAGGAAACAGCTCTCAGGGCGGTGCAATGAACCCAGGCGCAGGTCCGCAGCGGGGGTCAATCATCCAATACGGTAAGCCTCCCGGTAGGTTTTTGTTGTTTTACGGTCCCCTTCTCTCCTTCCTCTTCCTCTTTCCTCCTTCCTGCTTGGAAGTGCATGGGGCTGTGTGGGAGGGCACGAGCGCGGCATCCTGGCATCAATGATGTCATCAATGATGTTATAGAACATGTCATGAGTGTTGTAATATTTGAGGTCATATGCAGTGCATGGCGGGGGCACAAGTTATAGTTAGCTATGCTAACTATATCTGTTTTTTAGTTCAAAATGTTATGTTGGCACTGACATATTCACCTAAGTGTAACACCACTTTAACCTTTGTTTTTTCAGTGAATTAATAAATAAACACTCAGAAACTCTTGGGTAGATAGCACATGTAGTACCACAGCTGTAGTAGCATCACATGCAGGGCCTGGTTCACAAAGGTAAACTTACACTTTTCTGTAAGTTTGCAATTATTTTGCTATTCATAAACTCTTAGTTAAATGTATGTTTATGACTGCAGAGACTCTGTATTTAGGCCAGAGAACTCTGCACATAAAAGGTAGGGCTGCCCTGTCAACAGTGCGGTGGTATGCCTACTTTTCCAGTCCCAGTCAGTATATGTCTGTTCATCTACTAAGCACTAGATAAGTACATTAGGACCTATGATCACCATATTACTTGTGGATTACATGCTTATTTACTTTTGAGATTCATCTATGATTAACATGTACTCATAACGGGTATATTTTAGGAGTTATGTGCTGTTTACTAGTAAACACGTTTTTAACTTGGTCATTTTACATCTCAGACACACCTTCTTTTAATAATAATAATCAACAGCTGCAAACTCTTGCCACATCCCCAAGCAAAAACATGCTCTCTCTAGCAGCCCCTCTCTCATCTTATAAATACAAATATTTTGTTACTCTTACAAAGTGCTTCAGTTTTCCAATACATTTTGCATCTCAAAAATTTTGCATGATTTCTCTTTTTCTTTTAAAGTAAAGAAGGGTTGCACCATAATCTGGATTACTAAATTGTGTTTACAATAATTATTGGATCCATGGTGCAAATCAGTCAACTAAATTGGAGTGGTTACAATGAAAGAAAGGAAATAGTAAATATCCACATGAAATCAATATAAGAAGTAAGATATATTGATTGTTTGGCATCATACTTAAATAATTCTGGGAGGATCAATGTAATGGTTCCCGTAAATCATTAAAAGTAACATTAAGGCATCATTAAAAAGGGACAGAAATATTAGAATAAAACCCTCCAATTGGCGACAGAATTCATTTTAAAGTTAATCTACAGTGTGAATAGAACATGGTAATGGTAAAAGGGAAAGGAAAAGCCTTCAAGGTCAAGCAAGGAGATGACAGAAATGTGTCTAGTAGTGATCAACATCAGTGTAAAAATACCAGCAAATCACTTTGTGTTAAAATGTCCCAAAGATGAAATTAGATTTTCTAGGGCCAGACTGTCTGAGGTCGAGAGCAGAATTTAAATGATACAAAACAGAATGAAAGATGTTGGCCATTTACAAACCAGTATGGAGCCAAAAATGACACAGCAGTAGAAGAGAGTGACAGGTAAAACAACATCAATTTCTATATTTGCTTGACTGACTGGAGTGTGGAGATCCAGTGGCATAAACGGAGCCAAAAGCTTTGAATTTAGACTTTCGGTGTCCTCGTGAAATACAGCAAACCTTTAGAATCTGATTGTCAAACCAGAGTGGGCAAGTTGATCACAAATATTCATCATTTGTCTACTAAGGGCCTGATTAGGAGTCTGGCAGTCCATGGACTGCCAGACTCGTGGCGTGCTGGTCTTCCGACCGCCCTATTACAAGTAGGACCGCCAATGCACCGCCGCAACTGCCAGGGATCAGGGAGCCCACCAAGCTTATTACGAGTTTCCTCTCCGCCATGTCCTCCTCCACGAAAACCGTGATGGAGAGGAAACACCTGTTGCATCTGGGCCATGGGGTGCATGCTGGGGAGCACATGTTGTGCCCCCATGTGCATGCTGCAGTACCTGCATGGCATGGACTGCACCAGTCCATGCTGTGCAGGTACTGTCTTTGACGCTCCCACAATGGCACCGCCATGGAAATGCCAAAGAACCACCTGCCAGTCACTTAAAAAGTCATAATATGTGGGCGGTGCGCACACAGGTTTGGTGGTGCGGCGGCGCGGGTGGGTCCCGCCACTGCACCACTAAATTTGTAATCAGGCCCTAAGGAAGAAACATACAAAGATGATCCTACAGAGAGTAGAGAAGAAGGTGGATTCACCAATAAGGGCAATTATATATTTATTTTACAAGAATACATTTCTTTATTTGGAAAATCCGGAGAAGAAAAAAAGACATTATCGATGCTGAGACACTATCTTAAATACGGGATCTACAATATCGCCTTTTGCTAGAATGACCGTCGCCAATGATTGATATACAAGATGTTTTGATGAACCAGATAACATCCAAGAATTTCATTAGCAACAAGAGATTGAGGGTATGGACACCACAGCACTAGGGTTATGCAAAGTTTGGATATTTTTCACCAGCAAAGTTAGGCTAAGTTCTCAATTTTCAATGTGCACCAAGTTTCCCAGTTTAAGCTTGCTTCACCATTACAAAGATTTTAAGAGCATTGTTGTGTAATTTTCATAGACATATACATAGTTTTCACTCCACCAAACCTAAAACAAAAGTGAGAATGTAAGCAGGCCTTTTCTCTGCAAGTTTATCTTTCACATAGCTTTTCTATGTGCAACCACAAACATACACATCATTTTTTCCCTACTCCGCCTTTTACAACATGAATGGTCATGAACTGATTTCCATGTTGATGCTGAAAAACGTAACATTTCATAATTTTATGAAATTACAAAGTTGTCCACAAAAATGTAGAAGATAGTGAACAAAGTTCTTGCAAAAAACACACTCCACTACTCATAACAAAAGACAAGAAGGCAAAGACTGGGTTTTGTAAAAACTCAGAAGTAGTTTTCAGAGAGATTTGATGGATTTCATTACAAACCCTAGAGAACAAGGAGAGGCTCAGTATGGAGCTCGGAATCTGAAATCTATAACCAACAGAAAAATCACTGTACAGACAAAATCTTTGTCTCAAGTCAAATCAACAGAAAGTAAACAAGAACGTAGTTCCAATAAATAGCCCAATAACACAGACTAGAACTGTGGAACCAAGGTGTCAGGAATCTAGTAAGTAGCTCAAAAGAACTTTCCAAAATTATAAACTAGGACAAAAGATAAAAGGCTTAAGGTCCATCAGACAACTGAAGCATTAGACAGGAACTCTGCACCCTTTATTCCTCTGGATCGAGATAGAAGCTTTAATGAACTATCCTATATTGCAGCTCAAAACTAAGGATTGAAGGCATCAGAACCAACAGACAACTAAAGTACCAGAAATAATTATTTCTCATAATTTTTTTATGTAGCCTGACATGTTGACATCTCTCACAATAACAAAACAAATGCAGGTAAACCCGAACAACAAGCCACAAAATATAAAAAGGCTTATTCATAGGTGCTTCTGATTGCTACAATTTAGGGGGCATATTAACAACGGCCAGCGATAATTATCGCTGGCCGTGCTTAGCGTGAGGAATCCTATCGCTGGAAATTATCGCCATGCTAGCGCTATATTAACAACGCTTAGCGCAAAGGCGATAATTTTCCAGTGATAGCGATGTTTTCCATGGAACATCGCTGGTTTTCCAGCGATGTCCCATGGAAAACGGCGATATACTTGGCGATAGGGCCTGTGGTCTTAGCCACACAATCCACCCCCATGTTAGGTATGCCTTAGTCAGGAATTTAGCAGACGTTAAATTCCTGCGTTAAGGCATACTTAACGCAATTTAAAATATCGCTAACCCACGTTGCTAATATGGCGATACCTGGGTTAGCGATATTTCCCCCTGTTGTTTTCACAGGCACGCCCCCTTTGCATCTCATTAGCGATGCGATGGGAGGCGTGCAGAAAACGGACGCTAAGTCAGGAATGTCCTTGTTAATTCGGCGATAAAATTATCGCCGCTTTTCGTCCGAAAACGGACGCTAAAGCGGCGATAATTCATTAACGCCGCCTTGTTAATATGCCCCTTAGTTACAATGCAAGTTATCACGCCAGCTAGTTTCCTTATAAACAGAGTTACTTTATAACTAAAATTTGAGTTATATACAAAGTCAATATAATAACCAACAAGTCAGAATATGTGGAATTATATATGGATACCTGCGAATACCTTTCATTTAGAAGTACTGAGTGACATCAAATAGACAGCAAATGCTGTCCTCAGCAGTGCAGGAGCCCATGGCTCATGTAAGAGCCATACATAACATGGCCTCACATGCACCTGTCCCTTCTCCTTATTAAAGCTACTGCCCTACCACCCAGCCCACTTTCGTCTCGTTATCACTCCCTTTCACCACATAAATGTTATAATGGTACGTGGAATCTCGCCCCTCTCCCATGCCGTCCTCAGCATTACCATACCTTTCTGCTTCCAAATATTTTGGAAAAATGCACCTGGTGTTCTACTCATCTGATTTATGCTCCGCTTCCCTGCCCAAATTAAGAAAGCTGGTATTCTTGTATTCACCAAGTCACACTTTCACACATTTCCCCAGTGATATATATTAAAAAATACCTAGGGTCATGTGGCCTGCCCCATTAAACCTCTGTATACCTCCCTTGCCTAATTTGAAGAAAAAACGATGTTCTGCCATCTAACCAGACTACCCTCTTCAACAACCTCTGATTAATTATATTATAAGCTATACCTTGTCGCCTTTCATCTGTCCTCTCCACTTTTTCTGCTATCCCACCCCATCCCAGTCCAAAGCTGTGCTCTCTGCTCTCCAAAAACAAACTTGTTTCCCACTGCTGTGATAGTGCAGTCAATAACTGGATTTGTAATCCAGTTTTAATTTTACTCGATTCCAGTGGAAGCCAAAGATATCAAAGATATAACAGTATGAAGCAGACACAGAGAAGCAGATCAGGACCATTTCTCATGTCTGTAAAAAGTTCAGTGAGATGTTCTACCTGCTCTAAGGGAGAAAGTAAGTTAGACCATAGCAAAATACATTTTCATGCTAGCTCTTGTTCTCATTTGTTTCTCCATCTGAGTGTGCAATGACTGGAGACACAACACACAAGCACCAACGAGTATAATAACTAATTTCAGAATGGTAACTGTCATTTGCCATATATTATGATGCAAGACACTGAAGCCATCACTGAGGGTGCTTTTTTAAACTCCGATATGTGCAGGAATCCCCTTTACCGCGCCTATTGGAATTATGAGTTTGGTAGATTTTATCACTCCTGGTACATACTGGGTGTGATAGTATCACCTGAATATATTTTTGGAAGACAAACCTGCAAATATGAAAATGCCCGATACATACTGGGACATGCAGATTCTGTTGCAATAAGGTCCAAAATCAGAATCATATTTCCCATTTTAGGGGGAAACAAATATTAGGTGCTATTTGTAAATAACGTACCCCAGGGTAGAGTTAGATATGTCGAGGAATTAGAAGAGAAATTATTTGTTACAAATAGTATCCTTCCTTGTTAATGGAATAAATAGTGATGTTAAAATGTGAACTGCATTACAATATTTTACATCAAAAAGACCTGATATTGCTTTTCAGAAATTATTCATGCAGAAAGAGTTCAAATAGAAAACTTGATAAGGAGTTGGGTGAGAATTGTTTTTTGCAGCCCAGGATAAAAAGCATTGAGAAGCAATTTTAGTCAAAATAACATTGTTATGTAGAGTTACAGACACGTAAATAGATGTAGAGGTAGAAATATAATTATTGAAATAAATATAAAAGAGACAAAAAGTTGGCAGTAGGACGTATATATTCTCGGAACTGGTGGTTTCTGCCATATCTAAATAGGAGTTTACATGACTGGTTCTGTAATGACTGTACTGGATTGGGATTGGAATAGCACAATGGATCATATTTTAGATACATCTGAGAAACCTGACCTTAGCACAAACCAGCCGCGGCCTGTGCAGGCAAGAGCGGTGGGGCCGGGTGGGGGAGGGATTTCGACAGACTACAAGTGAAAATGAATTATTTATTTAATTTTCCCTCGTAGTTATCTGTCGAAATCCCCCCCCACCACCGCTCTTACCTGCACAGGAATAAATAAATCCGTATTTGTAAAGCGCGAACTACTCACCCTTACGGGTCTCAAGGCACTGGGGGCCGTCATGGAAATTAAGTGAGCTATTGCCCAGAGTCACATGGTGCTGAGCTGCCACCAGGGATTGAACCGTGAGCCCTGTGCTCCGAAGTCAGCTGCCCTGGCCGCTGCACCACACCGGGCCAAACAGAGACCGAGCTATATTAAAAGGATTTGATAATGGATTACTATTTCATGGAGAATATCACAGACGTGGACTGCATGAACATCATACCAGCTAGACAACAATCTAATCTTGCAAAACCTGTAAAATAATGTACCAAAGTTGCACATCTTTGCAATGGCTCTCTCTTGTAAAAATATTGTAGCATGTACAAAGGATATTAATAGCAAGGGCTGTTGGAGAGACAAGGGCGTTATTTCAAAGAATGTATATAGAAATGAATAAATTAGAACATTCTTTGATAACTTTGTTAGCATATGAAAGAGCATATTTAAAAGGGAAACACTAGAGGAATACTCAAATACTTAAAAGCAATCTGCAGCCAATCAAATACCATTAGAATTTAAAAATCTCAAACAATAATGCTTTTAATCTAAATTATAGAATATTAACCAGGAAAAAATGAAATCTTATTAATTTTTCTGTACACAAGATAGACTATCTTCTGTATTAAACAGTTATATTATGAAACAGAAAAGAGGGCTGGCAGAGCATAGGTACATGAACTGAAAAAAATAAGAGGATGTGAAACCTCTTTTTTAAAGCATGATATAGGGAAATCATTTTTAAACCTTCAGATATTACAGACTCCTTTGCAAAATTCAACCACGTTATATCAGATGAAGTTATTTGTTCATATATTCTATTGCAATTACCCACATTGAATAAAAATGATTGGGATATTGTGAAGTGAGAGCATCTGCAAAGGATATTAAGAGAAGCGCCTAGGGGATCATGAGTTACCATTAGAACGCTACATGATATTTGTACATCAACTAATACTGATACTAGCAAGGATGCTGAACAAACCATGTTTCTTGGGATCTCAGAGATTGGAATTCATTATAGCATTAACCTCGGTAATTAAAAAACCAGGGAGAGAAATGTCACAAATGCTAGAATTACAGACCCATAGACCTAATAAATGAAGACATAAAACAATGGCAATTATACTAGCAACAATTTATAATAACGTTGATTCGCCAGACTCAAGTATATCTGGCACAAGGGAGAGCAGCTAGGCACAACAGATGGGAGTGTTTAATATACTTTAAGTATAGAAAAATATTGTTAAACAGTACCACTATAATTAGATGTCAAGAAGCCTTCAACAGAGAATGATAGAACTACTTATTCAGGTCAATACATGCTTTGGTTCTGGAAAGGCCTACATCAATATAAATGATCAAATGTAAAGGGTAAATGCTTATGTTTCTGAAACAGTTCATACTATCAGAAGAACTAGGCAAAGGTGTCCTCTGCATGCATTTGTACTTATTGGGATTAGAAGCATTTGCAATTGCCATTAGCGATAATAAAAACATTGGAAGAACACTATTTCTTGGGATGAAGTCAACTAAAGTAATGCCATCAAGGATGATTTTCTGTGAAATCAGAAAAAACCCAATAACTCAATTAAGGGATTCCTGATAGTAATTAGAACCTTTTCTGAATATGAAGCTCTAAAATCATCAGAAAATATTCACAAAGTAATTTAAAGATTTCAATTTATGTAAGTGGATAAAGGCGTAAGATTTTGGGACTGGAGAAAACAGTGAAATGCATAATATTCAACCACTCAGGGACTCTAAGGAAATGGTCTCAATTGCAGTTTTGTTACCATAAAATCTAAAAATGTATGTGACACAAAGTGAATTATATATTTGGGCTGTTGCTATCAGTAATACAGAAGATATTTTCAGAAAATGATGAAAGAAGGATATCAAATGCTTGATATTGTAAAAAACATTCTAATGTTGCAGTAGCAAAATTGTTTTCAGATTAAAATGCTGCGAGACCTACACTTTATAGGACTTTATTATTTAGAATTCTTTCACATATTTGAACTATATTTTTTAAACCCCTAGGTGTACCTCAAGAGGACTGTGCATTAAATTTACATTATGACAGTCTAATAATAATTTAGAAATTATATTTGTGTTCATAGATGTTGGAACAAAATATGCACATCAACTTAATGAGAAAAATAAATAAAGAAATGTGTTCCATACATACATAAAAAAGGCCCCGTTATGGTGAAATCTCATGCTCAGACTCGGAATATCTGCCTACTGATGGACACATAGGGAAGAAAAAGTCATAAAGATGCTGTGGTAGTAGACAATAAAGTGATAGATGTTTTGACAATGAAAAATACAATCTCCACCAATTAAAGTGCTGCGATTATATTCAGATAAAATGTTGACTTAAAAAGGGATAGGGATGAATGGAGAAAGATGCTAAATATCAAGCCACTTTTGGAGATTTTACAACAGATGCTGTCTTCACTGTATTTAGTGTTGATCAGATCGCTGAGATGTATTCCTCTCAGGTATGAGAAACTCTAAAAATAAAATGGAAAAAAGATGCACATAATGAAGGAGAACTGTCAACTCTCATATTTAAGTGATGTATTAGAATTGAATCCTCATTTCAAATAGTAAAAATTATTAATGCATGGCATAGGTCAACAAGAAAACGTAGAAGAACAGATTAATTAATAAGAGCAGATTCATGAGAGTAGGAAATCAATTATAAAGTACACATACTATGGAGTGGTCCTGAATTAAAAGGATCTTGGGATAGCATTTTTATGAAATGTAGAAGTAACATGAGTTGACTTGGTGGTTAAATATTACTACATGATGCTACAAATATGATAAATGTCCTAAAAATGTTAACATTTGTATTGCTGCATTAATGAAAGCAAAGAAATGTTTGTTAGGAATATAGGAAGATAGTGACAGGAGCAAGGACCAACATAACAAATGTGATTAAATGAAAAAACCCAAACTTGTTGGTTATGAGAGACTAATTTAGAGGGGTTTACATGTCCCCCATAGGAATTGTGTTTTAAGGTAAGTATTGCCTTTTCATACAGGATGATCAAATTTGAAGTAATGTGTTAGGAGAGATGAGCATTGCCCTCTCAGCTTTGGTCATTATTAAGTTATAATGCTAAATGGCAACACTATTATAGATTCAGAAAAGAATGACAGAGGCACCTATGCTGTTGTCTTCTTGAGTGGTTAAATAATATTTGACGACCTTCAAGGGGGGCGTGGCCAGCAGCTGATGGCGAAGGAGGCTTCTCTGAGTGGCTTCAGCTGGCTGATCCCCATCCAGTGTTATCTTGTGTAACAAAAACCAACCCGGAGACCCTATTAGCCCCTCCAAGACCCTCACAATAGGAGGAACCCAGCTGATAGATGTATTGGCCGAAAACGGTGGCTACAGGCGGCTGCCTGACCGTGAAGAAGACGGGCCGTGTACCAAGATGGCGTTGGCCACCGGCAAACAAGGTCTGGGGGACCTCATACTTGTAGCTGAGCAGCGGAGTCGATTGTGAGGCGGAAGCCTCCTGACATCGATGGGAGTAGCCCCCCTGGGACCCTGGGGAGTGACTGCCTCCCCTAAAAATCGGATGGAAAGAGAGTGGACGGAACCGACAACCAGAGGGCACTGACGGTGAAGCAGAGGAAGTCGGTGGCGACCAAGGATTGCACTGCTGAAACCGAGAGGTGAGACGACGGACTCACCTTAACCATCCTGCGGTTCTGTCAGCGCAGTGCGGCTGGAGGTGAAGGCCCGGACAACTTGCTGTCCACGGCGCAGACCGCACGAAGAAGAGAACACAAAGTGCTGCATGTGACACAGGCTGAGATCCCAGCCTGAGGGGCGGGAAACTGAATGCCGGCCCCGCACGAAGTAACTGGTGACACTGCGCTGGAAGTTTCGACAGCAACGGAATGGCTCCCCAGAGCAAGGGTATGACCCTGAGGAACAGGAGAACTGCGGGAAGCCGCATAATTGAGCAGTGTTGGTGAAGGAGAAAGGGTGCACAGGAACCAAAAGGATCTGGGAGCCGGTGAGCACACGGGGTATCGCTGAAGCCCCTGACTGGACGAAGGAGTGGAAGGGCCTATGAACTGCTCCCTGCAGAAGGAATCGGAGCCTACATGGAGAGCCCCCCG
The DNA here is from genome assembly GCA_963921515.1 of Calotriton arnoldi. NCBI lineage: Eukaryota > Metazoa > Chordata > Amphibia > Caudata > Salamandridae > Calotriton > Calotriton arnoldi. The sequence goes on along the minus strand of CAWUFW010005306.1, from coordinate 498,142 downwards.
CCCTTGGCCCAAATTTCCCTCCCCCTGGCGAGATAAGGCGCCCAGCGCGAAGCAGGTTATGAGAATGACTATCACTTTGGGGGCCGAGGGAGAATCTAGCACCATAGGAGAGGAAGGAGAAATGGGAAAGGCCTAGCATACAAGACAAGCAGGAGAAAAGACATTAAATTGGCCCTCAACGTGACTTGTCCTGCTGAATGACTCGCCTAATTAACACTCCAATTGATATAATTGAGCTACCCAGGCCGCTCAACAGGAGAACCTAGAGGGGTACTTGATAATAGACTGAGCACTTAGGGAAGGGAACCAGTAATAGAAAAGTGTGCTATCCTATCAACGGGGCATATAACATTGGCAAGTACAGCATCGCGGTGGGAGCCTGAACGTGAGTAACTATAGGTCACCATACTGAGAAATCTTTGAAGGAAGCTGGCCAACACAAAGGTTGACCTGCCCCGAGATCTGAACTGATTTCTCCTCCCCTGATCCTGGACTATCAGGAGAAAAGTGGGCCTACATTGAGGAGCTGCCTTGTTGGCAGAGAAAACTCCCCTCTATTCTCCACTATCGACAAAATGAGGAAGACAGGCAGGAAGCTGGATCTCGAGCCCCCAGCTTAGAATCAGACTTAAACAGAGGATTCTAATCAAACGGCCCCCATCAGTCCATTGCAGAGCAACCCGGAGGCATGACCAACGTTACAGAACATTCTCCAGGCCATAGCGGACTCAAGGACGGCTGTCGAGACCAAGATTGACACCATCCGTGAAGATATGGGACTCTTGACAGCAGACCACCGCCGGTTGGCGGAACAGGTCAATGCGACTGAGACCGAGATGTTAGAGCTGAAACCGACCCTAACCTCAACAATGGATAGATTGACGTCATTGGAGGCGCAAGTGCGGATACTTGAGCTGAGGGCCGAAGATGCTGAAAATCAGTCCCGCCGCAATAATGTGAGAATTATTGGACTTCCAGAGAAAGTTATGGGGGGAAGCATGGTGGACTATTTAGAGAAATGACTCAAAGAGGAAGTGATGGTGGAAGGCTTGTCCCCTTACTACGCCCTGGAAAGAGCTCATAGGGTGCCTGCAAGACCTCCCCCTCCTAGAAGCCCACCGAAGTCTGTGGTAGCGCGCCTCCAATTCTACAAGGACAGAGATCTAATACTTCGACAAGCCTGGCAGAAATACCACCTAGTAGTGGACAATAGTACTGTCAGAATATTTCCCGATTTCTCCAGAGAGGTCCAACAACAATGATCATCTTATTTAGCAGTATAGTAAAAACTGCGTCAAATGGAAGTCCAATACGCGATGCTCTTCCCTGCGCGGCTCAGATTGGTGACCCTGACTGGTGTTCAATTCTTTAGCACGCCTCAGGAGACATGGGATTGGAATGATTAGCAAGCCCTCGGACGCACCCCCTTAGAACAGCGCAGGAGGGTGGCAGCCAATGGCACGGAAACTGAAACAGACCCCTGGCGGCCCCCTCCAGAGTTGAAACGCAACAGAAACGAGATAGAATGGTAGCGGCAATTGCATCGCTGAGTGCATCTGGAGAAGGTGAAGCATCCTCCCTAACGAGATGATGCAAAAAACTCAGACTCAGACCACAGTTCCAGCACGATGGGGTGTCCCAGCCAAGACATGCCGATAGTCACCCCCGGAATGGCAGTTGAGATTATCTGATTTCTCCCTACTACTGCAAGTATACAGAGGGACTTTGAGAGGGGGATGAACACTTAACAGGAACATGCCCCAAGGTGGGATTGGGGGGGTGTAGGTGACCCCCACAGAGATGGGATTACTAAAGTTTGAACCATTTGCTGGAAGGGTGGGAGGCCGATGGAACTACAAAACTGGATGCTTCCAGAGCAAAAGAGGCTCACACAGACCCACAGGCTTATTGTTGTTGCACTGTTTGCATGTGTTTGGATGAGGGGGGCTTGCTCACTTCTCCTGGGGAGGGGAAATTGGAGCTTTCTAGGTTTATTGGTTAAGGGGATTACAGATATCATAGGCCAGAAAGTTATGTATCGAAATGAGAAGATGGGCTCCCACCTGCATGTACGGGAAGCTCAATGCTGCGGAGGTACCTCTGGACACTTGTCGACCCGCTCTAATGGCTGGCCTCCAAATATATAAGATTATCACATAGAATATCAGATGGATGCATACTATGTACAAACACTACAAAATATTCTCCTACTTGAATAAACGTGGGATTCATTTAGCCCCCTTACAGGAGACCCATTTACTGGCTAAGAAAGGGGCGGCACTCAAGGGCAGATGGCGATGCCCAGCATACTACACATCGTACTCTGCATTCGCCAGGGGGATGATTGTTTGGATCAGAGCGGGGGTCCCATTCCAACGCACTGGGGAATTGATAGACCCAGAGGGCCGTTACATGGCAGTCACAGGTAGACTGGACAGACTGGACAGCCGAGATATAGCATAGTTAGCATCTATGGACCTAACACAGAACAGGGGGCCTTCCTATCTGGGCTCTCACACACACTAGCAGCCTATCTCCCTCAATCCATAATTATAGGAGGGGAGTTCAACTGCACAGCTGACCCTCTGATGGACCAGTCCCACCCGCTTAGAGACGCTCCAATACACAGAATGGCAAGGGCATTTAAGGAATGGCAGAGTAGATGGGGACTAATAGATTCCTGGAGACACTTGCACCCGAGATCATAGACTACTCTTACTACTCCCCGGTACATGACCTCCATGTCAGACTGGACACGTTCCTGCGCTCTCCGGACATACATGCCCAGATCCATACAGTAGAGTATTTAGCTCGCACGATATCAGATCACAATCCGGCTCTCCTACACATACGTTGGGGTCACCCACGCCAGTGCCTACCAACATGACAACTTAAGCCTGAAGCACTAGAAGATCGTGTATTCCTTGAAGACATCAGAGGACACATTGTGAACTATTTCGTTGAGAACGCAAACACGACCTCATCCAGACTGACTGAATGGGATGCCTTTAAGATAGTACTCAGTGGCCGAAGTATGGAAACCTCTGTGGGGGTCCGACGCTCACTCGAAACCGACTTAGAGACTGCAGATCAGGCACTCCGCGCCCTAGAAATACAAAGACCAGGGCACCCTGAGTTGGGCCAGGCCCTACTGGATGCCAAAGAGGAAGTGGCCAAGCGTACGGAACGATTGTGGTGTTTTGAGTATAAGAAATATATGGAGCGTATGCATGCGAAAGGGACAAAGAGGGATCCTTACCATCTTGGCTGGCTAATCCGGCCCAGAGGGGTTCCCCAATAATTGAAATCAAGGACGACGAGGGACATATAATATACCGACAAGAGGAGATCAATCAGAGATTCTTGGGGTTTTATGCCAACCTCTACAGCAGTAGGCTGAGGCAGGAAGAGGGAACCATTAGGGAATATTTAGAGACTATACCGCTTTCCACATTAGAGGCAGAAGCAGAAAAGGCACTGGGGGCCATATAGACCTAAAAAAGGTGAGAGCAGCTATTAAGGGACTTGCTAGGGGCAAAACAAGAGGAACGAACGGGATTCCAGGTAGAATTCCACGCTGCCAAGTACAGGAATTGGCCCCTAGACTAGAAGGCCTGTTTGGAGCGGCAATGGAGGTGGGCCATCTCCCCAGTACCACACTTGAGGCGCTAATTGTTCCTCTCCTCAAACCAGGTAAATCCCCACTGGAGTGCAGGAGTTATAGACCAAAATCCATGCTTAACCTAGATTTTAAGATACTCAGCCAAATACTAGCCTAAGACTCCTGCCATTAATGACCGACCTCATACACCCAGATCAGGCAGGATTCATCCCAGGCTGAATCACTGCACTCAATATACGGCACCTCATGGCACTTATGGAGGCTTATGACCGGAAAGGGGGAGAGAGAGTTGTCTTTGCTGTTGATATTGAAAAGGCCTTCAATAGCCTTGAGTGGGAGTTTCTGTATGAGGTAATGAGACAAATGCAGTTGGGACAGGGCTTCTTGAAATGGGTCAAGCTGCTTTATACGAGACCTCTGGCATGAGTCCGGATGGGCCGCACAATCTCATAGCAGTCTGGAGTGGAGCGGGACATGAGACAAGGGTGCCACCTCTCCCCACTATTGTTTGCCCTGGCCATTGAACCGTTGGCCTGCCTAGCCTGAATGGAAACAAAGTACAGTGGGATACACCTGGGGGACAGTGTACACCATATAGCGCTATATGTTGATGACTTGCTGATAATCCTGTGAGACGTGGGGGAGGGTTTACCCAGAGCTAAGGAATTGATGACAGAATTTGGGGACATGTCAGGATAAAAGATTAACTGGCAAAAATCTAGACTTTTCCCATTGACAAGAGACAGAGACCTCCCCACTGAACTGGGAAACCTTCAATTGGAACCCAAATCCCTGAAATATCTTGGGGTGAAAATATATCATATATCACTCTCACCCAGACCTTTTTGAGGGAAACATGGGAGCGGCTGTACGATCCTTGAAGACCAGCATGGAGTTTTAGAAAGGCATGCCATTGTCACTAGCGGGCAGGGTGGCGGTCTTGAAAATGGTGGCGTTGAATATGGGGCAATGGCCGTAGGCATGTAGCCCTGAAACCAATGCAGCGCCAGACCGAGGAAGGTGGCCTGCCACTCCCTGACTTTGAAAGATATTACCATGCTGGGCAGCTATAGTGGTTTGCCCTCTGGTTAGCAGATCAGCAGATGCAGACACACGACACAGGACCGTTAAACCCAGACTTGAACGTACTGTGGAAAATGTTGGTGAGAGTAGGCAGAGCTCCGCTTGACGACACCGGCGAGGTACAAGTAATGTGGCGCTGCTGGAGACGCTGTCTCCAAAAAATGCAAACACAGATCCCCTAATCACCTGACCTCCCAATAACAATACTACGAATTCTACCACATGGGGGACAGTGGGAGGGCCTCGGGGACTGGATACAAGCAGGGGCAACACAATTGCGAGACCTATACAGGGATGGGGAACTCCTCCAATTCAAAGACTTTAGAGAAGACCTAGACCTCCCTCACAGTCATTTCTTATCACATGGGGGGGGTGGCGGCGATTTGGGAACACTGGAGGACAGAATTGTCAAAAACTCCACATCATGACACTTGTAGATATAGCGGCACAGGGGGGGTGGAGAATCAAAGTGGTCAAGTGCCTTTACAAAGCAAAGCACTGGGAAGGGATACCCTCCAACCATTGACTTCTCTACGAGACCGATGGGCAGAGGACTTGAATACCCCTCTTGAAGACAAAGACTGGGAAACTATAATGGCTGGAATTCCTAAGATCTTGAGGAATGCCCGTTTCCGATGAATCAATTTCTTTATACAACACAGGGCATACCTCACCTCGGGACGTATTAGCACATTTTTTCACAGGGAGGACATGGGATGCCCAAGGTGTGGAGAATTGGGGGCAGAACTTTTCCACATGCTCTGTACATGTCCGGAGTTAAGTAACTACTGGAATGAAATCACAAACACAATGGAGGTGATTATAGAGCGCCCTGTTCCCTGTGTCCCTGCCCACTGCCTCTTGGGTCTGTTCCCCCACACCTCCAAAACATGGGTCACTAGCAGATTTCAAGACCTGGCCCTGATATTGCCTAAAAGAGAAATAACAAGGCATTGGAAGACCCCTGAGGGACCTCGAATTTCAATATGGAAGAAAGAATTTGAAAAATGAACAGGATGCGAGGGGAGGATCCTCCCTAGGAATGCTCGCTGTGGGATTGGATCAATAGAGAGAGCTAGGGCTTGGGAAGCATTTGTAGATAGTACAAAAGACCCAGAACCCAAATCAGGGGAATCCACTCCAATGGAACCTTCTCCTCAGAGGAGGCCGGTGCAGCAAGACTTAGGAGAGGGGGAACACCAAGCTGCCCCGGATACGTCTGAGAATAACTAATACCTCGAACAATAAGGTGGGAAATGACAAAGATGAGAAATCACTACAGCTAAACATAAGAACAGTAATATGTTAATCCTTAACTCATGGCTGTAACGGGGCGGGAGGGAAATGGGAGGGGAATTGAAAGTTAAATGGTTAGATTAATTGTTATGAATACGAAATACAAATGAGAGCTTCCATGGCTTTGCTACATAACGAGACTGAAAAACGAATGGTTAATTGTACTGCAATACATGCTCCATGAACACTGTAAAAACTAATAAAATATATATTTTTTTAAAGTGGTTCAATAATATTTAACCTTAGCGGATAAAAACTCTGCAGTAGTCAATAGCAGCAGTGATTACGAGATTGAAAGAGTCATAACCTTGAACAAACTAATAGATCATTTAAAAAAAAAAAAATTATAGTCATGCCTGAAGCTTATGTTACAGAAAGATTCAATTAAGTTTGTTTGAACACAGTGATATTAGTCAAATTAGTTTAGAAACCTTAAGGGTTTATGGATTGCTTTCAGAAACTTATGATATTATGTACATTTATTTTTGATTCCTACATGAGGCAAATTGTATTATGATATATTTATGTTTTTTTCTCATGATAAATTTTTAATAATCTTATAATATTTAAAAATGATGTTGCTCATGAAGCAACCAATTGGAAGGCTTTCAGTCGTAGCAGCATTCCAAGCGCCAGTTGCCATCTGTTGTCTGGCCCTCTTTCTAAGGTCCTGAAATGTTCCGAGTTCTTGACGAATGGCTTGGGTCACAAATCTGTGGTCTGTGACCTCTGGACGGGGTCTTCCACCATGCAATCACCACAACATTGGAAATGAATTTTGGACAGTCCTTGTGATATTTGTGTTACATTGAACTTAGTATTCCACTAATAATGATTGGGATAAAATAGAAGAGACATATTTCACACAGATGATCTATTAAACCATACGAGAGCACAATGAGATTTAGCTATCTATAACATGAGACAGGACATTCTATTGCTGTAGTGGGACTACCTTCACTATGGGGCATATTCTCAAGGACTCATCGCCGATTTAGCAGCACTTTTCCGCCACGAAAGTGGCGATAGATTTATCGCCCTATTCACAAGCCTGCGCTAACAGCCGACATCATCAGTTTACCTGCGATAGCTGCCGCTAAAAACATCGCCAAGGCTGACAGCAACAAATAACGCTAATCACATGCAGAGTAGGCGTTCCCGTGCAAAAACTGACGATAACACCACTTCGCGATATTCTCAACGACCAGCCAGATCGGCGATAAGGCACGTCAGCAGCAGGGACTTAAGACCTGCTTTTTTCTGGTCTTCAGTAGGACGAAAACCTGCAGTATAAAGGGAGCCCAGCCCAGAGCCACATCTGAAGACCAACAGAAGCCATGGAGCTACTAATCATGCAGCTTGGAAACCCAAGAGGGCCACAACACCCACCGCCACCACCCCCAGGACCACCCCACCCCCAGGACCACCCCCCCGGACTACCACTGAGGCAGCGTAGAACAAGACAGCGGACCTTCTGAAAACGCTCCAGCCTCAGAGACTTAATGCCAGAGCATGTCAGTGCCCACTACAGGCTCAAAAGGTCAACCATCCTCCGCATCCTGACCCACATTGCCCACAGGCTGACGGTACCAACACAGCGGACAACTAACATCCCTCCGCAGACAAAGCTGCTGGCTGTGCTGCACTTGTTGGCCTCTGGTACCTTCCAACCAACAACTGGCAGAGTCGGAGGAGTCTCACAGCCAGCCCTATCAAAGTTCCTCACACCTGTCTTGGATGCCATCATCAGCTTGATACCCCAGCACCTTCACTTCCCCCACACTGCGCAGGAACAGCTGGAGACCAAGCAAGGCTTCTACGCCATAGCTGGCTTCCCGCACGTGTTGGGGGCAATTGACTGCACACATGTCCTACTTGTGCCCCCTGCCGACACTGCACACAATTACCGCAACCGAAAGCACACGCATTCCATCAATGTGCAGGGAATAGTGGACCACTGGGGATTGTTCACCAATATCGTCGCCAGCTTCGCAGGAGGTGTGCCTTTCACTTCTGTGCTTATACAGTGCTGAGATGTTGCAGACTTGGGTAAATTGGGCTCTTGGTGGGAGTTGGGACTCTTGGGCATGGTTTGTCCGCAGATGTCTTGTTGACGTCAGGGGTTGTTTGTGCATGTGGATGTGTCAGAGTGTGACCTGCTCCTTTACGAATGTGGTCCACACTCAGCCACCTCAGTGTCGTGGCGTGCACCATGTCATGATAATTGGACTGCAGCCATGCTAATTGTCAGGCAGTGTCAGCGTGACTCACGGACCCGCAGCTTTGCTGAGTTCAGCACATGTGCATGGGTTTGTTGTGAGATTAGTGATGTGTGGGGAGGGCCCCCTCTGGGCACATTGTCGACGGGGGCCTACTTGCTGTTTCTATGTGTGCTGCAGTATGCCAAGGAGATCAGGGACATGATCCAGAGTCATTGTGGGTGTGCACTGTGCTATACTTAATTGTGCATGTGTGCCATTGTGCCCATCTCCCCCGTCCTCCAGTCCTCCAGTCCCTGGTCGTTACTCACCCTGTTGCTGTTGGGTCAGGTCATGTTGAGCAGTGTCCGGTCCCCCAACTCCTGCCACCATCTCCCCACTGATGACTGTGGACACCATTTCCTCCATCTCATCCAGCTCCTGCTGTGGCGCTGGACTCCCACTTTCAGTCTGCATTGCTGCTTTCCGGTTGTTAGCGAGTTTCAGCTTGGTTTTGCACTTCACATCATTCCAGCGCGTCTTGCAGTCATCCACTTCCCTTCTCTTCCCTCCGACTGCATTCACCTTGGCCAAGATGGACTGCCATAATGCATTTTTAGTTGCCAATGACACAGTGGAGGTGATGAACAGTTGTTGGTGGTGTTCTATCACCTCCGTAATAAGGATCTTGTTTTCCTGCGGACTGAATCGCGGGTTCCTCTTCTTCTTCTCCTTGCCCTTCTCCTTCCCCGAGGTCCCTGGCTGGTCCTCCGGGGGGTTTGTGGGGTTCTGGTTGGCCTCTGTAGTTGCTTCAGCTTCCTCCATGGTGCTTCTCAGTTGTTTGGATTTTGTTTTTATTTTTTATTTTTTTTGCAGCTTTTATGGTGATTTTTCCCGCCTGACGTGGGAATAGCAAGCCTGGCGCTGCTTATCGCTGATATTTTTATTGCTGTTGGGCCCATCGCCACTTTTTTCACCTTCGGGTTTCCTTTTTTATCGGCGTCCCGGTAATTTTAACGCGGACATTTGACGCGTTATCGGGAAACTATCGCCTGTTGCCGGCGTGTTGAGAATACGCCGTTAACACGGCGTTAGTTTCCTGCGATAGACGGCGTTATGTAAAATTGCGTTAACCTAGGTTGGCGATAATTATCGCCCGTTCTTGAGAATATCCCCCTATGTGTTTCCAAAAGAGTTTAGAGCGAGGAGCAACTTCTTGGTACTCAAGGACCTGAAGAACGGGGTGTCCCGTGAAACATGTGTAGCATGCTTACCTCAACAATGCTTGTAAACAGGACTGCAAATTTCGGCACTTGACGCCAATACTGAATTGGCATTGTCTCCATTAGGAAATCTAGGCGTTACGTCACATGATTTATATATAGATGCAATCATTTTTTCTCCTTTTGATGTCATGTTTTAGATTTTCTCAAGTAGTGTCTGGAATACTAATTGTCTCACTTACATGTATTTAAATTAATTTCATGAAAAGATGACTCATGACATAAAAAGGTTCGTTTTTTGTTATATTTCGTACCTCTAAGATATGTTAATTTTTAGAATGCATTAGTAGAATCCTCCCTGAAACCATTTCTGTTTAGTTAAATTGCGAAGGATAGGCTATTTCCGGTCTATTTCAGGTAGAGGATAGCAGTGCCCTTGTAGCTGACCCAAATCCCCTCTCTACTTCTGAGCTGAATGTTTGGCACTGGTACTTATTCTTTTACAAATTAAACACTATTTAAGTGGGGAAATTGTAATGTTGACATTAAGTTCATACTTGAATGAAGGTGGTTGCTACATATTAGAAATGCACACATTTATGCATATGTTCACAATTCTGCCAGTACTTTGTCAATATGATTGGCAAAATGCATGCTCTCTTCCTTGTGTGAAGAGGTGTTGTTTGGCATCTTTTCATCAGTGACATTATTCGCACAGTGTATTCATAATCTAAAGGGAGGGTTCACTCCAAATATGTTAACTGTGGCACTGGGAGGAAGCAATAGTTAAAGAAGATATGCTGCCCTTCATAAGCATGGGATAAATAGAAAAACTGTGAGAATACATAGAACACCTAATTAATTTCCTAAATCCGATTATTGACATTGCGGAATGAATACAAAAGGAATGCACAGCATTAAGACAATTATATCCACCTTGAAAGTGCATTGACAAATGTGGATTACCTACGATTACCACAGTACAAAAGACATAAAGTGAAATAAAGATACACTAGGAGTTGTCAAAGGTAACAGGAAATGTAAACGAAATAGAGAGGCCTTAGACCTACATGAGATTCAAAAGCAAAGATGGACATAAAAAGCAGAGTTTGTGTAAGGCATTTTAAAGGCCATTACCCCTAATGTCTATCACAAAGGCCTTAGTTACAAATATGATGGATTTAGAGGGAAGATAAGATAACGGGTGGCTGGAAGTAACAATTCTGGCTGGCATTTTCAAAGGGAGCATTACATCTTCTCTATGTGCCTTAGAAAGGGGGCCAGACTGGAGATGGCTAATGGAACAAGACTGCACTTGCAGAGCATTCCCAAAGTAAATTTTCTAGCTGGATTTTCTGGCAGTAAAATCAGGTGTGGTGTTCTGGCACCCAGGAAATCAGTGTGCGAGAACACTTGGTTACATATGGAGTTGTAGCCCATCGGCTATACCACTCTGTCTAATTTGTAAATGGGCCAACGTTTGAAACGATGAGCTGGTCCTATTCTTCCATCTTAACTCCAGGTGGATCTCAATGAGTCTTAAATTTCATGATTACGATTTCCAATGAAAGGCCACCTGCACGGAGGAGGCTCTGAGGTGGAAAACCAAGAGCAGCACATAAATGGATGAGCATTAGTCAAAGGCAGTTTTTTGTTGGTCTTGAGAGAAGATAGGAAGCAATCAAACTGGATTATTGAGATAAGAACATAATGAGAAGGTGATGTGCACAATCACAATTTTTTTTCTGACTCAAACACTCTATTCTTACAAGATGTTCCTAGAACTTTTACTGTACACAATATTTTATGGCAAATTAAAACACAAGGGGATATGTATTATCATAAGCTTTTTAAGTGTCTGATGCGACATAGATATTGGCACATGGCATGGAACACTGTATCGAAGGTACTTGCCTCAGAATAGTCCTTGTCATGGAAATTGATCATACTGGAGATGAAGAAATAAATACGTTAAAATTTCAAAACCTAAACCAGTTTGAGGCTTTTTTGTCCTAGGAACCCCATCCTCTGGGACAAAGAAGGCACTCTGTCAAAATGCTGTCAGACCCTTCATTCTGCTTCCAGGGTGGGCAGAGCCCCATGAACAACACATGGGCCTCCTCGACCCCCGGGCCCATGTCTGGCGGGGCACAGGGCCAGAAGTAAGCTGTGGCCCATCTGAGCTCAACACAGGCAGGTGAGAGAGAGCCATGGGCCATATGTGCAAAGAATAGCGATTTCCAAATTGCGATTTTATCTGAATCTCTATTAGTAAAGCGCTGTTCTCAATGTATCATAGTCATTGTAGCTCAATTCGCGAATCTTTGGAATTCACATTAGCTAATTTGCAAGCACCAAGTAGGAATTCCCTAAACATAGAATAACTATTTTGTAATAGCAAATAGCGAGAGTCACTTTCGGGAGCAGCATGATGACCTCACAATGAGAAAGTGAGTTCACACATTTTCTATTGAATTCTAAGCTTCACAGAGGAAGGCAGGCTGAGTGATTGGCAAACTTTCTGAGTGTTTCGAGGCATTTTATGTGTTTTTAGTAGCATGTTCAAGGATATGAATGAGAAGGATGCAGGAGGGTGTAAAAAGGAAGCTAAAGTTCAATGAAAAGGAGCTTGAGGTGCTAACAGCAGAATCTGTTTCCCATCATGATGAGCTGTTTGGATAAAGCTCCTTTCAAGTACCTGACAGTCAGAAAGAAAAAATCTGGAAGGACGTCCAAAAGAAGATTAGCGCTATTGGAGTGACCTTGCGCCAACTGAAGAAATTAGAGAGCGCTGGTGACATCTGTGGTCACGTACCAAAGAAAAGTTGGCAAATAGACTTGCAGAAGCCCAGAGAACAGACGGGGAACCCTCCACACAGCTACCTCCAAGAGCTATAGAGGTCTTGATAGAGAGTACTTTCAGCCTGAAACCATTGTTGGGCTGTCAAACATTGATACCTCAGCCCCACCCAGTACATCAAAAGCTCAAAAGAATGTATTAAAATATACAATCCTCTTTTTTTATATTAGTTATGATTTTGTAACGTTTGACTCACGTCTGAACTAAAAGCTACTCTAGAGTAGTCCTCACTATACCATTACTGATGCATTGTGGGAGTTGTAGTTCCTGCTGTAAACGCTATGTTGAGGTTTTTTTTTGTAAGATTAATTTCGCAAAACAAATCAATTGCATTTAATAAGTATATTAGATATTTCTGGAGAGAAAAAAGTTTAATGTAGCAGTAAATATGAATCAAAAAGTACTTGGATATTCAGTAAACTAAATTAGTTATCTTCCAGACATAGCATCAGCAACAGTTGCGGAAACTGAGCACGAGGAAACTCAGGTTACTCCTTCAGAGATGGAGGATGATAATACTACACCACCAATACCCACAGCTCCTCTTGCGTGGCAATAATGTACAGTACAGCATGTTGCTACAATTTTGCAGCCGGGTCCTGGTTTGGATTGGAGTGCTCCACCGCTCTTGTCCATGACCATAAAGCATAATCACTGTCTCCTACAGTGTAAAAATAAAAGTTACTGTAGTGACAAAGTGGAGCAACATCTACAATATATACTTAGGCAAATATATAAGTAATTACCAAGTAAATATCCTTCACCAAATTCTCCTCTAAGGAGGCATATGTATAACCCACTATGCTGAAATATGAAGGAATCATGTGATTTTGATGGGAATCTTAGCACTATATCAGTAACTATATTAAAGACATTGCAGACCACTTAAATGTTTACTGAATGAGTATTCTTACGATTTCTAAATTGAAACTTATTCTCATATGGTGGGCATATTTGAACATGAGTCCCATCAATGCAGCCTATGAGTTGAGGGAATTGAGGTATATGATAAAAATGTAATTTGGTTAGCTGCAATTCCTGTGCTGCATTTGGAAATATAATGTAATAATTGATTTCTCTTAGCATTGCATCCAGAAATGCTCTGAAAAAGTATGAGCTTACTTTGGGAAACTCCACCTGCTGCTGCTATCACTCTCCCAGGGGCCAAGAGGTGCAGTGAACATAATACCTGTTCAAGGGTGGGAATTGAATTACTCCTGCAAGTGTTTCGCTCTAGCTGAGGTTTAATTTCAGCTATAAATCTATGCCATTACTTGATGTGTACTTTTCAAACATTTCCTCCTCTTTCTGGTCAAAAATAGTAATGCCAACTCTAAAAATGTGCTCCTCCATCTCTGTAAGCCTGCCAGTACCATCCTCCTCCTCGCTATGACATAGAGAGCAGCCATTGTAGAAAACATAGATGGATTCTGTGGCTTTTATATGGATTGCACTTGGTCACCACCTGTGGCATTCTGTAACTAGTCCCATTTAGTGAATGCTTCGTACATTGAAATAGAGAAATAGTGAATTGCTATTAGGGAATCGTAAATTGTGATTGACGAATTTGGAGTCGCAATTTAGCTGATGTGGTAAATATTCAAATTGCTAAAATAGCAAAGCGAATGCGCTTTTGTACATTAAATAAGCATTTTTTGCATTGCAAATTATCCAATTTTGCGATTCGCACCATTTGTGAACACAAAAATGGTTCATATATATGTTCTCCCTGCCCGCTGAATTAGGCGGGAGAGAGGCTAAACAGACAGCACTGGAGTGGGCTCTCTGCGCTGCCCTTCAAATATAAAACAAAAAAGCAGAGTAAATGCTATGTGTGCCATGGGTGGGACACACAGGGCAACTGGGTGGAGCGGGCTCCCAATAAAAAATACAAACAAAGGAAATAAAGACATGCAGCAAGATGCGAAGTGAAGTAAAAATGGCAGGCTTACCCACACTTTCGATATTCACTACTCTCAGCCTATAACACCCCAAAATGAACCACAAGGGCCTATTTACATATTTCTTTCTTCTCTGTAGTGCCCTAAGGAGGGGCAGGGTCACCACCAATGTATTTTTTAAGTATTGTCGGGGAGCTGGAATAACTGCAGCAGCCACCCAGATGTGATTACAGAAACCAACTCTATGTTTCCTCATACATCATATCCATGACCCCCAGGAGGGGTTCAGCATTTATTCAAAACACTCTCAGAGCTGATACTTTTGTTCCTAAACTCTAGAGTGCCAGCACCCTTTTGGGGTTGGTCCCACAACTGAAATCTGTGACCTGTAGTCAGCAAAGAATCTGACACACATATTTATGGTTGTTTCCCATTAAAATTCTTTACTAACAATATTGCTGATGAACAGTGCAACTGATGGTATATTAACAAGATATAAAATGTGGCTGTTGTTATAATGTGATGAACCCTTGACAAAGCCAATAGGCCTGCAGTATAAATATTGACACCCTCCCTATTGTTTGATGTTACATCTGGTATTGGTGTGGGGCATTGTGATTAAGGGGTTCAGGACCAAGTATGGATGAAATGTGATACGACAGTGTCACCAAAGGTACTTCATTGTACCTGAATGTATATTTTTGTAATTTATTGTGTATTATACAGTAGTGTGTGTGCTGACGGGACAATAATTTTTTGAGTGCTGTTGTTGCATGTCAGTGAATTGTGATTACCAGGCCACACAACCTCCCCTGAGTAGGTCTTGGACTGCTCCACTTCGCTACCCTGAGAGAGTCAGGTGCTACAATAGGGTACTTGGTTCCCAGCAAAAAGACAATTGCAGACTTAATACTTGCACAGGACTCACATCTATTTCAACTAATAACCCAATTTTTTCTTAATGATAGATAGATAGATGGATGGATGGATGGATGGATGGATGGAGAGAGAGAGAGAGCGAGAGAGAGAGAGAGAGAGAGAGAGAGAGATAGATACTTGGCAAGGTGCTTTAAAGAGACATTAATTCATGACAAGACTTCTCGTTAAGAAACACTGAAATGCAATCACAAACCAAACGTTTAGGTCAAAGTCAAAATCAGGTCAATAGGAGCCACAGTAGTGAAAGTCAAGATTCTGCTCTACATTAACATTTTTAATTGTTACAGCATTTTTATCAGCTCTCTAGAACTGATTGTGCATATCTCTGCATTGACTCTAGGTCACTCAGAAGACACTTAATCATAATTCAAGTTTACAAGTGTTAAAGCTAAACTTTCACTCAAGGCTGTAGAATGTCTGGTGTCAAACCAAACACTTTGTACTCCTGCTAACAGTTCTGCATGTTTGAAAAGAGAAAACAAAATATAACAAGTACTGGCAAGACAATAGATAAGCAGCTTTTTAGTAAATGGTGTGAGGGGGTGTTATATGCATGTGAGAGTTAATGAATGGGGCTACGTGAGTGAGTGGGTGAATGTGATCAGTGAAACACAAGATGAACGTGCAACCATGTTGCATCATTAAGTGAAAATTATATTTAGTTTCCATAACAAATATTGGGGTAAATTTACAAACATTTCACACAATGCAGCACAGCATACGATGTTGCTGTGCTGCATTGCATGAAAGTGAGAGAGCAGAACAGCACCATATTTTCAAAGATATGGCGCAGTTCTGCTCTCCCTTAGTGCTGGCACACTTGTGGCTGACTAGCGCCAAAACAGGCACTCTTATGTCATGAAGCAGGGGTGCCTCAGTTGTAGTCAGGGTAGTTGTGTAGGAAGGGATAACTGCCTGCAGAAAAACTATCCTTTAAGATATTTCCTCTTCACATGTATGCTGCAGAATGCCGCACATACGCAAAGAGGAAATCACAAGGAGAAATAAACATATTTCTCCTGGTTACGCCAACCTTAGGTAAGCCCACTATTTTGTCACACACTCATTCTTACAAGTCTTTGTAAAAATAGGTTTGCATCAAAATACATGGGTGGATGCATGGGAATGCCCATGCATGACCCATATAATGCTTAACTAACACAAGGTAATGCAAGGCGCAACTATGCTCTGAGTCACGTTACTTTTTTTTTACAAAGCTATGCAAACGAAATAATGCAAGGCACATTCCTTTTTTTTTTACAAAGCTTTGCAAACGACACATAAATTATGATTTTCTGTGTTCAGCAATTACTTCCAGCCAGTTTCTGCTACTACTGAAATTAGTGTACCCAATACATTGTATGCACGCATTTCTAGCGCCCCTATTAGTCAAAAACTTGATGGTGAAATAGAAATATTCATCTGCCTAATTCAAAAACTGAATGGCACTTTTTGAAGCAATCACTAAAGGTGGCTGAACCAAACAAATCAATTGCTAAAGAGATTGACACAAAGCCCAACTTTTTGGTTATTGATGAAATGAGTTCCGGTAGACAACAAAATGCATTTAGCCAAACATAAAAATCTGTTTTGTTTAAATTAATACTGATAGCTCTGGTATCACAGAGGCAAAATGGAATAGTTGTGAGTCAGTGGTATGTAACATGTAATCAGGAAAGTAGGAGTGTGCATTTCCTATGTGGGCGGCTAGGTCTCCTGGTGTGGCGAGCCCAGGGAGGTCCAGGGAATTGCTCTTTATAGGAGCAAAGGCCCTCACACACCCCAAGGTGTGTCATGCTTCATCATCGGGTAGCTCCTCATTGGGCCGGCGCAGCAATGCCCAACGGGCCCCTCAGGGGGCTCTTTACCGGAGTGCTTTTCTTTTTAGCCGACGCAAAGAGTGAGGTTCACATGTGGTGTGCAGGTGTGAGTACAATGAGGGGAGGGTGTGTGTGCTAAATATTACTAAACAGGATCCAAAAACTAATTTTAATTGTCGGATCCCTTTGTCATGATAAAAAACGTGAATTAAGAGCTGGTGATAGATATAATGGTCTATCTAGGCCCTGATTAGTATAAGTCTGGACTCACCACATCAGGAGACCCAGATCCCACATAGGAACTGCACACTCCTCATTTCCTGATTCGATTTATAGGGCGCATGTGCTGGACCTCAAACTAGCCCAAATCCCTCCCTGTCTGAAATTGTCTGTAAAATTTACACACCAAAATAATAAATAACGGTCACAACTTTTACCATAGACACGTTCAAAAAATGAAAAAAAAAAGTGTATGCAATATAGAATATACTGAATACAAAATTAAAGACCAGTAACTTAAAACTGTTTATTTGATACAGCTTCATAGCTGTAAATACGTGTTTTCCAATGCAAACCAGAAACCATGTGTAACATGCCTGGGATTATGAATGTAAGCACATTTGATCCTTATCCAATATGTAATTTAAAGGAGCTTTATCATGTGTTTTAAAGTTGGCAGGTAAGTTAGTCACTTGATGTTTACAAAATATAGGGCCTGATACACAAAGGTAAACGTACACTTTTGTGTAAGTTTATTACTTTTCGGTATTCACAAAGGTAAATTTAGACCAAAAGTCTAACTCTACTACTTTTTGGTATTCACAAAGGTATTCGTGAATCGGGCAGATAGTGTTTAAGAGGTTAAGAGTTTGAATCATGGCAAGGCAGACTCAGACTTTCATCGTTATGAGGATAGTAAATTAAATATCACAAACATGAAGTAGCAAGATATACTATTTTATAGTGCTTAAAAATGGCACTACGGGATGGAGAGCTATATAACAATCAAATCATATAAAGTCATTATAATCTTTAATAAGCTAAAGCTTCAAACATGCCATAACTTACATATATTCCAATGTCCATAAAGACAGTTCAAAACCTAACACAAATAAATCAATGAGTCCCCTAAAGTGTTTCTTGCCTGGGTGCTATCATTGGGCCCCATCTTGTCTCAATGGTTTGCATAATCATCATCATAAAGTTTTACCATATTAAACATGAACCCTAAATAGAACAGTGTTTTTTCATTTACTTTATTTCGGTTCATAAAAAAACATAAAAGGTAACAATATAAAATTCCAAATACATATATGTAGATACAAAAATACTGTAGGTTAGGAAGTGATAAAATCACGTTACAGCCCTTTTGGCAAAAATATAAACAATTACAACATTTTAAATGTCCATAAAGTCCTTTCTCCCACACTAATTTTCTTGGTCCTCAAATACCATATGGCTGTGAGAAATTTACAGACAACTGGTCAACTCGTGTCTGTAATACATATTCTCAGTGCTGTAATGCGGTCATTGAAGCCAATCATTCTGCATAGTAGTATGATCCAGCATTTCTGTTGCTTTGTGTATGCCATACAGGAAAACAAACATGTTCAATGGACTCTATGGCCTCACATCCCATCGGACACATAGTTGATGTGCCTAGCCCCTTCTTCCAACGACAGGTGAAGGAAGCTATCGGTAACGTGCCCACTCTAAACTTAATAAAAAACTTGTACAGACGGATTTGTAACCATATCTAAATACGGTTCAAACTCAAACCCACATTTGAATAAGAGGACGCCATTGGTCAGGCTGCCCAAGGTGGTCCTTGTGGTTTTTTCTTCCAAAACATGAGCCCAGTAGGCCATTTTGAGCTTTTCAATGGCATCACCTGACATATCATTGGGATTTGACCAAAGGTCCCCTACGCCCAGCTTCTATAAACATGATTTTATGTAGGCACCCCAAGGAATCCTATCAGCACACGACCCCTCTAGCAGACCTTTGAGCCATTCCATATAGGGCTCTAGTTCTCTTGTCACCCGAACCCTTAGCCAATACTGAATCGGCTTCATTACTACAATATCAGAGATAGATCTAAAATTTAAGTTCATGCGGATAGGAAGTGTGGGGGTGCTAAGAGGAATTTTTAACCGCGATTTCAAGAAATTGTTATCTGCCGTTTCCAACATCTACAGATTATAGTGACCTCAAATATCTGCTCCGTATAGGGCCGCCCACATGCTTGGCTCCTATAGATTTCCAAAGGGGGGAATCAGAAAAGATGGTGCTCTATATGCAAACCTTATGATAGGCCCTGCAGATTGCTTTGGTAACAAGGTGCTCTTCTTCAATTGAGCTGGCCACCTATGCGAGTCTTCTAAGCGAACACCCAAGTAATCTAACTCAGAGACCCACTCGAGGGCTACCTCATCCACTGCTATAGATCTTCTTATTTTGCGCTTGCGATTGCCAAACACCATATACTTAATTTTGTCATTGTTAATTTCTAACCCTTACTCACTACAGTAGGAGGAAAATCTCTCGAGCAGTATGAAAAGGCCCCATGGACTTTTCGACAATAACAGGGTATCATCGGCAAATAACAAACATGGTGTCTTTGATCTTTGGCAAATCATTCTCACAGTTGAAAAGATATGGGAGACACTCGTTGATATATATGAGAAAGAGTGTAGGAGTCAATATGCACCCTTGGCACACTCCTCTCCAGATTGGTATCTCATCTGCCAGTTCACCCGCAGATCCCCACCTAACCCTGGCAAAGTTGTTTGTATATAGGGCCTGGATTAGGGTCAGTAGCCTTGTTGGTACCCCTAGCCTACTCGGAACCAGATCAAATGCGGATCGAAGATCCATGAAGGCCACAAACAAACGTCCCCTTTCCAGATCTACACTACTCCATTTAAGGGCCAAAAAGTGTAGAATTTAGGGCATATTAGCAAGACCGGCGATAAAATTATCGCCGCTTTAGCGGCAGGAAACTGCCGCTAAAACGGCGATAATGGGCTTGCTAATATGCGTTATAGAATTCATAGAAGCCCAGGTTAGATGTGCAGGACATCTAACCTGGGCTTCTATTGGAATTCTATAACGCATATTAGCAAGCCCATTATCGCTGCTTTAGCGGCAGTTTCCTGTCGCTAAAACGGCGATAATTTTATCGCCGGTCTTGCTAATATGCCCCTTAGTTTATTGTACTAATTTTACACCTACAGCCTGCCTGTAGATGAGATAGTGCCTTGGCTTGCTCAATCCAATCCCATAGCCTATTAAGTATCTGGGAACTAAAACATTTCTGGATGTTATCGATTAAGCTTATGGGTCTGTAATTACTCAGGGAAGCCTTATCTCTTTTTTGTGGATCGGCACTATAATGGCTCCTTTCCAGGAGTCGGAGGCCTGGCCCCCAGCCATCAGGACATTTGACACAGAACTTATATATGGGGCTAAGATCTGCAGTTGACTTCTATATTGGTCAACAGGGATTTTAGCAAGTCTTGGGACTTTCCCGGGCTTCTGCGCCAATATGGCTAGGGTGGTTTCTTCAAGCGTGAATTCCTCACAATCTTTCCCCCTATTATCTACAGGGACTATTGATGCACCCACAACTCTATCAGCTACTAAGGTGCTTGTCTGATAGAGACCCCCAAAGTATGTAACCCATTCCTCTGGGGGAATGTGGTATTCTGGCCTCGCATTATCTGATCCCCCATTTTTGGATACCAGCTGGCAGAAACATTTACTGTCTTTAGCTCTTGCCACAGCCAATAGAACGGCGTTTGATTTTTACATGTTTTAAGATTTTGACATTCATTATTTCCATTACTGCTCTTGCATTTACATTTAAGCTTATAATCACAAACTGCGTAATAGGAAATTTCAACATTGTGATATTTGACACATGATTTGTTTAAGTAATTTTTGATTTTCCCATAAATGATAAAGCAATTTTAAACATTTAAGCTATGTGTGACATTGAAGCACTTCACATAGATAGCACACACTACACGGTGTGTGTGTGTAACTGGGTGAATATTGTCCTTGCTTTGACCAGTTTTTTCCATATCAAGCGTGGTTACCACTGAAGTGTGGCTATGGTGAAAAGGGATACATCACTTAGTCATCTAAGGGATGAGAAAGTGTGAGAGACAGATGCATTTTTTAAAAATATATGATGCTAGCTTGCCTGATTAACTCTGCACGCCCCTTTATTGTGTTCGTAGTTTAGCTTTCATGTTCGTGGTCCAATTTCCTACACTGGCTGCAGCTGGAGATGTTATGTTATGTTATAAATTTATACAGCGCACGAATACCAAACGGTGTCTTGGCACTAGCAGTCAGAAAGCGAGCAGGAGCACTATTCAACGAACAACCAGGTCTTAATGGCTTTCCTGAACAATGTCAAGGAGGGAAGATTTCTGATGGTAAGAGGGAGGGAGTTCCAGAGCTTCGTAGCTCCCACCACAAAGCTTCTACCGCCCCAGTTTGATTTTAAAGAATCTCTGAGAAAGTATCAGTTTTGCCCCTTGTGATCGAAGGCATCTGTTTGGAGAGTACTAATAGAGTGACCGCTTCAAGAACTGAGGACCGGTTCCGTGTAGTTCCTTATATGTGATGCACAGGGATTTGAACTTGATACGGCTTTTAATTGGTAGCCAATGCAGACTCTGAAGGTGCTTTCCCATGGACTGAAATTTGGGAATCCCCAGGAGGAGCCTTGCAGCTGCATTTTGGATCATCTGGGGCATGCGTAGTTGCTTCGTGGGTATACCGAGATATAACCTGTTGCAATAATCCAGTTTGGAAAGGATTAAGGATGTAACTACAGTTTTCCTACTTTCTGTTGGAATCAGAGGTAGTATTTTATTGATCCCTTTAAGAATGAAGAAGCTTGATGATGAAACTGCCTTGACTTGGACTTCAAAGTCCAGTCGCTCATCTATCATCACACCCATATTTTTGACTTTAGGGACTGGGATTGGTGCTGTTCCTGGGTCATCTGGCCACCAAATCTGAGACCGGGAGGGGGAATAATTACCGAACAGTATCACCTCGGTTTTCCCGGAATTCAGCTTAAGGCAGTGCGAACTCATCCATGAGCTGACTGCTGTCATGCAATCAATCAATCAATCAATAAAAAAAAAACACTTTATTTGGTTTATTTGGTTTATCACAACTTGTCATGCAGTCCCTAAAACTTTTTACTGGCGGTTGGGTATTTTTACTTATGGATACAACGATTTGGGTGTCATCCGCGTAGGATGTTAGTGCCATCCCAAAAGATCTTATTAATAATGCCAGTTCGGAAACATATATATTAAAGAGCGTAGGACTCAAAGAGGAACCCTGTGGAACACCACATGGGAGTGTGAAGGACGAAGAAGTGAAGTTGCCCAGGGCAACTGATTGTATCCTATCGGCTAGAAAGGAGGAGACCAATGCCAATGCCTTTCCAGAAATGCCAGTAGAATTCAGATGGTTAAGCAGCGTCTTATGGTCTACCGTGTCGAAGGCGGCCGACAGGTCGAGCAGGACAAGAGCCGCAGCGCCCCCTGCGTCCATTACTGCTCTTATTTCATCGGTAGCCTTTATTAGGGCTGTTTCGGTGCTATGTTCTGTCCTAAAACAAAATTGAGACTCATCCAGCAAGTTATGCTCATATAGATATGATGAGAGCTGGTTGTTCATAACTAACCCTGGGCTTAATACTTCGCTACGCTCACGGAGCATGCAAAGTTTGTGCTACTACGCACTACGCAAATTGCACGTAGCAGAGTGAAAAACTGTGCTAATTGACGTAGCGTAGCAGCAGTATAATAAACACCTACAAATGCTTTGATAAAGCAATTTTCTATGCTAAAAAGCATATAACCAATTCACAAAAGTGAACTTTGACAATAAAAATATCAAGCAATGAGAGAGGTGATGATTTTGGGGTCCCCCCTAACCTAGGGGGAGGACCAAGCAGATGCCTTGAACACAAAAAGCATACCATGTGAACGATTCAGTGGTGGTCCCTTCCTCCTAGGACCACCCCAAGCACAGTTATGGGCAAAAATACAATCCCAACCAAAGGCCCTGCAAAGCATTATGGGACGAGATTAGCAGTGGGCAGTGAATATTATAGTGTCCAATATCAAAATAATTCTACAAAGAGCTGCAGTTCAACTAGTCGTTACTAGATGTCCCTCACGAGTCAAATGCAAAAGCATTGAAATTATTAATACATCAAGCTGCAGTTCCACTAGTCGTTACTAGATGTCCTCACGAGTCAAATGCAAAAGCATTGAAACCCTTTCATGAAGCTTTTGCATTTGACTCGTGAGGGACATCTAGTAACGACTAGTGGAACTGCAGTTCTTTGTAGAATTATTTTGATATTGGATACTATAATATTCACTGCCCACTGCTAATCTCGTCCCATAATGCTTTGCAGGGCCTTTGGTTGGGATTGTATTTTTGCCAATAACTGTGCTTGGGGTGGTC
The DNA here is from genome assembly GCA_963921515.1 of Calotriton arnoldi. NCBI lineage: Eukaryota > Metazoa > Chordata > Amphibia > Caudata > Salamandridae > Calotriton > Calotriton arnoldi. Next base: position 474,693 of record CAWUFW010005306.1, on the reverse strand, counting down.
CTAAGAGGATGGGACCACCACCGAATCGTTCAAAAGATGTGATTTTTGTTTTCAAGGCATCTGCTTGGTTCTCTCCTAGGTTAGGGAGGATCCCAAAATCATCACCTCTCTCACTGCTTGTTAATTTATTGTTTTCACTTTTGTGAAATGACTATATGCATTTTAGTATATAAATACAGTGATACTTATTTTATCTTAACTTGCACTGTGCAAGATGCCTTTGGCAATTATTGTACAGTGCAGTCAAGCACACAGCTACGTGTAGTTCAAAATGTACTTCGCGTAGCTACGTGTAGTGCTACTACGCAAACTACGCCCAGGGTTATTCATAACTTTTTCTGCCAATTTAGCAGGAAATGGAAGACGCGAGATAGGCATATAGTTGCCTGGGTTAAGTGCACCCAGGTTGGATTTTTTCAGAAGGGGCAGAATCGAAGCCCTCTTCCAGATAGAGGGAAAGACACCTTCTGTGAGATCATCCACTCTGTGATCTTATGGATTTGCGAGACATATATGACATCAATAAAGAGTGAAGAGGGATTAGAGATCTGTCCAGAAGACTGTGGTACAAACCTCATTTATATGATTGACATTATGAGATGTCAAGTGAACAGATTTGCCAAGAAGGCTGCAGTTTTGTCTTCCTTCTTGTCATTGTAGGATGTCAATGCTCAGAGTATGAGGCTATTTGGAACGCACATGGGGGACTGTGTACGAGTCCACCTTTGACAGCAATTTCTGACAGATATGCTTAGTCTCAGCAGGCCTGCCTGGTTAGTATTGAGTGGGTATTTTGGCGCATTGGCGTAACCTGTATCTGTGCCATTCAGTTGCCTCCAAAATTCCACAATTCCTTTAATTCAATATATGCCTGCACCATAGACGATGAGGGAGTAAGTAATGAATTGATATATGATATGATATAGTGACATGGGTTATATCAAATTGAAACTGGGAGGACTGGATAGGGACTAGATTAACCGACCTCTATCTTCTAGAAGGTAGGATAGACACAGTATACTATGCCTGGTATTCAATTGCTCTTGACCTTACATATATTGATAGAAGGATTATTGTTCTGGGTTGTATCACAGGGTAAATGGTTAATGTTATTATCTTGGGAGCAACCATGATTTCTCTCTCCTCAGTTTGAATTCAAGATCTTTAAGGCTTGTATGGAGAAAGTGGAGCCTTCAATGGATTTACTTTTGTAAGGTGGCATGACGATCTATAGCCTGGAGTACAGTCACTTATTTTGTTTGTATTGTTTGAATGTAACTTTTAGGTACAGTTGTCCTTTTCCTTGTGAGGTTCTGTGGATGTTGCAAAGTGGTTTGAACTTTCAATATCTAGCATGTGGCTGAAGGTATCCAGTGAAGTGTTTGCGGTACTGGTGTCATTTGTTCTGTGCGGTCAAGGGGAAGAAGAAGTGTAGCTACAGTATTTGGATGGCTTAAATCATGCAAATTATGAAGAAGGGGAAACAGAGGTTTCAGCTATTGGCGTAGTCAAGACTGAAATAACAAGAGGGAGGAAAACTTGCGGTTTTTGTTGGTAACTGGAGTAAGGGAAGATGATTTGTAGCATTTTAATTGCGAAATCGATGCTCCTTGCGACCTCATTGGCATGTGATATCAAAGACAAATCGGAGTCCATGGTTACTCCTAGGTTTCTCACGTCTCTTAACGTAGATGGCAGGGCATCAAGTTCCTTGGATCAAACATCTGTAGGCTGGTGTTTGTGCCATTAGTCCACAGGTAATAAACTCGGTTGTAAAGGTGTTGAGCTTTAGGTGATTAATCATCAGCCATACATTTAAGGGACAAAGACAACTGGCAAGTCTTGCCTTGTAGGAGTCTTCTAAGCCATTTATTTTTATTATGATTTGCATATCATCTGCATAGTTGTAACATGTATAGTTGAATGATCTGATCAGGTTCAGTAGGAGGGTTAGATGGATCTTAAACAGGAGAGGAGAGATGATTTATCCCTTAAGAGATGCCACAATGTTAGTTATGAGGGGCCGATAAGAAAGGTAGTATAAAATTCAAGTTCTGCTAGTCTCTGAAGTGTTACGCTATACGTTTTAGAGCATTTTTTCATATTCCAACATGATGGAGTCTATGTATTAGCATCTGTTGGTGGACTATTGTCAACAATGCAACTATTAAATTCCGAAACTGTAAAGCAGCCTCTCTGTTCTTGTCCTCTATGAGTTTTGAGTACCCGTATATGGATGGTGGGGGCTTACTCTGTGCCTCTATCTGGTCTAAATACAAATTGTTGGTCTGATATCAAGTTATTTTCCTCACTAAAATTGGACAGTTGAATATAAAAACTGCTGTTTTGAATAGCTTACCTAAGAACAGCCATTGGAAATTGTCCCCTAGCTTGCTGGATTGTTTGGGTCTAGGGTCTTCTTTTTAAGGAGAGGTCTAATGCAAGGGGATTGTCTGGCAGGTGGGAGGCATCCTAGTTCCACTGACTTATTTACTATGTTCCTAGCTAATCCCCCTGAACAGATTTTGCTATGGATATCTTCGGAGATTTTGGGCCGGGCTGGGTTTGAAGGTCACCTTGATGGGGTACTTGTGTTGCTAGTATCATTGAACTGTTTTTCAGAGAAGGCATTGAAGGTGGTGATAAATGAAAGATTGATGTTATTGACCATCATGATGGTGCTCTAATGTGTAGGAGGAGCGTTAGCTGTTTGTCTTTAAGGTGGTTTTCTATTTTATCATCCTTGACATAGGTTTTATTGAAATTTTGTCACAGAGGCTTGCGATTGTAGTTTCTCTGGATTCCAGAATTATGCTAGAATCTTGTAGAGTTCCTTCAATGGGCAGTCAGATTCTTTTATGGATGTGGAGCAGTGTTGTCTTTTTGTGGTATTTAATGGCCGATTTGTTGGCTTTGGTATAGCATTGCAGAATGTTTATTTGCCTTTATTTTTCTGATTTTGTCATTAAGCCATGTGATCTTTTTCTTCTGAGTAACTCTGGTTGCGAACTTTAGCTGCATTTAGTTGTCTAGTGCAGTGATCATCAATTTGTAGAAAGAGGGTGGGTCTTGACTGAGGTCACATATTGATTGCCGTTTTTTTAAGATAGGATTGAGGTGTTGGGGGGTTCAGTTTTTTCCAGCACATGTATACATGGATTTGTTGTTTCTAGTAGTTGCTGTGTTGGAGGTATTGTTGCAGTTTAGTATGTTGATACTGAAGGTAAAGAAGTGGTGTAGCTCCAGAAGACAGGGAAGTTGTAGCTCACTAAAGTATGTACTGAGGGGCAACTATGACCTGCAATGTGTAACCTGTGGAGTGGGTTTCACACAATACGATTTTGGAGGTTGAAGGCCTGAAGAACGGGTACGATAGCAACAGCTGTTTTAAATCCTTCTTGTCAAGCGTTGAAGTCTCCTAGGATTTAGAGGCTATGGTGTTTGGAAGAAACTTGGTCACTGCAACTAGGACGGTGACCATAAACATTGCATTGCTCGGAGGTAGTCTATAGATTAAGAGGAGGTAACAAGCGAAGGATGGAGTGGGGTGACACCTTCCTAGCAAGTAATCACAGTCGATCTGAATGAAGTCTTTGATGTGAGGAATTTCTCTGGATTTCTTGTGAGTAACTGCTTGACCACCTCCAATCTTGCTGATATATTTTTTGTTAATCATGTTGTACTCCTATGCTGTACCAATTTAAAAAAATGTCCGATTCGGATCGAGAAAAGTATCCTGACTAAAGGAAGACAAACAAAAATAAATCTTACCTCCTGTAAAAGTCATGTGGATTGGTAGCAGGAGTGTCCGCTATTTGGTTTCATTCCCAAGCTCCTGTTGGCACTGTACTCGCTCTTCCCTCAATCGTGGTAGAGCCACTGCAACGAGGTATAACCTCTGAGGCAGTGCTAGCACGGACAGCAACAGTCGATTCTGGAAACTCGAGGATTTGAAGAAGAAACTCGGACGGAGGGATGCACACATAGACAACGTGGAGAGGGCAATAACAAAATAAATGCAAAACCTATGAAGGATTGAGAGGGCGAAAGTGGTTCCTGGCTATCAGGGAAAAGATCTCTTTAGAATTGGTACAGTGGATGATAATACCAATGCAACCACTAGGCAGAGTAAGCAAAGAAAGCATAGTAGGAGGGGAGAAAAGAGAGATCATTATACTGACCCGGCTTGTTCTAGTAATCTAAGTATAACAGAGGCAGCTATAGATCAAGTAGACATAGATACACTATAAGATCAGCAAATATAAAAGGTGTGCATGAGATTGAAGAGAACTACACTAGTCATAAACGAGCTGCTTCTACAGAGAAGGTAACCGCTATTAAAAAGCAGCCCTAAACTACCTCTAAAATAGACATAAAATGTATGAGCAGTAGAAACACAAGAAAAGAGCCCTCCAATGATGATAATATGAAAAAAAACACGCTTTTTTAAAATTCTTTTTTTTAAAACCTATGGAGCAAAAAAGGAAAACCAATGCTGTTATATTCAAACGTACTCTTCAACAACAAGATAAGTACATGGTGGGACAAATACAACAGCAATGCCAGATTAAAAATGGCGCAGAGGGGATGCAAGCAATAAATAAAAACATTCAGCTGAAGCCTGCGAAAGCGACTACCTTTTGCATTAAGAATCCCCTAGATAAATTGATTTGAGGCCCCTTCAAGCGTTAGGTGGCCGGGAGGGAGGCACTATAGTGGCAACACTAAACCCTGATAATCAGAGAGGAGAGACCAATGAAAGGCTGGAATAGGATAAAGAAGGGTCTGGGAAGGATGGTTAATTGTTCAAAAATGCAGTCAGACCTGATATCGCTAGAATCCATTTTGTTACAGTTAAATGTAAAGGTAAAGATGAGCTTTGAGACTTCAGTGAGCAATCAAAAGGAAATCCAATGGTCATGCCATGCATTGTATGGCAAATAAGATGACCTCTTGGAAGGAAAAAAGATACTACATGAGAATAGAGAAAATTAATTCAGATCTACAAAAAAACACTCAAGATATAGCACAATTAAGACCGCAAAATAGAGCATTGAGGGCAGACATCGAGAGACTAGGAAAACACTCCCAGGAAATAGGTTAAGGTTTCTGAAGATACCGGAAGGAGCAGAATGCAGGGACTTGAAGGAATTTATAATAACAGTTTTGCAAGAAGGTGTCTTGAGAAAAAATGCTGATTGCAATTTTGAGGCAGAAATTCAAAGGATACACAGAGATCCCGTAAGGCATAATCCTAATAGGAAAACACCCAGGAAGATACTGGCAAACTTGCTTTCCTACAACTTCAAAGAGAAAATTCTAGGGAGTGCTGTAAAATTGAAAACACTAATACATGAGAATTTTACTTTCAAATCTGGTCGGATATTAGCAGAATGACTGCACAACAGCAATGACAGTTGGGAAACAAATTGTAAGAGCTACAGAAACTATGAGTTAAGGTTCAACTAAAACTCCCTACAATGGTAAAAATTGTGTAGAAGAACAAAATGTTTAATTTTAAAGGACAAGAGGTAGATGAGGAAAATGAAGATCGGGAAATGATTGGACATTGCAGACTGTAATATAAGTCGGATAGGTAGAAAGAGTTTGAAAAATTATGCATTATTAAATCACAAGTAAGTCAGCCACCCAGTAGTGAAAGACCGAATGGCAAGGTATTGTTGCCAGGAAATTAAAAAGGGGTTCCTCTAGGGGTGGGAAGAGCACATCAGCACAGGGTGGGGAGCATAAAGGTAAAAAAGAAAAAAAAAGTCCTTAGTATGCATTTGTAGAAAGATAAGAAAAACTCAATACTGCATAGTCAGTCGAAACAGAGGTAAAAGCAAAGAGAAGAGAGTGGTGAGTGAGAATGGACAGTTTGCTGAGAAAAGATCAGGAAAGTAGGAAATGGGAAAACTGACTGACCTTATTACTTGGAAGATAAATGGACTGTGTTCTAGAAAGAAACAAATCTTAATAATACAATATTTGAAAGATCAGAATGTACAGATTATTCTACTACAAGAGACGTATCTAGAAAGGACTGAATGCAGAGCACTATTCAGAAGATACAATTACATACAAGACATTACCTGTACTGATCAGACAGGCAGCACAAAGAGGTTGCAATTAATATTAAGAAAAACTTTTGAACAATGATATTAGGCTACAAAAATGATACTACACGAGATGGATTTCTGGCAACAATTTAGATCAGGCGATCTATACTCACATATGCAGGTGTTTATGGTCCAAATTGTGGTCATACTACTTTTGTTAACTGCTTGGAGTTACATTTTCTGAGTGCTCAATCACCATACTTGGTAGGAGAAGACTTCAATGGTGTTTTGGATAAAGACTTAGACAGAGTAAATATATCTCCAACCAGAAAGTGTCCTGCAAGCTTAAAGAAATGATACAAGATCTGGGTCTATGCAAAAAGAGGTTTGGGGGTAGGAAAGGATACATAATTTATGGTAAGAATTATACACACTATGCCAGGTAGACTATTTTCTATGTGTTCGTTCCTTGGAAAAAACAATAAAAAGGGTGACATAGATCCCTGCCTACGATTATTCTGGGTTAATTCAAGTTTACAATTTCAGGCAATCAACACAGAATCAACATGGATTTTATATAGAGCAGTATTACTTGATGCAGAAGTCATACACAAACTAAGAGATAAAAGCTGGGAGTATTTTAATTATAATGTAGGCATGACTTCTCGCATGAAGGTCTAGGATGTTTAGAGGTTTATCATTAAGAGAGTTATAAGGAAAATAACACACAATCACAGTACAAAGACTCAAAATAAGAACACAGAGATAGAGGATGAAATGATAGAGAAAGAAAGAGATACATAAACAACATATTGAAGATGCTAGTAAAGCAGCAGAATTGTGACTTGAATTAAAAAATATGCAGAACAAGCTAAAAGGAAACTTGGAAAAGAAAACTCAGAATTGTTGGAGAGCTAAAAACTATTTGAGTATGGGGGGAAATGGAGAGCATTTCTAACATGCAAATCGAAAACTGAAGAGACTAGAAAGGTTATAAACACTTTAACAGAGAATGATAGTGGAAGAGAGAAAAGTTCCGCAGAAGACATAGAAAGAGAAAGACAGATGCTTAAGAAATTTAATAAGCTAATTGATGAGGATATGGCCCCAGCTATCAACAATAATAGCAAGTGGTTGTCTGATAGAACTCTGCCTGTCCTAACATTCACTCAATATGCAGCTTTTTTCCATTTGAGGCACAGAGCTAATCGTGAAGATTGCACTATACGCAGCTGATATAGCACTCTACATAGCCGGTCCAGTCCTTTCCATATCGAAGGTAGAGGAGCTGGTAGAAGAGTTTGGAAACTGTCTGGTTATCAAATCAACAAACAAAAAATGGAGGTAATGATATGTGGATTGAAAGAGCCTATCCAGAACATTAAAACCCAAATTAGATATTTGGGTGTACAAATTATGCAAAGTTTAGAGTAATTACTAGCTATAAACTTAAAAAAGCCTGCAAAGCAATAGATGGTCAGGTAAGGAGAAGGGAAAGTTTACCACTGACTATATTTGGTAGGGTTAACCTAATTAAAATGATAGCCCTTCAACATTAACTTTCCTATTTAATGCTATCCCTCCTTCGTTCCTAAAACATAACATAATAAAAATACAAGGAAAAATCACCAGCTTTACCTAGTCATCCAAGGGCGTTAGACTTCACAGAAAAACCTCAAAAGGAGATTAGATAAGGGAGGCATGGCTCTTCCAGACATCCAATCATATTGCTATGCATTTCCGTTTCAATTTCAAGAACTGTTGAATGTTATCATTACAACCGGATGATACACTTTGAGGCAACATGTTCGCAGCAATGTTAAGAGACCTCGAGCAGATAATTCTTTTAGTTATGTTTGGGGCCTCAAAATTCTTCATGAAAGTGTGCCTCATAGGTTTAAAACTGTGCCTAAAAGTTTGGAACAACTTGAAGAGAGAGCTGTGGGAGTCCACTACTACTATCAATTAGCTCCAATTTGGGACTCACCAGGGACACCAGCCTGTTTGGATGACAGGCTTAGTTTACCATTGAAAAATGCAGGAATCAGCTGTTGGGGAGACCTCAGAGACAGTTAGAGCTCCTTGTGTAGGAAACAATATCAGACTTAATTAAAGGAGCACTATTAAGCTTTATATACATCCAGTTTTGCTTGTGATGGTATTCCCACAGATGGACTGTAAAGGATAACTGGGAATTTGAATAAAGGGTGCGAGATGGAGAACTGACAAAGAAAGAAGTCCCTACCTCATATACGGAGCTAGTCAAAGCAGAAGAAAAAAGGATGGTGGAACCTTGGTGTATAAGGGATAGATACTAAGCCCGGGCGTAGTTTGCGTAGTAGCACTTCACGTAGCTACGTGAAGTACAGCTTCAACTACACGTAGCTATGCAAATTGCGTAGTGCGTAGCTGTGTGCTTGACTGCACTGTACAATAATTACCAAAAGCAAACTTGTACAGTGCAAGTTAAGATAAAATAAATATCTCTGTCTTTATATGCTAAAAATGCATATAGTCATTTCACTAAAGTGAAAACAAAGTTAACAAGCAGTGAGAGAGGTGATGATTTTGGTATCCTCACTAACTTAGGGAGAGAACCAACAACCAAGCAGATGTCTTGAAAACAAAAAGCACATCTTATTGAACGATTCCTCCTAGGACCACCCCAAGCACAGTTATGGGCAAAAATACAATCCCAACCAAAGGCCCTGCAAAGCATTATGGGACGAGATTAGCAGTGGGCAGTGAATATTATAGTGTCCAATATCAAAATAATTCTACAAAGAGCTGCAGTTCAACTAGTCGTCACTGGGTGTCGTCCCTCAAGAGTGAAATGCAAAAGTATTGAAAACCTTTCATGAAGCTTTTGCATTTGACTCGTGAGGGACGACACCCAGTGACGACTAGTTGAACTGCAACTCTTGTAGAATTATTTTGATATTGGACACTATAATATTCACTGCCCACTGCTAATCTCGTCCCATAATGCTTTGCAGGGCCTTTGGTTGGGATTGTATTTTTGCCCATAACTGTGCTTGGGGTGGTCCTAGGAGGAAGGGACCACCATTGAATCGTTCACATGATATGCTTTTTGTGTTCAAGGCATCTGCTTGGTCCTCCCCTAGGTTAGGGGGACTCCAAAATCATCACCTCTCTCATTGCTTGATATTTTATTGTCAAAATTCATTTTTGTGAATTGGTTATATGCTTTTTAGCATAAAAAATTGCTTTATCAAAGCATTTGAAGGAGTTTGTTATTATTATTAAGCCTGGGCGTAGTGCTAGCTGTGTGCTTGACTCACTGCACTGTACAATAATTACCAAAAGCAAACTTGTACAGTGCAAGTTAAGATAAAATAAATATCTCTGTCTTTATATGCTAAAATTGCATATAGTCATTTCACTAAAGTGAAAACAAAAGCAGTGAGAGAGGTGATGATTTTGGTATCCTCGCTAACTTAGGGAGAGAACCAAGCAGATGTCTTGAAAACAAAAAGCACATCTTATTGAATGATTAGGTGGTGGTCCCATCCTCTTAGGACCACCTAAGCACAGTTATGGGCAAAATACAATCCCAACTAAAGGCCCTGCAAAGCATTATGGGACGAGATTAGCAGTGGGCAGTGAATATTATAGTGTTCAATATCAAAATAATTCTACAAAGAGCTGCAGTTCAACTAGTGTCACTGGGTGTCGTCCCTCACGAGTCAAATGCAAAAGCTTCATGAAAGGTTTTCAATACTTTTGCATTTCACTCTTGAGGGACGACACCCAGTGACGACTAGTTGAACTGCAGCTCTTTGTAGAATTATTTTGATATTGGACACTATAATATTCACTGCCCACTGCTAATCTCGTCCCATAATGCTTTGCAGGGCCTTTGGTTGGGATTGTATTTTTGCCCATAACTGTGCTTGGGGTGGTCCTAGGAGGAAGGGACCACCATTGAATCGTTCACATGATATGCTTTTTGTGTTCAAGGCATCTGCTTGGTCCTCCCCTAGGTTAGGGGGACTCCAAAATCATCACCTCTCTCATTGCTTGATATTTTATTGTCAACATTCATTTTTGTGAATTGGTTATATGCTTTTTAGCATAAAAAATTGCTTTATCAAAGCATTTGAAGGAGTTTATTATACTCCTGCTACGCTCACTCTGCTACGTGCAATTTGCGTAGTGCGTAGTAGCACAAACTTTGCATGCTTCGTGAGCGTAGCAAAGTATTATGCCCAGGGTTAATAGATACATGCAGACGCTGGAGCTACAAGACTTATTACAAGAAATATCAACATGCTTCTCTCCACAATTAAATCTGCTGCTTTATAGATTTTTTTACCCTATACTGATCACCAGAAAGAAACACAAATCTCGGAGTGGAGAACAAATGAAGAGCGTATGTTTATATGTTGCTCTGTGCTGTCGCATTTTTGGGAAGAAGTAAGCAGATTAATTTTAGTAATCCTTGAGCATGAATTTACGGTAAGAAAAATGTTCTCTCAATTTGGATGGGAACCAGATCTGGAAACTTTCTTAAATGCTTCTCAAAAGAGACTGTAATTCTATTTATTACTGTTTGGCAGAATGGAAATCAGCAAAACATTGTTTTTGTGGATCCTCCCCAGCTGCATGATGGTTGAATTCAGTTATATAAACTGCTTAGATGCAGAATGCAATCTGAAAGGTCAACTTAAAGTTTTGCAATGCTTTATAGACTGGCAAGACGGTCCAGCAGTCCAATGACTACATCAGCAAAGTATCTGATTTCGATGGTCCAAAGAGTAATATCAGCAAGGAATCAAGTCAGTCACTTGGAAAAGATATTGGGAAAACCATGCACTACTGAAACTGACGGTGATATGAGGGCTTCAAAAAAAAAAGGAAATGAGGTGCTCTGCTAATTATGATAGAAGGTCATTTAGAAATGTAGGCAATTTAGGCACTGGGCCTCTGACCTCTTGTTGCAACAATGCATTGAGGAAAGGGGAACTGATGTAGAAGAAGGAGGGAAAGGGGGTCAAGAGTGAGATGATCTGGTTGCAACACAAGGTGAGATTGATGAGTGGGCTTGTGGATGGAGGAATCAAGGTGTAGAGGGAGGATGGAATTCATGGGGGTATGTGTAGGGGTCAAAAGGTGAGCTACTCTGGCTGTAGCTTGAGGGGGGATAGAGGGTTGGCTTGTAGGCTAAAGAACCCTGGCAATAGAGGGGTTTATTTGTTAGTGGATGATGTTTATTGATGTGGTTTAGCTGCAGGGTTGCCGAGTGGATTGTAAGGAGTGAGGAAGTGTGAGTGAGGAAGGTGCAATATAGGAATCTAGTGATCATACTCTCGCTCCTTGCCCTAACCTTTAAGCTACTCTGGGCAAGTGGAATTATTGATGTCTGCACTTTGGACTGAGATCATATTTTGGATGTGTTGTTGTTATGTGCCTGAGTTAGGCCCATGTCGCAACGTTGCACATTTTCTTACATTGCCTTTTTCTGCACACTAACATTTTACAATGACCTTCTGCACATATTTGCGTGCTTGACAATGTTGGATTAGTTTCTCTGAAACTGCTTTGCTTACAAATTTCGCTTTGCGCAACATTATCATGATACCTCGAACACTGAGTACAAGGCCTTTGCACGCGCTGTACAATGTTGTTCTATCTTCATCCATGGGGTGACAGGGCAATCTGCATACCCATAAAAATGCTAATCTGTTTATACATTGCAAGAATGCTTTTTATTAAAAAATAAATAAGCATTTCCAGGGGTTAGCCAGAGGAGACACTTCTGCTGACATCGAAAGGGACCCTGCATGCTGATGCTTCGCCAAGCAGCTGCCTAACATCTCCGTGAGGGGTGTCCAGTTTGTGACCAAGAGGGGGTCCTACATTCTGTCCCACCAGGTAATGGGGTTGGATCATCCTGTGGGGGGATTCTTGGCTACCACTCACACACACCCTAGATGCATGTAGGGTAGGGTTGCATAATAGGAGTATGCCTGATTACTACCTTGTTTTACATGTCTGCATATAGACACTGTTCTTAGAACCGTGGTGGAACTATACATGCTATTTATTATTTTGGTGCTTGGAATCACTTTCATATGCTTCTGTCTACTGATTATCGCAGCATATGTTCTCTATACAAGAATAACGTTGGTACAGTAAATATATTGAAGAACGTCTCATTGTCTATTCTCTGTATATTTCTCTGAGAACAAGAGTGCACAAGTGACTGAGGGAAAGGGTTCTGGATCTGTTACCATGATCCCCGAGGACAGGGTTGTCATGTTCAGTGGTTGCCAGAAACCATCGCTGCCTCTTTGGGTTAGGGGGGCTTGTGGTGGCATTGAGCTAGCTGGTCTCTGGGCCAACATATCCTACGGGGTGCATGAAATCAGTCTAGGCACCTCACCCAAAGTTTATGTTGTCCACAAACACACAGACCCTACTGATTAGTGGGAACTACACAACATTGTCATTAGTTATTTATTCTCCAAAGTCCAGTAATAGTTTTCATATCCGTGTGGATGTGTATGAGGATTGTACCCAGGAGTATTCGTATTTTACAGCCAGTAACAGCTGCCCATGACAGTGGTGAATGGTGCTTATCAGAACATCTGGGGTAGAAACTGCAGATTTCCTGGCACTAGGCCCTATCCAGGCCTTAACCGGCCTAATCAGACTGCTTCCTTAACTTCTTGCCCTTTACCTTGATGCTAAGACTGGACGCCGTTTGAGTAGGAGGGTAAGTACTAGAGGTCAGCTGATCTGGACCAATAGGAGGCCTAAGACCTTGGTCAAATTAGTTACTAAGACTAGCAGCAGTTGCTGTGGCCAATGGACATCCTAACACTAGCAATGAGGTGACCCGGAGCAATGGGATGCCTGGGTCCAATGGGAGCCCTAACCCTAGCAGTTAAATGACCTGGATCAATAGGAGCCCTAGACCCTGGAAGCCCTTACGACTTAGTCCAAAGGGAGCCCTAGCCCTAATAGCTAGGTAACTTGTACACAATGGGAACTCTAACCCTTGTGGCTAGGTGACCTTAACTTAAGGCTTTCTTCAGGTCACTGTCGACCCTGTCCAGTCACTTGGGATGGGGGTGGGTGAGAGGGGAGCGCCTGTGACCTGCCCTGTTACCTAGGAATTCGCAGGGGCTGACACATTTTCACAGCCTCAGCAGCAGGTCTGGCAACTGAAACCAGAAATTGAACCTCCAATCTGGCATTTAATGCTTCTGCTAAGTCCAAAAACAGCTGCTATATCAGGTAGAATAGCACTAGCAAAACTAATCACAATTTAGTCTTAGTAGGAGTTAGTTTTCAGTTTGCGTCAGTGGTTGTACTTTGCTGACATCTCATTTCACAAGGATAAGCAGACGTCCATTGTCCCACCAGTTGTGTTGTGTATTTAGGATTTCTCTCACTGCTACAGATGTGGCTTTGGTGGTGCTCTTTGGTCAATGCAAGGGTGATGAATGATCTGACTAAATATTTTGCAGGTTCTGTGTAGAATGGTTCTGTGAGGGAAGTGATGTAGTGTTTGGGTGCCACTGCTTTGCAGACTGTTTCGCGCTGGTGCTCTGTTGTCTACATGAGAGTACAGTATCAAAGCATACTTGGTAAATATTTCGGATAACTATAACTTAAATCAGTTTAACACAGGATTTACCCAGCAGCAAGTATAATATGCTGTATACAAACCTCGCACTTTGGACTAATTTCACGAGCATGCCACAAAATATGAGTTTGTGCTTCCTAATTCTGAAAAAACAGTGCTGCACTACAAAACATCATCCATTAATGAACTGAGTAGCATTGTTTGGATTTGTTTGAAAGGAAATGGCCAACCAGTTGATCCAGACTGATACTCTTGTGGTGAGGTTGGAGAGATCTGCTAAAGGTTTATCCTCCTAGGTAATGAAAAAAACCGAACTACACTATTGAAGAAATTCTCATAGACTTTTTTCAGTGCATCCGGATTAGTGCTTAATTTGAGCAGATAGTTGCAGGTGGGGCCCACATGCATTTTTTGGGGGTATTGGCACTAGGCCAGGATGGAGTTCGCGGAACTCGCGAAGTCACAAAAAACTCTGGTACGCTACATGAAGTTCTGCGAGCGGTGTAGTGCGTTATCTAGCGCCGCTCGCGCTGATTTTTTGTGCTGGATGTTTGTCCCATGCTGTAAAATCAGTGTGAACGGCATCACGCTAAGCTCAAGAGGGCGCTGCTTCTTTTTGCCACTTGAGTAGAAGTTACACTTGAGCGGCAGCTTCAACGAGAACAGAAGGTTTCTCAACTCGAGTGGCAGCGACCATCTGCGACCGCCATTGTTGAGAAATCTCGCTGGGAAGCGGTCTCATGTTGGATTCTTCTCGCGAGTGCCCAAGCACGAGTGAAGTAAAAACTCTGCTACGCAGAGTGGAGTTTTCTGAACTCCGCGAGCTCTGCACAGTGGAAAACTCCGCAGACTCCGTGAACAGAGCGGAGTTCACCACCCAGGTCTAATTGCCATTTATTTTTCCACAACAAACTTTGAGTAAGAGAAAGACAGAAAAATAGTGACAGTGGGTGAAGGCTAAAAATAATCTTCAAGTGTGAGACAAGGGGGCATGGAATGTCTTGTAGTGGATTAAGGAGGCATGAAGTGAAATCAAGACTATGCAGCCTTGTTATTCAACACTTTGGCCTTCAGTGGCACCTTAGCAAAACTTTGGGTCACGGCACTTGTTCTTTTCCAAATTAAGCTGTAAATGTAAAGATTTTTATGACAATTGCATGATGGTCATTGGCTTTCGAACAAGGATTCCTTGGATCAGAATTGTGCAGGGCCCTAGGCAAAAAGATAAATGTACAAACTCTTGGAATGTCTAGTCTCCAATAATGATGGACGTCGAACACATTCATTGGTACAGGTGCTGCTAAGGCACGTAGGGGCAGATTTACAAGCCCCATGCGCCACTTTTGCGCCGCCGTTGCGTCACTTTTGTGACGCAGCGGTGGCGTAAAGCTAGCGCCATGCTGCGTGGGATTTACAACGTGACGCATCTAGGGAGATGCGTCACGTTGTAAAGCCCTGCGCCACATGAAACCTGTGTCAGGTTTCATGTGGGCGTTCCGGCGCAGGGTGGGCGTTCCGGTGCAGGAACGCATCGGAAGAGTGCCTGAGTGAAATCTACAAGATTTCACTCAGTCACTTTCTCGACCCCGCTGCGTCAAAACCTTGCGCCTGCTTGAAGCAGGCGTAAGGCATGACGCACCATGTTGAGGATAGGCCAGGTTGGAACAGTGCTGGAGTTGCGTCGCGCCCGCGACACAACTCCAGCACTGCGCCAACCTTACGCTGGCAGATGCGACACGCATCTGTTTATCTTTGCGCCATGATGCGCCGCATTGTAAATGCGGCGTATCTGTGGTGGCGCAAGGGTAAACTTGCGTCACGCATCTTTCCTGGCGCATCCCTGCTGATTTGCAGGGATGAGCCAGGAAACGTAGATCTGCCCCGTAATGTTCGTCAGGTGTTTTACCAGGAACTACAAGGCGCAAGCTGACTACTTACTGGCACTTTATGAAGGCAGTTCTCAGGCAGAGTTCATGGTTCACAATGAGGCTAGTTATTTCAAACATAGTCCAAATTACGCTATATTTCTGTCTCTCCGCAACGAACTTGGGGGCATATTAGCAAGACCCACGTTAAAATTATCGCCGTTTTAGTGGCAGGAAACTGCCGCTAAAACGGCGATAATGGGCTTGCTAATATGCGTTATAGAATTCCAATAGAAGCCCAGGTTAGATGTGCAGGACATCTAACATGGGCTTCTATTGGAAATCCATAACGCATATTAGCAAGCCCATTATCGCCGTTTTAGCGGCAGTTTCCTGCCGCTAAAACGGCGATAATTTTATCGCCGGTCTTGCTAATATGCCCCCAGTTCTCCACACTTGAGTTTTCGAAACGTTCCAACCCCAGACAATATTTTCTCTTGAATGAAAACGTTCCGACATTTGAGTGACTCGCAATTAGCAGTGGTAAAATCTGTAGAAAAGACACCTACGAGCCGGAAACACGGCCACAATTTCCTCTTGCCAAACAAATATGTTTATTCTGGCACTGACTGGCAAATAAATGCATCATCTCGCGCTGTTTTCTGAGCCCGGAAAGAAGGCAAACAACGATAAATGTCTCATCAAGACGTCAGCAGCGCGCGAGGAACAAGGGAGAAAGCTCTCGGCTTCGCACCCCCTACCGGGCGCCAAATGGCAACCTTTCTCAGCCCAATTTCCTCAAGCGGAATTGCGCATAATGGATGAATTTAAAATGTACGGCAGAGGGACAAGTCCTTTCTACGCTCCGTCCCCCTCAGACGAGTCATCTATTTTTATCGCATAATAGCAGATTCGAACGCGCTAACCCCAGGTTGTCGTCCCGAGTGAACGAGCGATCCTGTTGAGTGTTAATAATTAATGGAATTTAGCTCCAGCTGTGAACTCCAACTGACAATCTGGGCTGTCACTGGCCATGCAGCTGAAATAAAAGGTGGCATTTGAACTGGCAAGCGTTTTCGTTTGAATCTCTCTTTATGGCACTCTTCTATTTTAATGAATTTAAACAGGCCAATATCGAGCCCCGCTAGAGTCGTGGCTTTCAATTACACCCCCTGCCCACTCCTGAACTTTTGGCAGAGCTGAAAAGTTCATTTTCTTAAGCTCTTCAGTGCTGAGATTCATTGACTGTCTGCAGTCTTTGTGCAAATGAGATGCAAATTGCATGTATTTTCAATGTGACATTAAGCCCCCAAAAATATATATTTACAGGTAATAATGATAACATTGACAAAAACAAAATGGTGAAAACACTGATGGTTCTCTTAACACTATGGGGCATATTTACAAGCCCCTTGCGCCACTTTTGCGCCACCGTTGCGTCACGCATGTGACGCAGCGGCGACGCAAACCATGCGCAGCGTTGCGCTATATTTACAACGTGACGCATCTAGGGAGATGCGTCACGTAGTAAACCCCTGCGCCACATGAAACCTGCGTCAAGTTTCATGTGGGCGTACCGGCGCAGGGGGGGGCGTTCCGGCGCAGGAACGCCTCGGAAAAGTGACGTAGTGAAATCTACAAGATTTCACGCAGTCACTTTTCCGACGCTGGTGCGTCAAATCCTTACGCCTGCTTCAAGCAGGCGTAAGGATTGACGCACCATGTTAGAGATAGGGAAGGTTGGAACAGTGCTGGAGTTGCGTCGCGCTTGCGACACAACTTCAGCACTGCGCCAACCTTCCGCCGGCAGATGCGTCACGCATCTGCTTTTCCTTGCGCCACGATGCGCCGCATTGTAAATGCGGCGCATCGGACGTGGCGCAAGGGTAAACTTGCGTGACGCATTTTCCCTGGCGCATCCCTGCTGATATGCAGGGATGCGCCAGGGAACGTAAATATGCCCCTATGGCTTTTATTGGACCAGAATACGTGATTGGTTTGTAGTAATCACATTAAAATACAATTTTAGCTGCTGATTTGAGATCCCATTACAGTTGCCTTGAGCGATAATCCCGAGGTCTTTCCTGATCTGTGGGCCCAGAACTATTATTAGTCAGTAGCGACTGGCAGGCAATGAGGGGTGGGGGAGCACGGGACAAAATAAAATAGGGAAAAAACGTAACTCTTTCGCCGTCCGTGTTTTTCCTCTGCTTCTCTGGGAGTCCTGGAACCAGGAAGCACCAAGACTTCCCACAGCCAATCACAGTGCCGCAATGCAGCGCTGTGATTGGCTTCCCGAAGCCAATCACAACGTTGCAATGCAGCGCTGTGATTGGTCTGAGCGTCGTGGATCGGCGCTCAGATGGGGACTGGGGGTCTTTGCTTGTTCCCCACCAGGCTGTGTAATGCAGCCTGGTAGGGCACATACAAAGTGCGCATGACTGTTTGGCCGGGCCAAGACGGCTGGCCAAACAGTCATGCACACTTGGAGTGTGCAAACCACTCCTCCCCCGTGCCTCCAGCCCTGCCCCACCCCGCCCTAACCCAGCCCCGAACCTGAGAAAAATAAAATCATAATCTCTACGTTATTATCGTTTTATTTTCCCTGCTCAAAGAGCAGTGGGGTGACGCTCCACCGCCTTAGCAGAGGAGCCGCCCCTGTTATTGGGTCGGCAAACTACTAACCTGATCATTCCTAAACTGGAGACAATGGGCTTGTAAATCTGCCCCTACGTGCCTTAGCAGCACCTGTACCAATGAATGTGTTCGACGTCCATCATTATTGGAGACTAGACATTCCAGGAGTTTGTACATTTATCTTTTTGCCTAGGGCCCTGCACAATTCTGATCCGAGGAATCCTTGTTCGAAAGCCAATGACCATCATGCAATTGTCATAAAAATCTTTACATTTTCAGCTTAATTTGGAAAAGAACAAGTGCCGTGACCCAAAGTTTTGCTAAGGTGCCACTGAAGGCCAAAGTGTTGAATAACAAGGCTGCATAGTCTTGATTTCACTTCATGCCTCCTTAATCCACTACAAGACAGTCCATGCCCCCTTGTCTCACACTTGAAGATTATTTTTAGCCTTCACCCACTGTCACTATTTTTCTGTCTTTCTCTTACTCAAAGTTTGTTGTGGAAAAATAAATGGCAATTAGACCTGGGTGGTGAACTCCGCTCTGTTCACGGAGTCTGCGGAGTTTTCCGCTGTGCAGAGCTCGCGGAGTTGCAGGTGCTGCAGGCAGCTGTTGTGCACTGCCCCCACCAGGCGGGCAACTAGAGCCAAATTTCGGGGGGGGCTGAAAAAGATTTTGGGGGGGGGCTAATTCTTCCAGCCATAGGCAGAGTGGCTCAAAGAAGGGGTGAAAACACAACAAAAGCCTCATTAACAAGTAAATGGTCTTTAAAAGACCTGTGAAGTACTCGGGTGCGGCTGCAATTAGATGGTCGCCAGCCCGCGAAGCTGTCTCAGCCCGGGCTGACACACACGACGGGGGGGCTGAAGCCCGGTGAGCCCAATGTGTGTTTTGCGCGCCTGGCCCCCACCCACCTGCATGCTATAGCTGGGGGTAAAAGCTGCCATACTGCATTCCCCCGCCCATCGTCTGTACCGCACGTGGAAAGGAAGAAGACTGCACAACATTTATCAGCTGCTCCAGGCAGGTGGTAAACATCAGCAGATTTGGGCCCATTCTCCGTCTCGGAAGGGCGAAAAAGATGTTGCAGAATTGGACCCTGTATTCCAGGTTCTGCATGTTACTTCTTATTATCTCACAGGGAGACATAGCTTGGTATCCTTAGTTCTGACTCTGCTGAGACAATGGGTAACTCTTAACAGCCCTGAAAGCGGTGTTGTCACTTTTCTGAAATATAGTAATACAGCTTACTTCATAGAAACGAATGAGATAGGAATGCAACTTTATGGGACGTTTGAGGACACCCCACCATAGGGACCAACCAAGTGCACATCACACGTGGCCCTTCCCAGAATAGTTAATTAAATCGATGTGCTGTGCCGCGTCCCCTCTAAACAACAGCACAAATTACACAAAGAAAGGGCTGGGCAAAGTTTGAAACTTCACAAAGTCAAAACATTTTCTTTGCAACGGCAGGCACAATTATCCTAGCTCGCCTGATTCAGTGCTAGGGCCACTTTGCCCACTGTAGGTTATGATTTCTGCATGCTGATTTCTCACCTAGGAAGGGACGTACATGCACCTGCAGAAAATTGTTTAGATTGCAGCTGTAGCTCCAAACTATGGGATAGGAGTTTCGACCAGGACCAACCTAGTGCTGCACAGGGCTTCTTTGAGCACAGAGGGGCAGAGAGAATCAGTTGCCACTAAGCAAATGCCGAAAAGTGATTCTTGGCTTCCGGAAATTCCACTGCCTTTACAGCCACTTATGACCTTGAGTGGCAGTCAGTGGAAACGATATCCTGGTGTTGAGGGGGAATACCTTCAGTTCCATATTTTTAAACTTTATCAGCTTTGTACATCACAAACAGGGCTCGAGTCGGGGTACCACCCGGGTGGATGGCGTCCCCCCACTTATTTTACCGGGTGGATGCCGTCCCCCCTGCCCAAAAGCTGGACTTTCAATGATGGCGTTACTTGCCTGTACGGCTGCCCGGTCGATCTCCCAAGTACAGGGCCGGCTGTCAATCTTGTGTAGCGCGCAAATGCGCTACCTATTAAAATTCTGCTTTGCCCTTTGAACCTGCCTGCCCCCATCACCTTGTAACCTTTGTTATGTTGAACCTGGGCAGGAGCGCGTTGACACCTGATCCGTCAGCCACTGTTATGCAACAGAGGTGGACAAAAGAGGCCACAAAAGTATGGGGGAGAGTTGCAGCAAGGGATGGGACACGCAAGGTGTTCTGTTAAGAAGAAACTCTCATACACGGCCCTTCCATGCAATTTAATACATTCACTGCCTGTTCGATTGTTAGCAGAGACAGGGGAAAAGGAACTTTCTTTCTCGGGATGGTAAAAAAGCACGGGCATTTCAGCACCTCAAGGTCTTTAAAAATTTAAAAATCGGCTTGCAACCATAAGAAACTTTTCAAAAATAAAATTACATTTACATTCCTACATAAAATGTACATCCCCAGTAAAAGGAAACATGTTTAATTTTAAGTCCCCAAACAGTTATTTAAAAATAACGTTATTTGCATTAAAGAGGCGGTAACACACAGAGAATGACGCTACATTTCACAGTGGGTTAACGTGGCCCCCCAAGTGAAGCGGGACTCCCTGTAAAAAGAGGGGACTACCTTTCGTGACGTCACTTCCTGTCGTGACATCACTTCCTGTGACACCACCTAACTTGGAGCGTCTCCCCACTTCTTTTTTTAGGACTTGTGCCCTGATCACAAACGTGGTAAAGTTTAAAAAGTAGGAAAACTGCAAGAAAAAAATCATCGCCCATTTCTATACCTAGATACATTTCAGCCTTATTGGGCCTTATCAGTGAGGTACAGTTTTAATTCCTGTGGCACAATATAATACGGGACCCATAGTTGTATAGTGGTATGCCTCGCGAACAATGCACTCAAACATGTAAACCAATGCAGTGAAGTTAAGGCATGAAAGATATGAACTAACTTGCGCAGCACACTCAGTAACTTAGGAGCAACTTTCTGCAAATGTTGCAAGTACTATATTTATTGCTGATGTACATACAGATGAGCACCATTCTTGTAGTCCAGTTGTGGAGAGATAAATGTTTTGATGGCATTGATCTGATTATTAAAAGGCAACTAGCACAATTGCATTTACGTAACTTAGTATTGGTATGTATGCTGTGTCTTAGATGATTTGGGAGCACTTCACAAGTGGAGCAACATAATTTAGGACCTGATTACGAGTACGACGGTCTTCCGACCACTGCACTCGCAGTGGCGCAGCATTGGCGTTCCACCGTCTGCCGGATTACGAATTTCAAAGCCATACCGGCGGTGGCCCCAGCCTGTGTCAGGGAACCGCCGTTCCCTGGCGATGGCACGGAGGTGGCCAAATGCAACATGCTGAGGGGGACTGGCGCCGTCCCACTCAGCATTTTACAAGTTCCTTCTCCGTCAGCCATCTCATAGCAGGCTCCCTGCCATGAAAAGGCTGGCAGTGGAGGAACAAAGGGGGCCCTATAGGGCCCCAATGCCCCCCCACCATGAAGATGCATTCAGGGAGGCACAACATGTTCCCCCTCTCTGCTTGCACCCCCAGTTCCAGCACGGCATAGACGTCATCGTCCATGCCATGCTGGAACATTGTTGCCATTCCCATTGCGGTGCCTGTTTTTCTGACACCGCCGTGGGAAAGGCAAAAGGCCGTCCATCTGCACAAGTTGAACTTGTAATCAGGTAGGCGGTGCTTGCGTGGCTTTGGCACAGCTGTGCCAGCTGAGAGCCGGCGCAACTGCTCCAAAGTTGTAATCAGTCCCTTAGATGTATCATGTAGCATTTATTAGAGGGGCCATCCAATGAAGAGAAAAGAACAGTTCACATTACTCCGTCCTGCATCTCTAACAATGTTAAATAATAAGCATTCTTCAAGGTCCCGTTTTGTGTTCTCCCAGCATGCACTGAACTTGCACTTATCTCTGTCTGCACCTACCCAGTAGTAGCTGGTGTCAGGGAAAAGTGATGAGGCAGTGCGGGGGAGAAGGCAGTCACAAAAAAAACAAAAAACAATACGTATCTACCACTCGCCGCTCTTCTTCTCGCCTCTCTTATGATCCTCTGGTCACCGGCTGAGGCTCCCAGGCTCCCCTTCGGCCATTCCAGATGCTGCTTTCATGGTGGTAATACCCATGAGAGCAGCATCAGGATTGGACAGAGCGGGCTGGTTTTGAGCTCCATTGGGGCTGGGAGCCTGTGCCTGCTGTTGTTCTCCACCCAGAAACGCAGCTGGATTGGAGCGATGTCAGTGCGCATGTCGGTTTGCCCTGTCCTAAGACAGCCGGCCAAACCGACATGTGCACTGATAGCAGTGCCCACCAATCCTCTGCCTCTCCCTGCTGCTGTCATCATGATGGCCCGCTGCCAAGACTCGTCGCCTGCCGGGAAAAAAAATAAAGTGATAATAAAAATGTTTTATTATAATTTTGTTTTTCGTTTTCCTCTTCTGGCAAGGGGGCGATGCTCCTCCGCCATAGTGGAGGAGCCACCACTGCACCTATCTCAACCTGCTCCTCTATCAATCTGCAAATTTCCCCCCGTTTCCTTTCTCTGCCCTCCTACAGTGCTTAATTTGAGCCAGTGGCAGCCAAGGGGGCTCACCAGTACTCAGTTTTGTGGACAAGCACTTATTATTCTTCATCAGAAATTGATTGAGAGCAAGAGAGAGAAAAAACACAAAGAGGAAAGAAGGAGGAAGAGAAAGACGAAAACATGTCACTTCGGGAGAAAGCAGGAACCTGCAAGAGTGAGATAAAGGGGAAGGGAGTGTCTGGTAGTGGATTAAAGAGGCTTGAGGTGGATTCAAGGCTATGCATACTTGGTATTCAGAGTGCCTCCATTCAATAGTACCATCCATGGGCTTCTGAGCAGAGTTTTGTGGACCAGCACTCATTGTTTTATAAATTAAGCACTGACCCCATATTTCATGTTACCTCTTTCTACCCACAAGTATATCTGTCCATACCTCTCTCTAGCGGTACATCTTACTGCCCTTACTTCTCCCTGACCACATCTCACCAGCCTCTTCCTCTCCTTGCTGGCACCTATCTGCCTAACATCTCTGTGCCCTGACCTTTGGTCCGCTCCCTAACCATAACTCTCCCTGAACTTCTCCCATCCTTTAGCTCTCCTTGTCCATACATCTTCCAGCTTGCTCTTAGCCTTCACCATTCTTAGTCGTCACCTCACGCTGCCTACGACTCTCGCTGCCTGTTCCTCTTCTGCCTATACCACTCCATGACAGTACTCCCCCTGCACCTACCTCTTCTTGCCTGCACCTGGAACAGCCTATATTGAGCCTACAATTCTATCAGTCCCGATCTTTCCCCGCCATAGGCACCCTGCCCACACATGTGCCTGTTCATACCTTTGCAGTCCGCATCTTTCCCTTCCCTTACCTGTCTGAGACAGTATCTCCTTCAACTGTGTTTCTACGTACGTGTACCTTTCCTGTCACACCTCTTCCTCTCCACATCTCTCATATTTACTCATTTCATCATCTCTCCCAGGCTGCACATCTCATTTGGTGCACATCCCTCAGCATTCCCCATTCCACATCTCTCCTTGGTTCGTACTCCTGTTCCTGACTGCACATCAACTTCCCATACTTCTGTTTGCCACTTACTTTCCCAACTCATATATGTATGCATACATTATTTGAGCCCCCACATTGACAAAGCCAAAAGGTCTGGTTTACAACTCTAAATGCAAGATATACACATAGGATTTGCCAATACATAGTCTCAATACATTTTCTCAAACCACCTTGCTCTGCAAAATGAGAGCAAAAAAGAGCAATTAAAGCCACATAGGATTTTAAAAGCCTGAGAAAACCGAAAAATCCAATAGACTATTATGGCACATCCCATGGGCTGCATGGAAAACAAAAAGAAATATACATTTCCCGATATCCTTTTATAGTATGGTGAGGGAAATGTAAAATTATTCACAAGTAAGCAGACTCAGAAGTGGAAACATGGCTTAAAAAGATGAGAGAACTCTGACCGGCCAATGAGTCAATGTCAATGTGAGAGATTTATAAAGGTACTGTTACCGTTCGGTGTCCCTGTGCTAGTTTAACTGATTGGTGCAGAGATGCAGATATCTTAACAGAGATCTGAGCTGCTGAAAAGCCACGTTTTGAACAACCCTCTGAATTTAAGCAGAGAAGTAGCTGATTGGATCGATAACGGAAGCTTGTTCCAAATGGCTACAGTCCCTAGATAAAAACTTCTACCGTCCGAATTCGTTCTCTTAAATTTTGGTACGACCAAGGTCCTGGAATTAGAGGATCTAAGTGGTCTGCTAGGCGAGTGCCATCTAAATTTCTGGCCAAGATCAACATGTGGATCAACAGTGGATCAAAATACTTGGCATGCCACACGCTGGACCTCATTTTCTCAAACAATATTATAACTTCAAGCCTAAAAGTGCATCCTCAGACATGGCCACACCACTCTCTAATCAGCTTCCATCGCTCTAATATGAATGATCCAGTTATCCCTTAAGTAAAGCAGCCTTTAAACTAATGCTGTGTGAATTACGTAGAATTACGCAAAATGCAAACTGGCACTTTGCGCTATAATTTAGTGCACAATGTGTCCTCATCTCTATTTTGGATGAGATGAGATATTTTGTAGCAAAAAACAAGTGCTGTGAACAAAAACCATAAACTTGGGTGTTGGTGTAATTTAAGTAATTATGCATAACAAGTGTAATACAAACTTTGCAATATTACATGGGATTATTCAGGCATAGCGGGTATTTTTCCTGAGCCTACTTTAAACCTATTCTCACCAGATGCTATAACAGTATGAGTGAGGAAGGCTTCAAGAAATGCTACCACACTAGGAGAACACAACCACCTAACACCCCAAACCAGCAGTTACGCTGACAGGATGTAATGCAACACTGCCCACACATTGTACGAGCTGACATCCCCAAATTGAGAAAAATAAACTTTTTACCGAAAGCTATTAGCAAATGTTCACCACAGAACCGGAATAACAAGAACGAGAATGCCATTAGTTGAGTCATCAATAACAGAAATCGCAAGCAAAGGTGGATAAGACACCCTGTGGAATTCTAAGAAATGCTTCCCACAAAGCAGCCTAATCCCAAAGGGACGTCATTCAAAAAATTATCAACATAACTCCAAACAAAACTAAATATTCCTTAATATTTATCAAGTGCAGACCAACCCAGTAGTTTTAAAAGCATCACAAGTCTGTACCAACAGTCCTGCAACAACCTTATGATCTTTTTTGGAAAAAGTAAAGTTCCAATCTGAAATTGCATCTTCCCTAATGTTCAATGCAACCCCCATCTCCACTCCACCCATCATGGCCTCACTCTCCACATACAACCAGCTGTAATAAGTCCTAGCACATCAACTTAAAGCATCAAACATAGAAGCAGAGTTATGCCTTTCAGGCTGGATGAAGTAATTTCTCCTGACATTAAGAACTGACATCACAAATTGCATCACTCATGACATGGTCAGTGACATCACTGATGACATCTCATATGACATCACTGATGACATCATCCGGTGACTGTGAGTGTTTCTAAAAAGTTTTTGAGTGTTAAATATATACACACCAAGGTGTATTGATGAATCAGTGGGTGAATAAGTGCCCGTATGGATGATTTAGTGGGTGCATGACTGACTGTAGAAGTGAGTGATTATACATGTCTAAGTGAATGTATGGTTGAGTGACTAATTTGTGTGAATGTCTGTATCAGTCTGTCAGTTGGTGTGCAAGTGGTTGCATGGGTTTGTGAGTAGGTACATGAGTGACTGTATGGGTTATTCATTGATTGTCTGGTGTGTGACTCCCTGCATGGATGAGTGAGTGGGTGAATCACTGGCTGTATGGTTCATGGGTGCGTGTGAAAGGGCTGTATGGGTGAGTGAGTGTGCATATGGCTGTGTCAGTGATTGGATGTGTTAGTGGTATATGGGTCAGTAACTGCCTATGTGAAAGGCAGTATAGGTGAGTGTTGGACTGTATGTGTGAGTGAGTGATTGTGAGAGTGGCTGTATAGGTGAGTAAGTATGTGTTAGTATCTGTATGAATAAGTGAGTTGGTGTGTGTATAACTGTATAGGTGAGTAAGTGGCTGTGTGATTGACTCTATGGGTGAGTGAGCAGGTGTGTGAGTGGCTGTGTGGCTGTATGAGTAGATATATCAGTGGCTTTATTAGTGAGTGAGTTGGTGTACGAGTGGCTGTATGGGTGACTGAGTAGATGTGTGTGTAGACCTATGAATCAGTGAGTTGGTATGTAAGTACTGGTACGGGTATGTCAATGGTTTCGAGAATGGTAGTGTGAAAGTTGGAGTGGGTGTATGAAAGGTTACATGGGGGTGTGAGTGGCTGCATCAGAGATTCTGTGGGTGATGTCATCAGTGATGTCATCAGTGAAGTCACTGACCATGTCATGAGTGATGTAATATGTGAGGTCATAAGCAGTGCATTGCAGGGGCGCGAGTTATAGTTAGCTCAGCTAACAATAACTGCTGAATTTCTCCAGTTTTGTACGAGTGAAATGTCAGCCTAACTATAATGTCCCCGTAACCTTTGGGTTTTTCAGTGAATTTCTAAGGTTGTTTAAATGCTAATTCTTAACTATAACGTCCCTGTAACCTTTGTTTTTTCAGTGAATTTCTAAAGTTTTTCAAATTCAATTTCCCAACTAAAATGTCCATGTAACTTATGATTTTTTTATAGAATTTTTAGGGTTTTTAAATTGTATTTTCTATCTAAAATGGGTCTATAAGGGGTATTTTTATAAGCTTGTATTTTCTACAGTGGAGTAATAAGCGTTGTTTTTTTCTCTTTACATTTTTTATATTCGCAAAAACGTCAACAGGGTGTTTCTAAGTAACCTGAAACTCTGCATCCGGAATCCGGACTTATGTATAGCAACCATGTACACACAACCAACGCAACGGCTCTTGTCAGAGCCACTCTGTTATCCAAAATATTGTGAAGTTTTTTTCTAAATGGTTTTTGTTTCTTTAGTTTTTTGGGACCTTCGCGACGGCGTCGCAATCCCTGCGGACACCTCGCGAAAACGGAAAACAAAAAGCAGACATTCAATGACCACCAACACATCCAAAAATAATATGTAAAAAAAATCCATTCTGAACATTGCCCTACATATATTACTATATATATACTTCTTTCAAAGCATTTTTAAACTCTTATTTTTGTACTAAGTTTCTTTAAAAACCATCTTTCAGACCTATTTTCTGTTTTTGTGGTTATTTGGGACGTCGCAATGGCGTTGTTAACCAAGACGATTGCGCCTTTTCCATAAAGTGTAAAACACATATATCCACACATATTACAGTATTTTACACACTAGGGGTTTCTTACAGTATTCTCTAAAGACATGTTTTTCTAGAGAGTCTATATGAAAATAATCTCTAAAACCTATTTTCCGTTTTCGCAGTGACTCGGAGACCACGATGACATCGGTAAGCACGGTCCCCGTGGAGAAGTCGCAAAAACGGAAAACAAAAGCAGACATTCAATGGCTACCAACACATACAAAAATAATATGTAAACAAAAGACACTCTGAACATTGCTCTACACATATTACTTTTAGAACATTGGAATGTTGGGAGCTCCATTGAAGACAATGGAGTTGCTCTGGGCTTATAATGGCTGGTATAAGCCCAGCGCTCCAACATTCCAATGTTTGTCTTTTTGTTTCTCCATTTTTAATTTAGAACATTCTACCCTTAGTGGGTGGAATGTTCTAATAGCCTTATAGTCCTTCTGCCTCAGGCTATACCGGTTGTTAAAGGCCCTCTCCCTCGTTATAACTCGGGATCAGGGCCTTTAACAGCCGGTATAGCCCTCGGCAGCGGGCTATAAGGCTATAATACATATGTCTTTCAAAGCATGTTTAAACTCATATTTTTGTACTAAGTTTCTTTATAAACCATCTTTCAGACCTTTTTTCTGTTTTCGCTGTTATTCGTGACGTCGTGATGATGTCGTTAACCGCGATGATGGCGCCTTTTTCATAAAGTCAAAAACACATATATGCACACATATTACAGTATTTTACACACTAGGGGTTTATTACTGTACACATCAAACTCATGGTTTTCTAGTGTATTTCTAGAACAACCATCTCTAAAACCTATTTTCTGTTTTCGCAGTGAGGTGGGAGATCGCAATGACGTCGGTAATCGTGATCCCCACAGTTAAGTCACAAAAGCTGAAAGCAAAAGCAGGAATTCAATAGCCACCACCACATAAAAAAATTATAACTATATAATTAATTCTAACCATCAGAGTAGATGACTCACTATATAAATAACTCTATAAAAACATTTATCAATATCTCAATATCTCTCTAACAATGCATTTTAATGATTGATTGATATATTTTTTTTATATTTTCACCAATATTCGTGACAACTTTGATAGTTGCGATGTCCCTGCAATGGTACACGGGGGCTGCGCTGGCGGTCGCGGCATCGCTGCAAATATCACACACAATTAAAAAAAAAACAATTTTGGACACATAACCTGAGTAACTTACACCCCCATTTCTCAACCATAGGGTCAGAGTATCTCCACCCTGACCCCTTATGTGGGCTTTCACACAGAATTTGAGCCCCAGGAACCATTCCCAATAGATAAAATGGTGGCTGCAACTTTCTATTCAGATTGCGCAGAGACAATCAGAGCATTCCTTTTGGTGTGTGAATTCGCAATTCATTACGAAACCACTGCGAAATACCTGCAGCCAGCGATATCACAATAATTTTTAACTTAGATTTTTCAACAACTACTGAACGGATTTACACCAAATAAGCAAAAGGCCCTTCCTTGAAACGACATCTACCTCCCTGCCAAATTTGGTGTAGGTCCGGTCAGCAGTTCAGGCTGTAGGTGTGGCTAAAGGTTCCTATGGAAATTAACAGTACAAACACAACCTTATTTAGTACCCCAAATTCTCAGTCCCCACTGCACGGATCACCCCCAAACTTTCCATAACAATAGTACCCACAAGACACTTTTTTGAGAAAATTTCATGCAGATTGATCAAACGACGGCAAGTCAAAAAATGCTTTTCCTATGGAAATTAGGTCCTAACTATATATATATTCACTGAAAAAACCATAGGTTTTAGGGACAGTTATAGTTAGTTGGACATTTCACTCGTACAAAACCATAGAAATTCCCCCGTTATAGTTAGTTCAGCTAACTATAACTCGCGCCCCGCAATGCACTGCTGATGACGTCACATATTACATCACTCATGACATGGTCAGTGACATCACTGATGACATCACTGATGACATCTCAAATGACATCACTGATGACATCATCCAGTGACTGTGTGTTTCTGTAAAGTTTAAATATGTTTAATATATATAGGGAAAGGCGTATTGAAGAATGAGTGGGTGTATAAGTGTCTGAATGGATGATTTAGTACGTGAGTGACTGACTCTACAAGTGAGTGATTAAATGTATCTTACTGAATGCATGGGTTAGTGACTAAACTGTGTGAATGTCTGTATCCGTCTGTCTGTTGGTTTGTAAGCGGCTGCATGGCTTTCTGAATAGCTACATGAGTGTCTACATGGGTTATTGATTGATTGTCTGAGTATCTGTATGGGTGCCTGAGTGTTTGTGTGGGTGGGGTGTGTGTGACTCTGTGCATAGATGTGTGAGTTGGTGATTCACTGGGTGCATGGTTTCAAGAGTGCATCTGTGATGGACTGTATGGGTGGGTGAGTGTGTGTGTATGGGTGTGTTAGTGATTGAATGTATATCTCAGTGGTACATGTGAGAGTAACTACATATGTGAAAGGCAGTATATATGTGTGTTGGAGTATATAAATGGCTATAAGTGAGAGTGTGTGATTGTGAGAGTGGCTGTATGGATGAGTGTGTACTTGTATCAGTGATTGTATAAGAGTGTAAGAATGTGCTAGTATTTGTATGAGTAAGTGAGCTGGTGTGTGTATAACTGTATAGGTGAGTAAATGGGTGTGTGATTAAGTTTTTGCATGACTGACTAGGTGTGTGAGTACCTCTATGGATGAGTGGCGGTGTGTGAGTGTTTATATAGGTGTATGAGTGCATATGATAGTCCTGTACTGAGTGACTAAGTATGAGTGACTGTACGGGTGAGTGAGTGGATGTGTGTGTAGACCTAAGAATCAGTGAGTGGGTATGTAGTTTTTGGTGTTGGAGTGTCTATGGTTTTGAGAATGGCAGTCTGTAATTTAGAGTGGGTGTATCAAAAGTTATATTAGGGTGTGAGAAGATGCATGAAATTATCACATGGATGATGTCATCAGTGATGTCATTTGAGATGTCATCAGTGATGTCATCAGTGATGTCACTGACCATGTCATGAGTGATGTAATATGTGACGTCATCAGCAGTGCATTGCGGGCGTGAGTTATAGTTAGCTGAACTAACTATAACGGGGAATTTCTATGGTTTTGTACGAGTGAAATGTCCAACTAACTAGAACTGTCCCTAAAACCTATGGTTTTTTCAGTGAATTTCAAAGGTTTTTAAATGCTAATTTCTACCTATAACGTGTCTGAAACCTATGGTTTTTTCAGTGAATTTCAAAGGTTTTTTAAATGCTAATTTCTAACTATAACGTGCCTGAAACCTATGATTTTTAAGTGAATTTCAAAGGTTTTTTTAAATGCTAGTTTCTAACTATGCCTACAGAGGTAGGACATGTGAAGAAAGAAGAAAAAACGCACAGAAAGAAGCAAAGATGTGCAGAAAGAACCAACAGAGGAGCAGAAAGAGGCCTTGTTGCAAAATCATCCTGTGCCCACAACTTTTTCAGACGGGTACTGGTGGTAACTGACTCTGACTAACCAGAGCCAGTGCTATGCTAAAAGACACTTAGAATACAGTGAAAACACCTACATACACTAGGGAACACTATGCGTTGGGGTACCCCTGTGATTAGCATGACCTCCTCTGCAAGTCCCTAGTACATAATAGGGCAGGGGATTAAAACTACCTCTTAAAACGCGCTACAGGGCGCGTTTGCACAGTGGTGAAGGGAGGGGGGCCTGAGGTGACATGTGTGCAAACGCACCCCGTGGCGCGTTTTAAGTTGCGGGATTAAGTCCCCTTGAATTCTGAGGGTCCCTGGGGCCCAACTAGCCCCCAGGTACCTACAGTTAGGACCACAGAGCTGAGTTGCAGAGAGCGTTCCGAGGCCACGCACCTTTTTTCACCTCTCTGCAACGCAACTCTGTTGTGCTTACTGAAGGTACCTGGTGGGCTAGTTGGCCCCAGGGTCCCTCAGGTTTCAAAGGGAATTAATTCCCCAACTTAAAACGCACCACAGGGCGTGTTTGCGCACATGTCACCTGAGGCCCCGCCCCTCCCTTCACCACTGTGCAAACGCGCCCCGTGGTGCGTTTTAAGTTGGGGGATTAGGTCACCTTGAATCCTGTAAGCACCACAGGCCTGCGTTGCAACGCCTGTAACAAATTGTGCAGTTGTGTTTAGGTAGTGAAGAGGGTCGTGCTGGGGTAGTGTTTTAGGGTTTAGGGTAGTGCAGTGATGTTTGTGTAGTGTAGGGGGTCATGCTGGGAGTAGATTTAGGGTTTAGGGTAGTGCAGTGGTGTTTGGGTAGTGTAGGGAGTCGTGCTGGGGGAGTGTTTTAGGGTTTAGGGTAGTGCAGTGGTGTTTGGGTAGTGTAGGGGGTCGTGCTGGGGGTAGTGTTTTAGGGTTTAGGGTAGTGCAGTGGTGTTTGGGTAGTGTAGGGGGTCGTGCTGGGGGTAGTGATTTAGGGTAGTGCAGTGGTGTTTGGGTAGTTTAGGGGTACTGCTGGGGGTAGTGTTTTAGGGTTTAGGTTAGTGCAGTGGTGTTTGGGTAGTGTAGGGGTACTGCTGGGGGTAGTGTTTTAGGGTTTAGGGTAGTGCAGTGGTGTTTGTGTAGTGTAGGGGTAGTGTTTTAGGGTTTAGGGTAGTGCAGTGGTGTTTGTGTAGTGTAGGAGGTCGTGTTTTAGGGTTTAGGGTAGTGCAGTGGTCTTTGGGTAGTGTAGGGAGTCATGCGGGCGTAGTGTTTTAGGGTTTAGGGTAGTGTAGGGGGTCATGCGGGGGTAGTGTTTTAGGTATTAGGGTAGTGCATTGGTGTTTGGGTAGTGTAGGGGGTCATGCGGGGGTAGTGTTTTAGGGTTTAGGGCAGTGCAGTGGTGTTTGGGTAGTGTAGGGGGTTGTGCTGGGGGATTGTTTTAGGGTTTAGGGCAGTGCAGTGGTGTTCGGGTAGTGTAGGGGGTCGTGCTGGGGAGTGTTTTAGGGTTTAGGGCAGTGCAGTGGTGTTCGGGTAGTGTAGGGGTCGTGCTAGGGGAGTGTTTGAGGGTTTAGGGCAGTGCAGTCGTGTTCGGGTAGTGTAGGGGTTGTGCTGGGGGTAGTATTTTAGGGTTTAGGGTAGTGCAGTGGTGTTCGGGTAGTGTAGGGGTCATGCTGGGGGTAGTGTTCTAGGGTTTAGGGCAGTACAGTGGTGTTTGGGCAGTGTAGGGGTAATGCTGGGGGTGGTGTTTTCGGGTTTAGGGCAGTGCAGTGGTGTTCGGGCAGTGTAGGGGTCGTGCTGGGGGTGGTGTTTCAGGGTTTAGGGCAGTGCAGTGGTGTTCGGGCAGTGTAGGGGTGGTGTTTCAGGGTTTAGGGCAGTGCAGTGGTGTTCGGGCAGTGTAGGGGGTCGTGCAGGGGTGGTGTTTCAGGGTTTAGGGCAGTGGTGTTCGGGCAGTGTAGGGGGTCGTGCTGGGGGTGGTGTTTCAGGGTTTGGGGCAGTGCAGTGGTGTTCGAGCAGTAAAGGGGGTCGTGCTGGGGGTGGTGTTTCAGGGTTTAGGGCAGTGCAGTGGTGTTCGGGCAGTGTAGGGGGCGGTGCAGGGGGTGGTGTTTCAGGGTTTAGGGCAGTGCAGTGGTGTTCGGGCAGTGTAGGGGTGCTGCAGGGGTGGTGTTTCAGGGTTTAGGGCAGTGCAGTGGTGTTCCGGCAGTGTAGGGGGTCATGCAGGGGTGGTGTTTCAGGGTTTAGGGCAGTGCAGTGGTGTTCGGGCAGTGTAGGGGGTCGTGCTGGGGCTGGTGTTTCAGGGTTTAGGGCAGTACAGTGGTGTTCGGGCAGTGTAGGGGGTCGTGCTGGGGCTGGTGTTTCAGGGTTTAGGGCAGTGCAGTGGTGTTCGGGCAGTGTAGGGGGTTGTGCTGTGGCTGGTGTTTCAGGGTTTAGGGCAGTGCAGTGGTGTTTGGGCAGTGTAGGTGGTCGTGCTGGGGCTGGTGTTTCAGGGTTTAGGGCAGTGCAGTGGTGTTTGGGCAGTGTAGGGGGTCCTGCTGGGGCTGGTGTTTCAGGGTTTAGGGCAGGGCAGTGCAGTGGTGTTCGGGCAGTGTAGGGGGTCTTGCTGGGGCTGGTGTTTCAGAGTCTAGGGCAGTGCAGTGGTGTTCTTGCAGTGTAGGGGGTCTTGCTGGGGCTGGTGTTTCAGGGTTTAGGGCAGTGCAGTGGTGTTCGGGCAGTGTAGGGGGTCATGCTGGGGCTAGTGTTTCAGGATTTAGGGCAGATCAATGGTGTTCAGGCAGTGTAGGGGTTTTGCTGGAGGTGGTGTTTCAGGGTTTAGGGCAGTGCAGTGGTGTTCGGGCAGTGTAGGGGGTCGTGCAGGGGTGGTGTTTCAGGGTTTAGGGCAGTGCAGTGGTGTTTGGGCAGTGTAGGGGGTCGTGCAGGGGGTGGTGTTTCAGGGTTTAGGGCAGTGCAGTGGTGTTCGGCCAGTGTAGGTGGTCTTGCTGGGGGTGGTGTTTCAGGGTTTAGGGCAGTGCAGTGGTGTTCGGGCAGTGTAGGGGGTCGTGCTGGGGGTGGTGTTTCAGGGTTTAGGGCAGTGCAGTGGTGTTCGGGCAGTGTAGGGTGTCGTGCTGAGGGGTGGTGTTTCAGGGTTTAGGGCAGTGCAGTGGTGTTCGGGCAGTGTAGGGGGTCGTGCAGGGGGTGGTGTTTCAGGGTTTAGGGCAGTGCAGTGGTGTTTGGGCAGTGTAGGGGGTCGTGCAGGGGGTGGTGTTTCAGGGTTTAGTGCCGTGGTGTTCGGGCAGTGTAGGGGGTGGTGTTTCAGGGTTTAGGGCAGTGGTGTTCTGGCAGTGTAGGGGGTCTTGCTGGGGTTGATGTTTCAGGGTTTAGGGCAGTGCAGTGGTGTTCGGGCAGTGTAGGGGGTCGTGCTGGGGGTGGTGTTTCAGGGTTTAGGGCAGTGCAGTGGTGTTCCGGCAGTGTAGGAGGTCGTGCAGGGGTGGTGTTTCAGGGTTTAGGGCAGTGCAGTGGTGTTCGGGCAGTGTAGGGGGTCGTGCTGGGGGTGGTGTTTCAGGGTTTAGGGCAGTGCAGTGGTGTTCGGGCAGTGTAGGGTGTCGTGCTGAGGGGTGGTGTTTCAGGGTTTAGGGCAGTGCAGTGGTGTTCGGGTAGTTTAGGGGGTCGTGCAGGGGTGGTGTTTCAGGGTTTAGGGCAGTGCAATGG
This sequence comes from Calotriton arnoldi, assembly GCA_963921515.1. NCBI lineage: Eukaryota > Metazoa > Chordata > Amphibia > Caudata > Salamandridae > Calotriton > Calotriton arnoldi. The sequence continues at coordinate 439,981 of CAWUFW010005306.1, read as the reverse complement.
TGTTTGGGCAGTGTAGGGGGTCGTGCAGGGGGTGGTGTTTCAGGGTTTAGGGCAGTGCAGTGGTGTTCGGCCAGTGTAGGTGGTCTTGCTGGGGGTGGTGTTTCAGGCTTTAGTGCCGTGGTGTTCGGGCAGTGTAGGGGGTCTTGCTGGGGGTGGTGTTTCAGGGTTTAGGGCAGTGCAGTGGTGTTCGGGCAGTGTAGGGGGTCTTGCTGGGGCTGGTGTTTCAGGGTTTAGGGCAGTGCAGTGGTTTTGGGCAGTGTAGGCGGTCGTGCTGGGGCTGGTGTTTCAGGGTTTAGGGCAGTGCAGTGGTGTTCGGGCAGTGTACGGGGTTGTGCTGGGGCTGGTGTTTCAGGGTTTAGGGCAGTGCAGTGGTGTTCGGGCAGTGTAGGGGGTCGTGCTGGGGGTGGTGTTTCAGGGTTTAGGGCAGTGCAGTGGTGTTCGGGCAGTGTAGGGGTCGTGCTGGGGCTGGTGTTTCATGGTTTAGGGCAGTGCAGTGGTGTTCGGGCAGTGTAGGGGGTCGTGCTGGGGGTGGTGTTTCAGGGTTTAGGGCAGTGCAGTGGTGTTCGGGCAGTGTAGGGGGTCATGCTGGGGGTGGTGTTTCAGGGTTTAGGGCAGTGCAGTGGTGTACGGGCAGTGTAGGGGGTCTTGCTGGGGGTGGTGTTTCAGGGTTTAGGGCAGTGGTGTTCGGGCAGTGTAGGGGGTCTTGCTGGGGGTAGTGTTTCGGGGTTTAGGGCAGTGCAGTGGTGTTCGTGCAGTGTAGGGGGTCGTGCTGGGGGTGGTGTTTCAGGGTTTAGGGCAGTGCAGTCGTGTTCGGGCAGTGTAGGGGATCGTGCAGGGGTGGGTGTTTCAGGGTTTAGGGCAGTGCAGTGGTGTTCGGGCAGTGTAGGGGGTCGTGCTGGGGGTGGTGTTTCAGGGTTTAGGGCAGTGCAGTGGTGTTCGGGCAGTGTAGGGGGTCATGCAGGGGTGGTGTTTCAGGGTTTAGGGCAGTGCAGTGGTGTTCGGGCAGTGTAGGGGTCGTGCTGGGGCTGGTGTTTCAGGGTTTAGGGCAGTGCAGTGGTGTTCGGGCAGTGTAGGGGGTCTTGCTGGGGGTGGTGTTTCAGGGTTTAGGGCAGTGGTGTTCGGGCAGTGTAGGGGTCTTGCTGGGGGTGGTGTTTCAGGGTTTAGGGCAGTGCAGTGGTGTTCGGGCAGTGTAGGGGTCTTGCTGGGGGTAGTGTTTCAGGGTTTAGGGCAGTGCAGTGGTGTTCGTGCAGTGTAGGGGGTCGTGCTGGGGATGGTGTTTCAGGGTTTAGGGCAGTGCAGTGGTGTTCCGGCAGTGTAGGAGGTCGTGCAGGGGGTGGTGTTTCAGGGTTTAGGGCAGTGCAGTGGTGTTCGGCCAGTGAAGGGGTCGTGCTGGGGGTGGTGTTTCAGGGTTTAGGGCAGTGCAGTGGTGTTCGGGCAGTGTAGGGTGTCGTGCTGAGGGGTGGTGTTTCAGGGTTTAGGGCAGTGCAGTAGTGTTCGGGCAGTGTAGGGGGTCGTGCAGGGGGTGGTGTTTCAGGGTTTAGGGCAGTGCAGTGGTGTTTGGGCAGTGTAGGGGGTCGTGCAGGGGTGGTGTTTCAGGGTTTAGGGCAGTGCAGTGGTGTTCGGCCAGTGTAGGTGGTCTTGCTGGGGGTGGTGTTTCAGGCTTTAGTGCCGTGGTGTTCGGGCAGTGTAGGGCGTCTTGCTGGGGGTGGTGTTTCAGGGTTTAGGGCAGTGCAGTGGTGTTCGGGCAGTGTAGGGGGTCTTGCTGGGGCTGGTGTTTCAGGGTTTAGGGCAGTGCAGTGGTTTTCGGGCAGTGTAGGCGGTTGTGCTGGGGCTGGTGTTTCAGGGTTTAGGGCAGTGCAGTGGTGTTCGGGCAGTGTACGGGGTCTTGCTGGGGCTGGTGTTTCAGGGTTTAGGGCAGTGCAGTGGTGTTCGGGCTGTGTAGGGGGTCATGCTGGGGGTGGTGTTTCAGGGTTTAGGGCAGTGCAGTGGTGTTCGGGCAGTGTAGGGGGTCGTGCTGGGGCTGGTGTTTCATGGTTTAGGGCAGTGCAGTGGTGTTCGGGCAGTGTAGGGGGTCGTGTTAGGGGTGGTGTTTCAGGGTTTAGGGCAGTGCAGTGGTGTTCGGGCAGTGTAGGGGGTCATGCTGGGGGTGGTGTTTCAGGGTTTAGGGAAGTGCAGTGGTGTACGGGCAGTGTAGGGGGTCTTGCTGGGGGTGGTGTTTCAGGGTTTAGGGCAGTGGTGTTCGGGCAGTGTAGGGGGTCTTGCTGGGGGTAGTGTTTTGGGGTTTAGGGCAGTGCAGTGGTGTTCGTGCAGTGTAGGGGGTCGTGCTGGGGGTGGTGTTTCAGGGTTTAGGGCAGTGCAGTCGTGTTCGGGCAGTGTAGGGGATCGTGCAGTGGGTGGTGTTTCAGGGTTTAGGGCAGTGCAGTGGTGTTCGGGCAGTGTAGGGGGTTGTGCTGGGGGTGGTGTTTCAGGGTTTAGGGCAGTGCAGTGGTGTTCGGGCAGTGTAGGGGGTCGTGCAGGGGGTGGTGTTTCAGGGTTTAGGGCAGTGCAGTGGTGTTCGGGCAGTGTAGGGGTCGTGCTGGGGCTGGTGTTTCAGGGTTTAGGGCAGTGTAGGAAGGTGGAATCTGACTATATGGTTGCCCCCACTTTTTTTATGGTGTTTTGCTGGTTTATGACTTAGTTGGACTGGGATCCTGCTATTCAGGGCCCCAGTCTATCTGCTTTCTCTGTAAAATGGTTTCCATGTGCCTTAGGCACATCACTGATTGGGATCTGGAGTGCCCTTATAAGTCCCTAGTATATGGTATACTATGTACCAAGGGCATAGGTACCTCAGAGGCCTGCCAGGGGCTGCAGCATGTATTATGCCACCCCTGGAAGGCCATCCAAACTGACACCACAGGTCTGCTACTGCAGCCTGGGTAAGGTGGTGCATGCACCCCTTACTGTGATATAGGTTACCTATATCACGAGATACATACACACATATAAACCTATAAGTCACTCCTAAGGCAGGCCTTATCAATCCTAAAGGCAGAGTGCGTGGTTCCTATGTGAGAGGGTGCCCCTGCATGAGCAGGGCCCCTCTGCAGCGTTCGGAGACCCTCTCTGATGCTGTTTGTAGTGCAGCCTGACCATATACTCTTAAGCGCATTATATCCTCGCGGTAAAATGCTAACTTTGGAATGGCTGCACCTAAACATGTCGTGTTTGGTGTCAAACATCTTGGAATACTACCCCCCGCCAATCCTGGTGGTGGGGGTAGCATTCCACCCTTCTAGAGGGAAAGACATGTTAACTCTGACTAGTCCGGTAACTTCTTTCCAGAGCCCTGGCATCACAAAATGGATGCTGCTGCCACAGACACGAGTCTGCCCTCCTGCTGCTGGACGAAACTCCGGCAGGGGAGGCCTGGACAATAGGGTTCCTGTCCCAGGGAGGTGTGACCACCTCCCCAGACAGGATAATGTGTATTGGGGCTGGGCGGGAGCACTTTCGGGTGCTTTGAAGTCCTGCACTGGGGGCACAGTTGGTGTCCCTGTGCATACCCCAGTTCAAACCGGATCAGGGGCTTGCAGCCCCTGCTTTGGCGTGAACTGGACAAAGGGAAAGGGGTGTAGCCACCCCTCTGCCCTGACCCACCCATAGGTGGGGCCACAGAGTAGTCCAACCCCTATTTTTAGAATAAAGGTAGGAACCCAGTCCTTAGGACTTTAGATTATACCTGGACGAAACTCTGAAACTGAATCCTGGACCTTCGACGCTCTACTACACGATTAGAGGACTGAAGAATCTCCCTTGGGGTCAAGGAGTGACTCCCCTGCTTGGCAGGCACCAAAGAAGCATCTGTCCGGTTCGCATTTCTGAAGCTCCCATCAGACGCCGAAGTCATCGCATCACCAGAGGTGGATTCTCAGACTTCCCGAGGCTACCCTGAGTCCCCAGTAAAGCTGAGGCCCGTGGCTATCGTGGGTGACTTGAGACTGTGACCCCTGGACACCGAGCACATTTGCAAGTGCATCCTCTTCTGGGTCTCCCAAGAAGTCGTGCTTTGGGCTCCAAGTAGCCCCAGCCTCCAGCACCACCTGCTCCGAAGATCACTGGCCCCCACTCCACGAGTGTCCTGCAAGCCAGCTCCACGTGCGGCGTCATGAGGCTCCTTTGCGGTCGCTAGCCCGTTGGCTAGTAGCCCTTAACGAAGGCCAATCCTTTTCTAACTTGGCATCCTGGTTGCTCCAGGCCTGCCCTCACTTACCCTTGCTGGGTGAGTTCCACAGACCTTGCTGGTCTGCACCATCGACGATCTACATCTTCAATAAGACTTACCGTTGCCAAGGCTTGTTGGGTCCAATCCGGTCGCCGACACCTCAGCACTCGACAGACATCGTGTACCAGCCCGAATCCTGCTCCTGGTCGCTGACAACACCTCCTGGACCTCGTGGCTGAAGAGTCAAGACGAACGTCAATGCACCTGAAGCACTCGACATCGGTGGGCATCTGTCCATCGCCTTCCTGGTCACTGGCTAGTGACCCAGACTCTGTCCCCTCTGCTTTCAGGTTCACCAGAACTCCGATCCACTCTTGGATCCACCCGGACACTTTTCTCTTGGCCGCCAGCAGCACTTTGCAGCAGATCACCATTTGAATCGACGACGAAACCCGACCCCGAAAGGCACCTATGCACCCGGCTTCCCTGGGTGAGGTAACACGAGTACTCCGGTGCTCCCGTGGGTAGAGACTCTTCAAAGTCCTAGATCTCAAAGGGTTTTGTCCTAGTCCTCTTTTAAGTGTCCCTTTTCTCTATTTTCCCGATCCCGACTTTCTCCATAGAAGTTAACGGCGCATCGCGGTTGTGTATTTACACTGCACGCGTCTCCCGTGGGTCCCCTGTGTCACTACCTTGGGTGGTTCCTTGTGGTCCAAGCACTTCTAGAGGCTCTAGGCCTAGTGTCTAGTTCAGTCGTGGTTCGCATACCACTTTATTGGTATATGGTTTGGTACGCCCCTAGGGCCCAAACGTGTATTTGTGCTATTACTGTGATTTAATATCTTATAACTTATGTACTTCGAACTCTAGCCTCATAAAGAGACTAGAGAGGTGTGTTTAGTAATAAATACATATATTTTGAATATATACCTGGTGTGGTGCTCTTTCATTTGGTCACTCAAGAGATTATAGACTGGTAAAACAAGCTGCTTTACATTCCTTCAAGACTTAGCCTGAAGGCTGCTCTCCATAGCTACCACTAGGATAGCTTTCAATAAGGTTGTCTTTAACCTATCTCCAATAAGGGGTTGTTTGGACTGGTGCAAGGTGCCCACTATAATTAGTGGACAGCATATGCCAGGCCAACTTCTCACATTGGCGTGCAGCGTGTGGGATTCCAGCTTGCTATTGTTTTACCAGATAATCTCAATTGAATTGATCAACTGAAAACCACTAAAGGTACCTAAGGTACATATAATTTAAGCTTAGAATACAGTAAGTTCTACTGAACTTAGAGTTGTGTGTTAAGGGATAGCACAACCCTTTCTACAACTCAAGAGAGTTTAGTAGGCCACACTAGAGTAGGTAGTGCATACACCACACCACACTAGTAATGTCTTTAAGGGCAGGATCCAAAGAATCCTTGCAGGAAGCCATTGAGCTTCCACCCTCCAAGTATGATACACTCCCATTCTTGGAATTGAGAGCTTTATGTAACTTGAGAAAAATAAGGACAGGCCAAAGCCCCACCACCCAACACCTCAAGGAGTTGTTGGTGGCTTATGACCTTAGTAAGCCTGTAGGGACTGAAGGGGTAGGAGCTGAGGGTGGGGCAGAAGAAGAGGACGAGGCCAGGGGTACCAATACCCCCAGCCCCCTCTGAAACTGGCCAGGAGGGTGACAATGACCCTGACCTGGAAAACCCAATCCCTCCTGTGGATGATGATGAGGATGATCAAGATGACACCCTCTTTGTCCCCCAGGAAGGATTAAGAGTGTGCCCAGGAAGTCTAGATCTCCTTCTCAGGAGTCTAACCACTCTGGCACCTCCATAGGGAGCTCTATCTCCTCTCACAGGAGGGAATCCTCTCATGAGAGAAGAGAAAGACTGGTCCAGTATGAGGAAACTCAGCTGGAAATCAGAAAAAAGCAATTGGCTTTAGATAGGGAATCCCTAGATCTCCTTAGAGAGAGAAGAAAGTTGGGACTAGAGTCCCATGGTGGCAACAATATCCCTAGAGATAGGGAAAGGTCTTATGACCATAGAAACCTAAACAAGATTGTCCCTCCCTACCAGAGTGGGGATGACATCCACAAATGGATAACTGCACTGGAGAGGGCCTGTAAAGTTCAGAAGGTCCCCCAGAGGCAGTGGGCAGCAATCTTGTGGCTCTCCTTTGCAGACAAAGGTAGAGACAAGCTCCTCACTGTAAGAGAAGAGGATGCTGACAATTACACAGTCTTGAAGAGTGCTCTGATAGATGGGTTTGGCCTAACCACTGAACAGTATAGGTTGAAGTTCAGAGACACCCAAAAGCTCAGACTCAAGACTGGGTTGATTTTGTAGATTGTGCTACAAAGGCTCTGGAAGGTTGGATACATGGCAACAAAGTGCATGACTTTTTAAGATTGTACAATTTGATTATGAGGGAGCAGATCCTTAATAATTGTCAAAACCAGCTTTTGCACCAGTATCTGGTGGACTCTGATCTGACCTCTCCCCAAGAATTGGGGAAGAAGGCAGACAAATGGGTCAGAACCAGAGTAAAAACTAGAAATCAGGGTGGTGACCAGAAGAAAGATTCTACTAAGTCCCAAGAGAAAGGTGGGGATAAATCTAAGGATAAGTCCCCTACAGGGCCCCAAAAGTCCTCTTCTGGGGGTGGATCCCAAACTCCTTCCTCTCCTGAAAAGAAACCCTATCGCCATGTCTGTAAAAAGCCTGGGCACTGGAAAACTGATCCCAGTTGCCCCAGGATTGGCAATAAAGAAAATGTTCCTCCCACAACTACTACCACCCCTCCTGGTACTACCAGTAGTAATCCTCCAGTTGGGAGTAGTGCACCCAAAAAGTTGGGTGCTTTTGCAAGAGGAACAGAGGGAGCCCTAGTTTAGACAGGGACCCCTCAACAGACTCCTCTGACTCTGATGGTGGTATAGGATTTGCCACCTTTACCATGGGTCCCACAGCGTTGGGCAGGTACAGATTGGAGCCAATAATTAATGGTCAGAAAGCTGTGGCATTTAGGGACACAGGGGCTAGTGTCACCATGGTGGCAGGGAAACTAGTCCCCCTCACCAGTTTTTACCTGAGTTTAAGTACCAGGTGACCAACATTGATGGTGTCAGAACAGATCACCCCATGGCCATAGTCAATCTCAGCTGGGAGGGGGTCACAGGCCCAAAGAGAGTGGCAGTGTCCCCCACCTTACCTGTAGATTGCCTGATGGGCAATGATTTGGAAATTTCAGCCTGGGCTGAAGTTGAACACCAAACCCATCTTAGGATGTTGGGCGTCCCTGTAAAGGTTAGTGGGGCTGTGATGGCCACAGCCCCAGCCCAGAATTTGGAGAGGTGGAGCCTGAAAGAATGGCCCACTCTCCCCAAAAGAGAGCACCAGGGTTGAAGAAAAGTCTTCTTCCCCCAGACAGTAGGTAAGGTCAGCCTCCTCAGGGAACTGACCCTACCCCTAGTGAAGGAACTGCCACAGAGGTAGTCAGGCCTGGCCTGACCACCCCCTGATGGCAGAGGACCCTTCCAAGGTGGTACCCAGTCTGGAGCAGGTAACCTGCCCCTCTCTACCCTGCCTCAGTCAGCCCAGGGCTGCAGAGGTCAGGGAGGTCAGTGGACCCCCAGGGCCCCCTGTCCAGAGGAACCCCCCATCAGCAGATTAGGGGCACCCAGTCTAGTAGCCCTAGCCAGGTGAAAATTCCTCTACACACGGAGGGATCCCCCATACCTCTATGTAGGGACCTCCCCCAGAAGGACTCTGGTAGGCAAGGGCAAACCTGGGACCAGAAGGTTCCAAACCTGCCATGTCCCTCCAGTAGTCCATCCAAAGGGACCCAACCCCCAGCTGTAGGCAGCCAACGGTTGACCCTTAGATCAAAGTGCAACTCAATCATGGAAAGACAGGCATACATGGTGACCAGTGATCTGAGGAAGCTGAGGCCAACATTCCTAGGGCCTCACTTCTCTACCCAGACACCTCACCAGCCTTGTACTTTACCTAAGCACACCACAGGTAGTGAATCCCCATGGTGGAGACCCTCTCATACCCTTAGGGTGAGGGATTGCTTAGTGGACCATAAGACAGGGGGCAACCATGCTAGTGCAGGTGCTTCCTTATATGACCACTTAGTCAATGAAGGCTCAACTGGCCAAGGTTAGCCTTATCTCCTTTCGTTTGGGGGGTTATGTAGGAAGGTGGAATCTGACTATATGGTTGCCCCCACTTTTTTTATGGTGTTTTGCTAGTTTATGACTTAGTTGGACTGGGATCCTGCTATTCAGGGCCCCAGTCTATCTGCTTTCTCTGTAAAATGGTTTCCATGTGCCTTAGGCACATCACTGATTGGGATCTGGAGTGCCCTTATAAGTCCCTAGTATATGGTATACTATGTACCAAGGGCATAGGTACCTCAGAGGCCTGCCAGGGGCTGCAGCATGTATTATGCCACCCCTGGAAGGCCATCCAAACTGACACCACAGGTCTGCTACTGCAGCCTGGGTAAGGTGGTGCATGCACCCCTTACTGTGATATAGGTTACCTATATCACGAGATACATACACACATATAAACCTATAAGTCACTCCTAAGGCAGGCCTTATCAATCCTAAAGGCAGAGTGCGTGGTTCCTATGTGAGAGGGTGCCCCTGCATGAGCAGGGCCCCTCTTCAGCGTTCGGAGACCCTCTCTGATGCTGTTTGTAGTGCAGCCTGACCATATACTCTTAAGCGCATTATATCCTCGCGGTAAAATGCTAACTTTGGAATGGCTGCACCTAAACATGTCGTGTTTGGTGTCAAACATCTTGGAATACTACCCCCACCAATCCTGGCGGCGGGGGTAGCATTCCACCCTTCTAGAGGGAAAGACATGTTAACTCTGACTAGTCCGGTAACTTCTTTCCAGAGCCCTGGCATCACAAAATGGATGCTGCTGCCACAGACACGAGTCTGGCCTCCTGCTGCTGGACGAAACTCCGGCAGGGGAGGCCTGGACAATAGGGTTCCTGTCCCAGGGAGGTGTGACCACCTCCCCAGACAGGATAATGTGTATTGGGGCTGGGCGGGAGCACTTTCGGGTGCTTTGAAGTCCTGCACTGGGGGCACATTTGGTGTCCCTGTGCATACCCCAGTTCAAACCGGATCAGGGGCTTGCAGCCCCTGCTTTGGCGCGAACTGGACAAAGGGAAAGGGGTGTAGCCACCCCTCTGCCCTGACCCACCCATAGGTGGGGCCACAGAGTAGTCCAACCCCTATTTTTAGAATAAAGGTAGGAACCCAGTCCTTATGGACTTTAGATTATACCTGGACGAAACTCTGAAACTGAATCCTGGACCTTCGACACTCTACTCACGATTAGAGGACTGAAGAATCTCCCTTGGGGTCAAGGAGTGACTCCCCTGCTTGGCAGGCACCAAAGAAGCATCTGTCCGGTTCGCATTTCTGAAGCTCCCGTCGGACGCTGAAGTCATCGCATCACCAGAGGTGGATTCTCAGACTTCCCCGAGGCTACCCTGAGTCCCCAGCAAAGCTGAGGCCCGTGGCTATCGTGGGTGACTTGAGACTGTGACCCCTGGACACCGAGCACATTTGCAAGTGCATCCTCTTCTGGGTGTCCCAAGAAGTCGTGCTTTGGGCTCCGAGTAGCCCCAGCCTCCAGCACCACCTGCACCGAAGATCACTGGCCCCCACTCCACGAGTGTCCTGCAAGCCAGCTCCACGTGCGGCGTCACGAGGCTCCTTTGCGGTCGCTAGCCCGTTGGCTAGTAGCCCTTAACGAAGGCCAATCCTTTTCTAACTTGGCATCCTGGTTGCTCCAGGCCTGCCCTCACTTACCCTCGCTGGGTGAGTTCTACAGACCTTGCTGGTCTGCACCATCGACGATCTACATCTTTACCGAGACTTGCCGTTGCCAAGGCTTGTTGGATCCAATCCGATCACCGACACCTCAGCACTCGACAGACATCGTGTACCAGCCCGAATCCTGCTCCTGGTCGCCGACAACGCCTCCTGGACCTCGTGGCTGAAGAGTCAAGACGACCGTCAACGCACCTGAAGCACTCAACATCGGTGGGCATCTGTCCATCGCCTTACTGGTCACTGGCTAGTGACCCAGACTCTGTCCCCTCTGCTTTCAGGTTCACCAGAACTCCGATCCACTCTTGGATCCACCCGGACACTTTTCTCTTGGCCGCCAGCAGCACTTTGCAGCAGATCGCCATTCGAATCGGCAGACGAAACCCGACCCCGAAAGGCACCTATGCACCCGGCTTCCCTGGGTGAGGTAACACGAGTACTCCGGTGCTCCCGTGGGTAGAGACTCTTCAAAGTCCTAGATCTCAAAGGGTTTTGTCCTAGTCCTCTTTTAAGTGTCCCTTTCCTCTATTTTCCCGATCCCGACTTTCTCCATAGAAGTTAACGGCGTATCGCGGTTGTGTATTTACACTGCACGCGTCTCCCGTGGGTCCCCTGTGTCACTACCTTGGGTGGTTCCTTGTGGTCCAAGCACTTCTAGAGGCTCTAGGCCTAGTGTCTAGTTCAGTCGTGGTTCGCATACCACTTTATTGGTATATGGTTTGGTACGCCCCTAGGGCCCAAACGTGTATTTGTGCTATTACTGTGATTTAATATCTTATAACTTATGTACTTCGAACTCTAGCCTCATAAAGAGACTAGAGGGGTGTGTTTAGTAATAAATACATATATTTTGAATATATACCTGGTGTGGTGCTCTTTCATTTGGTCACTCAAGAGATTATAGACTGGTAAAACAAGCTGCTTTACATTCCTTCAAGACTTAGCCTGAAGGCTGCTCTCCATAGCTACCACTAGGATAGCTTTCAATAAAGGTTGTCTTTAACCTATCTCCAATAAGGGGTTGTTTGGACTGGTGCAAGGTGCCCACTATAATTAGTGGACAGCATATGCCAGGCCAACTTCTCACAGGCAGTGCAGTAGTGTTCGGGCAGTGTAGGGGGTCTTGCTGGGGGTGGTGTTTCAGGGTTTAGGGCAGTGGTGTTCGGGCAGTGTAGGGGGTCTTGCTGGGGGTGGTGTTTCAGGGTTTAGGGCAGTGCAGTGGTGTTCGGGCAGTGTAGGGGGTCTTGCTGGGGGTAGTGTTTCAGGGTTTAGGGCAGTGCAGTGGTGTTCGTGCAGTGTAGGGGGTCGTGCTGGGGATGGTGTTTCAGGGTTTAGGGCAGTGCAGTAGTGTTCGGGCAGTGTAGGGGGTCGTGCAGGGGTGGTGTTTCAGGGTTTAGGGCAGTGCAGTGGTGTTCGGGCAGTGTAGGGGTCGTGCTGGGGTGGTGTTTCAGGGTTTAGGGCAGTGCAGTGGTGTTCGGGCAGTGTAGGGGGTAGTGCTGGGGGTGGTGTTTCAGGGTTTAGGGCAGTGGTGTTCGGGCAGTGTAGGGGTCTTGCTGGGGGTGATGTTTCAGGGTTTAGGGCAGTGCAGTGGTGTTCGGGCAGTGTAGGAGGTCTTGCTGGGGGTAGTGTTTCAGGGTTTAGGGCAGTGCAGTGGTGTTCGGGCAGTGTAGGGGTCATGCTGGGGGTGGTGTTTCAGGGTTTAGGGCAGTGCAGTGGTGTTCGGGCAGTGTAGGGGGTCGTGAAGGGGTGGTGTTTCAGGGTTTAGGGCAGTGCAGTGGTGTTCGGGCAGTGTAGGGGGTCGTGCTAGGGTATGTGTTTCAGGGTTTAGGGCAGTGCAGTGGTGTTCGGGCAGTGTAGGGGTCGTGCTGGGGGTAGTGTTTTAGGGTTTAAGGTAGTGCAGTGGTGTTTGTGTAGTGTAGGGGTCATGCTGGGGGCAGTGTTTTAGGGTTTAGGGTAGTGCAGTGGTGCTTGTGTAGTGTAGGGGTCGTGCTGGGGGTAGTGTTTTAGGGTTTAGGGTAGTGCAGTGGTGTTTGTGTAGTGTAGGGGGTCATGTTTTAGGGTAGTGCAGTGGTGTTTGGGTAGTGTAGGGGTCGTGCTGGGGGTAGTGTTTTAGGATTTAGGTTAGTGCAATGGTGTTGGGGTAGTGTTTTAGGGTTTAGGGTAATGCAGTGGTGTTTGTGTAGTGTAGGGGGTCATGCTGGGGGTAGTGTTTTAGGGTTTAGGATAGTGCAGTGGTGCTTGTGTAGTGTAGGGGTCGTGCTGGGGTAGTGTTTTAGGGTTTAGGGTAGTGCAGTGGTGTTTTTGTAGTGTAGGGGTCATGTTTTAAGATGCAACGCTCCAATACCTGACCAGTCTGCACTACATAAAACTGCAAAAAAACTAAAAATAAAAGTGTTTTGCACACTTTTGTCATTGGGCTATATGTGGGCTACATCTGGGTAATATTTGTGCTACATTTGGGCTCTTTTTTCACTGGTGGCCATCTTGGAAGACTTCTTTGTTATGAAGTTTCCTAATTTCCTCATTTACTGCAGTCTCCTCAGTAGGAAATGCTTTCAGTTTTTACTTTGATTCCATCAAGAAGGCATTCAGATGTGTCACACATTTGCCATAAATTCAGAATGTTATTACTCTAGTTGTTCATTAGATCACTGTAGTAAAGCTACTGCTCACCAAGGAGTTAACTGGAAGTCTACTGCTGGTATTGAAAGTGATTGTTTCAGTCTGCATGTCAGAATTTTCTAATGAAATAGAAGAGGATTTGAGATCTCACTTAAAACATGCACTAAATTTTCTTTTTGCAGCACTAACCATAATTTCTATGGCAAAATGAACCCCCTCATTTTGTTCCTTTTTAAATTAAATGTTTTAAGTGTTACCAGTTTATTCCAATCAAGATGGCTTCAGGTGTGCCATACTTTTGTCATAAGTAAGGCTGTTAGCACTCTAGTTGTTCTTTAGAACACTCTGGGAAGCTGCAGTAGAACACAAAGGCATCAACTGACAGGCTGCTCCTGTTGAAATATAACAGGAAGATATTTGAGATCTCACTTAAAACATGTCCTAATTTTTCTTTCTACAGCACTAACCATAATTTCTATGGCAAAATGAACCCCCTCATTTTGTTCCTTTTTAAATTAAATGTTTTAAGTGTTACCAGTTTATTCCAATCAAGATGGCTTCAGGTGTGCCATACTTTTGTCATAAGTAAGACTGTTAGCGCTCTAGTTGTTCTTTAGAACACTCTGGGAAGCTGCAGTAGAACACAAAGGCATCAACTGACAGGCTGCTCCTGTTGAAATATAACAGGAAGATATTTGAGATCACACTTGAAACATGTCCTAATTTTTCTTTCTACAGCACTAACCATAATTTCTATGACAAAATGAACCCCCTCATTTTGTTCCTTTTTAAATTAAATTGTTTTAAGTGTTACCAGTTTATTCCAATCAAGATGGCTTCAGGTGTGCCATACTTTTGTCATAAGTAAGACTGTTAGCGCTCTAGTTGTTCTTTAGAACACTCTGGGAAGCTGCAGTAGAACACAAAGGCATCAACTGACAGGCTGCTCCTGTTGAAATATAACAGGAAGATATTTGAGATCACACTTGAAACATGTCCTAATTTTTCTTTCCAGAGCACTAACCATAATTTCTATGACAAGATGAACCCCATCATTTTGTTCCTTTTTAAATTAAATGTTTTAAGTGTTACCAGTTTATTCCAATCAAGATGGCTTCAGGTGTGCCATACTTTTGTCATAAGTAAGGCTGTTAGCACTCTAGTTGTTCTTTAGAACACTCTGGGAAGCTGCAGTAGAACACAAAGGAATCAACTGACAGTCTCTGCCCTTGTTGGATGTACATGTTTTACTGAGAATGTCAGACTTCATTCTCACATGACTGAGAAAGATAATGTGAATTTACAGAAAATATGCTCTCATTTTAGCATCTGGGGCACCTTCCAAAACTGTATGGGACAAGCATGTGAAAATAGTTTTCTCTCAAACATGATTCATGATATCCCAGCAGAAGGGTTTTCACAGGGTAAAATCACCTTAGAACACACCACAATTCCTGAAATTAGTATGGTACCATCAACAAATGAATTCTAATGTAACTAAAGTCTGTTATCACCCTTTATAGTTCTCCTTTTGGTAACCCTCAAAATCTTTGATTCACTACAATGCACTTCAATGGGGTACTATCATTTATATTGGTCCCAAGATGGCTGCCAGCAATTCCAGGATGAAGTGCTGACAGCCAATCAGATCTCACGATGACATGTGTGGTTAGGCTCCGCCCAGATATATATGTGTTTTTACTTTTGATTTTCTCAGCAACTACTGAACGGATTTACACCATTTAACAAAAAGGGTTCTTTTGAACCAAGAACTACCTCTTTGCCAAATTTGGTGTAATTCCGTTCAGCAGTTCAGGCTGTAGCCGTGTCTAAAGTTTCCTATGGGAAAATGAATGGGGAAAACACGTTTTGGGACCCCCTTTTTCTCGGCCCCCGCTTGACGAATCACCCTGAGACTTTCAGGGTAGGAGCGGACCGGAGCGGGCCATAAAGTTTGAAAATTTCGCGAAGATTCATCAACCGACGCAAGAGTTATTTCAAATAGAATGTCGCGGATTTCCTATGGAAAATAGGTCCTAACTATAACTATCTACTGGTGACCGCCAGTAGATAATATATATATATATATATATATATATATATACAAGAACACCACACCAGTACCGGGCAGACCTATTATCTCTGCAATCAATAGTGTGGGGGAGCACATCACACAATGGGGTCGATTCCGATTCGGGCCGGAAAAAGCCCCGACCGACTCAGAGCCGGAATTTATTCCGACCGACACGTACCTGTGGCGCCCGACACGCCAAGTATGATGCAAAGCGTGCAAAATCCGACCGACACGCACCGAACCCAAGCCGAACGACCGAGCCGCACGGAAAACAGCAATCCGGCCGGAAAAACACGCAAATCGAACCGACCGACACGCACCCGGAACAAATCCAACCGAAACGTACCCGCGAACTCCAAACCGCAAAGTACGATGCAAGGCGCGAAAACCACGACCGAGTCGGACGGAGGACAAGCCGTATGACCGACACGCATACAAAACCGAGCCGAAGTAACACAAAACACCGCGACCGACGCGTACGCAGCATAGAAAACTGCACAAACACAGCGTGAACGAAACGGAGAACACCGTACGAGACAAATGCAGGGTCCGACAAGGTCACAAGAACGTTTCCAACATGCACAGACAGTACAAAGGAAAAATTACACAAAAAAAGGCCAAACAAGCAATTACAAAGCCAATAAATACTGGGGGGGGGGGGACAGAGAACAAAGACACACCCACAACTCCACCCATATAAAGGACACAAATCCCAACCATGATCCTTTCCAAATGCCATTCTACTGCCAGCACCCAACAGACAGCAACCACACACCCACAGCTCATCCCTCACACAAGCCACACACCATCAGCACACCAACAAATACCTACCTCACATACACCCAGCAAAACACACACTCACACACCCTCACCTGCACACCAACACACACATCACTCACCATCACCACCCATCACCATGCCCCCAAGAAGAATCACAAGTTCCTAGATTGTGAATTGGAAGTCATGGTAGACGAGATCCTCAGGATAGAGCCACAGCTGTTTGGCACACTGGTCCAACAGACCCCCATCTCCCAGAAAACCAAGATGTGGGAGAGGATCATCAACAGGGTGAACGCACAATCACCATGTCTGCGCACAAAGACCGACATCCAGAACAGGTGGTATGACGTGCGCAGGAGGGTACGGGACCTGCTCAAGAAAGACTACCTCCTGAGCCAATACACCGGCAGTGGCCCTCCTGCCAAGCCAGTATACCTCAGGCCCTGGGAGGAGAAGGTGCGGGCCATCCTTCCGCCAGTGAGCGTATATGGACTAGAGAACATCCCAGAGCCTGGTGAGTACACAACAAATGTACACAATATTCTGCCACAATACACAACACACATCACTGTCAAGGGGAGAGTCAAACCATGCACTCATAGCAATTACACAGCAACCAGAACAGAATCATCCCAAAATGTGTATGTCAGTCAGATAAACACAACACATGCCATCTCAAAGTTACATTCAACCGTGCCATCACATGTACAAACACAACTACAACTACAGCTAGGCAGTGGCACAAATAGAACTAACAAACACATCCAGACATGTAGCCACCACAACAACACCAACACACAGTGAAGACCACTGAAAGGAAGGAATTCTGTGTATGCTGGTCAAGTCAGTGTAGCCAATAGCATCATGGGAGTCGTAGTCACACTTATTGCCCCCCCCACAACTGTCCCATCAACACCACCATTAACCATGCGCACATCACAGGGAGTGGAGAAGGACTCACAAGATGGCTGACACTGGCTACTGCTGTGGGGAGCACAAGGCCCTGCTGGCAACTGTGCACCAACAAAGAGCAGGACACCACTGACTGACATCCTGAAAGACAACTTCCACTCCCTGCAATGGAAGCACGTTCCATGGTGGGATATCTGACTGGCTGGGTGGGAAGGAGGACTCGCACCACTGACCATAGTCACAAGCACCTCCCCTCACACACACCCTCAACACATACTCCACATAACCCACCTGGGAGAATGCAATGCCACACATCCTAACTCAAGATCCCACAAAGAACCTCCACCCTGGGTTATGTCGTGTGAAGCACAGGGACACTCATGGGACTTTCAGCCAAACAACTGCCAGGACAACACTCCCAGCCATCCTGTCAGCACAGGCAGCCCACCCCACAGGGAAGCAGAGTCAAAAGGAAGGAAGCATGGGCATGCTGGGAAGGGGGTGGAGGCAATAGCATGATGGGAGTCGTAGTCACAGCTCTACATCCCCCACCACATGGCCCAGCAAGCTCACACTCACGCATACACATCCCACAGAGAGTGGAAAGGCCCATCAAAGATGTCTGACACTGTTGCTGTGTCGTGGGGAGCACAAGGGCATGCTGGGAACTGCACACCAACCAACAGCAGGACACCACTGTCAGCCATCTTGCCATTGCTCTCACACCCACACACACTGAACTCCCCACAAAACCAAGTAAGTATGGGAATGCTGGGAAGTGGGGTGGAGGCAATAGCATGATGGGAGTGGTAGTCACAGATATTGGTCACCCCCACAACTGTCCCATCAACACCACCCTGAACCATGCGCACATCACAGGGAGTGGAAAACAACTGACAAGATGGCTGACACTGTGCACTGCTGTGGGGAGCACAAGGCCCTGCTGGCAACTGTGCAACAACCAACAGCAGGACACCACTGCCAGCCATCTTGCCATTGCTCTCACACACACTGAACTCCCCACAAAAGCAAGTAAGTATGGGAATGCTGGGAAGTGGGGTGGAGGCAATAGCATGATGGGAGTCACAGTCACAGACATAGCTCACCCCCACAACTGTCCCATCAACACCACCCTGAACCATGCTCACATCACAGGGAGTGGAGAAGGACTCACAAGATGGCTGACACTGGCTACTGCTGTGGGGAGCACAAGGCCCTGCTGGCAACTGTGCACCAACAAACAGCAGGACACCACTGACTGACATCCTGAGAGACAACTTCCACTCCCTGCAATGCAAGCACGTTCCATGGTGGGATATCTGGCTGGCTGGGTGGGAAGGAGGACTTGCAGCACTGACCATAGTCACAAGCACCTCCCCTCACACCCCCTCAACACAAACTCCACAGAACCCACCTGGTAGAATGCAATGCCTCCCATCCTAACTCAAGATCCCACAAAGAACCACCACCCTGGGTTATGTTGTGTGAAGCACAGGGACACTCTTGGGACTTTTAGCCAAACAACTGCCAGGACAACACTCCCAGCCATCCTGTCAGCACAGCCAGCCCACCCCACAGGGAAGCAGAGTCAAAAGGAAGGAAGCATGGGCATGCTGGGAAGGGGGTGGAGGCAATAGCATGATGGGAGTGGTAGTCACAGATATTGCTCAGCCTCACAACTGGCCCATCAACACCACCCTGAACCATGCTCACATCACAGGGAGTGGATAAGGACACACAAGATGGCTGACACTGGCTACTGCTGTGGGGAGCACAAGGGCATGCTGGGAACTGCACACCAACCAACAGCAGGACACCACTGTCAGCCATCTTGCCATTGCCCTCACACCCACACACACTGAACTCTCCACAAAAGCAAGTAAGTATGGGAATGCTGGGAAGTGGGGTGGAGGCAATAGCATGATGGGAGTCACAGTCACAGACATAGCTCACCCCCACAACTGTCCCATCAACACCACCCTGAACCATGCTCACATCACAGGGAGTGGAGAAGGACTCACAAGATGGCTGACACTGGCTACTGCTGTGGGGAGCACAAGGCCCTGCTGGCAACTGTGCACCAACAAACAGCAGGACACCACTGACTGACATCCTGAGAGACAACTTCCACTCCCTGCAATGCAAGCACAGTCCATGGTGGGATAACTGACTGACTGGGTGGGAAGGAGGGCCGGCTGTCAACCAAATACAACCAATGCAGACCATGTTCACACCCCAACAAATACATAGAAATGCCCAAATAATGCAGGACAATGTGCCACACCAATATCAACCCCTGACTGTGACGACTTAGGACAATGCAATGTACAGGCCCGCACCCAGAGGCACAGTCACAACTGTCAGGTGTGTCAACCATTGATGCCTGCAGAAACATAACATACATTGTGTGTGTCTCCCAAAAACAGGTGATGATGGGGACACAGCAGCAGACGCTGAGGAGTCCCAGTCCCAGGCTCAAGAGGATGCGGAGCTCACTGGTGTCGTACAGCCTCTGCCCTCCTCGGACGAAGAAGACCAACCGGGCACATCCGGTGCAAGTCTACATTCAGCACCAGCAGGACCACCAGCTGCAGCACCAGCAGGACCACCAGCTGCACCCCCTGTACCCACCCCTCCAACGACTGTCACCACAAATACCATCCCTGCCGACATGGACAGAACAAGGAGCAACACCAGCACAGGGACCCTGGACCAACCTGGGGCCATGGACACCACCACCACCACCAACCCCCAAGGTGGACCAGGGTCATCTGTGCGTGCCACTGCACGCACTGCACATGTCAGCAGGGGTGGTGGGAGGGGTGGGAGACAGAGGTCGCTGCTTGCAGAGGTTGCTGGTGTGCATGATGACCCACAACTGGTACGCATAGCTGATGCGTACCAGTCCAGCACCGGAGATCTCAGCCAGGTAGTGGGGCTCCTCAGAGACATGAAACAGCAGCAGGCTGCCCATAATGCCTGCTTGGACTCTCACATGTCCCACGTGGAGTCACACATGTCCCGCGTGGACTCACACATGTCCCGCGTGGAGTCCAAGTGGGATGCACTGCATGAGATGACGGCGGTGCACAGGGACATTTTACAATGCCTCCGCCAGATGAACAGCAACCAGTCCACACCTCCCTGTGTGCCAACAACATCTGGTGCTGAACAAACTGCAACTGCCACAGGGAGGGAGGATGACTCTGGCGGAGAGTCCCCTGCACCGCAGCAGCCTGTACTTGAGGGGCCCCCCCAAAGAAGAGGGGTCATCCGAGGAGGGGCAAGTGAGAGGCCGATGGCCAAGCGCAACTCCCAGGAAGCCTGAACCTGTTCTGGATGTTCACCTTTGTGCACAGACTGTTCACCCTGTTGACGGCAACACTACTCCCACACATTGCATGGGGAGTACAAGTTGGACCAATGTCTCAGACAACTGTGGCCCCGATACTGGGGATTTTGTCTACCAGGACTTTCAATTCACCTAGGAACTTCTGATTGCAAGATTTATGTACAGCACTACCCATCCTATGCACTATTCACACAAATGTATCACAATAAACACACTAATACACCATACTTGCCTCTGTTGTGATTCCAACGTGGGTGCTGTTATGGGGATGATGAACTGCAAAATTACACTGTGTATGCGAACTGCAACAGCAAGTACAACACAGGCATGTGAGTAAAGGCAACGTGACACATATGAGGGAGACACACCACCAGGGCTACACAACACATACACACCTAGGCCATCTGACTCATTGCCTACACTGATGTTGCCAGGGAAGACGGTGCAATGCACAGACACCACACCCATTCCCAGTTGTAGTCAAGTAGCCCACAGGTGCAGTAAGCAAATGGCAGTCAAATGTGTGACCACAGACAACGCACATCACAAAGTGAAGCACAGGTTTATTACACAGTTGCAACATGTCGTAACCACTACAGATGCAAGGTAATCCCACCTGGCAGCGGGCACACAGTCAACAACTGTAGACGGAAGGAAGTCAATGGGTGTGGCGCACATCACCTGTAGGGACACAACAGCTACCACCCTGGAAGTGCAATCACGTCGTCGGTGGACACAGTTGACCAAACGAATCTGAAAGTACCCTGTGAAAGACAGAAATGACACACAGTCAAAAGCAATGGAGAACAGGACAGAACAGCAAAACTCATGCACAATACATGTTACAAGATACCCACCCAGAACCAAGTTAGCATGTCAACACTGTTGGGGAGTACAGCCCACCTGTAAGCACACATCGCAACACACATCCAGTCAAGTAGCCCATGGACACACTCCAACAGCACCAGAGCACCACCTACACATATCATGCCAACTCACATCATTGACATGACACCTCAGGATACTCACATTCAGCTAAAGAAGTTGGTGATGAGCTGTGTGCGGACATCACCCTCATCATCATCATCATCACTGGCATCGTGGTCCAGGCCAGGATCCTCCACAGGTGGCGGATGTTGGTCATTGTCATCCTGGATGAGAGGCAACTCCTTCCGCACTGCCAGGTTGTGGAGCATGCAGCAGACGATGATAATCTTGCACACTTTCGCAGGGGCATATGGGAGGGACCCTCCGGTCTTGTCCAGGCAGCGGAAGCGGCTCTTCAGGAGACCAAATGTCCGCTCAATCACTCTCCTGGTCCGACCATGTGCCTCATTGTAGCGCATCTGGGCTGGTGTCACAGGGTTCCTGAGGGGTGTCAGCAACCACGGCATGTTGGGGTATCCCGAGTCACCTACGGACAGACAAGTGCACATTAGCTGACTTGGAAAAGTGGGCGGAATACTACAGATCAGATCACACACAATGGCACAAAGTCAGTACACACCGACAAGCCAGGCACGCTGGTTCTGCATCTGTGCCATCATCCTGGGGATGCGACTACTCCTCATCACAAAGGCATCGTGTGCTGAACCAGGGAAACGGGCACACACGTGTGTGATGGTCATATCTGCAAGACACACCACCAGTGCATTAACCGAGTGGTAGTGCTTGCGGTTCCTGTAGGCCTGCTCCTGGGCCTGTGGTGGTACCAAAGCCACATGTGTCCCATCAATGGAGCCAATGACATGCGGCATCCTCCCCAGGGCATAGAAGTCACTCTTCACGTCAGTGAGTCGTCGCAGTCTAGGGAAATAGATGTACCGGTTCAGGAATAGCAACATTGCCGCCAAAACATCGCGGAGCACACGGCTCAACATGGTCTGTGACATCCCACCAGCAGTCGCCACAGTATGTTGGAAGGTACCGGTGGCAAAGAAGTGTAGGGCTGCCATCACCTTCACCTTGGGGGTCAGCGCTGTAGGATACGGCCGGCCAGGCTGCAAATGTGGGGCCAACTGCACTGCCAAATCCTCAATTAGCTGCCTGGTGAAGCGGTACCGTCGGATGCTGTCCCGTTCCACCATCGTTGCCAGGTCTGGGAATGGTCGATGGACAGCAGGAGCCCTGCAGTGCAGAGGAGAAGTAAGCAAGATTGTCAGTCAGCCCACATATGCGGCATTGAACACACTCAATATCCCAACATACATCATTATGAGGCACAACTACATGAAGTGTGCAGTTCCGTAAGGACATGTATGGTACATACATGGCCAACATCTGTCATCACGGTCCAACAAGTGGCATCAATAAGTCCCAGGTTGGCCCATTGGATATCATGAGGCCGTGTCACAGTTCCCATCTCCTGCTGCCGTGTCACAATCACCCCCCACAGTGACATGTGAGGACAGATATGCCCCAGGCATCACAGCTCAACGACCGGTACATTCCCAGGGACCCTGTATTGCCACATGGACACTGGCATTACATGGAGTATCATGTATACACCACAGCAAAACAACTATGACCCCCACAGGTAGTGGTCCCACTTGCCACTGCAGGACAGACATGGATGTCTGTGACACACACACGCACAACATCAAAGTCCATGCACACACAACGTGGATGTGGAGACTGTCTCCCATTGTGCACATGAAATCAGAGACATTGTAAACACTACATGCACACAGACTGTGGAGGACCATCACTATTGTGCCACTGGGACACCCTGGCTCAAACATACCGTCCCACATGGGACTCACGGGGTATGTGACATGACATACACATACACCACTGTGAAATGTGACCATGGCACATGCACAGATATGAACAGTTGCACATCACAGTGGTCATGTACACGTAACACCCAGGATCCTGTCCCCATGAACACGTGCACAGCCTGGGGGTTGCTGCCCCCAGGTGACACCCACAGGACAACATGTACACCAACATACACACAATAGGAAATGCAGCCTTACATGCCTTATCATACAGTTTGGACAGGCTGTCGTGTTGTAGGTGTGCCCCTCACTCCCTGGGAGCTATCTGTGGCTGGCATATGTCCATCTGAGACAGGCATGGTGACATATGCCAGTCACTTGTACAGGGATGCATTGAACAGCAATGGACCGATCGGTGCCCATTGCATTCAATGTGTGCGGGTACGCGTTGTGCCCCTGTACGCGTTGTACCACAATGGACCGATCGGTGCACCCGGCCGGCCCATTGCATTCAGTGTGTGCAGGTACGCGTTGTGCCCCTGTACGCGTTGATCAGCAATGGACCGATCGGTGCACCCGGCCGGCCCATTGCATTCAATGTGTGCAGGTACGCGTTGTGCCCCTGTACGCGTTGATCAGCAATGGACCGATCGGTGCCCCCGGCCGGCCCATTGCATTCAATGTGTGCGGGTACGCGTTGTACCCCTGTACGCGTTGTACCACAATGGACCGATCGGTGCCCCGGCCGGCCCATTGCATTCAATGTGTGCGGGTACGCGTTGTACCCCTGTACGCGTTGTACCGCAATGGACCGATCGGTGCCCCGGCCGGCCCATTGCATTCAATGTGTGCGGGTACGCGTTGTGCCCCTGTACGCGTTGTACCGCAATGGACCGATCGGTGCGCACCCATTGACAATGGCCTTGCCTGGCAACGGACGCGTTTTTGAAATTCGAACGAGTCGGTTGCTGGAAATTAAGTTGGTCACCCACAACAATGTTGCAAGATCATGTATGTCATGAAGTTGAAGATTTGAAGGATGCCGTGGGCGTGTATTGGTGCTGCTATTCCATGGATTGGCCAGATTCAGAAGATGCAAACGACTTGGACCTATCACTTTGGACACAAGGGACAGTATCTGCCTCTCCAGCACATATATATTGCTGGCTGTTCCCCAGAGAGCTCACTTGCCTGCACTACATGCTCCAGGACGACATCTGCCACTGCACTGCTGCTGTCTCTGCCCCTCTGGACCCTGCAATGGCACTTACTGTGGAGAGAGCCCCAGCCTTCAGCCTTGAGGAGAACCAGGCCCTGCTGGACAGCCTACTTCCACAGTACAGCAAGCTGTATGGGACACCAGGGGAGCAGGTGAGTGTTCTGTGCACTGCCTTTCTGAATGTGCATTTTGTCTGACTAGCAAGGCTGAAAGTCTGCACGCCACTGGCTAG
Source organism: Calotriton arnoldi (assembly GCA_963921515.1). Classification (NCBI taxonomy): domain Eukaryota; kingdom Metazoa; phylum Chordata; class Amphibia; order Caudata; family Salamandridae; genus Calotriton; species Calotriton arnoldi. Next base: position 416,001 of record CAWUFW010005306.1, on the reverse strand, counting down.
CAGGCTCACTGAGTAGTTGTCACCCCCATAGTGTGTAGTGACATGCACTGGACAGGTATGGTGCAGTGACAGTGCATTTGAACAAGGTTTTACTTCCCATGCAATGATACCATGTAGTGACGTCTGGCAAACTGTCCATGGGCAGCGTTGCACTGCCTGTGTACATCATGTGCCCCTGTGAATGAGACATGTATATACAACTGTGTCATGCACGGATATGTTGCATGTGTAGTAATGGCCTTTTCACTTTGTCATCCTGACAGGTTAATGCCCATCGGAAGCAGGAGATCTGGAAGGACATCGTCCGGGCTGTCCGGTCCGTGGGGGTCTACAAGCGCCGGATCCGCAACTGCCAGAAGAGGTGGCAGGACCTTCGGGGCTGGACCCGGAGGATTGCATGGGTCCAGCTGAAGCTGTCGCCTCCTCGCAGGAGGGGCGGAACACGGACCCTGACCCCCACATGCTCCAGATCCTGGCGGTGGTGTTTCCAGTTCTGGATGGGCAGCTGAAGGCCAGACAGCAGCAAGGAGGGGTGAGTCAAAGACTGCACTGTGAACTCTGTATTACATGCTTTGTGCCCTCCTCTGGCCTGGTTCAACTGCCACAGTACAGCAGTCATGTTGTCCAGGAGCCATGTCCCTCTATTGTGCACTGCCCACTCCTCATCTGATACCCAGGTGTGGCCCTTACATTCAGGGAATTGTGTCACTTGGGACTGTGTCCTTGCAGTTTGCTTCACTAAAGGTGGGGGACAGCATCTGTTTCCCTAACTCTGTTGTGGGCATCATGGGTGGGTCCATTGTTCACACAACGCCTGTGTTCGGACATGTAATCTGCGTGTTGCTTTGATATGCGGTCCACTTGCTGAGCTGAGCCACCACATGTGCCTGGGGTATGTGGCACACACCCATGCAGCGGGTGGGAACAATGTTTGGGCCCCAGGAGTATGCAGATTATGTGTGTCACACATACATAGCCAGCTATCCACTGTCCAGGGCTCATCCCTCATTCATGTGGGGCAGGACAGTCATGCCTACTCCAGGCCATGCAATGCACTCTGTACTCCCACTCCCGTGTATCAGCTGACACATTGTGCGCAGTGATTTGACCCCTCAGGTGTCTGCCTCTGTGTCAGTGTGCTGTGGATTTGTTGCCAGGACTGCTGGGGTGTTTCTTGGTAGGGGCTCAGCATGCCACTGGAGATGTGACCATAGGAGACGATACTTGTGTGTCACATAGGTGTTTGATCAGCTGCCCGTGCAGACTGGGGTATGCGAATGTGAAGTTCAGGCAGCTGTTCCCCATTCACAGCAGATTGTGAGGGGCTCAGGTTCAGAGGGTAGTGTCACAGGTCTCCCATATGTCCAATCGGTATGACCTGGACAGATGAGGGTTAAGATGATGTGTTGTGTGGGGGATGTACATGTGCACTTGTGCAGCTCCAGGACTTGCATTCCCCATGACCTACTATTGTGACACAGTGCAGAGTGTTGTTGTCTGGCTGCCAAGTCATACATCACTGAGACAGTGATGTATGACTTAGCAGTCATGCCTCCGCCATGGCATGTGTCTACTTATTGGTGATCCTGCAGGGGAGTGACATGTGCTACATGCACACCATTGTGGCGATGGCTATCAGGACATGGGTGCATCATGGTGTCTGTCGCTGGTATGCATCACATGCATATCCTATTTGACTCTGGACGTCCCTTTCATCCGGAAACCTGTACTGACTCAGTGGCAAGAGTTGTGATGTGTGCATGTCCACATGCTACACCGTGTCCTCTGCACTGTCCAACTACTGTGTAGTTGGTGCATGTGTCCACACTGGGGTGTTGCTATCCAACAGACACCAGACAGATGGGTGCAAGGCCATGTGGGATGTGAGTGCCATGGTTGGCATCAGACTGACAATTGGCTTCTCCTGTTCAGTTAGGGCACTTTTAGCAATGTACAACTAATGATGCCAGGGCTTGCTCTGTAATGTGCTGTGCTCACAGTGGTGTGTGCGTTTGGTGCAGGTGACTGATGTCTGTCTGTTTCCCCATTGTTTGCAGATACATCCACAGCCACGGAAGGGGACAGCTCCACGGACCAGGAGGAGCCGGAGAGCCAGACTGGGTCAGCAGCCGAGGAGTGGTCGGAGGGACCCAGTGGCACGGAGGGCGAGGGGAGCCACACCGAGGAGTCCTCAGCACCATCCACCTCAGCTGAGGACCAGAGCAACTCGGAGGATGACTCCCTTATGGAGGCGGGTGTCAGCAGCCACCACACCCCAGCTAGTGTTGCTGTCCCCGCCACCACCAGCACCACCACCGCCCTCCCATCGGCTCCCATTCCCCAGGTCCGTGGAGGCTCCCATGTTCGGGAGCGTGTCTCCTTTGGGCCAGGCACCGCACCCCTGCCCCTGTGTCCCCTGCTGCCCTGAGTGAGGAGTCTGTGTACCTCCTTCGCCAGCTCCATGTAGGGCAGACAGCCATGCTGAGTGTCCTCCATGCGCACACCGCTCTGTTGACTCAGCTGGTGTCCTTCATGGAGGGCATCTCATCGGGCATGTCTGACCTACAGAGGGGCAATAGGTCCATGGACTCCTCCCTGACGGCAGCAGTGTCCCTCCTCGGACAGTCCCTCACCCCTCCTGCCTCTGCTCCATCCACACTCCCCAGCACCTTACCCGTCCCAAGCACACACACACCGGCACAGGCACACACCAGCACACACACATCCAGCACACAGACACACACGCCACAAACAAAACGCACACGCACGCACAGTCAGGGGACTGAAACCAGACTCACAGGGGATGGGGCCCTGGAACACACACACGCATCCACGAGCACTGCGCAGTCCTCAGTTGCCTCTCCCTCCAAAACACCCTCCCTTGCCTCACCTGCAACCCCAAAGACCCAGCGGCTCTTCCTCAGTGACCTCGGCCTCTTCCCCTCCGATCCAGCTGATACAGCATTCAGGGGGAAGAGGAAGCCCACCCACACGGAGCAGAGTGCCCCTCGCCCCTGGACACCCTCCCCCAGGGGCAGACAGACTGAGGCCCCCACCCGCAAGTCCCCCCGGAGTCGTAAGAGCAAGACCCCGCTGCCGCCCTGCAGCTCAGGCACCAGGTCTCCTTCCTCCATCCCTCAGGCCCCCACTCCACAGGTGCCCCCACCACACCCTGCCCCAGGTTCCCCCACCCACAGATATACCATCCCCAAGAGGATCCGGCCTTCTCCCCTGACACTTGCTCTCACGGCACCACACCCCCGCTGCGCTTGTCTGTGCCACTGATGTGGTGAGGGTGTCCTCCCCTCTGTCCAGCCCACCTTGCCTGTTCCCCATTCTCCTCCCCTGGTGGTAGGCACTGCAGTGGAGTCCACTACCACCCTGTCTGACTTGGGCACTGCAGTGGCGGACCTGTCCACTCCATCTGCAGGGTCCACTGCAGTCGTGCCGGCACCCACAACATCTGAGTCATGCCCCCCAGTTGTGCCGGCACACACCATGTCAGACACCTCCACTGCGGTTGTCAGTGGCTCTCCAGCACCCACCACCCCTTCCCTGCTTCCTCCTGGTGAGCCCTGATCCTGTCCCTGCGGTGCCTGGCCTGCCCCCCCCGGTTGCCCCTCCTAGTGGATTGTCCCTGGTTTTGTGCAGGCATGCGTAGGGTGACATCTGCCACTGTCACCCAGTTTGGACTTTGACAATGGACTGGCCATTGGTCTTTGTGTTTTTTCTGGACTTTGTTTTCATTACACACATATGCTGAATAAAGCAACTTTCTGTTCTCTAGTGCTTATGCTTCTGATGTACATGTTGTTGATGATGCTAACCATGCCCTTGCTGCAGTGATGGTGATATTTGGTCTCATGATAATGAAGTGTTACTGTGCAGGAACCCATGTGGTCCAGGGGGAATGTGTCCTATCCTGTGGTGTATCCATGTCATCCATAGCAGCATCTGAGGGTGTCATGTGTTCAGTATTTGGCAATGGGATTTCCTACTTAGATTAGCTATTTCACATCTGTGGCTTCCACCCCTGCACATCTGTTGTGCCTGCCATTGTTCAATTCGTCTACTTCCCTGACCGTGTGGCCATCTCCACTGGACATGCAGGTTTGGGCATCAATGGGGAAGGACTCATCTGTGTTGTCAGTGCAACATTGCTATACAAGTGTGTTGGATCTGTGCTGATGATTACGTTGGCACTTCCATGACCAGGCTGATGTGACGGGAGCCCACATTTGGTGCTAATTGTTGATTGTGTGACCAAGTGCTCAGCTGACATGATGGGGCCCTACTGAGGCAACATATGGCACAGCTTTCCTCACACAGGAGTGGAGTCCCCTCATGGCAGTGTGTACTCCTGTGACATTGCCTGCGCCCAAGGTGTGTGTTGTATGTGCATGTCTGTGTGTTCACTTCCGTTTAGCTGTGCATGCTGTGATCCCTAGTGTTGTACCTGTTTGTGATGCTTGCTGAGTTGACCTATGTTCCCCAAAGTCTTCTCCCTGGGTTCTCTGTGATGTGGGTGCATGGCACATTACTGGTCATCAGGGTGTCACCCATAGGTGTGTTTGCTGTCAGGGCTGAGTTTGTGTGCAGACGCAGATGGGTCACAGTCAGGTTTCCCCTTGGCACTTGTTGTTTGCCGCTGTCATGTGATTTCCAGTTTGTGTTGTCTTTCAGTGATTGTGACACGTTGTGTGTGTGACTGCTGGCACTCCTCAGGGTCCGGGCTGCAATGTTGGTTGTTGTCTATGTGTGTTCTTTGTGGGTGACCTTGGCTTCTTCATTGGTGTGTGACTGTGGCTGGGATCCCATTAGTTGGTGTGGTATTGCCGTCATGTCCATGTACTGCATAGTGTGCAGTGTGTCAGACATTCAGGAGTCTTGTTGAGTGGCCATGTGTGATGTGTTTCTGCACCTTGGTTCCCACCCACCGCCCTGGAATAGTCATGGGTGCATGTGCAATGTCACCAGTGCATGTGTGCTTCACTGCTGCACATTGTTGGAGGTCGAGGGTGTGGTGTTGAGTGTGTGCAGATGAGAGTTGTTGCCCGGCTAGGCCCCTGCCTCCATGTTGGCCTTGGCTTACTGGCCATGCTGATTGATTTGTGCTTGTGTAGGTGTGATGGTAGTTTGTTGCTCAGGACACATGACTGTGGTTCACAGTGTGAACGACATTTAGCTTTGTCATCACAGTGGGATTGTAATGCAGCCCAGGGTCACCACATTGTGGGGGCCCTGTGGGTAGTGCTGTGGTGTGTCTGTGTCTTGCTGTGTCAGTTGCTGTTCCTACGTGCCTGTGTGACATGTGTGATTTATGCTCCCTCTCATCTGACAATGCCTGCTTGCCCACATAGGGGATTTGGATCCATGAGTTACCTTTGTGTGGCACTGTATGCACATCTGTATGATTGGTATTCAGGTCTCCTCATGTGTTGTGTGGTTGCCTGGGGACACTGGCACCCCCTCACCTGTTGTGTATGATGTGCAGTGTGGGTCTGCCTGTTTGTGTTTGTGCATCTGCACCACTGCATTGGCATATCTTGGGTGTGCCATTGGCTGTATGTAGTTTGGTGGGTTTCCCCTGCTGTCCCTGGGACTCCTAGGTCATCGGTCAGCACAATGATCATGGTTTGTGTGTCCCATTGCTGCCATGGTATGGTATCTGTTCACCTCACATCTACAGTCTCCACAGGGTATCTGCATTTGTGTGCCCATTGGTGCAAATATGTGGGTCTGCATTCTGATGGTCACTTCTGTCATTGTGTCATTGATGAATGTTGACAGTGTCAGCCCCCATGGGTGTTGTTTGTCTGCACATGGCCAAAGGTATGTCTTATTTGCACTGCAGTATTTGGCTCCCCCAATTTATGTTGCAATGGGACACATGCACTACTTTGCCACTGATGTGTTTTTTGTTCTGTGACCAGGAATCATCCATGCAGTTTGGCAGTTGCAGCTCTTTCTTTGTCAACACTTACCTTTTGGTCACTGTGATGATGGGGGTTTGGACCCCATTGCCACAATGTTCAAAATGTGCTTCAGCTATGGACCCCACACTTACTTTTGGTCACTGTGGTGATGGGGCGTTAGACCCCAATGCCACAATGTTCAATATGTGCTTCAGCTATGGACCCCACACTTACATTTTGGTCACTGTGGTGATGGGGCGTTAGACCCCATTGCCACATTGTTCAAAATGTGCTTCAGCTATGGACCCCACACTTACCTTTTGGTCACTGTGATGATGGGGGTTTGGACCCCATTGCCACAATGGTCATGGCCTGCTTGCATTGTGGGGGCCACACACATATATGTGTGGCACATGTGCTAGGGGGTCACATTGTATGTTCAAAGTCATGTTCAGTGTTGTAGGCATTTGACACAGTCTACACACGCTTGTCATGGTGTTGGGGGATGTCTTTTTCTTGCATTCCCTAGGTTGTGGTGTGCTGGTTGTGTCATGCATTGTCCATCCTATGAGTGGGGGTGGTAGTGGTGGTAGGCATCCAGCCCTCCCTGGCTAAGGGTGGTAGTAGTGGTAGGCATCCAGCCCCCCTGGGTAAGGGTGGTGGGCATCCAGCCCCCCTGGGTGAGGGTGGTAGTAGTGGTAGGCATCTGGCACCCCCTGGCTAAGGGTGGTAGTAGTGGTAGGCATCCAGCCCCCTGGGTAAGGGTGGTAGTGGTGGTGGGCATCCAGCCCCCTGGGTGAGGGTGGTAGTAGTGGTAGGCATCTGGCACCCCCTGGCTAAGGGTGGTAGTAGTGGTAGGCATCCAGCCCCCCGGGTAAGGGTGGTAGTAGTGGTAGGCATCCAGCCCCCATGGCCAAGGGTGGTAGTGGTGGTGGGCATCTGGCACCACCCTGGCTAAGGGTGGTAGTAGTGGTAGGCATCCAGCCCCCCCTGGGTGAGGGTGGTAGTAGTGGTAGGCATCCAGCCCCCCCTGGGTAAGGGTGGTAGTAGTGGTAGGCATCTGGCACCCCCATGGCTAAGGGTGGTAGTGGTGGTGGGCATCTGGCACCACCCTGGCTAAGGGTGGTAGTAGTGGTAGGCATCTGGCACCCCCTGGGTGAGGGTGGTAGTAGTGGTAGGCATCCAGCCCCCCTGGGTGAGGGTGGTAGTAGTGGTAGGCATCCAGCCCCCCTGGGTGAGGGTGGTAGTAGTGGTAGGCATCCAGCCCCCCTGGGTGAGGGTGGTAGTAGTGGTAGGCATCCAGCCCCCTGGCTAAGGGTGGTAGTAGTGGTAGGCATCCAGCCCCCTGGGTAAGGGTGGTAGTAGTGGTAGGCATCTGGCACCCCCATGGCTAAGGGTGGTAGTAGTGGTAGGCATCCAGCCCCCTGGGTAAGGGTGGTAGTGGTGGTGGGCATCTGGCACCCCCAGGCTAAGGGTGGTTGTGGTGGTTGGCATCCGGCCCCCTGGGTAGGGGTGGTGGTGCGCATTCAGGCCCCTGTGTGCATATGTGGCATTGGTGATGGGCATCCCGCCCCTATGGTGCTGCTGTTGCTGGTGTAAGTATATTCTGCATCCCTCTGTGTGTGTGTGATGTGTCGTGTACGTGTTGTATGTGTTTTGTGGTTGGTGTCTGACTTACCTTCTGCGCCGTACGCGTCCGTGCCTGTTCCGGTAGTAAATGTAGAATATTGGTATGATCGGGACGAAGGGATTCATGGTTGGTTCGTGTCGTTCGTCCTCCTCGTCGCTTCGCGTCGTCCTCGTCGCTGGCGTGTTCGTCTCGTAGCCGTGGGATGTGTTGTGGCGCGAATCGGAGCTTATGTGCGTCTCTCCCGGATGCTTTGACGTGCCGTGCGTAGCGACGGGTTCGGCCCGTACGGGAAGCGCATCGTACTTGTTCGGCCGGGCGGAGCTGCATTTTCCCTTCCGTGCGACTCGATTCTGCGTTTCCGGATTCGCCTCGGTCGGAGAACAGGACCTGGATTGGGTGAGTACGGCTCGGCCGGATTCTGTGCTGTTGTGCGCATCGTACTTACTCGTTCGGTGTGCTGTACGGATCGGTCGGGAAACAGGCATTCGCATGGCTTTTTTCCAGACCGAATGGTATTGGGTGCGCCTCCGACCGAGATCGGAATCGGCCCCAATATGTGGACTTTTTTCTACAGGACTTTGTGAAAAGGCTTCCTACTTATGTAAGAGATCCAGGGGACTTTCTAACTAAAATAAGTGGTTTTGAGTGGGCAGATGATCTAATGCTCATTACATTAGACATCAAATCATTATACACTAGCATTGAACATAAAACAGGTCTGAATGCAGTCAAGCACTTTCTGGACATGAGACCCCTGAACTGCTATAACCATAATAAGATGATGCTTGACCTCATTTCATGGTGTCTATTTATTAATTATTTTATGTTTGGCAAAGATCTGTTTAGGCAATTGAGAGGCGTAGCCATGGGAGCCTGTTTCTCCCCCAGCTACGCATGCTTGCATGTAGGCTGGTGGGAGGAACAGGTTCTCAGAAAAGTCCATCTAGATATGTATTCTCAGCATGTAATACACTGGCTACATTATATTGATGACGTTTTTATTGTGTGGAAGGGTGACGAGGAAAGTGCCATGAAATTTATTCAGGGAATTAACTCCAATTCTTCCAACCTCAAATTCACATCACACATGAGTAAAACCAGCATTGAATTTTTAGATGTGAGGATATACATAAACAATCGTAAAATTGAAACCACCCTATTTAGGAAGGCAACAGCTGGCAATGCTACGTTGCATGCCAGCAGTGCACACCCAAAGCACTTAATGAAAGAGTATCCCATATGGCGAACTTCTTAGATTGAAAAGAATCTGCAGCACACAAAAATAGTTTGAATGCTGCACACAAGAGGCACTCACCAGACTTAGAAGAAGAGGATACAGTGAGAAAATATTGAGGGAGGCAGAAAAGAAAGTGGGAGAAAGACCTACGGCATTGCTGCTACCTAGAAGAGAGGAAGAAAAAGAACCCCCGCAGGCTGATGATGGCCCTAACAACATATAGCAAGCAGGAAAGAAAAGTGAGGTCAATTATATGAAAGAATTGGCCAATTGTACTCACTGATGGAGTACTAGGGACTAGACTTCCCACACAACCTAACATTACCTACAGGAAAGCAAGATCTATGAGGTCCCAATTAGTCAAGAATAGCCCGGAATTGAGCCCAACAACCACATGGCTCAAACCCAGACAGGGGTTCTTTAAATCCTCATCTTGCAGAGCATGCAAATTTGGAGTAAATACCACACATTACTCCACTCCATTCAGTCCGGAAGAGATTGCCATCAAAGGCAGCTATAATTGCAGAACAGAGTACACGATATATGTTCTGACATGCACCTGTGGCTTAAGATATGTCGGGAGTACTAAGCTACAGGTGCATGTCAGGATATTGCAGCATCTACGAGCTATCGTCAACAATGATACCGCGTACCCTGTCGCACGTCACTTTAAGAGTGAGCATAACAACGATTTAAAATGTCTAAAATATTACGTTGTAGACGCTATCCCCAACCCCGTAGGGGAGGAAATAGGGAAAAACTACTGAGACAGGTAGAAACACGCATGATTCTTGAACTGGACTGCAAAGCACCCAATGGGCTAAATAATTCAGAGGACATGCATAATTTCCTGTAATACGCTTTAGAAGTGACATAGCTCCATAACCACCTGACGTGTCACTGTAGATCAATGAGTAGGGTTTTATTACTATGATAATTTAAATAACTGTTGCAACCCATATGAAATCAAAAACAATTTTAACCTCAGGTGTCCTGATCAGGTATAGGGCTTTCTATTAAATTATCACTAGCACTTTATATTTAATTTTCACATAATTAGTATTGTACTTGTAAGCACTCAGCAATTTCATCATGCACTTTTGCATAAAATGCTGAAATTGCTAGGCACAGGAGCACTTTATATGAGTCGTAATGCTCTTAATAAATAAAACAAATAATAAAATGTACAAAGAAAAAAGAAAAAATAATTAAACAAAATGACTCCCTAGTACTAAATTGCAACAATATGAGACTAAGGGGCCGATTCCGATTCCGGCCGGAAATCTCTCCGACCGAGCCGGACCCGGAGAGAATTCCGACCGAATCGGACCCTAGCAGTCCGACCGGACGTGTACGATGCATTCGCATGCTATCGGACTCGAGTCGGTCGGACTCCCATTGAAGTCAATGGGAGCCGGTCGTACAACGCGTACGCGGGCTCCCATTGACTCAATGGGTGCGAGGCGGACAAGGGCGCCCCCTACAGCGCGTACGCGTCCATGCGCATCGCGGCGTACATGCACAGGTAGGGGGACCCATGGGTCCCCCTGTGTGCGACTCGCGCGGCTACGCGTACAGGGGGTCCGACGCGGACCCCCAAAGTCCGGCTCCGACAGCTTTTTTGAGCCGGACGGCGCGAGTCAGTCGGACTGCTCGCGGCGCGCATCATACTTACCCGGCCGGGAAACGTCTCCATAGCACAGTGCGAGTCGTGTCCATGCGAGTCGGTCGGAGCGTGTTGAAGCCGCGTTTGAGTCGGTCGGCGATTTCGCGGGTGCTTGCATCGTACTCGCTCGGCCGGACCCGCGTACGATTCGGTCGGGAAACAGGGCTCCGAATCGGATCCGGTGAATCCGAATCCGATTCGGAGCACTACCGGCCGAGATCGGAATCGGCCCCTATGTTTATAGATGGTGACCACATCTTTGGAGTAGGGTAATCATATTCAAGCATTGATGCTGCAAAAGAAGTATGATGATGGTAGTACATAGCAATGTGTGGGCAAAAAAAAATTGTAGATAAGATTGTTTACATGGTTTTATGAAATGCGATTTTTTGCACATTAATCAGTCTACATAAAGGCAGTGATGTAGACTGTGGCAATGAAGAAACCCATGTATTTATCTATTTATTTATTTATTTGTATATTTATCGATTGATGCATATTTATGGATATTTATTCATTTATTTATATACAATGAACGCCCAACAAACATCCATAATCATGAAAGATTTTATAACATCAAGGTGGACAACATAGTCCGGTGTGAATTATCTGATTGCGACAATGGAGAGTCAGAGATGTAGTGTTTCTTTCATGTTTGTTAACACGTGACACTGAAGGGGGTGTGCATGAAAAAGATATATAAAAATCATGGCGGACTGCGCTCCGTATGTGATCAAGGGCACTTGTGGCTCGAAACGAGTCAGATAACGGAGGAGTATGAGGAATAAAAACTTGCCATTCTACCTATTGGAGTCCGTTACTCTCTTCTCGCCGTGCGGAGGTTTGGAGAGTCTTTCTGGTTTGTCGATATATATATATATAAAGAATTCCACGTATCTACCCAGTGTGTTTCCTCCTTCCTTTTTTGCAAAATGCATTGCATGCAGCACTGTAAGCATTTAAAGGGTATTGTCTTGACATATACTGAGTGCTCCCTTGTGTCTTAACAAAGCTATACTTCTCTGATGACCTCTAACCAGAGTGAAGCACATGATGGTATTTTTCCGATCAAAAGCTGTAATACTGTGCCGGGAGTGGTAAAAGGCTTTTATCATTTTTCGGCTCGGCGTGGATGCCTCTTGCTAATCCTTTGCTGTAAAAATGGCAAAAGGTTATGTCACTCTCTAGCCCGGCGTAGATGGCACTGTGCCAATATTATGCTGCAAAACTCTGCTACAGAAACAGACATTTAAAGTGAGCAGATTTGAGTGTCAGTGGTGTTTTAGAGTGCTCAGTATAAAGGTGCTGCTCTCTACCTAAACTGCTAATCATGTGTTTAAAAACATATTCCAAAGTTACAAAAAGTAAATAAATATTTATATTTTAAGCAAAATAATTAATAAATGGCAAAAACAAACATAACTGAATGTATAACTCAAACAAAAACATAAAATACAAAATAACTGTAAAACAATATGTAATACAAAATCCCTCACTTAAATGATAAAAAATAGAAATTTCATGTACTATTCTAACTCAAGTTCAACATCCATAGGGGAAAGAGTGTACATTTAGAGCAGGCCATGTTTACTATTCTAACTTCAGTCCAACAAACACTGGGAAAGTGCATATTTTTAGGGGGATCAGATTTACTGTTCTAACTCCAGTCCATCTTACATTGGGGAATGTTCACATATGTATATAGGGGGGTCAGAACTATCATTGTAACTCCAGCCCAATTAAAATTGAGTCAAGTACATATATTTTTGGAAAGGGGCATAATTACTATTCTAAATCCAGTCCAACTAACATTGGAGAAAGGTATATATTTAATAGGGTACAATACTAACTCCAGTTCAATTAACATTGGAGAAGGTGCATATATAAAGGGTTAGGTTTACTATTGAAACTCCAGTTCAACTAAAATTGGGGAAAGTGCATATATTTGGGGGGGAACTATTTACTATTCTAATTCCAGTTTAAATAAAACTGGAGACATTTTCTGCATTTTAGAGTGCACATTTACTAATCTAACTCCAGTCCAACCAAAACTGAGGAAAGTGCATACATTTAGTGGGGTCAGATTTACTATTCTAATAGCAATCCAAATAACATTGGAAAACACACATATATTTAGGATGAGTCAGATTTAATATTCTTGCTTAATGCAACAAACATTGGGATCAGTGCATACACTCAGGGATATTACTAGTAATTAAAATATAAATCAATAGTATGGCCAAAGCAATAATTACATTTGAAGAAAGATATTTGGAAAAGTATAAGTTATTCATTAGTTTATTTATTAAAAAAAAACTAAATTAACATTTCATTCATTAAAATGAATTAATATGAAATAATTTTGAAGAAAGGATATTTAAAAAACTAAAATAATTAATATGTGTTTTTCATTTAAATACATTTCCCAGCCATCTCCGAAATAAAACTCACAACCCCATTAAAAATCCAAAAACAAGAAATTAATACAATAACTAAAAAACAATTCGTAAACATAAATTGAAATAAGCAATGGAAACATCAAAAATATATTTTATAAAACACTACCCACTTAATAAAAAACAATAGCCCACAAAAAACATAAACATTTAAAAGTTAAATAAAAGTAAAAAATGTTGCATTATTACTAATATTCTAACTTCAAAAAACAAAATAAGTATATACCGTACAAAACCTGGAATCAATATTTTCAACATCAACATTTTTGTTGACAATAATATGACATAACCTCAAAATTTCCGTCCTTGTACTCACGATTTTTTGCCCTCGATATTTTGATCTTGATGTTTAGGATCTGAATCTATGTTCCAGTACATTGATTAGAACTGCCTTTGTTTGAACAGGTATCCGGGTACTGGGGGCAATTACTCTGAAAATCTCCCTTTTGCCTGGTTCTCACACTTTGCCACTCATCCAAACTCAGAAATAAACAATAGGATCGGGAATTGTTGTTGATACATTTGTGTTGTTTTTAACACAAAACCCACAATTGTCATTACTCAAGAAAACACTCCTGTCATTGCAAACTAATCACAATTCCTTAGTTATGAGCAGACTAGAATATTCCAAAATTTTCTGTACAGGCCTTTCAAGAAAACTAATGAACTAACTATAAAGCTTACAAAACAAGACAGAGAAAGTACACCTCAATTTGGAGCAATGTGACCACATCAAACCAGCCCTAAAATCACTTCACTGGCTTTTAGTAGTTAGCAATTTTTCAGGTTTTCTAGCGCTGAACCTAATACAGTTAACTTTTTTGTTCAGATTCTATACTTCACCCACAGAGGCATTGGTCCTCATGATGGAGCAAGGACTCACAAATGAGACTTGCTCGGATGCAATCCTTTTAAAGTATTAATGTATTAAATTGTATTGTTATACTAACCATTGCACACATGAATACAATTAGCAAGGAAGCTTGCCTATGTGTTTTTACTAACAATTAACGCTTGTCTATTCTAAAATGGCTGCTAAAACGCTGGAACTTTACTGCGCATGTCTCAACCATATCACGTGGTGTGACGTCTTTCTTTGCTTGGTGGGAAAATTCTTGCTTCTGCGCAGTGTGATTTAAAATGGCTGCTATATGTTCTCACATGCTACAGCTTGCTCTTATGTTTTGTTTAAACTGTAATATTCTAACGCTATTAATGCGGGGATAAGTTTATAAGTAAATGGGAATAGAATAGACAGAGTGGGTATACAGTGAAACATTTTATTTGTGATTTTAATATTTTCTTCTTTGACTTTATTAGTTCGTAAATGTTGGGCCTGGGGTTGGTGAACTGAAAACTCGAATGACGTGGGTTCTGCGCATGCTCCTTGAAAGACTGCCCAGAGCGGAAAGGATGAAGTCAACCTGGACGTCATCCAAGGCCATGACCTGATGGCCAATATTGTCATATTCATGAATGTCCTTATAAAATTGTAACAATGTACATGAGAAAGGCACAAACTTTGTCATAAGACGGGTGGGAAATAAAGCAAATGTATTAAATTTGAGGGGCGGTATTCTAAAACAAAGAGCTTTTAGAAAATGAATTTAATCAATATGGTGTGAGGATCAACCACCTGTTCCCGTCCAATCAGAAGTAGTGGCCGCATAAGTTAGCAACATTAAGGGGAGGTACATGGGCGCAGAAGGGTATAATAGACATAGAATTAGCTAATTAGTAGGCAGATGCTGCTCAGCATTAGGAAGACCAGACATACGAGCTGATCGATTGCAGACTGAACCGCTGTCCAGAGAGGTCCTGAGGTGGGGGCGGAGGAATCCATTAGAAGGAAGAAACGGGAGAATCGAGGAGAAGCGAAGTACCAGAGAGGGAACGACGCAGGCGTCGTGGGTAGAGAGGTCACCGGTCCTGTCCCGATCCGGGAGGAGTCTTTTGCTCTTCATCCTTCCAGGGTCCTATCTTTCCAACTCCTTGGCCAAGAGGTTTGGTTCTCGCACTTAGGTAAATATAAATGCAAACCTTAGTTGGGCTGCTGTCTCTATCTTCTTTTTCCTAAGGGACCGTCATTAATCGATAAATCATTGTTGTGCTTCCTCCTTGAGATTTGATTCAAGTACTATGTGGCTTTGTATTTTACTCTGCAAAATCTTTAGATAAACATTTTAAAACTTCTTGACTTTGTGATTATTTAGAAATTATGAATTGTATGGAATGTCACTCATTTTAAATTTCCCAATTAGCAAAGGATTCATTGGTAAGTCATTACTCTTCAATCAGAAGGTAATTGGTAGCAGGGATTTGATAAAGAGTACCAACTGACCCACCAGCGGAAATTGCTAGCGTAGTATGAATGTATGGGCCCAAGTGAGTATTTTGTGTATGAATGCTTGTTGCTAGTAACACGCTGGATCACTCAGATGGACCTTTCTTCATCATAGTGAGGAGAGAGAAATCAAGATGTCCTGCTGTCGGCCACCTAATGAGGACCAATAAGTGGTAACCAACTCACAAATTGGAAATCACGTTCAAATACATTACTCTCAGACCATGAATTTAGAAATCCGATAGTTGTAAGCACATTTCTGCAGAGAGAACATTAAGACACAATAAAAGACTCTGACAAAATTAGATAGTTTGTTATTTGTTTTAAAAATCCAAAACCAATTCATATAAGTAAGATTTTAAGAAACTCTGTCATGAGTCTAACAGCTCGAAATATAAAACCACACATCTAGCTAAAATAAATCTATGTCTGAATATAGGAATCCATCAGATGATGATTTAGATTAGAGATTTCTACCACCACCACAGGCAGGAGGATGGTTCACAAGGGTTATCTTAACATGGGCAAGGGATCAAGTTAAAGTCCACTGAGGAAAAGTCCATGGCCATGGACAAGGAGGAATGGGCTTTTAATCAGGAAAGTTCAAGTCTGGTCTCTTACCAGACAGCACCAAATCATCCAGCAGGCAAGTTCAGCAGCAAGGGGAAAAAGGCAAGGGGCATGAAAAGATAGTCTGGCAGGCAGTCTGTAGGCAAGGAAAGTGAAGAGGCCCCCTTCCTCCAAGAAAGCCACTTTTTATGCTCCAGATCAGTAGTCACCACATGATGTTCTGATCCTCATGTGACCATTCTTCTGCTCTCAAGGTACAAACTCATACTCCAGCATACTTTCCTATGCTGGTCATGAGAAACGACTGTCCAGTCCGTCCTCACAGGTTAATTGACAAAGAGCATATTTACTTTTTTGTTCTCCATGGATATAGTCCAAAGATCAGGTTCCCACCAATTTACGCACAAAGAAATACTGAAAAGTGTCTTGCTGCTTAAAGAATGTTGCATAAACAGAACAGAAAAAGAAACTTTTGAGGAAATGTATCAAAGGTCCATTATACCAGGCTATGAAATAATGCAGACTAAGAAAAATGTCAATTCAATGCATTTTAAAGTTAGCATTCATTACATCAGTGAAATAAACTCCTAATTAAGTCCAAACATTATAACATCAATTAAATATATCAAATATGAGTATTTTGTAATGTTGTCAGCGATTATTACATAGATATGTTCAACTCTCATTATGGCCTACTACCAAAATGTCAAACAGTACCTACACGTAAACTAGTTGTAAAAATCATTGCAATAAAAACATTTCTATAGATATAAGATCTTCATAATGTTAGGGCTTTTACAGAAAATTACATGCATTGCACCACTTTCGAGTTTGTTATGGTGCTCTGCAATCAAGTCAATAGGAATGCTAAGTTTGCTCATTACTTTTAATGATGACTTTGTTAAAATATAAGATAATTGGGTAATAAACGTTAAATTAATTATTTGATTAATCCCACAATTTCTGCCTATTCAAGCACACTTTTACGATGCTGGTACTTCAACTTTTCTCAGTTTTCGTGTCATTTTTCTAGACGTGTGCAAACTGCCCATTTGAGTTTTCTTTGTCAAATCGGTTTATGTGTCGTGTAAAGAATGATAAGCTTTTATGCTTCTTCAACCCACATAGCTAAAAGAGTTGGCTTCCCATTGTAATCCAGCTAGGAACCAACTCTCAACTGATCTGCACCTTATTCAACCCCACAGCTTTAGATGAAAAAACACAGAGACAGGACACTGACAGCCACTGCTTCAAACTCTGGAATTTCTTGATAACTATTCTGAAAGCAGAACCCAGTCACTTTGGGTTCAGAAAACACTTTAACACTACAATATTCAAGGGAATACTTGTCTGAAACCTTATGTTTTTGTGATATTGATTGATAACATACTACAGACATGGGGGTAGCAAGTGAGGAATCATAAATAAGGGTCATATCCCACCTTCAGTTTGGCCTTTTCTACTCAATCAATCAGGGAATTTTAAAGCGCGCTACTCACCCATGAGGGTCTCAAGGCGCTGGGGGGGGGGGTACTGAAATCCTGAAACTGTACTGCTATATTCAGTGCCATATAAGCCCCCTAAATAGATAGGTTGCCTGATGAAATATGCTCAACGAAAATACTGGTGACAAAAATATCCCCTAAAAAATAGTGAGGACACAAATATAGCAAATGTACATGCCTTGCATGTAAAGTCAAAAATATTGACAACAAAAATATAGAAGACTACAATACCATAAGAAAAGAGGCAAGATATCTAATTTTAACAAATATAGACTATGTTATCTTTAAAGCAAATATTTTCTTTAAAAATAATAGTACCATGTTAAAAAATATACGTATAATATAAAAATACATATAGCCTTTTTTAATTTTACAAACATAAAACAAAAATACAGAGTTTAAAATAATCACAAATGTAATAAATATTAGATCCTATGGAGAACGACAGCCCAGTGCTCTGTGCAATGACCTTCAAACTCCACAAATACCCCTGAAATGTTCATTTTCACACTTTATAAATAAAATTAGTGGGGGCACTTTATTCTCTAACCTCCTTAAATCTTATCATTCCTGTGTTCAAATGACTTCATTCTTCTTTTAAAATGTGTTATGTACATTTCCGCTGACTTGCATTTCAACATAAACTGTCTTGTTTTCAAGGTTTCAGTATATGACAAACTACTATACTTTAATTTTTTAAACTTTAAATAAAATCATCATTATGATTTTATATAATTTCTACTTTTGGGAGCTATATATTTTATTGCAGTTTTATAAAGCAGTGCAAAGTGGACCAGAAATATTTCAGCTTGCTGTGCAGAGAACTAGAGAGATGAAATATCTCCTAACAGAGAATCCATGATAACAACTAACTAACCATATAGAAACAGAAGCACGGATAAAATGTATTTTAACAGAAACATGTACTGGGAGCTAGGAAGTAGCGAGAAAGGTGTAGGGTAAATCGGAGTGTGAAGTAAGGAACAAGGGCTGGTTTATTCAGACTGAGTGGATAGACGGTGGAGGCAAGCGAGGGTTGGGCATTAGAAAGGAAGAAGGATGGGAGGAAAACAGGGACTAGGATTAAGTAGAGTGAAGTAGTGCACAAGTGAAGTAAATGTAAGAGTGTGGGGATGGACAGAAGCAGGAGGAGAGTAGAGGGTTGAGCAGGGGAAGATGGGAATGGATGACAGAGGAGGTTGAAGAAGCATAATGAGCATTGGACTCTGGTAGGGTTAAAGGAGAAACAGAATGGAAGAGGAAGTTTGCTGCATCTCATAGCAGAGTTAGTTGCCCAAATACATACAAAAAGTTGAGTTTCACGTTTTTTTCAGATTTAAAGTTTGATCGTGATGCATCTCAGCTCTGCAGGCAGAGTTCTAAGGAAGATTGGGCGAAACTGGACATAGACTAATTGCTGCCTTGTGATGCTTGGATCTTTTACTCACAAGTCTCAGGTCTTGATTTAGAGTTCGACGGACAGGTTACTCCATCACCAACATTTTAGGATATCCCTTCCACCATAATACTAGTGCATTATACTTGGAACACGGCGGATGGGAAATCCATCATGTTTGTGATGGAGTAGCCCGTCTGCCAAACTCTAAATCAGGCCCTTAGTGTGACTTTTCGCCTGATATGTTCTTCAACATTAGTTATTTTCATGGAGAGTGAAGGAAATTGTGTATTTTTCCGGGCACATGGCTTTAAATAGGATGCAGGATATTCATGATTTTCAAGCTCAATATAAGGGGTAGCCAATGTAGATCTTTCAGAAAGGGTGTGATATGGTTGATTTGTTTTGCCTTATTCACATGTGTCGGCCAAATTGAGGATTGTTTTGAGGGGCTCTAGGTTTGCTTCGTCCCTCTCATGTGAATGGTGTTCCTAGAGATCTATGTGAGAGATTATGTGTGTGTGTGCCACAAGGCAGAAATCCTATGGTCGAACTTTAGATTTTATTTTTTAGCATATTTGATTGGTTTTTCAGGACTAACTATGGTGAATCTCTTGCAGCTTGATTTAAACATTACATATTGTGACTGTACACAGTTACACAAAGTCTAGGTCAATGACTGGAGACATCGCAACATCTCTTGTGAAATCAAAGAGTACCTACTTAATTCAATATCGTACAATATGACCAGTCCGTGCAGAGGGTCAATTTCAACTCAATGGTTTCACAAGGGGGTTCCACCTCCTGGCTTTCTGTCACTCCCAGTTGGTGTCTGTGCATTCCTATCACACTTTTCATATCTATTACTGTGAGTCCCTCATGGTCAGAAGTGCTTATTTTGAGGCAGTAGTTTCAGGTGGGGTCTATTGACACTAATGTTTAGGACCAGGACATATTTTTCATCTGCACACTTTGACCCCGAACGTGAGAGAAAAAAGCCAAATAGGGGGAAAGTTGGAGGAAGGGAGGGACGGAAAACAGTGGCAAAAAGAGAAAGCAGGAATGAAAAAGAACCTGAAAGAGTGAGATAAATGGGATGGTAGTGTATTGTGGTGGATGAAAGAAGTATGAAGTGGAAGCAAGACTAGGCAGCCTTGGTATTCGTGAACTCTAACATTCGGCAGTGCCGGTAGGGGTTCCTGAGTAAAACATTTGGTCCTGGCACTTTCTCTTTTACAATAAAACACTGGGAGACTGTTATCATTTGGGAAGATCATGTTCTTCATAAAAGATTTCCATACTTCAAGAAGGAGCATAGCTTCAGGGGGTGTTTGAGGGTGTGACACTCCACAAATAAATGCATTCTTGGCTTGGTAGTTCGGTCTGGGGCCCTGTGGTGACTGCAATGTCTGTGGTCCTTTTTTTGCTTAGAAAAAAAGACAAAAACATGACTTTGTGATGTAAAGGAGGACAAAGAGCGAGAGACAGAGATATACATCTGGTGGCTGCATTTAAAAATGTGAAACCAGATAACCTAGAGACAATACCAACCTCCCTGCTTGTCCAAATTGTGTGATCCTTGCAAACATTTTATTTCACAGTCTTCTATTTCTTTATTATCACATATGAGAGCACTTGTAAATACTTGAGTTGAGGATGTGCACTGTGTAAGTACCTCTTATGTTTGATTTAATGGAATATAACCCTGCTCCATCTATAACAAGCATCTAGTCGATGTTTAGGGTTTATATAACTCCTGACATGCCAAGTAGTTCACTACTGGCATTATCATGGGGGGGCACTAATGTTTCTAAGTTCAATGCTTAAAAACTACAGTGATATAATATGATATAATGAGGTGAAATGCTTCTGAATGGTAAAAACATTTTCAACTTTTTAAGAGACTAGAACATATTTTTACATTATATAAAGAAATGGTTCAGCACCACAACTGATCTGTGTGTCTCACTTTTTGATCATGATAGTTCAGCACAGTTATACTGCAAATCAACCATAGAATGCATATAATGGTCAAAACTCCATTAAAGAATTTTGTAGAAAGTTCAATCAATCAATCAATCACATCTTTATTTCGCATTCGAATAAATGCATAAAAAGTACATAAAATCATCGAAGGATAAAATACATTATATAAAACAGAAATTCAGCTTAGGTAGCTACTAAAAAGATGATGTTAAGTTCATGAAACAGCTATAAAATTGATTTAAAAAGTCATAAAACCATATACATAAAACGGCTTTCCCCCACTGATAGGTGGTGGTGCAAATTCTAAAAATGTGCCCCATGTGGATTAAAATGCATTTTTCTGATTTTAAGAACGGCGAGCAAGAAATTAGCAAGCATAAAACATATGAACGGAGTTTCCAATAATCGGAAAGTTTCAAGAGCTTGTTTGTGCGATCGGATGCAGAATTTTTTCAACAGTGGGATAATTAATTTTTTCCGCTCTGCCGTGTAGAATGGGCAAAAGAAAAAAAGGTGTGAGATAGATTGGGGGAAAGGCCGTCACATGGGCAGAAGGCTAACTTGTTTATCGAGAAAACTTGTGCCGGATAGGCGGCCATTAATGGGATATAATTTAGTCTAAATCTAGTCAGGACAAAGCGTGGCTGATATTCGTTACAAATGAGATGTAGGATGACTGACCACTACTTAGAGTAGATGATGCAAAGTATGTGGTCACTGTGATTTTATTTTGATTTTCTTGCCACCTAACTAAGTTGCGTTTGTTAAAAAAGAGCTCTTTTAAGCGTGATTTAGGGAAGGATATGCACTTGGACGGTGAGTTGAATAAATGCTCCAGATCTAGTTCAATGAGGGACTGTTTGACATAAGCTAGCCAGCTAATCGAAGAAGCGCGGTCCAAGTTTAGGATGTCCCTTTATACTAGTTGGTTCAGAGGGACTGATTCCCTTTTCCAAATTGAGAGCCAGGCTAGAAGGGGAGCGATTTTCAGGGTATCTGAAATGAACGGGAAGTCTAGTTCTTTGTGAATTAGAATGCTTGGGCACGATGTTGGGATCGCTAATAATCTCTTTAGAAATTTATCTTCTGTTGTTTGAATGGGGTTAATGTCTGCAATACCCCAAACAGCTGCACCATATGACGCTATGGATCTAGTTTTTGCCTGATAGATTTCTAACATTTCTTTTACGGGTTTATTCCCTATTTTTGCTGCAAACTTCCAGATGCCAGCTATACTTTTGGACCATTTTGATTTATCATCAAAAAGGATACCCAGATACATAAATATGTCCACTCTATCCAGTTTTCTGCCATCGATATTAAATTAAAGCCCATTACTTTCTGCGTCTTGGCCCTACCCATAGCCATCACATAGGTTTTTATTTTATTTACGTGTAGGCCTAGGTCTGCCATATATGTGGAGTATGTCTCAATCAGAAGCTGTAAGGCCATTGGTGTTCTGGCTAGAAAGACGGCATCATGCGCATAGAGCATGACGGGTAGCGGATGTGGGCCTACCACTGGAACGTCCTTGCATTTTTCAATCAGGGCTTCAGAGAGTTTATTTGTGTAAAGGGAGAAGAGAAAGGGGGCAAGAACACAGCCCTGTCTTACCCCATTATGAATCCTAAAATGTTTTGTACACTCCCCTTTTTTCCCGTAACAGACTACTGCCTCTGCGTGTCTGTACAGGTCTATAATGAATGAGATTATGGGTGGGTCCACGGCGAGAGACTCCATGATGGACCACAGTTTATTGTGGCTCACGCAGTCAAACACCGCGGACAAATCCATAAATGCCAGAAACAGCTGCCCCTGTTTGGCAACAGAATATTTTGCGGCAATTAGGGCGAGGTTGAGGCACTGGTCTATTGTGCCTCTCCCCTTCCTGAAGCCATACAGGGCTTCAGCGAGGATTTTGTTCTCCTCTGCCCCTTCCTCCAACCTGTTTAGCAGCAGTCTGCCCATTAACTTTGCTGTGCTGTCCAGCAGAGAAATAGGGCGATAGTTGGCCGGGTCTGCGCCACTCCCCTTCTTATGAATTGGTACTATGACGGACTGTCTCCAGGACGGCGGAGGGCCGACTATCGCTATGGCGTTAAATGCAGTTGTGAGGATAGGTACCCAGAGGCGTTTATTAGTTGTAAAAACATCTAGTGGGAACCCATCTGGCCCAGGAGCCTTCAATGCCGGGGATTGATTTAATGCAATTTCGACTTCGCCTATGGAGAACTCCAGTGCTTGTGGAGTCCTAGAATGCTGCTCTGGTAACTCCGGGATGTTAGGTAATTGTTCCTGAAATATTTTTTGGAAGTGATTTATCCACGTGGCCTCATCAATGTGGAGGTCCAGTGAGGGCCCAATCTTCTCCTGGAAAAGAGGACTATTAATTATTTTCCAGAAAGATTTGCTGTCCTTAGATATAGATGCTGCTCTCAGGTTTTCCCAGGCTTCATTGGTGATCTCCCTTTTTCTTTCCCGCCTTGCGGATTTATAAGCAGACCTAAGAGATCTAATAAAAATTTGGTCTCTAGGTTGTGATTTAAGTGCTTTATGTAGATCCACTAGTGCCTGCGAGAACTTTTTCCCAAACCATTTTTCTCTTAAAGGTTTCTTTTGGTAAGTTTGGCAGGTAAGATGACCCTTTATCGAAATTAGAATCGTGTTAAAGCTTCCATGGTTTGGGTAGCTGCGGAAGATAAATTTAAACATAAGGAAACCTCCTTATAGGAGGTGGACACTATTCTCGGTAATAGCTTTACGGGATCAATGTTAGTCCATTTTAAAGTATACCCGTTTTTCCTGGCTACTGTTGGTTTAGATATACAGTTAGAGCCCGATTTTTTGGGTGAGTGCCAGCTAAACGTAAAGTACAGGAAGGAGTGATCACTGGATGCGGACTGTATGACCTCAAAGTTCTTAACATTTCTACATGAGGCCGTAGGGAACAGAATAAAATCAATACATGAGGAACCCCCTGCCCGGTGAAATGTGGCCTCCATTTCCCCGTGATAGAGCATTTTGGATTGGCAATTTCCAGGTCCAGTGTGGTCAGTAGACTATTTAGAACATTGCCGTAATTGTGGTGGTGAAAATGAGTCAGGGGATGGCCCTGTTCATCAGTAACCCCACATACGTTATGTTCTGTATGATTACAAATGTGGGAATTAAAGTCCCCCGCCCATATGAAAAATGGCCGTCTAGTGTGATTAAGTAGTAAGTCCTCCAATGTGTGCCCCAGCACTTCTGCTACCTGTGCTAAGTTAAAAAAATTATTATTATAAAAATGTATTAATACTAAATCGGGACAATTCCGTTCCCTGGCTACAATAATGTGAAAATAGATCGAGCTATTGGCAAATACTATTTTATCAAACGAACGGGTATTAGCAATAAGTGTTATTAGACCCCCTTTAGCTCTGCCTGCAATAGATGGGATGGCTGGTGTAAAAAAGGAACGGTAACCGTTTAGGAAAAAAGGTTTTTGTGCCCATGTCTCCTGTAAGCAGATAATGCTGATGTCCCTCGTCTCTGATTCCCAAACCAGGGTGCCCTTTTCCTTTTTAAATCCGGCTATATTCCATGAGATAAGTGAGATAACTCCATCATCGGGGTGAAGGGGGGTCAGCCTACTAAAAGCGGCAGATGGCAGACATGGAAAGTCAATTGAAGCCTACGTGGTGGTAGGGGAACACCCCATGGTATAACAGTCTCCCGTCACATATTGTGCTTCTTCATCCTTACGCTCGGGAGAGCTGGGTGGGGGTGATGGATTACAGGGGAGGTGAGTCAATCGCAGGTATCCAGATCCTCAAGGACGGCAAACCTGTTACCAAGCAAGGGGTTATTCCCCGTTAACTGACAAGGCAGATTTGGGTTATTAACTGTCTGGTAACCTGCGTTATTAGTAGTAAGTTTAAGTTTGGGTGGTGGTTTATAGAAAAAAGCCAATGGGAGAGTAAAGATTTGTGAGTGGGTGGAAGGGGCTGACGGTAGCTGGCAAAGTAAGTGCTTGACCAGCCCTCGGTTGTTAAAATTAAGGACAATGCAATCGTTATTAATTAGTTTTGGTCCATTGCCTACCCAAGGTATTCTCCTGGCCATTATCAAATGGTTTTGTATTAGATGGTCTATGTCAGCAGCGTTGGATAACCAATGTCTGGCCTTCGCCATCAGTTGTGTGGTAGTTTCATTTTGGGAGGCTCTGAGTGGTGGGACATTTACCATGGTGATCACAAGGGACAAGCCGCGGGTGGTAAATTGAGAGTCGGAGGGCCGCCACTCAGCAGAGTAGCGCTGAGGCATGTGCTAAATGTATTAGCATTTGGGATCCTGTTAAGATTGGAATTGATGGCTATCGGGGCTATATGTGCATTAGGATTTATGGCATCTATATCCCCGCAGTCGGGCCTCTGTTAAACCCAGAGGGGTGGTCTACCGACTGCAATGTGTGTCGACCCTCCTCTATGCAGTCTTTATTTGCTATGATAGAATTTTCTTTTACTTGGCCCTATTGCCGCTTACTACTTGTAGCGACCAGACTGATGGGCACGTGTCCTGGAGTCGTTAGTGTCCCTCCCCCAGTCTGTGAAACACATTGTGTCCTTAGATTTTTCGCCACCAAGTCAGCAAGAGTTCGTTCAATGGAATCAAGCCTAGTGACAATGGGGTCAATAAGTTCTTTAAGATGTGCTTCAACCTCCTGCCAGCCATAGGACGAGCATGGCTTCGTCTGTAGGGAAGCCGGAACTCTAGTTTTGTCCTGCCGGGGTTAGTCTTTCTGTTTTTTTTTGCTGTGGGGACTTGGGCTACTTTAGATAGACCGCTTTTCCTTTTGGCAGTAAAAGGGGCAGCCTCAGGCCTTGACTGGCCCCCAGGAGTGCAATATGGGACTGTTGACGGAGGGAAAGGGGGTTCACATACTGTGTCTTTGCCAACAATGGGTTGGGTGGTGTCGAGGCTGGGGGGGTGCAAAGCATCAGTTGGGCCCCCCTGCTCCCAGAGAGAGCCTCCTTTCCGCATTCGCTATTCCTCTATCGAGGGCACTAGTAGCTTTAGCAAGGAAAGAGTCAAGTGCGGTTCTCGTTACCTCCTCTGATGCTGGCTGGTTTGCTTTCTTCTTCCCCATCCTCCTGGGGTCCATAGAACAGGGACATTAGGGGGGGGCCCAGCCCAGCCTCCTCCTGGCTCTGACGGGCGCAGACGGGCCCTTCCTTGGCCCGGGCTTTGCCCGGGGATTGCCTGCGTGTGTCCCGCGCTGCGGGAAGCCCCGGCTCCTCTTCTGCGCCTCCGGGCGCGGGAAAGCGTCATGCCGGCTGGCCGCGAGGTTGCTGGGACTCGAAGTCCACCCCAGCTAAACTGGCCACAGAACAACTGCCGCAGAACAACGGGCTCCCGCGCTGCGGGAAGCCCCGGCTCCTCTTCTGCGCCTCCGGGTGCGGGAAAGCGTCACGCCGGCTGGCCGCGAGGTTGCTGGGACTCGAAGTCCACCCCAGATAAACTGGCCACAGAACAACTGCCGCAGAACAATGGGCTTGTAGAAAGTTGTTTATTCATATTCTTCTTCTTTTATCTCTTATTATTATCCTTAAAACAGTAGCCGTGTTTCATCCTCATGGACTTCTTCATGGATACAAAAATACATATAAATACAAAGACCTTATTTAAAATATATACAAAAATTCCAATTTGTACAATTAATACAAAATAAGCAGAAGTTATCAATAATCAAACATTGACATATTCCATAAAATGGATCTTTGTGGCTGTGACACCCCAATTCTTTTCTGGAATCACTTGAATCATAGTATTGTAGATTCATTTGTAACAACCCCTTCTTACTAGTATAGCTGCCTATGTGCTGAACTAAAATCACACAGAAACCTGTGTTCTAAACATCATATATGTGGGGGCTCTCTTTTAACCATTCGAACCTATCTTTAATGTCTAAAGTTTAATGTTTAAAGTGTAATGTTTAAACTCCTGCACAGAGTCTTAGCTAGAAGAGCTATGAAATAGAGGTATGAGAACATAATCATTATAGAAACATACGCAACAACTTGCTATATTTAAATCGACAAAAAACGTTTTTTCCTCAAAAGAATCTTTAAACATTAAAGATATGGAAGAATAGTTAAAAGAGAGCCCCACATACATGAAGGAGAATTATTTTCTCCATTGAAAGGTGAAAAGGGCTGATCTTCCGGTTCTGTGCACCATTTGAAGTGCATTAATAAATACCTTCCACTATAGTGGTAGGTGAGGTAGGTCATTGCCTCAGCCCTTTTTCTGTATGAGAAAATTTTACATCATGTTTGCTGCACGATATACATGCAAAGGTTTTCAAGGCTTAGGTCATGCATGCAATCTTAGAGCCAAGCCAGACCCTTGTCTCGGCACTGGCTCTGCTCTCCTTTATTAATTTGCTGGTGCACCCACCTCAATTTGCAACTTGCAATTAGTACATGGTGATGTCAGTCACTTGCTAAAAGGATTTGTAAAAGGTGAGTATGGAAACATGAAGACCTGCTTGCATGCACAAATTAACAACTCTATCATAAAACCTATCATAGTTGATACGAAGAAGAGTGTGAAATGAAAATACATTTAAAATGAGTGATCCTAGAGCAGGGACTCCAGGCCGATGTGTTGAACTTGACAGTAGCCGGGAGTTCCCAGAGAGAACTATCAGGCCCAGGTGGGACGGACATGGGTGCAGCTTCAGGGAGATGTTTAGGGTGTGACACCACCCAAATGTATTCTTGCCTTACTAGTTGGGTCTGTAGGTCCTGAGTCGGATATGCTGTGTCTGTTGGTTTTTCATGTTCTCATTTCATGAGCTTTAAACGTATTCATTTTTTGGAGCCGAAACTTAAATATATATAGTGACTGGTATGCCAAAAAATAGTAATTCTGCACCCATAGAAGTACTCATTGAACGGGTGCAGATGAACTACTTTTTGGAATTCACAAACATTAGAAAGCTGCAGCAGTCTCAGATTTCCAGGCATACTACTGGTATAATCAAAAACCCAAAGGTGATTGGATAAACACTTTCAAATAGTCTAACCAGGAGACCTATTGAGGGAAGCAAGATGGCGGCAGGCTAGGCTGCTGTAACAGCTCAATGGTGTGATCCTGTGAGCCACCCCCCAAGAGCATGCATTAACTACCATTGATAATGCCCCGAGAATGATTCTATCAATGCTGAACCTGCTGCTTAAAATCACAGAAGATAAGATTAAGCATGGTGCCTATATCTTAGAAGGAGAAGACCTACGACAAGAAGTAGCCCTTATTTGTTGGCGGATCTGGCAATCGCTGAGCCACGCTTGTGATACTGGCTGCGAGCGGGGACGAAGAGAAATGAAGCCGAAAGGGGCTCCGCCGGCGACACGGGCAAAAACTGCTAAAAATCATATAGCGGAGAGCCCAATTTCGAGGAACGCTGTTGTAACGCCTGGGAACCCCCGGTCAGCGGATAATGGGGGCATGACAGATCGAGGTGAAGGAGTGACTCGAGCGTTTGGACGGCGGGGTCAGAATCCGACCCGGAAAGATCTTCCAGGGAAAATGACGCCCCAGCAGCGCCCGGCCGGTGCGACTATTGCTGAGATGTTCGCCGGATCGAAGGGCTATGGGAAACAACTGGAGCAGATGCAGACACAGTCGCCGGTTGCAACGGCTGAAATGTTGGAGAATGTCGTGGCAGGGGCGGAAGAAGGTGACACATCCCAACAAGGCTCCGGAGACTTTCTAGCGGCCGAATCTGGGCAGGTAACGGAAGAGATGGGGCGGATGTTTTGATACTGCCTACTGCACCCGAGACACTTGATATTTCCGAGGTTCCAAATGTTACTAAGCCCGCAAACTTTGACCTAGCGGAGGATGCGGAGACTGCTCTGGCTTGGGGTGATCAGGCAGAGGAAAATATGGTAGATACTAATGCTAATGATAAGAGTGGGCAAGATGGGCAAGATGGAAGAGATTTTGCGCAGCAAATAGAGGTCATGCCAACCCAGCACAATGATAGCACAATCCAGATAATTCAGACGAGTCAAAACGTGTCAAAACGTGAAGCGAACATCCAATAAAGATAAGGATTCGGAAAACTCTATGTGCGGAAAGAAAACACAACGCCTTGGTGCTATGGGTGGCGGCTTATTACATGCACGGGCTAAACAACTCGTACCAAAAAAAGCCCAGCTGGGAAAAGAAACAGACTTAGAAACAACGGATTATTTTTATTCATTATCGGAAGACACCGAATCAAGAGTAGGATCGGCATCCTCGACAAGTGGTAGCGAGGAAGAGGAAGAGGAGGAAAGTGAAAGCCCCCATGACACTAGTGGGAGAGATTCCGCTGTGACTCTACGAAGGGCAAAGAAAGTAGCGACACAGTTAGTCCGAACTAAGCAGGGGGAGCAAGATCTTAACTGGGATTATTCACCCTCTAGCTTGCTAGTGGGAGATATAACTAAGTCTCCCTTTAATACGGAACTGGTGCCCTCAGCAACGTTGGACGCAATTTTACAATCAGTCATGGCCCACCGCAAGGAGGCTAGACAAGATAGCAGGCGCTCTCAAGCCGCTATTCGTAAAGTCCAAGGCTCAGTTCGCAAAATCGCCAAAACATGCAGTGAAATTTCGGATCGTATAACTGATCTTGAAACAAGAACTGGTATTATGGAGACCGAAATGGTATCAAAACAGCTGCAAACTACATCACATGAAGCTAGACTCATAGATGTGCAGTGGAAACTCAAAGAGCAAGAAAACCGACAACGAAGAAACAATCTGCGTTTCTTGGGCATCCCTGAAAATAAAGGGGGTACGGATATCCGACGCTATATGGTTGATCTTCTAGCCAAGGCATTGCCCGAGGTCGACGGTTGGAATTGGGCCCAAGAAATCCAACGAGCACACCGGGTCCCTTTGGTGATGAAACAGCAAACAGGTGCAGACACCAGACCTCGAGCAGTCCTTGTGTTTTTTGGCAATTATCTCCTTCGTCAGATTATCTTCGAGAAAGCCAGACCTGATCGTAAATGTCGGCTGGATGATGTTGAGTTTTTCACAAGACCTGACTTCTGTCATGTGACGGTCGAAAGGCGCTGGAGGTTACGTCAGATGATAAACTCTTTTCAGGAAAGGGGGCCCAGGCTTACCTCTTGAACCCAGCAAAACTAAAAGTTATAATTGGGGATAGTGCTCGCTACTTCACGTCAGAAATTAAAGCGAAAGAGTTTTTGGATGAACTAAACAAGAAAGGCTAAGAAGGTTGAATCTATATAGGCTTCTGAAACTGACTATGAGACTATGAGACTGATAAGGGATTTCCTTTCTCTTCCCTTTCTCTTTCCTTTAGCTATTGCCGAAGTTGGTAAATTTTGCTTATTTTTTATTTAGTTCGCACTGGTATTGGTGATGGTGGGCAGTAGGGTGGTGGATGCTATACGGCATAGGAGTGTGGGGTAAAGTATATTTGTTATATTAATAAGGGAAATATGGTCACTTTTGGATGTACTAAGGGGGAAAAAATGGGGAGGAAAGAAAAATGGGAGGGGACACACGGATCATACTAAGAGAGAACTGTACCATCCGACCTAGACCATTGGTCTAGCAGCTTTCAAGGGTGGGGTGAAGGGTGGGAGAAGCGGGAGGGGGTCAGGGGAGGTGGGGGGAAGGTTGGGTGGGTTGGGACTGCGAGTAAGGGGAAGAAAAGCCGGCTTTGGTGCATCAAAATGAGGGGATTCAGCAATAAAGAAAATGAAGGAAAGGAAAGAATGGATAAAAAATGGAACGGTAGGCTAAGCAGATGGCTCACGTTAGGAGAAGGGTATGGATAAATTACGGATTTGTTCAGTTAATGTGGCAGGCCTGAATGACAGAACAAAAAGAGCTAAGATATTCGAGATCTTGCGCTTTATTAATCCTGAAATTATTTGTCTACAGGAGACCCATATCCCATGGAATAATAGGGGTGTCCTTCAGATAACAGGATACGACCTGGTATTTTGCTCCACACAGACCTCCATGATTAGGGGAGTAGCGATCTTTATCAAATGGCAAGCGGCAATTACCAAACGTACTCTGGCGGATAAATGGGGTCGATGGGCAATTGTTACTTTAAATACAGGGATGATGGTTGTGGTAATATATGTTTCAAATCAGGATGATCCCGAGATCTGGGAAGAGTTAGAGATGGAGCTGGCTGCATGGCCAACACCCCTAATAATATGTGGAGACTTTAATATCCATTTTGGGATCTCAAGTGAGACTGGGTTGAAGTATAAGGGGAGAAAACCCCAGGTTAACCGGGCTATAAATAACTTTAAATCCAGCCATGGTCTGGTAGATGTCTGGGCAGCCAAGCACAAATTGAATCCCAGGTATACATATTTTTCATGCCCCCATCAAAAGTATGTTCGTCTAGATTATTTTTTGGTTTCAGCAAGTATTTTAGGGGTGGTTGAGATAACAAAGATGCCTCAAATTTTTTCAGATCACAACCCACTTTTACTAAAAATAATGGGTCAAAGCTCAGAAAGGGAATTCCGATCATGGTCTTTTGATAGGAAATTGTTAGTAGACGAGGATTTTATTAAATATATTAAAAATTGGTCTAGAGAATTTTTTTAAATTAATCGATATAGTGCTTCTTGTACGATTGTGTGGGATACATATAAAGGGTGTTTAAGGGGGGAAATAATAAGCAATGTAGGCCAGCAACGGAAACTGAGGAGGAGTCAAATTACTTCCCGTATGACCCGGCTGGCTCAGTTAGAGACAGAACACATCAAGCTGCTACATTTGGGAGAAACAGATAGATTAACTGTAGTTAAAGATCAGGTAATTATTACTAAAACAGAGCTAAATAGCTTTTTCCAGATACAAGTTGCGCAGGCGTATCAAGCACATCGCAGAGAGCTATATGAGTATGGCGAAAAGACGGGTAGGTTTTTGGCCCTTAGGACTAGACAAAAGGTCTCTCGTAATAATATAACAAAAATTAAAAATGCTGAGGGGGGGTGGAAACAAATTCTGATAAAATAATGGGGGTTTTTGAACAGTTCTATAATAACCTGTATCAGGCAGATCCTAGCTATAATCAACTAGATCCCATAAAGGAGTACCCGCAGCTTAGCAGATTAGAACCCGCTATATGTTCCAAGTTGGAAAAAGAGTTCACGCTGGAAGAAACCGTGTCGGCCTTAAACTCCCTCTCTTCCGGGAAGGCCGCAGGCCCAGACAAAATACCAGTAGAGGTATATAAAATACTCCAAGCAGATCTGGCTATATTACTCCATGATCTGTTTTTAGATGTTCAATATCGAGGACTTCCTCCCAAATCGTGGCAGGAAACTGACATAATAATATTTCATAAAAAGGGGAAACCAAGTACACTGCCTGGTTCGTACCGCCCCATTTCACTGATAAATTCAGATGCGAAGGTGTATTCTAAAATCTTAGCGACTCGGCTTCAGAGGGTCATAGCCAGTCTGGTTTCGCCATGGCAACATGGCTTTGTACCCGGCAGAGGAACTACGGACCATATACGACGGGTGGTTTCTCTGCTGGATATAGCAGAGACTAGAGGAGATAGACTGGCTGTGATCCCCTTGGACGCCGAGAAAGCCTTCGACAGAGTGACATGGCAATATTTGTGGGGAGCCTTAGTTGAGAGAGGATTTGGCCACAAAATAATTACTGCTATTCAGGCGATGTATCATGAACCTTATGCAAGACTACAGGTGATGGGGAAGACATCAGACCCATTAGTGGTGGCAAGAGGCCCTAGACAAGGATGTCCGTGCTCCCCTATTCTTTTCGCCATATATCTTGATCCGCTCATCAATCAGATAATTCACAATTCGACGATTGAACCTTTTAAAACAAATGGCTATGAGACAAAGGTACTCGCCTACGCGGACGATATCGCGGTGGTCACACCGAACCCAATAACAACAATAGTAGAACTTGAGAGCATGGCGGAAAAATTTGGGAGCAGGTCAGGCTACTGCCTGAACAAGGGAAAGACCCAGATAATTAGCACAGAACAATGCAATTTAAGGGATCAGCGACGGACAGAATCAGCAACATATCTAGGGGTAAAGATAGGTCCAGACCTAGATATACTATGGGCAAATAATCTTGATTTAGTGTTGGACGAGGTTACCTCAGAGCTCCGACGGTTGGATAAGCTGCACTTATCGATAGTGGGGAGAGTAAATGTTTTAAAAATGAAGATTTTTCCCAGAATTTTATACCTATTCCGCTCCATCCCCTTAGAACTACCTGGTAATGCATTCCAGAGAATGAACTCTATTTTTTCAAACTTTATATGGAGTTACCAAAAAACTCGTTGTGCTTTAAAATCGCTAACCCTTCCGCGAGAGAGAGGTGGTTGGGCTGCACCAAATTTAATTTTTTACTATTGGGCAGTTTGTCTGCAACAAATGGGTGCTTTGCTTGGGGCAGATAGCTCTACACGGGAGGGTATATATATACCCTCGATATATCATCTGGCGATTGGGAGGGAAGCAACAGGACTTTTTTTAAGACAAATCAAGTTCAGTTACTATAAAAAGGTTCGCTTTAAGTGTGTGAAAGCAGCTAGAAGGGTATGGGTTAGAGTAAGTTCAATTATGAAAATCCCTAAATGTAGTAGATATACCCCCTTATGGGGCTCTACGTTTTTTCCTCCGGAAATATCGGATGTTACGTCTAGAACTTGGGCACAGGCTGGTATACATCAGGTGGCAAGCTTAATCAATGATAATTTGGAAATACTATCATTCCCGGAATTAGCTCAAAAATTTGGAATTAATAGCAGATCGTATTTTAAATATATCCAAATAAGGGGATGGTTAAAAAATGTAGCTGTAAAACGGGACAACTTTCGATTAATACCCCTAATGGATAATGTTATGTTATGTTATGTTATGGGGTATTTGTTAAGCGCACGGCTACTCCGAGGAGTGTCCCGGCGCTGTCCTGACCCCAGAACAGAGCAATTAAAAGACCAGACAGCTAGAGCAGAGAATCTACTCACTGTTGGAAAAGCCAGGTCTTTAAGTTTCGCCTAAAGCTAAGGAGATCACATTCTTGTCTAAGGGAAAGTGGGAGACTGTTCCATAATTTTGCAGCGACTACTTGAAAGGAGCGTCCACCTTTGCGTAGATCGGCAAAACTTAGGCACAGTTATCAATAGCTGGGTAGATGACCGCAATATTCTGGGCGGTTTGTAGGGCTGAAACTTATTCCTGATGTACGGGGCCCCGATGCCATTCAGGGCCTTAAAAGTCAACACCAGGGATTTGAAACTGACCCTTTTTTCACTGGTAACCAGTGCAGGGATCTAAGGTGGGGAGACATGTGTGACCTGGGTCCTACCATAAGCACGGCCCTAGCTGCCGCATTTTGAACTACCTGAAGACGATTAAGTAAGTAGTCCGGAAGGCCCAGATACAACACATTAACGTAGTCCAGCCTAGACATAATCAGTGCTTGGACCACTGTTTTCCTATGAGAAATAGGCAGTAGGGGGAGGAAATTCTGCATCATTTTTAAAAGTCCAAAACAGGTACCAGCAACCGATTGAACTTGGGACGATAAGGTGTATCGGGGGGATGGGCGGATTGGGGATTATTACAATATGCTGATGGAAACATTACCTGATGATTTATGTAAAACTGAGACGAGATGGGCATAAAAAATTAGGGATAATGATATAGACTTAGATATGTCATTAAAATTAGGGGAAAATATATTTTTGGCAGCAAATCTTAAAGCACAACATTATAAAACCCTATTCAATTTATATTATACACCAGCCAAACTTTTTAGCTGGGGAAACGAGAATCTGATCAATGCCCTAGATGTCAGCATAGCCCAGCCGATACTAAACATATGTTTTACGCATGTAAATCTTTGACTTTATTGAAAAAGGGAATAGAGAAATTCTGGGAAAATTCAATTAATCATGCAATTAATATTAGCGCGCCACTGATGTTATTTGGATACGATAGCCGAATGGGACTATCATCAGCACACCGGGATTTTGTGTTTGTTACAATTGCGGTAGCAAGATTATTAATTGTTACTGCATGGAAGGATTCGGAACCCCCAGTATTTACAGCTTGGCTGTATCGCTTATTGAGCATATATACTCTTGAAATGACACTTTATAAAAACAAGGGCCACCGAGCTAGAGTGAAAGGGGGTAAGATCTGGGCACCGATGTCAGACTGGCTTGAAGGAAATCAAGGGGAGCCGACAATCGGGATAGGAATGGGTTAATTAATGCTTGCTGATTTTTGTTTTGTACTTCTTCTTTTCTTCTTCTTTTCCTTTGCAGTGACTTGTGAGAATCTCAAGAGCACATTGTAATATAATCTATGAATTTAGGAAATGTAAATATCCTTTCTTTATGTTATTTAAGATGTACCTGACGGCATAAAAGTTAAAAAAAAAAAAAATAAAAAAAAAATAGTCTAACCAGTTACAAAAGCTCGGGATTGCATTCCAACCCATCGTTTTTCACCCACTGTGCCACTGTAGGCAGAGGCCCTCCCAATTCAAACAGTACTAAAAAACTAAACAAGCAGGTGGCTGCAGGGGGAAGGGGTGAGATGACCAAGATTCGGGATGAACAGTTTCCATGAGGA
The DNA here is from genome assembly GCA_963921515.1 of Calotriton arnoldi. Lineage (NCBI taxonomy): Eukaryota > Metazoa > Chordata > Amphibia > Caudata > Salamandridae > Calotriton > Calotriton arnoldi. The sequence goes on along the minus strand of CAWUFW010005306.1, from coordinate 380,627 downwards.
ACAGGGTTAGTAGTGATTGGCATTAGGTGGGCCTCTGTCTAAAGTGGAACAGTGGGCAAAAAGCGATTGGTTGGAATGCTACCCAAGCAATTGCCACTGGTTAGACTATTAGCGAGTATTCATCTCATCACCTTTTGGGTGTTTCATTGCCAGTAATATGCCTGGAAACCTGAGACTGGTGCAGATTTCCAAGTCTATTGCTGCCAATGTTTGTGAAGTCAATACAGCAGTACGTTTGCACCCATTGAAGGATTACTTCTATGTGGGCAGATTTACAATTTTTTGGTGAACCAGTCACTACCAGCCTGATTCACAAAGGTAGCTGACACTTTTTAATAATTTACACTTCTGAGTAAGTTTACTACTTTTTGGCCATTCAAATATGAGTGTAATTGTACTCCAAAAGTGTAACTTAAATGTGTCCACCAGATTGATGGGCCTGGGGGTCTATTCACAAACTGAATTTTGTAGTACTTTTTTGTACTACAATAGTACTACAAATGTACTACAAAATGCTATTCACAAACTACACTTCTAAAGTACTACTTCAAAAAACAGTAGTACTGTAGTAGTGCAGTTTGTGGATAGCATTTTGCAGGATTGCAGTAGTTTGTACATAGCCGCCAGGCCCTTCATGTAAACTCTAAATTAGTCATGTAAGCTCTAAGGGTGGACTAGATTCTTATTATAGATGGAGTAACATTATAGTCTATTAAAGCAATCATAAGAGGTGCTTGTACAGTGCATATACTGAACTGAAGTGCTCTCATACTTGATAATAAAGTTAAAGGAGGCTTTAAAATAAAATGTCTGCCTAGGACCACACTAATTTAATCTCTCTCTCTCTCTCTTTCTCTCTCTCTCTCTCTCTCTCTCTCTCTGTCTCTCTCTCTCTCCCCTGCCTCTGTTTCATCTTATATGCTTGGCCCAAAGTGAAAAACTGACACAGAAATAGCAGACCCGACTAAGGGATGATACCAAGCCAAGAATGCATTTATTTGAGGGCGTCATGCCCCAAACACTTCGCCCCCGAAGCTACACACCTGAACTACATATTGTAGGTAAGACGCTCGATAATATCTTTCTATGCCTGGTAGCTGTAACCTCCCACCTTCTGGCTTCTTTTGAGGGTGTCTACTGTTGTTCCTTTTCCTCTGCCTGCTCATATAAAACTTCTAAGCATTCTATTTAAATCTGTTAAAAATGGAGGATATTACTCCATGCTATCCTAGAATACATATAATTTTCACTAATGCCTCTCTAACCATCAACTTCGCCGTAGAGTTATCCAGAATTCAATCTTTTGGTATATCGTATTCAACTGGTTTTCAATATTTAACATGCAGCTCCATGTTTGGTCATCACCTGTACTCCTAGGTACTTTAATGGTGCTCTCTGCCAGCTCACTGCCAGCTGAACCCACTCCTTTGTTGTAGCTGCTCTGCCTCCCCCAGCGGACATAGTATTTACCTTTCCCAGAGAGGTTTCTAAGGCGTAAAATCTTTCCAGTCTTTTCAATCCATCCCATTATCATTTTTATCAAGGTCTCTGACTTGCTTAAGTAAACATACACAAGTATATCCTCTGTATAACGTCAATCTATGAGCTCTCTCTGTCCTATCTATATACCACAGCCCCGCAATTGAATATGCGGCACCACAGCAAGTGGGTACGACCCTATCGCAAAAAGCAGTGGCAACAGTGGACCTCCATTCTCTACCTCTCACTAGCTCCCACCGCTTTGACACCATCACTGGTCTTAGCCCTTGTGGGTGTCTAGTATAACAGCTGAACATAGTTTGTAAACTGTGATCCATAATTCATGAGTTCAAACATCTCCGTGATCTACACTCGACAGTATCAAAGGCTTTGTGTGTATCCAGTGAGGAAAAGACATGATCCCCACCCTCATGTTTCGTACCCTCTTCCATGACATGAGTAAACCTGCACCAGTTCTTTCCTGTATTTCGGTTGGTATACATCCGATATGAACCACTGGAGTCTATTAGCTAATATCTTACCTATTAATTTATGGTCCGTGTTCAACATTAATAAGGGACTCTATGCTTTAAAATCTGTGGGCCAACCACCTGATTTGGGAATCTTCACTCCTCGCCTACCTCCTGCTGTCAAGGAGACAACCCTTTTGCACTGCTTCCATCATAACCTTCCTTAACTTGTCTGCCAGTATATCCCTAAGTTCTTTGTGAAACTCGGTGGGTAAACTGCCCTCTCTTGGTGTTTGTCCTGCGTTTAGGTCTTTCATGGCTTCAAGTATTTTACCTATTGTTACAGGCACCGCTTGCCGTTTGCGATCCCCGAAGCTTATTTGCAGGTCTATCTCCAGGGCCGGACTGGCTGTAGCGGGCACCGGGCATTTCCCCGGTGGGACGCCAGGGTGGGGCCGGTTTTGGGCCCCTGGGGGCCGTTTTGTTACAGGGACGTTTTTGCAGCATAGCTGCAAAATCGGCCCCTGTAACAAAATCGGCCGAAACTGGCCCTGGCAAACTGCTCGGCCGCACCCACAACCCCTGAGGGCCGGCCGATCACTTTGCCAGAGCCGGTTTTGGTTCCCAGTCCGGCCCTGTATATCTCACAATAAGTAATTTAATTAAGATCTATTTGCTGTACTATTTCCCTATGTAATTATTTTATTGTAAAACATTTTGGGCCTCATTTACAAGAAAGTGCCGCACCGCATGGCCTTTGGCTGGGCCACACTGCAGCACTTTCAAAGCACAGGGATGCGACATATTTACAATAATATGTTGCATCCCTGTGCTTTCCCCTGCGCTGGCTCACAATTGGCTGCTATGCACTGACGCAGGCACCGTTGCACCATGGTGCAAGAATGCCTGAGTCACGGGGATGATTGCTTATGTGCAGGAAGGTGTCTCTTCCTGCACATAAACAATCTGAAATGGCGTTTTTCAACTTCTATGTGTGCTGCATTAGCACACATAGAACTTGCAAGACGTCATTTTTTTAAAATGATTGTTTAGTGCAGGAAGGGACACCTTCCTGCACATAAACAATCACCAGAGGTGATTTCCTTGTCCTATGTGTGCTGCAGAATGCTGCACGCATAGAAAGAGGAAAGAAACGAGGAGAAATTAGTACATTTCTCCTTGTTGCGTCTCCCTACGGAGGCGTAGCATTCAGATGCATTTCCAGGTTTATGATTTTTCGTAAATCTGGAAATTTGTCAGGTTCCATGGGTGTTGCGCGGGAACACCCACAGCAACACCCATGAAATGTGCCCCCATTCACGCAAAATGCTGCATGTAAAGGGGCCGTATTTACAAGGACAGGAAAAGCCACACAGGGTGGCTTTTCCTGTCCTTGTAAATATGAGGAGGCAAAATGCGCCGCCGGTGCCTCACATAAAGTGATGCACCGGCGGCGCAAGGGGTTTGTAAATAAGCCCCGTTGTATATACCTTCCTCTGTGTTTATACCAGCCTCCTCAGGGGGGTCCACTAATGCTAGAATTGCAAGGTGGTTCCTCCTGCTTGATTCCTGGCCTCTCTGCATATCTATGAAGCCATTTTTAAAAATTGGTTAATTTAAATGTTTTAAGTCTAGCCATTAATTTTAGCATTTACGTTTTAACTGGGCTTAGCTGCTACCTTACATATGCCTGGCCCCCTGGCACAAGTTTCTGCAGTCCCTGCAGTTGGATTTAATTCCCTAGTATCTATCTCTATTGTCTGTTTCATCCCCACTATTTTGCCAGTTGCAAATCCCCATTTGACGCCCCTGCAATGGCCTGTCGCAACGCTGAGCTCAATATAACTTATGAATTCTTGCCAAAGGTCTTCTCTGAAAGGAGCATCCATTAGTGCACACAGTCTCAGTCTCCACCTTGGGGCTGTAGGTTTGCACCTTACCGCGGAATGCATTGCTACACAAGGTTAGCAGTCAGTCAGCAATCTGCCTCAGTTTTCTGTGTGTGTGAATCTCCTGGTCAGGTTGGCCAAAATCTTTAACGTCTATTTTGGAAAATCTATCATGTGCCACTGAGTAGTACACTATGGGCCTCATTTACTATATTTTGACATACAGCAGCACAGCAAGCCCTCCTGCTGCACTGCCGTGCATCAAAATAAAAGTGCAGGAATGCGCCATATCTACAAGATACTGCGCATTCCTGTCCTTCTCCCCTGTGCAGGTGCACAAACAACAGCAGTGCACCAATGCAGCCACTCTTGGGTCATGTTGCAAGGGTGACTATGTTGCTGGGATGATTGTTTTTGTGCAGAAAGGGACACCTTTCTGCACAAAAACAATCGTTGAAGGCAATTTGCTTTTTCTAAGCATGCATAGAAAGAGGAAAAAATGAGGAGAAATTAAAGTATTTCTCCTTGTTGCTCTACTCCTACGCCTCCCCTGGAGGCATAGGATTCTGACACATTCCCAACTTTACAAAACGTTGTAAATCTGGGAATGTGTCAGGTTCCATGGATGTTGCTTGGGAACACCCACAGCAACACCCATGGAATGCCCCTTTCACGCAGAGTAATGCGATAAAGGGGCCCATATTTACAAGGCATTGAAAACTCACACAGGGTTACTTTACGTGGCCTTGTAAATATGGGCAAGCCCATTGCGCTGCCGCTGTGTCAAAAGAAGTGACGCACCGGCGGCGCAATGGGCTTGTAAATGAGGCCCCTAGTCTGCCCCATTGTGGTTTCCTGAGAACTCCAACATATCTCAGTTGCCTAGCATCTGTCTCGGTATTTTTCCTTTTATGTTTGTGAGTCTAGTTGCAGTAGGGTTTCTGTCCATGGCGTCCTCTAACATGCAATTGAAATCACCTGCCCAGATTATCATTTGCTTATCTCTGGTGCACATATTGTTGCTATTTCTGGAAAAAAAGGTGGGCATTATTTGAGTTCTGATCACATACATATAGAAGCTGTACCTCTGTTTCACATGGCTGCTGGTCATGCCTCAGGTTTTAAGTTGTTTAATGTATTATGTACTGTGCTTTCATTTGTAATATATGTGTCAACAAATTGTGATAAACATTAATGAATATTAAAGAATAGATTAAAATTAATGGGAATTAGTGTTGCATATTTAGGCCCTCATTACGAGTGGCCAGTTCTTTTCCCATTCCTGTGCAAAGTACTGTTTGCACAGTAATCGTAATGACGAATTTTGTGGTATTTACCACATACCTCACCATTTACCCCAGGTAAATTTCAAATGGTGAAACTGGCCTAAATTTATGGGGGGAAAATGCATTCAAATTTTAGTGCGCAAAGTACAAAAATTTCACACTATGCCCCGTTAAAAACGGGCACAATGGGTAATTGGGAGAATTCCCAGGGGTATCGGATTTTAAAAGGTACATTAGAACATTGGAATGTTGGGAGCTCCATTGAAGACAATGGAGTTGCTCTGGGCTTATAATGGCTGGTATAAGCCCAGCGCTCCAACATTCCAATGTTTGTCTTTTTGTTTCTCCATTTTTTATTTAGAACATTCTACCCTTAGTGGGTGGAATGTTCTAATAGCCTTATAGCCCTTCTGCCTCAGGCTATACCGGTTGTTAAAGGCCCTCTCCCTCGTTATAGGCCCTCGCCTGCGGCTCAGACTTATAACTCGGGATCAGGGCCTTTAACAGCCGGTATAGCCCTCGGCAGCGGGATATAAGCCTATAATAAAAATGTCCTTCCTGGCTGGGTCACATATAATGAGGGCCCTAATGTGCTATAAGTAACTGAATGTGTATTCGTATATTACTATTTATTTAATGCATTATTTCAGTGATGTATTATTTTTTATTGAACATTGAAATGTTGAGAGTTCCATTGAAGACAATGACACAGCTCAGACCCAATAATTGCAGATACAGACTTTCTGCTCCAAAATTCCAATGCTTGTCTTTTTGTTTCTTCCTGTTTTTTGTAAAACATTCTACCCTCAATGGATGGAATGCTCTAATAATATTATAGCCCTTATGCCTCAGACTTGATCAGTTGTTAAATGCCCTCTCCTTTTATATAGGTCCTCACTGCAGGTTCTCAGCACGCCACAGTCAGACCGCAGCTAGGACTCAGCCATGTTACACTATGGTCTGTAGCAGACAAGTTAATGCACTTCAATTACGGCCCTCATGCCTGGCACCAACCGAACTGCCAGGCAGACCCTCTTATGGACTACAGAGTGTTTGTGACCCTATAAACGAGGTAACTGATGTGATACAAAGTGTGACTATACTTCCTTGAACAGTGAAAAAGTACAAACTCAACCACTTAGAGAAGGGCCTAACTGCTTTTATTCCAAGCATGACTATAGCTCTATTGGACCATGTTTCTTGGCACACACTGATTGCTAAGACCAGTCTTGAAATAGCCCCAGGACTGTGCGCCATAGAAACACGCGTTGGCTGTTGTCCTATGCACAAAGAACGGAGGCTGTAAATCTATAAACAAGGAATAAAAAAAATACAACAAGCTGCAGCAATTTATTAATGCTAAATATTGCTTAATTTGCTGATATATTCTCTTTCATTATATATGCATATATATGCATAAATTATTATCATGTAAAATGTAAAGTGACATCATCTCGAGCCATAACCAAGTATCACTATAATCCACAGGGAGTGGACCGTACCCAATACTAAGGAATGCATGACCACACATAGAAGACATTTCTTTTCACTGACAAGAAACTGAGTTCAGAGGCCCTAGCCCATCCAGCTCATATCCTGACTGCAGGTTGGGCTGATAACCCTGAGAGAGCGAGAGAGAGAGTGAGAGAGAGCGAGAGAGAGAGAAAGAGAGAGATAATTTCTAGTTTTCTTTTAACATAAAGTGATATTTTATTACCATAGTAATTTTGCCAACCTGCTGTTTTGTTAAGTGTGGGTTGGCCGCAGGGCCTGGCCTGTGGACAGGCCCTGCTCCCAACTCCCATGGGCAGCCAACGCGCATGTCCATAGGGTGTACATGATGTGGGTTAGCCACAAGGCCAACCCCCCTCATAGAGCCAACCTAACACAGACACTCACACCCCTCTTTTATTTTAATGGTTTCCAGTCGTGCAAGAGCCAAGACGACTGCTGTGCTCCTGAAGGACTCTCACAGAAGCAGGGAGGCTCCCAAAAACCCCCACTTTTTTAAACATTTTGGTCCAGGGAAAGAGGGGGTCCCTCTGGGACCACCTCACAAGGTGCAGGGGGTCTAGGTACCCCTAGCCTGCCACCTTATATCTTATTTTTTTGTTTTTTTAATTTTGAGGGAGGACACAGGGACTGAATCCCCGTTTCCTGAAATGGCAGCCACAACATTTCTCCCCACCCTGGCTCCCACCCTGCCATAGCAAACAGCAGTGTCCCGGGGGTGGGCACCCTGGGACACTGCAGGAGCCGGCCCTGGGGGGTGGCGGTCCCCAGGGCCATCAAGGGCTCCAGGAGGGGGGCCACATGGCCCCCCTCCCCTAGATTGTAAAGCCCCGGGGAGGTGGTGGTCCCCGGGGCACGGGACCCCGCATTTGCATACATATTGCCCCGGGGAGGTGGTGGTCCCCGGGGCGTGTGGGGGGGCTCAAGCCCCCCACACAGGTTGTTTTTAAAAAAAATAGAAGCCCCGGGGAGGTCCCCGGGGCTGCGGGAGGGACGAGTGCCCTCCCGCACATTATTTAAAGCAAGCCCGGGGGGTGGCGGTCCCTGGGGCTGCGGGGGCCCCTGCGGGCCCCCGCATATATTTTTGGGCAATGCCCACGGGACCTGGCCCACCAGGGGGCCTCAATTAAATGAAGCGCAAGAGCCCGCGCTTCATTTTCATTTTTAAAAAAAAAATTGGCGGGATTCACGACCCCAGCGCGAATGTCGCCGATTTTTAAAAAAAAATAATGCTTTTTTGGCCCTGCGGGTCCTTGTGGGACCCTCTGAGCAGGCCTGGAGGGTCAGGGTGTTTCTACCCTGCCCCCTTTTCTTGTTTGTCATGCTTGTTTTACTGTTTTCTTGTGACTCGGTTCTACCGAGTCACAAGATGGCTGCCAACACTTCCTGGTTTGGAGTGTTGACAGCCAATTAGAATAAAGCTCATGGTCAGGAGGGTTCGCGAACCCTCCTCGGCCATAGATATCGAAACTTTTATTTTTTGAATTTCTCAGCAACTACTGAATGGATTTACACCATTTAAAAAAAAGGACGCTTTCTGAACCAAGCACTACCTTTTTGCCAAATTTGGTGTAATTCCGTTCAGCAGTTCGAGCTGTAGCCGTGTCTAAAGTTTCCTATGGGAAATTGATTTTCCGACCCCTGTTTTTTGAATTTCTCAGGAACTACTGAACAGATTTACACCATTTAACAAAAAGGACTCTTTTTGAACCAAGGGCTACCTTTTTGCCAAATTTGGTGTAATTCCGTTCAGCAGTTCGGGCTGTAGCCGTGTCTAAAGTTTCCTATGAAAATTAACATGGAGAAAACTCGTTTTGGGACCCCCCTTCTTTCTCGGCCCCCGCTTGGCGAATCACCCCGAAACTTTCAAGACAGGAGCTGACCGGAGCGCCCCACTAGTTTTGAAAATTTTACGAAGATTCGTCAAACGACGCTAAAGTTATTGGGAAAACAAAAAATGCTTTTCCTATGGAAAATAGGTCCTAACTATAACTATATATATATATATCAAAACACAACTCCTGCTTCCCAAGGAAGAGAGCACGCACACGAGGACTGATGGATTAGGGCTTTTTTATTGCAAAGGGCCCCTCCGACCCAGCAGAAAGGAGAGACGCGTTTCGGCTGACACAGCAGCCTTTCTCAATCTGGTAGGCGCCATTTTTCTTTAAAATATATACTGTTTCCCAATCATAAACATAGAAAACATATCAATCAATCAATCAGGGGTTTGTTAAAGCACGACTACTCACCCGTAAGGGTCTCAAGGCGCTGGGGGGTGCAGGTTCCATCCATCAAGGAGGGGGTCTGTCGAAGAGCCAGGTTTTGAGGTTTCTTGCGAAGATGGGGAGCGATGTTGTCTGTCTGAGGTGGAGCGGAAGGGCGTTCCATGCTTTGGCCGCGAGAAAGGAGAAGGAGCGGCCTCCCGATCTGGTCTTTCTGGTGCGGGGGACCACGGCGTAGGAGAGCTGGGCTGATCATAGGGTCCTTTGGGGTGCGTGGAATTTGAGCCGGCTGTTCAGGTATGCTGGTCCGGTGCCGTGGAGGGCCTTGTGTGCGTGGGTGAGCATCTTGAAGGTGATTCTTGCCTCGACAGGGAGCCAGTGGAGTGTGCGCAGGTGCTGGGAGATGTGGCAGTGTTTTGGCAGGTTGAGGACCAGTCTTGCGGCGGCGTTCTGGATGTTCTGTAGCTTGCGGGTGAGGTTTTTGTTTATTCCGGCGTAGAGTGCGTTGCCGTAGTCGAGTCTGCTGGTGACCAGGGCGTGAGTGGTCACATGTTGGTCACATGTTGTGAAAAACACATACATAAATAAAGTTACATTCAAAGTGCAATACAAATTGATATATACATAGTGGAAATTGCCATGTCATAAAACAGGATATATACAAGGAACGCATAGTGCATATCGATATATATATACACACACACATATATGTATATATATTTTGTTAGAAATGTGGTCTCTAGTTTGCAGTGATTTGCACCCTGTCCAAGTAGGGCCCCTCACTCTAGTCAGGATAAGGGAGCCACGCAGCTAAGATAACCCTTGCTCACCCCCTCTGTAGCTTGGCATGAGCAGTCAGGCTTATCTCAGAGGCAATGGACTTGTACACACACACACAGCAACACAGTGAAAACACTACAAAACGAGTCCACACCAGTTTAGAAAAATAGCCAATATTTATCTGAATAAAACAAGACCAAAACGACAAAAATCAACATACACAAGTCAAAATAACACTTTTAAAAGGTTAAACAAGTTAAGTCCATAGAAATCAATGGATGCATTTATTTTAGCACAAAGTACTTTAGATGCATCAGAAATCAAAGATGGTGCAAGACGGAGGGGAGGTGAGGCATCGTAAAGCAAAGTGATGCGTCGGTTCCTTACTACACAGGGGAGGTGATGCGTCGGTTCCTTACTGACAGGGGAGGTGACACGTCAGTTCCTTACTGGCAGGGGAGGTGATGTGTCGGTTTCCGGACACGCGTCCTCGGTTCCTTACTGCAGAGTCAGAGCGGGTGCCACGGACGTCGGTGACATGGTGCTTGGAACTCATGCTGTGGTGATTTTTTTGATGCCCTGCGACGGCCAGCTGGGGCCTGCTGTGAAAGAAATGGCCAATGCTTTCAGAGGGAACCATGCTTCGGTGCAGGCAGCGGCGATGTGTTGATCTTTTGCAGCGATTGCATCGAGAACACAGGCGCTGAGAGTCGATGCGTGGATTTTCTCCTTAGATCATCAGATTACACTTCCAAGAGCCCAGGAGTTGGATTTGGATTTGGGACCACTTGGCAAGTCAGTGCTTTCAGCAGAAGAGCCCAGGCACTGGTAGGCAAAGTCTTTGATAGCAAACCAGGACTCTCAACAGAAGAGCCCAGGCACTGGTAGGCGAAGCCTTTGATGGCCCTGAGACTTCTTAACAGGAGGCAAGCACCCACAAGCACTTGGAGAACCTTGGAAGCAGGACGTAGAAAGCAAAGTCCAGTCCTTTCACTCCCAGGACAGAAGCAGCAAGTAGCAGGTCAGCACAACAGAGCAACAGGCAGAGTGGCAGTCCCTCCTACAGCATCCAGCTCTTCTTCCTGGCAGAATGTCCTCAGTCCAGAAGTGTTCTGATTTTGGGGTGTCAGAGGTCCAATACTTATACCCTTTTCTGCTTTTGAAGTAGGCAAACTTCAAAGGAAAGCCTTTGTAGTGCACTAGACCCTGCCTTTCCTTGACATGGCTCCAGACCTACTACAGGGGGATGAAGACAGCTTTGTGTGAGGACAGGCACAGTCCTATTCAGGTGTCAGTGACAACTCCTCCCACCACTCTAACTCAGGAAGGCCCATCAGCCTGGTGATGGCCCATCAGGATATGCAAGACACACCTCAGCTCCATTTGTGTGACTGTCTAGAGTGAATGCACAAGAGCCCAAGACAGGTAGAGGCACTGAATGGTTAAGCAGGTACAAGCCTACTTTCTAAAAGTGGCATTTTCAATCACGCAATTTAAAAACCAAGTTGACCAAGAGATGTGTTTTAAAATTGTTTGTTCAGAGACCTCAAACTCCAAATCTCTATCTGCTCCCAACGGGAAATTACACTTAAAAGATATTTCAAGACAATCCCCATGTTACCCTATGGGAGAGATAGTCCTTGCAACGGTGAAAAATGAAATTAGCAGTATTTCACTATTAGGACATGTAAAACACACCAGTACATGTCCTACCTTTTAAATAAACTGTGCCCTGCACATGGGGCTGCCATAGGCCTACCTTAGGGGTGACTTAAATGTAGTAAACGGGAGGGTTTGGGCCTGGCAAGTAGGTGCACTTGCCAGGTCGAAATGGCAGTTTAAAACTGCACTCACAGACTCTGCAGTGACAGGTCTGAGATATGTTTGCAGGGATACTCATGTGGGTGGCGCAATCAGTGCTGCAGGTCCACTTGTAGCATTTGATTTACAAGCCCTGGGCACACCTGGTGCCCCTTACTAGGGACTTACTAGTAAATCAAATATGCCAATCATGGATAAACCTATCACCAATAAAATTTAGACAGAGAGCATATGCACTTTGTCACTGGTTAGCAGTGCTAAAGTGTCTAGAGTCCTAAAGCCAACAAAAGCAGGTCAGAACAAAATAGAAGGAAGAAGGCAAAAAATTTGGGGATAACCGTGCAAAAAGGGCCAGGTTCAACATATATAACCTGCAGTTTCGACCGGGGATTGCACATGAACACATCTCATTTGCACATGCCAAGTGATACACTGATTTGAATGGACAGCTGTACAGACTAGAACTATCTCTAATTACTAGTTTATATTGGTGCAAGGAGGATAGTCACTGAGCAATGCTGCCAAGTAGATGTGTCATTGTGACACCTTCAGACTGTACTGCCTTCTAAACCCACAGCAAGGGGCATTTTGGGACCTGTAGATTCACTCCTCACATTGAAATGTAGGCTAATAAATCTCAGTACGCAAAGTCCAGTTAGTCAAAGAAACAGGACTGTCGCTGGTGTGACACATGACAATTAAGCTATGCTCTGTAGCTATTATAGGTGAATATTACAAACTTAGTCCCTGTATCAGTGGCGGCTCCTCCATGAAGGTGGAGGAGGGTCGCCCCACTGCCTTGCGGCAGAAAAAAAAGGAAAAATTAAAATGATAATAATGTAATGTTATTATCATTTTATTTTGTCCTCTTGCTGCTGCAGCTTTGCTTGAGGGGGCGGGGCTGCAGATCAGGGGAGGAGAGGTAGTACCCTCCTAAGTGAGCAATTACTGTTTGGTCGGCCCTCTTGGACCGCCCAAAATAGTCATGCGCACTTTTCCTGTTCTCCATGCTGGCTGCATTACAGCCTGCGTGCAGAACATTTCCAGGCCCCCCGTCCCTGGCTGAGCACCGAACCACGGCGCTCAGCCCAATCACAATGCTGCATTGCAGCATTGTGATTGGTCGGGGAGCCTGGGTGCTTACCAATCACAACGCTGCATTACAGCGTTATGATTGGTCAGGGTAGCCTGGCTGTTTCCTGGAGTCCGAGATGGAGGGGAGCGGAGACGAGGAACCCGGCGGCAAGGTAAGTGTATTTTTTTTTAATTTAACAATGTCCCCCCCGCGCCATCTCTTGCTGCCCCCCTCCCCCCCTTGCCCGCCTCACCACCTGTGAGCCGTACAGGGCCGCCACTGCCCTGTATATGCAAGTGGCGCAAATCTACTAAACCCCACCACAACGTTTCCGTAGATAATAGTGCTTTTATAAAATGTATCTCATTTTAAGCGTGCCAGTTCTGTTCTAAATGCAAAAACAACAGTTGATGGACAGAATGCAGAACAATGTCATACATTCACCCCAGTACAGAGATCTGGGCCTAAATCCATCATTTTTGGTGAGCAAAAGAATGATGGATTTAACCCAGATCCTTGTGACTGGGGGTGAATGTTTGCATTGTCCAGCATTCCGTCCATCAATTGTTTCTTTTGCATTTGTCGCCCTAAGTGGGAAGGGTATGCCCAGACGTGGGTCCCGTGCTCACTATACCACTGGATTCAAGCTAGCCTGGCTGAAGAAGGGTGATGCCCAGAAACCGGTCCCAGGATGCTTGTTTCCGGTCCAGGGAGGACCTGGCTTGGCAGTTCGGGCTGGACTGTTCCCACAAGGAACAGGGTCAAGACTGATTTGCATATGGCTGGGTCCAAACTGGGGTGGTGTGGTGAGCAAAAGAATGATGGATTTAACCCAGATCCTTGTGACTGGGGGTGAATGTTTGCATTGTCCAGCATTCCGTCCATCAATTGTTTCTTTTGCATTTGTCGCCCTAAGTGGGAAGGGTATGCCCAGACGTGGGTCCCGTGCTCACTATACCACTGGATTCAAGCTAGCCTGGCTGAAGAAGGGTGATGCCCAGAAACCGGTCCCAGGATGCTTGTTTCCGGTCCAGGGAGGACCTGGCTTGGCAGTTCGGGCTGGACTGTTCCCACAAGGAACAGGGTCAAGACTGATTTGCATATGGCTGGGTCCAAACTGGGGTGGTGTGGTGAGCAAAAGAATGATGGATTTAACCCAGATCCTTGTGACTGGGGGTGAATGTTTGCATTGTCCAGCATTCCGACCATCAATTGTTTCTTTTGCAATAGTTCTGTTCTAAAAGCACAGGCAACATCTTATTCAAACAGAACTTCCCTTTCCTCACCTTCAGAGTGTAAAAATGTTCCGGTTGATATAAGACTACAAGCAACAGAGCAACAACCCGTTTCACAGGTGCAAATTATCTGCAGGTCAACCCAAAAAAAGTAAGGCAGGGATATGATAAATACAGTGGCGGCTGGTGACATTTGTAATTGGTGGGGCGGAAAATAATTTTCATAGAGTACCGTAGCGAGCGAGCGAGCGTAGTGAGCGAGCCCGAAAAACCAAAGGGGGATTCGGGGGGTTTCTTCCCCCGAGAAAATTTTGAAAAAAGAGTGGACAAATGGTGCATTTTCAAGCAAATTTGAGAAAGCAGGAAGGTTAATAAAGCAATTGTGAAAGTGCAGTTATTATATTAATAAAGAGAAGTCATATAACATAGGTAGGTGCTTATTCAGTATAACCACAGAGCTTCATAACAGACTTCGAGATACAATGCATTTCTGAGTACCTCACAGATGTTTTTTATTTAACAAACAACTAAACAGGTCGCAAACTAGCAGCATTCAATATATTGTTCACTTTTCCTCTGACGCCCCCTACTCCACTAGGCACTGCTAGGAAGCTTTCAGTAGACTGAGCTCTCAGGAGCTCTATCTAGAGGAAGCTTGGTGCCTGATGAAATGAGTGGACTGAGACTTTAGCAACAGACACTCAGTTGCGTTTCCGATGGAGAACCTTGTCCGTCAAACTCTAAATCAGGCCCTAAAATACTATTGGGAGGAGTTATCATTGAATAATATTCCTAGGAGTGATAGACTGATGGCAAAAAGGAAAGGTTTTTAAGAATGGTGATCAAACCACATTATAATAAACAATTGGTTAAGAATGGATGACACCAATAACTGGAAGTTTGAAACGAGCAAGGGAGTTGAAAATAAAAGAATCAGAAAGGATTAATTAACAAATTAGAGAAAATTCATTAGTCGCAAAGCTACACCAGAGAACGGTTTACAGTGGTTTTGTTAAACTTGAACTTCACATTGGCTTAATCAGGACCCGCGTTCTTTAAATAAAAAGAAAACTCCCCCCCCCATTGTGAAAATGAGCCAAACAAAATTTTCAATCCTTAGCACACACTGTGCAATGTTGTAGTCAAAGCTATGGTACATTATATCCCAGTGTCCATTCACAGTGGTCAGGCGTCACACGATCATATTTCACTAACTATAATAATGGAAATGTATAGCTATGTGTAGCCTTTCCTATAAATAACAAATATAAGTTCTTGGCACCTCAACACATTTCAGCCTCCTTACCTGAGGGTGAGCAGGCTTCTCACTGCGGCGTTAGTGAAGGCGGAGAAGGCAGATGTGGGCTGAAGCAGGTTCATTGGTGTGATTGGTGGGATGGGCCCCACACTAGGATTAATCAAAGCAGGGAAAAGAGTATATTAATGGCCGGCGCTTTGATTGTGCACTTTTGAGAGCGCAGAGCACGTAACATGAGCATTTTCACCATGCACCAAGCTGATTGCTGTAAGTAATTTAAAATGTACAATTACTTACAGCAATCAGCTTGGTGGCACGGGTGAAAGGAAATGCTCATGTTAACGTTGCGGTTGCTCTGCGCCTCTAAAGTGCACAATCAAAGCGCCGGCCATTAATATACTCTTTCAATCAGCTTGTTGGCACGGGTGAAAGGAAATGCTCATGTTAACGTAGCTTGCGCTTCTAGTGCACAATCAGCGCTGCCATTAATATACTCCTTTCCTGGAAAAGAGTATATTAATGGCTGGCGCTTTGATTGTGCACTTTAGAGAGCGCAGAGCAACGTTAACATGAGCATTTTTCATCTGTAGCATCAAGCTGATTGCTGTAAGTAATTTAAAATGTACAATTATTTACAGCAATCAGCTTGGTGGCACGGGTGAAAGGAAAATAGTATATTTATGGTCATCAGCTCACTCTTGAAAATACTTACTTTTTTACGTCGTGAAGTCTCGTCCAGTCTCTTCTTTACCGGAGCACTGCACGACTCGAGCCACCCACGACGAGCAGTAGTAGCAGCCTCGGCCCTCGCACCAGAATACGAGGTGTGTCGTCGTCGTCTCGTCGTTGTGTGTGTGGCGCAGCAGTCCGACTACAGGCTTCCCAAATCCCGTGCCTCGATCTGACTAAGCCAATCCAGACGCTGCTCCAGCAGCGCCAGGATTGGCTTGGGCAGGGGTACACACCCGCCCATTAGGAGACCGGGGGCTGCGCCATGAAGCAACCCCCGCTCTTCTAATGTGCAGGCTAATGCGCATGTTCGGGCTGGTCAGAAAAATGACCAGCCCAGAACTGAGCATGCACACTAAGTGCGCTAGACCCGACGTCACCACCACCCCCTTGTCCTGATGATTGCTCGGGCGTCGCCCGGTGATCGTCAGTGACCGGCACGGACTTCAAGTAATACTCCTGTACGTCTGCCAGACGTACAGGAGTATTACTTGAGTCGTCTGCTGCTTATTAATTATACGCGACAGCGGCAACACTTTGGGGCCATGTGCATTAGTGGGGCAACGCCCCAGCGCCCCAATGGACGCACCGCCCCTGGATAAATACTTGCAAAATACTTCATTGGCAGCTGAGAGAAGTGATTTGAAGAAAAAAGGGAACAAAGAACACTGTGGGGCTGTCCCTGCGCGAGAGACATCTTTTTGTTCACACTGATATGTTACTCGGAAAACCAACTAGATGGAGAGTAGATGACGAGAAAAGAGGGTGTGTATACTTTAGTGAAATACTTGCCAGCTAATTCATAGCTTCAGATAGATTTGGAGCATATCTGCTCCTCACTCAACCTTCAGTTAGTTGAGAGCAACTCAAGTCATAAGGTAAAGATTCCGCAGTAAACGAGGATGCTGCACAAAGAAGCTATTAAAGGTTCTTCTTAGCGATCCACACACAGACATCTGGGAAGAGGGTACCTGTTAATTAACACTTTTGACAGCCTGGGGGATTGGCCCAAGGGAGGACACTGGGCATGGACGTGAGGGCACTTCCAAATCAGCAAGAAGTCTCATTCAAACTGAAAAAGAGCTACGATGCCGCGGTAATGGTAGTATTCGTTCTACAAACGGCAGAAGCATAATATAGCATTTTGGAGTAGTTAAGAGTAGCCAATTATAAGCTGGGGGGTGGGGTAAAAGGGGGGAGTGGCAGCTGGCAAACCATAAACTGCTTTCCCTCTCCTGTGATTTAACCTGATCCTGCCACTTGCTATTGCCAGTTTATGTAGCTAGCTCTTCGTGCTTGTTGTCAATCACTGCTAATTCACACATGGCAGCCTCGAATTTGCAATTCAAATATTGCACACAAAAATATACTTGACCCACCGAGATATTTGTGAAAAGAGGCAAATGTGCCCGCTTTGGGGCAAATGGTTCAGTTTGGGAGCGAGGGTCCATTAAACGTCCATAGTCGGCCGGTGTGGGATTATTATTTCATTTATAGCGGTGTGCACCCCAGATGTGAACTGGATAATTATGTTATCTGATTACTTATTAACGGTGTGCGACGTTGTGAAGTGGGCCAACTCTTATTTTTGCAACCTTCGTGAAGTGTGAAGCTTGAAAAGAATTTAAAAAATGAAGGTGATTTTTTCGTAGCAGGGGAAAACCGTTCCCACTGGCAGGGGGGGTTGTAATGAGCAGTGGATTGAATACTGCTACTTGGTAGCATCTGG
The DNA here is from genome assembly GCA_963921515.1 of Calotriton arnoldi. Taxonomy (NCBI): domain Eukaryota; kingdom Metazoa; phylum Chordata; class Amphibia; order Caudata; family Salamandridae; genus Calotriton; species Calotriton arnoldi. Next base: position 363,139 of record CAWUFW010005306.1, on the reverse strand, counting down.
GGTCGACTGGCCTGTAGGGCAATCAAGCGGTGCCTCGCAGTCAGGGACGCAACTAGCCCTGAACTTCGGGAGGAGGGGGGGGGGGACTAAGACTACCAGCCAGGGCTGGCCCGAGCACTGGTCACGCACGGTGCAACAGTCTTTTGTGGCGCCCCTCCCATTTCCTCCTTCTCCATGAATTCCCTCGCCAACAATGCACCTCATCTCTCTATAGCTCCTTTCTGACAAACATTTCATTTTTTTTATAGTGCTACTCTTAGTTTACTCACACTCAGTTCTGTGATTGCAAGGTACACAATCTTTGTAGCACGCACATTAACCCTCTGCACTGTGTGGGTGACAGGAGTGCCCATGTGAGTGCATGGTGAGCGATGCAACAGTGTGAGAGTAGGGTGAGAGGAGTGACTGCAGGGTGATTAAGGTGACCATATGAATTTGGGTGCGGATGTAAGTGCCGAGTGGGACGAATGAATGTATGGTTAGTGATGGGCTTGTTTGATTGAGATTGCAAAGTGAGCAGTGAGTGGGACAGGTGAGTAAAGTGTCACATGAGTGCAGGGTGAGTAGTGTGCTCGTGTGACTGCAGGGTGAGGTACAGGATGAACAGCGCAAGTGCATTGTGAGTGCAGAGTGATCACTGTAAGTGCAGAGTGAACGGTGTGCTCATGTGACCGCAGGGTAAGTGGAGGGAGAACTGTGTGAGTTCATGGCGAGTGGCATAAGTGCAGTGTGGTCACTGTGAGTGCAGGATTAATGGTGTGAGTGCATGGTGATCAGTGTGAGTGCATTGTGATCGCAGGGTGAATGGTGTGAGTGCATGGTGATCAGTGTGAGTGCATTGTGATCGCTGGGAGTGCAGGGTGAGTGTGAAAGTGAAGGGCGAGAATGAGGAGAGAGTTGTCTGAATGCAGGGTGCATTCCCGGACACTTGGAGTAACTCAGCATGTTATTGAGGGCTGGCGAAGGGTTTCAGATATAAGTTAAACTATTGCTATTATGGCATTATTCAGGGTCAGGGACGGACTGGCGGTAGCGTGCACTGGGCATTTTCTCAGTGGGCAGGAAGGGTGGGGGCCAGTTTTGGACCAATGGGGGCCAGTTTTGGTACAGGAGGGGTGGATTTGCAGCAGTGCTGCAATATCGGCCCCCTGTGCCAAAAGCTGCTGCAGTGTTTTCCACGTGCACCCCCCCAGTAGCCGGTCCGACTCAATTGCCAAGGCTGGTTTGCGTTCCCAGTCCGGCCCTGTTCAGGGATCGAGGGTGGAGGAAAAAAATATTGTGCTCATCCTGCAACAAACTTCCAGTTTTGTGATTTACATTGCCAGCTCATTATATTGATGTCCCAGGCTGTACAAAAATAAGCAGTCACCTAAAGCCTATTTTCAGCACTTATCTGTGCATACTTGGAACAGCAAATATAAATAGAAAGCATTTTTAATTGTGTTCTAGGGCTGCCTGAATGATCCATGACTGATAATTAAAGGGAACAAAGACAGAAAACTCACATTACAAATGAATAATACTACAAGAGGAGGCCTTTGCAGGCTCTTTAAACAACAAATGGCTGGTATTTTTCTTTTGGGAACCCTACTTTATATTTCTTTTCATGAAATGCATTCTCACACTATGGCAGTAAAAGTTAAATACAAATGTAAGGAATAGGCAGAGTGGGGGCCCAGGGGGTACTGGAACCAGAAAAAAACTAGGCCTCCGTAGCCAGTTTACAAAGGTATGTAAATATGTAAATGGTCTTTAAAGACCTGAGAAAAACTTGGGTGTGCCGGAGACAAGACCCCAGACACTGCCCAGCTGAGCCCACAGCAGCTCAAGCAGCATCAGCCCGGGCTGGGACACACGACGGGGGGGATGAAGCCCTTCCAGCCCTATGGGCGTTTCGCGCCTGCTCGCAGTATGCTGTGACAGGACAGTGTGCGGGCCGATTTTCTGGCTGTTTGTGGGCCTGTTTTATGGTCTGCTGGGCCGGATTTGACAGTAATGTTGATTTCCTCAAATTAAAACAAGATTGCTTTTAGAAAGGTGAAATCCATGCAGTCTTCCAAACCTTGCACAATACTTTTACAGCGTGTCGTTACTGAGTTCAAAACTGCCCAAGTTTGCAGACACGGGCCACTTTTAACTATCTAATTCACTAATCGGGGCCACTTTTATTTTGGTGCCAGGGCCTATTTTCTGCTCCAGTCCGACCGTGGTAGGATCATTAGATCTTTTGCTCAAGCAGGTTCACTGGCCAGAGGCCAAGAGCCACTTCACCTCCCCTCCCCCTTATGTGTGAGTCCCATAGTCCGGTAACATCCCTGGAGCTCAAGCCGTACATCATACCCCATCTGTTGGGCTCTCGCACTATACCTCTTCCCTCAGTGGCTGAATGCCACCATAGAATGCAGGGCCAGGCAGGGTAAACTTTGTCTTGGTGAGCTTCACCAACCTGCAGAGAAAGAAGTTTCTTGACTTTGTTAGAATTGAATCAAAAATTATTATATTATTTGTATTTTACTCCTAATAGTGTTAGCATTGATATCGCTAATATATTATTTGTAATACTGTGTGAAAATGCAGTCAGTGGATGCCGGCATTATATTTGTTTGGTTGACTTGTGTATCGCCATTTTGTTCTCTAAGATGCCATTTTACAGTATAATCGAAACTGCTACTTGCTCAGTTACGAGAAATGGTCCTTGGTAAGTTTCGTTTCTCCAATGTTAAGGTTTGCTCATTAGTGCATTCTTCTACTGTTACATCGAGGCCTTCTCCCACCTGTCTGGTGGGGAGGATAAGCTAGACGACCTTGAGCAGTAGATAGCTTGTGCCAGGCTGTGGAATCGAAACTTATGTTCTGTGCCCCCATTGTATTACGACAGCTACCAGTGTTTTTCCATGATAGGCGGGTCTTCGTAGGCTCTGCAACCTCCTTAATGTATCTTTATGCTTGTTAGAGTCAGTCCCTCGTCAGCCATCATAGGAGGCTGTCTGATTGTACTCCACTGCAGTGTACTTTGTGAATAAACTAGTTTGCCTGCATTCTCTACTGCGTCATCGACTCTTCATTGAATGGAAGGCTAGCGGAGGTCTAGAGTGACCCGCGTGACCCTAAACGGGTCATTTCCTTCAGTTGGTGCCCGAACAGGGACTTCACCAGGTGACCCATCTCGCCCGTAGACGGGTTGTAGAGGTCGGGGTTGCGTCTGGTCGGATGGGCGGATCGGGGTACCCCACACGATCGAGCCTAGTTCTCGCAGCTGCCCTGCCTGTCTGATCGGGAGGCTCCTCGTCTAGTGGTCACCTCGGCTGGGGTCCTGAGAAGGCGAAACCCTTGGATCTGACTGTTTTGGTCTGAAGAGTCGGCAGTGGAGAATAATTTTGTCTGACCTGTGTGCACCGGGTGAGTTTTGGTAAGTGCGGCGCCGTCTTGATTAACTTGGTAGGTCTGCGGACCCTTGTGATACAGAGCGTTTTGAACGTTCCGCCAGGCCACCTGGTCATTTGGTTTATTCTTGAAAAGGCCTGGGGCTAGAGCCTATCTTGTTTTGGTGCAGTTTGAGGACTGCTTCTTGAAGAGCTCTTTGTTTGCGTTGTGAGTGAATGTGTTGATTGAGTGATGAGTGAAAGTTTCTGATGCTAAGATGTCTTGTTGGAGTAAATTGTGGTGTTTTGGGTGTCGCAGATGCTCTGCGGAGAAGAGACTGGAGGAGCGGCAGCCTGCGCCTCCGGAAGGCACTCCGGGTTTTGAGATGTATGTGAGGCATGGCATTGGCCCTATTATGTTTCTACATTGTGGCACAAATATACGAGAGACAATGCTGAGCTTCAGTAGCCACTTGATGGTACTTTCGATGAGCAGAAATTGAATTATTTGCAAGACAAATTATTTGCTAGAAGGAGTAGGCAGTCAATGTTTGATACTTTGCAAGTATGGCGGAAAGAAGCTAAACAGAGGCGCATGAGGGCCGAGAAGGCATCTAGGAAGAGGGCAATGCAGACAGTGGTGCAGAAGGCTGTAGCTTATGATAAAGAACAAACAGAGAAAGGTATTGAGTGTGCCAATAGGAAATTTCGATTACAGTGCGATAAGTCTTATATGGTCAGAGAGAAAGGGGATACTTTTGTAGAGGAACTCCTGGAAACACGTCCTCCACCTCCGTATGCCCCACAGAGAGTATATCCCGATATTCCGACGTCCCTTCCTTCAAATGTTCCTTCATTTCCTTCAAGTCTCCCTGTGAGTTTGACAGCTTCGGCTCCAGTTTTGTCTGCCTCTCCTTCTGTCCTACCAATTGTGAATGTGGTGACTGCGGACACCCCTGCGACATCTGTTATGTCTGCCTCTGTTTCCTCTCCTTCTCTTACTCCTACTACGCAGCCACTGGTGACATTGTCTCCTATGTCTGTATCACTTATGTCTTCCCCAGGGATTTTTCCTACTGTACTAAGTAGTGTTCAGACCCCAGTAAGGGGGCCAGATAGAGGGAATTGGGCAGCAATAAAAAAGCAAATGGAACAGGTCTTGACTCGATCACATGTAGGTGAGGAAGAGAAAAAGATGGTTGCGCATCAGGCAGCGCAGTGGGTTCGGAGTCTGATTTTATAGCGTGGAAGATATATGGAGTGTAATGAAAGATTTAGATCAGTTTGTACAGCAGCATGCCCTTTAGCACATGTCAGCTACATTGATTAGTTTGTGGGAACAGTGTATTGGGGGCACAGCCCCTCAAATAATTTATGATATTCGAGATCACGTATATTCAGCTGGTATGGCCCCCGCGGAAGTTCTTGGAAATGTTGGGACGTTACTTGGTTATCGAGAAAGATTACAACATCGTACTCAGGTTAGTGTATCTCAGTTTCCGATGAGGGAAGTGCATCCTATTTTTCATCCCGAGATTCCAGAGCAGCGGAATCAAAGAAATGAGGTGGTTCAACAAAGGGTGGAGGCTCGTTTTCAGGAACAGTGGGTTTATACCCCATGGAAAAGAAGTGAGGTATTGGCTCTTAAAAGTCAGTTACCAGATCCAAGAAAGAATCCCACGGCGTACTATAAGGAGTTGACAGAGGCAGCCTCGACGTCAGTTATGACTATTGCAGATATAGAGATTTTATTTCGGTTGCTGGTGCCGGTGGACATATGGAGACAAGTACATACTCAAGACCATAGGGTGGAGTTAGGTGGTACGTGGGATGAGATTAAAGGATGGGATGCAGAGCCAAAGCCCGGTGAAAAACATAGGGTTGAGATCCTGATGTTGCCGAATCTTATTATTACATATATGCATTCCCTTATTCCACCTCGACGGGTCGATTGGTATAAGCTAACAGCATGTAGACAGAAGAAAGAGGAGAGTGTGTCTGATTTCTTTACAAGGTTTGAAGGGGTTTTCGTAGATTTTAGTGGACAGGATTTGTCAGTTGAAGGGGGTGTTCGCCTGTTTGTTAATAGGTTTGTTACAAATTTGCTTCCCAAGATTGCGGCCCAGTTACAGGCTTCAGAGAATATTGGACTACCTCCTCCCCTTCAGTGATATTGAGTATGGCTCAGTATTACGAGCATCGTGAAAACGAAGAAAAGGACAAGGTAGAGAAGAAGAGTAAGGATTTGAAAATGAAAGTATTGTTGCAGCAAGTTGCTAGAGGGTCCGGCAGGGGACATGGTAGTGGTCCAACTCAAAGGGGCCGGGGTGTTGGTAGAGGTGGTGCGCCTTTGGGATGAAATCAGTGTGCATACTGTAAAAAGGAGGGACGCTGGTGGAGTGAGTGTCCAGATTCGTTACAAAAACTTGCGGTTCCTGGAGGGCTAGGTTCGCGAGGAAGGGGCCGTTATGAGACTAATAGGGAGGAGGTGCAGGTTGGGGTGTCTTCAGGGGATCGCTCTGACTCAAATTATTTTGATGGTCCCCGGGGACGACAATACTATCATGATGATTATGCTATGGATGATGCTGCAGGGATGTCTTATGGTTAGGATAGCCAAGGACAGGGAAGGGGACCAGTCCAAATCCCTGTAGATCAATGTGGTCCTTATGTCACAGCAGATTTGCATGGTTCCGTACAGAAATTTTTGGTGGATACAGGTGCGATGAATAGCTCTGTTTCACATACACTGGTCCCTGGGGCAACTCTGTGTGGCCGTAATAATGTTTCGGTAGGCTTTTCAGGCGTGCCGGTTGTGAGCCCCATTTCCTCTCCTCTGGCTTTAACGTTGGGTCCTTTTACTGTGGACTCTCCATTTTTGTTGACCGCTAATTGTGGAGAGAATCTAATGGGATTGGATTTGTTAAAAAGGTTGCATGCTACAATTTCTTGCTCCCCAGACGGTGTTTATATGACTATTGGACCTAATGTGGCCAAAGCGAAGCAGTGTTTGGCTAAAGATGCCCCCTTCCTAGTGAATTTAAAGAAGTGCCCTCCGCATTGTGGGCTACGGGGAAACAGATGTAGGATTGTTATAAATACCACCAGTTTCCATAAAGGTTAAGGAGAATGCTGTGCTCCCTCGTATTCCCCAGTATAAGATATCACAGGCAGGGGAACAGGCCTAGATGCTGATTATACAGGACCTGATTAAATCAGGGGTGGTTGAGGAGACAGTGGGAAATATGTGTAATAGCCCTATACTCCCTATGCTTAAAAAGGCACAGTTAGATTCTCCTGATTCACATCCTGATGTCCATCGCTTTGTGATTGACCTCCGAGAGGTCAATAAAATAGTTGTTCCTCAGTTCCCAGTGGTGCCAGATATCACTGTCCTTTTAACGATGATTCCTTCCACAGCTCAGTTCTTCTCTGTGATTGATTTAAAGAATGCTTTCTTTAGCATTCCTATTCACTCCGATAGTAGGCACCTTTTTGGGTTTGCCTTAGCTGGAAGGAGTTTCCAATTCTGTTGGGCTCCTCAAGGGTATACTGAAAGTCCTAGTATTTATAGTCAAGCTTTAAAAAGTCATTTGGACTCTCTCTCTCTTCCCGCAGGTAACGTATTGCTGCAATATGTGGATGACCTCCTGATCGCCTCCGACACTGAAGAGGGTTGTCGGGATGCTACGGTTAAATTATTGAAGCATTTGGCGGAAAAAGGGCATAAAGTGTCCCTTTCTAAATTCCAATATTGTCAACAGCAGGTCACCTATTTAGGTCACCTGCTGTCGAAGGAGGGTCAGAGGCTAACACCTGAATGAGTTGATGCCATTGTTAAGATGCCTGTCCTTGTGACTCAGAGGGATGTGCGTGCTTTCATAGGCATCACCTCGTATTGTCGACACTGGATTCCTGCTTATTCTTTATTAATACAGCCTTTGCTTCACTTGATAACTAAGGATGTGCATGAACCCTTGCCTTGGACGCATGAATGCCAGCATGCTTTTGAACAATTAAAGACTGCGCTTTGCTCTGCACCTGTGCTTGGTACGCCTGACTAACAGAAGCCTTTCGTACTGTACGTATACGAGACGGCTGGGTGTGCGCTTTCGGTGTTAACACAAGCCTTTGGTGGTAAGCAGAGGCCGTGTGCTTACTTTTCTGCCACGCTTGATCCTGTCGCCAGAGCTCTCCTGAGTTGTTTAAGAGCCACGGCGGCTGCTGCGGTTTCTATACGGCAGTCGGCAGGGCTCGTTCTTAATCATGATCTCACAGTAATGGTACCCCATGCTGTGGATGTACTGTTATATAAGACAAAAATGCAGCACCTCACCAGTGCTCGCCTTACTGGATATGAGTTGACATTAATTGCACCCCATATTATCATCAAGCGATGTGCTAGACTGAATCCAGACACGTTACTACCCCTCCCTTCGGACGAAAGGGACCAAGACGTCCATAATTGTTTGTTTCGTACTGAAGAAGAAACTAAAGGACAGGTAGATTTGACTGATGTTCCCTTATCTGACCCACAAGGGGAACTATATGTTGATGGCTCTTGTTTTAAATTGTCAGATGGCACCACTACAGCGGCGTATGCTATTACTACGCTACGCACTATAGTTGAGACATTACGTGTTCCCTACCAAACTGCGGAGTTGATAGCTCTTTTGCGAGCATGTGAATTAAGCGAAGGACTGACTGTCAATATTTATACTGACAGTCAGTATGCCTTCGGGGTGGTCCATAATTTTGGACGCCTCTGGGCAGAGAGAGGATTTTTGACTTCACGTGGGACCAAAATTCAACATGGTCCGTTATTAGAAAGACTTTTGACAGCTTTGACCCTTCCTAAACGATTGGCAATAGTGAAATGTAGTGCTCATAAAGCAGTCACTGATAAGGTAGGGAGAGGAAATGCCTTTGCAGATCAAACAGCAAAAGAGACAGCTAGATTACAAATGGCGAAAATGTTTGTGGCCGGACCTGCTAGATGGGTACCGGATGTTACCATGTTTGAAAATACACTGGACAGTGTTAAGGAGATACAGTCTGAGGCGACACTTGAGGAGTTGGCCGTGTGGCAGGAGAGTAAAGGGCGGTTAGATGAAGAAGGGTGCTGGACTGATAAGAGCGAGAGGCAGAGATGGATGTTACCTAATGCATATGTTTTCCCTGTAGTTATGATGGCACATGGTCCAGCTCATATTAGCGCCAAAGGAATCTGTAAATTATTAGATCCTGTATGGCAAAATGATAATATTTCAAAAGTTGCTGTGCATTTAGTGAAACATTGTATTGTATGTATGAAGCACAATCCTGGAAAAGGCACCCCTACGCCCTCTGGTAATTTTGCACCACCTTCCTTTCCCTTTGAGGTACTTCAGATGGATTATATAGAGATGCAACTAGTTAATAATTTGAAATATGTGTTAGTAGTGGTTTGTGCATTTAGCAAATGGGTTGAGGCTTATCCAACAAAAGAAAATACAGCCATGGCCACGGCGAAGGCTCTTATAAAAGAGTTCTTCCCGCGCTACGGTTTGCCCCGTTTGATTTGGAGTGACAGCGGCAGCCACTTCAACGCCAAATTGATTCAATTGGTGTGTGAAGGTCTGCACATTACACAGAAATTTCATGCAGCGAATCATCCTCAGTCAGCGGGCCTAGTTGAGAAGTACGACAGTACCACTAAGGCTTTCCTTGCTATCAGGTCTCGCTCATTGGCCTTGTTAAAGCGCTGTCTTCATTTTTAATCAATTACTGTTTTTAGAATCACTCACGCTTCTTTTAAAATTGTATTTGAATTTGTGTTATGATATTCGCTATCGCCCCACGCCTAAGCCGACTGTTTCCGGCCCCTTGCTGCTCCTAGTGACTCCCCGGTAGCAGCCAATCACGCTGCGAGAGGGTGGAGCTGAGGGCGGGAACGGAGGTAAATGCAGCTCGCAGCGCGGAGCTCTTCATTAGGCTTTCCTTGCTATCAGGTCTCGCTCATTGGCCTTGTTAAAGCGCTGTCTTCATTTTTAATCAATTACTGTTTTTAGAATCACTCACGCTTCTTTTTAAAATTGTATTTGAATTTGTGTTACGATATTCGCTATCGCCCCCACGCCTAAGCCGACTGTTTCCGGCCCCTTGCTGCTCCTAGTGACTCCCCCGGTAGCAGCCAATTACGCTGCGAGAGGGTGGAGCTGAGGGCGGGGAACGGAGGTAAATGCAGCTCGCAGCACGGGAGCTCTTCATTAGGCTTTCCTTGCTATCAGGTCTCGCTCATTGGCCTTGTTAAAGCGCTGTCTTCATTTTTAATCTATTACTGTTTTTAGAATCACTCACGCTTCTTTTAAAATTGTATTTGAATTTGTGTTACGATATTCGCTATCGCCCCCACGCCTAAGCCGACTGTTTCCGGCCCCTTGCTGCTCCTAGTGACTCCCCCGGTAGCAGCCAATCACGCTGCGAGAAGGTGGAGCTGAGGGCGAGGAATGGAGGTAAATGCAGCTCGCAGCGCGGGAGCGCAGCGGACGCGCACAGCGGGCGCGCCGAAGGCGCGCCAAAGGCAAGCCCGTCTGCGCCCGTCCGCGCCCATCCGGGTCCAGGGTCCATTCGCTATGCCCATCCTACTAGCTACCCCTCGGAAACATTGAAAACTATGCATTCCACCCATCCGCACCTCGCCCGTGAAACTCTCTCCCTCATATCTAAACACGGAATCTTTATCAACCGAAGCACGTTTCCAGAAATACAGATTTCCACCACTCCCAAGCACATCTCACATAGCCAGGTTAAACCCGAAGCTAGGCCCTTATCGATCCACTACCTTAACACCCGCTCTCTTGTCAGACATCAGTTGGACATATTCCTCCTACTGACCACTGATAAACCTGACATTTTATTACTGACTGAAACTTGGCTCACTGTCGACTCTGCCCCTGATATGTTGGCAGCATTACCCCCCGATTACTATATCATTTTTGCCAACCGTACACCTGGTAAACCAGGGGGGGGGGGGTCGCAGCCATCATTCATACTGATTTTAAGTCCTGCTCCTTGACATGTCTTGCTCTCAAAGAGACAGAGAACATAGTAATACACTTTGAATCTGTCAATGACTCCTTTGTCTGTGTATTAATCTACAGGCCACCTTATCAGATGCCTTCCTTTCCCCTCTCACTCAGTGAACAGATGGCTAAACTCGTGATTGAGCATGCCAAGGTCCTTCTCGTAGGAGATTTTAATTACTGGTACAATGACCCCAGGAAGGGGTACAATCAGCTGAGATGACTGATCTTCTTACAAATCTAAATTTTACCCAACAAATCTCATCTCCTACTCACTTGAAAGGGCATATCCTCGATCAAGTCTGGACTATTGGTCTGACCACTTCTACCCCTACAATTGTCCCTTGCATTTGGTCTGACCATTATTTAATAAAATTTACATGTGTTCTTCCTGCCATCGAGAAAATTAGTACGGCCGAAGGCAGCTCTGCTAGAAAATGGAATAATGTCAACAAAAAAGATTTTCTTGACACATTATCCAACACAGTCCCATCCCCTGGCACTGACATTAATGCATCGGAAATGAACATATCCGAGTGGCTACTTAATGCCAGCAACAAGCACGCACCCTTTAAAAAAGTTAAACTGGCCTGTCGCGTAGACGCACAGCGATGGTTCTCCACTGAACTTAAAATCCAGAAATTGGCTTTGCGCCAACTTGAGAGGCAGTGGCGATTGAAGTACTCCCCGATAAAAACTCCTCTATATCACAGCTCGGAAGGAATTTAAGAGGAGCATCCTCACGGCCAAAGCCGCCCATTTTTCTGCGCGTATCTTGAAGTCCAACAATAGCTCTAAGGAAATCTTTTCCATTATTAATGAATTAGCCAATCCTGAGAGAATTCTTTTGAAGGCTACACCCTCCCAAACATTGTGCAACTCTTTAAATGATTATTTTATTGCAAAAATTATTACTATTAAAGCCAGTATCCCTAAGCATTCTTCCATCCAGAACCCTTCTGTCTTGCACAGTAACAACTGTAGTATTAGCTGTTTCCCTTCTATCAGAATGGAGACTTTCCAGGATCTTCTTGTAAAAGTCAAATCAGGTGCCCCCTCTGACTGCTGCCCACCACATATACTAAAGGACTGCCTTGCAGTCTATCCGGGCCCCGCACTCGCTCTTTTGAACGAGTCACTTTCATCTGGCCAAGTCCCTTTGGCTTTCAAGAAAGCTACAGTGGTACCCCTCCTAAAAACCTGGAGCGGATCCCGCGCTTCTGTCTAACTACCGCCCGATCTCTTTGCTTCCATTTTTGGCGAAGATCTTGGAAGCCCATGTAGCTAAATGTCTATCTAACTTTTTGGAGGAATCTAAATACCTGTACCCTCATCAGGCAGGGTTTCGGCTGGACCACTCTACTGAAACTGTAATCCTTGCTGTCCTGGATACTCTCCGGGACAATGCAGACAGATGTTCCCCTCAGGCACTGGTATTATTGGACCTCTCTGCCGCCTTTGACACGGTCGACCACACTATTCTGCTCGACCGTTTCAAACATGCTGGTATTCAAGGTACGGCGGCTCTCTGGCTTACTTCCTTTTGGAAGATCGCTCCCAGGCCGTTTGCCAAGGTCACTTCTCAGCTCCCCACGTAAAATCACTTGTATGCTCCACAGGGCTCGGCTCTTTCTCCCCACTTATTTAATCTTTATATTGCCCCCTTGATTCAGTCCCTTAAAGATATGAAGGTGACTGTTTTTAATTATGCAGATGACCTCCAATTACTCTTCAGGATCGATAACTCACATAACTCGGTCACGGACTTTCAGGCTACAATGCGGCACATTCAACAATGGATGGACCTCAACCATCTTAAACTGAACCCGGGTAAGACAGAGCTTGTTCTTACTGGGGACAGTCATAAGTATTGGGGTCCCCATTACTGGCCTCCAGAGCTAGGACCCCCTCCTTCCCCGTCCCCCTCGGCCAAAACACTTGGAGTCTCCCTCAACAATGACCTTTCACTAAAAACCCAGGTCGGTGCGGTTATTTCTAAGTGTTTTTTTCAAATGCGCAAGATCAGGAAGATACACCGCCTTCTCGTCAGGAAGCCCTGATTCAGGTCACAATAGCCACTGTCCTGTCACATCTTGACTACGCCAATTCTGTGTACTTGGGCATGCCACTCTATCTGCTTAAACGGCTTCAGATGGCCCAAAACCATGCAGCCCGACTGATCTTCCGACAACCTAAATGGCAATCAGCGACTCCCTTGCTGAAGAAACTGCACTGGCTCCCTATCGCCCAGCGCTGTGCCTTTAAAACAGGTTGCCTTATTTTTAAATCCTTGCATGGCAATAGTCCTGTATTTATCAACAGCCTGATTTCTAAGCATACCCCCTTACGTAACCTGCGTTCTGCCCACCTCTCACTCCTTATCACTCCGACATTCAAGCGGGTGCGTCAAGGAGGCCGCAGATTTGCGATTCTTGCCCCCAAACTGTGGAATTCTTTTCCGCTGGAAATACGGTCCTGCACAAACCTCCTGCAGTTTAGGAAGTCCCTCAAAACATGGCTTTTTGAACAAGCCTATGACTGATGTTCTATCGGATAGCACTTGGAGCCTTCTATAGCGCCATGAAGCCACCTGGTGTACGCGCGCTTTATAAATTATTTTTAACATTAACATTAACACTAAGCTAAAGATGGCTAAGATAAAGGAAAGTACTGGGTTGCAATGGCCAGATGCGTTACCCCTTGCTTTATTGTCCACCAGAATGACTGCGCACTCGAGAACAGGGTTATCCCCATATGAAGTGGTCTTTGGCTGTCCTGCGAATGTGTGGGGCATCCCTAGACCTAAAAAGTATTCCGAGATAGATTAACCTTTGTTAGTGGATTATTTGTATGATCTTACTAAAAGTTTGCGTTCTATTCATCAACAGATACATGAGGCGTTGCCTCCAGTACCAGAGGGACCCGGGAACCTCATACAGCCGGGCGATTTTGTTTTGGTGAAAAGCTTTCAGCGGAAGGATTGTTTGGAGCCCTGGTGGAAGGGACCTTTTTTGGTCCTCATTGCAACAAGGACGGCGATAAGAGTGGAAGGTCTGAAACATTGGATTCACTCTACACACTGCCGACGGGTTCCGCTCCCCCTCCCTTATGATCGTTGGGTGAAGGAGGGAATAGGGGACCATGAAACTGAACATGTTCCCCGCTTTGTGCCCTTTTCTGATGCCCAGCTGACTTGGGCGAACACTGAAGAGGAGAGTGAGGCAATTTTGAATGTGGCAGTTCCCCCAGAAATTAAGGCTGCTCAAGGTTCCTCCTCGTCTGATCGACAGGAACGTGAGCCTTGCTCTCCGACACCTGAATTTCAAATTCTTTTGCAGGATGAAACAGTGCCTGGAGTAAAAAGGTACCATTTGTGCCCTCGGTGCAAGGACAGTGCACCAAAGGATCAGAGAGTGTAGCAGGAATGGACTTTACGGAGAAGATTAGTTGAATGTTCCCTTGATTGTGTTCTCCTTCCAATTAGGACCAGGATAATTGGTGCACTGTCAGTGACGCTGGACAGGATAAGTTGAGGGTGTTTTCTCTGGGGGAGAGAGTGCCCTATCCTGAGGATTCGTGAACATTTGCAGATGAGCTGCAACAGTGTGGCTCCACCAACCAGTGCTTCGTAGCACCAAGGAGAATTGATCAATAGAAGCCTGCCAGGGAGGCTTGTAACGGACCCTGAAATATTTTGTATTGTGTTTTTTTCCTTGACCTTATTTTTCTTTTTGTGTCCTTTCCATCGTAGGTTCCATTCAGTAGTCTTTCTCTGGAATTTCTTATCTGTAGGTGTATAACGCTATAATGTATCTTTTTGGTAGGCCGATGATGGACGAAGAACAGCCATTAGAATTTGTTGTTTTGCCCCGATTATTATGGGTAAAGCAGTGGAAAGTGCAATTCCTTTTGTTTGCTATTCTGTTGATGATTATCCTTTGTGGGGTCCTTTGGGCGTTAGAAAATGCAAGTAATTCACCTATTTCTGGCAATGATATCTCTCTCCCACCAAGACAAAAAAGAATGCTTTCTAACAATGTTTTTCTAGATAGCCATAAGCGGTTTTTTGGTAATGGTGTCGCTTGTTATCCTACTGACTCTGTAACTAGCCTATGGACTGCTTATCCTCTGTCTTTGATAAATTACACATATTCTAAGCCAATAAATTTTATTGAGATAAAAGGGGAATTTGGTTTTGGCTACCCAGGACCATGCTTGTATCATCGTCAACCCACTGGAATAGGGTACCCCGGTTGTGACAATAGTACGTACTGTGATAACTTTTATTTTGAAGAACAAAATATTACATTGGTGGGTTAGCATTATAAAGAAGTGATAGTTCCCCGGAAAGCTGGTTATTACCCTGTTTGCTGCCCTATTATAAATAGTACGGATACTATTTTATATATCAACTGTTCCGGAGTGGTTATATTTAAAAAGACTTTCCCATTTGAAAAGTGTGAAGGGTTCTGACACCGTTACGGGTAATTCTCGCTTTGCAGCTGTGAATTATGACAGGTGAGTATATGCTCACCCCGGATTCTTTTTTCTCGCAAATGGAACGTACTCAAATGTTCATAATAGCACCGACGATGTAGCTCTTGGGATGGTGCTGCCTTTGGGGGTCCCTTGCAAATATACTCCCAGACAAATAAAGTGGGTAAAGAGAACACTTACGAAAGAATTTTGCGAAGGAGTAACAGAAATAGAAATAAACAGTTATAGTAATGGTATTACTTTTGCTTATATCCTATCTGCCATTTTCACATTAGGAGGAATGGCTATGAGTAGGACTGAAAAAGCTAGGGAATATTTCGGCTGTAAATTACAGATATTGTCAAATACTACAGTGGCAGCATTACGCGACATCACCATTCAATTAGAGAGCATGAGAATTTATTCTGAACATACTAGATATTCAGTTGATTTTATTTCAGCCAAGAATGGTGGTGCATGCTCAGTAATAGGAGACCAGTGTGTAGTCGGTATCACCAACATGGAGAAAAATATTACTCAGCATATTTGAGATATTATGGAAAACGTTCAAGGCATGAAAAGTGGTAATTGGAGCTGGTCCCTGTTTGGTGATTGGGGTTGGATTTTAGAGAAAATAATATATTTTGTAGTCCTCCTGATCTGTTGTTGTATTTTGATCCAGTGTCTTCCCTTATGCTGCTCCTGTTGCACTACCTATCTATCTCCTAAGAGAATTTCGATTCATGACACTATTACCAAGATAATGCTCCAACAGGACGTTGATCATCTAATGCAGTTAGATGACGGGATTTTCGGTTCCTCAACATCCATTGCAGAGTCTATTCTTGATGTTCCTTTTGTTGACGAAGTAGAAAGTTTGTTTCTATCTTTTGTTTGTCAGTGCTTATATATATATATATTCCTTTGTTTAGAATTGTAAAGACCCTTACCTGATGGCATTAATAAAAAACTGTTATTAGCATATCATGCTAAAAGGAGGGTCTGTTAGAATTGAATCGAAAAATGATTATATTATTTGTATTTTACTCCAATAGTGTTAGCATTGATATCGCTAATATATTATTTGTAATACTGTGTGAAAATGCAGTCAGTGGATGCCGGCATTATATTTGTTCGGTTGACTTGTGTATCGCCATTTTGTTCTCTAAGACGCCATTTTACAGTGTAATCAAAACTGCTACTTGCTCAGTTACGAGAAATGGTCCTTGGTAAGTTTTGTTTCTCCAATGTTAAGGTTTGCTCATTAGTGCATTCTTCTACTGTTACATTGAGGCCTTCTCCCACCTGTCTGGTGGGGAGGATAAGCTAGACGGATCACTGACATAATATCGACGACAACTATATCGACATGCAAAAATATCGGCGCCAAATTATCGATTACACTAATATCGACAAACAATATTTATTTATTAAATAACACAAATATCGAAACAACATTATCGACTACAATAAATTTAGTTCACAACATTATCGAAAACCCAAAAATCGTAAAAAAAAATTATCGACATTGCTTTAAAAACATACATCATGTCTTAAATATCGAATACAAAAATATAGACACCTAAATTATCGATTTTATACAAATATCGACTTGTAAAAACTTAAACATACCTACATATCTTCACACCAAAATGATATTTTCACAATATAAAAGCTCACGACACATTTACAAACTATATAAAAATATAATTATAACACATAAATACATAAAAATATTAAACACAACGCATAATATTTATATATGCCTTATAAACAATAATATTAACAATAACACATACAACATTTAACATTATATTCAATTTTAAATATATATAACCACACAAATCTGGAGAAAAAAAAATATTTAACACTAACAACTTCTTAATTAGCATTTTCCATATATGGAATATAACTGCCAAAAAAAAGTAACCAACAACAACGAATAAAAACCTCACACTAATAACATACACCAATGAAATTACCCTATCAATTACACAAACACTAAATAAACAACTAAATTTGACCTTTAATATTTAATATACACTACAACTCTACACGAGAAAAGAAGAAGAGACTCTGCCGGATTACTTCCAGAACGCAGATTCCCATTACAGAAAACATCTTTGCTACTGCACCAAGTAAGTAAAACTGCTTATAAAATTGCAAACTACCTATACTCTTCACCAAAAAGTATCTAAATATATAATACACTAATATATTTTTCTTAAACTTATATCTCCTCTACAGATACCTTCAAAAAAGAACCAAAAACTACTTCGACTTCATCAACATTAAACATACAAAAAAAGTAAGTATATTACAAAATTAAACTAAAAGTCTCCCTAAAATCCCCAGCCAAAAAATCACTTAGCCAGAATATCCCTATCACCTACAAAACATTAGAACAAAAATATTAATATTACATTTTTTCCCCCAACAGATACATCATCAAGAAAACAACAACTGAAGTTGGAAAATATTCAAGAAAATTTCTGCAAACATCAAAAGCAACATTGTAAGTATATACAAACAAATGTATATGTATTTCTATAAAAAATAGACTTGATTATTTCAATTAATTTTTATAAATATTTCCCTTAGAACTAAAAACACCACCATGACTGAAGGCGCACAATTTATTACGTCGCAAAAAGGAAAAATGTTATTGTGTTATATGGGTTATGTATACACACAAGAAAAACAAACCGATTTAAAAGTATTTTGGAAATGCAGTAAATATTATTCAAATAAATGCTATGGAAGAGCTATTACACAGGAAACAACTGTTGTAAATGTAAAAGAACATAATCACCCCCAAATGTAACTGAGATTGAAGTAAGAGATGCTCTAGATACAATAAAAGAAGCTAGCACTAGCACAGATAGACCTACCACCGAAATCCTAAAACAGCAGTTACTAAGAATACCCCACCATGCATCTAGCCAATGACCCTCTATTGATTGTTTAAAAAGAACCATAGCTAGACAAAAGAAAGCCACTACAAAAACTCCACCTGCACCTAAAACTTTTCAGGAGGTAGAAATTCCCCCTGAACTAACTATAACACACAGTAATGAACCATTTATACTATTTGACAATAAATGCCCACAAAAAAGAATAATCATGTTTGCTACTGCAAACAATTTAATTAAATTACAGCAATGTCACAACTGGATGATGGATGGAACATTCAAAATTTGTCCAAAACCATTTTACCAAATGTACACAATACATGGTTTTTTTCAAAATACGAATATTCCATTCTTCTATACCCTACTTCCCAATAAACAACAAACTACCTACTTAGAAATTCTAAACCAAGTAAAAGATAAAACCAATAACTATTTCCCTCAAAAAATTATCATTGATTTTGAGCAAGCCATGATTAATAGTATACTAAAAACCTACCCACATACAGCAATACAAGGTTGCTACTACCACTTTAATCAGTGTCTATGGAGACATTTGCAAAAGTCAACCCTAAGTGTAGAATATGCAACTAACAGCAGTTTTGCCTTCCAAGTAAAAAAATTAATAGCACTGGCCTATGTCCCAGTAACTGACGTAGCAGAACACTATAACCTCCTCATAGAAAGCCCCTACTATAAAACACATGAAGAAAAACTAAGCCCACTGTTAGATTACTTCGAAGATACCTGGGTGGGAAGACGTCACAGATCAGGCCACAGAAGACTACCCAAATTCCACATTCCATGGTGGAATGTGTACTTGAGTACACTAAACAAAGAAGCCAAAACCAACAATGCTGTTGAAGGATGGCATAATGCCTTCCAATCAACAACAGGGAGAGGAATACCTACCCTACATAAACTACTCCAAGCCCTCCAAAAAGAACAAAGAGGGTCATTATGATGTCTGGCGGATCGCCGCCGCCCGTATGACGGTGGCGATCCGCCCGCCATTCTCGTCCGCCTGCATAACATTTCCCCCCGCCATATTACGATGGCGGTGAGCACCCAGGCGGATGGAATGACCGTCCGCCGCTTTTCCGCCGGTTGACTCGTCGACCGGGTGGAAAAGGGGTCTAACATGGTGGCGATGTCTGCAAGACACTGCCATCCATATTAGGATGGTGGCGGAAAGCAGCCTTTCCATGGCGGTGTTGCCGCCATGGAAAGGCATGTGGTCTTTGCTTCTGGGGGCCCGTTGCAGGCCCCCAGGGTTTTGGGGGTGTTGGGGGTGCACATGGGGCGTACCATACCCTACATTTGAATGCACAAGGTGGCAGGCACCGCGCGGTGCCTGTCACGTTGTGCATTCAAATGCACAACATGCGTTTTTTGCATTGCGGCGGGTGCTGCTAACAGCACCGCCCGCCGCAATGTGAACAATATGGGATGCCACCACCACCGTGGCATCCTAATACCCATGGTGGGACCGCCGCACCTCTTGCGGGCGGTCCCGTTTGCCGTTGCGGTGGCGGGCGGACTTTGTCCGCCCGCCATCATAATGACCCTCTATGTTATCAGGAACTTAGTGGCCCATTAGGATGGCGGGCGGATCGCCCCCGCTGGGCCGGCGGTAGTCACCGCCAGCCCATCGGGGGGGATCCGCCTGCCATCCACACAGCAAAGAGCCTCCGCCATATTACGATGGCTGGGGGGTCCGCGGCGGACGGAAAGACCGTCTCCAAGACACCGCCATCCATATTATGATGACTGCGGAGGGCAGCCTTTCCATGGCGGTGTTGCCGCCATGGAAAGGCATACGGTCTTTGCATTTGGGGGCCCGTTGCGGGCCCCCACGGTGTTGAGGGGGTGGGGGGTGCACATGGTGGTACCCCCTGCATTTGTATGCACAAGGTGGCAGGCACCGCGCGGTGCCTGTCACGTTGTGCATGCAAATGCACGACGTGCATTCACAGCATTGTGGCGGGCGGTGTGGTGAGCACCGCCCGCCACAATGCTGTGAATAGGGCTTGCCACGGTGGCGGTGGCATCCTAATATCATGTGCGGGACCGCCGCACCCCTTGCGGACGGTCCCGCATTCCGCTGCGGTGGCGGGCGGACTTTCTCCGCCCGCCATCGTAATGATGCCCTTAGAATGGAACATCTGTGACCCAAATAGGCCCTAAACTAACTAAGCAAACAAAAAAAATGTACGACTTACTACAAAATCAAGCAACACTATACCCAACTACAAAAGAGGCCTAGAATACCTTTCACTAATAGCAAAAATGATACTTTAAATTACTAATCTAAAATAATGTAAAAATGATTTTTTACATTACACAAACTGCAACTGTACATATAAACTTCCCTCACTTTGCAAAATATAAATAATTTGTCATATATATATAAACTGATAATGCAAATATATATTGACATATTAATTATATTTTACAAAAAATACAACAATTATAACATATTATACTTAACATTACCCTCCCATAATTATTAAATAAATTACTTACGTTTTTGTAGCTGAAGAGAACGTAATCCAAACATCAGTAATCCATCCAGGTATCTCCTTCATCCAAATAAAAGTGGAAAATAACCCCCAAAAAAATGCAAAAATACAACTGTTCCCAATTATAAATCCAGGCTCGAAAAATCCAAAGGGATAAACCATAAAAAACCAGAAAATATTTTTTTTAAAAGAAACGCTCCAGGAACAACCGAAAAATTAAGAAAGTGTTAAATAAATATTAGTATAAAATACTAATACACACTTCTTAATAAAAAAAAACGCTATGTTCTCCAAAACGCGATTCCGATACCGATACCTGTAAAAACAAAAATAAACATACCCACCCACACAAACATACACATACACTAGAATACATCATATCTATAAACACTTTAACTACCATTTTCACATATCTCTATACATATCCTACCCTCTCTCCACTAGGCCTCAAACACAAATTCACAACATCTTGCTAAAACATACCAAACACCTAAAATATACCAAAAACACAACCACCTAACACTACACATACTACCTACCACATAACTACAAGCAAATACAACTTAAAACATAGTTTAATTAAAGAAAATTACACTTACCTTCCTCCACGCGACACAGCATCTAACCGCGAGCTTCTCCCCTTGTGAAATAACCCAAAACAACAGTAAGCGGTTACAAAATAGTACCTGTAAAACTAAAATGGCTACCTAAATAATAATATATATAGAAAATAATTAGTAAACATACCATACAGTGACAAATGTACAACTTATATATTTTTTTAAATGTTACAATATTACCAGAATATGTTAAAAATAAATTAATATTTTTTCTGCATTGTAAAATTATAATAATAATTAATATAATACATATTAATAATTATTATAATTACTTATTCATTTGTATTATATAAAATACTTATGTAAAAATGCTAAAACAAATGTATAAAATGTTTATTTAAAACTTACCTGTTGTAATTCATAATTGTTTATAAAATTTACAATGTATTAATTAATATAATTAATATTTGAAATATTAATAATATTAATTAAAAATATATATTACATGTACAAAATTCCAATACCATAATTTGTTTTGCAAAATATGTATAATATGTTATTATTTAACTTACAAGTCAAACATTTATTTAGTCAATGTTAAAAATGCAATAACAAAATTGTAAACAAATATAACAAAAATACTGTATATTACAAAATAGCATAATAAAAATTGTAAAAAAATGTTTGCTGTTACAAAATATACTTACCTATTTTCTACAATATCAAAATGTTAAAAAAATATTTTTTCAAAAATGTAATGTATGTGAATAAACATATATCCAAAATATGTTATTTCCCTCAAAATAAACTATGTTTTAATTTTGTATATTTTTTCTTACTTATATAATATAACCTTAAAAAAAATGTTTTTTCTACTCTAAGGGGTCCATTACGATGTCGGGCGGAAGCACGACCGCCGTGCTGACGGAGGCAAAAACCGCAAATTACCGTCCGCCAGCAAAGGGCCACACGCCCGCCAAATTAGGATGTGATTAGTCAGGCAAACACCGCCCGCAAGCCTGCGGCGCCGCCCGCCATCAAAGTGCGCCAGTCTACGTAGCGGCGCGAGCCAATGGAGACACACCGTCCGACGAAATGACGTACCGCCCGGCGTACAAATTATGACGCCACAACTAAACAGCCCCACCGGCTAAGAGACACCGCACGAGATACCAAGGCGGAGACTCGACTTTACCTGACGGAGACTAAAAAGGCGGACCACCCAGAGATGAATCCTGCACTCCAGGCCATCCCCTTGCTCTACCTGATGCACCACCTAGGAGTGAACGCACCACAACGACGCAAGTAGGCAGACACACAACAAGGGTACGAAAACAATGCACACAGTGCAAGGGCGGGAAAACTGTACATGGCCTCCCCAGACACCCCTGTGTGGACAGGACACATCCACCACTGTACCCACACATGTCCCACCTGTCAAAAATAAACAGCTCGCAACATCCTCGGCACCCACGACCCGGCCCCAGGAAGTGACATCCCCGTCACGACACCGCAGCGTAGCGGCGATGACGCAGGTACACATGCGCACAACACAGTGGCCAACGACTGCGCCAGAATTCGGCTGCACACAAACACCACAGGGCCACAACTACACACCCCACACACCAGCCCCACCCTGAAGGCACATGTCACGTGGCCTTCCTGCATCAGTCATGTCCACAACCGACAACTCACAGTTGTCAACTTGACATCACACAAGTGTCCCGAACAGGGGAGTAATGTGAATGCGAAATAGGACACACCCTTGTATGTAAAACATGGATAATCACACGGCGGCTACCACATAACAGCGCAGAATATCAACAATGTCCGGAAAAGGCACGCCAGTCTCAACAAGAAATACCAAAACCACAACAACACACATGCAACACAACACATGCAATGTGTTGCAACAACAACACATGCAATGTACAAAATAGAAAAACCCTGCTGCTTGAGAACAGGTGTGCACAATCACAACACCCACACAGAAGCCGAAATGTACAGCGGAAACGCAGTGTCCCGCCCACACACGGGAGAGCAGATAGCACTGAATGGCCTTCCATTCCTGCTCCGAAATAACATTGCTACAAATTATGCTGGAGAATGGAGCCATTGTACCAACAAGAAGCAAAACATAGCCATGCAGAGGAAAACGTCCACTGGCAGATAGCGCACAACATGAAAGATAGATAACACCACAAAATGCAATAATACCACTCCTCCATGTGGACCAAATGAAAGTAATGTGGAAAGAGTCACACACCACTGGCCTTGACTATTCATAGAAGCATGTGGGATGAGGGACTGTGTCCTCCGCCCAAGCTATACCACAAGTCTATCCGCCTTACATCCATTCCAGAATTCCCAGCATCGACGGAGACTGCACTCTGCTGACTGCTCAGGCAGACGGAGCACGCCATCACATCACCCTGTAGCAAAATGGCTGTTGCACCACTGACCCTCAACTACGCCAGACAGATCAAGCTGTACAGTGACAGCATGCTACACATAGTGGGCTGCTCAAATCTGGCAATGCTGAATGTAAGTTACCAAGCAACTTACCGCATTGCAATGTTCAGCTGCGTCATCCCCGTATTCTACTGTCGGAGGTGTCCGTTCCACTGGCCTGTGGATTTATGTCTCTCCAATCCGGCATGTCCAAAGGCGGACTTGGTACACTTGTTTGCACCCCTGGACGAACACGACAGGATCTGTTCAGTGTATGGGGGCATGGCGTTTGTGGCTGCAATCGGGGACACACTGCAATGGGACCAGTGTGCCTCCACAGAATGCCTCCTGGATCACAGTTTCATCGAATGTCATCCAACATGTCCCATCAGGATTCTACAAGGGACAACTTACGACGAACACCTTGCCACCCACCACCCGCTTCATTGGATGACATCCATGTTCACCATCAATGGGATGGATACCCTGCTGGAAGGTGTCGCATACACGTCAACTTGTCAATTCATGGGTCCCCGACTCAACATCCACAATTGAACATAGATGTACAACACCGTACCCATGCTTGGCTTTCGCACGGAGTGTGCAGGTAGCTGTACAAGAACTATACCATATAATCTGCAACTAACACCTTACCATCAACTCCACTGCCATGACAACTGACATTTCCGGGACATGCACCCTGTTCCCCACCATATCCTGTGTCTCTGCATGAACAGGGGGAGGCAGAGGTATGGGACTTGTGTACAGTAACCACATGGGCAATACAGCATGAACAACTATGCCATAATATGTATCCTGCGCACCTGGACACATGCACCTGTCAGTGCACACACATCTGTCTGCTGTAGTACGTGCGAACTGTCACCTCACCTTTGTCTGTACTTCCGTGCCAGGACTTTTGCATGGACAACTACTGCAACCCCCTACAACATGGCCCCAGTAACAGTGTCATGTTCAGTATCCCCCACATTGCAACAACTGGTGAGACGCTGCTGCATGCAGGTGGGCACATGCCCTGATGTCACCTCTGACGCAGGTGTGTCGGAGTCACTATTGTATTAAACCGGTACCATGGAACTGAGATGAACTGTCCCTATGAAGCCAAGCTGTCTGGTAAGCTGAATGAATACTGTCTGTGTCAAAGCCCAGAGACCATCAGTAATCAGCAAATGTACTGTAGCATAGAAAGTGCAAGGCAGCTGTAACCCTGACACCTCCATTCCACAGTCAAAAACTAATTACATCTACCTGTACCCCCTTTCGTATGTGTAATCATGCTAAGTATATCCTCCACATGCATTTTGCTGCCAGTAGTGCCCACTATTCTGCATCACAGAGGAAGTAAGTCCAAATACATGCCTCGAAGCAAATATGTGACTCTGTTGAATAATTTCAAGAAGACAAGTACGAATGAGAGAGGATGAGAGTGTGTGAAGTACACGAGAGCCGTGAGATGACCATGTAGTCCAGTGACATTGGATGTCAATGCATATGAGTTGCCGACACAGTGGACCTAGTGAAATACTACAGGTCGTGGGCCTTTGATTGTCAGACTCTGACGTGGCACAACAGATCATCACATGAACACTGACAGGCTGGTCACTTCAAAGCACAGTCCTACATATGTGTATAATTACCTTCACAGTCTGACATCCCACTCATCAAGCAAAAGTAGGAGCCACGCAACAAGCATGCTACAGCAATGCATGTCAAAACACACACAGGAAATCAGCGTGCGTGGGCAGGTCCGCACAGTGAGTACGAACAGCTGAAAATCACATACATGCTTAATTAAACCAGGCACAATCTTGACAGTCACACACCCTGCAGACCCACAATGGCCAAAGCTTATTAAGTAGGAGCCATCCAGAACTGCAAGGACACACCCACACACTGCACACTGTGCAACATACAATACACACATGCGCTCACATTCACAGACCTGAACACGGATACAAACACCCACCATGCCCCTGGGTAACACATGTGTGTAATCGACATTGCCAGAGTGCACACACACACACCAACACCACCCCAAAGTCACACACTTCACACCACACATACCTACACTTCCCAAATGCACACTTTGAAAGTAACCCATGTGCCCAGGCTCAATGTCCATCACAAGATCAACATACACCTACACTGCTGGCCACCCAGAAAGTAAGCTCACACATACCCGCACACTATGCACATGCTACCTGTCATCCTGTGGCCAGACTCACACCCCGTGCTTTGCCTGCACGCAAACATGACACGTAGACATTTACCATGGAATTCAAGCAAAGACATGCAGACAATCCGTGTCACTAAAAAACTTCTTCATCACACACAAGTGGCAGAGTCTGAAAGAAGTGAAGTCCCAGCCACGTGTAAAACACATTGGAATGTGACACCAGACATTGCAATTGTTGAGGTACCATTCAAGGCATGTGCCTCACTTAACTATGCACACACAGTAACAACTGCAATCAGCAACTACACAGACACAACCGACTACAGGAACAACAGCGTCTAGTCACAGATCACATAGACAGGCGGCAAAAGTGTTCAACACCAGGGACAGTGGCCAGTCCGATGTGCAGAGTAGTGACACGAAAAGCTGCGTATGCAATATGTGTGAGTGTACCTTGACATGGCCACCAACACTGCCATGGCAGGCACAATAGCCATTACAGCCACCACTGTGTCACAGGTAGATGTGTGTGTGTCCCTACCATTCATACAGGATGGCCCGTTCAACTCGGTGCTGTCTATGTGCTACGGGACAGTTGGAGGTCTGCCCCTGACAGAGAAGCACAACTGTGGAAGACACACATGTGTCATGTGAAGCGGGAGTTCCGCTTGGGCCAGGTGGGTGGGTGGCACGGGTAGGTGCACACATGCATTGTTGAAACAGACTGTGTGGGGAGGATTCCGGAGGGCTATATTTCCACTCTGTTGGGTATGTGGAAAGCACACCTGTCTGGAGATGAATGTGAACTCGTGTGGGCACAACAGGCGGGCACACGATCAATGCTGCATCAGGCGTAGACGTTAGCCCTCCCTCTGGGGACATGCTGGATACTGCTGTGCGTCTGCCAGGCCCTTGCCAAGGCACTCACATCCCCTGTCTACCATGTGTACCCCCTACATTGTCCGCATGCACAGGCTACCCAGGGCACGGGATGGCAGTGGAGCTTGGTGTGTGGGAGCTCATGGCGCCCTTCTCCTGGTCACATCTCGCAGGCAACACATTCTCAGTGAGCAGCAGGGCACAACTCCTAAATATGTAGTGGGGGGACGCAGACGTCACGCAGGAAGTGACGTCACGAAAGGTGGCTTGCACCATCAGACATTCTGCCTCCCTTCGCCCACCACTTACATGCGATTGCAACAGAGAAGCCAGCGCGTGCACAAGCAGCAGAGGGGCCAAAGAGTGAATGTGTGTGTCTATTAGCACCAGTCCCCTGGCTCGTGGTAAAATCAGTGGTGGGACGCCGTCCACCCACGTGGTACCCTGACTCGAGACCTGGTGTGCAGGCAAAGTGTTCCATTGGCTTTGCGAAATGTGTGAGATGCATGACACCCGTTGGCGGGGGATGGCTCGGAGGCCCGACACCCTGAGGCCCATGTCCCACCACATGGGTCCCTTGTCAATGGCAGCGGTTGTAATGACTATGCGCGCAGCGGTGGGTCAACCCTACTTGTGGGATTGTGTTTGCGGCCTGGCCCGCTAGGGCAGACACAGCTCCTGTGTGTTGCATGTGGTGTATCCGGACTCCGGAGGCTGACATGCATTGGCATTGGCACTGTTGTCCAGGTATCGAGTCGGGGTACCACGCGGGTGGACGGCTCCCACCACTCATGTTACCGCGAGACAGATGATTGGGGCAAATGGACCCACACATTCACTCTTTGGCCTCTCTGGGGCGAGATCGGAGCTGCTTGTGCACGCGCTGGCTTCTACGATGCAATCGCATATAAGGGGTGAGCGAGGGGAGGCAATGAGTCAGATGGTGCAAGCCACCTTCCGTGATGTCACTTCCTGTCGTGACGTCAGCGTCCCCCCACCCCTTATTTAAGGACTCGTGCCCTGCTGTTGTCAGATGTGCCACTGCCCAGGGGGGTGGAGAAAGGGTCAGGAATGTCAGCCTGATATTGGCCCAGTTGAAGGACCACCTTGACTGGGGGGGGGACAACCATTGGACAGTCTGTCGTAGCCCACCCACGCGTACATGTGGGCCCTCCATGTACTGTGTCACATGCGGCAAAGTGATGTCATGGGCAATGGCGTTATTGAGGAGAGCTGTCTGCCCCACGCAGAGATGGCGCATGAGCTCAACAGACCCAGCACTGAGGGCAGCAGGGCTCACATGTGCAGGGGCAGCTGTGCCTGGTGTGAAGGAAACTCTACCCTTCATCCCTGTGCCGACACGTGTTGCACCTGTGGAAGTAGATGGGAGGGTGGCCATTGGCCTCCGCGTGTCTGAAGAGGAGCCAAAGTCCACGTCCCCTGTGGTAGCAAACATGGATGCATCACCTCGGTCCTCAGATGACTCAGAAATTGCCGTCTTGCCCTGTAATTCATCCAGCACACGTCTGGCCCCTCCGAGGCGCTGGTCACATCTGACACACTCAGCACCTGTGCAGCTGCTACACCCGATGCCACACCACTGCTGACCGTCCCCTGTCCCTCAGCACCCACGGGAGATGGCACATGAGAGAGAGCGAGGTGGCCTCACTCACCTGGCATCAATTAAACAGACATGTGCAAGGGAAGCAGCACAGAACATCCACCAATCCACATGTTGCACGATACCTGGGCAATTGCATACAGCCACCACATTCAACACGTAATGGCTGGCGTACAGTAACTGAAGCCGCTAATAAGTGGCACATGTGTTGTGCACCGTGCGACCATAGTCCCAAATCGCGGTGTGCACACCCACTGTCCTGATGGGGCAAGGATGACCACTAGGTAATTAGGCCAAAGACATACCTGCATGGAGCAGAATGGGACACCACTCACACAGACTGCAACATGACGGGCCACAATGGCCATGAGCCCATGCCATCCACCTGTCGTTGACACGAGCATAACTGCTGTTGCACAGTGTGCCGGATGTGTAAGCAACAGAGATATGAGCTGGGGCATCCCAAACATATTACCGAACGGAATCAGAGTAGGCACAGTGCCTCAAACATACATGTGAATTGCCAATCCAGCCCACTACAGGTTGTTCCTGAGGGCTACGACTCTGAGTGCATTGAGAATGCAGACTGCTCAAATTACATCTTGACCCTCAGGAATCGCATATGCATGTCAGGTGCACACATCACAGAGTACACTTACAACCCACTGCATACACAACATACATCGCATCACCCAGATTATGGTTAGGCTGTGGACACATGCTGCCTCTCACCGCAGAAGACACCATCCCACATTACTGTACACTTGCTTGCTGCTGATGCCCCTACAAACATGCATCCGGCACAGGCTGTGTGACTGTCAAGATGCAGATCAATACTGGTGAAATGCAGCGCCGTGCTGACCTGACAATACGAGGGGGCATCCCCCGATCCTTTCTCGCCACGTAGTAGCTCATCCGGCAGATGACGTCACACCCTTTGTGGAATTCGCTGCACTGTCGGTCACACATACACAGAGGCATCAACTTGGATGCAATGGCTCAACACAAGCCCTTGGGCTGGAGGACTTCAAACTGCAGGGATGGTACACAAGAGCCTTGGAATGTCACTCATGCACTTCTCAACATCACCCACATCCACCAATCACAGTGGCATGCTGCTGACCCATCCCAAATACTCAGAGACGTGAAACAGAGCCAGGAATTAATCGGACATGGCCCAACAGCATGTGTACACCACACGTGAATGCATGCTGCTGGGAGTGTGTTCACAGTACCTGTCCATCCCATTCACATGCAGGTTGCCAGCACATTGAGCAATTGTAGTCTGCCCACATCTACTGTCCATTGTCAGGTGGACCAACAAATAGATCACAAGGCAACACATCTTTGTGGGTGGACTCACTGTGTCCAACACTACGCAGCCCTCAACGTACTCGCCCTGTGAATGGCTCACCACGCAATGGAGGTCACATTCAGTGCCACTATCTCTCACACACATCCCTATCAAAAGGCATGGTGTGTCCAATCGACAGGGCTGAGTCTGTGCATTTCAGGAGAGACCTGAACAAAAGACACATGTGACCCACTGTACAGTCAGTGTTGTCTCCTTCTAGGATTGTGCGGTCAATGTGCAGCCCAGGTCTGCTGCCACTGAGAAGGCAAAAACAACAGTTGATGGACAGAATGCAGAACAATGTCATACACTCGCCCCAGTACAGAGATCTGGGCCTAAATCCATCGTTTTTTTGCTCACCATGCCATTCCAGTTTGAACCCAGCCATATGCAAATCAGTCTTGACCCTGTGCCTCATGGGAACAGTCCAGCCCGAACTGCCAAGCCAGGTCCTCCCTGGACTGGAAACAAGCATCCTAGGACCGGTTTCGGGGTTTCACCCCTCTTCAGCCAGGATAGCTTGATTCCAGTGGCATGGAGAGCACGGGACCCACGTCTGGGCATACCCGTCCCACTTGGGGTGACAAATGCAAAAACAACAGTTGATGGACAGAATGCAGAACAATGTCATACACTCGCCCCAGTACAGAGATCTGGGCCTAAATCCATCGTTTTGCTCACCATGCCATTCCAGTTTGAACCCAGCCATATGCAAATCAGTCTTGACCCTGTGCCTCATGGGAACAGTCCAGCCCGAACTGCCAAGCCAGGTCCTCCCTGGACTGGAAACAAGCATCCTAGGACCGGTTTCGGGGTTTCACCCCTCTTCAGCCAGGATAGCTTGATTCCAGTGGCATGGAGAGCACGGGACCCACGTCTGGGCATACCCGTCCCACTTGGGGTGACAAATGCAAAAACAACAGTTGATGGACAGAATGCAGAACAATGTCATACACTCGCCCCAGTACAGAGATCTGGGCCTAAATCCATCGTTTTTTTGCTCACCATGCCATTCCAGTTTGAACCCAGCCATATGCAAATCAGTCTTGACCCTGTGCCTCATGGGAACAGTCCAGCCCGAACTGCCAAGCCAGGTCCTCCCTGGACTGGAAACAAGCATCCTAGGACCGGTTTCGGGGTTTCACCCCTCTTCAGCCAGGATAGCTTGATTCCAGTGGCATGGAGAGCACGGGACCCACGTCTGGGCATACCCGTCCCACTTGGGGTGGCAAATGCAAAAACAACAGTTGATGGACAGAATGCAGAACAATGTCATACACTCGCCCCAGTACAGAGATCTGGGCCTAAATCCATTGTTTTTTTGCTCACCATGCCATTCCAGTTTGAACCCAGCCAAATGCAAATGAGTCTTGACCCTGTGCCTCATGGGAACAGTCCAGCCCGAACTGCCAAGCCAGGTCCTCCCTGGACTGGAAACAAGCATCCTAGGACCGGTTTCGGGGTTTCACCCCTCTTCAGCCAGGATAGCTTGATTCCAGTGGCATGGAGAGCACGGGACCCACGTCTGGGCATAGCCGTCCCACTTGGGGTGACAAATGCAAAAACAACAGTTGATGGACAGAATGCAGAACAATGTCATACACTCGCCCCAGTACAGAGATCTGGGCCTAAATCCATTGTTTTTTTGCTCACCATGCCATTCCAGTTTGAACCCAGCCATATGCAAATCAGTCTTGACCCTGTGCCTCATGGGAACAGTCCAGCCCGAACTGCCAAGCCAGGTCCTCCCTGGACTGGAAACAAGCATCCTAGGACCGGTTTCGGGGTTTCACCCCTCTTCAGCCAGGATAGCTTGATTCCAGTGGCATGGAGAGCACGGGACCCACGTCTGGGCATACCCGTCCCACTTCGGGTGACAAATGCAAAAACAACAGTTGATGGAAAGAATGCAGAACAATGTCATACACTCGCCCCAGTACAGAGATCTGGGCCTAAATCCATTGTTTTTTGCTCTCCATGCCATTCCAGTTTGAACCCAGCCATATGCAAATCAGTCTTGACCCTGTGCCTCATGGGAACAGTCCAGCCCGAACTGCCAAGCCAGGTCCTCCCTGGACTGGAAACAAGCATCCTAGGACCGGTTTCGGGGTTTCACCCTCTTCAGCCAGGATAGCTTGATTCCAGTGGCATGGAGAGCACGGGACCCACGTCTGGGCATACCCGTCCCACTTGGGGTGACAAATGCAAAAACAACAGTTGATGGACAGAATGCAGAACAATGTCATACACTCGCCCCAGTACAGAGATCTGGGCCTAAATCCATCGTTTTTTGCTCACCATGCCATTCCAGTTTGAACCCAGCCATATGCAAATCAGTCTTGACCCTGTGCCTCATGGGAACAGTCCAGCCCGAACTGCCAAGCCAGGTCCTCCCTGGACTGGAAACAAGCATCCTAGGACCAGTTTCGGGGTTTCACCCCTCTTCAGCCAGGATAGCTTGATTCCAGTGGCATGGAGAGCACGGGACCCACGTCTGGGCATACCCGTCCCACTTGGGGTGACAAATGCAAAAACAACAGTTGATGGACAGAATGCAGAACAATGTCATACACTCGTCCCAGTACAGAGATCTGGGCCTAAATCCATCGTTTTTTTGCTCACCATGCCATTCCAGTTTGAACCCAGCCATATGCAAATCAGTCTTGACCCTGTGCCTCATGGGAACAGTCCAGCCCGAACTGCCAAGCCAGGTCCTCCCTGGACTGGAAACAAGCATCCTAGGACCGGTTTCGGGTTTCACCCCTCTTCAGCCAGGATAGCTTGATTCTAGTGGCATGGAGAGCACAGGACCCACGTCTGGGCATACCCGTCCCACTTGGGGTGACAAATGCAAAAACAACAGTTGATGGACAGAATGCAGAACAATGTCATACACTCGCCCCAGTACAGAGATCTGGGCCTAAATCCATCGTTTTTTTGCTCACCATGCCATTCCAGTTTGAACCCAGCCATATGCAAATCAGTCTTGACCCTGTGCCTCATGGGAACAGTCCAGCCCGAACTGCCAAGCCAGGTCCTCCCTGGACTGGAAACAAGCATCCTAGGACCGGTTTCGGGGTTTCACCCCTCTTCAGCCAGGATAGCTTGATTCCAGTGGCATGGAGAGCACGGGACCCACGTCTGGGCATACCCGTCCCACTTGGGGTGACAAATGCAAAAACAACAGTTGATGGACAGAATGCAGAACAATGTCATACACTCGCCCCAGTACAGAGATCTGGGCCTAAATCCATCGTTTTTTGCTCACCATGCCATTCCAGTTTGAACCCAGCCATATGCAAATCAGTCTTGACCCTGTGCCTCATGGGAACAGTCCAGCCCGAACTGCCAAGCCAGGTCCTCCCTGGACTGGAAACAAGCATCCTAGGACCGGTTTCGGGGTTTCACCCCTCTTCAGCCAGGATAGCTTGATTCCAGTGGCATGGAGAGCACGGGACCCACGTCTGGGCATACCCGTCCCACTTGGGGTGACAAATGCAAAAACAACAGTTGATGGACAGAATGCAGAACAATGTCATACACTCGCCCCAGTACAGAGATCTGGGCCTAAATCCATCGTTTTTTGCTCACCATGCCATTCCAGTTTGAACCCAGCCATATGCAAATCAGTCTTGACCCTGTGCCTCATGGGAACAGTCCAGCCCGAACTGCCAAGCCAGGTCCTCCCTGGACTGGAAACAAGCATCCTAGGACCGGTTTCGGGGTTTCACCCTCTTCAGCCAGAATAGCTTGATTCCAGTGGCATGGAGAGCACGGGACCCACGTCTGGGCATACCCGTCCCACTTGGGGTGACAAATGCAAAAACAACAGTTGATGGACAGAATGCAGAACAATGTCATACACTCGCCCCAGTACAGAGATCTGGGCCTAAATCCATCGTTTTTTTGCTCACCATGCCATTCCAGTTTGAACCCAGCCATATGCAAATCAGTCTTGACCCTGTGCCTCATGGGAACAGTCCAGCCCGAACTGCCAAGCCAGGTCCTCCCTGGACTGGAAACAAGCATCCTAGGACCGGTTTCGGGGTTTCACCCTCTTCAGCCAGGATAGCTTGATTCCAGTGGCATGGAGAGCACGGGACCCACGTCTGGGCATACCCGTCCCACTTGGGGTGGCAAATGCAAAAACAACAGTTGATGGACAGAATGCAGAACAATGTCATACACTCGCCCCAGTACAGAGATCTGGGCCTAAATCCATCGTTTTTTGCTCACCATGCCATTCCAGTTTGAACCCAGCCAAATGCAAATGAGTCTTGACCCTGTGCCTCATGGGAACAGTCCAGCCCGAACTGCCAAGCCAGGTCCTCCCTGGACTGGAAACAAGCATCCTAGGACCGGTTTCGGGGTTTCACCCCTCTTCAGCCAGGATAGCTTGATTCCAGTGGCATGGAGAGCACGGGACCCACGTCTGGGCATAGCCGTCCCACTTGGGGTGACAAATGCAAAAACAACAGTTGATGGACAGAATGCAGAACAATGTCATACACTCGCCCCAGTACAGAGATCTGGGCCTAAATCCATTGTTTTTTTGCTCACCATGCCATTCCAGTTTGAACCCAGCCATATGCAAATCAGTCTTGACCCTGTGCCTCATGGGAACAGTCCAGCCCGAACTGCCAAGCCAGGTCCTTCCCTGGACTGGAAACAAGCATCCTAGGACCGGTCTCGGGGTTTCACCCCTCTTCAGCCAGGATAGCTTGATTCCAGTGGCATGGAGAGCACGGGACCCACGTCTGGGCATACCCGTCCCACTTGGGGTGACAAATGCAAAAACAACAGTTGATGGAAAGAATGCAGAACAATGTCATACACTCGCCCCAGTACAGAGATCTGGGCCTAAATCCATTGTTTTTTTGCTCTCCATGCCATTCCAGTTTGAACCCAGCCATATGCAAATCAGTCTTGACCCTGTGCCTCATGGGAACAGTCCAGCCCGAACTGCCAAGCCAGGTCCTCCCTGGACTGGAAACAAGCATCCTAGGACCGGTTTCGGGGTTTCACCCCTCTTCAGCCAGGATAGCTTGATTCCAGTGGCATGGAGAGCACGGGACCCACGTCTGGGCATACCCGTCCCACTTGGGGTGACAAATGCAAAAACAACAGTTGATGGACAGAATGCAGAACAATGTCATACACTCGCCCCAGTACAGAGATCTGGGCCTAAATCCATCGTTTTTTTGCTCACCATGCCATTCCAGTTTGAACCCAGCCATATGCAAATCAGTCTTGACCCTGTGCCTCATGGGAACAGTCCAGC
Organism: Calotriton arnoldi; assembly: GCA_963921515.1. Classification (NCBI taxonomy): domain Eukaryota; kingdom Metazoa; phylum Chordata; class Amphibia; order Caudata; family Salamandridae; genus Calotriton; species Calotriton arnoldi. The sequence goes on along the minus strand of CAWUFW010005306.1, from coordinate 328,463 downwards.
CCGAACTGCCAAGCCAGGTCCTCCCTGGACTGGAAACAAGCATCCTAGGACCAGTTTCGGGTTTCACCCCTCTTCAGCCAGGATAGCTTGATTCCAGTGGCATGGAGAGCACGGGACCCACGTCTGGGCATACCCGTCCCACTTGGGGTGACAAATGCAAAAACAACAGTTGATGGACAGAATGCAGAACAATGTCATACACTCGTCCCAGTACAGAGATCTGGGCCTAAATCCATCGTTTTTTTGCTCACCATGCCATTCCAGTTTGAACCCAGCCATATGCAAATCAGTCTTGACCCTGTGCCTCATGGGAACAGTCCAGCCCGAACTGCCAAGCCAGGTCCTCCCTGGACTGGAAACAAGCATCCTAGGACCAGTTTCAGGGTTTCACCCCTCTTCAGCCAGGATAGCTTGATTCCAGTGGCATGGAGAGCACGGGACCCACGTCTGGGCATACCCGTCCCACTTGGGGTGACAAATGCAAAATCAACAGTTGATGGACAGAATGCAGAACAATGTCATACACTCGCCCCCAGTACAGAGATCTGGGCCTAAATCCATCGTTTTTGCTCACCATGCCATTCCAGTTTGAACCCAGCCATATGCAAATCAGTCTTGACCCTGTGCCTCATGGGAACAGTCCAGCCCGAACTGCCAAGCCAGGTCCTCCCTGGACTGGAAACAAGCATCCTAGGACCGGTTTCGGGGTTTCACCCCTCTTCAGCCAGGATAGCTTGATTCTAGTGGCATGGAGAGCACGGGACCCACGTCTGGGCATACCCGTCCCACTTGGGGTGACAAATGCAAAAACAACAGTTGATGGACAGAATGCAGAACAATGTCATACACTTGCCCCAGTACAGAGATCTGGGCCTAAATGCATCGTTTTTTTGCTCACCATGCCATTCCAGTTTGAACCCAGCCATATGCAAATCAGTCTTGACCCTGTGCCTCATGGGAACAGTCCAGCCCGAACTGCCAAGCCAGGTCCTTCCTGGACTGGAAACAAGCATCCTAGGACCGGTTTCGGGATTTCACCCCTCTTCAGCCAGGATAGCTTGATTCCAGTGGCATGGAGAGCACGGGACCCACGTCTGGGCATACCCGTCCCACTTGGGGTGACAAATGCAAAAACAACAGTTGATGGACAGAATGCCAGCAGGGACCCAGCCAGTCACACAAGCAATGACTGCCCTGACTCCTGCATTGCCAAGTGGCTGCGTGACTGGATGTCTGACATGGAAATGCCATGTACCACCACTCGTGAGGGACATGCATGGGAAAGCGCCATAGAGCCTACATACCCCTTACACCTGTAGTTAGCATGTTAAGCAGTGCATGTTGGAACCCCACAGGCTCAGAATCATAGTGCTGCGGATCTACGACGTGTGTGTCCCCCACATGCACTCCCACACACACTGTAGTTGTCTTACACGCACAAGTTTTGCTATGAATAGCCTTGGGCAGTGTGCGTGGAGCTCGGAATCCATGATCTCCAGCTCCTCGCTGGTGAGTGGACCTGGACATATCTTCAGAGTCGTCGACATGTAGGTGGACATGTGGCAGCAGCGGCAGGTGTTGTTTAGGGATGCCAGGCAGCAGTCCCTGTAAGCTGTGGTGATGCCTGTCTCCCTCCCACACTCATATGGCCCCCTGGGGCTGTTCCAGTGGGTCCAAGCTGCTGCAATTGGTGTACCATGTCTGCCTGCTTCAAATGCACACAATGGCCTGCACCGAGCTATCCCGGTACGCTTACCTCTATCGTCGAACACGCAGGATGCAGTCACGAGGGCCATTGGAGTTGGCCTCAAGGGCCTGGTCCATGGCGGGTACAGTCCGCTGGTGCCATGTGGAATCCACAGTTGAAGGTGCACCATGCATTTGCAGGTGTGGCCATGATTTGTGTGTGGGAGCATGTCCACACTGGACAGGGCCACTTCATGCTGTGTGCATTGGCATTGACGGCCAGTGCTCAGCCTCCACATGTCTGTTGGCACATCATCATGTACACATTAGCATGGGTGCATGGGATGTGCATATGCACACACATGCCATATTTCTCTATGTACATCTCCCACTTGGCACGTGCAACGTTACGTGTCACTTGTGATGTGTGTTTGCATTCACACAGCTGTGTTGTCATGGAGTTGTCAATGTGTACACCTGTCAATGTGTGTTGGAGGTGTGATACGTACAGTGCTGGACATTGGGTGGGCTAGGGACATCATTGACTGTCTCATATCCCATTGTGCAACAGGACCCACTTGTTTTGGCCGCTCAGCCTGTGTACATTGTGTTGTTGGTGTGTGCCAAACTCACCCGGCCTCGGAAGCTGTGTCTGGCACAGCAGCTAGGTATATTGCTGTGGTGTTGTCGCCTCCCACCTATGCAGTCTGAAACCATCATGATGCCTTTCAAGCTATTAGGGCCTAAATCCCCATGTGCATGCTCATGTCAATGGTATGTGTCAGTTACCATTGCTATTGGTAAGGGGACCTGTGTAAGAGTATTGTGGCTGTGCTGTCCCTACTTGTCAGCTGTTCTGTGATTCTATAGCTTTGCCAGTTATTTTTGGTATGTGTATGTGTATGTGCCATGTGGTGTGTTGCATTGACATGTGTCCACTTCCATCTGTCCTAGGAGGAGACCAAACATACATCGCCCCTACCAATTGCTGTCAGACATGGAGGATGTGGAGGTCATCCGTAAATTCCGGCTGGACCGACCCCCTGCATCGCCTATGTGCCATGTTGGTACCCCACCTTCGTCCTCGCAGCGTGTATCCAACAGCATTCACCCCCACGGCTAAGGTGATGGCTGCACTGCATTTTTCCGCTACCGGATCTTTCCAACACACGGTAGGCAGTGGAGCTGGAATGTCCCAACCCATGTTCAGCATGGTGCTACGGGATGTCCTGTCAGCCATGATGCTGTACAGGAACCGGTACATCAGATTCCCCAGGGCTCGTGATTTGGCGGCAGTGAAGGGGGCTTTCTATGCACTTGGACGCATCCCCCACGTGGTTGGTGCAATTGATTGCACACATGTTGGCCTTGTTGCACCACAGGCCATGGAGCACATCTTTCGTAACCGGAAACATTTCCACTCCCTGAATGTGCAAGTGGTGTGCCTGGCGGACATGATCAGCACGCACGTGTGTGCAAAGTTTCCCGGTTCCACCCATGACTCGCACATCATGCGCCACAGCATCCTCCCACGACTGGTGTCCAATCTTCAACCGGACCGTGACTGGATTGTTGGTGAGTATGCATACTCGTGTAGCGTGCTGGGTATGACATGCTGTCTTGTGTCCTGTTGGAATTGCAAGGATTCTCTGTGTTTCTCACACCCAGGTGACTCGGCATATCCTAACGGGCCTTGGCTGCTGAGCCCACTCCGTAATCCCAGGACACCAGCTGATGTCAGATACAATGAGGCACATGGGAGGACCAGACGTGTGGTGCAGCGTACTTTTGGACTCCTGAAGTCCAGATTCAGGTGCCTGGACCGCACCGGGGGTGCACTGGCATACTCCCCACAGAAGGTGTGCCAGATAGTTGTGGCATGCTGCATGCTGCACAACCTCGCTATTCGCAGGCAGATCCCCCTGATAGTGGATGACGGTGATCAGCCAGGACCCCCGCCTGCAGACCAGGCCGTGTCCAGTGACGAGGACAGTAGAGAGGAGGAAGCAGTGAATGAGCGTCAGCAGCTCATCGCCCGCTACTTCACTTGACGGTGAGTGACCATGTACTTCGGCTGATGTTGCTGTAGTTGTGTAGGTGTATGTGTGCATTGTCACGGCGGCCTATTGTTCACTGAGTGCTGTGTGGCAATGGTCCATGTCCAAGGTAGTATGCCACTGACAGTGGCTGTGGCATTGTGCCCTGTTGCTCTGTGAGATGTGTGTACATTGCTTGAACTTGATGACAAGTACTGTGTGATGAGTGTGTGACACACACATTCAATGGACTCTCGTTCTGTTTTTCACCCCTAGGTCCCTCCAGCCTCTCCTGGCCTATCGACATACCACACTCCTGATGCATTACTGATCATGGTGACGGTTGCACATCATTGATTAAACACAGAGCACATACAACAGAATGTGATCCAGGTGTATTTATTTTGTACAGTGACATGTGATTGTGGGCAAGGTGATGACAAAAGTGGTGCATGCTGGAACAATGAGTTGACGGACATGTCCGCGAGATGGCCAAGGTGTACCCATGTTGTTCTGGGTCCACAGTCCGACAGACACATGCCATTCACATGGCAGTGTGGGGTAGGATAGTAGTCCAAGTGAATGCAGTAGATGTCCCCCGTGGCTGGCTGTCTCACTGGCGTTTGGAGCGTGCAAAGTCATCTCTGGACACCTGTTTCCTCTTCGGACGCCCCCTTCCACGTTTGAGAGGGGGTGGTTGTGTTTGTGGGCTGCTGGTGGTGGCTGAGGATTGCACACTCGCTGTGGACGCAGGGGAACTGGATGTTGCACGGACCTGCGCCCCAGCAGGTGGTGTCGGAGGTAGTGTGGTTGGCCTTGATTGGGCCCTCACCGCCACCACTAGCTGGCCCATGAGGTCGACAAGTTTGCCCATACGAGTCACGAATTGGCCCATATGGGCGTCCATGGACCTCAACACCCCAAGGACTTCCCGCGTATCGGAAGCTGACCGGGCCCATTGTCCCTGGGCCTCTTCATAGGCCCCAAGGACTCTTGCAATTTGCGGCAGGGCTTGGCTCCCAGGCTCTGATGGCGTTGACCTGTCCCTGCTCCTCCCACCTGAACTGCTTCCACCGACCTGCCCACTGGCCACGGTGGTCACCCGGGGCCTCGTTGTGGCTCCCAGGGTCGGTGTCGACGTGCGTACGAGCCCTTGCGCAGGCTGAGTGGTCAGGGAGGCCCTGGTGGTGGTGGTGGTTGCGGCGGTGGTGGTGGCCGCAATGACCGTGGCAGCAGGGGCCTGGGACTGGTCACCGGCCCTGGGAGATGGGTTGGTGGGTGGGAGGGGTCCTGGGGAGCGGTTGGGCCCTGCAACACCAGATGTGCGCGGTCCGGTGTCCTTGTCCGAGGAGGTGTCCAGGTCTTCCACATCCATGAGTCCGGGTGTAGGGCTTGTGGACTGGCTGTGGTGACTGCTGTCTCCCTCTCCAGCATCATGCTGTTCGTCACCTGTGGGTCGGAGACGAAAGGTTATTGTGTTGCACCTTGCAAGGTTTGTGTTAGATGACTGACATTCACAGTTGGTGCACAGTTGTGCACTGATTTCCCAGATGCGTGTGTATGGCTCTACAATGTGTGTGCGTGATCAAGGCAATCTAATGGTGTGATGGGTGCACATGGCATGGGACGGATTTGGATAGCCAATCGGTGTGTGTTGCAGTACCCCTATATTTTGTGCCTTTGGTGGACACGGGGTACAGCCCCCTCAACGCATTTGAGGTGCAATATGGTTTTGGGGTTTCGAATGGAACGCTTAGGAACGCAGTTGGCAAAAGGGGCACAGCCCCCTCAACACTTTTGATGTGAAATATGGTTTTGGGGTAAATACTGTGGCATAAGGGTGCAGGAGGGGACATGTGTTTTGGCCACACGACACTGCAGAGACAAAGGTGTGTGTATGTCTGACGTACCAAGCATATCTGCTCACTGTTATCATTTAGGGACATTACACTGCAAGCATTGTAGTAGGTGGGTGATGGTTGTGTGCCACACGACGTATTGCAGATGGGACAATTCCTTTGTGTGTGTGCTACCCTCAGCCATGTGCAGCAATGCAGTGCTCTTGGTGTGTTGACTATATTAGGTATGTTGTAAATCACAGTGTGACGTGCACTTCAGACACTACAGACACATTATTGGTCATCGGCAGGAATCTTTGCCGTACTACTGTATATGGGGCAACTGATTAGATGATATACCTTTCATGACACTGGGGCTGTGAAGATGTGATGGATGAGACATTGAATGTGCATTGTGTAGCTGTGTGGTTCATGGGTCCAGTGGTGTATGTGACATTACTGTGATTCCACTCAGTTACATTGTGACGAGATGGACTTACATGGGTGATGTTGTACGATGTCAACGGAACAAGCAGACACGACTACATGGACAATACTTCGATGGTGTTGCTGATGTGTGTGATGACTGGCACAGTGCACGGCATGTGGGTCAGTACTCCAGTGAGACTTGTGCATGCAGACGTGACTCCTTCCGTGTTGGTGTATTTGTGATGGCTCATGTGGGATTTGACTCTGTAATTCATGTCCGTGTGCACATTAGTCACATGATTATGGCAGGGAGCAGTGCTACCTGTTCCTCTGCTACGTGACATGTCCCAAATGTTAGTCGTAGTACAGTCCTCATGCCTACAGACACCCCGCCCTGTACAGTAGTCTACCTACTTGTTGGTTTGTAGGGTGCAATGCCATGGCTGTCACATGGTCATGAGAGGGAGGGGTGCTCCATCTTGCTGGTCTGTGGCAGTGGGGGCCGTGTTGTGAGTTGTGGTGGAGGCTTACCATCCACAGACACCCCTCCATGTAGGGAAACATATCTACCTGTCCGGTGAAGGTGTGCACTGCAATGGCTGTCACATGGGTGTGGGGAGTGCTCCATCTTGCTGCGCTGTAGGACTAGGGGCCTGGTGGTGGTTGTATTTCTGCAGTCCCCCCTCCGATACTCGGAGTTTGTAGTAAGGCTACTTACCTATTACTTGTTGGTTAGTGCAGCTATGGCTGACACATGGGTGTGGGTGTGGGGAGTGCTCCTTCCGGCACATCTGGGGTACAGAGGGACCTGGTGGGAGTTGTGGTGCTGGCTGACTGTACACATGCCCCCATGGTTTAGTTTGTTGGTACCTTTGGGCTGAGTGTGTGGGAGTGTCTGTTGCATGTGTGAGAGATGTCTTGTGTATTGTGTACTGGACATGGGGGTGTTTGGCCCTCGGTGCTATGGCATTCTGGTAGTGCACAACAGTACATAGCGGTGTGCTGGTATACATTTGTTTGTACTTACCAGCCTCCACTCCCCCTGGTATTCCGGTGAGACTCTCCGGATGCAGGATGCCTCGCACCTTCTCCTCCCACGCCTTGAAGGTCTTGAATAGCGCGGGATTTCCGCCGCCAGTCGTGGCAGCCAGCTCACGGTTCTTGGCCTCCTTCTTCCTGACCACGCTTTTCAGGTCATGCCACCTCTTTGTGATTTCGCCCCGGTTGCGTGGCACATTCCCAACTGCATTCACCTGGTCCACTATCCTTCTCCACATCCTGTTTCTGGTGGCTACTGGTGTCTGTTGGACCTGGTTCCCATAGATTTGTGGGTGCACCTTGATGATCTCATCGACCATGACCGTCAACTCAGTGGCAGTGTACTTTGGCATCCTATCGCTTGCCATGGTGTGTGGTCTGCTATTTGTTGAGCTGGTGTGGTTGTTGTGTGGTGTGTGGTGTGTGGTGTGTGATGTGCAGGGGGTTCGTGGTGCCGTTGTTTCAGTGGTGATGGTGGTGGTGGTAGTGGTGGTGATGTGTGTGATGTATGCGTGCATGTGGTGTGCTGCTTTCCTTTGTGTCTCTCTGTGTTGTCTGATGGCGTCTTCGCTTTGTCCTCGTGTAAGGGATTGTGGTCTGTGAGGAGGCTGCTTTTGTACTAATTTATGTGGGTGTGTCATGATGGTCTGTCGTTTTCAGGTGTGTTGTGTCTGTTGTCCTGGGATTTGTAGTTTTTTATTTTTGGCAGGGGGCATGTGTCATTGGGATGTGTTCTGTGTTTGTGTATTTTGGCGTGGTTTGCTGTGTGGACTTGTTGGCCATGTTGTGTGTATTTCTTTGTCCCGCAAATGGTTTCTGTGCACGGACGTGTCCGCAAGGCCTTCCGCTGTGTCAGTTCTTCGTCGCTGTTGTTAACCGTGGCGGGCGGGGTAAATGTGGATTTTCCGCGCTCATGTCGGGGAGATCATAATTTCACGGTCGTTGTCTCGGTCGTCAGGGCGGGCGGATTTGGGTTTTCCGGCGGGATTGCGTCCGTGGTGGACAGTTAATCTTCTACTCGGACATGTACGGGCGGAATTTTGTGTGTTTTTACCGCCGCGGGCGGTGGTTGCTTCGCGACATCATAATTGCGTGGTCGGTATTCCCATGGTGCCGGCGGGCGGTTTTTTCAGGCTATGGTGGATGGAGGATTTTTTAACGCCGGTTATCGTAATGGTCCCCTAAGTATTTTCTTATTAAAAAATAAACATCATTTAAAAAATCACAATTGTTACTTTTTTCTTCTATTTCATTACTCTTATTAAATATTTTATAAAAATGTATATTTCCATGCAATGTATACAATTTTACCTAATAACTCACATACGATACTGGACACTAAACTAATGTATTTCACAACTCCCACTCCACTTACTATAAAATAAGCAAAGATGCTGGACACTGAAGATATATAAATTACTATTCCCACTCCAGTTACTGTGAAGTCATGGAAGGTGCTGGACACAGAAGTTAGATAATTTACTATTCCCACTCCAGTTAGTTTTAAGTCAGGGAAGGTGCTGGACACTAAACTTATAAAAATTACTATTCCCACTCCAGTTAGTGTTAAGTCAGGGAAGATGCTGGACAATAAAACTATATAATGTACTATTCCCACTCCAGTTAGGATTAAGTCAGGGAAGGTGCTGGACACTAATCTTATCAAAATTAATATTCCAACTCCAGATAGAGTAAAGTCAGGAAAGGTGCTGGACCCTGAAGCTATATCAATTACTATTCCCACTCCAGTTAGTGTTAATTCAGGGAAGGTGCTGGACAGTAAAACTATAGAATTTACTATTCCCACTCCAGTTAGGATTAAGTCAGGGAAGGTGCTGGACACAGAAGTTATATAATTTACTATTCCCATTCCAGTTAGTTTAAAGTCAGGGAAGGTGCTGGACACTAAACTTATAAAAATTACTATTCCCACTCCAGTTAGTGTTAAGTCAGGGAAGGTGCTGAACACAGAAATTATATAATTTACTATTCCCACTCCAGTTAGTTTTAAGTCAGGGAAGGTGCTGGACACTAAACTTATAAAAATTACTATTCCCACTCCACTTACTGTTACATCAGGGAAGGTGGTGGACAGTAAAACTATATAATTTACTATTCCCACTCCAGTTAGTATTAAGTCAGGGAAGGTGCTGGACACTAAAGTTATAAAAATTACTATACCAACTCCAGTTAGTGTAAAATCAGGGAATGTGCTGGACACTGAAGCTATATAAATTACTATTCACACTCCAATTAGTGTTAATTCAGGGAAGGTGCTGGACACAGATATTATATCATTTACTATTCCCACTCCAGTTAGTATTAAGTGAGGAAAGGTGCTGGACACTAAACTTATAAAAATTACTATTCCCACTCCAGTTAGTGTTAAGTCAGAGAAAGTGCTGGACACAGAAAATATATAATTTACTATTCCCACTCCAGTAAGTTTTAAGTCAGGGAAGGTGCTGGACACTTGGAGGCCGATTCCGATCTCGGCCGGTGGGGCTCCGAATCGGATTCGGCTTAACCGGATCCGATTCGGAGCCCTATTTCCCGACCGATCCGTACGCGCAAGTACGATGCGAAATCGCCGACCGACTCGTTCGGGCGTCCCAACCGCACCGACCGACTCGTTCCCGGGTCGAACCGCACCGACCGACTCGCTCGGACACGACTCGCACCGCGCAATGGAGACGTTCCCCGGCCGGGTAAGTACGCTGTGCGCCGCGAGCAGTCCGACCGACACACGCCGTCCGGCTCGAAAGAGCAGTCGGAGCCGTACTTCGGGGGTCCGTGTCGGACCCCCCTGTACGCGTAGCCGCGCGAGTCGCACACAGGGGGGACCCATGGGTCCCCCCTACCTGTGCGTGTACGGTGCGAGTCGCTTTGCCGCGTACCCGCTGTAGGGGGCGCCCTTGTTCGCCTCGCACCCATTGAGGCAATGGGAGCCCGCGTACGCGTTGTACGACCGGCTCCCATTGACTTCAATGGGAGTCCGACCAACTCGAGTACGATAGCATACGGATGCATCGTACTCGTTCGGTCGGGCTGCACGGGTCCGATTCGGTCGGAAATCTCTCTGGGTCCGGCTCGGTCGGAGAGATTTCCGGCCCGAATCGGAATCGGCCCCTAAACTTATAAAATTTACTATTGCAACTCCAGTTAGTGTAAAATCAGGGAAGGTGCTGGACACTGAAGCTATATAAATTACTATTCACACTCCAGTTAGTGTTAATTCAGGGAAGGTGCTGGACACAGATATTATATAATTTACTATTCCCACTCCAGTTAGTATTAAGGGCATCATTACGATGGCGGGCCCGTCCGCCACCGCAACGGAATGCGAGACCGTCTGCAAGGGGTGCGGCAGTCCCACACCTGAGATTAGGATGCCACCGTGGCGGTGGCAAGCCCTATTCCCAGCATTGTGACGGGTGGTGCTCACAGCACCGCCCGCCACAATGCTGGGAATAGACGTCGTGCATTGGCATGCACAAGGTGACAGGCACCGTGTGGTGCCTGCCACTTTGTCCATGCCAATGCAGGGGGGTACCATAGGTACCCCCCATGTGCACCCCCACCCCCCAACTTTCTGGGGGCCCACTACGGGCCCCCAAAGGCAAAGACCACATGCCTTTCCATGGCGGCAACACCGCCATGGGAAGGCACATCTCTGCCTGCATGCTAATATGGATGGCGGTGTCTTGCAGACACTGCCACCATATTAACCATGTTTTCCGCCGGTCGACTCGTCGACCGGCGGAAAAGCGGCGGACGGTCTTTCCGTCCGCCGCGGACCCCCCAGCCATCCTAATATGGTGGGGGTTTTTTGAAGTGTGGATGGCGGGCAGATCACCCCCGCCGGGCCGGCGATCCGCCCGCTATCATAATGACCCCCTTAGTCAGGAAAGGTGCTGGACACTCAACTTATAAAAATTACTATTCCAACTCCAGTTAGTGTAAAGTCATGGAAGGTGCTAGACACTGAAGCTATATAAATTACTATTGCCACTCCAGTTAGTGTTAATTCAGGGAAGGTGCTGGACACACGTTATATAATTTACTATTCCCACTCCAGTTAGTTTTAATTCAGGGAAGGTGCTTGACACTAAACTTATAAAATTTACTATTATCACTCCAGTTAGTGTTAAGTCAGGGAAGGTGCTGGACACAGAAATTATAAAATTAGTGTTCTATTTTAACTCCACATCATTAAACCCAAAATTAACAAATTTCTTACTACAATATATATTAATTGTTTCCATTAAATCATTTAAAAGTTTTAAAAATAATACTTGAAATATTTCTTAAAAAATACCAACTCTTATCCCCTACAAATCCTCCCTCATACACCTTTATAAAAAAATCATTTAAAAATAATCAAAGGTTCAAATTTATTTTTAAAATTTTAAAAAAATTAAAACCAATACCTACCAATTTTAGCCTAAATAATGAACAATGTACTCATAAATAATAAAAAAAATCTAAAACATTATTTACAAATTTTAATTTTAATTTTTAAAATACTCCCCAACCTTATCCCCCAAAGTCCTACATCACACTGCTAAAACAACATTTAATAACAATATTTTAATTTTTCAAATTTTAGTAATGATTTTTAAAAAAATGTAAAAATAAACTACCTACCCATATACCCTAAAAACTGTACATCCCACTAAAAATGTACAAAATGTAACAGATTTTTTTTAAAAATAATTTTCAAAATTTTACTATTAAAACACTCCCCATCCTCACCCCCTCAAAACGCAACACACCACTCATAAAATAAAATTTTCATAAATAAAATGTAATTTTTGTTTTTGTTTAAAATTCTAAATAATTTTTTTAAACACCTCCCAACATTATCCCCTACAAAACAAAATTCCCACTCATAATTTTAAATTTCATAAACAAATTTAATATATTTATAAAAAATTTACAAATAAAAATTTTTTTTTTTTAAAAGCTACCCACTCTTATCCCCTAATAACCCAACATCCCGCTCCTAAATCAAAATTGAATATTTAAATTTAAAAAAATTCGAAAATAAGTACAATTTCAAATCAAAATTTCTAAAACACTTCCCAAACTTAGAGGCCTATTACGATGGCGGTCGGAAAACCTCCCCGACCGCCATGGTAACGGGAAAAGACCACCCGCAAGGCCTGCGACATAACCGCCGGTCGTATTACGATGTTCCTTGCTCGAAATCCGACCGCTGCAGTCTGATCGCGGGCTTTAACATTGCGGCGGTTGCTGATGCACGTAGCACCGCCGCGATGTCAAAAGGAGCATGTCCTGCATTTCCCTGCACTGCGTGGCAGGCACTGCACAGTGCCTGCCACCTGGTACAGGGAAATGTAGGGGGGGACCATGGGTACCGCCCCAGTGCACCCACCCCCCACCCCCAAAACATTGGGGGCCCGCAACGGGCCCCCGGAAGACAATCTCTGCATGCCTTTCCATGGCGGTCTGACCGCTGAGGAAAGGCTGGCTACCACCGGCATCATAATCCTGCCGGCGGAGCCTGCTCTGCACCGCCACCATTATCCCGGTCCTCCTCCGTCTGCCAGGCAGGAGTGCTCATGGCAACCGGCGGAAAAGCGGCGGTCGGAATTTCCCACCACCGCGGTCACCACCGCCATCCTAATTTGACCGGCGGATTTCTGGCTTGGTCGGTCGGATGTCTAATGCCGGTCTGGCGGGCACGACCACCGGCCCGGCGGTGGACATCCGACCGCCATCGTAATAGACCCCTTATCCCCTATCAACCCAACATCCCGCTACAAAAACAAAATTTCACAATTAAATTTGAAAAAAATCTACAATATTTAAAATCAATATTTTTAAAACACTCCCCACCCTTATCCCCTAATAACCCAACATCCCGCTCCTAAAACAAAATTTCTTAGTAACATTTTATAAAATTCTAAAATATTTACAATTTATTTATAATTTTTTAAAAACACTCCCCACCCTTATCCCCTAATAACCCATCCCGCTCCTAAAAATTATATTACAATTTTTTTCCTTACATATTTACTACTACTATTATAATATTATCAACAAGTATTTTTAATAATTAAATAAAATAAATAACGATATCTTTAACAAACGATATTTTAAACATACGATATTTTTAATTTCGACATTTTTAACAATACTTATAAACTATATTTTTTACAAACGATATTTTTACATCGATATTTACTACTTCAATATTTAATCAAAAAAAAAACGACATTTTTACTATAGATATATTTAACATCGATATTTTTGTATCATCGATATACAAAACTCGATTTTATTGTATATCGATATTAAAAATTCGATATTAAGAGTATTTAACAAGCTAGACGACCTTGAGCAGTAGATAGCTTGTGCCAGGCTGTGGAATCGAAACTTATGTTCTGTACCCCCATTGTATTACGACAGCTACCAGCGTTTTTCCATGATAGGCGGGTCTTTGTGGGCTCTTAAACCTACTTAATGTATCTTTATGCTTGTTAGAGTCAGTCCCTCGTCAGCCATCTTAGGAGGCTGCCTGATTGGACTCCACTGCAGTGTACTTTGTGAATAAACCAGTTTGCTTGCATTCTCTACTGCGTCATCGACTCTTCATTGAATGGAAGGCTAGCAGAGGTCTAGAGTGACCTGAGTGACCCTAAACGGGACATTTCCTTCAACTTCGCCTGATTTCACAGACAAGAGGCAAATGTTCACCTGTGCCTATCACTACCTATCACTACTATGGCCCTAATGCCCTGATTACTTACCGGTAATCCTCATTACTCAGTCCGACTCGTCCTCGACCCAGTCAAAACAAATCAGGTAGTATCCAATCACAGACAGGAAGCAAAAGAGGAAACGCTTGCTAACCCCACCCACCCTCCTGCCAAGGGCTATAATACAATAGCCAACCCTTAGCACTTCGTAAAATACCAAGCAAAACAAAGGCCTGATACTGGGAGGGTGGGTCGGTAGAACAACTGGGTCGAGGACGAGTTGGACTAAGAGTAATGAGGATTACCGGTAAGTAATCAGCGTATTACCTCGACGTCCCTTGTCCTCAACCCAGTCATAACAAATGAGGTATACCAAAGCAGACACCCAAATAGCAGGCCTTTGACATACCCACAGAAAACAAAAACCACATAGGACATACGCACACCACAGAGAGTAAATGTCACATCCCAGGAGCAATCAAGCAGGAGCAGGACGCACCACAGCCTGAAACACACCAATCCCAAAAATCAAACGATCAGTGCGAGCACAATACAAATGGTAATGGCTGATAAGCATATTTTCAAATGCCCCAGTCCCCGCACAACAGATCACATACAAGGGTACGCCCTTGAAAGTGGCCCACAAAGCCGACACACCTCTAGAGAACCACGCCTGGATAGCAGAAGGACACGGTAAGCCAGAGCTCCCAAAAGCCAAAGTGAAGGAGCCCCAATTCCATGAGGCAATGTATAAGCAGCCATCACACGTCCTGCAAGAACAAAAGTCACAAACAGAAACAGACAAAGCACGTTTAACATCAAGGGTGCGCAACAACTGCTCCTCAGGAAAAGGAGAAACACAGAAAGAAGGCAATAACAGTTCCAGAGAGGTAGGAAACGGAGACTGAACTGTAGGGCGAAAGCCAACACCCAAATGTAAAACCACAGCCAGCCGCGGCCCGTGCAGGTAAGAGCGGTGGGGCTGGGTGAGGGGGAATTTCGAAGGATGATGACGAGGGAAAATTAATTATTTAATTCAATTTTCCCTCGTCATCGTCCGTCAAAATCCCCCCCCACCGGGCCGCACCGCCCTACCGCTCTTACCTACACGGGCCGCGGCTGACCACAGTATCCTCCAAGAACCGCAGAAAAGGAGGAGAACAGCTCAAGGCAGAAAGCTCCCCTAATCCCCTGGCAAAAGGAACAGCAACCAGGAAAAACCACCCTTAAAAGGAGAAAGAGCAGAGCGTGACGAAAGTCTTCCAAAAAAAACTGAAGACGAGTAGACAGAGTAGAACCCCCACAAGAACCCTGCACGAATGAAAGAATGTGGGCAGGCAAACCACATCTCACCGGGGCCGCCACCCATTCTCCAGACTGCTCAGGACAGAGGGACCAGTGGGTGAGGACTGGAGGACTGGAGATGAGCGAGCCTCCAAGGCGGACCCACACCAGAGCCATCAACAAAGAGAACCACGACCTCCAAGGACAAATGGAAGAACAGCCACCACATGCGCCTTGCCCTGGAGGACATTCAACAGAAATGGCAGAAGGCGGGAAAAAGGAGGGAAGGCATAAACAGAGGAGGCCAAGGGATTGACAACACAGCCCCAGCCCATTCTCCGGAACCCTGGAGCAAAAGGTAGGAAGAAGAGTATAGGTCCTGGATGCAAACAAAACCACCCCCGGACAACCCAACCTCCAGCAGACCATGCAACACACCCCGTGCTATAGACACAGATCCAGCGAGGACAGAAACTCCTGGCACAGAGCATCTGTCACCACAAAGGCCGTACCCCCGACGAGTTGAGAAGAAATGGCCCAGAGAAAGAGCACCGCCCAACTTGTGCCCACACAAGCCACCTGATGCAAGGAACAACTGGGATTGCTGGATGGAAGGTACACAAATGCCCCAGGAACCATGATGATGGATGGCACCAGAACAAAGTTCCCCAACAGGCGTGGCTCGAAGAATAGAAGGGCCCATCTCACAGCTGACAGCTCCGTCCAGTTGGAGGAACGAAGAGACTCCGACCAGGTACTACTAGCCTGAACCGACCAAGGACACACAGCACAGTCCCAACCCAGAGCACTGGGATCCATTGACAGCACAGGCGGAGGAGAATGATGGAACAACAAGCCCCTGGTGAGAACAGAAGGGGCCTGGTCCAGCCAGTCATCCAGGGACAGATATACCGAGACCCCCCAGAGATGAAGACGAGCCACTGGAAGGGCCACTACAGTGGTGAAGACTACGGGCAAGGAACATAGACCAAACTGGAGCACACAAAACTGCCAAGGACTACTCTCCCCCCAGTGAGAAACATAGACATTCCCGGTACCTCAACGTCAATGGCACAAGGAGGAAGGCAGCCTGGAGATCCACCGTAGCCACCACAAACCCGCCTGAAGCAATAGGATAATCCACGGCAGGGTCCCCACCATGAATGGAAACAACTGGACATAACGGTTCAGGAACCAGAAGTTGAACGCTACCCGTAGCCCCCGTAATCGCTAAGACCCGGAACACTACATAATAACGTCCTGCCCCCACTGTGCAATGGAACCGGAACAATCGCCTACTTCCGTAGGAGCAATTGAATCCCATCAAACAACGCCTTCCTCCTGAGATCATCCCTTGGAAGAGGTGTCACCACCATCCCCGATGACGGGGGAAAGGACACGAACCCGATCCGGCAACCATCTGCCAGCACACCCAACACCCATCTGTTCGATGTCATGCAACACCAATGTACCAGGAAATGAAGCAGTACCCCACCAACCAGCGGCATCAAGCCAATTGGCACCACTGCACCGGCACGGTCAGTCCGCAAGCGGATTCCCGGGGTCCTAACGGGGTGTCTTCAGAAACAGGCCTGGAAAACATATACCCCGGAAACTCAGACCCTCAAAGGCACCTTTCTGCCTATAAGAAGGCCGACAAAGGAAATAGTAGAAGAGAAGAAAGACTGCTTCCACCGAGGATATCTACTAAAGGAAAAAGAATGCTTCCTCTCTTTGAAGACCTTGTGCAACTCCTCCCCAAGACGGAAACGGCAATCCCAAAGCCAGGGAATGCTGAGCAGAATCCGTGTTCCAACCCAGCAGCAACAGGTAGCGCCGGCTGCACTGGGAGCCCTACAGGACAACGTCGATGCTCTGATTGAAGCAAATGGAAAGTCAGAAAGAAAGCAGACTGGTATTCCATGGATTCCAACAAATCAGAACAATGCCCACTCTTTGCATAGTCGTAAACAATGGCTGAAAGTCTGAAAAGACGGACAAAGCAACAGCGGCACCAAAGCCCCAATGGAGAAAGAGCAGACAGGAAGCGAGGCTCCAGAAAACGCTCTGGGTCCCCCCACTCATTTAAGAGGATGTCCATCACGAAAGGATGAATGGGCAGGGCTCAAGTAGAATGCAACCAAAACTGTAGCAGCACCATGTCAATAGAAGGTCCAGCCTCCACATCTTCAGGAAACACACTGCCCTTCACATTCAAAAGAGCCCGAAGACGACACATCAGAAGGATCAGAGCCGGAAAGGCAGAATACAGCTCCTACCCACCATCAGAAAGCAAACCAGCATTATTCCTTTCAGGGACGATGAAAAAGCGTCCGAATTCAGCATCTGTAGCCGATCCCTCTAACCCAACCTCGCGTCCCAGGACTCACACTGAGGAAAGGGACAAAGATGTTGGGAAACAAAGCCTCCTCTTCCCAGCATGGAATCCTATATTGCAGGCGATAGATATCACTGCATACCAGGACAAACAGAATGCCAGCAAACAACATAAGGCATCCATGATATACCCATATCCCAATGCAGTAAAACCGGCAACATACCAGAACGAGTCTGTAATTAACAGTACATGAGCACAAGAATGCTGGTAATCGCCCTCCAGAACTAGTGGAATGCACACCAGACCTCCTCAGCGTTTGCAGGACGGGGTTGTTGCTGGGAGCCGTGTACCCGTCCCCCACCGACCTTCACACCCCATGGGAGCCTACTGGGGAAGCCCACATGCCTGGAGGTGGGCTGGGGGACAGATGCAGTCGCTCGGGCAGCAGCGGGCCCAGCCGCCGCAGCAGAAGGGAGAGGCCAGTCTGAGGCGCACACAGGCAGGCCTTCTGCAACGTCCAACAATGCGCAGCTGCTTGCCCAGAATGCAGTAGGACCAGCTTCACTGAAGAGGCAGCCAACACTGAAGAACAGGTAAGCCCTTGGAAAGCAGCAAGGACACTGCCGCTGGGAGCCAAAGCGAGACACAGGGGAGCCTAGGCAGCCATGAGCCAATCCACTTACCCACCAGGCGCAGCACACACACCGCAGAGACAACCTCACAAGAGCCCACCTCCAGGACAAAGCCCCAGAAACACTGTCAGCTGCACAATGCCTGAAACCATTAGCAGACACTGAAATGCCGGGAACAAACCAACCAATATTGGTCACACACCAGCGAAAATGTCACAGAATTGTAAGCCGTTCAGCCAGGGCACAATTAGGCAGAGACACACAATGCTGACCCGGGAGAACAATGCAAGCTCAGCAGGCAGTTCTCCAGACAGCATGGGAATACTCACGGCATCTCACATAGAAGGAGTTATAAGCAACCACAAAACGCATCCAGACTCCAATAGCTCCCACAAAGGTCACAGGAGCTCCCAAAGCCCAGCTGAGGTAGAAAGCCTCCAACAATTTTCCAGGTTGGAGGCAAAAGCCCGGCAGTTACCTCTGCGTCCCCTGTATCCCGTCGGAGACAGGAAACAAAACAGGAAGTGCTAAGGGTTGGCTATTGTATTATAGCCCTTGGCAGGAAGGTAGGTGGGGTTAGCAAGAGTTTCCTGTTTTGTTTCCTGTCTGTGATTGGATACTACCTCATTTGTTATGACTGGGTCGAGGACAAGGGACGTAGAGGTAATTACGAGTTGGGCAGTATCATACCAGCGCAGCAAAATAACTCTGTACTGTGCCTCTAAGAGTTAATTTCCATGGACTGGTGAATTACCAAAGGGGGCCGAATTGTCAGTCCATAAAACCACACGAAATAACTCCTGACAGGGCCAGACTTGGAACCCTAAGCAGCCCTGGCCGATTTTGTCAGACCATCTCCTGTACAGTGCATAGTGAGTGCAGCGAGCAAGCCTGACCCCTAAAAGAAGGATTTGGGGGGATTCCCCCCACAAGAAAATTTGGGCAAAAATAGTGCATTCTACAACACATTTTTCATTATATATCCAATTGTAATAGCTTTTAAAGCACAGTAAATGATGACCTTACAGTGCACCAGGATTCAGTGATCTTTGTTGGGGATCTTCAATGATTCCCTCACAATCACCCTCCAACAGTGCCCCTTGGTTCACTGATAGAATATCGATGACATAAATATCGATGCTCAAAATATCGGAAAAAAAATATAGACTACAAAAATATCGACTCCCATACCTAAACAGGTAAGTAAAAAAATATTGAATCAAAAATATCGATGTAAAAATTATAGATGTAAAAATATTGATTTAAATATATATATATATATATATATATATATATATATATATATATATATATATATATATATATATATATATATATATATATATAAATAAAATAACATATATTAAATATTAATATTAATTTTAACAAAATAAATAACATTTAATATACATTTTAACAAAATATAACAAACAACTAAAAAAAGATAAACACAAAAATAATAATTAATACATATATATATATTTACTCTAACATAATTAATAAACTATTATCTTTAATTTATTTTAAAACTTTAAAATTATCTAAAATATAAAAAAATAACATAATAAATTAAAACATTAAACTATTAAAAAATAAATTAAACTTACATTTCCCAATACAATCAGTGCAACAGTAAGGAAAGTGTTGGATAGCAAAATAATTAAATTTACTATTCTAACTCCAGTGAGTGCAACAGTAAGGAAAGTGTTGGATAGCGGAGGGGTAAAAATTACTATTACCACTCCAAAGAGTTCAACAGTGGGGAAAATGTTGGATAGCGAAGGGGTAAAAATTACTATTCCCACTCCAGTGAGTGCAACAGTAGGGAAAGTGTTGGATAGCGGAGGGGTAAAAATTACTATTCTCATTCCAGTGAGTGCAACAGTAGGGAAAGTGCAGGATAGCGGAGAGGTAAAAATAACTATTCCCACTCCAGTGAGTGCAACATTAGGGAAAGTGTTCACACTATGGTATTTTTAAGGGGACACGTGTGCTTTATATTAGACAGTAATATAATCCTTGATGTCTAATATTTGGTTTTATCCCACCAGGTTGGTCATGCTTATACAGGTACTACACTGTGAGTTTGTTTAGGATGGTTCAGCAGGGTAAAATCACCAGACAACCACCTTTGTGTAGATAGAATTATTTAATTGGTCCTGACGAATCGCCACTAGATCACATGAGTGCGAGGCGAAAAACATGTTGACCTTCTAATAGAGCACCAAATCTGAGACATTACCTCAGAAGGGCGCCACCCAGTTTTTTAATCAGGTTGGAAGGCCTATTGATTAAAATTGTCCTCTTTGGTACTTCCATTTCCTGTTTTATTTCCTTTTTGCTCACTAACTTCCACTCACTCCATCTACACCCTTAGGCCCCTCACCCCCACGGCACCATACGGCTATTGGAATAAAAGATCTCCGCCAAAGAGCCCCTCATAGGGTGCCCGTCAGGTATTGCAGCGCCGACCTGACAAGGAGCATGCCCTATGATGAAGCATGACACCCAGCCGGGTGTGTGAGGGCCCTAATTCCAACAGGAGGAACCCCCCATTCCCCCTGTAACCCATGACCACAATAAGCCCCTCTGTCTTCCCACATACAGTTAGGAACTGCATACTCTTTGGATTGATTATTATTATACAATATTTATTCGACAGTGCCTCCGCCATAAAAGAGATTATACATTAAAACAGAATCAAATTCATTCAAAACGTATCTCATCATACAAAAAGTCACTATTGTTCTCCTGGGGATCTGGACAATCGTGATCTTTAAAAAAAAAAAAACCTCTTGGTAGTACATAGAAACAGCATTAGATAATTACGTAAGTTTCCTATAGCATAAATACAATCATAAAATCTTTAAAATCTCTCCTGTAGATTTAATTCTGCTATCAAATAAGCATGTATCCATATTATCCATCCCAATCTTAATTGTATCTGGATTTCCTAGATCTTAACATTGCACTTAAAAAATGCGTAATAACACACACTGTATGGTCAGTTTGCAATAGATGCAAGTGCAAAAGGGCAACGCGTGCTTGCCTGAAGCCCATTTCTTTTAAATAGGGTTTAAGAAATTGTCATCTGGGATGGGTAAAATATTTACATATAAAAACAAAATGTAAAATATCCTGTGGAGACCTATTGACGCAGCCACAGGGCCCTCTATCCTCGGTACGTACTACAAAACCAGGAGGAGAGGCAACCAAGTGGTGAAGCATGTTGAATCTAAAACTAGTGATTAAAAAATGCTCATGGGGATTAGTTAAAATTGAAAGGTAGGGCTCCATACCTGGCATTGATTTAACAAGAGCGTGAGCTCTTACCGTAGGCTTATTAAGTTCCTTACCTTCCCACTCAATTCTGATTATTTTAAAGAATAAATCTTTAATTAACTTTTTATCCATACTCTTTACTGTCTCATAATTCATAAATATATCTGGTCTTCCAAGGGCACTGAATGAATCTTTAATATATCTTAACCAGGGGATTTTCAATGCATGATCCAAAATTACTGCTTGGTTAAAGGGAGCCTCTTCGTTGGACCATACATTCACCCAGCAGAGCAGGGGCTTAACTGCAACATATGGGCCGATTCCGATCTCGGTCGGAAGCTCTCCGAACGGGATCCGGCCGGAAAAGGTACGAGCCGTACGCTTGTTTTCCAACCGACTCGTACAGCTGTACGAGCGAGCGAGTACGATGCGATTGTACGCGTGTGTTCCGACCGAACCGTTTCCGGATCCCAACCGTTCCGACCGACTCGTACGGAAACGAATCGCACCACGCAATGGAGACGTCATACGACCGAGCGAGTACGATGTACTCGTCGGACAGCTGGATCGAGTCGGAGCGTCCGGCTCGAAAAAGCTCCCGGAGCCGGACGTTGGGGGTCCGTGCCGGACCCCCCAAAACCCGTAGCCTTATGAGTCGAACACAGGGGGAGACCCATGGGTCTCCCCAACACAGGTATGTATGGTGCGGGTTGCACCGACGCGTACCCACTGTAGGGGGCGCACTTGTTCACGACGTACCCATTCAGTCAATGGGAGCCCATGTACGTGTCGTACGACCGGTTCCCATTGACTTCAATGGGAGTCCGACCGAATCGAGTCTGGCAGCATGCGGCCGCATCGTACTCGCTCGGTCGGACTGCAGGACTCCGGCTCGGTCGGAAAACACTCCGGATCCGGCTCGGTCGGAGAGCTTTCTGACCCAGATCGGAATCGGCCCCTAAGTCTGTAATATATTTGACCCCCAGTTCCTCGTGAACAGCGTATGCAGGTGTTCCCTGTGGCACTTTTAAAATCCGTCTTAAAAATTTAGTTTGGGTGGTTTGCAATTTATCCACAGCCTTGTAACCCCAAATCTCACTCCTGTACGTGGCTTTGGAAATACAAAATGAATTATATAATTTTAAAATCACCCCCGGAGACCATGTGCCTAATCTATGTGCGCAATTTGCGATAGCTCCCAGGGCTTTATTCATGTCCTTTGCCTTTTCCTCCTTCAGATTATTCCAATTTAATTTGTCATCAAATAAAATACCCAAATATGTAAAAGTCGGGACTTTTGCTAAATTAGCAGTGCCTGCCTTATAGGTATTTGTACTAGACCCCTGGCATCCTAGTTCCATAATAAATGATTTAGTAAAATTGGGAGATAAATCCAAAGTATTCATGAAGGAGACAAAGCCTTCGATTAACAGTTGCAGTGCTCTGGGTGGTCGTGCAATAAGCACTGGGTCGTCCGCGTATAATAGGACTGGTACTGGTCTAGTGCCGATTCTCGGGGTATCAGCATGCAGTGAAATCAGATGGGATTCTAGCCCATTAATATACAGTGTGAATAATAAAGGGGCAAGAATGCACCCTTGACGCACACCTCTTGAACATCTAAAATTATCAGTAAGCCCTCCCTCCTGAGTAAAACGAACTACGGCTGATGTATTAGCATATAGAGACATTAAAACGTTTATTATTGCACACTATCGACGCCTATCTCATCTAGTAGAGCCCATAATTTACTACGGTTCACTCTATCAAACGCCACTGTAAGGTCCATAAACCCCAAATAAATAGAACCTGCTTTGGCGATTGTGTATTTTGATGTCAACAGGTAAAGATTCAGGCATTGGCCTACTGTTGATTTACCTAGTCTGAAGCCATATTGAGTATCCAAGTTAATCCGGTTACTATCTGGCCATTCTGATAACCTATTTTAAAGAACCCTACCCAAAACCTTAACAGTGGAATCTATCAAGGATATGGGACGATAACACTGTGGGTTGTCCCTGTCAACCTTCTTATAGATAGGGACAATGATAGCGAAGGACCGTGACTGTGGCATGGACGTCTGTGCTGCGGCGTTTAGAACCCTGGTCAAAATCGGGGCCCGACGTCTATGTTGTTCCGTAACAGGTCGGGGGGAACCCATCCGGACCTGGGGCCTTATTACATGACAGTCCCTCAATGGCAGTTTTAACCTCATCCAAAAGGAACTTAGGGGCCTATTAGGATGGCGGGCGGATCGCCATCTGTTCCTGTTTTACCCCCCGCCATATTAGTATGGCGAGGGGTACCGCGGAGGACGGAAAGACCGTCCGCCGCTTTTCCGCCGGTCGGCAATCGTTACGATTGCCGGCCGGGCGGAAAAAGCCCAATATATGGTGACGGTGCCTTGCAGGCACCGCCATCCATATTATGATGCCTGCGGTGGGAATGCCTTTCCATGGCGGAGACTCCGCCATGGAAAGGCATGCGGGAAATTACTTTGGGGGCCCATTGCGGGCCCCCGGAGGGTGTAGGGGGGTGGGTGGCTGCACTGGGGGGTACCTATGGTACCCCCCTTCATTGCCATGCCCAAGGTGGCAGGCACCGCGCGGTGCCTGTCACGTTGTGCATGGCAATGCACAACATGGACTTTAACATTGCGGCGGGTGCTGCTTACAGCACCGCCTGCCGCAATGTTAAAGTCGAGGATGCGCCTGCCAGTGTGGCGGTCGCATCCTAATTGGCCTGGCGGGACGCCGCACCTCTGGCGGTCGGTCCCGTTTTCCATTACGGTGGAGGGCGGACAAAGTCCGCCCACCATCGTAATGTGGCCCTTAATCTGCACATCACAAGGGAGGGCCACCAGATCAACAATATCTTGTTCTCCTTCACCATGATTATAGACCGTCTGGAAATGTACCTTCCATTGATCCGGGGTTATATGATGTACCATACTAGGTTTATCTGGTTCAGAGAAACAAGGGCTATTAATGACCTTCCAGAATAGGGAGCTGTCCTTTAGTTCACTAGCTTGTACCAGCTCTTCCCAGGCCTGTTTCTGTAACTATGCCATCCGCTCTTTTATCGCACTTTTATAGTTTTTACGGCAAGAAGATACCCTATCTTTATTATGCGGAATCTCTTTCAGAGCTGCTTTTAGATTCCTTAGCGCCTTAGAGCACCCACTGTCAAACCATCTTGGGTTTTTCACACTGGAAGGAACTACCTCGCACAGTTAACAGGCCCGCCACAGACTGGGCAATATCGATAAAAGAGCTAATTACATCCTCGTCTGAGGGGGATGTTTCGAGTCACCTCATAATCTCTTTTTGTCTTAATTTAAAGAGAGAACTATTAAGAGCATTAGGTTCCACCTGCAACCACCGCAGTCGCCCCCCCTGGTCAGTTGGCATTATTGCCACCACCCTCTTATTATCCTGAACTGCCCTCGGGCCCTGTGCCCCCAACCCCAGAATCACAGGGTTATGATCACTAAAGGGACTATCCAAAAACCTAGAGAAATGTATAATATGGCCCATAGATGACGAAACAAAAATAAAATCAATAATTGTGGCATGGCCCCATCCTTTATAAGAGGGTGGATAAATGCTATTAGGAGGCCTAGGTGCATTTTGCAATGTAAACCTTAGATCATAAATGTAATGTTTAAAAGGGCATTTAACTCGCGACCGTCAGGCGAATGCTCCATGTGCCATCCATCTGAGGCCTATACAAAAGGGGATGATGGACGGAACGTTTGAGCCAATCAAACACTCACCCCCAGTCAACTGATCTGGGTTTAATCCATCATCATTCTTTAGCTCACTCCACCACCCCAGTTCAGACATGGCCATATGCAAATCAGTCTGACCCTGTGCCTCATGGGAACAGTCCAGCCCGAACTGCCAAGCCATGTCTTCCCTGGACCGGAAACAAGCATCCTAGGACCGGTTTCTGGCATTCCAGCCGTCATCAGCCAGGCTTGCTTGAATCCAGTGGCAAAGTGAGCAAGGGACCCACGTCTGGGCATACCCCCGCCAACTTAGGGCGAACAAAGCGATACAAAAGGGGATGATGGACGGAACGTTTGAGCCAATCAAACACTCACCCCCAGTCAACTGATCTGGGTTTAATCCATCATCATTCTTTAGCTCACTCCACCACCCCAGTTCAGACATGGCCATATGCAAATCAGTCTGACCCTGTGCCTCATGGGAACAGTCCAGCCCGAACTGCCAAGCCATGTCTTCCCTGGACCGGAAACAAGCATCCTAGGACCAGTTTCTGGCATTCCAGCCGTCATCAGCCAGGCTTGCTTGAATCCAGTGGCAAAGTGAGCAAGGGACCCACGTCTGGGCATACCCCCGCCAACTTAGGGCGAACAAAGCGATACAAAAGGGGATGATGGACGGAGCGTTTGAGCCAATCAAACACTCACCCCCAGTCAACTGATCTGGGTTTAATCCATCATCATTCTTTAGCTCACTCCACCACCCCAGTTCAGACATGGCCATATGCAAATCAGTCTGACCCTGTGCCTCATGGGAACAGTCCAGCCCGAACTGCCAAGCCATGTCTTCCCTGGACCGGAAACAAGCATCCTAGGACCGGTTTCTGGCATTCCAGCCGTCATCAGCCAGGCTTGCTTGAATCCAGTGGCAAAGTGAGCAAGGGACCCACGTCTGGGCATACCCCCGCCAACTTAGGGCGAACAAAGCGATACAAAAAGGGGATGATGGACGGAACGTTTGAGCCAATCAAACACTCACCCCAGTCAACTGATCTGGGTTTAATCCATCATCATTCTTTAGCTCACTCCACCACCCCAGTTCAGACATGGCCATATGCAAATCAGTCTGACCCTGTGCCTCATGGGAACAGTCCAGCCCGAACTGCCAAGCCATGTCTTCCCTGGACCGGAAACAAGCATCCTAGGACCGGTTTCTGGCATTCCAGCGGTCATCAGCCAGGCTTGCTTGAATCCAGTGGCAAAGTGAGCAAGGGACCCACGTCTGGGCATACCCCGCCAACTTAGGGGCGAACAAAGCGATACAAAAGGGGATGATGGGACGGAACGTTTGAGCCAATCAAACACTCACCCCCAGTCAACTGATCTGGGTTTAATCCATCATCATTCTTTAGCTCACTCCACCACCCCAGTTCAGACATGGCCATATGCAAATCAGTCTGACCCTGTGCCTCATGGGAACAGTCCAGACCGAACTGCCAAGCCATGTCTTCCCTGGACCGGAAACAAGCATCCTAGGACCGGTTTCTGGCATTCCAGCCGTCATCAGCCAGGCTTGCTTGAATCCAGTGGCAAAGTGAGCAAGGGACCCACGTCTGGGCATACCCCGCCAACTTAGGGCGAACAAAGCGATACAAAAGGGGATGATGGACGGAACGCTTGAGCCAATCAAACACTCACCCCCAGTCAACTGATCTGGGTTTAATCCATCATCATTCTTTAGCTCACTCCACCACCCCAGTTCAGACATGGCCATATGCAAATCAGTCTGACCCTGTGCCTCATGGGAACAGTCCAGCCCGAACTGCCAAGCCATGTCTTCCCTGGACCGGAAACAAGCATCCTAGGACCGGTTTCTGGCATTCCAGCCGTCATCAGCCAGGCTTGCTTGAATCCAGTGGCAAAGTGAGCAAGGGACCCACGTCTGGGCATACCCCCGCCAACTTAGGGCGAACAAAGTGATACAAAAGGGGATGATGGACGGAACGTTTGAGCCAATCAAACACTCACCCCCAGTCAACTGATCTGGGTTTAATCCATCATCATTCTTTAGCTCACTCCACCACCCCAGTTCAGACATGGCCATATGCAAATCAGTCTGACCCTGTGCCTCATGGGAACAGTCCAGCCCGAACTGCCAAGCCATGTCTTCCCTGGACCGGAAACAAGCATCCTAGGACCGGTTTCTGGCATTCCAGCCGTCATCAGCCAGGCTTGCTTGAATCCAGTGGCAAAGTGAGCAAGGGACCCACGTCTGGGCATACCCCCGCCAACTTAGGGCGAACAAAGCGATACAAAAGGGGATGATGGACGGAACGTTTGAGCCAATCAAACACTCACCCCTAGTCAACTGATCTGGGTTTAATCCATCATCATTCTTTAGCTCACTCCACCACCCCAGTTCAGACATGGCCATATGCAAATCAGTCTGACCCTGTGCCTCATGGGAACAGTCCAGCCCGAACTGCCAAGCCATGTCTTCCCTGGACCATCCATCTGAGGCCTGGCAAATAGGGGTATCTCTCGACCTTTGACCAATATCGGGGCATAAATGGCAGTTAAAATGACCAAGCAGAACAAGATTTGACTGTGGCAAATCATCACCCTGTAACGAATCTAGAAGCCCAGATAACTTTATCAAACTTGAGGGGCCCTGGGTCTTGTTATTTGCGTTATAAAAATTTATTAGAATAAACCTCAAGGTTCTCCCCACGGATATCTTTAAGCCTTGTGCCACTCTAGAATTCCAATTCAGCAATTTCATCGATGCTCCGAGGTCAAGTGCAATACAAATAATTAAACCCCCTTTTGCACGGCCAGAAGATGAACCTTCTGCTGGGAGAAGAAAGGTCTTATAGCCTTCCAAGAAAAACTTATTTTTCATCTCCCAGGTCTCCTGCAAACATATGATATTATATAAAGATATAAAATTAATCCATCTCTCATCTTCAAATTTGGGGGCTAGGCCTGCCATGTTCCAGAATATCAAACTAATGTTTCCCCGACAGTAATTACTATATGATGTGGCAGGAGCTATCACTCCCCCCCGGGGGACTATCTGGCAAGAAGGGCCAATACCATCGATAGGTTGGACTGCAATGTCTCTCGTATGGGGTTCAGTGAGCATAATGTCCTGATTTTTGGGGTCAGTTGGATTTATCTGAGATGGACTATGTTCTGTGCCCTCGCCAAGGCAATCCAAACCATTTTGATCTGACAAAGGGGCATAAAAGTTTGATGAAGTCACTAAACCCTTGCATATAAAATTCCCCCTCCAGACCATAGGCAGGCTTCCTTGCTGGGATATTTGCTGGAATGTTTGGAGTAGGTCTATAGAAAAAACCTAAAGGAAGAGGTTTAATCTCTGAGTCATAGAAAGGAAAATCCACAGAGTGTTTCAAGATGTTATGAGCCAATGCTGGAAATCAAAAAGTGACTATCACGGCATCACCCCCAAATACTTTTTTTGAACAACCAATCCACGAAACCCTTCTTGCCATCAAAATATTAGTGTGATCTGAGATGTTGAACCTACTATGTGTTCCCAACCAATGAGCTACCTTGTTAATCAGATTATCAGTGGTTTCACCTTTGTGTGTACCCAGACCTTGGACCCCCACCAAGACCACAGTATAGGGGCATCACTCTGGGGGCAAATCAATTATTGGCAGACCTACATTGTTTGAGATGCTTCTATTGGCCCTCAATTGCTTGGGCTCACCAGCTTTATTATGTTGGTCCCCCTTGCTTGGGTCCGTAACTTGATTCAGTGACCCTTTCTCTACCGACAGATTCTTATATGTCCCCCCTTCTATATTTATGCTACTAGCTGCCTGTGGTTGCGCAATTGGAGGAGGAGGTATTTTGGGAACAGTTTTCAACAAACACTCTACTTTGTTAAGTGTTCCCTTGGTATCTATTAGAGCTTTGTCCAGTTTTTCCCAAAGCTAGGATATGAAATCAGTCACCACATCTGTGAGAATTTTCTTGGAGTGTTCCAAAAATCCCCCACACCAGGTTGTAATAGTTGCACTTCCACTCTCCGTGTGGGCTCGTTTTTCTTTCTTGATTTGCGCAGTCTTTTAGGTGCCGGAGAAACAACTGGCTCAGCCCCCGGAGGAGCTAGCACATTCCTCACCCGTATGGCCGAGGCATGTGAGTTGCCAGAATTAGTGGCCTGGGGATGCCTATCCGGCAAGTCAGATACTTCTCCTGACATAAGTGCAGGTACAGGGAGACCGACAGAGCCAATAGAGTGTCTCCTCTTGGCTTTGTCAATCTCTTTTGAAATAGCTGCCACTGCTTTTGCCAAAAAGGAGTCAATAGTAGCCCGCTTATTAATATTAAGATGGTCAGTGTGCGCAGCCTTTCTTTTCCCCATAGTTAGTTAGATTGTACAGGAGATTCCTGCCGTTTTGAAGTTATAATTGGCCTCCGCCCCAAAACAGTGTTTGCCAAGCTTACGAATTACCAAAAATACACTAACCAGCCACGTCGCTGTAGTAGCTTCTCCACGATGTGCACCTAAGATACTGTGTCCCTCGCACTGTAGCCACTTCGTAGTTGACCAGCCAAGAGAGTAGGCCCAGCCCGGCCTCGATCAGCCACGGATGGGTGCAGACGGGCACCGTGCGCAAGGTCTGCTGGGGGACTGAGTCCCACCCCAGCAAAGCACGGGCGACAGTGCTGAAGGCTGCCTGATTGCTGCCTGGATGCTGGCCTGGGGCCTTGGACAGCCCGCGTTGAAGTCCCCACTCCGGTCTGCAGGTAAGGGCAAGAGGGTGCAACTGAAAACAATGTTGGGGCTAGAACAGCCCTTAGAAGCATCCCGCCCTGTGGAAGTGCGCAACTGATTTTATGGCGCCGGGAGGGAAACGTCACCTCCCGCGCCGTGCGCAAGGTCTGCTGGTAGACTGAGTCCCACCCCAGCGATGCACGGGCGACGGTGCTGGAGGTCGCCTGATTGCTGCCTGAATGCTGGCCTGGGGCCTCGGATGGCCCGCGTTGAAGTCCCAACTCCGGTCTGCAGGCAAGATAATGCAACCGAAAACAACACTGGGGCTAGAACAGCCCTTAGAAACGTCCCTAAATGTATATATTATATTTCCTACCCTATAACACCACACCAATAACAAAACACTTAAACATTTTTAATTACATTTTTTCCCAAAATTGACATAATTAATAATCAATTAAAAAACTATTATTAATTTTTAAAAAACTAATAAACATTAATTGACTACACACACTTTAACACTATGATATCCACAACACACACCTAAATTAAACTCTAAAATAATAAAACACAATTAAAGCTTATTTATAAATTAAAAACTATTTTTATTACCAACTAATAATAAAGTAATTAAAGTGTATTTAATACCCATCCTTTACCCCTTTAAAAGTAAAAACTACAGACAAAAAAATAAACAATTACCCAAAATACATATCAAATAATTAACATTAATTAACAACTATATATTAATTAATTAAATACAAATTACTTCCCACCCTTTACTCCTATAAACACCACAACACGCACCTAAAATTAATTACACAATTACCAAAATTAATTACCAATTAATTAATTAAAATTAATTAACATCCAATTATTAATTCATCACTTAAAAATAAATTACTTCCCATCCGTAACACCTATAAACACCACAACACACACCTAAAATTAAATAACACAATTATCATAATTAATTACCAATTATTTAATTTAAATTAATTAACAACCAATTATAACATCTCAATTAAACAAATATTAATAAATAAAAAATAATCAATACATTTAATATAATTAAATTACTTCCCACCCTAATCCCCTATAAACCCACAACTCGCTACAGAACTAAAAACACAAAATTCAAATAAAAAAAAAATAACTACTAAAAATTTAACACATATTAAAAATACAAACATATCTTATACAAAAAAACATACAACACATACATATATAATATATATATACCAAAATACATAACATTAAAAAACAAACAATATTTTTAACAACTATACTTTTACAAACGATATTAAACACTTCGATATTTTTTAAATCGATATTGCTTACTTTAAGTCGATATTCTTGACCACGATATTTGCAACTCGATATTTGTGCAACTCGATGTTTGTGATTCGATATTCTGTCTCTGCACCGTGCCCCTCATCTCTTTATAGCTCCTTTCTCACATGTATTTAATTTGTTTTACAGCACCTCTCATACCAGTGTAGGGTGTCGAAGCACTTCACATCACACACAAATACAGAGACAATGAATCATGCATGTGTAAATTAGTGTATAGAAAATGTTACATAAGACAAAATGGATTACAATGTGTAGGATTCATATTATCCATACTGGTAGGCATATTTTGAGAGTGCTTGGTCTGTGGAAGGAAAAACTTAGGGGCCGATTCCGATCTGGGTCGGAAAGCTCTCCGACCGAGCCGGATCCGGAGTGTTTTCCGACCGAGCCGGAGTCCTGCAGTCCGACCGAGCGAGTACGATGCGGCCGCATGCTGCCGGACTCGATTCGGTCGGACTCCCATTGAAGTCAATGGGAGCCGGTCGTACGACGCGTACATGGGGTCCCATTGACTCAATGGGTATGTTGCGCACAAGGGGGCCCCCTGTAGTGGGTACGCGTTGGTGCCATCCGCACCGTACATACCTGTGTTGGGGAGACCTATGGGTCTCCCCCTGTGTTTGACTCGTAAGGCTACGGGTTTTGAGGGGTCCGGCACGGACCCCCAACGTCCGGCTCCGGGAGCTTTTTCGAGCCGGACGCTCCGACTCGATCCGGCGGTCCGACGCGTACATCGTACTCGCTCGGTCGTAGGGCGTCTCCATTGCGTGGTGCGATTAGTTTCCGTACGAGTCGGTCGGAGCGGTTGGGATCCGGAAACGGTTCGGTCGGAACACACGCGTACAATCGCATCGTACTCGCTCGCTCGTACAGCTGTACGAGTCGGTCGGAAAACAAGCGTACGGCTCGTACTTTTTCCGGCCGGATCCCGTTCGGAGAGCTTCCGACCGAGATCGGAATCGGCCCCTTAGTATTCATAATGTAATACAGTTGTTTTGGTTGGATTTACTAATAAAAATGTATTTCTACCCAAACAAACCCTTTTTAGCAACATTAGGATAATGGGAGACGCAGAAAAAAACATAACTTTCTAACCTGTACCAAGTAGTCTGAATGCAGTTCTTCGATGACACTTCATAGCTCACTGTGTTAGATTATGATTGTAACTTATGAGCTGCACAGTAAAGAAAGGATCTCTGTGACAAAAACAGTAACCCACTAAGCTATGCATATAAAATACTGTTCTGTGATCTGTATGGTACACGTCCTTGACAGCAGGTATATTAACCCTCTGTGCTACCTTAAATAAGTCAAACCTGCCACTAGACAAAACTCCGATCCCTCTCCAGCACTTTTATTGTTGCCTGAAAACTACTGGATATGCAAGGAACTCTGCAGCGGGTGCTTTCAAAATTGCTTCACTGTTACAAAACCGGCCTCCAGTAATAAAACCGCCCCCACCCTTCCAGCCTCCCGGGAAATGCCAGAAGCCCGGTACGGCCAGCCTGGCCTGGTGCTGTTCAATTGTGAAAATCAACAAAGATCAATCAAATAAACACACAGAATCCCATATTCCATGTACTCTTTCCACATATGTTTATCACTTGCTCTGAGCAGGTGGTAACTGAATGAGGGGGTCGGTGCGAGGGAGTGAGGGAACGGGTCAGGGTGAGTAGGGGAGGTAAGGGGATTTTTTTTCTAGCAGCTGAAGGAATTCTATGTTCAAACTTCAAATTCTTAGGATGTTTTTTTTACGACGCAGTCCCATGCGAGTGCTGCAGTTTTAGCCACAAGTGTATCAGTCTTTCTAATCCTCAAGAGCAACCAGGCTGCCTAGTTACCTCTTATTGCTCAGTGGCCACCCAGGCCCTGCGAAAGGAGCGAGGGCATTCAATCCCCCATATGAGGCTTGGCTTTTCTGGGGCTAGTCAGTGCAGCAGCTGCATCGTGCAGGATAATCTTAGTGGGACTGGCTCAGGCAGGCTCCAGCAGTGGCACCAGTCATTGGCAGAGGGGGACCCAGTGCCTAATTTAAGCTTGTCATTGCCGGTGGGGCTCACTAGCACTCTTTTTTGGGTACTGGGTAATATTTTTAATCTACAGACATTTACCCAGAATAAAAGAGAGAAAGGTAGCAAAGGGGGAAAGAAGGGAGTTGAAAACAATTGAAAAACAGTGACAAGGGAGAAAGCAGAGATGAAAAGAACCTACAAGGGAGAGATATAGGGGCAGGCAGAGTATACCGATGGATGAAATAGGCATGAGGTGAAAAAAAGATTTGAGAGCCTTATTATTCGCAATTCCAACATTCACAAACAGCACCAGAGGGGTTCTGAGAAACATTTGGGGCCTGGAATTTATTTGTCCTCAAACTGAGTGTGGAGAGGCTCTCCAGAGTCGGCCCCAAACCTACCCATGAGCTGGCAGTAGTTGCAGCCTCCAAGTCATGCCCTCTTTAGACATCGGGCTGTTATGGCCACAGATCAATTTGGGACTTTCCAATTTGGTGGCACTTCAATATTCTTGTTCGCATTGGTGACAGCAGAACTAGTCAGTTCACATCGGTGACAGTAGAACTCCTTGTTCACATCACTGACAGCAGAACTAGTCATGATGACCATGTCACGAAGACTGTCACTGAGGCCCTCGTCACCAGCCGCCTCGACTATGGCAATGCTCTCCAAGCCTGCAACTCCACCCACCTGCTCAAAAGATTCCAGACCATAAAAAATGTTGCAGCCGGACTCATCCTGGACCCTCCCAAATGGAACCACGTCACTCCCCACTTCAGAAACCTCCACCGGCTCCCCATCCAGAAAAGATTCCAGTTTAAGATACTCACATACGCTTACAAAGCTCTGCATGATCAAGGACGGGCCTACATCAACCAATGACTGAACTTGTACCTACCAGCTAGACACCTGCACTCCTCCTCACTAGCCTGTGTGCACACCTACGATCCATCATAGCGGGGGTCGCTCCTTCTCCTACTTCACTGCCAAGTCCTTGAACTACAAACCCTCCATCTTTGAATAGCACCCTCCCTGGCGGACTTCAGGAAGAAAAGCAAGAATTCTGATGGAGGCGTTGCACCCACAGCGCCCAGATACCCCTAGGGGGGACAGTCCTGTGCTATACAAATGCTGATTGATTGATGGCAGGCTGCCAGGTCAATTCAGATTGACACACTATGACACAGTCTTAGTTGCAGATTCTCAAACTATGCAGCACGCGCTGTGCTGTACTTGTTCAAGGCACGATCAGTTTCATGTGCTCCACCAAAATCTTACCAACCTTGAAGCCGAGGATGGGCTCAGGAAGAGGGGTGCCAGCACATTGATTTTCTTTGTTCAGTGTCTCTTTAGACACTTTAGTTGCTGCTGGCATTGACTTGTGAAATAGCTTTTTAACATGCCCATTTGATTGTCCAAGGAGTGTTAATTTTAGCCAATTAGCAGGGAGATAATTCCATCTGCATTTGAAAGGCTCTGCCTGCCCTCTCACCTACTGGGCCGTTTAACCCTTGATTGCCTATGAGAAAAAAGGCAGAAAGTCAGAAACGAAATTTTATTTTGCATTTTAAGTGGCTGACAATTGGCACTATGGTATATAATCGGCCACTGGATTTATGAGTTTTTGTTTTCTGCATAATCCTACATTTTCCTCTTTTGGCATATGATGCTCCACCTGTTGCATAATGTGAAGGTTTACCCAAAAAATATTTTTGTGACAGGCTCAAAGAGATAAAAGTTATTTAAATGCTACATGTAATTCATAACAGTAGCAGATCCTTTGCAAAGTTTAATTAGTTACTTTTCAGTTGCTGATTGCTGTATTCAGGTGTCACACTGGTACCAATGTAGTGTATTTTTGCCCAGTTACTTTTAATAATTGCTGAAATGTCAAAATAAATAAATAATTCTGCTAGATTGTGCCGCATTATACTGCATAATTTGCCTTTTCTAGCTGCATACGTTTGCCAGCTCTGTTGCATAATTTTGTCCTCCACTTTGGCATAATTATAGTGGTTCTCCATTTAATACAATCCGCCGATCCTAGCTTTTCAGTTAACAGCATGTTGCATCGTGAGGCTTATAGTTTTGCTTCGAACGTTGCCATTGTAGATTCAACGATCTAGCATGCAAAGAGCTGTTGGATACAATGCTAGAATTAGCCTGCTATGCAAGACACTGAACCACTTACCAGTTATGTTTTACATTTTTACAAAGTTATCTAATCCATTTAAAAAAAAAAAACTTGTTTCTCACATAAAACCAAAAGAAAACTCTGCTCACATATTTTATGATGGTTTATGGTTTCATTCACATCAAGCATTGGAAATGTGAATCATTTTGTATTTTGTGTAATTGAAAGTTTAATACAAACTTCACATTACAACAATGGTACGTCACAGGCAGCAGTTGTGCAACCTTCCCTAACACTCAGAATAAGAAAAGGGTAGGTTGGATACAATATACCCAGGAGGTATTGGCTCTTGCCAATATGCAGGAACCTGGGGTATAGACAGTCACAGGAGGCCTTTAGAGTTTTGAGAACTGATACTCATCCCCGATTGTTTTTGCTGTGTCCCGTTTTCTTAATTCTATGTGGCATAGGCGCCGCAAGTTTTAACCTCCCTCGCACATGATAAATGTTCCTTTCCCATTTCCTACTGTTTTGATCTTACTAATATATGAAATCTTTGTTTAATTCGCATTTTTAAATTTTAATATTTTTTTAACTGCCATGAAATTTGTTCAGTTTACTGTACATGGTTATACTCTGTAATGTTTATTGATGTTTTTATTGCTCAAATTCAGTGATGTATGTATTTTATTTTTTGCTTTTATGGTCTACAAAGATCGAAATAAAGCTTGGAAATGGCAATGGTAATTGAAAGTTTAATACAAACTTCACATTACAACAATGGTACATCACAGGCAGCAGTTGTGCAACCTTCCCTAACACTCAGAATAAGAAAAGGGTAGGTTGGAGAAGCAGGAGGGACATCAGACGGTCCTCTTCTAGATAAAGAATAGGTTCAATACAGGAAAATAATGCACTGAAGAGGGAGTAATAGGAGTTAAAGGACTGTTGTGCATTCTCCATGAACAGACTTACATAAGAAGTATGACAGTCCTGAATTACTATACCTTCATGTAGTCACACACTCTGAGCGTGCTATGCTTCATCAATTGGTTTCACATGTAGCACTGGGAAACACCAGGGAGTACTACTGTTTACTGGTCATACAGTTTCATGTTTTCTAGTTATGGTTTTCCCTATTTGGGTGTGGTTATGTCCCTTGAATTGACATTTATGTTCTCCCATTGTTAAACTCTGACCTATATTATAATTGGGTATGGGTGAGCCACAAATGTTTTTACTGGTGTTTCCCTGCTAAGATTCGACAGAGGAGAGTCGAGCAGTAGAGGCTACTCTCTTTTCAGTCACCCTTTTTCAACTTTCAAATATTGCCCCTATAGGGTGAGCTGCCTTTTTCAGGACTAAAGGTCATTTTTCATATCTCACATTAAATATTGTAAACGAGATCCCTGGTTCATAGGGCATGGAGTCTCCTGAAATATCTGGCGACCATTGCATGCGTGACCAAGGATAGGTACCTGCCTTGGCCCCCTGACGAGAACTCCTCTAACCTTACCCTGGCATGACGATTGCGTGCCCGAGTCTCATCTGCTCAACTTATTTGTTGACGGTTTAGAAAAGGAGAGGCCCGAGGTAGACGGTTTTATATTCGTCTGCCATAATTTTAATTTGAAGGGACTGTCTTCAAATTTGTGGATTCAGCTCTACATTATCACCTCCCCGTTATCTCATCAGCATCCAACTGGACCTCAATACAACCTCCAGGCACTTAGAGGAAGTAATCCACTCCCCCTTTTCTTCAGCCTGTAGAATACTTTTAATGTGGTTTCCTGACGAAGGCGGCACGTGCGCCGAAACGAGCGTCGATACCTCCAAGAATCAGCTCCACATTTTCTATATTTGATTGTATGTTTATCTACATAACTCTTCCCTTCTTTTCAGTGTGGCAAAGCATTTGTATGTTGGTATTGTGTCCATGTTTTGTAATACTCATCATACTGTAATGAATATTGTAATGTACATCAATGTATGGCAAGGCCCAGAAGACCACCTTAAGAGCGCTAGTCTACCCTTAGGCATTCAGTCAGTGGGAATAGCCAGTAACATATTCATTTGTTGTCATCAAATGTTTAAGAATGTTCAATGAAACTTTGCCACCTTTTTAAATATTTTGTATAAATAATAAAAAGAGATATATTTTTATTACTGATTGGTACATTAAGTTGGTTTTCTATGTCTGTTCTACTTTAGGTCTAATTTGATCAGTATTTGACCATTTTGTTGCCTAGTGATTCTATATTGCCAATTTCATAGGGCATGCTGTGCAAGTACATTCAATGTATTCTTTTTTTTCATAAGATGGGGCATAAGCAGTGGATACAACCCTTCTCAATAGAGCAGGCACAACTTAGCAGAAACAATGTAAGCTTCCATCCATCAGAAGACATGAACAGTTAGAGCAGCAGCAGCCCGAGCTTTCCCATCACAGGACATGTACAAATCAGGTAGGAGCAGTGCACGTTATGCTTCCTAACGGAATAAGTACAGCATGGCAGTACTAAATCAAATTCCCCTCTCCTGCATAAAACAGCAAGTGCAATGTTTTATTTCTAGCAAAACAGATTCAGAATGGCAGACTAGTGCAAGCATTCTTCACTCACAGAATATGTACAGTTAAGGCATGAATAACATGTAGGTTACAGGCAGATCTCTAGAGCTGGAGCTTAACTCCCTGAGCGGAATGTATAGGTGGATGAGTGAGGGAATTTGCAGGTTCTGACACCATTCTCACTTAGGTGATATTGCATTCCGCATCCTGAAAGTCCTGCTGCTGTCTATTGGAGACCTTCTGTCACTGCTTCAACTCCTGGTGTTGTATCCTGTAGCCTTGCTGCTGTCACTTCCTTTAGATGCAATTGCTGCCATTCACTTGAACATTGCAAAATCTAGGAGCTTGCTACACCAATAGAGAGACCTTCCCTAACAGTGGTATGAGAGGGCATGGGAGGAAGCAACATGTGTCCAGAATGGACAGTTTAAAAAAATAACTGAAGAACCCTCTATATTACGCTTTTATTTTTTTAAGTTTAAGTTTATTCATCAAAGATCAATAAAATACAAGAAAGTACAATATGTACCTTAAAGTACAATACATATGGAAGATAAATTATCAAAAAACATTCTATGAGGAAGTGGGAAGGGAAAAAGTGGGGGAAGGGAGAAGAAAAGACGGGGGGGCAAGGGAAAGGGAAAATAAATATACTATTATAAACATTACACTATTATAATCTGGAAGGAAAAATAGCACATGGAATAAATATCTGTATGCATAAAAAACAATTAGAGAGATATAAAACAACTATTGTAGTAAGGAAAAAAGCATCTAAGGGATTATTAATGCGAACATATTAAAATAACGAAAGAGAAGACAACCAGCATATCAAGGAGGTTTCCGAACCTCATCTGAAGTAAGTACTGATGGGTTATTATGTGAGGCAATATATGTTAAGTATGTGGATATAGGGAGCCACAAAATATCCCTTTTAATGGACAGAGAAATGGGGGAAATGTAACTGGTATCAAGTCTATGATGAAAACAAACTGCATTCCACCAAGCTCTAAATGTGACTTTATCTGCTTGTTTCCAATTAGAAGTTATTAAGTGAAAAGCAATTGCCAATAACAAATCTACTATTTTAAAATTAGCAGGAGATTGGGGCCAGTTAGGTGATAAAGAGCCTAGAAAAACATTGGAAGGGGAGAAAGGAATTTTTGTACTAAAAATTCTGTTAATATGGGACCAAACTAATTGCCAAAAATGTTGTATGGGGGCACAATCAAAAAGCATGTGTTTAAAATCAGCATTATTGCAAGAACAGGACCAACAAGTAGAGGTAGAGTTAGCTGAAAAGGAGGCTAATTTTGCAGGAGTAAATAAAAGTCGTTGGTATACAAAATAAAGGGTTTGAGAAGTATTAGCAGCTCTGGAAGTCTTGTGGATTTTGAGCCACAGCTTATCCCAAAGGGGGTTGTCCAATATTCCGTAAGATCCTTCTCCCAAGCCAACTCGCTTTTCGTTTTGTTTCTATCAGAAGAAATAGATAAGCATTTATAGAGTGATGAAGCTGAGGAGGAAGTAGATATTAAGGGAAATAGCATGGAGCACCTGGAGGAAGGAGAAGTCGTTGATGGTAGAGTATCAAGGTAAAGGGAGAGGGAGGGATATAAAAGATCATATTGAGTCTTACAGGTAGAAGGAAGAGAAAATTGTGTTTGAAGATCCGAAAAAGATAAAGGAATATTATTAAGTAATAATTGTGAAATCCAAAATATTCCCTTAACTCTCCAGGATTTCCAATAAATAGTGCGTTTCTTGATGCGTAAAAGATTATTGTGCCAAATGGGTTGTTGATCTAATGAAGAATATGAAGGAAAGGAGGAGGGTAAAAATGGTGCAAGGATTTTACGAGTGTGAGAGATGATTGGGGTTCGAAAGGAAGAAATATTATTAGTAAAGGCTAAAGATTCCTTAAAACTAAAGGGAGATATAAAATAGTTTTCTATAGTTAACCAGACTGGAGGGTATACATACTGATCAAGAGAAAGCCAACGGGAAGATTGTTTTAAAGAGAAAGTATAGTGATATTTTTTGAAATCAGGGAATTTAAGTCCACCAGAAGTCTTGTCCGCCTTCAGAGTGGATAGAGCTATTCGGGGAGGTTTACTTTTCCAAAGAAACTTTGTTAAAAGAGAATCTATTTTCTTAAAGTAAAAGTCAGGAATATGGACAGGAATCATGGAAATAATATATAGAACTAGAGGAGAAAGCATCATCTTAATGGAATCTAGCCGTCCCCACCAAGATAGAAAAAGCGGGTGCCAGCGATCAATAGAGTCAGATAAAGTTTTGGATATATGGGCAAAGTTTAATTTTAGTGTTTCGGGAATATTAGAAGAAAACCACAGGCCCAGATATTTTATCTTGGAAGTTTTCAAAGAAAAGCCAGAAGAAATGAAGTCTTGCTTAAGGCAAAGTACGTTGAGGGGAAGAACTTCACACTTGTCTGAGTTGAGACGATAACCGGATAATTGAGAAAATATATCAACCTGTTTCATAAAGGTAGGAATGGACGTAGAAGGATTGGAGCAATAAAAAAAGAATATCGTCTGCATAAACAGACATCTTAACATGGGAGGTATCAAGACGAAAACCAGAAATTTGAGCATCCTGTCTAATATGAGTTAAAAAGGGTTCTAATGCTATTATAAATAAAAGAGGAGAGAGGGGACATCCTTGAGGAACTCCCCTAAGAAGCGGAAAATAATCCGAGGTCTTCCCATTAACAAAAATAGAAGCTTTAGGACCTGAATACAATAACGATATAAGAGATATTAATTTAGGAGGAAACCCTATCCATTTTAGCGCCTGAAACATGAAATCCCATCCAATTCTATCGAATGCTTTCTCAGCGTCCAACGTTATAGCTGCAATAGGATAGTCAAGAGAGGGAGCTTTACTAAGGATATTAAAAAAGACTCTGGAATTATCAGATGATAGACGACCTTTTACAAAACCCGATTGTTCGGAGCCGATAAGATTAGGTAAAATGGGATCAATACGAAGAGCAAGAATTTTTGCAAATAACTTATAGTCAAGGTTAACTAAGGAGATTGGTCGGTAGTTTTTGCAAAGTGAAGGATCTTTGTTATCTTTAGGTATTAAGCAGATCATGGCTTCCTGAAAGGTACCAGAAGAGGCGCCTGCTGTAGTAAACGAGTTAAAAAGTAAAAGAAGACGTGGGAGAAGGAGGTTAGCAAAATGCGCATAAAATTCAATAGTAAATCCATCTGGACCAGGAGCTTTCCCCTTTTAAAAGAGAAACTGCATGAGTAATTTCAGAAAGCGTGATATCCTTTTCTAAAGATGCAAAATCAGTATCATGACGTGGGGTTGATCAATAGATTGAAAATAAGTAGAGAGATTGGTTGAAGTCGGTTGAAGCTCGGGAGTGTATAGAGATTTATAAAAGAAACAAACTCGTTTAAAATGTCATTATCTTTGAATAAGGAAAAACCAGCAGAATTTCGTATAGACTCAATCTTAGTCCGATCTCGTCGTATTTTCAAGTAATTTGCTAATAGTTTCCCCATTTTATTTTGACCTCCATAATAACGAGCACTGCTTTTTAAGAGATATGAAGAAGCGGCTTCAGTGGAAGCTTTATTAAACTTGAATTTTGCGTCAATTAGTTTTTTTAATGAAGATTCAGAATTAGAGTGATAATAAGTATATTCCAGTTGTTTGATCTCAGCAAGTAATTGAGTATTTTTAGCTTCAAAGAGTTTCTTCTTCTGGGAAACAAAATTTATGATAAAGCCCCTGGCCGCAGCTTTAAAGGAGTCCCAGATCATAACAGGAGTAGAATCCGGAGTAGAATTGATGGAAAAGAATTTGGAGATAAAGGAGGTGAATTGGCTTGAGAAATTAGGATCGGATAGTAAGGAATTATTGAAACGCCATCTACGTGAATGAGGAGTAAAGGGTAACAAATCAAAATCAACAGAAACTGGAGCATGATCAGAAATTAGGATTGATCCAATTTCGGAATGGGAAATCTGTTGAGACAAGGATTTACTAAAGAAGAGATAATCTATTCGAGAATGTGAGTGATGGGAGGGGGAGTAAAAACTATATTCTCGGGTATCAGGATTACAAAGTCTCCAAATGTCAACTAAGGATTTACGTCTTATGGCAGAAGTAAATTGGGAGTGCATCTTAGTATTAGAAAATCTAACTGAAGAATGCCTATCCAATATGGGGTCAAAAACCTGATTACAATCGCCACCAAAAATAATATATTCATCGTCAAACAAAAGGAGCTTCTCAGAGATTTGAGTCCAGAAAACATTATCAACAGTAACTGGGGCATAAATGTTAAAAAGGACCAAAAGTATTTGATTTAAGAGAAGTTTAACTATAGTCCAACGACCTTCCAAATCACATTCTTGATGGGTGACTGATACCTGGTACTTTTTATGACATAGAATAGCGACTCCATTTTTCTTACCTAAGGCTTGAGAAAAGAAAACATTACCAACCCAACATCGTTTTAATTTAGAGGCTACAGTATCAGATAGATGAGTCTCTTGAATTAGTGCTATGTCGGTATGTATTTTAGCTAAATGGGATAGTACCCGTTGTCTTTTTATGGGGTTATTCAATCCCTTAACATTTCATGTAACTACTCTAAAAGTAACCAATCAAAGTTAATATGAACAATTATTATGCATACAATAAATACATTAAGTTTATATCTGAAAAAATGATAGAAAGGAGAACAAAACTGTAACCGGATAAATTGAACACGAACAATTATTATGCAGAAAATAAGAAAACCAAATTCATTACTGGAAGGAAGATAGAAAATAGAACTATAGGGAATGAGATAGAAGAAAGTCCAGATTGAAAAGAGAAGAGAAGGAGAAGTGAAAGAAATGTCTCCAAAAAGAAAAGGAAAAAGGGGAAAGGTAATGAAGGAAAGAAAGGAAAAAAAAGAAAGGAAAAGAGAAGGAAAGAAAAAAGGATATGAAGGAAGAAAACACTGAA
The DNA here is from genome assembly GCA_963921515.1 of Calotriton arnoldi. NCBI lineage: Eukaryota > Metazoa > Chordata > Amphibia > Caudata > Salamandridae > Calotriton > Calotriton arnoldi. The sequence goes on along the minus strand of CAWUFW010005306.1, from coordinate 285,626 downwards.
CAGGGGTACAAGACAAATCAAGCAACATTTGATGATGCATAAAAATGTCAAAAAGACATACCACACAGAGACAATGAAAATGGGGATGGAGGAGCCACATTAGGGAGGTAGCACACTGGACGGAGGACTCCAAGAGGGTGCAGCAAGGGGGGAGCAACCCCCAGGCATACGACGGAGAAGTCATAAAACAAAGGATCACAAGACCGCACCTGATAAAAAGAAAAGGAAGACATTAGGAGGGTGCCTCAGAACATGACCAAATACAATAGGAAAGGTGGATAAATACAATTAACTGCACATATTAATGGGACATTCAAGACAGTTATAAACGGGGAATGTCCATGGAGTCAACTCTGCAGGTGTTCAGAAATTGTTGAAGAAGCGCAAGATCTTCATAATTCGGCGTTTTATTATTATAAGTTACTTTGAAGAGACAAGGATGTAACAATCCATATCGTGCGTTCAGGGAACGAAGAGCAGGTCTCATGTCCAAGAACTGTTTACGACGATCTGCGGCAGCTTTGGCGTAGTCTTGCGCTAGAAAGAGATTGGAACCGCTCCAGGTAAGTTTCCCCTTCTGTTTGGCAGCTTGGATAACTTTTATCAGATCTGTGTACTCTAGGAAATAAGGGATAACACCTCTAGGTTTCGTTGACGTTGATGAGAAGGTGGAAGAGCGAGAGAGTTGACCTAAACGATGAGCCAGCTGAATATTTAATGAAGGAGAACTTGGAAGACCAAGAAGTGTTGGCAGAAAGGTTTGAAAGAAGGATATAGGATCAGGACCTTCGAGACCTTCCGCAAGGCCGTAAATACGTAGGTTGTTGCGCCTGTTGCGGTTTTCCAAATTTTCAACCTGTTGTTTCAGATACTGTATTTCTTTATGCATACCCGGAACCTGGTCTGAGATCACCTGCACTGAGGTCACTCTTCTCTCAAGATCCGTTACTTGTTGCTCGGTATGAGACCAGTTATCTTCAAGGTTTTGAAGACGTGCATTTGTTTCGGCCATGTATGGTTTGAGCGAGCGTATTTCTTCAAGTAAGAGTTCCATAGAGATGGAGGAAGAAGAGTTGGAGGGAGAAGGAGGATTTGTCTTCACTCGCTTTCCTGATGTGGAAGGTATTTTAGAGTTCGTTTTAGAGCCTGGGCGTATAATATTAGAAGAGGGACCTTTTATCCCAACAGAGTCACTAAGAATTTCATCCATATTATCCTGCAACACACTGAAAGGGTTACTGTCTTCTAATGACGTGCTATTGGCATTAATTTGTTGTGTATTACTGCGGTTGGAGCGAGCCATTGTCTCAGACAAGTGAATAAAATAACTGGCAGTTGTAGACAGGACTGTGAAATGGCGTCCAAGAGAGTACTAAATAATGCTGAGGAGAGTTAATAAAGCCAATTAACACATGTGAAGGATAAACATAACTTCCATGTAGGAGCAGTGACCCTGAAGACCAAGAAACAGCACTGCTTTAAGTGGGCATGGTAAAAACGAACTGGTAGATGGATTCAAGAAGGAAACTAAAATGGCGTCCAGGAAAACATTTATCCTCTCTGAGGAAACATGAAAGTTCGTCTGTATTTTGCAAAAACACACTCGTTGCCCAAAAGAATTAGGAGGATGTGAAAAAACAGGACAAAAGCACTAAAAATCGTCCATTGAGTACATTAGAACATACTTCAAGGCAAAATAACCTTCACAATGCTGAGCGGAATGCGCGGGGAGCAGCAGAAACGCAAAATGGCCGCCGCGACTCAGCAACGAGTCGCGGACTTTCCTAATGCCGAAAAAAACATTCTGCACGCTCACCCCGCGTCCCCGCAATGTTGACAGTCCATGCCGAAGAGGTTCCGCTGCAAGGAAAAGCGGTCCCGGAATCCACACATCCGCGTTGGGAGCCTGGAGGAGTCCCGTCGCTCTACGCCCTCCCGGAGCCTCCCGGAGCGACGTCCATTCCCTCCGGCTCCTAAGCCACGCCCCACTCTATATTACGCTTTTGTTCTCCGATCACCAAGCCTTCTGCCGCTATATTCTCCCATTCTATAATAAATATTCCTTCCTTCCGCGCTCTCTCTCTTTCTCTCTACCTAGCCTCTCTGTATCCATGGTCTCCCTTTTTACCTTTTCCTCATTCTCTCTCTCTCTTATGTGCACCTCTTTGGCTTACACTTCTATCATTTCTCAGTCTCACTTCCATTTCTCTTCTTTCTACTTCATTTTTCTTGTCACCCCTTTCTCGTACTGTCAGTGTCCACGCTCATTTTATTCACACCTGCCCATCTCGCTCCCTCTTCTAGCCCACTTTAATATATTATACCTCCTGCATTCCCCCCTCTTTCTTACTTATCTTTACTACTTCTATATCCACCTCTACCACCTCGGGCCAGCGCAGTGATTTCGGAGTTCCCGGTACATTTTCCGTACCGCACACTTTAGCAATAGTACCACATTTTCTGCTTCTACTGGAAATACAACAACCCTTCTGGTGGCAGGCTAGTCGCCCACCTGTTACTGTCTCTAAATATTGCCTTACCCTCATATGTTTCACACTGTTCTCTCTTTAACTCTATTTTTTAATCATTCATCCCTTTCCTTTCCTAAATGCACGAGCCTCACATATTCTCTTCTCAACTCACCATCTTCTTTTCTTTTTCTCTTTATCTGACTGTCCTCTTTCACAAATTTCATTTGCACATACATTTGGATCCATCCTTTAAAAATCTGCTTGGTACATCCTTCTCACTTCCCTCAACGTCACCACCCTTATCATTCTTCCTGACAGTCAACACACTACTGTATCTCATACACTCCTTTCTCACATCTTACTTTCACGTCATCTAGTTTTACCTACTAACACCCTTATCTCAAAAATCTTCTTTTCTGTCGCACAGACTCCTCTTACATCCCAATTTCATTCACATGCACTCTCACATCCTCACCTCTCAAAGTAGACATTCCATCATCTCTTTTATATCCCATTTCCCCTCGCAAATTCCTCTTTCTTGCCCTTCTCACACACTTTACCTCCTTTACACTGAGCCTTCCCTTGCTTATACCATTCTCTTTCTCAGCTCCTCTTTCTCACAAGCACTTTTTTCCGTTCTATCTCTTACACAGAAACACTCACACGTAAGGATGGCTGTGGTTTTTATGGTCCCTATCACCAGTTATTAAATGATCATTTTTGAAAATTAGACTGGGGAAAACAAGGCTGTGTTCTACAGTTTGGCAACACAGACTTAGAGATCCGATAAGTTCTGAAGAGAAAATATAATGCAGAATTGTGGACGACATTTAACATAGAGGTGATTTCAAAATGCAACATGAATATTTAGTTAAGAAATTGAAGCAAAATGAAAGATTGGGGCCATTTACAAATTACTGGAGTTTGTGATGATTCTTTGGTCTTCCATATATTGAGATGTAGTTATTATCTAATAGATCAACGTAATTTGCAGCAGTCCAGACTCTGCCTAAATACCTTTACCCTAGACAGGCAGACAAATGGCAGCTTTTTGGAAAGCATTTGGTTGCATACACATGATGCACTGTGCAGTCTCAGCCTCAGGGTGACAATGGCGACACCCCCTGTGGGCAACGGCACCCCTTCTCAGAACAGGTTAGTCCTGGACTATGTGTTTAAGTTTGTCAGTTCTTCTGGGTGCTCCTCATGCTAGTAACACACTGAGCATCTCCTTCCTGGACAGTCTCTCCTCTTGCGGAGCCCCGCAATCTCCTTCCCTCTCTCAGCAGGAAGGCAGGATTCTAATTTTGTGAAGGCAATTCCTCAGCTCCTTCATCAGAAAGTGGTGACTTCAGGTGATGTCCCCTCACCTCTTTGAGACTGGCTTTCAGACAGACACCAGCCCTTGCTAAAGCAAGTCCTCAAATATCTCTGTGGAGCACTCCTATCCGTGACCAAGAAGGACTTGGGACTAGAACAAACTGAGGTGGTTTGTATTCCACTTCTATCCCTTCTCTATGTACATTTCGCAGATGAGGGATGTAGCTCCATTGTCTCAACTTTCATGACCAATTTGGGCTGATTCTCTTTCAAGTGTCCTTCTCCAAATACTCCCAATACATAACCTTGTGCAAAGAGATGCTTCTCACAGCAGGGAGCACTTGGGCTGACTCCACGCAAGACTATCCACAACACGAGCAGAATTAAGTTTGAGATATCAGCACCTGGCTGTCATCAGCCTTCCTAAAGTAGTAATCAGGAATATACTAAAGGCAGGCCTGGCTCGAAACTTCTCCCTCACCTTAAATAACAGAGACTGCAGTCTCACCTCTCACCCCTACCATCTACCAAATGGTAGTGCTCAGGAAAGACTAATCAGCAGCTCCTTGCTAAAAAAATCTTCATAGAACTTCTAAAAGTGGCCATGTCTCCATCCTCCTTACTTCAGTGTTATGGTATCCCCCCTCCACTCGCTGAAATGCAGGCAATACACTTCCACTGTTTGAGGAAGCTATCCTCACCCATCATCTATTGTCTTGCTAAAACAGGGGTATTTAAAATGGATGACACTGGCTTCAGTACTTTGACTTTCAAACATACAGTGTCTTACTACCATAAACGTATCATAGACTCACTCTACAGGCACATGGGAAGTCAGTGCGAGGTTTTGGGGTTCACATATTAATTGAACATACAGGAGAGGTGTCAGTAGGCCACTGTCTAACTGGCACAGATGAAAAGGTCTGATTACATGTTACATTACAAATCTTTAAACGCAGTACACTGCCACCACTGATTTGCATGATGAACCCTGAACGGCGACTGTATCCTACTGTTCACTATGAGGGCATGCTTAGTGTGCCCCTGCATATCAGAAGGCAGGTCCAGGACATCATATTATAAGGGACTTTCATAGGCCTTTATGCACAAGCTAAATTAGCAGACACCAAGCGCAAAATAAAATGCCCCCACACCATGCAGGGGACATTCCCATCCCAACAATCCCACATCAATTATTATTACCCCTCAACAAATTATTCATTTTTTGCCACCATGATCAATCAAATACTCAACAAACAATCAAGCACCTCAACGTTCTCACTCCTGGATGGCTACATTCCAGTACTCAGCAAGAACCTGTAACATTTGCCCACTTTGGTTTCAAATTGCTCTATAAAGTAGCAATTTCGAGCCACACACATCCCCCACTATAAATACACAATCACCCCTCTGCTCTAAAATACAATACCTCATTACATAGAAGTCATGCATACTTCTTTATATATACTAATTCATGTATAGTCCTTTGCTCTCCCAAAGCCCCTTCAGTTCAAACATTTTTCTCTGGATCTAAAAGTATTAATGCCCACTTTCAACCACACCTTCAAAAATTGCCTCCTTCTGTACAAATGATTTGCCAGCCAACCATTCTCAATAGCTCTAGTGGTGCTAATAAGTAAAAACTATATTGTCTATTAAGTATTTATTATGTTTTATCTTTCTTGGCATTTTATTTATTTAGAAAAGATGTAGCGGAAACTGCATTTTAGTTGTAGGGGTGCAGTATAATCTCACATGTAGCGTGCACCCGCATATAATCCTTTGTCGTTTATGTTTCATTAATATAGAAAATGAATGTAGCTAGCAGAAAACATTACCATGAAGAGTTCATGTTGTGGTATTGACATCTATCCATGTATTAACAGTGTTTATTAATTATGCCATTTTACATGTAGGTAAATGTATTAATTGAATGTGCCTTATTTCCTATGCAATGTCGTAAAGCTCACATGCCATTTTCTTATGTTAGCCGAATCTTGTAGGCCTGAAATGCATTTTCCCTGTAAGTTCTTGGTTTAGAATTAATAGTTGAATTTCATGTGTGCTGTGGAATTTGTTCTTTCCCACGTTTTGTGTTGCAGGTGAAAGAAGTGCTCTTGTTAGCTAGAATAATGTCTTTGTTTTAGTAGTCAGGCAAGGAGAGAAGAAGATACATCGTAAACTTGAGTCGATAAAGGAAGGCTGTTGTTTTTCACACAGGAGAAGGCTTGGAAACCAAGGTCAACTTGTTGCAACCAGTGAATGCCGTTATCCCATGGAAAACTACCTTTAAGATTGTATGCAGAGCAGATGGCGGTACCCGAAAAGACTCTTGGGAAGGATACCGTATATATTGGGATGTTGAAAGTAGGGAGAGTGCCCACTACTCCTTCTGCCTCCGGAGAGAGAGCATCTTAGAATGAGCTTTGTCTCAATAGCTTTATGCTATTTGACCCATCAATGGTGGAGAGGCTTCTTAGGAAGACTCATATGCTGACACCTTTTATTTTCTGTCTCTGAAGATGCTTAGTAGGGATGTAATTTTAGAGTCAGTGTAGGGATAGATGAATGCTTTATATTCATCATGCAGGGAAACTTGGACTCATGCTTTTTGAACCTCCGCATTTTGCTTCTTGAATTGATTGTATTGTTTATGCTGCATCGATCGAACTGGATGCTCAGATTTGGCTTTATGCTGATTCCGATGAATTTCTACACTCTCATCTTGAGGTGTCTTTATGTCCAGATATTTTTGGCTTTGTAATAAATTAACTAACCTTATGTAGTTGTCTGTGGTTACTATGTGTCCAGAGAGATTCCTGCCGAATTGATTGGTAATAATAATGACTTTCTCCCCTCTATGCTTACATGCTGCTAAAAAGAACAATCGGATTGTGATTCTAGAATAGGTCCAGAACTTATGGGCCTGGCCCTTTCAGCACATTTAGCAAATTGTTTCACCAAATGCAAATTGGACTACTGCAACAGATTACGTGCTATGCAAGTGCTAATTAACAACACAATTATCTATGGAAAAGGAAATTCAAATGAGAGGAAAGGAAACTGAAATTAAGACAGTGGGAATTAGCTGGAAAGATGTTGTACTACAACTAAGCTTTTAGAGTTGAGCAAAAACAGGAGTATCAGCACAACATGCAACTTCTGCGAATTACTTCAACTATTTAAGAACATTTTGTGGAAAAAGAGCGAAAAGGTGATTGACTTTAGAGAGGCAGAGGAGCGCCTTGATAATCATCATAATAGAACATATACAGTATACATTGAGAATAGATAAGGAGGAGAAAGAAAATAGAGAACATCTATATATACAAAAGAGAGGAGGCAAAAATAGAAGGTACTAAAAGGCAAATCAATGCAAAGAGTTAGCAAGCATCAGCCAATATTTCTGGTACTGGCTGTAAACATTTGCGTTGTCATTGCTTGTTTTATCTTTATATGTTTTTGTGTAAACATTTATTGTTGGTGCTTCTTCCAGACCTTCGCTAATGCAACAAGAAAATGGCTCAAAGCAAAATTATGTTTGTGTCAGAAGCCCCACATTACCATAGTAGTATCTGGCACTGAAGGAAACTACTTGGTGTGTGAATGAGCTCCTGTGAATGAGCAAAGTGTCATCACTCACAGTGATTTTTCCAATTGCATAAGTGATCCATTCTGTACTGGGTGGAAGAAAAATGTGAATGACCAAATAACAGATCAATGGAGGAAGATGACTGCCTGAAAGCCCCTTTGTAAGAAATGGGGTTGCTGGTTCACTGGGGTGTGAGCCCTTGTCAAGCAGCAACCACACTGCTTGTCAGGGTAAGACACAAGCAAACCCCAAATTAACCTGTGCTCCCTGGTAGCTTGGCACAGAGCAGTCAGGATTACCTTAGAGGCAATGTGTAAAGTATTTGTGCAACACATCAAGCAGTAAAACAGTGAAAACACCACATAAAAAGATCCCACACCAGGTTTGAAAAATAGAGCCGGGGCACAGCACTGACGGTCTTCCGACCGCCCTATTATGACCAGGTTGGGCCGCCCTGGAACCCACCACAACTGCCAGGGATTAGAGATCCCTGGAGGTGGCACAGTGGTCTTGAGGCCGCAATATGTTTGCTGGGGCTGCTGCGGCCCCACCAAGCATATTACAAGTTTCCTCACTACCACACTTTTTATCTGGGTGTGACTGCCATACAGGGCCCCCTTGTGCCTCTGTGCCATGGGGTGCATGCAGGGGGCATATGTTGTGTCCCCCTGTGTGCATGCCCCCCAGTACCTGCATGACACAGACTGCAGCAGTCCATGCCGTTCAGGTACTCATTTTGATGTTCCCATTGCTTTGCCTATTTCATAGGCACCACCGTGGGAATGCCAAAGAACCGCCCGCCAGGCAGGAGAAAACTCCTAATCTGGCGGGCGGTTCAACCACGTGTTTGGAGGTGCGGGAGCCGACGGTCCCATTCCGGCACCACCAAACTCATAATAAGGCCCTATGACCTGTTGTAAAGGATGTTTCCCTATTACATTGAATTGTACCAAGAACCAGGATTTGCTCAGTTTCTGTTGCACCTCTACACACATCTCCAGTCACGTTTTAAGTTGACACCTTCTGCTTATTCCCATTATCTACGTGCATTGGATTACATCATTTTCTGAAACGAATCTCCATAATCAAATAAATACATATAAAGGAATACAATGTTGCTCATATGCAACAGTGGCATCCTCTGCATCCATCAACAGGTTCAGATCTCTATTGGTGGCTTAACCCCCCCTGCTACTTCAATACTCTTAGTAAATGTACAGGGATCAGTACAACACCTAAATCTATTTCAAAGCATAGTTACATACTTCCTACTCCTCGATGATCTCGTTCAGAGTCAATGAAGATGAAAAGCGTTTAGAGGGTGAGGAAGGTTTTCAGAGACCCCTTGAAGTCTATGGGAGACATGTCATTAGTTTTTAGGGTGGAGATGAATCCGAAGAGGGCGGGCTGAGAGGTAAGTAATGCGCGGTTGCATCACACCATAAGTAATCACCGGCAGCACAGGCAAGGTTAAATCTGTATTGTCTGTAAGCAGGTTACTCTTAAAAAGTAGGTCTATTTGCTCATAGTCTGTTCATGAATGAATACCTAAAATAGAAATGTACTTTCAAAGAAATCCACTCTGACTTCGAACCAGATGCATACAAAAAGAAAAATGCATCTAACAGTTGTCTGGTCACAATAATTGTACACATTTTCAAAATCTCCATTGTGAATAGAAGCCCTTGCCTGCCGCCTTTTTGTTCCGACTGCAAAGTCAGACTCCCACAAATGTTATCTGTGAAAGCAACGAGAGCGCCTGGAAATAAGGACCATTCAACCTTTTCTTCTCGCATTCGGTGCAGCCTGTGCCTGCAGTCTCGAAGAAAAAAAACAAAGTACATTTGTATGGAAGTGTTGTAGTGAAAGCAGCTGTCTGAACATCCACTGGCTTTTTGGAACAGATGATAAAAATGTTATCTAAATATTAACGGGCCGTTAAAAGAGCGAGATTTATGCAATCATTTGCAAAACAGCATGCCTAAAGCAAACACGTTTTTTGTTTTATTTCTTCCGGGAGGCAAAATTGTGACATTTCCGAATGTTCAATTTGATCACCCTGCCCTGTTGAGCAATAACTTATGTTCTTTTCCAGTCTTTTGGTGGTCTGGGCACCGCACATTCCCTTGCCTCGCTGTACAAAATAAACATAAAAGCATATTCGGTCATTAAAAATAACAAAACAACTATTCAATGCAACACCATAGAAAAAGAGGATTAAAATATCAGAAGAAAGAAATGTCCGAGATTTGTCAAGCTTCATACTGAGCTGGTTCAAAAAGGACTTGCCCTATTATTATGGGTTGTTTGGTAACCACAAATCTTCTGAAAATGGACAGGGAATTCATCAGTGGAATTTTATCCATGAATGGGATGGCATTGTGGAGAAAATCCTGCAAGTGGATTTTCCACCAGCTACGACACTTCCTCGCTAGGCTAGAAGAATTGTCTTTCCTGCACTCAACTGTTAAGTCAAATTTAGCGTTTGACGGTGGACAGTCAAATTACAGGAGAGTGGAGGCCCAGTCCCTGCTTGTCTGTCGGCAGCCCATCTGCCATCTAGGAGCCCCCCCAACACTACGACCAGGCGCGATCACTTTCAGCAAAATATGGAACAGTGGGTAGACAGACATGTCATTACTGCAAGCTCACCATCAACAAATTCTTAAGTTGGGAGTTTGCTGCTATGAAACAAGAAAGCACATGGCACTGTCTCCCAGCACGTGAATGCTGTTTCTGATTTTTCCTTTCCAGATCACCCTTACCTGGTGCACCAGGCAGAAAAAAACACATGAAGTTGGAAAACCAGCTCTAAATCGAGTGACCTTCTGGTGGCCAGAGTTTTGCAAAGGATAACTACTAAAGACTCCACTGTCAGAGGAGAGCCCCACTCCTCTAAATTGGGCAGGGAACACTGGGTTTGGCGAATCTGGTTGCCCACAGAGTTTTGGCGTCCCTCAAAACCCAAAAAGCCACACATTCTCACAGAAAATATTTATTATGGTTGATTTATCATTGTTTTCCATCAGAAGGCATCAGTTAATACATTTACAAGCACAATTCCTTGTTTCGTGCCTACGCCTCATTTGAATCAGATAGTGCCACTTATATTAATAGTACGGGGCCTTGTTGGTCTGGGTTGACATTCATCCTTAGTGCAAGACACTGCTAGTCGTACGCCCAGACAGCTATCTCTCATAGGGTCTATCCTCAAAATGGTTACCTGTGCTGATTGGCACCAGGCCCAAGGATGTGACTTTACTTGATAGAAACATTCTCAGAACAGTAAAGAATGTTAGGGGTTACCACAGCGGATGACAACAGGGAAGGGCACTCAACAACTTTTCATTGTAACATTTTGTACTAATACAGTCTGCAAACTGGCAAAGTAGAGGCCCTCCAGGTGACTGTAACATTAGATATTATCTATTGAGCAAGAGAAGCATTTGTCATTCTCATTGAGTGGGGAGGAGCTGATCTAGGGTACCATATACTGACTAAAGCGCTAAATATGAGTCAGACCCCCAAGATATTGCTGCATAAATTAGTAAACTTAGCAGCACAAAAACTGGAATTTAGCGGTGCAAAACTTGAAATTTTGCTGCAATTCAGCTGCAAATTATTTTAGTTTCTTTTGTTAAAGAAAACAAAAATTGCCCTCAGCAGGTCACACCACATGTCTACGGGCGGTGGGCCCGAATTCTTTTATTTTTAAAAAAATGTTGCTCCCAGTGGGTCCCGCCGCATGCCTACAGGCTGTGGACCTGATTTCTTTCATTTTTTTAAAAATGTTGCACCCAGCGGGTCCCTCTGCATGCCCATGGGCAGTGGGCCTGAATTTATTCTTTATTAAAAAAAATATGTATATTGCCCCCAGCGGGACCCGCAGCATGCCTACGGATGGCAGGCCCAAATTCTTTAATTTGTTTTTTAAACATTGCCTCCTGGGTGTCCCCCCACATGCCCATAGGCGGCATGCCCAAATTCTTTCTTTTTAAAAAACAATATATATTGGCCCCAGTGGGACCCGCCACATGTCTAGCGGGCGGCGGGCCCAAATTCTTTCATTTTTTAAAAAAATCTGCCCTAGCAATCACACCATCTACTTTCAGCCTGTGGATGGTGGGAGTGTTGAGGGTGGGGGAAGAGGATCAGAGAAACTGCATTAGCTTGTCGGACCGGGACAAAATTTACCTGCTTTGGTGTCCCGTACGAGCAGCAGCAGCGTTCTCTAGGCACCTCCAAGTTGGGGGATGCAACACAGCAGGTGAGCAGCCAACCACCTCGCCTGTTCGCTAACCCACTCCTTTTATTTGGATCAGTGGTCAACTCTGGGTCAATAAAAGTAATTTCCTGGGCACTTTTGTAAAAAGTTCAGGCTTTCTGCAAAACTGCAGATTTTGTGATTTTTTGGCAAATCGCAAAATCCTGGAGGGTCTGAATGAGTGCACACATGCTTATACACCTTTGCATAGGGAAGATATTGTCAGCTGACATATGATGGACAAGAACGGGGTGAATGAGCACTCGATAATGAATGTGTATAAAAAGGCACTCTGGAGACACACAGTATAGCTTGAGGTACCAGGGTTACATGTGAAGAACTGGGGATTGAAAATAAGTAAAATAAGAGATTTATGCCCAATAGCTAACTTAAAAGACTGAAAATCTTTAGGACAATTAGATATTGAGAACCTCAAATGATTTATAGAGGGCAGATAAAGAACAATGAAGGTCAGTGTTCAAATTTGCAAAAATCTTTAAAAGCTCCAGTGGATGTGGGTGGGAAGATACAGAGTAGGAGCATACTTGACACGGCAGGATAACTAGACAAAGCAAGGGAAGATAAACAAGCTTTGGCATAGCCAATAGGTCTCGCCTTTGGGACCTTATAAGTGTTTAGCCAGAGATATTGGCAATGTTTTGAAGGTATGTTGTAGAGCAATGTAGCTGCTGTGTTCAATACTGTAAATTTTGTGTGCAAGTTGTGCTTAGTGTAGTGACGTTAGGGCAGTGGCATGGTGTGGAATGTAGTGGTGAGTTGTGATATAATGTGTGTTGGTGGTATGTATGTGTGTAGTGTTTTTTGCTGGTGTGTATGTTGGTGGTATATGTAAGTTTACACTCCCCCAAAAAACAATTGTAATGATATTAATTATGTGCGTAGTGTGATGCGGTTAATGTCTTTTGTAAGCTTTTTAAAATCAAATACATTGTTTTGTTAGTTGTGTGTAATTTTTCTATATGGCTATGTAAAGGCTTTATTTGAAAGCAATTAGAATCTGAAAATTTTCTGCAAAAGCACAGTGGTCGCACAAAGTAGCGGTAAGCAGTGGCGAGGTAAAGCCGAGCAAAAGATGTATGTTTTTGTGTTAATCTAGGAAGTCTGCTAATTATATAAATTTGAAAGCTTCGTGCAGCCCGTGACATGCCAGCTATGCCGTTTCACTGATTAGTTTTGAAAAAGTATGAATATGATAAGGAACTGTGAATGTGTGCGCGCTGCTGGGATATCTAATTAACTGGAAGTTATGTAGTTAACTTTCAAACAACACAGCGCCCCCCACCCCACCTTTACAAACCTTACCTGGTGCACGCGCTGCACGTAATTCGGAGCATTAGGTGCGCAGCGGTCACAGGGCTGTGCTTGGAGCATTAGGTGCGCTGCGGTCACAGGGCTGTGCTTCAAAGCGCCACGAAGCTGCAGGCCCCACCTGTAGCGCTGTTTACAGTATGCCTATCCCTGCATTGGAACAGGGGCAGGTAATTTCTCTTTTTTTTCCTGCAGATTTATATAGCGCGAACTCGACCCGAAGGTTTTGGAGCGCTTTACATGAGCTCTAGTTACGTTACACAAGGACACTTTAATATGCGGCCTACCAGCGTGTGCTGAGAGAAATTTCGCAAAACTGCACAATGATTAACATGGGTTTTTCAAAAACAGGCATTTTTTGTGAGTAAGCACAGTGGTCGCACAAAGTAGCGGTAAGCAGTGGCGAGGCAAAGCCGATCAAAAGATGTATGTTGTTGTGTTAATCTAGGAAGTCTGCTAATTATATAAATTTGAAAGCTTCGTGCAGCCCGTGACATGCCAGCTATGCCGTTTCACTGATTAGTTTTGAAAAAGTATGAATATGATAAGGAACTGTGAATGTGTGCGCACTGCTGGGATATCTAATTAACTGGAAGTTATGTAGTTAACTTTCAAACAACACAGCGCCCCCCACCCCACCTTTACAAACCTTACCTGGTGCACGCGCTGCACGTAATTCGGAGCATTAGGTGCGCAGCGGTCACAGGAGCTGTGCTTGGAGCATTAGGTGCGCTGCGGTCACAGGGCTGTGCTTCAAAGCGCCACGAAGCTGCAGGCCCCACCTGTAGCGCTGTTTACAGTATGCCTATCCCTGCATTGGAACAGGGGCAGGTAATTTCTCTTTTTTTCCTGCAGATTTATATAGCGCGAACTCGACCCGAAGGTTTTGGAGCGCTTTACATGAGCTCTAGTTACGTTACACAAGGACACTTTAATATGCGGCCTACCAGCGTGTGCTGAGAGAAATTTCGCAAAACTGCACAATGATTAACATGGGTTTTTCAAAAACAGGCATTTTTTGTGAGTAAGCACAGTGGTCGCACAAAGTAGCGGTAAGCAGGGGCGAGGCAAAGCCGATCAAAAGATGTATGTTGTTGTGTTAATCTAGGAAGTCTGCTAATTATATAAATTTGAAAGCTTTGTGCAGCCCGTGACATGCCAGCTATGCCGTTTCACTGATTAGTTTTGAAAAAGTATGAATATGATAAGGAACTGTGAATGTGTGTGCGCTCCTGGGATATCTAATTAACTGGATATGCGGCCTACCAGCATGTGCTGGGAGAAATTTCGCAAAACTGCCCAATGATTAACATGGATTTCTCAAAAACAGGCATTTTTTGTGAGTAAGCACAGTGGTCGCACAAAGTAGCAGTAAGCAGTGGCGAGTTAAAGCCGAGCAAAAGATGTATGTTTTTGTGTTAATCTAGGAAGTCTGCTAATTACATAAATTTGAAAGCTTCGTGCAGCTCGTGAGATGCCAGCTATGCCGTTTCACTGATTAGTTTTGAAAAAATATGAATATGATAAGGAACTGTGAATGTGTGTGCGCTGCTGGGATATCTTATTAACTGGAAGTTATGTAGTTAACTTTCAAACAACACCGTGCCCCCCACCTCCACCTTTACAAACTTTACCTGGTGCAGGCACTGCACGGAATTCGGAGCATTAGGCGCGCAGCGGTCACGGGGCTGTGCTTGGAGCATTCGCTGCGCTGCAGTCACAGGGCTGTGCTTCAAAGCGCCACGAAGCTGCAGGACCGACCTGTAGCGCTGTTTACAGTATGCCTCTCCCTGCATTGGAATAAGGGCAGGTAATTTCTCTTTTTTTTCTGCAGATTTATATAGCGAGAACTCGACCCGAAGGATTTGGAGAGCTTGACATGAGCTCTAGTTACGTTGCACAAGGACACTTTAATATGCGGCCTACCAGCATGTGCTGGGAGAAATTTCGCAAAACTGCCCAATGATTAACATGGGTTTCTCAAAACAGGTATTTTTTGTGAGTAAGCACAGTGGTCGCACAAAGTAGTGGTAAGCAGTGGCGAGGTAAAGCCGAGCAAAAGATGTATCTTTTTGTGTTAATCTAGGAAGTCTGCTAATTATATAAATTTGAAAGCTTCGTGCAGCCTGTGACATGCCACCTATGCCGTTTCACTGATTAGTTTTGAAAAGTATGAATATGATAAGGAACTGTGAATGTGTGCACGCTGCTGGGATATCTAATTAACTGGAAGTTATGTAGTTAACTTTCAAACAACACAGCGCCCCCCACCCCACCTTTACAAACCTTACCTGGTGCACGCGCTGCACGTAATTCGGAGCATTAGGTGCGCAGCGGTCACAGGGCTGTGCTTGGAGCATTAGGTGCGCTGCGGTCACAGGGCTGTGCTTCAAAGCGCCACGAAGCTGCAGGCCCCACCTGTAGCGCTGTTTACAGTATGCCTCTCCCTGCATTGGAACAGGGGCAGGTCATTTCTCTTTTTTTTCTGCAGATTTATATAGCGCAAACTCGACCCAAAGGTTTTGGAGCGCTTTACATGAGCTCTAGTTACGTGACACAAGGACACTTTAATATGCGGCCTACCAGCGTGTGCTGAGAGAAATTTCGCAAAACTGCACAATGATTAACATGGGTTTCTCAAAAACAGGCATTTTTTGTGAGTAAGCACAGTGGTCACACAAAGTAGCGGTAAGCAGTGGCGAGGCAAAGCCGATCAAAAGATGTATGTTTTTGTGTTAATCTAGGAAGTCTGCTAATTATATAAATTTGAAAGCTTCGTGCAGCCCGTGACATGCCAGCTATGCCGTTTCACTGATTAGTTTTGAAAAAGTATGAATATGATAAGGAACTGTGAATGTGTGTGCGCTGCTGGGATATCTAATTAACTGGATATGCGGCCTACCAGCATGTGCTGGGAGAAATTTCGCAAAACTGCCCAATGATTAACATGGGTTTCTAAAAAACAGGCATTTTTTGTGAGTAAGCACAGTGGTCGCACAAAGTAGCAGTAAGCAGTGGCGAGTTAAAGCCGAGCAAAAGATGTATGTTTTTGTGTTAATCTAGGAAGTCTGCTAATTACATAAATTTGAAAGCTTCGTGCAGCTCGTGAGATGCCAGCTATGCCGTTTCACTGATTAGTTTTGAAAAAATATGAATATGATAAGGAACTGTGAATGTGTGTGCGCTGCTGGGATATCTTATTAACTGGAAGTTATGTAGTTAACTTTCAAACAACACCGTGCCCTCCACCTCCACCTTTACAAACCTTACCTGGTGCAGGCACTGCACGGAATTCGGAGCATTAGGTGCGCAGCGGTCACAGGGCTGTGCTTGGAGCATTAGGTGCGCTGCAGTCACAGGGCTGTGCTTGGAGCATTAGGTGCGCTGCAGTCACAGGGCTGTGCTTCAAAGCGCCACGAAGCTGCAGGACCCACCTGTAGCGCTGTTTACAGTATGCCTCTCCCTGCATTGGAACAAGGGCAGGTAATTTCTCTTTTTTTTCTGCAGATTTATATAGCGAGAACTCGACCCGAAGGATTTGGAGAGCTTGACATGAGCTCTAGTTACGTTGCACAAGGACACTTTAATATGCGGCCTACCAGCATGTGCTGGGAGAAATTTCGCAAAACTGCCCAATAATTAACATGGGTTTCTCAAAACAGGTATTTTTGTGAGTAAGCACAGTGGTCGCACAAAGTAGTGGTAAGCAGTGGCGAGGTAAAGCCGAGCAAAAGATGTATCTTTTTGTGTTAATCTAGGAAGTCTGCTAATTATATAAATTTGAAAGCTTCGTGCAGCCTGTGACATGCCACCTATGCCGTTTCACTGATTAGTTTTGAAAAGTATGAATATGATAAGGAACTGTGAATGTGTGCGCGCTGCTGGGATATCTAATTAACTGGAAGTTATGTAGTTAACTTTCAAACAACACAGCGCCCCCCACCCCACCTTTACAAACCTTACCTGGTGCACGCGCTGCACGTAATTCGGAGCATTAGGTGCGCAGCGGTCACAGGGCTGTGCTTGGAGCATTAGGTGCGCTGCAGTCACAGGGCTGTGCTTCACAGTGCCACGAAGCTGCAGGCCCCACCTGTAGCGCTGTTTACAGTATACCTCTCCCTGCATTGGAACAAGGGCAGGTCATTTCTCTTTTTTTTCTGCAAATTTGTATAGCGCGAACTCGACCCGAAGGTTTTGGAGCGCTTGACATGAGCTCTAGTTACGTTACACAAGGACACTTTATTATGCAGCCTACCAGCGTGTGCTGGGAGAAATTTCGCAAAACTGCCCAATGATTAACATGGGTTTCTCAAAAACAGGCATTTTTTGTGAGTAAGCACAGTGGTCGCACAAAGTAGCGGTAAGCAGTGGCGAGGTAAAGCCAAGCAAAAGATGTATGTTTTTGTGTTAATCTAGGAATCTGCTAATTATATAAATTTGAAAGCTTCGTGTAGCCCGTGATATGCCAGCTATGTCGTTTTACTGATTAGTTTTGAAAAAGTATGAATATGATAAGGAAGTGTGAATATGTGTGCGCTGCTGGGATATCTAATTAACTAGAAGTTATGTAGTTAACTTTCAATCCAGAAAGTTGTGGCGTCTTGTAATGCGCTGTAAAAAAACAGAAGGAACAAGAACGGCCGCAAAAGTGAAAGCAAATTGCGCGGAAAATTAATTAAATAAACAAGCGCGGTCCCCAAAGTGAAAGCGGACAGCGCTACAGATAATAACAAACAAGGAAGAGTGGGAGGGGGTGCAAACATGGAGCGCAGGCTGCAAATGAAAACAAGCAGCTCAAGAGGAGTGGTGGGGGCGGTCACAGGAATGCAGCTGCCGCCCTGCGTGCCGCTGCTCGCTCCCGAGAGCAAAACGCCTTGGGAGTCAACGTTACAAAAAGAGTTGGGACATGCACCCACCTTTACCCATTTGCGTGCTTTCATTCTTGAAAGACACACGCAAAAGCCAATCCTATGCGTGGGGGAAGTCAGACCCACACGGAGTAGTTTTGAGTAGTTACAAGAAGCCTCGCAGGGCAGCGCTGCGCTAGGCTCGACCTAAAAAATCCCTTAGACTCCCTCTTGATGCATACTGACATGGACTCCTCCACCATTTCCAGCAATCCACCCCATTCCAGAATTTACTGCGTACCTCCACCATGCTAGGGTGCCTTCGCCCCTCAAACGATGGTACTAGATTCTATGAATGCACACAGTATAGTTAGGCTCTGGCTATGGCTGGTCCTCCACAAATTGGACAACATCCACCAATTTCTCCTAATCCAGATCTGCTGCAGAGTCCTATTTGCTGCAATATATTTCTTTAGCTGTTAACCCAACTCAGCTGAACGTCAGTACGAGGCCCTGTGATTAAAGTGCAGCCAGGCTTCTGTATAATGGGAACATTAAACTTAAAAGCAAGATCTGGATTCCTTATCGGGAGCAGCTCAAGCTGTGAGGCATATGTAGCCATCACTTCAGAGCTCTCTTCCCTAGTGACCTCTAATGTGACGAACAAGGTCCGCTGTGCTAGATCCAAATGCAGTGCTGATGTTTGTGAACTCTCTTCAAATATATTTGTATGTACATTACACATAAAAGTGGGGCCTGTGCACGATGTATCTCAGTGTCTGAAAACTAAAATGGGAAACAGCCTTTACAATGTGGGCTGAGTCACACGTGCTGTTTCCCCACAAGCGTAACAATGCTTGCATAAACAGCATATGCATGGTTAAGGCAGACAGCGGTCTAGAGGAGAGAGGAACAGGAAGCATTGGGACAGGAAGCTCCAGAAGCAACCAGTTAAGTGCGGCTGGGGCAGGGTTTGGGAGTAGTTTTTAGGGGTTGGGTCGGTTTTAGGGCTCAGGGCCTGGGGTAGTTTTATTGGTAGGGGGAAGGGTTTTAGAGCTCAGGGTGGGGGGGTTGGGGTAGTTTTAAGGGCTGGGGCAGGGTTTTAGGCCTTAGGGCAGGGGGTAGTTTTAAGGGCAGAGCAGTGGTCAGTTTTACAGCTCAGGGCAAGGGGGCTGGTGCTGGGGTAGTTTTTGGCAGGGGACAGGGTTTTAGGCCTCAGGGTGGGGGGAAGGGAAGAAGTTGTTTTAAGGGCAGGACTGGGTCGGTTCTAGGGCTCAGGCCGTGGTAGTTTTAAGGGCAGGGTAGGGTCAGTTTGAGGGCTCAGGGGAGGTTGGGTAGTCTTTTGGGACAGGAACCGAGTGTAAGGGCTAAGGGTGAGGGGTCAGGGGTATCGGGTGTTAGGGTGCAGGGCAGGTGGGCTAGGATATGCAATTTACAAATGCATATCCCTTTAGCAAACATGACCTTACAGCAAAATTCATTGTAAAGGCATGCATGGTTTATGCATGCATGGTTTTATCATACTACCCACTAAAATAAATGAATTGAAAAGGCACTGTAATTGTTCAAATGAAAACAGTGAAGATACAATTACCTACTGTTATATACCGATGGATTGGTGAAAATCATAGGCCATGACCTTCACATTGATACATATATACTTCTGCACTGAAAGACAGCAAAGATCACAGAGGATGGCACAAACATATGTTTGCCAATGATGGGAATGACTTTCGTATGTTCAATATGTTCTTTGGGAATTAGAGTTACAGGGAAGTCTTCTAGTCTGTTTGGGAATAAATATATGTGCAGACTTTAGTTTGGATGTTGACCAAGCTTGTATTTACCCTGAGATAGTTTGCTTGAGTATACCATAGCTATTAACTTTAATTGAGGACAGAGGGCCATAGTTTTCTACTCATGTGCTTCTGTTGCAAAGAACTACACCTGTATCACAGCTAACAAGAACACTGGTTAGTATGGCCTGGCTTAGCTCAATCTGCTAGGACACAATCCTGGTTTTATTTTTTTATTAAAAGTGCACAGTGACCCATTTGCACATTGAGCGATGCCCCTACAGTTAGCATGTAACTTGTAAAGTCAGCGCTGTGAACATCCTGTCTCTCTGTTAACACATTCAACACTCAGAGCAGAAAAGCCTGCGGGTATATTGTGAGTTTAACTTCCATAAGTGACTTAAAAAACAACTTTAGTATTTTCCACAGGCTCCTCACTTTCATACAATGAATCAAGGTAGAGAGAAACCCATATGAAAAACCTAAACTGTAGTTGACAATTCAGATTACTTTTCCAGAAACTACACTGCAAAGAAGGTAATCATTGCTATCATCGGGTAGCCATATACATTTCCTGGATTTATGCAGTGGCTGTGCAACTTTATGCTAATATCATCTCCTAGGAACCTCTCTTAAATTTTATGCCTGGTAGATGGCCTCTCAAAGTACTAATGGCACCATATGGTGAAGTTGTTATATTCTGAGGGACCAGCAATGGGTGTCTGACAACAGCCTGATAGAACAACCAGCATTTCCCCCCTCAGTCCTAGGTATTCCTGCCACAGGATCTCTCTAACCTTTGGAAACACAAGAAAAGTGAAGATAGTAACAATGTTGGAATTGAAACAATACATTTTTGGCAAAGACCTTATAATCTGTATCTAATAATGTAATTGGATGATAAGATCCAGGTTCTAAAAATATCTTATTTGGTTTAACAAAACTAAGTAGACTAGTTTACCCATTGGAAATCTTAGAATATAACAAAGGTATGGTATTTCATCCTCTTATTTTATGGCTGCGCGGAAAGCCTTCCAGAGCAGCAATATCACAAGAGATTTAACATTGGCCTGCCAGAAGAATGCTGATGTTTGGAAATCTTTAGAAAATTCTATTAGATTCAATACCTCTATATATTCATAAATAACGCAGCACCTCTCTTAAGAAAACTGATTCAGACATAATATGACTTGTAGTTTCTATTTATTTCCAAGGCAGAATATGCTCTGTTTGGGATAAAATAGGGAACCTACAAACAAGATGAAATGGCTGGCTGCCTAATGGTAATACCTGCTATTTAAACTGACCAAAGCCAATAAAGTACTCAACCACGTGACATAAAAAATACATTTACTTCTTTCTTAACTAGCCTCTACCCCTCCGAAGCTAATCCTACCATAGATATTTCAAGGACTTTATTTATCATCTATGTCACTGGAATCCTGAGGGGCTCCGTTAGGAGAGAGAAAGTCAATGAAATTAAGGAGACAAGTAAATTAATGTCCATGAGCCATTATGTCCAGGAAGAAGAAAGAGTCACCAAAAAGGTGCATAACATCAAAGGTGACAGCTTGACCATACTCCTACATGAATCTTTCCGGAGGCAGGACAGATAGGATCATTGAGATTCGAATTTAACAGAGCCTGTGTTACCTTAATACCCTAGCTTGGAAAAGATCAATTACTATCTTTGAATTGCAGACTTATAGCCATAATTAATTCTGACATGAAGATCCAGCAAGGTGTTACACAATCAATTCAGATCAATAATTTGTGCGTAATCATCACTCCCATGTGGGCTTTGTCACTGGGAAATCATTAAGGAGTCATCATGCACCTTAATTCAATGACTATCATGTAATGACTCTGAAGGAAAACCACACTCAAATTAGACACCAAAAAGGCACTCAGCAGGGACAAGTAGGGCTATACACTTAAGGCCCTAACTATGGCAGGCCTTGGACAGAACTTAATTGCGAGGGTGCTTATGCCAAAAAAAGCCAGAATCCCCTCCCCCTCATCATCTTTACATTAAAGCCTCTGGCTGAAGCCATTAAACAATCCCAACAAATTAGGGGTAAACAAAATCAAGGGGGATATGTGGTTCTTTCTTTGCAGGTGAAATGCAGGTGAAATCTTACCAGAACTTTCAGAACTCATAGACAGTAAATGCAGTGGTAGCTCCCTGAATGCATGTATATCTTTAGGATGGTGTCTATTAAGATTCTCTGCAACCTGCTTCACCAGATTGACTACATTGTTCAAGCAATTATCTCAGGGGCGATGCACAACTAAAAAGCACATATGAATCTATATGCTAACACAACTGGGAGGGGCTTGAGATTCCTGCGTATAAGTCATATTGTGTGGCTCACCACCTATTTTAAATGTTATATCTCATTTCTCCTTCTGAAGAAGCCCTTCAATATCTAGAGATAAGGACAATACCTTTAAACCTACATTTGTCAGGTGTCGGTATTCTATACAGTAAAGAGGTGTGGGTATCCTATACTGTAGGGCAGGGGTCTTCAAACTGTGGGGCGCGACCCCCAGGGGGGCCGTGGAGCGATGCAAAGGGGGTCGCGCCTTCCCAGTCACACTTCTGCCGAGGCCCAAGGGCTTCAGCCCCCTCTTCCCCCGTCCTGCGTCTCAGCCCGGGCTGCTGCAGTGCAACTCGAGCTGCTGGGGGCTCAGCTGGGCAGTGTCTGGAGTCTTATCTCCGGCACGCCCGATTTTTTCACAGGTCTTTAAAGACCATTTGCATATTTACATGCCTTTGTAAACTGGTTACAGAGGCTTAGTTTTTTCCTGGTTCCAGTACCCCCTGGGCCCCCACTCTGCCTATTCCTTACATTTGTATTTTACATTTACTGCTGCAGTGTGAGAATGCATTTCATGAAAAGGAATATAAAGTAGGGTTGCCAAAAGAAAAATGCCTGCCGTGTTTTGCTTAAAGAGCCTGCAAAGACCTCCTCTTGACACTAAATAGACTTATAAATAAAAAAGTATGTATGCATTCGTTATGTGACTTTTCTGTCTTTGTTCTCTTTAATTATCAGTCATGGATCATTGAGGCAGCCCTAGAACACAATTAAAAGTGCTTTCTATTTATATTTGCTGTTCGAAGTATGCACAGATAAGTGCTTAAAATACAGCTTTAGGTGACTGCTTATTTTTGTACCGACTGGGCCATCAAAATAATCTGCTGGCAACTCTAACCATAGGACTGGAAGTTTGTTGCAGGATCAGCACATTATTTATTTCCTCGATCCCCGATTAATGCCATAATAGCAATAGTTTAACTTAGATCTTAAACCCTACGCCGCCGTCCATAACATGCTGAGTTACTTCAAGTGTCTGGGAATGCACTCTGCATTCAGACAACTCACTCGTCATTCTCGCCCTTCACTTTCACGCTCACCCTGCATTCACAGCGATCACAATGCACTCACACCATTCACCCGCTCACCCTGCACTCACAGTGATCACTCTGCACTCACAATGCACTTGCGCTGTTCATCCTATACCTCACCCTGCAGCCACATGAGTACACTACTCATCCTGCACTCATGTGACACTTCACTCACCTGTCCCCCTCACTGCTCAATATGCAACTCACTCAAACAAGCCCATCAGTAATCATACACTCATTCGTCCCATTCTGAACTTGCATCCGCACCTAAATTCATAAGCCACCTCACTCACCCTGCAGTCACTCCTCTTACCCTACTCTCACACTGTTGCATCGCTCACCGTGCACTCACATGGGCACTCTCGTCACCCACACAGTGCAGAGGGTTAACGTTCCTGCTACAAAGAATATGTACCATGCAGATCACAGAAATGAGTGTGAGTAAACTATGAGTAGCGCTATAAAAAAATGAAATGTTTGTCAGAAAGGTGCTATAGAGAGATGAGGTGAATTGTTGGTGAGTGGCAGTGAAGGAATTCATGGAGAAGGAGGAAACGGGGGTGGGGCACCAAAAAGACTGTTGCACCGTGTGCGACCAGTGTTAGGACCAGCCCTGGCTGGGAGTGTTAAAGGTGAAGTGAGAGGTTGAATGGGGAGAGTTCAGAAGTTGTAAAAGGGGTGAAATAAAATGGCCTGCAAAGTGAGAGAGGGATCCGGGGTTAGGAGAGGACAGAGGGATGGAAGGGAGGGGGTGAGAGGAAAGCTGCATGGGTAAACTGCTTAACTCTGCACAAAACCGCCAGGGTTTTAAGGGACCCCTGCTTCTCCCGGCCAGGGCCAAGTGAGCTTCTAATGTGGCAGCACGTATTCCTGCGGAGTGGAAGGCCCTTCACAAAGGTTGACTAGAAATCTTTCTGATGTTAATTGCTGTATTTTGGTTATACACTGGTACTGATGGGGTGAAATCTTTCCTCAGTGTTACTGTGTACGCGGCATCACATAACATCATTTA
This sequence comes from Calotriton arnoldi, assembly GCA_963921515.1. Classification (NCBI taxonomy): domain Eukaryota; kingdom Metazoa; phylum Chordata; class Amphibia; order Caudata; family Salamandridae; genus Calotriton; species Calotriton arnoldi. The sequence goes on along the minus strand of CAWUFW010005306.1, from coordinate 261,583 downwards.
CCTTTTCTTTCCACACAATTTAGTCAAGCCTGTCACGTAATTTGGTCCTCACCTGCCTCATAATTCCAGTAGCCCTGCCTACAGGTTTAGAAATTTTTGTCAGGAGGGGGTCCTTACGCCTCAAAATGTTGACAGGGGGGTCTCGGCATCCAAATGTTTGAAGACCTCTGCTGTAGAGTGAAACCAGCACACAAGACTGACAACTGTTACACTCAGTGTTTCTCACGTTTTACACACCTTAATACTCCCTTCTGGATTTACTCAAATTTACACATTGGAATAAAAGAAAGGGCAGGTCCTTGGTGATGGATGTGTTAAATCCCTTGACTCCTTTAGCAGGATGACTAATAGTGGAAATACATCCAGTACCTCCAGCTATCTCAACGTATACATAGGTCTATATAGTATAATAATGTTGGCCTGCATGATTCACCAATTTCTCATATAATACAGAATGGGGAAGCTTTGGTTGTGTGATCTCGAGCTTGTAGTGCATTATGCTATGAGAACGTTACTCTAAAGCAACCACAGACAGACTGCAGACATTGTAGCAACTGAAATACAAACCTTATTCTCAGAGAACTGTTGTGAACTGATGTCCCTAAATGACCGAGATCTAAAGAAATTCTGATTAAATCTTAGGACCTGATTTAGAGTTCAGTAGCCTGGGAACTCTGTCACAAATGTGACGGACATCCCGTCTGCTGTATTATAAGTGTCATTGGATGTAATGGACTTGTAATACAACGGTCGGAATATCCGTCACCCATCTGCTGAACTCTAAGTCAGGCCCTTAATTTCTTCACGGAGCTTTATGCCTGACACTGGTCACTACTATGCTTGCTATGACCTTCTCTGTTGACACTATGACTCTGTTGGAGTTGTCATGGACTGTGACATCGAGCATATTCTATAGGGGTGGGCGGAGCTCACGGAGTTGCAGTACGCGGCATTCCGATGAGTTGCATTAAAACTCTGTGGAATTCTGCTGAGTTCCGCAAGTGAGTGGAGTTGCTCCACTCGCCCACCTCTCGTTTACACACTTGCCACTGGGTGCACTAGAGTGTTAGATATGGGTTATGGATGGATTGATAATCGGATCTGGGTGCTTTGGAAGAACTGTGTTGATGGATTGTGTTTACAAAGTGTATCAATAAAGAAAAGGTTACTAATGCCTGCTTTTCTGTCTGCTGTAAGTGACTGACCAAATAAGACTCTGCCCAAATAGCCATCATACTGCCGGTTATCTATCAAGGTCCAAGAAGTGAGGCACAAGTGACTGGGGAGTTGCTACATTATTCAAGGAGGGCCTTTTAACAAATCACGAAGTGCCGGACACCACACCTTGTCGGGACACCTCCCCTACCTCTTCATGACCTTCACACCTTTCAGGACAGGGAGAGGTCGCTGTGCAGGCATCACGGAAATGCCCAGGAAATGTAGACATCCCCCTCCCCCAACCCACTCTGAAGCCCGCGAACACCAGGCGCCAGATGTATGATGGTTTTTAGCGTGCGCAAACGGGTCTTAGACCCGTTTGCGCACGCTAAAAACCGTGGGCCCATGTACAAACAGTATTTTGCAAGTAACAAATAAATTGCGACTAGCAAAATACTGTTTTGCGACTCGGTATTTGGAAGGGGCATTCCCTTTTTAAATAGTGACTCCATAGCCATGTACAAATGTTTTGCGACTGCAATTGCAGTCGCAAAACACTCGCAAATTACCACCTACTTCAAGTAGGTGGTAATGCATTCGCAAATGGGACCCCTTCCCCTTTGCTACTGCATGCAAAATTCTTTTTTAAGGGCAGGCAGTGGTCCCAGGGACCACTGTCTGCCCTTAAAAAATGAAACGCATCATTCTTTTTTTTTTAAATGCATCCTGTTTTCCTTTGAGGAAAACGGGCTGCATTTAAAAAAGAAAGCTGCTTTATTTAAAAGCAGTCCCAGACATGGTGGTCTGCTGAGCCCAGCAGGCCACCATCTCTGGGAGGGCCAGCCATTTCAAATGGGGTCGCAAAATGCGAGTGGCTCATTAATATTCATGAGCCTCGCATTTTGCGACCCCATTGGGAATCGCAAACAGTGTCCAAGACACTGTTGTACATGCCAAATAGCGAGTCGCAAAAGTGACGCCATTTGCGAGTCGCTTTTTGGCAGGTCGTACATCTGGCCCCAGGTCCACTAGACGGGTGCGCCAAACTTAAAAGTTGAATCTTTTCATGTATGTGACGTCATCGATAAATGAGAGAAAGGATTTGGCAGCATACTTCGAAACAAAAATGAAAAAAACCTGCAAATTATTAAAAAAGGTGATGAGGAAAACCATAAAACCCGCCTTCCATCCCTCCTCACCTTGGCCTCGATCTGGTTGCCGCACTGGCCCACCTGGATGTGCATTATCTCCCTGGTGATGCTGGTGTCTGCTGGGACTGGATGGAATGCTCGGGGCACTGGGTTCTTTGTTTGAAGGTTCGCGGACAAAAGATTCGGAGGGACCGGACGGCTGATACAACAATGGGGGAACAGCCAAGGACTCGGCCAGGCAGGACGGTGAAATATTCAGCCTCGGCCAGAGGAGGGGGTGGAATGGAGACAGTGGAGGCCCATTGGTCCGTTCCGGTGTCACGTGGTGGGGACGTCCCGGTACCAGAAGCTTCTGGGAATTGTAGTTTGACTAGAGGGATGTCAGAGAGGCCTTCGATTGCAGTATGCCTGCAGTCCTCCAGGGTGGTCTGGGGCCACTTTGGTGGTAGACCTCCAGTAAACTCCCCTATGCGGTGTAGGCGGAGTTTTTGCCAAACTCCGCTCTCTATAGGAGTGTGAAGTGAGAGAAACTCAGTGAACTCCGCCGGCAAAGCTCAGTTTACCACCCACCCTTAATATTCTATGGTCTTGTAAATCAGTCCATAGCTATTGGATTAAAATGTTGAATTTCTGTTTTAGTGGCTTGACCATTGTGTCCTCTGCCTCCTTAGCTATACTGCATAATATGTCTGTAAGAGGAAACGTAAGTAATCACAAAAGATGACGGTAGGGCACATCCCTAGGATCTGTGAAGATATGTACTCTCCAGAAATGGAAGTCTCTTAGTCCCCCAATGTTTGAGGACTGGTTGACAGAGATGCTACCCTCTGTAGCTGCCCATGAAAGTGTTATTTACAGACAGAAGTAACATGGGGATCCTTTTTTTGTGGGCTAGGATGTACCCAACATAATGATCATACTGATTTACATGTTTTTGCCACGGGACACATTAATCACAAAGTAATTGCTCACTTCTTATGTTGTATGTAGTAGTTGTCCTGATTCTGCTTCTATACATAACAACAGTTGATGTGGATCTGAAAATGCATAACTTGTATGTTGTCAACCAAAACTCCTCTGCTCTATCTATTCTTGGGTCCTATCAATATCTTCCAAAATATGCTCTAATTGCAATTATTGGGGCTGTGTGAACCAGATTTGATCAGCATACCTGTTAATGTTATTTTTTAGCACACTACATGATAGTGGTTCACTGATACGAGGAAACACTGAAACGAGGGGCCATGATTTTGTGTTTCGACTCCACAATGTTGGAAAATTCTCAATTACTTTGACGCTTTATCATGTTTTATGATATTGACAAGTAGTACTACTACTGGTACTTACGATGTTATGGGCTTAGCTGTACTTACGCTATGTATGATATAAATGTGAGATATCATTTCTGTCATTGGAAATCAATAGAAAATTATTTTTTTTTTAAAGAAATTCTGTATGGTTCACTTTATATAGGGTCTACAGTAATCTCCTAAGTGGTAGAAAAGACAAGACCCAACTCACAAGGCAAAAGAGCTAAGTAACAGTAAAAATGAGCTCCAGGATCATTCTCATTCACCTTTCCCCTGTTCAGTGGGGTCTGATATGCAAGATGGACTTTGTTTTGGCCTGAGCCATAAGTTACTGGTCTTCACACAGGTCTTTGTGAATACGTCCACTGGCACACTGTAATATCACTGATAACTACAGACCCCAGTTCATTTTGGGTAATGTGTTTCGGTCATTTGGATTTTTAAACTATTTTTACTAGAGTCTCAGTTACCTGAATTGTCCAACTTACAGCCCGGGCCACTGCGAGAATACGGCGTATGGCAGATGTGTTCTAGACAACTTCATCCACTGTAACATTCCCAGTACATGATAAAGCAGCCCTTCTTTCTCTCTCCCATACTCCCATTCCCCTGTCTCTTCCCAATCCAAGGATGCTACTACACCATCACTTGTGTCCCTCCTTTGACAGCCCACACAATGACACCTTTGACCAGCCACATATTATTAACCATCCTTACCATCCAGCGACTCAGGCATACTGAAATGAAGGTTATATCTTCATTACACCTTTTGACAAAAAACATAACCAAGGTGATGGTGTAACTATTATTTGTGGTACTGAATGAGTAGCAAATTTCTAGTCCCCCACAATACTCTCCTTTTCAAGGTTTGACCTACTAAGAAGCTGCATACAAAACCTTCTGACAAAGTACTGATTCCACTGGTTTCTCCTAAAACATTTTTAATGTTTCCCAGTGCTGATGAACACTGCTTGGACAATACTTACCAAACGACAACACTTTTGTAGTTTAGCAAGTATGGTTCAATGCAAAAAATCTCTCCTAGCGGTGCAGGGGTCGCACCGTCCAATGAAAGTGACATTACAACTTTTCACAATTTTGCCAATAGGTTTGATGAGAAAGCTAACAGCAACAATCAGAGCACCACCACAGTTCTCTAGTGTCACAGGCCTCCTCCACCTTTAAACACAAAAGGAAGTAAAAGGTGGCCACGAAATGCAGCAACTTGCCTTGCTGCTTTGCGTTGTGTGAACTTTTAGTAACCTGTCCTGGAGTTCATAAGAATGTGTAACACCATGCATATTAACCATGCCCTTTGTGGAGCGCATTGATAAGTTTTGTTAGACCAAAACTTAAGTTTAACTGAGACAAAATCCTAACTTTACGACTTTTGGTATTCACAAAGGGCATTTAGGAGTAGTGAAGTTAGGATTCCTAACTTTACTACTTCTAAATGCCCTTTGTGAATACCGAAAGTCGTAAAGTTAGGATTTTGTCTCAGATTAGTTTTGTGAATTGGGCCCACAGGGCCTGCAGGTTGCCCACTTACAACAAGTGTGTATAATATGCAGAGCATGTCTTTCCTCAGTCACATGCACGGTCAAAAACAAAATTGAAGATTGTCATCCATGATTGCTGTTGTGTAGATCATAAACAAACATAGTCTGTCCCCTAACATGAAAGGTTAAGCCAATTGACTTTGGGTGTTGGCCATATTGCAGGTAGCGTGGAATATCATAATACAGTACGCACGCATTTATATATTCACTGAGGTCCAAAATGATATTGGGATCCTAAACAAAAAGCAGTAGTAAAATATTATTAACATGCATACTTATATTAATATAACAATTTCAGAAACATAATACTAGTTTTTCAAATGTGTTTGATGTAATGTTGCAAACTATTTTATGCTACACGGAATTTTTCTTCAAGTCTTGTATTAGCTGCTTAAATAGCTGCAGGATATGTTTTCTATTTCCTGGGTTTCCAATCCTTGGGAATTTACAGGATCATACATCATATCTGTTACATCTAAATAAAGTAATCACATTAAAGCAAAGCATGCACCTGAAATGTACCCTTGAGCTTGCATACAAAATACTTCTTGTGAAAAAGTCATACAGCAGGCCAGGTGATTTGATATACATCAATAAAAAATCTAAAACATATCAGGCAGTTATTGGCAAACAAAAACCGCAATTTGTGTCATGTTGATGAGTTGTGCCCAAGGCATGGTGCAGAAAATGGAACAGTAATCAGGAATGAAGAGAAAACTAACTTTGTATTCTTTGTTAGACTTCCATTAAAAGACCATGGGGCATATTAGCAAGACCGGCGATAAAATTATCGCCGTTTTAGCGGCAGGAAACTGCCGCTAAAACGGCGATAATGGGCTTGCTAATATGCGTTATAGAATTCCAATAGAGGTCCAGGTTAGATGTCCTGCACATCTAACCTGGGCTTCTATTGGAATTCTATAACGCATATTAGCAAGCCCATTATCGCCGTTTTAGCGGCAGTTTCCTGCCGCTAAAACGGCGATAATTTTATCGCCGGTCTTGCTAATATGCCCCCATATTTTAGTCGCATAAATGTCTTTGCTCTAAATCTCAGAATTTGCTTTTCTGAGATTCAGGATTATTACGAGCAGACAGTGAAGAGAAAGATAGGATAAATAATTTATAGGTGCTATGTAGAGGCTCCTACACCCCCGTCCAGGTTAACCTTTACGACCCTAATTACAAGTGGCCCCTAATTATTCCTGGATTTCTCTACTCTAGATTACCAGTAATTCTCGAGGCGAGGTTTGGGGAATAACATTCTGAAATCAAAATTCTAGCACAAATTCCGGATATTCATAAGAAAACAAGAACTGTAGGCACAAATGCTATTATTCAAAACCCTCAAGTGAGAGGAACCTTTAGCTAGGACGTTTGTTTAATCAAATTTACTTATCTGCAAAAGGAGTCGAGCCTCTTTTCAGTTTATTATAAAATGTGAGATGAATCCTGTAGAATTTGCTTCTCTAGGAACATTGACCAATGAGTAAGGGGCAGCCAAGCACTCCTCACTAACAGCTGCCATGCTTAAGCTTTCTGTCGCACGGTATACACCTACCTTTTTTCAGTGTGCTTGGTGCAATATTATGTCCGTCTAGGAAGGTGGAGCCATTCCTTTACTTTAAAACCATGGGGCATATTATCAAGGGCTTTATCGCCGCTTTAGCGGCACTTTTTGCCGCTAAAGCGGCGATATTTTTATCGCCCTATTAGCAAGCTGTCGCTAACAGGCGTTAGCGACAGCTTTTAGGCGTTAGCGGCCGGGATTTACATCGCCTTGCATGCCAGCGATAATTATCGCTAATGACATGCAAGGAAGGCGTTCCCTACTAACAGCAACTGAAAACAGTCGCTAACACCACTACCCCCTATTAGCAAGGCAGGCGAAGCGATAAAATAATTCGCGCTAAGCGCGTTTATCGCTAGATTTTATCACCTGCTAGTGAGGATGACTTACCTGTTTAAAGTATAGGAGGTGGATTCTAATGCTGAATCCACCTTAGCGATAATGCGAGAATATCGCTGCTTTTCCAGCGATATTCTCACATTTTTCCGCCATCGCTGGAAATTTTATCGCTATGGAGATAAACCTTGTTAATAGGGTGTTATCTCAGCGATATTTTCCAGCGATAGGCGGCGTTAAACAAATTCGCGCTAAGCGCGGTTAGCGATAAATATCGCTATTCCTTGATAATATGCCCCCATGTATCAAAGTAATGCGCACTGAACTGCCCATCCAATTAACACTTTTCTAGATAATTAGCCACCATACACTAAATGCTGTAAAACAGCACTAATAGGTTGCCTGTCCAAACAAGTCCAAATATAAGGGATCACGCCATAACAAAGGATTCTTTAGTGAAAAAAATATGTTTTCAGATGGCTAGAAGCCATCCACATTATTAAAGAAATACACCCATTAATTGCTGTTGAATCATAATTTCAAAAAGTCAGTCACCTCTCCAAGATGCAATTTATGTGATTAGATGCAGTGTGCAATGTTATTGTGTCTTTTGTAGTACACTGCAAATGTTATAAAAACGATGGTTCTTCTGCAGGTTGTCTTTGAGTCTGCAGCCTATAGGCAGTCAGGTTTATGGCCTATGTCAAGCAGTAGCACCTGAGCTCTCTGTGTTGGGCATAGTCTAGCAACAGAGAGCATTGGCCTGAAGCGCCTTGATGGTCGCTCCTTGAACAGTGTAAACGGAACATTTAGTGCTCAACCCTTTCATTCATTGGAAAAATCAGAGTCAATACCATCAATGATACACTCATCTTACTTAAACTAAAATGGAGTTTAAACTTTGTTTATTCATGGCTCCACTCCAGTTGCCCCCCCCCGCTTATTGTAGTAAATAGAGCTTCTTTTCTGCCAACAACTTCATAGTTGTTGCTGTTCCCTCAAGGTAAGGTTCAAACTGAGGACTCTGTTACAGACCTGGTGCTTGTGACCTGCCTTGTAAGAAAATGGAACAGATCTGCCAATAGGAAATGGAGAAGGTCCTCAATGTGGATTGTGAGGAAGAAGGTTGTGACCTGCTTTAATCCCCCACAATTGTTTGATTTTGGACCACCTGCATTTTGGATCTCTGCTGTGAGTCTCACTACCTGAGTCTCACCCACTGTAAGCTAAGGTGAAAAGGCTTTGAGGGTTAACCATTGGTGCCCAACTTTAAAATAAAGCCCATTATTGCACAGCTGGGGTAAGTGGATAAGTAAATGGAACCACTGGGTAACTCAGCCAGGCATCTCTGCAGAGGCAGGCCGCTGCAAATGGGACCGTTAATAAAATTGTTATAGTCAAGAGAGGCATTATATTTAAATTGGGCATTAAAAAATGTATATCACCATTTCTTTTTCACTATATGAGTCAGTAGTGCTTTACGTAGTCAGTAGTATTTCACTATAAGTCTGATGGCTTTACTGTTTTTACACTGTAGGTAAAACCTGCAACAAAATTTCAACTTTGCATTGCTCAAGCTAGAGAAAAGATTACAATTTCTTTCTATACATATAAAAAGATACTGACTGCAAATGCAATATTAATGTAGCCATATTTACGAATATAGCACCTTACATCGCATGCGTTTTCAACGCATGCGATTACAACGCGGTCGTTACAACGACCGCGTTGTTACATCGCAGTACATTACAAAGCAAGTCATTACATCGATTTGCTGTAGGGGGCGCGCTGGACTTAGGAATAGTATAATTTACTATTCCAACTCCAATGTGCACAACAGTGGGGAAGGTGTTGGAATAGTAAATTATACTAATCCTTAGGTTGGCGCGCCCCCTACAGCAAGTCGATGTAACGACTTGCGTTGTAATGTACTGCGATGTAACAACGCTGTTGTTGTAACGACCGCGTTGTAATCGCATGCGTTGAACCGCATGCGATGTAATGGATGTTTCCCCATATTTACAGTTCTTCTTACACTATTGGAGTTAAAGTTTTTTCCTGAGTCAGCCGAAAATGAGATGCAGGCTTTGAACTACCTGTTGGGCCAAGCTAATCACTTTGCTGTCCCGCAGGTAGATCAAAATCTCCCTTAGTCTGTGGGTCCATTTGGACAGGAATAGCCTGCTTCTGAGTGAGGAAGAGGGTGGGAAGAAATATGAATGAGTTAATTAAACCAAACGTGCTGACAAGCCTGAACATATTATAACTCTCTCAGAGAATCATAGGGAGCCAGCCAGAGATTTTACAACTCTCTTTTGAAGCTGTGGAGGAAAAGAGCAAGCTTGCTCTCTCCGATAAGGGTGGAGCTGAAAGCTGTGCAGGAGCTGTGGCAGACCTAAGCTTCTATTCCCCACTTTGAATTGTCAAAAAATGCAGTGCTGCGGGATGAATCATGGAAGGAGGGATGGTGTGGCATCTTTGGATTGCACAGAGGTGCCCACCTTCTAGAACTATCCACCTCTACGTTTAAGAACTCTGAATATCATTGCAGCCTGTAGAAGACAAGGAAGGATGTCTCTGCATGGATGGACCCTGTCTGAAGTGATGGAACAATCTGGTCTTGTACTGACTTGGACCTTTTTAGTTCCTCATCTCCAGAGCCAGTGGCACAGGCATCATTGCTTTCTCTGGGGGACTACAGAGGGGGGACTTGCTGGGGACCCTTGAGGGGAAGGTATCACTGGAACTTCTGTGGACTGTTTCTGTGGAAGGTGCCCCTGAAAGGGAACCGTCTGACACCTGCTGGATGCATAGGGGCCCGGCAAGTGGCCAGGAGGTTGTGGGGTCAGGAAAAGCAGGCAAGGTGTCTCATCTGCCTTGAGGGCCACAGGGTGCTGCTGATGATGACCCCAGACCAAGTGGATTACCAAGAGTCCAGCCTGAGGAACATATCCTGGGAACGGTGCAGCTCCCTGCTGTTGGTAGGAGGCAAATGGATGCTGGAGTTTCCAAAGAAGACTTAGAAACAAAACTGAGGAGTTAAGAGGGTAGGCTGTGAGCTTTCCTTCATTGAAGGGAGCACAGTTGAAAGTAAGCACATGAAAATTCTGAAAAATTTAGAGGCCAGGAGGCCTTCAACAAAAACTCCTAGTTTCTGAAGCCTCCAACATGAAGCAAAGTGCAAACAAAAACCTGTTTGGATCAGCCTAGCAGGGCTGAAGCAAGCTGTCTTTGCCTCGCCAATTCATTCCAGGCTGCCAGGCCAAGAAGGTCTTTAATATGGCAGCAGTTTCATGATGGTCAGTCCTTGGGGCACCCGGGCCCTCAGAAGATAAACAGCTGATTGAGCGCATAGCACTTCCCACCTGAACTCCTTGAGTACTCCCCCGCCCATGAGGGCGAGTGTGCCAGGGATGGAAGTCAAAAATCATGAGTGCTGTCACTTTTCACTCAAAGGGCTCAAAGGGAGGGCAAGAACATCTGGAACGTTTCTGTGCACTTCCCTCTGTAGTTTGTGCCTTTGTCTGGGGAATGATGAGCACTCAGCAAATTTTACCCACTTGTAAGAGGCAAGACAGAAAATAGGAGTTGCTCCCCCTCCGACAAGTTGACGTGCCTGGCAGTTGGGCCCGGGTGTCAGCTAAGTTGAACAAATTTAGGCTCCCATGGGGTCCACAAAAAAGAAGAACCCTGGTGCCTTAAATGTGGGGCATTGATATCCTATTGAAGAATAAAAGTACATGCACCAATGGGTTTACAAAAATAAAAAGGCTATGAAAAATGGAAAAATCATCAGCCTGTGGCAACCAATTCACAGAGCTTGCCCCAGGCAGTGAAAACTCACCCCATAACCCTCCGGAGTTCTCCAAAATACAGTTCTATTCAGGTAGTGCCCAAAGAAAGACAATGACACCAGCAGTGGGGCTGTGCGAATTTGGGGACTACCCAGAAAGCAGTAAGGCCCCCATATGTGCCCCCACACATTTTGAAAAACGTTTCTATCTTTCACAGGTAAAAGAGTTCATGAGCCTGGGAGAGTTTTATTAAGAAAATGAGGTCTTGTTTTGTTCGCGTGGTTTTTGGGTGTAGAGGCTTTTGTGTAAATGTTCTGTATTCGATTTACTATCTGGTTAAAGGTAAAAGAAATACTCAAATGCTGCTTTTCGTTGAACAATAAAAACTTTATTGACATGCATATTGTAAAAATAAATCTCTGCATGCATGGTTTTATGTTACTTAAAGATGGTACTGCTCAGAAATGTTTTAACATTGCTTTGCATTCTTCTTGATTCTAAATATTGCAATTAATTATTGTGGTGACTCTCTGACAAACCTAATAGGCCTGCATTTTAATTATTGCACTCCTCATATTGTTTTCTGAGCGTAGTGTGTTGATGGGGCTCAAACCTTGCTTGTGCGCAGGTCGCTAGAAGTGCCTCCGGGTTAATTTTCCCCATGCATATGTACAGAAGTTGTTTTGACTACAAAATATGTCTACCCATTGCTTTACACCTGATTGAATTTCGAGTTCTTTCTCCCACAGGCGATGAAAGGGGAATTTGCAAGTGCTCTGAGGAGTGTTAAGGATTGTGTATATCTGAAAAATCACTCTTGTGGCTGGGATGTACTTCTAGATCAGTATCTCAACTACCGCGAGGTCCTCAACCCCTCTTGATTTTACGGTTGGATGGGGCAGCTGATTTTGGAACTTCAAGTATTAAGCATTTAAAGCGTGATTTAGAGTTTGGCGGACTGGTTGTTCCATCACAAGCATAAGTGATATGTTGTTCGCCTTATTACAAGTTCAATATATTCTATAGCTCTTGTAAAAATGAAGCTGGGAAATTTACCACATTTGTGACAGAGTAATCCATCCACCAAATTCTGAATCTGGCCCTTAGTTTCTGGGTTGTGTAAAGTGTTTTATGTAACCCTTACAATAAAGATCTCTCACCATTAAAGAACCACTCATGTTCCATGCTGCAAATTCCTGACTAGTCAACTCTGGAATAAAGTTTATACAGTACTGGACTGACAGGCACCTTGCCACTCTGGCGCTGCCAGTTAGGCCAACGTGAAAGGGCTGTGTAGTGGCTGTTTTTTTGGTCCCTCATTGACCTCGGGAGACAAACAAACCCAACCCACCCAATGTTGGCCCAGTGGCAGTGCCAGTGTGCACGAAATGCCTGTCCAACACTGAGTCGATGTTACAAATGATGGTGTGAATGGGAATTGGAAACCAGTCAGTTTTCTCCTAAGGCTCAGTGTATTCAAGACTGCAAGAGTCACCGTGGATACTAGTGAAATGTAGAAATTATTATTTCACTGATGTTTGAAATCCAGTACCTCTTCTGTAGATAACGGATGTGAGAAGCTTGGTAATTACGAAACAGATGTGGTACACTGAGAAGCCCCTTCTTCTGTCTACATTTAGTGTGGCTCCAGCCAGGGGAGACTCATTCGGAATTTCCTTGAGGGGCTGTTAGAAGACACTACTTTTGACCTCTGTGACATCATCAGAAGTGGTCCCACTGGTAGGTATGTGTCACAGTGGCGAGAAACAAAGGCTTTCGGTATTTATGAAAGGCATATGTAACATCGCAAAATGTGATTTCCACCCAGTAGAAATTGCATTTTGTGATTCCCAAAATAGCAAATCGCAAATAGGGATTTCCAATTTGTGAATCGGTAACCACTTCTACATAGCATTTCTTAATTGTTACTAGTCACAAAATAGCCATTTAGGAAATGCAAATATCACTGAATGGGACCAGGTGGTAACCAGGTGCAAACTATAAAAAGGCACCCAAAATGCATCTCTTTTACAATGGTGGCCTATATGTTTTGGCAACAAGGATGAGGATTTTTGCCTTAAAGTGGAGAAGAAAGAGGAGACAAGAGAGGATACCTAGAGTGAGGGTCACCCTGTTTGAACAGACAGAGGAGGAGATTACAGATAGGTACAGACTGAGTAGCCAGGTATACTTGATTTAATAGCTGAGTTATGGCTTCAACTACAGGCCTCACCACTTAGAAGCAACGCAGTGCCAACACATGTGTAGGTATTTGGTTGCCTACCCCGATTAGCATTAAGCAGTTAGCAAGGGGTCATAGCAGTGGTGGGGGGGTGTCACAAAGTGCCTTTCCAGGTTTTTTCACCAGTTCCTTGACATCATGGTGAGCAAGATCAGCCAATATATCTCATTCCCCAATACCCCCAATTATTACAGAAAACCAAACTCATGCCCTGCAGGGTAGCACAGTTCATCATTATCATTGGCTGTGTAGATGACACACATATTGCCATTTGTCCCCCCTAAGCAACTGAATACATCTACAGGAACAGGAAAAGCTCACACTCAGTCAACATGCAGGTGGTGTGTGACGCCCCCTGTATCATTACAGACCTAGTGGCCACATTCCCAGGCAGCACCCATGACTCATTTATGTTCTGCAACAGTGGAATCGACAACCAACTGGCACAGGGGGAATTTAGCAATGTTTCCTACTTGGAAAGAGAATCGCAGACTTAATTTATACATTGGCCAGCACCGTGTGTGTAATGTGACCTAATGGTTTTCCTTCTCATGTTCTTAAGGTGACAGTGCATATGCCTTATGGCCCTGGCTTCTCACACCATACCTGACTCTCATGACAAGTGAGAGGAAATACAACCGGGCACACAGGACAAAACGTGCGCCATCATTGAGTGGACCTTTGGGATCCTGAAGTCAAGCTTCTGCTGCCTCCACAAAACTGGTGGGGCACTATTGTACAAACCAGATACATGCTGCAATATCATCGCCACATGTGCCATACTGCCTAATAAATCAATGAGAAGGGTATGCATGACATCCCCATCGAGCCAGATGCCGACTCTGATGATGAGTTACCACCACTACAGGTGCAACAGGAGGTCACACGTGCAGCAGAGGGACATGCACATCACACAGAGATCAACAACAACTATTTCTGAGGTAAGAGAAATTAGCTAATCAAATAGTTAGACATCACACATGATGCTAATGCTTGGTACATAACCGAGACACACCCTTTTATTCAGGTAACAACAAAATTGTAACACGCAAGGATTGAATGTACCATGTGATTGTAACATTGTTAGTATATTAACAACAAAAGTCACTTATGTGAAACAAAACAAAGGTGACTCATTCCTCTGAGTGTAGAGTGAGTGCTTCACTTTTTTTGGCCTTTTGGGTTGGGTGATTTGTCAGCAACATTGGGCTGTGGGACTGGTGACATGTCAGTCCCAGAAGTGTGTTTGTGTGAACGCCTGGTACTGCATGCCTTCTGAAGGGATGTGGCCCTGGAGCTAACGCCCTCTTCACTCTCAGGTGGGGCAGGATGTTAGGGACACAGATGTTGTGGATCTGGATGTTCTCTAGTGCTGTGGTCACTTGTATGAGCCCACGTGCAATGTCCTGACAGCAGTATCACATGTCAGTCTGAATGTTCACGGTCCGCCTTGCTAGCGTTGCTGTGGCTACTGCCAGGCGGTTGAGTGTCCGGGTGAAGGAATCAAACCTTGCCAGGTACTGCCTATGCCTCTGTTTCTGCACACGGGGCTCCCTCTCCGTTGCTGCTAGCCAATGTTTCCTGCCCGTTCTCAAAGTTCTGCAGCGACTTAGACATACATTGCAGCTGCCTACTAACTGTCTGTATCTGTTTTGTCTACAGGTGCTGTACGGACAGGTTGGACCTCACCAACCCACCATACACAGGAGCAGTATCCGCTATGTCGCCTGACACATTCTCAGTACGGACTGCTTATCTTTGCCCTCTCCGCGCTGTCTGTGTGACCTGGCGTCCAATGTTGTGGGGTCCCTGCTCTATGATTGACCCTCATCACTGTCCACAAAGTCTGGCAGCGATAAGATGGTTGCTGTTCTGCCAGTTGGAGTTGGGGTGATAGGTGGAGGAGTTGGTGGTGTTGTGTCCTGCATGACCACATCACTGTCAGTAGGCCCTTCAGCTGCAATGGGTCCTGGTACATCCGGGCTGTGACCTGTGTGAATGCATGCAAATAGTCAATGTAAGTGAATTACTAAAGTTTTGTTGTAACTCTCTTTCATGTGTTTGTGACTTGCTAATGTTGTAGAGACATGTTTGGGGTAGTCATCTGCACACAGTTCAGCAACCATTTGCTGTGCACTGCAACTCCCATGATGCATTGCCAGGGTATGGCAAACATCTCAATGGAGTTGATCATGCTGTGATGTATCATATGTGGAATTACGAACATTCTGTTTTGTTAGGTAAATAAAGGGAAGATGACTTGCCCTGACTGGTGCCTACTGCATTGGAGGTGCTGATGTCACCTACTCGCACCACACTCTCTGGTGCCAGGTTCCCCTCCATCAGTGTCTCCATGGGAGTCGTAGGCAGGTGTTTTAGGGTCCTCCACCAGTTTCACATACTTCTGCCATCCTGCAGGCCACCTTCTCCTTCGTACAAGACCTCAGGTCGTACCACCTTTTGCAGGTTTCGGGTATGGTCCTCTGGGTGACTCCTAGGTAGTTCACCTTCTCCAGGATGCTGGTCCAGATCTGGGTATTTTGAATCTCTGGCACAGAGAAGGAGGATTTTCCAAACAGTTGGTCCATATGGGCCACACATTCTTCTGTCAGGAGCTCCAGCTCTTTCTCAGTGAGCTCTGTTTCCTATTTTGCAGTTTTGTAATTTCCTAAATAGCGATTTCCTAATTACAAATGCGACTCCATAGGAATCGCTATTAGGAAATTGCAGTTTACATACATTCTGTTTTGCGATTCCAAATAGAGATTTATATGGATTTGCTATTTGGGAATTTCAAAAAGAAAATTTCGTACATATGGGCCAAAGTCCCTACAACACTGCTCAGAAACATGTCACAGAAAATGTAAGCAGCTATCATTAACTTTGTGCTTATGGATATCCACAACATATTTGCATGTAGCATTCCATGTATGAAATTTCAAAGTTAGACATATTCTCAAACACAGATATAGTGCTGTTTTTATTTAAATGCAGAATATATTTCAACTGAGAAACTGCTTAAAAAATGTATCTCCAATTGTTTTAACAAACCACTTAATGGCATAATTTTTGTGTTCATGTGAGAGGGCAAGCTTATTCAGTTTAGTAACTCAAGAAGATGAGAACATAAATGGTTATCTATTTCACTTTGAAGTGCATCAGTTACTCATTCAAATGATGTAACAACAATTCCTCTCTGCAAGTCATGTTTTCCAACCCATATGATTTAGTGTAACCAACCCATCGTATGTTTGCTTCAAGAAAGAGTTAAGCTTTTGGCGTCCTTGGAGTGCACAAGAGTATCTGCATATATGAGCCTCATATTCTGACTCACAATAAAATATGTTTTCCAAAAATATGCTAGTGTTCCCATTTGAGGTAGCCTAGTGTACTCAGAAGTGCAGGCTCTGTTAAAATAAGTTTACTAAAAGCATGATAGTCTGTTCATTTGAGATAGCCAGCAACTCCCATAGCTGCCTAGAAGTTCATAATATTTCTTGATACCTTAAGCCAGTCCTGGCTGTTTATTTGAAAGCATGTTGCAGTCTGGTGCATGCATTTTGCTTTTACCACTGTGATTTGAGTTCAGAAAGCTAAGCATGTGAAGTGCTCTTGGCTACAATGCCAAGACTGGCTGATTGAATCACACATGATAAGAGCCCACTTGGCAACTATAAACATCATATGCAGGAAAGCACCATATACAGTGTTATAGATATAATATTTCAAGGAGGTTCAGATTAGCCATGATATGATAGCAGATGGAATCCTAATGAAGTGAGAAAGAGTTGATAACAAGTGCACCAAAATCAGAGAAAATGGTAGCTTTACCTGAACCAGTATTGACAGATTTTGAGACCTGTTTTAAACCAATGGGAACCAAGAATAATCATGGATAAGCCTAATGGAGTATCATTCGATCAGTGTCAATCTAGCCTTCAGGAAATGTTTCATAAGTATAGATTTCTTTGGTAACTTAAGAACAATGCCTAAAAATAGCTACAGTATTTATGATTTGGAAGGATAATAATAACAAACATACATTTAAGCAGTCTATGAACTCTCTGCAATGAATACATGGAACACATACTTTGTGTATGCATGGTTTAATAAGCACTCACGAAACAATTACTGCATAGTGTCACACTGTAGCAATACCTGTATGCCAATGAAGTGCCTTTAAACAAACATGTTTAACAGCACTTGTGATAGGTCTTTTAGGCTTCTGCTCATAATGAGAAAAGTGAAACTGCAAGTTCTAGAACGTAGTGTCTTATTGGCTAAAGTGTTACACATGACATGAGCCTGTGACACATGAAACAGTGAGAGAGATCAATACCAACAGGAAGGGTGGATACATCAAAGAGAGAATATATATATACTCAAATATTACTTTTGTCAACTATCCCGCTATTCATTTACCATTTCACCAACCAATTGTGCAAAAACAAATGTGCAGCAGATCTGTCAAATGTGCAAAATGAAATGTGCAGCAGGACCACCAAATATGCAAAAAACAAATGTGCAGCTAATTCCCTGACAGTAATACAGAGTAACAGCTTCTTTGCACCATAACAAAAAATTAAATTGAATACATGGAAAATAAGACTGTAGTAACAGTTAAAGAACTGCACATCAGCCATGCCTCTAATTTTATGTTACTGCAACAAATGATGGACGGAATGCTGAATGATTCAAACATTCGCACCAGTCAAGAGATCTGGGTTAAATGCATCGTTGTTTTGCCCACTACGCCACCCCAGTTTGGACCCAGTCATATGCAAATCAGTTTAGACCCTGTGCCTCATGGGAACAGTCCAGACCGAACTGCCAAGCCAGGTCCTCCCTGGACCAGAAACAAGCATCCTGGGACCGGTTTCGGGGTATGTCACCCTTCATCAGCCAGGCTAGCTTGAATCCAGTGGCACAGTGAGCAAGGGACCCACGTCTGGGCATACCCGTCCCACTTAGGGCGAAAAGTGTAACTGCAACAAATGATGGACGGAATACTGAATGATTCAAACATTCGCACCAGTCAATAGATCTGGGTTAAATCCATCGTTCCTTTGCCCACTACGCCACCCCAGTTTGGACCCAGCCATATGCAAATCAGTCTTGACCCTGTGCCTCATGGGAACAGTCCAGACCGAACTGCCAAGCCAGGTCCTCCCTGGACTGGAAACAAGCATCCTGGGACTGGTTTCGGGGTATGTCACCCTTCACCAGCTGGGCTAGCTTGCATCCAGTGGCACAGTGAGCAAGGGACCCACGTCTGGGCATACCCGTCCCACTTAGGGCAAAAACTGTAACTGCAACAAATGATGTACAGAATGCTTCAAACATTCACACCAGTCAAGAGATCTGGGTTAAATCCATTGTTCTTTTGCCCACTACGCCACTCCAGTTTGGACCCGGCCATATGCAAATCAATCTTGACCCTGTGCCTCATGGGAACAGTCCAGACCGAACTGCCAAGCCAGGTCCTCCCTGGACTGGAAACAAGCATCCTGGGACCGGTTTCGGGGTATGGCACCCTTCATCAGCCAGGCTAGCTTGAATCCAGTGGCACAGTGAGCAAGGGACCCACGTCTGGGCATACCCGTCACACTTAGGGCGAAAAGTGTAACTGCAACAAATGATGGACGGAATGCTGAATGATTCAAACATTCGTACCAGTCATGAGATCTGGGTTAAATCCATCGTTCATTTGCCCACTACGCCACCCCAGTTTGGACCCAGCCATATGCAAACCAGTCTTGACCCTGTGCCTCATGGGAACAGTCCAGACCGAACTGCCAAGCCAGCTCCTCCCTGGACCGGAAACAAGCATCCTGGGACCGGTTTCGGGGTATGCCACCCTTCATCAGCCAGGCTAGCTTGAATCCAGTGGCACAGTGAGCAAGGGACCCATATCTGGGCATATCCGTCCCACTTAGGGCAAAAAGTGTAACTGCAACAAATGATGGACGGAATGCTGAATGATTCAAACATTCGCACCAGTCAAGAGATCTGGGTTAAATCCATCGTTCTTTTGCCCACTACGCCACCCCAGCTTGGACCCAGCCATATGCAAATCAGTCTTGACCCTCTGCCTCATGGGAACAGTCCAGACCGAACAGCCAAGCCAGGTCCTCCCTGGACCGGAAAAAAGCATCCTGGGACCGGTTTCGGGGTATGTCACCCTTCATCAGCCAGGCTAGCTTGAATCCAGTGGCACAGTCAGCAAGGGACCTACGCCTGGGCATACCCGTCCCACTAAGGGCGAAAAGTGTAACTGCAACAAATGATGGACGGAATGCTGAATGATTCAAACATTCACACCAGTCAAGAGATCTGGGTAAAATCAGTTGTTCTTTTGCCCACTACACCACCCCAGTTTGGACCCAGCCATATGCAAATCAGTCTTGACCCTGTGCCTCATGGGAACAGTCCAGACCGAACTGCGAAGCCAGGTCCTCCCTGGACTGGAAACAAGCATCCTGTGACCGGTTTCGGGGTATGTCACCCTTCATCAGCCAGGCTAGTTTGAATCCAGTGGCACAGTGAGCAAGGGACCCACGTCTGGGCATACCCGTCCCACTTAGGACGAAAAGTGTAACTGCAACAAATGATGGACGGAATGCTGAATGATTCAAACATTTGCACCAGTCAAGAGATCTGGGTTAAATCCATTGTTCTTTTGCCCACTGCGCCACCCCAGTTTGGAACCAGCCATATGCAAATCAGTCTTGACCCTGTGCCTCATGGGAACAGTCCAGACCGAACTGCCAAGCCAGGTTCTCCCTGGACCGGAAACAAGCATGCTGATCCTGGGACAGGTTTCGGGGTATGTCACCCTTCATCAGCCAGGCTAGCTTGAATCCAGGGGCACAGTGAGCAAGGGACCCACGTCTGGGCATACCCGTCCCACTTAGGGCGAAAAGTGTAACTGCAACACATGATGGACGGAATGTTGAATGATTCAAACATTCGCACCAGTCAAGAGATCTGGATTAAATCCATTGTTCTTTTGCCCACTACGCCACCCCAGTTTGGACCCAGCCATATGCAAATCAGTCTTGACCCTGTACCTCATGGGAACAGGCCAGACCGAACTGCCAAACCAGGTCCTCCCTGGACCAGAAATAAGCATCCTGGGACCGGTTTCGGAGTATGTCACCCTTAATCAGCCAGGCTAGCTTGAATCCAGTGGCACAGTGAGCAAGGGACCCACGTCTGTGCATACCCGTCCCACTTAGGGCGAAAAGTGTAACTGCAACAAATGATGGATCTTTCACAGGTGACTGTCTGCAGGTCTGGCGAAGCTGGATTGTCTACGAGCAGCTATTAATGAGTATCTGAAATGCTAGCCTATATCTCCAAGGGGGCATTGACCTCAACACTTTATTTCCAGGGAGGCTGCATTCCTGCTGCCCCTGTAAAGTCACACTGGACCATACAAAAAATCTCAGCGCCACTGGCCCTCTAGCCTACCCTGGCCTTCTTGCCTCCTCCAGTCTCTCCTGAGTAAATGTTCTGGAGCCTCCCAATAACCTCTTTGGGTGCACGGAATATGTAGAGTATCTTGGCTAGAATTGTCATCGTTAATACTGGTATTATGGCTACTCATAAGAGCATATGGGGCAGCAACCGAGCATTTCAGTTTTAACTGCACTTAGTAATATAGTTAAAACGTGTGTTCGCGATGGTTAGGGTTACTTAAATTCCTCAGTAGGTGATACCTCTCTCAGTCAATTTAAATGATGTTGTCACCTCAAGCTCCTGCACCTCTTGTTTTGGGAAATTTATGTTCAAACCCTCTGATTTAAACATTTTAATTTTGAAAACTAGGAATTTGCACTTGTGGATTATTATTTTTAATTGATATGTAGACCACACAATGGAAAAAAGTAACTTGTTTCTACTTTTCATCGGCATTAAGTTGTCAGTTTGGCTTTAACTAAATGCTAACTTTTATTATTTTTTTGTCGACAGTAAGCCATTTTGTATGAAACAAAACAAATTATGTTTGCAAAGAAAGTTTTTAGCTTTTCACAGAATTATTCTGGGGCTTGAAACATATTGTGTGGAGAAATGATTTCTCATCTCGCACAGCATGTTAATGTTCTTCATATACAAACACAGGCTCATTGAATCACAGCTAAGAAAATCTCATAAATCATTTTAACTACCTAGCACTGCCAAATATAAAAAGTGTTGTTTTTCTATATACTGTTTCAAACTTAGTCAGGTCTTAAAATACATTTCAATAAAATATTGCAGATTGTGTTCCAACGTTCCCTTTTTGGATGTACCCTGCAAAACATGATACATATTTATTTTTGTTTCCCTATCAATGTTAGAATAAATTAAGGGAATGAAAATACAATGTGATTAAAGCATTTGACAAGGCCTGGATTTAAGGTAATAAAAATATTTCACACATTTCCAAGAGTTCTTCTCAGAATGTGCTTATTTTATCAAAGGATAGAAGAAGCTACACTTCAGCTGGGAGATGCAGTCCATCCATGGATACAGGAAAAAGAATGTAGAATTTTCTCAGCTTGCCCTCATCATCAATAGCTGAGCTAGAGTTTTATTTTCAGATAGTACAGCTCAGAAACAGTGAGCAAGGTTTGCCTCTTTCTGGCTGAGAAACTGATAAATATCTGATTAAATTAATTAACTTCAGGACCGTGTAGGCACATGAAACTGGCTGCAATAGAAAAGTCCATCACTATACGGTTCAAGGAGCCTTAATGTAGTAACCGTGCATCGTCCCTATTTGCACCACAACTCACCTTTACCTAGGTGCACCGGGCAAAAACAGTGACAGTGTGCCCTATTACAGATAATGCTCTGGCTCCAAGGTAGCCACGAACTCAGGCTGCCATTGGGCAATGTATTAGTGAAAGGTGGACCAGCTGATTGAAGCAGCTGGTCAGCCTTTCACAGTGAACGAGTCACTTGGCTTGCACTTTCAAGGGGTAGGTGATCCCCCTAGCTGTGGGTCCAGTGAGTGACTGTTCCCATCTGCAGGTGGGCGTCTGGCAGGGTCCATGAGGCCCCCTCTCCCTTCTCCACAGGGGCTCCATCGGGGAGTGCACTGACTATGCAGCACCCCTTTCTGGTGCAGAGTCAGTACGCCTCCTGGCAGACTTTTTGTCTCTGAGCCATAATACAGTGTGGGCACAGAGGTAAAGTGTTTCCCTCATTCGCATGGGGCCATACCCCAATACAAAGGAGGAAACTGCGTTTTGGAATAGTGCGATACTACCTGTCCACCTGCTCTCTTTTTTACAGGAGGGGCCACACAAGTGCCTGCAACGTCTTCTGTAAATACAAAAGTGCCACTGATGCAAAAGGTGGGCACACTCTTTACTTTATGTAATCCCATGGTGCTTTGTTGTCATTCATTTGCTTTAAATTAGGTTTTGCATAGGATTTCCCAGTGTAAGGAAGCAGCATATTTTATGCATTTTTTAAAAATTCCACAGACAATAAAGGTATTTTAGAATAAAGAGCTGCATTTGAGATTTGCAAAATGTGCCAGTGGTACCGAGCCCCAGCACCTTAAGTTAACACCCAATGCAAATTAGAGGATGAACAATGCATGAAATCTGACCACATTAGCACGGGCTGTAATGGGATGGCTCCACGGTTTATGTTGCATAAATGAATTGCAGATCTGCACTATATCCCTGTGCCTGCCACTCGTTCTTCAATCACATAAAGGCTGTCTCACAGTACATTGCACGGCTTCTACAATGTCCTCCCCATGTATTCAGCTCAATTAAATTCCTCAAACATGCGTCTTTTCTGTCACAGACCATCTCTCATTTCAATCCATCGTGGTACACCACTCACGGACAACATATTATGAGAGCAGTTCTGATTATTTTAGGATTCGGGGCCAATGGGATACCTCTCACTCACTGCCATTTGCAGGTTATGACCCTCCCAGGACTCGTCTCCACCCTTAAAATAAGTAAAAAACTTCCCATATATTTCAGTTGGTTCACATACCAAAACAGGTATTTTATCTCCATTAATTGTAAAAAAAAAACCTCATCCTCCAAAATCACGTATGTCACCCTCATTGGATACTCCAAAGCTTTAGAGGTATGTCACTAGGGTATAATGGATCATGTTCTAGCTCACATTTAGTTATTAGGTCAGCGCATTGACACAACAGCTGTCAAACAGACCTATTGCTAACAATGGTTTGAGTCTGCCCTTTCAGCCATTGGCTTTCTTTGACATGCATCTTTCAGCCATTGGATTACAGTAGCGGCCACTCGTAGTATGAAGTGGTGATGCAGGGGGAGGTAAACACAACAAACCAGTATAAATACAAAAAAGAAAACTTACCTGCTCTGACGGCCGCCACCTTGCTCCCGATCCTCGCGTCCTTGCCAGGATCCTGCTGCACACTGCGCAGGCTCCCAATCCCAGCGCTGGTTTCTCCACCCAGCTGTACAACGCAACTAGGTGGAGAAAGGCTAAGTGCCTGCCATGAACACTTGGCAGTGCCCACCACTCCCCCCTCCTCCCTGGTGCTGCAGACGTGGGTCCCGGGCTCACTGTGCCACTGGTTTCAAGCCATCCTGGCTGATGAGGGGTGAAACACTGAAACCGGTCCTAGGATGCTTGTTTCCGGTCCAGGAAGAACCTGGCTTGGAAGTTCGGTCTGGACTGCTCCCATGAGGCACAGGGTCAAGACTGATTTGCATATGGCCAAGTCTAAACTGGGGTGGCATGGTGAGCAAAAGAATGATGGATTTACCCAAATCTCTTGACTGGGGGTGAATGTTTTGATTTGTTCTGCATTCCGTCCATAAATTGTGTGTCTTTTGCTTTCTCACCCTAAGTGCGCCGGGTATGCCCAGACATGGGTCTCGGGCTCACTGTGCCACTGGATTCAAGCTATCCCGGCTGATGAGGTGTGAAACTCCGAAACCGGTCCTAGGATGCTTGTTTCTGGTCCAGGAAGGACCTGGCTTGGCAGTTCGGTCTGGACTGTTCCCATGAGGCACAGGGTCAACACCAATTTGCATATGGCCAGGTCTCAACTGGGTTGGCATGGTGAGCAAAAGAATGATGGATTTAACCCAAATCTCTTGACTGGGGGTGAATGTTTTGATTTGTTCTGCATTCCGTCCATAAATTGTGTGTCTTTTGCTTTCTCACCCTAAAAGCACTGGGTATGCCCTAAAAGCGCTGGGTATGCCCAGACGTGGGTCCCGGGCTCACTGTGCCACTGGATTAAAAGCTATCCTGGCTGATGAGGGGTGAAACCCCGAAACCGGTCCTTGGATGCTTATTTCCGGTCGAGGAAGGACCTGGCTTGGCAGTTCGGTCTGGACTGTTCCCATGAGGCACAGGGTCAAGACTGATTTGCATATGGCCAGGTCTAAACTGGGGTGGCATGGTGAGCAAAAGAATGATGGATATAATCCAAATCTCTTGACTGGGGGTGAATGTTTTGATTTGTTCTGCATGCCGTCCATCAATTGTGTGTCTTTTGCAGCTGCAGGGTCAGGATGAGAGGCCACGCCCCTCCCTCGCAGCCTCCAGGGCTAAAAATAAAATGATAATAAAAATGTTTTATTATCATTTTATTTTTGTCCTGACCCCTTTGCCTCTGTTGGCTTTTAGCTTGGGGGCGACGCTCCTCCGCCATAACGGAGGAGCCGTCCCTGTTGGCTTAATACTTTCTCATTTATGTCTTGGCTCAGTTCAAAGGGATATTCATCTCCCACATATTCTATTGGCTGTTTGTGTGCATCTTTCTACCTCCTCTTGAGACTTGGACAACCTAGGTGATTACTTTACAGCAAATGCCCTCTCTGCCATTTACTGCGGACTTCCTTCTATGCGTCCTGCTCTAATATTCTAATGCTGTACTCATCTAGTTGAATAATAAACTGAGGCCAGAGATAATTAACACGGAGGAGATTTGGCATAGCGGCTAGAGTGACCGACTTTAGAACTGGGGAACCAGGTTCAACCTGCGGCCTTGGCTCAACACCGTGATATTTTGGGCAAATAAAGTAACCTCCCCGTGTCTACAAAATCTGGGTCTTTAGCTGGCACAGCCGGCACAGGTAAGAGCGGTGGGGTGGTGAGACGGGGCAGGGGCAGGGTGGAGGGAAGTTGACAGATGACAAGATACGTAAAATTAAATAAAAAAAGCAATAAAACCACTTAACTTGCGCCTGCCGCATCGCCGACTCGGCGATGCGGCGAGCACAAGATAAGTGGTTTTTAAAATATTTGTATTTACGTTTACCTATCCCGCCGTCTGTCAACTTTCCCCCCCACCCTGCCCCTCCCCACTGCTCTTACCTGTGCCAGCCGCACCTGGTCTCTTGCAAAGTGCTTTAATTCACTTTGGGACAAGTTTGCAGTATATAAAACTGCAAAAAACCCTATAAAAATTAATACGTATTCACTGTGCTCTCTATGTAAAAAACAAAAAGATTATTGGTCTCACAGTGCAAGCAGGTCTCCTGTGCCTTCTATACAGTTTGCATTTTTTAACATGGGATTGCTTTGCTACTTTGGGGCTGCAGGGCTACAAGCCTACAACTTATCTATGGCAATATATCTCTTTGAAACAGGAGACAGGAAGCCATCAATATTTGACAAATATTTCCACCTTTCAGAAGCTAACAAAGACCTAACGGATATCGTTTCAGAGCAGGTGTTACCAATGAGACCTCTGCATTTTTTATTTAATTGCAATCCAATAGCCAGTTCCTACTCAATAAGGGACAGACCATATGAAAAGTCGGCCCCTTTCTTTTAAGACATCTTAGCCACTGGTCGGAATGATAAGTGAAATGTAACTTCTGAAGAAAATGAAACTGCATCAGTTTAAGCAGAGCTCCATTAGACACCTTCTTAACTTGATGAAAACCCATTCTCATTCCCACTTAAAAGACATATCACACAGTCCTGTTCACTAGTGGTCATTATACACATTTTCTATTCTGGTCTGTCTGCTTGAATAATGTTGAGACCAAATTTTACTAATCAATAAGAGACAGGATTTCTTTGAGTGTGAATGAGAAAGTGGATAATTAGTTGGGGTGTGAGTCCTCATTACGTAATAATGTCAGTGTTCTGTAACAGGTCAGGTAAGGTCACTTTACTTTAAACCTTAGCTCAGTCGTTGGTAGCTGTGTCTCAAAGCAGTCAGGCTTAGCTCAAAGGAAAACAAGTGTTAAGCATTTATAAGTATCAACAAAGTTAATAGGTCAAAAACACAACAAAATAAAAATCCCAGTCAAATTTATGATTTTGTTTTTATACCTTTGTCTTTTACTAGACACCAAAACGATATGAATCTGATGAAGGTAGCCAGAGATATGATTTTTGGGAGTTTTAGAGTTTTCCAGTATTAAATAATCCAAAGCAACAACCATGGGTACCTGGTCACGCTAGACCTGGTCAAAGTCACAAGCAAAGTTGGAGCAAGGCTCGGCTACAGGGACCAGGTTTGTTCAGATAAAAAATGAAACCTTCTGACTTAATCCTTTTTTCTCTGGGAACTTTCTGGTCAGGGGAGTGGGCTGCTGGCTTGATTCGACGGTTGGCTTGATGATGGAGGGGTGCTGCTTGGCGTTGGTACTGGTGAAATCCCCCATGTTGGGACTTAGAAACCTTTTGGGAAGTAGAGCAGCTTTCAGTGGGGCAAACCAGCAAGTTGCAACAACAGCGGTTGGAGGTCCGCAATGATCCCATCATGTCCACTTTTGTAATCTTGAGGGGGAGGGAGAGAGTACTCTAAAATCACTCAAGGGTCCAGGACTTTTTGGGCACCACTTGGTGAGTTAGAACTCAATCTCACTGGTGCTACCGGCATGGTCCAGGGAAAATCTAGTTGGAACTGGTTCAGCCTTCTTGCACTTTTTATGTTCCTGGATGTTAGAACTGGCTGCCTAAGGGTGGTCTTCGCCCAACTTTTTGCCTGCCTCCCTGCATTTTTCTGTACTTGTTTTTGCTGGCTTTAGGACTCTGCACACTTTACCACATCGAACCAGTACTACAGTGCTTGTGCTCTCTCCCCTAAACACAGTACCAGTGGCTCATATCCAATTGGTATATTTAATATAGTTATAAGTCCCTAGTAAATTACTCTCCATGTGCCCAGGGCCTATAAATTAAATGCTACTAGTGGACCGGCTGGTATGAACAAGCAAGGCTTGAGTCCGTAACTCCCTGGACTAGACCACTAATATAGAAACAACAGAATAAAGTGTCCAGGAAGACTGTTCGATCTAAATCTGAGTAAACCTTAGACCATTAATTCCAAAGTTTACAAGCTTTATTCAGCTTAATTTAGCTTTTACAAAAAGACATTCAAAATCAATTATACATGTCTTTAGAAAGAGTAACACATTGTTAGGTTACACATTGTCATCCAACATTAAAGCACATAATACAAAATAAATACACATAACAAAATCATTTTTTGTAAATACAAAAAGACACAGAAAAAGCATCAACACAGCAATGACCATATGTACAAGCCAAAGAGATTTGACCAGTCCTAAGTTCAAATACAAACACTAGGCGGACATTAACTCCTTGCTAAACACATGTCTGCTGTCCTGCCTGTGATCAGAGAATGGGAGTACAAAAATTATACCAGGTGTTGTCAACGCTAAGAGGGGGGAACACTATTTAACTAATTCCCTCGTGGCACACCCCATCAAAGGTACCCCATGCTCAAGAGTCAACGCGTTTCGAATCCCTAGTAGTTTCGGGATTCTCCTCAGGACTCGGACTCGTTCGTGGGCTCTTAATTGGCAGCGTGGAATGAATCTGGGAAAGCTGTTAGCAAAAGACGATACTTCTACTCTTCTGGTGGTGAGGCTCGAAGTAATCAGGCGTGTTAAATCTCTATGAGTTGGTCTGGTATAAATACAATTCCTTTAAGCCGGCAGAACGCCGTAAAAAATCGTGGCTGCAATTTGGTCGGGTCTACATGTAAGAAATCCTTTCTATTCCCTGTGTTATTAGAACGTGAGGGGGCTTGTCACTCCATCGCACTTGTATGTTTAATACAAACAGCCATGTTGTGATGGAGCAATGGAGTGATAAGCCCCCTCACGTTCTAATAACACAGGGAATAGAAAGGATTTCTTACATGTAGACTCGAACAAATTGCAGCCACGATTTTTGACTCTTGAGCATGGGGTACCTTTGATGGGGTGTGCCACGAGGGAATTGGTTAAATAGTGTTCCCCCCTCTTAGCGTTGACAACACCTGGTATAATTTTTGTACTCCCATTCTCTGATCACAGGCAGGACACCAGACATGTGTTTAGCAAGGAGTTAATGTCCGCCTAGTGCTTGTATTTGAACTTAGGACTGGTCAAATGTCTTTGGCTTGTACATATGGTCATTGCTGTGTTGATGCTTTTTCTGTGTCTTTTTGTATTTACAAAAAATGATTTTGTTATGTGTATTTATGTTGGATTATGTGCTTTAATGTTGGATGACAATGTGTAACCTAACAATGTGTTACTCTTTCTAAAGACATGTATAATTGATTTTGAATGTCTTTTTGTAAAAGCTAGACTAGTGGACCTGCAGCACTTATTGTGCCACCCATATAAGTAGCCCCTTAACAATGGCTCAGGCCGCCATTGAAGGGCCTGTGTGTGCAGTTTGCTGCCACTTCGACTTGGCATTTAAAACTACTTGCCAAGCCTTAAACTTCCATTTTATTACATATATGTCACTCCTAGGGAAGGCCCTCTGTAACTCAAAGGGAAGGGTGCTATGTATGTAAAAAATAGGACATGTACTTTTATGTTTTTTTGTGTGGAGTTTTATATAGCACAAACTAGACCCGAAGGTATCAGAGCACTTTACATGAGCACCAGTTACGTTACAGATGTACAAATTCATTTTTGTTAGGCACGGGGAGATTAAGTGATTTGCCAAGAATCACAGAATGTTGAGCGTCCCTGCCAAGACTCAAACCCCGTTCTCCAGCTCCAAGGTCGACCGCCCCAGCTGTTAGGCCACATTCTTACCTGTTCTCATAATGACAAACAGCTACATTCATTTTTCATTGCTGTGAGCCCTACTCCTCTCATAGGCTAGCTTTGGGGATTCTTAAAATACCTTTAAGCTGTAATCCCTGAACAGAAAATAGTAGTTTTTTTCATGTTACATATCTTTGGAATGGTAATGATAAATCCTCTTTACTGGTAAAGTCAGATTTAACATTAGAATGTTATAATTGCCACTTTTTAAAAGTGGACATTTCTCTGCTCTTGCTGCACTGTGTGCCTTACAGCCTGTCTCTAAAACACGTCTATGCTAGGTGACAGTTTCCTTTGTGCATTCCTTTTAGACAGCCACAGACACAGGAAGGGCTGGGTGTGATTTAGCACCCATCTGCATTCATCTACATTCCAATGGGTCTTCCTGGGCAGATGGGAGGAAGGGACACACACTGACACTTCAAAGGGTAGTGGCTGACCCCACAGAAAGGACTGATAACCCCCCACTGGTAGTCTGGAGCAAGGGCTAGGTTCAAAGGGACTGGTGCACTTCAAAACCACTCTTTGAAGTTCCCTCACATCAAAGGAACATTTGGGTATAAGTATTGGGTCTCTGAACCCATCAAATCAGACACTTCTGGATCTTGAACTGAACCTCTGTCAGTGGACTGAGGTGCTGCCCAATGGACTCAGCTGGACTGCTTTTCTGGAAGGTCTGCTTTCCTGCTTGTTGCAGTGCTGCCTGCTTCTCCCTGATTCTGCTGGAAGAAAAGCTGGACTCTGCCTTCCCTACAAAGTGATCTCCAAGAGCGTGTTAGCTTGCCTCCTGTTTCTGAAGTCTCAGGGACACAAAATAATTTCTGCAGTTTTGCTGGTGCTGCTGGCCTTCTGTGAGCCCTACCCTTTCCTGAGGTGGCCCTACAAGTTCTGGGCCTCAGAAGTGGGTTCTGCAGCTGAGTTTCTGCCAAATCCTACGTGAAGTAACGCGAAGCCCTGCAAAGTCTCGCCGCACAGCTGACAGGTCTTGGAACTGATGCCGGATTGCGCAGAGCCTCGTAAAGCCTTGCCACACAGCATCTCGGAACAGACACCTGACAATTCAAATCTAGGCAGTGCAGACTGCGCCCCAGGATCCAAGGTACTGTGTTCAGCGAGCCCAAGTGGGTCCATGTAGCCGGCTCACGCTCCATCACAATTGGCCTGAACTTTGTATTTGCACCGGCCTCGCGACCTGAAGTCACCTTTTTAGCGTTACCTGCTTCTAAGTGCTTCATTGCATTTATTTCTACAAATTGCAATATCTCGACTTCTACTTGATGGATTTTGATTGTTTTGGGCCTGCTTTACTCGGATAAATATTCTCTATTTTTCTAAACTGTTGTGGAGTCTTTTGTGGTGTATTTACTGTGTCGTTGTATGGGTTATTGCACAAATACTTTCCACTTTGCCCTCTAAGTTAAACTTGCCTGCTCTGTGCCATGCTACCAGAGGGTGAGAACAGGATAATTTAGGATTGTGTTGTGACTAGGCCTGGCCGGTGAACTTCGCTCCGTTCGCGGAGTTTGCAGCGTTTTCTGCACTCCGCGGAGCTTGCAGAGTGCAGAAAACTCCGCTTCGCGATGTGCAGCAGAGTTTTTTCCCCGCACGCGATCGCGAACGGTAAGTTCGCTATCACGAACGGTAAGTTCGCGAGCGCGAGCTGCCGCTCGGGTAGAATTTCTACCCGAGCGGCAGGAATACCAGCACAAACTGCAGTTCGCACGGCACTCCGCCACTCGCGGAACTTCGCGGAGTTCCGCATAGCAAAACTCCACGAACTACGCCCAGGCCTAGTTGTGACTTACCCTGACTGGTATTGTGGTCCCTACTTGGACAGGGTGCATACCTCTGCCAACTAGAGACTCAATTTCTAACACTGATAATTAACAGGAGGCTAGCCAGTTAGGCCTTGGAGTCCACTCCTCTGTCCTGGGTTCAAGTGGGAGCAGGTTCAGCCTGTAGGTTTCTTTTCACAGGTAAAACAGCCGGCTCAGTCCATCCCCTGAGCTTCAGTCCTTTGGTTCAGCAGGTTCAGCCCTTCCTCTCTTTTCCAAAGGTCTAGCAGTGATCTGAGGAAGGTAGACAGGGGAGTTACTTTTGTGCCTGGCACTGGCTTTAAGTGGGGGAGACTTCCTGAACAATAGGAGTAAACTTCCTACAGGCAACCCTATCCACTCTTACATCACTTCCTGGGGGGTTGCACTAAACAATCCCCCAGTGCATCTCTCTACCCAAATTCAACATGTCAGGCTCTTCTTTATCTTGATCACAGCTATGAGCACACACCTGAGGTGTGCCTAGAGAAATAAGGACCCCCCATGCAAAACCAGTTCTGGTACAGTTTCCCCCCACTGGCATTGGTGCCACTCTGGCTCCTCAGACAATGGCAGGGGCAGGGCTCGGTGTGAATTGTGTGAGGTGTGCCCAGGGCGTATACATTAAAAGCTACGAGTGGGCCTGCAACACTGATTGTGCCACCCACATAAGTAGCCCTTCAATCATGTCTCAGGATGCCATTGCTGTGCCTGTGTGTGCAGTTTGCTGCCAATTCAACTTGGCATTTAAAGCTATTTGCCAAGCCTTTTAACTCCCCTTTTATTACATATAAGTCACCCCTAGGAAAGGCCCTCAGTAACCCAAAGCTCAGGGTGCTATGTAAGTAAAAAGTAGGACATGTACTTTTATGTTTTACCTGTCCTAGTAATGACAAACAGCTAAATTCATTTTTCATTGCTGTGAGGCCTACTCCTCTCATAGACTAGTTTTGGGGATTCCTTAAAATACCTTTTTTTTTTTGTTTTTGTTTAATACTTTATTAGTTTTTATTGAAAACAAACACTCGACCAATTCTTTTGATATGACAATTACAGTGACACGTAACGATCCAATAACATACAGTGCAATTACCATAGTGGTCAGGCAGATCATATCTGATGTCATCCTTGTTATCAGACCACACCTCCCACCGCCCCACTTCGCATACCCCAGCTCTGCACTCCCTTGTAAGTAAATCATGGAGTTGCCAAACGAATGGCCTCCTCGCAGCATCAGTGTGCAACATTGCTGACAGTCCGTAAAAATTATACCCACCCCCATGCCGCTATTCAGCCAGATTGTACGCTCTCAACTCTTGGTTTTTGACGTCAGTGGATGTAGTACCCCTGTCCCTAGTGGCTATATATGTTTTGTACAACACCCAGAAGTTCTTAGGTCTACTACGTGGCGGAAGAAGGTCACTGAAATTCTCAGTTTGCGTGCTACAGTCGGATCCAGCCTTCTACTTCGTCTTCTAATTTGCTTATCGCCACCCCGTAGTTTTCCCTGAACACTACCTACGAGTTCGTATGAATCTTGATACCTAGGTATCTCACCGAGTCTGTTGACCACTGCAACGGATAGTCAGGCTCAAATGGGGTCGTAGCTTGTGTGAGGGGGAGTATGATAGATTTCGTCCAATTAACACGGAGCCCAGAGACAGCTCCGAATCATACCACTTTGCGCAGGACCGAGGAAAGGTTACTTTCAGGGTCTCGTACATATAACAGCGTATCATCCGCATAGGTGGATACGATCAACTCGTAATCTGGGAATCGTATACCCTTCTATCTGTGGTATTCGCGGAGCGCACAAGCGAGAGGCTCAGCCACTAACGCATACAATATCGGAGACAGAGGGCAGCCTTGTCGCGTGCCCCTAGTAATGTGTATGGCACCCGTCACTAGGTTGCCAATTTTGATTCTAGCAGTGGGTGAGCTGTATAATACCCCTAGCAGCTGTAAAAAGATGGGCCCCAACCCCATCCTTGTCAGGACCTGCTGCATAAAGGGCCATTCGACAGAGTCGAAGGCTTTCTCCATGTCAAGAAATACCGCTACCGCCTGTATCTCCAGCTTAGTGTGCTGTATCGCACCAAACACTGTTCTCAAATTGTAAGTTAAGTTCCTACTTGGAACGAAACCCGCTTGTTCCGGCGCAACCAATAGCGGGATCAGAGGGACCAGCCGGTTCGCTAAGATCTTTGCAAAAATGTTTGTATCTACATTAATCAACGAAAGCAGGCGATAAGAAGCGCACTCGTCCGGAGGTTTGCCCGGCTTCAAGATAGCGACAATAATCGCCTCTCTCATCGAAGGTGGCATAGTGCCCGTCACACACATATCATCAAAGAGTGTAGCTAAATGTGGGACCAGTAAATCCATGAACGCCTTGTAAAAAGTTACTGTCGGGGGGCGTGGCCAAGTAAGATGGCTGAGCGGACGTGAACTGCTTCGGCTCCGGACCCCGACGATTGCCACACGATGTTTTATAGCATGTAGTGAGCCCTACCCTGCATGCTTTCGGCCAGCAGTGTCCAAGGATTCGACAGGACCCTGGGAATTACGAAAGTGGACGGGCCGTGACAAGTAATCGCCCCCGAACCCGACGCGCCGGAGCCCCGAGGCCATATTCAAAATGGCGTAGAGGCGCGATCCGGGCACCCTACAGGCTTCCCTATCTGAGAGAGGTGGATGTCGGCGGCAGCTTACTTTGCCGCGGAAGGCGCTGAGACTCCCCGACCCTGCGGACCTAAGGGGAAATGCTGGCTTCACCTATCTAGACCCGCGACCTCGACAGCCTCATAGGCACGGCTGGCTTATCGTCGGCGGCATCTCAGCGACCTGGAGATGCTACGGAGTAACTAAAGCTTTGAACGAGGTAGCGGCGCTCGACGAGAGGACGGCCTGCAGTGATCACCTCACACGGGATAGTTTCCTACCCAGTATCGATCTTGCGCGTGGAGGGACTGGGGGAGATGACCCACAAGCATGATGCCTGACCTTAAGATGGCGGCGAGGCGACTCGAAACGCCGATGTTCACCCCGAGCCTTGGGCCATGACTGGGAGCCAGACGATAATCAGTGAGGTGACCCCAATGGCAGATTGCTTAGCTTCTTTTGGGGTGGGACCGCCTAGAAGCTGCCGCCTGCCCGCTAGATGGTGCTTCTCCCTGCCTGACTCCAACATGGCGACCAGACCCCACCACTTAGCAGAGGCCTGATATTGCCACATGGGGCGACCACACAATCAATACTCGACCCCCGGCACCTATACACTGGAGAGCCCCTGAGCCTTCTGACCGCACACCGTGCTGGGTGGTGACCTTATGCCTCCCAAGAAGACCACAAACAAAGTTTCCCATTACTTTAAGGCATCTGATAAAGATACCCCTCCGTCGGAGAACGTCCACTCGCAAAACATGACGCTTACACAGGAGGACCTAGTAGCCACCCTACGTGACTTCAAGGCCGAGCTATGTCTGGAAATCAAACAGGACTTACGGTCCTCCATGGATCAACTGAAAGCTGATCTCACCGAAAAAATGACATCTCTGCGCCAGGATGTGGACGCCGTGGGCACCAGAGTCTTAGAGGTAGAAGAACAGACACAAGATTTAATGACACGTGCCGCCAAAATGCAGGACTCCCAGCAAGCCCTCCAGGCCCAGTTCCAGCAAGCCATACTGAAAGCAGAAGACCTGGAAAATAGAACCCGGCGGGAGAACGTACGGAGTCGAGATTTGGAGGAGGGCGCAGAGGGACCCGATCTGGAGGCGTTCGTGACGGGTCTCTTTGCAGAACTCCTGGCCCCTCAACAACTGAAGCTTAAATTGGATCGGGTCCACCGCGTGGGAAACCTGCAGACGGGAGGGCGCAGGAGGCCGTGAGACGTCTTGGTTAAACTACACTCTTTCAAAACGAAGGAGGCCATCCTGACTGCAGCAAGGAAAAAGAAGGAGGTGTCCTTTCAAGATTACAAATGTACCCTCTATCAAGACCTAGCCCCCTCCACCTTGACTCGACGTCAAACGTTGAGGCCGGTCACCTCCAAACTACGAGATGAACATATCCGCTACAGATGGACATTTCCTTTTGGTCTCACGTTCGAGTACCAAAACAAGACACATCATGTGATAGACCTCTCCGATGGCCTTCGCATCCTGGGCCTCCCCCTCCTGGACGACGGAGCCACAAAGGGCTCCTCAGCGGATGCGGAATTGCCCAGGAGGGGCTCCAGGCCCTGGCGCACAGTCACAAAACCCCGATGATCCACGAGCGGCTCCTCCAGGGGCACCGGCTCTACATAACCACCCCGACTTCCGAGACTCCCGACCTGGACACTCTCCCGGGAGGTGGTGTTGTGGCGCATAGAAGAGGTCCCGGCACGACTGTCCGTCAAGCCTGAACACATGGCGCTGAAACTGACTACTATGGACCCTGAGATTTTTATTTTCCTTACTATTGAACTGCTCACTGGACACTATTGATTGGCAACCGGGGGGTACGGGCCTTGCCTGTGCTACCCACAATTCTTCCTTTTTTTTTTTGGAAGAATTCTGAGCCACAGACCCGTTGGTCTTACGGCTCCCAGTTTGGGGGGATGTTGGGGATTTTTTTGGGGTGAGGGGTGGGGTCCTGGTGGTGACTTATGGGGTTTAATGGTTGTTCTTTCGGATTTTTTTGAGTTCAGCGGCGATGCATGGGGAGTGGCTAGATACTTTGCGTTTTCTGGTGGGGAGGATCCCGCATCGCTGGGTTTGGCCAAAATTACACACATAAGAGGGACATGGTCCACATGGGGAGAGGGTGGGGTCAACTACTCCGATGGTTTCAGTAGCTTCCTGGAACGTTAAAGGGTTGAACTCTCCCCAGAAGCGTCAGAAAATATGGAAGTACCTTACAGACCACAGGTTCGACGTAGTGGCTCTCCAGGAGACTCACCTCAAAAGATCTGAAGACACTAGGCTCCGACACAAAGCGTACCTCCTTAATATGCAAGTCTTCTGCCAGTACTAAACATAACGGAGTAGCGCTACTCTTTCACTGCACAACTAAGTTTCAACCTGAAGCCACTAAATCAGATCGGGAAGGGAGATTAATAATGGTCAAGGGGAGGCTGAAAGGCACACTCTGCACATTCATCTCCCTCTGTGCTCCCAACTCGGGCCAGTCCGCATTCCTTTCTAATGCTCTCGATTTGTTGGGCGGATTTGCGGAAGGCCCCGTGATACTACTGGATGACTTTAATTTGACTTGGCACGAAACGTTGGACAGCTCACACTCGAATCGGGCGTCTACCAGCACCTTCTCCAAAGGGGTTAAACAGAAAATGCTTACACTTGGCCTATGCGATGCCTGGCGATCCCTCCACACTACCACCAAAGACTACACATACTATTCTCACGTCCATCAGACGTACTCCAGGATTGACTATATATTTATCAGCCAGTCCTTGATAGGGCCACTTCAGGCGGCACAGATATTGCCGATCTCAGTCTCCGATCACAGCCTGATCACCGTTAGTCTGGCCTGGAGTGGACCTAAATCTGGAACTTTCCGTCGGCGCTCACACGGGACAAGGTACTGCGGGGGGACCTAAGGGCTTCCATCACTGAATTCTTTACACTCAATAACCCACAAGACACCTCCCCGCAGAATAATTGGGACGCCTTCAATGCGGTGCTGCGGGGTAAATGCATCCAACTCAACGCAGTGCTAAACAAACGAAGGGCGAAAGAACGCGTTGCTCTCGAACAGGAGCTAGAGGTAGTTGAACAGGCACACAAAGCCACACCCACGCGCGTGCTGCAGCGACAACTCACCGCACTCCGGGGCAAACTACGCTCTATTTACACTAACCGAGCAGAGTACACTCTTCTGAAGCTGCGCCAAACATCTTTTGCCCGGGGCGATAAGGTGGGTCCGCATTTGGCGCGGCAGCTCAGGGTGAAAAGGGAACATGAATTCATTGGGGGCATACTGGACCAACGGGGCCAACTCACCCACACTGATACCACTAAAGCCAACATTTTTGGCGACTTTTACGGGCAGCTTTACCAAGGCACTACCCCCAATATGAGCCTACAGCAACAATACCTTGATTCGGTGACGCTCCCTCAAGTTTCCCCAACGACAGCCGAATTCCTGGACTCCCCTGTCACTCCGGAGGAGGTGAGAAAAGCTATCTCAAGACTTAAGTTGCACAAAGCCCCCGGGCCTGACGGCCTCACGGCACAATTTTTTAAATGCTATACCTCTGAGCTCGTCCCTCATCTCACCGCACTATTCCAGGCAATAGCGAAAGATGCCCGGGTATCTGTTTCTATGGCTGAGGCAGTGATATCGGTAATTCCCAAACCTGGAAAGGACCCCCAACTTTGTGGCTCGTATAGACCCATAGCCCTTCTCAATCTTGATGCGAAGCTTTATTCCGCGATCTTAGCAGCTAGATTGGAAAATCTGATGCCCGATTTGGTCCACCCTGACCAATCAGGTTTTATAAAAGGAAGACAAACGCAACAAAATATCAGACTCACCATTCATTTGATTGAGAAGGTGTCCGAATTTAAGATTCCAGCAATCCTGGTGGGCCTAGACGAAGAAAAGGCCTTTGACAGGGTAGACTGGTCATTTCTCTTTTTAGCTATGCAGAAATTCGGTTTTGGAGACGTATTCCTTAATATGGTCAAGGCCAACTATCACCTCCCAAACTCATGAGTGACAGTCAATGGCTGTCCATCACTTCCCTTTGCTCTAAGGAGGGGCACCCGGCAGGGGTGTCCGCTTTCCCCCCTTTTATTTGCCCTCAGTATCAAACCCCTGGCTGCCAAGTTCCAGTCAAACGAAGAGGTTCGAGGCATCCGCTTCAGTGGCATAGAACATAAGGCGTCTCTCTTCGCCGATGACATCTTGCTCACACTTACAGATCCTGCCTCCTCGCTCCGGGCGGTTCAGGGAGAACTGACACAATTCGAACAAGTGGCGGGCTTTAGGGTAAATTTGTCTAAATCGTCTATACTTAATATCACCCTCACTGCTGCCGAGGCAAATAGATTGAGGAGCCAGACGACCCTACAATGGGCCAAACACTCTTTACTCTATTTGGGGGTCCATCTTACGGCTAGTATTGGGGACCTCTACAAGGCCAACTACCCACCCCTGGTGGCACAACTACAGCAAGATTTTAAGCGGTGGACTCCCCTTTACATCTCCTGGCTAGGACGGATTAACGCAGTTAAAATGTCAGTCTTACCCAAATTTTTATATCTCTTTCAAGCTCTGCCCACCGCACTTGACCGAGATTTATTGCCGCAACTGCGCTCATTGATCACTAAATTCATATGGCAGGGAGGGAGGGCCCGCCTTCCTTTTCATGTGCTGAGGCGACCAAGAAACAGGGGGGGATTGGCTCTACCAGACTTCGCATTATATTATCAGGCGGCACAGTTAAGAGTGGTGACGGAGTGGTCCGTGCGGGAGTCCGATAAGCACTGGCTACACATGGACCGCTCGGTTGTAGGAAGATCTATTTGGGATGTCCTGGGGACCGACCTGCAAATGCTTACATTAGCACCCCCACACGCACCACCCTGACAGTCTGGGACCAGGTCACTGGGAGGGAGGGTTGGACCTCATTCCCCTCCCCTCACACTCCAATCCATTTTAACCCGGCATTCCCACCAGCCCTCCGCGAGGGACCCTTCGATTGCTGGAGAGAGGGAGGATGCCTAAAACTTTCAGATTTGTTCCATAACTACGATGTACTGACATTTGATAGTTGTAAAAGAGAATTTATGATTCCCCACAGTGAACACTATCATTATCTCCAGCTTAAACACTGGGTTACACTCCCACACATCAGAGAGGCAGCCACTAGAGAGCTAACGGCCGTAGAGCGGCTGGTGATCCACAAGGCAGGCATCATGAAAGGCGCCATCTCCTCACTCTACGACATGCTACTGACTGCATTGCACGCACCCCGAGCACGCTACATGACCTTCTGGGAACGGGTCTTAGGCAGAGATGTCACCGAGGAGTGGAAACACATTTGGGGCGATATCACTAAGCACAATAAATCAGTGGCCTTAAGGGAAGCCCACTACAAGACGCTGCACGACTGGTATCTATATCCTACTAAGCTCCGGCGAATCTTCCCTGACACCTCTGATCTCTGCTGGCGGGGATGTGGCCTTCAGGGAGATTTTCGCCACATTTGGTGAGACTGCCCGGGAGTTTGCCCTTTCTGGGAGGAGATCCTCTCCCACCTCAAAGATATGCTAGGTTATCCCATTCCAACTACCATAGAGAGTACCCTTCTGGGTATTAGGGACCCGGCACTAGAGCACCAAACGAAAGCCAACAAGGCGATCATGTGGACGTGCTTGGGGGCGGCGAAACTCACCATAGCAGCTGCATGGAAAAAGAAAGATACACCAGCAACATCGATGTGGCATACCCGCCTGTGGAGGATCCTCTCCATGGAGCGCCTGGCAGACATCTTTAGGGATAATTACAAGGATTTCGAACACAAGTGGGGTCCACTAGTTACTTACTTAGCCCAAGGTTTGCCCTCCGCAGTCTGTCCGCCTTCCGTAAGGTCTATGCACCTCTTTCAAGTCTAAACTACTTAAGACCAGCCTGTAGTAGGGTGAACCCCTGATACTTGATTAGAGGGAGCCTCACTTCGCTCACTCTGCCCCACGGCCGCGCTTTTGCTTACCATTATTTCACTGCACATCACCATCACCACCAGGACGGGGAGGGGGGGTTTGGGGGGGTGGGTGGGAGTTGTCTGGAGGTTAGGTTCTGGCCTGAAGACCTTCCTCAGGGGTTTGTTGTTTCAAATTTAGCATCCTTTACTTTGACTAGGGGTGCTGGTCTGACCCTAGGGGTATATGAAACTGAGATCTAAATAGCTGAATGTTCTTGCAACCCCCGGGGCCTGCTCGCCCTACTGTACCCATGCTGTCACTGTGACTTTTTCTCGATGCTCAATAAAAAAAGAATTTTGATTAAAAAAATTAAAAAAAGTTACTGTCAAGCCGTCCACTCCTGGCGCACTCCCTGATTTCATACCTGAGAAGGCCGTTATGATTTCGTCCCTCTCCAGAGGCCGCATGAGGTACTCGCGATGCGCGTCTGTTAGCCATGGTAGCTTAATATGTGTTAAATAGTCCAATATTTCCGCCTCAGTGCCACTACAGCGAGTGGAATAAAGCTCTGCATAATATTGTCGAAACCTGTCCACTATGGCAGCTTCTTCAGTTATCGCGTCCCCCTCGGCCGTTTTGACCTCCGCTACTATTGTTTTCTCCCCCCTTTTTTTTAGAAGCTGGGCCAATACTGCACCCGGTCGTTCACCCTCTTCGTACGTGCGAGCCGTGGCGTATTTACCGAGGTGTTTTATTTCAGCATCAGCGGCGTCATGATATTCTCCCAATTGCGTTTTAAACTCCTGCATGACAGCATCATCATTCCTGACCAGGAGCTGCCCCTCCAGGCTCGCCAATGTACCCTCCAGATCCGCAAGTCTTTTGCGTATCGCTTTAAGGACTCGGGAGTGCTTGGACATCGTGATACCTCGGATATATACTTTAAACGTCTCCCAGACGACTTGGAAACTCTCGACTGACCCTACGTTTGTGGCAAAGAACGTTTCGATCGCTACCGCCAGTTCCTCTTTAAAAATGGCGTCTAGCAGAGAGTAAGGTGGGAACCTCCACGTGAAGGGGGGAATAACCTTCTGTGGGGTGTCCATTACGAGCAGTATCGGGGAGTGATCCGAAAGTGTACGGGAAAACACCTCACAAGCCCAGACCCTCTCCTGTAGCTGTCTGGCTGCCAGCCAATAATCTATGCGGGTATGCAAATCATGGTGTGCTGAGTAATGTGTATATCCCCCTTTCGCCGGATATCTCTGACGCCACACGTCGCATAAGTCAAACTGTACCATTGCATCTGTTACTGCACGTGCTGCCGCCGTGACCTGTCTATCCGGCCCCCCAGACCTATCCCTCTGTGGATTCATGACTAAGTTGAAATCACCACCTCAGAGCTGTTTCCCCCCGTACAAACAAACGTTATCTGACAGTGCAGAGTAAAAGTTGGGATTGTCAAAATTCGGGCCATATACATTAACTAAGAGTAATTCCATTCCCTTCCCCCTACATCTGGAGATCACGAATCGCCCGTCCTGGTCTGTGACCAATGGTTCTAGTTTTAGAGAAGCCCTAGGATTCACCCATGTGAGCACTCCTCACGCATGTGTGGTGAAACCCGCAGCGTGTATGTTGCCCTGCAGTCCCCTACTGCGCAGCATAGGACTATTGAGGGGAAGGTGTGTCTCTTGCAATAGCGCAACATCTATTTCGTGCCTCGCCAAGTAGGCCAGGACCTTTCTGAGTTTCCTGTGGTCGTTGAGGCCACGCACATTCCATGTGAGGGCTCAAACCGTGTTATTAGCAGCGGTAGTATTGGACCTATTAAGGGCTGTCATGGGGGTGTGTAATGTCTGCATCGCTCGATCTGCCACCTAGACATATAGATTGTGTGTGCACCGAACACTGAAATGGTCACAACATGAAAATTGCCATACTGCTTTGGTCTCAAACCCCTCCCTCCCTCCCCCCACCCACGTCAAGCAATACCCCAAATGTGTCTTGACGATGTGCCACAAAAAGTTCCCCGCTCGCCATCTGAACAATAAACAACCCAAAACAGGCGAGCACTGTACAAAGAAACCCTCCCACCTCAGTACAACTCCCAGGGTGTGTGATACACTCGTGGGCGGATGTTGCCCATCTAGCAGGGCAATATGACCGTACCAGACCAGGTTCCATCTCTGCTCGCTATCAAGCCAATGGAATGCATCTGCTATAGAACCCCCCGCCACCCGCCTCATTTTATCTTTTCACACCAACAGGATCAAAACGCAAGTCCCATTAAGAGCTAACCGCTCTGCAGGTGAGTCTATAGTACAACCGCTTCTTTGGTGCTCTCATATTAGTCGTCTCACATTCAAGCATGTTCACTCCCTTGTAATCCAACAACCCTCCATACCTTTCCCCATTGGCCTCCCCCAAAAATAGCCCTCTTATCTGTAGCACATGCAGTCCAGTGATCAGTCCTGATCGTCCAGTCGGCTGCCAGTCGCCCCCTCCAAGGAACTCCGCTCCGGGCTGCTACGCTTCTCTTTAGCCCACTCTTTCAGGGCCTTCTGTAGGACTTTGGGATCTGAAAAAATTCTTGACTGGCCCTGATTGACGCGAAGTCTCGCCGGGTACAACATGGCGTAGTCCAAAT
This sequence comes from Calotriton arnoldi, assembly GCA_963921515.1. NCBI lineage: Eukaryota > Metazoa > Chordata > Amphibia > Caudata > Salamandridae > Calotriton > Calotriton arnoldi. The sequence goes on along the minus strand of CAWUFW010005306.1, from coordinate 219,302 downwards.
TTAGATCCCGCAGTTGGCGCTTCAGCGGTGCAAACTGCGCGCTTCCTGCACCCGAATTGTGAAATCCGGGTATAAAGAAATACTGGATCCTTCGTACTGTAACAACTGTTTCTCTCTGGCTACCTTCAGCGCCGAGTCCCTGTCACATTAATTCAGCAGTTTCGCTATTATCGGCCTCAGGGGAGCACCGGGGACAGGACGAGGGCCCAGAGAGCGGTGTGCTCTCTCAACCACAAATATGGGAGAGAATGTTTCACTTCCAAGTAGTGTTACCAGCAACTTCTCAACGAATTTTTCCATGTTGCCGGTCTGGGTCGACTCCGGAAGGCCCATGATCCTTAAGTTGTTCCTGCGGGATCTCGCCTCAAGGTCTTCAGTCTTGTCCTGCAGGACTTGCAGCACCCTTCCCATTTGCCTGTGGTCCGTGTCCATTGATGTCTGTGCTTCCTCCACCTCTGTGATCCGGCGTTCCGACATATCCAGCCTTTCTGCATGCTTGTCCATGCGTTCTGACATTCTGTCCATCCGGTATGAGAGGGAGTCCAGTTTAGTCCCCAGAGTAGAGAGGCTGCTCTGCAAGCCCTTCTCCATTGCCACAAGCATGGTGCCAATGTCTCCTTCAGCCTCCTCCTGGGTCTGTTCCTGCACGTTGTCCCCCTCTTCCGAGGCGTTTTCTCTCTCTTTAGCTCTACTTTGATCAAAAGTAAGTTTAGGCTGTGTCTTGTCCACTCTTCCCATCGTGGCTGGTGTTCAACACACACAAGTGACCTACGTTCAGCAGTCAAGCCAGCCGAGAAGCTGCCGTCGGGCAGTCCCCTGCGAGGGGTAACCTCCACTTCAGCACGCTGTATCTGTCCAGTATATTGCCCAGAGCGAGCCGGGGGCGCCGCGGTCGTTCAGATGTGCCCCACCACAGAGCAGCTGCCGTCCGCCACCACGACAAAGTCGCCGACAAAGCTTCACGTTTTAACGAACCTCTCAGGCGACCGGGGAATCAAAGACGTGTCAGGGGCTGCACTCAGGTTGCAAACTGCCTTCCCTGGGAGTCACCGTTGCCTGCGGCACCCCTCCCTGCCACGACCAGGGGTCACCGGCACTCTCGGCAACGTCCTGCGCGGGCATGCACCGCAGGGTATACTGGTGTTAGGATTTGTAACCGGCCTCTCCCGACGTGCACAACTCAAATCTTGCCCTCCGCCGTAGTCACCAGGCGTCTTCTCAGGCAGCGTGAGTCCCGTAGTAGTGTTCGCAAGATGGCACCCTCGTGATCAAGAGCCCCACACCAGCACCGTAGATTCAGCCAATCCACTCAGGGCGCGTTCTCCTAGCGTCCTGCCACTTATGTCCGCTAGTGTTGTGGGACACGCAGTGCTCCAAGCCTCTCCAGTGTCGCTTCTGCCCCCAAACTGTATCTCTCCTAGGCCACCGCCGGCTCTATGTTGGGCGTCTGTGAGGTCGTAGTGCCTGGAGGCTTCTAAGGGGCCGGCCCCGCCAGCCGGCCCCCGCCGAGCGCGCAGTCCCACCGCCTCACTCACCGCAACCGGGGAACTTCAATCGGCCTTGCCGCTCCATCGCGGGTGGCCGCAGGGTACTGCCCGAGCTGGCCTGGCCCCGCGTCTTCACCGAGGGAGCGAGCATCCGCTAGGAACGGCGCCGGGCCCACGCCACCGTCGGCCCCGCTCCTCAGGCCCACAGAACTATCCGCACTCAGTCTTCGCTGCGGGGGGCTGGATATCACAGGAACGCCCCCGTCTCGGCAGCGGAATGCGCCACAGCTGCCACCAACCCTGAGAAGGTGCGATGCACGCACTCCGGTGCCAGAATTGCCCAAGGACCACACAGCCGCTGGGTCACGGGCCGCCGCACCCTCGCTACGGAAGTCCGGGGATCGCGGCCCAGGACAGAGGCACAGCCAACAGGCACGGTTCACTCGCTCGTTATTGGGGGTGTATGGTACGGAGACAGCTCATCTCGTCCCCGAGGCGCTCCGGAACCGGTGGCAGCTCGAGTCTGATCAGGTGAACCTCGCAGATGCAGGATTAATGCAGGATAATGGGATGGCTACGCAGAGCTTACAATTTAGGCAGCCATCTTCGTTGCGAGCAAGCTCCGCCCCCATTCCTTAAAATACCTTTAAGCTGCAATACTTGATCAGAAAGAAATTGCTTTTTTCATGTTGCATATCTTTGAAATGTTAATGATAAATCCTCTTCACTGGTACACTATTATAGAAATGCCACTTTTAGAAAGTGTAAATGTATCCGCTCTTGCTGCTCTGTGTGCCTTATAGCCTGTCTCTAATACACGTCTGGGCTAGGTGACAGTTCCCTTTGTGCATTCCTTCTAGACAGCCTCAGACGCAGGAAGGGCTGGGTGTGATTTACACCCATCTGCATTCATCTACATTCCAATGGGTATTCCTGGGCATATGGGCATATGGGAGGAAGGGCCTCACTCTGACACTTCAAAGAGTAATTGTCTGACCCCACAGAAAGGACTGATTACCCCCCCACTGGTAGTCTGGAGCAAGGGCTGGGTTGAACGGGACAGTGCACTTCAAAGCCACTCTTTGAAGTTCCCTCACATCAAAGGCACATTTGGATATAAATATTGGGTCTCTGATGCCATCAAATCAGACACTTCTGGATCTTGAACTGAACCTCTGTCAGTGGACTGAGGTGCTGCCCAACGGACTCAACTGACTGCTTTTCTGGAAGGACTGCTTTCCTGCATGTTGCCCCGTTGCTCCCTGGCTCTGCTGGAAGGAGAGATGGACTCTGCCTTCTCTCCAAAGTGATCTCCAAGGGCTTGTTAGCTCGCCTGCTGTTTTCTGAAGTCTCAGGGGCACAAAAGGCTTCCTGCAGTTCTGCTGGTGCTGGATTCTGCCTTCCTTCTGTGAGTCCTACCCTTGCCTGAGGTGCCCCCAATAAGTTCTGGGCCTCAGAAGTGGGTTCTGCAGCTGAGTTTCTGCTAAATCCTACGTGAAGCAACGCGAAGTCTCGCAAAGACTCTCAAAGGGGAGAGGATGTGGTCTGACGGCTAGATTGCCGACTTTGGGGCTGGGAAACCAAGGTTCGAGCCTCGGGGTCGCATCCACATCCTGTGATTCTGGGCAAATCACTCAATCTCCCCGTGCCTACCAAACATGAATGTGTCCTTGTGTAACGTAACCGGTGCTCATGTAAAGTGCTCCAATACCTTCGGGTTGAGTTCGCACTATATAAATCTGCATTAAAAAAAATAAAAAAAGACTCGGCGCACAACTGACAGGTCTCAGAACCGACGCCGAATGACACGGAACCTTGCAAAGCCTCATTCCACAGCTTCTCGGACAGACATCGGATGGTGCAAAGCCTCGCCATGCAGACTGCACCCCAGGATCCAAGGTACTGTGTTCAGTGAGCCCAAGTGGGTCCCTATACCTGGCCCACGCTCCATCGAGGTCGGCCTGCACTTTGGATTTGCACTGGTCCCTCATGACGTGAAGTAACCTTTTTAGCGTTAACTGCTTCTAAGTACTTCATTGCATTTATTTCTACAAAATTCAATATCTCGACTTCTACTTGATGAATTTTGATCATTTTTTAAGCTTATACAGTTGGTGGCCACATCCCCAGGCCATCCTGTCAGGAGGACGTCACATCCTTTTCCAGCTAATGCCCTTTTGTTGCTTCTCCTGAAAGCAATTCACACTTATCAAGAGACTGCCAGGCAATGGGCTACGAGAGGCTTTAGGCAGAAAAGTGCCAACTTTCTAAATGTAACAAAGGACAGGGAACCTGTCTGTCGATTTAGAAACCACTATTTATTTAAGCGGGTAAAAGCAACGACTAAATTTGTTGACCAATACTTTTGTTCTTTTTCATTGCAAAAAGTGGTCGTTCCATTGGACATGCTAGGCTAGTTAACAGGTGCCAGTTGTTCAAGATAATCTTGTGGAATTTGTGGGTATGTGGGCCAAATGTGGATACACATACTAATTGTTCCAATGGTTTTTTGATCTTCTTATTCAATAGTTCTTCCCTGGGTGTGTACCATGCCCTCTTTGTTGAATGTTTTAACATTTTTTTTGGATATCCTCTCGCCTTCAATTGTTCACACAAGATTTCTGCCTGACCATGAAGTCTTCCTTACGGGTGCAATTGCGCCGGATCCTCAATAATTGGCTGTAGGGTAGATTATCCTTAAGATTTCGGGGATGGAAGCTGGAATAATGTAAAATGGTGTTTTTATCTGTAGGCTTACGATGTAACGTGGTGAGTAACTTATCATCTTGTACAAATACCTCGACATCCAAAAATGTTAGGCGGGTCTGATTTTTTGTCATGCTGAATTTAATATCTGCATGTCTGCTGTTTAGCCATTCGAAAAAGGATTGCAGTAGATCTTCTGTGACCTCCCACTGACACCAAACATCATCGATGTAACGGTACCATGATTGCATATTACCACTGCATGGATTATTGTTGTAAATGAACCACTCCTCAAACAGAGCCATATAGAGCACTGCCATCTCTGGGGCATATGGACACCCCATGGCAGTGCCCTTGACCTGCATGAAGAACGTGTCTTCGAACTTGAAATAATTCTTTTTTAAGGCTATTCTTGCTAGATCCAGGATAAAATTGGTCGGGACCCTTTGAGGTTTTGGTCTAGTTTCTTAAATATACTCCATAGACTCCAGGCCTTCATCTTGAGGGATCTGAGTATATAAAGAGTTGACGTCGAATGAGACCATCCATTGTTGATGTTGATTAAATCGTTGGCCTTCAATTTTGGTGATGAAATCGGTGGTATCTCTGAGATAAGATGGTACCTGGTCTAGGAACGGTTTAAGGAAGACGTCAACGTATTTTGCTATCGGTTCAAGTACCAAATCACACCCAGACACAATTGGTCTCACGGGTGGTTGTTGCAGATCTTTATGAATTTTCGGGAGAAAATAGATTACAGGAATTCTCGGATGTTTTTTGATAAGAAATTCAAACTCTTTTGGACCAATGATTCCATGTTCTACAGAAATTCAAACTCTTTTGGACCAATGATTCCATGTTCTACAAGCCTAGCCTAGCATGTCCAATGGAACGACCACTTTTCGCAATGAAAAAGAACAAAAGTATTGGTCAACAAATAATACGAGCAGATCTAAGGAACAACAAATCCAAGATTGATTTAAGAACATTATGGAAGTTGTCTCCAGTGGAGGGACACCATAAATGCGGAACTTGTTCGGTATGTAACATCACCGTAGAAGGTACTGAGTTTACATACAATTCCATTAAATGGGTACACAAGGAATTTACAAATTGTAGAACTAAGAATGTAGTGTACGCCATTCAATGTCCTTGCCCTAAGTTGTATATTGGAAAAACTACACAACAAATTAATCAAAGGATGGTCCAACATCGATCTAGGATCAAACAAAAAGTTAACTGCACCTATGGTTTCACATTTTGTTGAAAAACAACATTCTGAAAAAGATTTTGTCTGGACTGTTTTGTCAGGCATCAAACCACCATCTAGAGGTGGAGATGTTGAAATATTATTGCAAAAAAAAGAAACATATCTCATCATGAAATATAATTGTGTGGTAGACGGTCTAAATGAGATGACAGAACTCCATCAAGTTCTGCGCTGATTCCTCTGTAAAGAATCAAACTGAGTATCAAAAATGATTGTTTTTTATAAAGAACGCACCTGTTCATATCCCATATTTACAATGACAGTTCATAAGGTGCTTTATTGGTTCTAGCACAAGAGGATGAGCAAATAAACTCAAATTAAAAAAGTCTCGTTGTATTTTGAAACCACAAATCCCATAATCCACCAAATGAGGAGTGTCAAACACTTCCTGTTTAACAGGATATAGAATTATCTGATGCTCGCAATCATTCCCGACTTTACTTTGTGACGGGAGGATTGTTTTCGTACAACGAAGAGAAGAGAAATCTTCAAGTAAGTCAGCAGCCCGTGTTTGATAAACCGTTTGGTATCACACCTTCAGAAAGTAAAGGATGCGTGTGGTAACCGCGGTTCGTTTCCCTTTCAGAGGCACAGTACGCGAAGTCGCAACACGCTGTTTTAAAATGATAATGGCAACGAGTGCACATACTTACAAGTAAGTGCATTCTCTAATTTAAGGGCTGTTTTATAAACTCGGCATAACAACGAGAAACATTGATAATTAATGCTCATTTACTCTTTCTTTTTTCTAGTTAGCGTGGTATTTTACCCGCTTCACAGCCAATTTTTTCATTGAACCAACTTGAATGCCCAGTACAATTTGATAAACTATCCTTTGAGTCGCCTTGTGCAGATTCAATCGTAAGTTTTACGATGCACCTCTTGGTTCATATGGGATACAAAGTAACAAAGACAGTTACACTGATGTATAATGTCCTGGTTGTTTTAGGTCCTGAAAGACGAGAAATCTGAGACATCTGATACCTGATTTAAACACTACATGTGCAGTAATTTCTAGTTTCAGGTACTTTCAAACTTCATATATAGTGGTGAAATATTTAAATATGGAGACAAGGGAAGGCATGCTTTTAGGTAATTGTTCTTTTTAATTTTATTCATAGGTTACACCATGCTTTTAGCCCTGATGAAAATCCCGTGATTAATCCTAGGGATTGGAAACGCGTCGGCAATTTCCATTTTGTGCCACAAAGGGCATTTTGAAAAACTTGTATCTCTGAAGAGGGCTTACACTGTTAAATGTGCCCCACAGACCAACACTTTCCCTTGTGGCTGTAGTTCCTTACATTCTGCCCAGTGATATGGTTTTCAGGAACTGCCAAGTATAAATCCTTTATACTAGTACATAGCTGGTGTAATTTTTGGGAATTTTGTACAATTCATGTTTGTATTGTATTTTTATATTATTTTTGTAAAAACAGTTTTATGTATCTTATATGTTGTGTATTTGAAATGTATTCAACTCAGACATGAATCAAATGTCTATCTAAAATGTACATAAAATGTATGTCAAATATATGTGAGTTGTGCTCAGAAAGCATATGAACGGTTTAAGGAAGACGTCAACGTATTTTGCTATCGGTTCAAGTACCGAATCACACCCAGACACAATTGGTCTCCCGGGTGGTTGTGGCAGATCTTTATGAATTTTCGGGAGAAAATAGATTACAGGAATTCTCTGATGTTTTTTGATAAGAAATTCAAACTCTTTTGGACCAATGATTCCTTGTTCTAAGGGATTAGAATGTATGCTTCGCTTCCCTATGCCCACTGTACTACAGACACCCTCCTGCCCGACCACCTCTTTGCCTGGCATCAATTCAAAGCACTGTGCTGGGACCGGTGTGGGCTTGTTTCGTGAAAAGAGCATTCAGCCTGCTGGCACAGCAAATCAGGGCTTTGCTCACAGACGTCCCTCATCTTAAGTGTGTGAATTAGACCTCTCTATAATTCGGTTATAGGGTCAACTTTGCGATCTTTGACGAGTGCCAGAATAAGTGACGGGTTTCAGTATGAAAGAAATGTGGTAGTGAAGGAACTTGTGGGTTTTTTGGCAGCAGCAGGAAAGTGAACTAAAAGATTATGTCACTACGTGACGTACATCCGGCATCACCACTGCTTGAAATAAAGTCAGTTAAGTGTACATGGATATATAAATATACACATGTCCTACCGTGACACATTTTGCAGACTATGACCACGAAGGGTGGCAAAATATAGGTGGTCAGGATCTTGTCCAATGGACGTGATGGGGACATCCCTTTATTAATTCACTGTTGTTTTAAATTGTGACACATTAGAGGCCTTCCTAACACAGGGGCACTATGGGTGCATCTGTGTGGCAGGAGGGAAGGAATAGTTGTGGGATATGTGCAGCTCTGTGCAGCATATGAAACATGGTACAGCAACCAGAGATCGTAGGAATAGATTACCACAGATAGCCACCACACTGGCTTCCTCCACACAAGCCCCAGTGCTAGGAAATACAAAGAATGAATAATACATGCTAATATAAAGTGTATTTCAATGTAGAAGGACAATATGCGTTGACTAGCGATGCTCAGTATTGCAATATTTTCTGAATAAAATGTGTGCAGATTTAAAAATGCCTTTTAGACTGCAGGTGCAGACTTTAGGGGTGGTTGCAAATATTTTGCAGTTCAACAACTATGAGCTTTTGTTTCCCAATTGTTTTACTGGGACGGAGATTCTTAAAATGTGCCTATCTCTTGGGAGCAATTAAAGTACAATGTTTTGGTTCTTCTTTCGCTTTTGGAGTTAATTGATGTTTCGAGGTTTTGCACACTGCAGACAATATTATTTTTGGGTTCTTCCTTTCAACCCTAAGCAGTGTACTAGGTTTCCTGTTTTCGAGATGTTTGCATACATATGCTCAATGTTCACGTTTCCACCTCCTCATGTCTGGTTAGGAGTTCCACCAGTGCACTTGTATTTTTTAATTTCTGAATATTATGCCTGCACTATTGCACAACTACTGTTTCACACCTGGCCACAGGTCATAGAGAATGTTTGGTGAGGAGTAGACAACATATTTGGTATGACAGGTGAGTCAGGTGTGAACATAAAAGAAAAAAAGAGGGGAGTACAACTAGATCCCTTAGATTTTATCTATAGGCAGACTGTAACAGGAAAACCTGTTATGCCACAGGCCTACTACAAGTAGCATTAGACCAGCTACATTTTCCCTCACGTTTGGATCAATGCTGGACCATGTGTCCACTGTGATGCTAAAATTTAATTAAGAAAACAAAATGGCTTTATTGCCTACCAATTACCCTGTTTTCACTCAGAAATATTCCAAGTTCTGACCACCACCTAACGCCCCATATGCTTGTCACTGAACAATTAAAAAATGTATCCGTACCAGCAACTAGACCTAAAAGTGATACTGAAAGTTCTTCTGAAATTATGAAAGCTGAAATGTATGAGTATTTGTATGAGTAAACATGCGCTGCAAAGTTTCTTACTACTCAGATATCAAAGCGGAAGGAGAAGGGCCCCATCAATCCTGAGCTCCTACTCATCCCTCCCGGAACACAGATGTTTTTCCGGAAGGTCTCCATTGGCAGAAAAAAACTGAAATTTGAAGGACCATTTAAAGTCATAGACTCCTAACCAACAGCTGAAGAACATGGATACATCGGAGCGACATCAGGGCCAACCCTGCACCACCTCAGCGAACAAGAGGAGGGCAACCTGTTCCCATTGACTATCTGAGAAGAAGAATGTGATTGATTTTGTGGTCTACGGATACAGCCACAACACTAGCAGCGCAAAAGATCCTTATAACAAGATATGTAGCTTTATTTTATGTATTTATCTTATTGTCGGAGTGGCACTAAATGTTTTAATTGGTTTGCTTTTCTTTCTTATTGCTTGGCTCAGAAGACTTGTATTCCTAAATAGGTTGAAGTTGTCCACACTACTGAGCATCCCATATCTTTTTTTTCCCCTTCACCTGCTGACACTTTTAGCAGTAGTAGTGACACCTTTAATAACGCAACGTGTTCCAATACCTCTATTGCCTGTGATGATACTACTAATGTTACAATGTGCCCCCTAAGTCGTCCCGTCATCGTAGGGATGACCCATTGGCCTGGCAGCACAGTGTTTATGATTCTCTCCAGGATAATATGTGGTAAAGCCAGATGACAATAGTAGGTAGGCAGAAGACTAATAAATACTGTTATGTGTGCTCATACATTCCCCATGCAGTAGGCGCAGATATACTGATTTTCCCTAGGGAAGTACCACCACACACTGTAAAATGTCTCCTACACCTGTTCCTCTACATAAAACGGGGACAAGGTCAGTATATTGAGGCCAACATCTCTGAAGTGCTCGTAAATACCACAGTATGGGACCACACCCCAATAATTTACGAGGGTATCACTGACAATTCCAGAATAGAGGGGGAGGTAACAAAGATGCTCAAGATAAGAGTTCCTGATATAGACCTTAGTGCAGCTTTTGGTAGGAAGAATGGGTTTATGATAACAAGATCACCCTCAGACTGTAATGGCTCTTTACCCCACACCTTACGTTGCCCATACCAAAACAGAACAGCCCTATGTCTATTTGCACAAATTTAGATGGAATAGACTGGAAGGTACACTTGGGGTGGGGAGAAAATGTCTAAACCTAAAAAAGCTTTCAAACTAAAGTCACCTCTTCTCTGTTTTCTAGGAAATGACACAGTACCTGTTGGGCGCAACTCTAGATGCAACAGCACCATCTATAATTTGGACATGCAATATGGCGCCTCCAGCCTAATGGATATCTACTGGGCTTGCGGAGAACGTCTCTATCCCCAACTGCCTCCTCGATGGAGCAGCTTGTGCTCACTTTGAACAATGCACAAAGTCTCCCTGGTCGTTCCTAGCGCCAATATCTCCCACATCCATGCCCATCCAATGACTGGCTCTTTTACCTTGCTCCACCGACATCGGCGGTATACTGAATACTTTGGGTGGACAGCCTTTGAAGACATACCCCAGAAGTTCCGCCTATTCAACAAGGTCCAGCTTTTTTTTTCAACACCATCATTATGATGTTGCAGATCAAGGCGAATGCACGCTGGCTTCGAAACAACAAGAGGAGGGTATGCCTTCGGATAGGGAGGTCGTGCTGCACATCGCCAACGATGAAGAAAAATGCTCCGTCACTAACGCCATCGAGGACTTGAACAACATAGAAAAGAAAATGATTGCTGGAGGAGGTGCCATAGTAGACACAGCCACTGATTGGTTGAACTTTGACTGAATGCTTCGTGGCTGTCTGCCATTCTAAAACATCTTGTTACCAGTTTTCGGTGTGCTGTTGCTCCTCTGATGTGCTGTACAGATACTCTATCACTGTGTAAAAAAATGCTGGTAATAAATTACTGGGTATGAATTATGCGGGAACAAGAACGTTCAGAAGGCCTATACACAAGAAGAAGAATGGTAGAACAGGAAATGGGAATAAATTAGCACTCTTAGAAGTAGTAGAGCTCACAACGCCAGGACTACACTCAATGCAGTCTGTTACCATTACCCAGTGCCAGGTCAATAGACCCCACTCACCACTAGTAGACACCAACTGAGATAGGATTTAAATGTACATACACCATCACCTATACCTATACCCTATACCTCCCTCATTGACATACATGAAGGAGATTATATAGAGTTAAGGAAGCAGCAGGAGAGCCAATGTTCCAATGTTCTAATGTGAATGGCACCTCTGGGATACCCCAACTAGGAGGAGGGCCTGCAAAGTATGCTGTAAGAGTGTTGTTCAAGAATGAACAAGAGGAGGGAATGAAGCAGAGTCTAGTTTTACCATATAGTGCCCCAGGCCCATTCTGATCACATCTGAAGCATGAGAGTCTAAAATGTCCCTGCCAGCCCATAGACAGGGTTGTGCTAAAATTGTCCACATTGCCTTTAGCGTCTACAGAGGCAGTAGGCCTCACACCCTCCTGTAACCTCAGATGTATCTCTCCTATGAAGGCCACTACGAGCCCTGTCCTCTGCGTGTACATCTTTCGGAACATCAAGAAAATGTAGCAACAACAGGTTGCAGCTGTCATCTAGAAGAACAAGATGGGCTAAGAGCAGGAGTGGGGGCCGACTGGGACTTTCCGCAGCTTTGGAAACTAAGATAGCGACAAGGCTTAAAATAAACAATAGCCTTATGAGGAGCTTCCACCTTAAATCTTCCGAGAAGTGACACAAATTGTTTTTGATAAAATATGCAACTTTATGTTATGTTCTGAGGTCAAACACCTTCTAAAGTTAGATCTTGCGGTCAACGGTTCCTCATTAAAAGTGTATAAAAGGGCCACTTACCGGCCCGTTCGTTGATCACTTCACACTGTGGTTTTTCACGGTGAAGTGGTCCCGGTTAACCGTTTTATTTAGCATTTTGATTGAGGTTATAATGCTTCATTGTACTTTGATATTCATTTTCTCTCTCTCTCTCTCTTTTTCTTTGCATTGCCGTGATTTTAAACCTACTAGATTGCATGTTTTTGCTCATGATCTGCGATGTGTCTTTGACACTTGAAACTTACTAGATTGCATAGTATTATTTTTGATTAATGATGTGTCTGACATTTGTGTCTAAAAATGTTTAATAAATAGTGTCACTCCTGACTCAATTCCTGCATTTTCAGACGCGTGTCTTGTTATTTCAGACAGCACATTTCCGTGCTAAATTATGTGGCAAAAACCACACTCCAACAGTAGGAATATCATTAGAAATTGGTACCATTGTTGGAGCTACATATTAAAATATATGGTGTGCCCCTTACTTCTTCATTGAGGATGATGTGACACTGAGTCATTGGTAAAGAGATGACAAGGCAATGGGGAAATTGCATGTGATATTCAAGTCAATGAACTTGCTTAAGTGAAATTGATAACGAATCTCATTCTGCATGTCAGGTGTGGGAGGTGTATGGGAGATTCTCATTGTCTTCTGGTTATTTATTTGGATACTGTTTGGCTGGATAAATCGCTGTCACTGGGCATCCATTAGAGAAACTGCTATGTCCCACAGATAGGATGACAGTCTGCCCCTTATTTATTGATATAGGTTGTTATGGATTTAAGTACTTTTTCATTGTCACTTTTGGCTTGACATTAAAACGACAAGAAGGGTGTAGAGCAGGCTTGTGGGACCCCATCTTTACTAAGCATCCGTTGTAGGACTGACTGGGTGTGAGGAAAAGTGATTCTTCTTTGGTTTGGCAGAGTTTGGTGTGATTTTTTGTTTCGGTGTTTAACAGGTCAATAAAAGGTGGGCTCACAGTGAGTTAATGTTGGATGGATGTAGTGAACAGAGGTATGTGAATTAAAGCTTTGAGAAAAAAGGCATTGTTGGGTAGCAAAGCTTCTAACTAATCCACTAAGCTGTTTGTAGAATGCAATTTGAAATCAAGTGCAAATGATTACATGGAATAATCAGTGGTTCGACTGTTCTCTAAATAGGCTTAGGATGTTTGCCACATTGAAGAGGCAAGGGATCAGGGACATTCCTATAGAAAACTTATTTGAATGTACAAGAGTACGCCAAGTTTCCTAAGAAAAGGAAATGACAGATTCACTTATTCCCGTACTTGGCTTGTTTCAGAGGATTTCATATCTGTGTGGTCTGGAGATTCCCTTTATGACAAGCTTGGTGGATTCCAAAAGGGAATAGGTACAAATTTACGGCTGGTTAGATAGCCAAGAGCTCTGCATTGTTATTGTATATAACCCAACAGTTAAATACCTCACTTTCTTCCTGGGCCTCCAGGAGGCAGCTCCCCATACTTGGATGATCCTATGGTCTAGGCTGGTGATATCAATTGTGGGTTGAATGGGTCTGTGGGTAGGAGCTCACCTAGACAAGATGCTGGGGATAGGTGTTACCAGTCTTAAGCTAGAAGGCCTTGATGTCCCCTTGGAAGTCTTGGTCTGTTGGCCACTAGTTCAAATTGTGATGGCAGCCCTGACTTGATTGAGGTGGAAAGAGATGATGTGTGCCTTCTGGAGGGTGTATGAAACTCACACAATTTGTTTCTACGTAACTACTCAAAATGTCAGGAAAATTATTCTTACTTAGAACTATATTTTGGCATGAAAGGCATTCTTGTGTCAATTGTTGATGCAATGACGCAATTTGCATTAGAAAATAGTGTGAAAACCACAACTGCTGAGATCAACAGCTGTTCCCATTCTTGTTGATCACATTATTCTCTTGCTCCTGTGCTATCACACTCTAATTTTGCTGAGAACAGCCATGTCATTATTCAATGTGTAATTTTGTGCAGTGCAAAATTAAGTGAATTACATCAACGTAATTTAAATTACACCCAGGCCTGGTGCCTACAGGATAACCTTTCAAATTACACTTTTAAATCTGTAGGGTTCCTAGTTAGTCTCCTGCTTGACCACTTGGTGCTCGGGAGCTGTTTGAGATTGGAGTGTGTAGTGCAAGGCCTGTACTGTACCAAGAGGCACTTCCAGTTGAACAAGTGGAGCTTGAGATTTTCTCACCTGAGTGAGATACATTGACCCTGTTTTCATGAGGACAGGTGGTCCAGAGTTTGTGGGGTGGCTTTCATGAGTAGTTGTATTGGATGATCTCCAGAATAGAGGCATCAACCATCTGATACCACCAGTATAGTTGTCATTAACTTAAGCCTAAAGACTGAAGTGAGGATGTTGGCTCAGGTACCAGGAGTGTTTCCCTGTCAAAAGAGTACTCCTAATTATGAGTGAGTGGTACATGCTCCAGGGAAGTCCAGGCATCCCACAAGGGTGGTGGTAGCTATGGATCCCAGCCTATCTGCTGAAGTTGAGGTTCAGCAGCCGTCTGAGGGGCATATGTCTGCATTTTTATACTGTAATCACCCATAGTGTGAGGTGGAGAAGAACCTTACCTGAATGACTCCATGATGGTGTCGGTGCAGAGTAGGTAAGGAGAAAGCTTTGCCTGTATGCCTTCCCCAGTGTGCCTTTGTGGTATCTTGTAATATGTTCACAGTGCTGTATTATCTTGGTTTTTTCCCCTTGTATGTATCTCCCCTGTAGGCTAATGATAGATTCTGCCCCTGTGTTCTGATTAGAATGTTTGTGTTCAATGGGAAGCTATGATTGTCAGCTGCTATGACTTTCTGTCTGCTGTGGCTGGAATTTCTTCCACTACTTGAATAAATCTTCAATTTGAGCTTATCCAAAGAAGCCTGCGGAATTTTTCTTTTATATCCTGAACACGGACTTCACAGCCTTCAATCCACATGAGGCAGTAAAACTGCTCCAGAGTCTGTAGTGTTTCCCTGTGAGTCTGTAGTGATACACCATACTCTCACTTTAGTTAAAAGCTGCACCAAATAGTTACTTTGAAGTGGTGCAACCTATAGAAAAGATTAAACTCACTCTTCCTAGGTTTTATAAGCTCTGAGTGCAAATGTAATACTAATTTGGCATGGTTGTACTCTTCATGGTATTGCAGTATTTTTAAAAGTCAGCCTTTAATGATATTCAGGCTTTGAGCTACCCTACTGGTACGAGTTAATTACTCTGCTGGCCAACAGAGAGATTAAAGCTTCCCTTAGACAATGCACCCCACTAGGTGGGAATTAGTCTGCTACTGGGAAAGGAAGAGGGCAGGGCTAATTATCTCCTACAGTCTGACAAGCCTCGGTATGCCCTTTCTCGTAGAAGCAATATGAAGAGGCGCAGCCAAACCTTTGGTACCACTCACAGGTCGAGCTTACTTTTGATGTTTTGGAGAGGGAAACAAACATTTTGCTGTGTCTCGTATGGGGCGCAGCTAAAGGGTCCAGAAAAAGGTTGAAATGGCCATCCTAAAAAATCTTAAAGTGCTGTGCATCGAGGTTGGCTCGGGGGTAGAGGAGTCATATGACACTTTTCTGTGTTTCGTATGGGGCACAGCAAAAGGGTCTAGAAGAGCTGTGACTAACCAAAGCTTGAATTGACCATCCTAAAAAATCCCAGAGTGCTGTGCATCAAGGTAATAGATTACAGGAATTCTCGGATGTTTTTTGATAAGAAATTCAAACTCTTTTGGACCAATGATTCCATGTTCTACAGAAATTCAAACTCTTTTGGACCAATGATTCCATGTTCTACAAGCCTAGCCTAGCATGTCCAATGGAACGACCACTTTTCGCAATGAAAAAGAACAAAAGTATTGGTCAACAAATAATACGAGCAGATCTAAGGAACAACAAATCCAAGATTGATTTAAGAACATTATGGAAGTTGTCTCCAGTGGAGGGACACCATAAATGCGGAACTTGTTCGGTATGTAACATCACCGTAGAAGGTACTGAGTTTACATACAATTCCATTAAATGGGTACACAAGGAATTTACAAATTGTAGAACTAAGAATGTAGTGTACGCCATTCAATGTCCTTGCCCTAAGTTGTATATTGGAAAAACTACACAACAAATTAATCAAAGGATGGTCCAACATCGATCTAGGATCAAACAAAAAGTTAACTGCACCTATGGTTTCACATTTTGTTGAAAAACAACATTCTGAAAAAGATTTTGTCTGGACTGTTTTGTCAGGCATCAAACCACCATCTAGAGGTGGAGATGTTGAAATATTATTGCAAAAAAAGAAACATATCTCATCATGAAATATAATTGTGTGGTAGACGGTCTAAATGAGATGACAGAACTCCATCAAGTTCTGCGCTGATTCCTCTGTAAAGAATCAAACTGAGTATCAAAAATGATTGTTTTTTATAAAGAACACACCTGTTCATATCCCATATTTACAATGACAGTTCATAAGGTGCTTTATAGGTTCTAGCACAAGAGGATGAGCAAATAAACTCAAATTAAAAAAGTCTCGTTGTATTTTGAAACCACAAATCCCATAATCCACCAAATGAGGAGTGTCAAACACTTCCTGTTTAACAGGATATAGAATTATCTGATGCTCGCAATCATTCCCGACTTTACTTTGTGACGGGAGGATTGTTTTCGTACAACGAAGAGAAGAGAAATCTTCAAGTAAGTCAGCAGCCCGTGTTTGATAAACCGTTTGGTATCACACCTTCAGAAAGTAAAGGATGCGTGTGGTAACCGCGGTTCGTTTCCCTTTCAGAGGCACAGTACGCGAAGTCGCAACACGCTGTTTTAAAATGATAATGGCAACGAGTGCACATACTTACAAGTAAGTGCATTCTCTAATTTAAGGGCTGTTTTATAAACTCGGCATAACAACGAGAAACATTGATAATTAATGCTCATTTACTCTTTCTTTTTCTAGTTAGCGTGGTATTTTACCCGCTTCACAGCCAATTTTTTCATTGAACCAACTTGAATGCCCAGTACAATTTGATAAACTATCCTTTGAGTCGCCTTGTGCAGATTCAATCGTAAGTTTTACGATGCACCTCTTGGTTCATATGGGATACAAAGTAACAAAGACAGTTACACTGATGTATAATGTCCTGGTTGTTTTAGGTCCTGAAAGACGAGAAATCTGAGACATCTGATACCTGATTTAAACACTACATGTGCAGTAATTTCTAGTTTCAGGTACTTTCAAACTTCATATATAGTGGTGAAATATTTAAATATGGAGACAAGGGAAGGCATGCTTTTAGGTAATTGTTCTTTTTAATTTTATTCATAGGTTACACCATGCTTTTAGCCCTGATGAAAATCCCGTGATTAATCCTAGGGATTGGAAACGCGTCGGCAATTTCCATTTTGTGCCACAAAGGGCATTTTGAAAAACTTGTATCTCTGAAGAGGGCTTACACTGTTAAATGTGCCCCACAGACCAACACTTTCCCTTGTGGCTGTAGTTCCTTACATTCTGCCCAGTGATATGGTTTTCAGGAACTGCCAAGTATAAATCCTTTATACTAGTACATAGCTGGTGTAATTTTTGGGAATTTTGTACAATTCATGTTTGTATTGTATTTTTATATTATTTTTGTAAAAACAGTTTTATGTATCTTATATGTTGTGTATTTGAAATGTATTCAACTCAGACATGAATCAAATGTCTATCTAAAATGTACATAAAATGTATGTCAAATATATGTGAGTTGTGCTCAGAAAGCATATGAACGGTTTAAGGAAGACGTCAACGTATTTTGCTATCGGTTCAAGTACCGAATCACACCCAGACACAATTGGTCTCCCGGGTGGTTGTTGCAGATCTTTATGAATTTTCGGGAGAAAATAGATTACAGGAATTCTCTGATGTTTTTTGATAAGAAATTCAAATTCTTTTGGACCAATGATTCCTTGTTCTAAGGGATTAGAATGTATGCTTTGCTTCCCTATGCCCACTGTACTACAGACACCCTCCTGCCCGACCACCTCTTTGCCTGGCATCAATTCAAAGCACTGTGCTGGGACCGGTGTGGGCTTGTTTCGTGAAAAGAGCATTCAGCCTGCTGGCACAGCAAATCAGGGCTTTGCTCACAGACGTCCCTCATCTTAAGTGTGTGAATTAGACCTCTCTATAATTCGGTTATAGGGTCAACTTTGCGATCTTTGACGAGTGCCAGAATAAGTGACGGGTTTCAGTATGAAAGAAATGTGGTAGTGAAGGAACTTGTGGGTTTTTTGGCAGCAGCAGGAAAGTGAACTAAAAGATTATGTCACTACGTGACGTACATCCGGCATCACCACTGCTTGAAATAAAGTCAGTTAAGTGTACATGGATATATAAATATACACATGTCCTACCGTGACACATTTTGCAGACTATGACCACGAAGGGTGGCAAAATATAGGTGGTCAGGATCTTGTCCAATGGACGTGATGGGGACATCCCTTTATTAATTCACTGTTGTTTTAAATTGTGACACATTAGAGGCCTTCCTAACACAGGGGCACTATGGGTGCAGCTGTGTGGCAGGAGGGAAGGAATAGTTGTGGGATATGTGCAGCTCTGTGCAGCATATGAAACATGGTACAGCAACCAGAGATCGTAGGAATAGATTACCACAGATAGCCACCACACTGGCTTCCTCCACACAAGCCCCAGTGCTAGGAAATACAAAGAATGAATAATACATGCTAATATAAAGTGTATTTCAATGTAGAAGGACAATATGCGTTGACTAGCGATGCTCAGTATTGCAATATTTTCAGAATAAAATGTGTGCAGATTTAAAAATGACTTTTAGACTGCAGGTGCAGACTTTAGGGGTGGTTGCAAATATTTTGCAGTTCAACAACTATGAGCTTTTGTTTCCCAATTGTTTTACTGGGACGGAGATTCTTAAAATGTGCCTATCTCTTGGGAGCAATTAAAGTACAATGTTTTGGTTCTTCTTTCGCTTTTGGAGTTAATTGATGTTTCGAGGTTTTGCACACTGCAGACAATATTATTTTTGGGTTCTTCCTTTCAACCCTAAGCAGTGTACTAGGTTTCCTGTTTTCGAGATGTTTGCATACATATGCTCAATGTTCACGTTTCCACCTCCTCATGTCTGGTTAGGAGTTCCACCAGTGCACTTGTATTTTTTAATTTCTGAATATTATGCCTGCACTATTGCACAACTACTGTTTCACACCTGGCCACAGGTCATAGAGAATGTTTGGTGAGGAGTAGACAACATATTTGGTATGACAGGTGAGTCAGGTGTGAACATAAAAGAAAAAAAGAGGGGAGTACAACTAGATCCCTTAGATTTTATCTATAGGCAGACTGTAACAGGAAAACCTGTTATGCCACAGGCCTACTACAAGTAGCATTAGACCAGCTACATTTTCCCTCACGTTTGGATCAATGCTGGACCATGTGTCCACTGTGATGCTAAAATTTAATTAAGAAAACAAAATGGCTTTATTGCCTACCAATTACCCTGTTTTCACTCAGAAATATTCCAAGTTCTGACCACCACCTAACGCCCCATATGCTTGTCACTGAACAATTAAAAAATGTATCCGTACCAGCAACTAGACCTAAAAGTGATACTGAAAGTTCTTCTGAAATTATGAAAGCTGAAATGTATGAGTATTTGTATGAGTAAACATGCGCTGCAAAGTTTCTTACTACTCAGATATCAAAGCGGAAGGAGAAGGGCCCCATCAATCCTGAGCTCCTACTCATCCCTCCCGGAACACAGATGTTTTTCCGGAAGGTCTCCATTGGCAGAAAAAACTGAAATTTGAAGGACCATTTAAAGTCATAGACTCCTAACCAACAGCTGAAGAACATGGATACATCGGAGCGACATCAGGGCCAACCCTGCACCACCTCAGCGAACAAGAGGAGGGCAACCTGTTCCCATTGACTATCTGAGAAGAAGAATGTGATTGATTTTGTGGTCTACGGATACAGCCACAACACTAGCAGCGCAAAAGATCCTTATAACAAGATATGTAGCTTTATTTTATGTATTTATCTTATTGTCAGAGTGGCACTAAATGTTTTAATTGGTTTGCTTTTCTTTCTTATTGCTTGGCTCAGAAGACTTGTATTCCTAAATAGGTTGAAGTTGTCCACACTACTGAGCATCCCATATCTTTGTTTTCCCCTTCACCTGCTGACACTTTTAGCAGTAGTAGTGACACCTTTAATAATGCAACGTGTTCCAATACCTCTATTGCCTGTGATGATACTACTAATGTTACAATGTGCCCCCCTAAGTCGTCCCGTCATCGTAGGGATGACCCATTGGCCTGGCAGCACAGTGTTTATGATTCTCTCCAGGATAATATGTGGTAAAGCCAGATGACAATAGTAGGTAGGCAGAAGACTAATAAATACTGTTATGTGTGCTCATACATTCCCCATGCAGTAGGCGCAGATATACTGATTTTCCCTAGGGAAGTACCACCACACACTGTAAAATGTCTCCTACACCTGTTCCTCTACATAAAACGGGGACAAGGTCAGTATATTGAGGCCAACATCTCTGAAGTGCTCGTAAATACCACAGTATGGGACCACACCCCAATAATGCACGAGGGTATCACTGACAATTCCAGAATAGAGGGGGAGGTAACAAAGATGCTCAAGATAAGAGTTCCTGATATAGACCTTAGTGCAGCTTTTGGTAGGAAGAATGGGTTTATGATAACAAGATCACCCTCAGACTGTAATGGCTCTTTACCCCACACCTTACGTTGCCCATACCAAAACAGAACAGCCCTATGTCTATTTGCACAAATTTAGATGGAATAGACTGGAAGGTACACTTGGGGTGGGGAGAAAATGTCTAAACCTAAAAAAGCTTTCAAACTAAAGTCACCTCTTCTCTGTTTTCTAGGAAATGACACAGTACCTGTTGGGCGCAACTCTAGATGCAACAGCACCATCTATAATTTGGACATGCAATATGGCGCCTCCAGCCTAATGGATATCTACTGGGCTTGCGGAGAACGTCTCTATCCCCAACTGCCTCCTCGATGGAGCAGCTTGTGCTCACTTTGAACAATGCACAAAGTCTCCCTGGTCGTTCCTAGCGCCAATATCTCCCACATCCATGCCCATCCAATGACTGGCTCTTTTACCTTGCTCCACCGACATCGGCGGTATACTGAAAACTTTGGGTGGACAGCCTTTGAAGACATACCCCAGAAGTTCCGCCTATTCAACAAGGTCCAGCTTTTTTTTTCAACACCATCATTATGATGTTGCAGATCAAGGCGAATGCACGCTGGCTTCGAAACAACAAGAGGAGGGTATGCCTTCGGATAGGGAGGTCGTGCTGCACATCGCCAACGATGAAGAAAAATGCTCCGTCACTAACGCCATCGAGGACTTGAACAACATAGAAAAGAAAATGATTGCTGGAGGAGGTGCCATAGTAGACACAGCCACTGATTGGTTGAACTTTGACTGAATGCTTCGTGGCTGTCTGCCATTCTAAAACATTTTGTTACCAGTTTTCGGTGTGCTGTTGCTCCTCTGATGTGCTGTACAGATACTCTGTCACTGTGTAAAAAATGCTGGTAATAAATTACTGGGTATGAATTATGCGGGAACAAGAACGTTCAGAAGGCCTATACACAAGAAGAAGAATGGTAGAACAGGAAATGGGAATAAATTAGCACTCTTAGAAGTAGTAGAGCTCACAACGCCAGGACTACACTCAATGCAGTCTGTTACCATTACCCAGTGCCAGGTCAATAGACCCCACTCACCACTAGTAGACACCAACTGAGATAGGATTTAAATGTACATACACCATCACCTATACCTATACCCTATACCTCCCTCATTGACATACATGAAGGAGATTATATAGAGTTAAGGAAGCAGCAGGAGAGCCAATGTTCCAATGTTCTAATGTGAATGGCACCTCTGGGATACCCCAACTAGGAGGAGGGCCTGCAAAGTATGCTGTAAGAGTGTTGTTCAAGAATGAACAAGAGGAGGGAATGAAGCAGAGTCTAGTTTTACCATATAGTGCCCCAGGCCCATTCTGATCACATCTGAAGCATGAGAGTCTAAAATGTCCCTGCCAGCCCATAGACAGGGTTGTGCTAAAATTGTCCACATTGCCTTTAGCGTCTACAGAGGCAGTAGGCCTCACACCCTCCTGTAACCTCAGATGTATCTCTCCTATGAAGGCCACTACGAGCCCTGTCCTCTGCGTGTACATCTTTCGGAACATCAAGAAAATGTAGCAACAACAGGATGCAGCTGTCATCTAGAAGAACAAGATGGGCTAAGAGCAGGAGTGGGGGCCGACTGGGACTTTCCGCAGCTTTGGAAACTAAGATAGCGACAAGGCTTAAAATAAACAATAGCCTTATGAGGAGCTTCCACCTTAAATCTTCCGAGAAGTGACACAAATTGTTTTTGATAAAATATGCAACTTTATGTTATGTTCTGAGGTCAAACACCTTCTAAAGTTAGATCTTGCGGTCAACGGTTCCTCATTAAAAGTGTATAAAAGGGCCACTTACCGGCCCGTTCGTTGATCACTTCACACTGTGGTTTTTCACGGTGAAGTGGTCCCGGTTAACCGTTTTATTTAGCATTTTGATTGAGGTTATAATGCTTCATTGTACTTTGATATTCATTTTCTCTCTCTCTCTCTTTTTCTTTGCATTGCCGTGATTTTAAACCTACTAGATTGCATGTTTTTGCTCATGATCTGCGATGTGTCTTTGACACTTGAAACTTACTAGATTGCATAGTATTATTTTTGATTAATGATGTGTCTGACATTTGTGTCTAAAAATGTTTAATAAATAGTGTCACTCCTGACTCAATTCCTGCATTTTCAGACGCGTGTCTTGTTATTTCAGACAGCACATTTCCGTGCTAAATTATGTGGCAAAAACCACACTCCAACAGTAGGAATATCATTAGAAATTGGTACCATTGTTGGAGCTACATATTAAAATATATGGTGTGCCCCTTACTTCTTCATTGAGGATGATGTGACACTGAGTCATTGGTAAAGAGATGACAAGGCAATGGGGAAATTGCATGTGATATTCAAGTCAATGAACTTGCTTAAGTGAAATTGATAACGAATCTCATTCTGCATGTCAGGTGTGGGAGGTGTATGGGAGATTCTCATTGTCTTCTGGTTATTTATTTGGATACTGTTTGGCTGGATAAATCGCTGTCACTGGGCATCCATTAGAGAAACTGCTATGTCCCACAGATAGGATGACAGTCTGCCCCTTATTTATTGATATAGGTTGTTATGGATTTAAGTACTTTTTCATTGTCACTTTTGGCTTGACATTAAAACGACAAGAAGGGTGTAGAGCAGGCTTGTGGGACCCCATCTTTACTAAGCATCCGTTGTAGGACTGACTGGGTGTGAGGAAAAGTGATTCTTCTTTGGTTTGGCAGAGTTTGGTGTGATTTTTTGTTTCGGTGTTTAACAGGTCAATAAAAGGTGGGCTCACAGTGAGTTAATGTTGGATGGATGTAGTGAACAGAGGTATGTGAATTAAAGCTTTGAGAAAAAAGGCATTGTTGGGTAGCAAAGCTTCTAACTAATCCACTAAGCTGTTTGTAGAATGCAATTTGAAATCAAGTGCAAATGATTACATGGAATAATCAGTGGTTCGACTGTTCTCTAAATAGGCTTAGGATGTTTGCCACATTGAAGAGGCAAGGGATCAGGGACATTCCTATAGAAAACTTATTTGAATGTACAAGAGTACGCCAAGTTTCCTAAGAAAAGGAAATGACAGATTCACTTATTCCCGTACTTGGCTTGTTTCAGAGGATTTCATATCTGTGTGGTCTGGAGATTACCTTTATGACAAGCTTGGTGGATTCCAAAAGGGAATAGGTACAAATTTACGGCTGGTTAGATAGCCAAGAGCTCTGCATTGTTATTGTATATAACCCAACAGTTAAAGACCTCACTTTCTTCCTGGGCCTCCAGGAGGCAGCTCCCCATACTTGGATGATCCTATGGTCTAGGCTGGTGATATCAATTGTGGGTTGAATGGGTCTGTGGGTCTGTGGGTAGGAGCTCACCTAGACAAGATGCTGGGGATAGGTGTTACCAGTCTTAAGCTAGAAGGCCTTGATGTCCCCTTGGAAGTCTTGGTCTGTTGGCCACTAGTTCAAATTGTGATGGCAGCCCTGACTTGATTGAGGTGGAAAGAGATGATGTGTGCCTTCTGGAGGGTGTATGAAACTCACACAATTTGTTTCTACGTAACTACTCAAAATGTCAGGAAAATTATTCTTACTTAGAACTATATTTTGGCATGAAAGGCATTCTTGTGTCAATTGTTGATGCAATGACGCAATTTGCATTAGAAAATAGTGTGAAAACCACAACTGCTGAGATCAACAGCTGTTCCCATTCTTGTTGATCACATTATTCTCTTGCTCCTGTGCTATCACACTCTAATTTTGCTGAGAACAGCCATGTCATTATTCAATGTGTAATTTTGTGCAGTGCAAAATTAAGTGAATTACATCAATGTAATTTAAATTACACCCAGGCCTGGTGCCTACAGGATAACCTTTCAAATTACACTTTTAAATCTGTAGGGTTCCTAGTTAGTCTCCTGCTTGACCACTTGGTGCTCGGGAGCTGTTTGAGATTGGAGTGTGTAGTGCAAGGCCTGTACTGTACCAAGAGGCACTTCCAGTTGAACAAGTGGAGCTTGAGATTTTCTCACCTGAGTGAGATACATTGACCCTGTTTTCATGAGGACAGGTGGTCCAGAGTTTGTGGGGTGGCTTTCATGAGTAGTTGTATTGGATGATCTCCAGAATAGAGGCATCAACCATCTGATACCACCAGTATAGTTGTCATTAACTTAAGCCTAAAGACTGAAGTGAGGATGTTGGCTCAGGTACCAGGAGTGTTTCCCTGTCAAAAGAGTACTCCTAATTATGAGTGAGTGGTACATGCTCCAGGGAAGTCCAGGCATCCCACAAGGGTGGTGGTAGCTATGGATCCCAGC
Source organism: Calotriton arnoldi (assembly GCA_963921515.1). Classification (NCBI taxonomy): domain Eukaryota; kingdom Metazoa; phylum Chordata; class Amphibia; order Caudata; family Salamandridae; genus Calotriton; species Calotriton arnoldi. The sequence continues at coordinate 194,416 of CAWUFW010005306.1, read as the reverse complement.
CTATCTGCTGAAGTTGAGGTTCAGCAGCCGTCTGAGGGGCATATGTCTGCATTTTTATACTGTAATCACCCATAGTGTGAGGTGGAGAAGAACCTTACCTGAATGACTCCATGATGGTGTCGGTGCAGAGTAGGTAAGGAGAAAGCTTTGCCTGTATGCCTTCCCCAGTGTGCCTTTGTGGTATCTTGTAATATGTTCACAGTGCTGTATTATCTTGGTTTTTTCCCTTGTATGTATCTCCCCTGTAGGCTAATGATAGATTCTGCCCCTGTGTTCTGATTAGAATGTTTGTGTTCAATGGGAAGCTATGATTGTCAGCTGCTATGACTTTCTGTCTGCTGTGGCTGGAATTTCTTCCACTACTTGAATAAATCTTCAATTTGAGCTTATCCAAAGAAGCCTGCGGAATTTTTCTTTTATATCCTGAACACGGACTTCACAGCCTTCAATCCACATGAGGCAGTAAAACTGCTCCAGAGTCTGTAGTGTTTCCCTGTGAGTCTGTAGTGATACACCATACTCTCACTTTAGTTAAAAGCTGCACCAAATAGTTACTTTGAAGTGGTGCAACCTATAGAAAAGATTAAACTCACTCTTCCTAGGTTTTATAAGCTCTGAGTGCAAATGTAATACTAATTTGGCATGGTTGTACTCTTCATGGTATTGCAGTATTTTTAAAAGTCAGCCTTTAATGATATTCAGGCTTTGAGCTACCCTACTGGTACGAGTTAATTACTCTGCTGGACAACAGAGAGATTAAAGCTTCCCTTAGACAATGCACCCCACTAGGTGGGAATTAGTCTGCTACTAGGAAAGGAAGAGGGCAGGGCTAATTATCTCCTACAGTCTGACAAGCCTCGGTATGCCCTTTCTCGTAGAAGCAATATGAAGAGGCGCAGCCAAACCTTTGGTACCACTCACAGGTCGAGCTTACTTTTGATGTTTTGGAGAGGGAAACAAACATTTTGCTGTGTCTCGTATGGGGCGCAGCTAAAGGGTCCAGAAAAAGGTTGAAATGGCCATCCTAAAAAATCTTAAAGTGCTGTGCATCGAGGTTGGCTCGGGGGTAGAGGAGTCATATGACACTTTTCTGTGTTTCGTATGGGGCACAGCAAAAGGGTCTAGAAGAGCTGTGACTAACCAAAGCTTGAATTGACCATCCTAAAAAATCCCAGAGTGCTGTGCATCAAGGTTGGCTCAGGGGTGGAGGAGTCATGTGGCATCACTCAATTGGGCAGAGACACTTACTAAATCTCTTCACCTCCAATTTTCAATCCCTGCAGAAGGGAGAGATTTGGGAAGATCTAGGAATTGCAGAAGAAGAGAAGGGAAGGACCATGCATGGACACATTTTTTTCTGGAGTAGTGGGACACCCTTTCTTGCACTTTATTGGATGCCACTAAAATCTTGTATCCAAGGCCTGTGGCACTGGCCTCCTCAAACAATCTGGGGACAGTAAAGGGTGGACTTGCTGGGGAACAGCAAGGTCAGGGTTCCCTTGGACCACTGTGGGCTGGTCCTCTGGTGGGTACTCCCAGCTTCTGCTGCGCACACCGGAGCCCACGTGGGATTGGGGGTGCAAGTAGGCAGAGTAACCCACATTGAGAGCCACCAGGGCTGCTGAAGTAAGACCAGAGACCAAGAAGATTACTAGAAGCCTTGACAGAAGAGCAGGTCCTGGGCACTGTACTGCTCCCTGAACTGAAACTGGCTTGACTTCGCAGGCCTGGGCACCTAAGCGACCTAAACAAACAAATGTATACAGGTAGCCCACAGAGGGGCCAGGGGCACCAGAAAAAAAAGGAGCACTTTGTTGAGGATAAAGAAATCATTCATGGCCCATGATCACTTGAAAGAAATCGCCAGTGGGCAAAAGCATGCCCCAGTGCTTTGCAAATTTCCATATCAAAAACGAGTGGTGTCCCAGGAAGAGCAAAGGCAACTCCAACAAGTTGTTTTGGCTCTAGGAGCTTCTGGGGGCAAGGCAGACCCTCATAGGAGGCTTAAATATAGTTGGGCACTAGAACTCCAAGTCTCCAGGCGCCCAAAAATAATGACGGCAAGAGAGTTTTCCACTACAATCACACACTGTTAGAGGTGGGACCTTTGTCTAAAGGCATTGATGCGTATGAACTTTTGTAACTAGGGCTTGTAGTAGTTTTGTAGTTAGGTTAAAATCAAAACAAAGATTAGGTTGCACATTTAAAACTTTATTAATATTTCTAATGGTTATAGTAAATCTGTCTATGTGTTATTTTATATCACTGAAATGTGGTACTATCCATGTCAATTACAACATGCTCTGGGATGCTTTACAGTAGCATCAAACCCGGGGAGAGCGCTGTTAGAGGGCACCTACATTTGGTAGTAGCTGAAATACCTTCTTGTGACAGCTATAAATCCTGGTTCAGATATAAATTATGTGATGGTACAGGTTCCAATCTGGACCAAAAAAGAGTGCTTATTAAAGTTCCTTTTAGGGGATTTTATTAAAATCCCTTAAAAGGACACCTCAATTTGAGGTGTCCTTTTAGGTGTAACTAAACTTCAGTAACTTGAAGGAGGACAGAATGGCAATGAGATGGACTGACAGTGACTGTGTGTTCTATAAAATAAACAGTTTATTTCTTTTATGGAAGCTCACTTATTTTGCTGAGCACCAAAGCTGTTTTTGATACATACCAGGCTTAAAATGGTTAGTTTGACTTAAGATTTCCCTATAAGAATAGATGAGGCAAGCACACTCTGATCGAATGCACTTTTTGCAGGATCACCCCCACTTTTACCCCTACATTTTGCCCAGTGTATGTGCTCTGACCCCTAAAGTATGTGTGCAATTGGCTAATCTCTGATTGGCATATTTATTTACCTATAAGCCATTAGTATATGGTACCAGGGCCTGTAAGTTGAATGTCACTTATGGACTGCAGCATACATTTTGCCACCACTAAAGTGACAATTCAAAACTATGTCTTCAGGCCTGCAAACTGCAAATTCAACCTGGCAAAACAAACTTTTTGCCAGGGCTAAACCTACCTTTTTAACACTTATAGGTCACCCCTAAAGTAAGCCCATAGGGCAGTAGGCATGGAATTTAAAAAGTAGGGTATGTCTATTTTAGTTTTAATTGTGGTGACAGTGAAAAATCTCCAAAGTTATTTTTCCCTGTGGCAAGGCTGACTATCCCATAAAAAAGTACTGGGTTACATTATAACACTTTCTAATGAATAACTTCAGTTTGGGAATAGCTATATCCATGATTCAAGCACTCAAATTTATACTACTTTAAAATCTAAACTGATGGTAAAGTCGGGTTTGAAATTAGTTTTGAAAATGCTACATTTAGAAAGTTACCAAAAAGGGGGGTTTTCGTTCAAAAAGACGCCAGGTGTGGACGTATAAATTGTAACAAAGGACAGGGAACCTGACTGTCGATTTATAAACCGCTATTTATTTAAGCGGGTAAAAGCAACGACTATTTAGTTCATATGCTTTCTGAGCACAACTCACATATATTTGACATACATTTTATGTACATTTTAGATAGACATTTGATTCATGTCTGAGTTGAATACATTTCAAATACACAACATATAAGATACATAAAACTGTTTTTACAAAAATAATATAAAAGTACAATACAAACATGAATTGTACAAAATTCCCAAAAATTACACCAGCTATGTACTAGTATAAAGGATTTATACTTGGCAGTTCCTGAAAACCATATCACTGGGCAGAATGTAAGGAACTACAGCCACAAGGGAAAGTGTTGGTCTGTGGGGCACATTTAACAGTGTAAGCCCTCTTCAGAGATACAAGTTTTTCAAAATGCCCTTTGTGGAACAAGATGGAAATTGCCGACGCGTTTCCAATCCCTAGGATTAATCACAGGATTTTCATCAGGGCTAAAAGCACGGTGTAACCTATGAATAAAATTAAAAAGAACAATTACCTAAAAGCATGCCTTCCCTTGTCTCCATATTTAAATATTTCACCACTATATATGAAGTTTGAAAGTACCTGAAACTAGAAATTACTGCACATGTAGTGTTTAAATCAGGTATCAGATGTCTCAGATTTCTCGTCTTTCAGGACCTAAAACAACCAGGACATTATACATCAGTGTAACTGTCTTTGTTACTTTGTATCCCATATGAACCAAGAGGTGCATCGTAAAACGTACGATTGAATCTGCACAAGGTGACTCGAAGGATAGTTTATCAAATTGTACTGGGCATTCAAGTTGGTTCAATTAAAAAATTGGCTGTGAAGTGGGTAAAATACCACGCTAACTAGAAAAAAGAAAGAGTAAATGAGCATTAATTATCAATGTTTCTCGTTGTTATGCCGAGTTTATAAAACGGCCCTTAAATTAGAGAATGCACTTACTTGTAAGTATGTGCACTCGTTGCCATTATCATTTTAAAACAGCGTGTTGCGACTTCGCGTACTGTGTCTCTGAAAGGGAAACGAACCGCGGTTACCACACGCATCCTTTACTTTCTGAAGGTGTGATACCAAACGGTTTATCAAACACGGGCTGCTGACTTACTTGAAGATTTCTCTTCTCTTCGTTGTACGAAAACGATCCTCCCGTCACAAAGTAAAGTCGGGAATGATTGCGAGCATCAGATAATTCTATATCATGTTAAACAGGAAGTGTTTGACACTCCTCATTTGGTGGATTATGGGATTTGTGGTTTCAAAATACAACGAGACTTTTTAATTTGAGTTTATTTGCTCATCCTCTTGTGCTAGAACCAATAAAGCACCTTATGAACTGTCATTGTAAATATGGGATATGAACAGGTGCGTTCTTTATAAAAACAATCATTTTTGATACTCAGTTTGATTCTTTACAGAGGAATCAGCGCAGAACTTGATGGAGTTCTGTCATCTCATTTAGACCGTCTACCACACAAGTATATTTCATGATGAGATATGTTTCTTTTTTTCGCAATAATATTTCAACATCTCCACCTCCAGATGGTGGTTTGATGCCTGACAAAACAGTCCAGACAAAATCTTTTTCACAATGTTGTTTTTCAACAAAATGTGAAACCATAGGTGCAGTTAAAACTTTTTGTTTGATCCTAGTTCGATGTTGGACCATCCTTTGATTAATTTGTTGTGTAGTTTTTCCAATATACAACTTAGGGCAAGGACATTGAATGGCGTACACTACATTCTTAGTTCTACAATTTGTAAATTCCTTGTGTACCCATTTAATGGAATTGTATGTAAACTCAGTACCTTCTACGGTGATGTTACATACCGAACAAGTTCCGCATTTATGGTGTCCCTCCACTGGAGACAACTTCCATAATGTTCTTAAATCAATCTTGGATTTGTTGTTCCTTAGATCTGCTCGTATTATTTGTTGACCAATACTTTTGTTCTTTTTCATTGCGAAAAGTGGTCGTTCCATTGGACATGCTAGGCTAGTTAACAGGTGCCAGTTGTTCAAGATAATCTTGTGGAATTTGTGGGTATGCGGGCCAAATGTGGATACACATACTAATTGTTCCAATGGTTTTTTGATCTTCTTATTCAATAGTTCTTCCCTGGGTGTGTACCATGCCCTCTTTGTTGAATGTTTTAACATCTTTTTTGGATATCCTCTCGCCTTCAATTGTTATACCCTATACCCTAAAACACGACCCCTACTTTACACAAACATGACTGCACTACCGTAAACCCTAAAACACTACCCCAGCACGACCCCCTACACCACCCAAACACCACTGCACTACCCTAAACCCAAAAACACTAACCACAGCACGACCCCCTACACTACCCAAACACCACTGCACGACCCTAAACCCTAAAACACGACCCCCTACACCACACAAACACCACTGCACTACCCTAAACCCTAAAACACTAGAACCCAGCACGACCCCCTACAGTACACCAACACCACTGCACTACCCTAAACCCTAAAACACTACCCCCTACACTACACAAACACCACTGCACTACCCTAAACCCTAAAACACTACCCCCAGCACGACCCCCTACACTACACAAACACCACTGCACTACCGTAAACCCAAAACACTACCCCAGCACTACCCCCTATACTACCCAAACACCACTGCACTACCCTAAACCCTAAAACACTACCCCCAGCATGACCCCCTACACTACACAAATACCACTGCACTACCTTAAACCCTAAACCACTACCCCCAGCACGACCCCCTATACTACCCAAACACCACTGCACTACCCTAAACCCTAAAACACTACCCCCAGCATGACTCCCTACACTACCCAAACACCACTGCACTACACTAAACCCTAAATCTACCCCCAGCATGACCTCCCACACTACACAAACACCACTGCACTACCCTAACCCCTAAAACACTACCCCCAGCACGACCCCCTACACTACCCAAACACCACTGCACTACCCTAAACCCTAAAACACTACCCCCAGCATGACGCCCTACACTACCCAAACACCACTGCACTACCCTATACCCTAAAACACGACCCCCTACACTACACAAACACGACTGCACTACCCTAAACCCTAAAACACTACCCACAGCATGACCCCCTACACTACACAAACACCACTGCACTACCCTAAACCCTAAATCTACCCCCAGCACGACCCCCTACACTACCCAAACACCACTGCCATACCCTAAACCCTAAAACACTATCCCCAACATGAACCCCTACACTACCCAAACACCACTGCACTACCCTAAACCCTAAAACACTACCCCCAGCACTAACCCCTACACTACACAAACACCACTGCACTACCCTAAACCCTAAAACACTACCCCAGCACTACCCCCTACACTACCCAAACACTATTGCACTAACATAAACCCTAAAACACTACCCCAGCACAACCCCTTACACTACACAAAAACCACTGCACTACCCTAAACCCTAAAACACTACCCCCAGCACGACTCCCTACACTACCCAAACACCACTGCACTACCCTAAACCCTAAATCTACCCCAGCACGACCCCCTACACTACCCAAACACCACTGCACTACCCTAAACCATAAAACACTACCCCCAGCATGACCCCCTACACTACACAAACACCACTGCACTACCCTAAACCCTAAAACACTACCACCAGCATGACCCCCTACACTACTCAAACACCACTGCACTACCCTAAACCCTAAAACACTACCCCAGCACAACCCCTACACTACCCGTACACCACTGCACTACCCTAAACCCTAAAACACTACCCCAGCACGACCCCCTACACTACTGCACTACCCTAAACCCTAAAACACTACCCCCAGCACGACCCCCTACTCTACCCAAACACCACTGCACTACCCTAAACCCTAAAACACTACCCCCAGCACGACCCCCTAAACCACCCAAACACCACTGCACTACCCTAAACCCTAGAAAAGAAACCCCCACCCCATGCCCAATCCCCCTTACCTCTCACTCCTCGTGGTTCCTCTCTCCTCGTGGTTCTCTGAGGGGCAGTGCACGTCGTTGTGAGGAAACGGAACAGCCTCTGTTTCCTTACAACGACGTGGATCATCTACATGTTTTTTAGAACGCATGGTCATTTACTATACATACCTTTACAACAAAATTCGTTGTAAAGGCATGTGTGGTAAATGACCATGCGTTCTAAAAAAATGCGTAGTAATGACTTCGCGATGTACAACGCATGCGTGGTAATGCATGCGTTGTAATGGTATCGCGAAGTAAAAAAGTTGTTGTAACGGCTGCTTACCGATCGAAGCTGGCCCCTGTTCTTCAGTAAGATGTTTATTTGATTAATTAGGAGGAAGGAATGTGGTTTTTGTACCGAAAAGTGCATTCCCGGCTGTTGTATTGTGAAAGTGTCCGCGTGGCCTGGTTTCACTTCCGGTGAGAGAGTGAAAGAGTCTGTTTGGATCTAAAGGAGTTCTGTTGTTGGATGGGGCCGGCGCGAAACGTCATCAGAAAACATAGCTAATGGAAAGCGTCCTCCCTGAAGTGTGGAGCAGTGCCATGAGAGGTCAACGAGTGTGCGTCCCACCGCAGTATGACCGTACCTCGTGACCCATGTGCCGCCTCCAGGGTACGGGAGGCAGAAGCGGCATCGCAGGTCCTCTTGAAGACCGAAGTAGCACTAATTCTACATTTTGGTACTAGGGCATTTTAACTTCGTTGTTCCTGCCAGATACAAAGAGAAGATCCTGTGTTATTCAGTGCCCTCGTTACCTTTTTTGTGGGTTGTGGTGCTTGTCACTTCGCTGCCCCACCGGTGCACACGACTGGGCACCCCACCTTGTGTGCCATCTGCAGGGCCTCTGCCCTCTGATCACTGGTTTTGGTTTCTGGAGTGGCAACATAAACAGTTGCTCCCAACGGACTAGCGTGAACACTTAGGTGAATATCCCCTGCACCAGCATTCCACGGAAATTCTTTCCTAGCTCTCCCACGTCAACGAGGACGTCATAATAGCACGGCTCCGCTCGCGACACCGTATGACGTAATCGGAGCCATAAGAGGACCTCGTCGGCGTGCTGACGTCAGTTCCACCCATTTTTTCCGTGCCACCGAGGCAAACAGGCGGACGAGACATTTTCACATGTATACATAGTATAATAAATATATATATATTCACTGAAAAAACCATAGGTTTCAGGCACGTTATAGTTAGAAATTAGCATTTAAAAAACCTTAGAAATTCACTGAAAAAACCATAGGTTTCAGGCACGTTATAGTTAGAAATTAGCATTTAAAAAACCTTAGAAATTCACTGAAAAAACCATAGGTTTCAGGGGCGTTATAGTTAGTTGGACATTTCACTCGTACAAAACCATAGAAATTCCCCCGTTATAGTTAGTTCAGCTAACTATAACTCGCGCGCCCGCAATGCACTGCTGATGACGTCACATATTACATCACTCATGACATGGTCAGTGACATCACTCATGACATCACTGATGACATCTCAAATGACATCACTGATGACATCATCCTTGTGATAGAGTGGCAGACCTCCTCTCACCCTAATATAACCTTTGATACACACACTAAAAATACAAACTGACATTTTCAAAACAATGGACATACCAATACCAGTTACAACACACCTATTCAGTAATTCCAAGATCTACACACACATCCACTCATTCACCAACAGTCCCTATACAGTCACTCATACATGTACTCACTCATCATATGTACTCATACACCTATACATCCTGTTACACACCGCCACTCATCCTTAGAGTTACTCACACACATAGTCACACATGCAAACAAAGTATCAAACATCCATTTACTTGCATATACAGTTATACACACACTACCACACTTACTTCTACAGAAACTTACACATACTTACTCTCTTAAACAATCACTTATAGAAACACCTACTTATTTGTACAGGAACTCTTCCAATCTCTCACTCTCACATATGCTCACTTATATACACCAATACTCACATATACTAGTTTAAAACATATGTAGTTACTCATAAAGACACTATTGAGACAGTCATTCACTCACTAACACACCCATACACACACTCATCCACCTATACAGTCCTGCACACATGCTGTCTTCAACACATACAAACAGTGAGTCACTCATTCATGCATCTATGCACTAAGTAATACCCCCACCGAACCATACAGACACTCAGACACTCATACTGATACTCAAAAAACCAACTAATAACCCATATAGACACTCATGTAGCTACTCACCAACCCATGCAGCCACTTATACACAAAGTGAGAGACTGATACAGATATTTTCATATTTAAACATTACTCACTAACCCATGTATTCACTAAGATACACTTAGTCAGTTATACAATCAATTTTACAAAAAAAAATCATCCATTTAGACACTTATATACCCATTTATTCTTCCATCGACATATTTAATTTTCAGAAAAACACACATTCACTGGATGATGTCATCAGTGATGTCATTTGAGATGTCATCAGTGATGTCATGAGTGATGTCACTGACCATGAGTGATGTAATATGTGACGTCATCAGCAGTGCATTGCGGGCGCGCGAGTTATAGTTAGCTGAACTAACTATAACGGGGGAATTTCTATGGTTTTGTACGAGTGAAATGTCCAACTAACTATAACGCCCTTGAAACCTATGGTTTTTTCAGTGAATTTCTAAGGTTTTTAAATGCTAATTTCTAACTATAACGTGCCTGAAACCTATGGTTTTTTCAGTGAATTTCTAAGGTTTTTTAAATGCTAATTTCTAACTATAACGTGCCTGAAACCTATGGTTTTTTCAGTGAATATATATATATTTATTATACTATGTATACATGTGAAAATGTCTCTGTCCCCTGTTTGCCTCGGTGGCACGGAAAAAATGGGTGGAACTGACATCAGCACGCCGACGAGGTCCTCTTATGGCTCCGATGACGTCATACGGTGTCGCGAGCAGAGCCGTGCTCGTTGACGTGGGAGAGCTAGGAAAGAATTTCCGTGGAATGCTGGTGCAGGGGATATTCACCTAAGTGTTCAGGCTAGTCCTTTGGGAGCAACTGTTTATGTTGCCACTCCAGAAACCGAAACCAGTGATCCGAGGGCAGAGGCCCTGCAGATGGCACACGAGGTGGGGTGCCCAGTCGTGTGCACCGGCGGGGCAGCGAAGTGACAAGCACCACAACCCACAAAAAAGGTAACGAGGGCACTGAATAACACAGGATCTTCTCTTTGTATCTAGTAGGAACAACAAAGTTAAAATGCCCTAGTACCAAAATGTAGAATTAGTGCTACAACGGTCTTCAAGAGGACCTGCGATGCCGCTTCTGCCTCCCGTACCCTGGAGGCGGCACATGGGTCACGAGGTACGGTCATACTGCGGTGGGACGCACACTCGTTGACCTCTCATGGCACTGCTCCACACTTCAAGGAGGACGCTTTCCATTAGCTATGTTTTCTGATGACATGTCGCGCCGGCCCCGTCCAACAACAGAACTCCTTTAGATCCAAACAGACTCTTCCACTCTCTCACCGGAAGTGAAACCAGGCCACGCGGACACTTTCACAATACAACAGCCGGGAATGCACTTTTCGGTAAAAAACCACATTCCTTCCTCCTAATTAATCAAATAAACGTCTCACTGAAGAACAGGGGCCAGCTTCGATCGGTAAACAGCCGTTATAACGACTTTTTACTTTGCGATACCATTACAACGCATGCATTACCACGCATGCGTTGTACATCACAAAGTCATTACTACGCATTTTTTAGAACGCATAGTCATTTACCACGCATGCCTTTACAACGAATGTTGTTGTAAAGGTATGTATGGTAAATGACCATGCGTTCTAAAAAACATGTAGACGATCCATGTCATTGTAAGGAAACAGAGGCTGTTCCGTTTCCTCACAACGACGTGCACCGCCCCTCAGAGATGACGTGAAGCAGGAACCACGAGGAGAGAGGAACCATGAGGAGTGAGAGGTAAGGGGGATTGGGCATGGGGTGGTTTCTTTTCTAGGGTTTATGGTAGTGCAGTGGTGTTTGGGTGGTGTAGGGGTCGTGCTGGGGATAGTGTTTTAGGGTTTAGGGTATGGCAGTGGTGTTTGGGTAGTGTAGGGGGTCGTGCTGGGGGTAGATTTAGGGTTTAGGGTAGTGCAGTGGTGTTTGTGTAGTGTAGGGGGTCATGCTGTGGGTAGTGTTTTAGGGTTTAGGGTAGTGCAGTGGTGTTTGTGTAGTGTAGGGGGTCATGCTGTGGGTAGTGTTTTAGGGTTTAGGGTAGTGCAGTCGTGTTTGTGTAGTGTAGGGGGTCGTGTTTTAGGGTATAGGGTAGTGCAGTGGTGTTTGGGTAGTGTAGGGGTCATGCTGGGGTTAGTGTTTTAGGGTAGTGCAGTGGTGTTTGGGTAGTGTAGGGGGTCGTGCTGGGGGTAGTGTTTTAGGGTTTAGGGTAGTGCAGTGGTGTTTGTGTAGTGTGGGAGGTCATGCTGGGGGTATATTTAGGGTTTAGTGTAGTGCAGTGGTGTTTGGGTAGTGTAGGGAGTCATGCTGGGGGTAGTGTTTTAGGGTTTAGGGTAGTGCAGTGGTGTTTCTAGTGGTGAGCGGACGAGCGCAGGCGGAAGGCAGGCAACAGCGCTGCTAATTACTTTAACAAACTGACTTGATTTGGTTTGACTTGATTGCTATTGTACTTTTAACCACTCGCTGCTATATCTGCTTTTAAAAAAAGATCAAACCTCACTAATTCTGTTTTATCTGCGCCGCATTTTTATTTCATTTACCTGTCCTTTTGAACCGCACTGCTCCCCGGTCCACCACGGGAATACCCGATTGTGTGGAGGGAGTATCCGGCAACGTTACCCATTCCCTTCCGGGCAGGAGACCGGAGGGGCGGAGCCTCGTGGCTACTTAGCCCACATGACACAAACCTCGCGCAGCGGACGAGCGCAGGCTGAAGGCAGGCAACAGCGCTGCTAATTACTTTAACAAACTGACTTGATTTGGTTTGACTTGATTGCTATTGTACTTTTAACCACTCGCTGCTATATCTGCTTTTAAAAAAGATCAAACCTCACTAATTCTGTTTTATCTGCGCCGCATTTTTATTTCATTTACCTGTCCTTTTGAACCGCACTGCTCCCCGGGCCACCACGGGAAGTCCCGATTGTGTGGAGGGAGTATCCGGCAACGTTACCCATTCCCTTCCGGGCAGGAGACCGGAGGGGCGGAGCCTCGTGGCTACTTAGCCCACATGACACAAACCTCGCGCCGCCGGCGCGCCAAAGGCAAGCCCGTCTGCGCCCGTCCGCGGCCAGCCAGGGCCAGGGGTCAGAGCCCCTGCCCGTCCCACGTCCCACACCAGATCCTATAGCCCACTTACCCTACGTAATCTAAGAGGACCGACATCCGACAAGTGTTGCCATTCGTGGAATGTAGCAGATGAATACACTGACTGCCCCCATTGCGGGTTTAACCTCCGGCCGGTTGTCAAAACATAGAACTCCCTTATAAAGCCTGCCAACATAAAAATGTTCTTGCTAAACTGCAGATCGTTCCCTAAACATGCCATTGAAATTGCACTACTACTGGAAGAACTCAAACCGGATGTTCTCTTCCTCACGGAAACGTGGCTTAACAATGAGTCTGAGCCGGTCCTCGCACAAAACTTCCCTGGCGGCTACCTTATACAACGAAAAGACCGCAAAGAAGGTAGAGGGGGGGCTTAGCAATCATCGTCAAAGACCACCTTAAGTGTCGCATCTCCCCAGCTCAGGTCTCAGACTGCGAGAGTCTACTCTTCTCCATAGATTTCTCCCCCACTGTCACTTTCTCTGGGTTATTAATTTACCGCCCACCTGGCACCCTAGGACAATTCTTTAACACTCTTCCGACAACTACTGCTAATAGGGTTTAGGGTAGTGCAGTGGTGTTTGTGTGGTGTAGGGGGTCGTGTTTTAGGGTTTAGGGTCGTGCAGTGGTGTTTGGGTAGTGTAGGGGGTCGTGCTGTGGTTAGTGTTTTAGGGTTTAGGGTAGTGCAGTGGTGTTTGTGTAGTGTGGGAGGTCATGCTGGGGGTATATTTAGGGTTTAGTGTAGTGCAGTGGTGTTTGGGTAGTGTAGGGAGTCATGCTGGGGGTAGTGTTTTAGGGTTTAGGGTAGTGCAGTGGTGTTTCTAGTGGTGAGCGGACGAGCGCAGGCGGAAGGCAGGCAACAGCGCTGCTAATTACTTTAACAAACTGACTTGATTTGGTTTGACTTGATTGCTATTGTACTTTTAACCACTCGCTGCTATATCTGCTTTTAAAAAAAGATCAAACCTCACTAATTCTGTTTTATCTGCGCCGCATTTTTATTTCATTTACCTGTCCTTTTGAACCGCACTGCTCCCCGGTCCACCACGGGAATACCCGATTGTGTGGAGGGAGTATCCGGCAACGTTACCCATTCCCTTCCGGGCAGGAGACCGGAGGGGGCGGAGCCTCGTGGCTACTTAGCCCACATGACACAAGCCTCGCGCAGCGGACGAGCGCAGGCTGAAGGCAGGCAACAGCGCTGCTAATTACTTTAACAAACTGACTTGATTTGGTTTGACTTGATTGCTATTGTACTTTTAACCACTCGCTGCTATATCTGCTTTTAAAAAAAGATCAAACCTCACTAATTCTGTTTTATCTGCGCCGCATTTTTATTTCATTTACCTGTCCTTTTGAACCGCACTGCTCCCCGGGCCACCACGGGAAGTCCCGATTGTGTGGAGGGAGTATCCGGCAACGTTACCCATTCCCTTCCGGGCAGGAGACCGGAGGGGGCGGAGCCTCGTGGCTACTTAGCCCACATGACACAAACCTCGCGCCGCCGGCGCGCCAAAGGCAAGCCCGTCTGCGCCCGTCCGCGGCCAGCCAGGGCCAGGGGTCAGAGCCCCTGCCCGTCCCACGTCCCACACCAGATCCTATAGCCCACTTACCCTACGTAATCTAAGAGGACCGACATCCGACAAGTGTTGCCATTCGTGGAATGTAGCAGATGAATACACTGACTGCCCCCATTGCGGGTTTAACCTCCGGCCGGTTGTCAAAACATAGAACTCCCTTATAAAGCCTGCCAACATAAAAATGTTCTTGCTAAACTGCAGATCGTTCCCTAAACATGCCATTGAAATTGCACTACTACTGGAAGAACTCAAACCGGATGTTCTCTTCCTCACGGAAACGTGGCTTAACAATGAGTCTGAGCCGGTCCTCGCACAAAACTTCCCTGGCGGCTACCTTATACAACGAAAAGACCGCAAAGAAGGTAGAGGGGGGGCTTAGCAATCATCGTCAAAGACCACCTTAAGTGTCGCATCTCCCCAGCTCAGGTCTCAGACTGCGAGAGTCTACTCTTCTCCATAGATTTCTCCCCCACTGTCACTTTCTCTGGGTTATTAATTTACCGCCCACCTGGCACCCTAGGACAATTCTTTAACACTCTTCCGACAACTACTGCTAATTTAGCTTGTTCATCCTCCAACTTCACAATATTGGGAGATCTTAATATTCATTTGGACAATACCTCCGATCACACCACAATTGAACTTAATCTGAGCCTCTCCGCACTTCAGCTAAAGCAATTAGTATCCACCCCCACCCATATCAAAGGCCATATACTTGACCCCGTCTTTAGCAACTGCCTTGAACTCACATCTGGTAAGCCATCTCCGCTTCCTTGGTCCGATCACTTTTTGATTCCCATAACTTGGGAAATCCCGAAATACCCCCTTCCCTCCATTTCATCTTCCCGACGGGAACGTAATTGGTCCAAGCTTCCCAGGCAACGCTGGATCTCAGCCCTTGAAAACACCAGACCTAACAAAGACCCTAACCCTACCCTAGCCAATGAGAACTTTAATTACTGGATCCAAAGCTCCCTCGACGTTATCCTTCCCATAAGGCACATCCATCATAAAGGTAGAGCAAAGATGTCCCCCTGGTACTCCCCGAAATTACGGGAGCTCAAGCAACACTGTAAAAAGCTGGAGAGGAAATGGAGACAAACCTATGCAGTCCCGAGCAAAACCAAATACAGGGAAGCAATAAAAACCTATAAATTAGAAATCAAACTCGCCCAATCTGCCTTTTATGAAGAAAAAATTAAGGCAGCCTCCAACTCCCCTAAGGAGATCTATCGGATCGCTAAAGCTCTCTCAAAACTGCCCCAGAAGCAACCTACCTCAGATGATGCCTTATCTCGGTGCACCAATCTGGTGGAATTTTTCCATCAGAAAGTACAAAACATTTACTCTATCTTTACCCCTATCCAGCCTGATACCACTAACTGGTCAGTCTGTGGAACTCAAGCCACATTGAAATCATTTCCTCCCTTAGATTCCACATCCCTAGACTCCCTCATGCACCGGGTAAAATCAGGTTCCCCCCTAGACCCAGCTCCTCCCCGTGCCTTGTTACAAATCACAGCAAACATCTTACCTACGGTCCTTGACCTACTGAACGCCTCCATTTCCGCCGGAGTGGTTCCCCCGGCTTGGAAATGTGCAATGGTAAAGGCCCTCTTAAAAAAACCAAACCTAGACGAGAATAACCTGAGCAACTATCGCCCAATTTCCCTACTCCCGTGGATGAGCAAGATACTGGAAAAGCACATTAACTCAGTGCTGGGAGAGTTTTTGAATCTAATAATTTACTGCATCCCTCTCAGACTGGCTTCCGTCCCCAACACGGGACCGAAACAGCCCTCCTTGCCGTAACGGAGGAGGCAAGGAGGATCCTGGATCAGGGAGGCTCTGCGGCCATCATCCTCCTTGATCTCAGTGCCGCATTCGACACAGTAAATCACAACACGCTGATTTTGAGACTAAAAAACATGGGTGTATCAGGCAATGCTATTGCCTGGCTACATTCCTTCTTAAGTGATCGGTCCTTCCAGGTCTTTGAAGGCGATGTGGTCTCCGAACAAATGCCTTTAAGCTGTGGTGTGCCTCAGGGCTCCTCCCTGAGCCCCACATTATTTAACATTTACATGAGCTCCCTGGCAGAGATTGTTTCCCCATTTAACATCAAAATCATCACCCACGCTGACGACACTCAGCTGGTGGTGGCACTAAACGACCCCGAAAAATTTGCAAATAATCTTGAGAGTTGTCTCATTGAGGTGGCTAAGTGGATGGAAAACTCGTGCCTGAAGCTTAATGGGGACAAAACGGAGATTATGCTTCTCGGGAACTCCCCCTCTCTCAAGACGGAGCAATTCTGGCCAAAATGTCTTGGCCCTGCTCCAGTACCCTGAGACCAAATCAAAAGCCTGGGCATCTGGCTGGATCGCTCCCTCAGTTTTAACCACCAGGCGGCGAAACTCTCGGCCACCTGCTTTGGCCTCCTGAGGATGCTACGCAAGATACTTCCCCTTCTCCCATTTCAAGCACGAAAAATTATGGTACAAGGTCTCATCCTCTCTCGCCTGGATTATGGGAACGCTCTGTACTTGGGGGCCCCGCAATCCACCATTGGCAAGCTGCAAGTATTCCAAAACTGTGCAGCCCGCACTCTCCTCCAGACCCCTTCTCGATAGTCCGCAGCCCTTGCACTAAGGAGTCTCCACTGGTTACCGGTCAGGGAGAGAATCCAATTCAAAGCCATGTGCATTGCGCACAAGGCTTTTAGGAAGACAGGCTCGTCAATCAGTCAGTCCCTGATAACACCCTACCAACCAAATAGGCATCTCCGATCAACCTTCTCCTCCCTTGCCCTACTGCCCACTATAAAGAGAGCCAGATGCGGCGGACGATCCTTTTCCTATAACTCCGCCAAGATCTGGAATGCACTCCCCCTCCGTATGCGGACGGAACCCAATCTCCTGTCCTTCCGCAAACTCCTAAAAACTTTTCTTTTCAATAACCACTGAGTCCTCCTTCTGTCTGCGTTTCGTCCACAGCGCTGGGATGCCTCAGGGTAGCTATTGCGCTATATAAATGTTTTTTTCATTTCATTTCATTTGGGTAGTGTAGGGAGTCGTGCTGGTGGTAGTGTTTTAGGGTTTAGGGTAGTGCAGTTATGTTTGGGTAGTGTAGGGTGTCGTGCTGGGGGTAGTGTTTTAGGGTTTAGGGTAGTGCAGTGGTGTTTGGGTAGTGGAGGGGGTAGTGTTTTAGGGTTTAGGGTAGTGCGCCCAACCAGCCACAATATCCGTGGACAAAGGGGATCCTGACTCTTTGGAACGCTCCGTCAATTGAATAATTTGGGTCAAGGGCCCTACCACGTCCAAGACCTATCAATTCCTTTCTTGGGATCCCTCATATACTTGGAGAAAAAGGTACATAGTTTCTCATCAATTTCAGGCGTGTGTGCCACCTTCCCCTTCAGTGAGGGCCTGGGGCATTCTCCTATTCCTGACCTCCCTTTCAAGGGGTTGATGGATTTTCCCCACCACATACTCTGCCACTTTGGCGTCAGGTGTCCACTCTGCCGACCTAGGATGGTAAATTTGGGTAGGCTCGAACATGTCCGAGTGGACCCCGTTCCCAACCGGGGACTGAGAGGAGTGGGACTCTGGATGCCAGGGACGCCCCGAGTCCTTATCCTCATCGGAGGAGAAATCGTCCTCCGATACACCCTCTCCCTCTAAGGGAAACCCGCCGTCGGGGTCTACAATAGTGGTGACAGTGTCGCAATTTTCTCCGGGCCCCTCCTCCTCCCGGCAGGGTGCATGTTTTAGCATTCGCGCACTCTTGAGGAAGGTCTCTGTAAGTTTATCAAATCCTTCCTAGTGCCCCGCGTTATGCTTAACGGCCCTTTTATTCCCCATCTGGGAGCTACTTGGACCCGCCACCACCAGATCTGGGTCACTGAACACCCCAGGGATGCTTTTCGCCAGCTTATCAACCTGATCCCTAAGAGGAGCCAGCGCCCTAGAAATAGCCAGAGAGAGGGCTTGGTCCACTGCTGGAGGGAGAAGTTGGGGGGCCATTCCTACTCCACTTCCTGGTAGGAGGAGTAAAAATGGTCTTCTGGAGAAGACATGATAGCAGAGGGTGTGAGCACAGAACAAATGCCCTTAAAATCCTTAAGACAGCCCCCTCGCCGGTGCTCCAACAGCTGGGCTTTCCCCGAAGCTGTTATAAGAATAGACTGAGACGCAATACCAATTACCACCACCAGGTGGCGCTGGTCACTAACGTGGCCATGTGGGGAAATCACCGCGTAGCGGTGTCAAAATTAGGCGAGGGTTGGTCGGGAATCAAGCGGACACTAAAGGAGTGACCGGATTCCCAAACGCGCGTAAAGACCAGCGGGAGCGCTCGACGGAGCTGCCTCGCTCGGACCAGACGCACCTGACAGGATCTCACCGCGCGCAGAGCACACAGCGGGAGAAACTGCGAGGGGGAGAACGCGCTCGGGAAAGAGCCTGCGATACAAAAGGGGATGATGGACGGAACGCTTGAGCCAATCAAACACTCACCCCCAGTCAACTGATCTGGGTTTAATCCATCATCATTCTTTAGCTCACTCCACCACCCCAGTTCAGACATGGCCATATGCAAATCAGTCTGACCCTGTGCCTCATGGGAACAGTCCAGCCCGAACTGCCAAGCCATGTCTTCCCTGGACCGGAAACAAGCATCCTAGGACCGGTTTCTGGCATTCCAGCCGTCATCAGCCAGGCTTGCCTGAATCCAGTGGCAAAGTGAGCAAGGGACCCACGTCTGGGCATACCCCCGCCAACTTAGGGCGACAAAAGCGATACAAAAGGGGATGATGGACGGAACGCTTGAGCCAATCAAACACTCACCCCCAGTCAACTGATCTGGGTTTAATCCATCATCATTCTTTAGCTCACTCCACCACCCCAGTTCAGACATGGCCATATGCAAATCAGTCTGACCCTGTGCCTCATGGGAACAGTCCAGCCCGAACTGCCAAGCCATGTCTTCCCTGGACCGGAAACAAGCATCCTAGGACCGGTTTCTGGCATTCCAGCCGTCATCAGCCAGGCTTGCCTGAATCCAGTGGCAAAGTGAGCAAGGGACCCACGTCTGGGCATACCCCCGCAAACTTAGGGCGACAAAAGCGATACAAAAGGGGATGATGGACGGAACGCTTGAGCCAATCAAACACTCACCCCCAGTCAACTGATCTGGGTTTAATCCATCATCATTCTTTAGCTCACTCCACCACCCCAGTTCAGACATGGCCATATGCAAATCAGTCTGACCCTGTGCCTCATGGGAACAGTCCAGCCCGAACTGCCAAGCCATGTCTTCCCTGGACCGGAAACAAGCATCCTAGGACCGGTTTCTGGCATTCCAGCCGTCATCAGCCAGGCTTGCCTGAATCCAGTGGCAAAGTGAGCAAGGGACCCACGTCTGGGCATACCCCCGCCAACTTAGGGCGACAAAAGCGATACAAAAGGGGATGATGGACGGAACGCTTGAGCCAATCAAACACTCACCCCCAGTCAACTGATCTGGGTTTAATCCATCATCATTCTTTAGCTCACTCCACCACCCCAGTTCAGACATGGCCATATGCAAATCAGTCTGACCCTGTGCCTCATGGGAACAGTCCAGCCCGAACTGCCAAGCCATGTCTTCCCTGGACCGGAAACAAGCATCCTAGGACCGGTTTCTGGCATTCCAGCCGTCATCAGCCAGGCTTGCCTGAATCCAGTGGCAAAGTGAGCAAGGGACCCACGTCTGGGCATACCCCCGCCAACTTAGGGCGACAAAAGCAATACAAAAGGGGATGATGGACGGAACGCTTGAGCCAATCAAACACTCACCCCCAGTCAACTGATCTGGGTTTAATCCATCATCATTCTTTAGCTCACTCCACCACCCCAGTTCAGACATGGCCATATGCAAATCAGTCTGACCCTGTGCCTCATGTGAACAGTCCAGCCCGAACTGCCAAGCCATGTCTTCCCTGGACCGGAAACAAGCATCCTAGGACCGGTTTCTGGCATTCCAGCCGTCATCAGCCAGGCTTGCCTGAATCCAGTGGCAAAGTGAGCAAGGGACCCACGTCTGGGCATACCCCCGCCAACTTAGGGCGACAAAGCGATACAAAAGGGGATGATGGACGGAACGCTTGAGCCAATCAAACACTCACCCCCAGTCAACTGATCTGGGTTTAATCCATCATCATTCTTTAGCTCACTCCACCACCCCAGTTCAGACATGGCCATATGCAAATCAGTCTGACCCTGTGCCTCATGGGAACAGTCCAGCCCGAACTGCCAAGCCATGTCTTCCCTGGACCGGAAACAAGCATCCTAGGACCGGTTTCTGGCATTCCAGCCGTCATCAGCCAGGCTTGCCTGAATCCAGTGGCAAAGTGAGCAAGGGACCCACGTCTGGGCATACCCCCGCCAACTTAGGGCGACAAAGCGATACAAAAGGGGATGATGGACGGAACGCTTGAGCCAATCAAACACTCACCCCCAGTCAACTGATCTGGGTTTAATCCATCATCATTCTTTAGCTCACTCCACCACCCCAGTTCAGACATGGCCATATGCAAATCAGTCTGACCCTGTGCCTCATGGGAACAGTCCAGCCCGAACTGCCAAGCCATGTCTTCCCTGGACCGGAAACAAGCATCCTAGGACCGGTTTCTGGCATTCCAGCCGTCATCAGCCAGGCTTGCCTGAATCCAGTGGCAAAGTGAGCAAGGGACCCACGTCTGGGCATACCCCCGCCAACTTAGGGCAACAAAAGCGATACAAAAGGGGATGATGGACGGAACGCTTGAGCCAATCAAACACTCACCCCCAGTCAACTGATCTGGGTTTAATCCATCATCATTCTTTAGCTCACTCCACCACCCCAGTTCAGACATGGCCATATGCAAATCAGTCTGACCCTGTGCCTCATGGGAACAGTCCAGCCCGAACTGCCAAGCCATGTCTTCCCTGGACCGGAAACAAGCATCCTAGGACCGGTTTCTGGCATTCCAGCCGTCATCAGCCAGGCTTGCCTGAATCCAGTGGCAAAGTGAGCAAGGGACCCACGTCTGGGCATACCCCCGCAAACTTAGGGCGACAAAAGCGATGCAAAAGGGGATGATGGACGGAACGCTTGAGCCAATCAAACACTCACCCCCAGTCAACTGATCTGGGTTTAATCCATCATCATTCTTTAGCTCACTCCACCACCCCAGTTCAGACATGGCCATATGCAAATCAGTCTGACCCTGTGCCTCATGGGAACAGTCCAGCCCGAACTGCCAAGCCATGTCTTCCCTGGACCGGAAACAAGCATCCTAGGACCGGTTTCTGGCATTCCAGCCGTCATCAGCCAGGCTTGCCTGAATCCAGTGGCAAAGTGAGCAAGGGACCCACGTCTGGGCATACCCCCGCCAACTTAGGGCGACAAAAGCGATACAAAAGGGGATGATGGACGGAACGCTTGAGCCAATCAAACACTCACCCCCAGTCAACTGATCTGGGTTTAATCCATCATCATTCTTTAGCTCACTCCACCACCCCAGTTCAGACATGGCCATATGCAAATCAGTCTGACCCTGTGCCTCATGGGAACAGTCCAGCCCGAACTGCCAAGCCATGTCTTCCCTGGACCGGAAACAAGCATCCTAGGACCGGTTTCTGGCATTCCAGCCGTCATCAGCCAGGCTTGCCTGAATCCAGTGGCAAAGTGAGCAAGGGACCCACGTCTGGGCATACCCCCGCCAACTTAGGGCGACAAAAGCAATACAAAAGGGGATGATGGACGGAACGCTTGAGCCAATCAAACACTCACCCCCAGTCAACTGATCTGGGTTTAATCCATCATCATTCTTTAGCTCACTCCACCACCCCAGTTCAGACATGGCCATATGCAAATCAGTCTGACCCTGTGCCTCATGGGAACAGTCCAGCCCGAACTGCCAAGCCATGTCTTCCCTGGACCGGAAACAAGCATCCTAGGACCGGTTTCTGGCATTCCAGCCGTCATCAGCCAGGCTTGCCTGAATCCAGTGGCAAAGTGAGCAAGGGACCCACGTCTGGGCATACCCCCGCCAACTTAGGGCGACAAAAGCGATACAAAAGGGGATGATGGACGGAACGCTTGAGCCAATCAAACACTCACCCCCAGTCAACTGATCTGGGTTTAATCCATCATCATTCTTTAGCTCACTCCACCACCCCAGTTCAGACATGGCCATATGCAAATCAGTCTGACCCTGTGCCTCATGGGAACAGTCCAGCCCGAACTGCCAAGCCATGTCTTCCCTGGACCGGAAACAAGCATCCTAGGACCGGTTTCTGGCATTCCAGCCGTCATCAGCCAGGCTTGCCTGAATCCAGTGGCAAAGTGAGCAAGGGACCCACGTCTGGGCATACCCCCGCCAACTTAGGGCGACAAAAGCGATACAAAAGGGGATGATGGACGGAACGCTTGAGCCAATCAAAGATAGTTATAGTTAGGACCTATTTTCCATAGGAAATCCGCAACATTCTATTTGAAATAACTTTGGCGCCGGTTGACGAATCTTTGCGAAATTTTCAAACTTTGTGGCCCGCTCCGGTCCGTTCCTATCTTGAAAGTTTCGGGGTGATTCGGCAAGCGGGGGCCAAGAAAAAAGGGGGGTCCCAAAACGTGTTTTCCCCATGCAATTTTCCATAGGAACCTTTCATCGCAGCTACAGCCCGAACTGCTTAACGGAATTACACCAAATTTGGCAAAAAGGTAGCCCTTGGTTCAGAGTCGTGCCTTTTACTTAAATGGTGTAAATCCGATCAGTAGTTCCTGAGAAAATCAAAAGTAAAATCACATATATATCTATGGCCGAGTAGGGTCCGCGTACCCTCCCGATCACGAGCTGCATGCTAATTGGCTGTCAAGTGGCTGTCAACACTCCAAATCAGGAAGTGTTGGCAGCCATTTTATGCCTCGGTAGAACCGAGGCACAGAAACAAGTGCGCAAAACACACAAAGGGGGCAGGGTAGAAACACCCTGACCCCCTAGGTCTGCTCAGGGGGTCCCACAAGGACCCCCTGGGCAGAAAAAAGCATTTTTTTAAAAAAAAATCGGCGGGATGCGCTTAGGGGGCGCGGATCCCGCCGAGAAAAAAAAAAATCGTAGCGCGGTCTCCCGCGCTTCGATGCTATTTTGCCCCCGGGTGGGCCAAGTCCCGGGGGCATGCTGGGTTTGTTTTATATTTTATGTGGGGAGCCTCTAAAGCCCCCCAAGCCCCGGGGACTGCCACCCCCCGGGGCTTTAAAAAAAAATGGTGCGGGAGGGCTCTCCGCCCTCCCGCAGCCCCGGGGACCGCCACCCCCTGGGGCTTCTTTTTTTAAATAATGACCTGTGTGGGGGGGCTCCAGCCCCCTCACACGCCCCGGGGACCGCCACCTCCCCGGGACACTAACAAAAGAAATGTGGGGGTCCGTTTCGGACCCCCAAAGCCCCGGGGACCACCACCTCCCCAGGGCTTTACTAATGAAGGGAGGGGGGCCGCGCGGCCCCCCTCCTGGAGCCCTCCATGGCCCTGGGGACCGCCACCCCCCAGGGCTGGCTCCTGCAGTGTCCCGGGGAGCCTACCCCCCGGGACACTGCTGTTTGCAATCACAGGACGGGAGCCTCCTTTTTGGAGGTACATGGTGGGCTAGTTGGACCCCAGGGATGCTCATGATTCAAGGGGACTTAATCCCCCAAATTAAAAAGGGTCCCTGGGGGCCAACTAGCCCACCAGGTACGTCCAGAAAGCGCCACAGAGCTGCGTTGCAGAGAGGTGTAAAAAGGGGCGTGGCCTCTGAACACCTCTCTGCAACGCAGCTGCCTGGCGCATACTGGAGGTACAGGGTGGGCTAGTTGGACCCCAGGGACGCTCATGATTCAAGGGGACTTAATCCCCCAAATTAAAACGCGCCACGGGGCGCGTTTGCACAGTGGTGAAGGGAGGGGGCGGGGCTTAAGGTGACATGTGTGCAAACAGGCCCCGTGGCGTGTTTTAAGTTGGGAAATTAAGTCCCCTTCAATCCTGAGGGTCCCTGGAGTCCAACTAGCCCACCAGGTACCTTCAGTAAGCACAACAGAGTTGCGTTGTAGAGAGGTGAAAAAGGTGCGTGGCCTCGGAATGCCTCTCTGCAACTCAGCTCTGTGGTCCTAACTGTAGGTACCTGTAGCGCGTTTTAAGAAGTAGATTTAATCCCCCTGCCCTATTATGTACTAGGGACTTACAGAGGAGGTCATGCTAATCACAGGGGTACCCCAACGCATAGTGTTCCCTAGTGTATGTAGGTGTTTTAACTGTATTCTAAGTGTGTTTTAGCATAGCACTGGCTCTGGTTAGTCAGAGTCAGTTACCACCAGCACACATTGGAAAAAGTTGTAGGCACAGGATGATTTTGGAACAAGGCCTCTTTCTGCTCCTCTGTTGGTTCTTTCTGCACATCTTTTGCTTCTTCCTGCACTTTTCTTCGGCTTTGTGGACTTCTATTTCTTCTTTCTGCATTTCTTTTGCTTCTTTCTGTGCGTTTTTTCTTCTTTCTTCACATGTCCTACCTCTGTAGGCATAGTTACAAACTAGCATTTAAAAAACCTTTGAAATTCACTTAAAAAACCATAGGTTTCAGGCACGTTATAGTTAGAAATTAGCATTTAAAAAACCTTTGAAATTCACTGAAAAAACCATAGGTTTCAGACACGTTATAGTTAGAAATTAGCATTTAAAAAACCTTTGAAATTCACTGAAAAAACCATAGGTTTTAGGGACAGTTAGTTAGTTGGACATTTCACTCGTACAAAACCCGTGAAATTCCCCCGTTATAGTTAGTTCGGCGAACTATAACTCGCGCCCCCGCAATGCACTGCTGATGACGTCACATATTACATCACTCATGACATGGTCAGTGACATCACTGATGACATCTCAAATGACATCACTGATGACATCACTGATGACATCATCCAGTGACTGTGTGCTACAGAAAAGTAGAACACGGTCTACAACATACAGAGCTACCAATAAAACTCAACAACCACTTCTAAATATCAGCTAAATATTAAGTGGAAAAAATTAAAATAAAAGTCCTTAACCCCTCAAAACTACTCACAAATAAACATTTAAAATAGAACTAATTTTCCCCCCAACAGAAAATAAATCACCTGATCCACATTAGAACACCTTTAATTGAAAACTGATAAAAAAGAGCTGCAATTATAACCAACAACCCATATGCAAGTAAAAATGTAAAATGATTGTCGTAATAATTTAAGTATATTTGTGAAGCAAAATTAAAATTATTGCAATTTATATAACTATATTGTTAAACTATTTTCAGACTGACTGACAGAAGCGGCAATATATATATATATATATATCACCTCTCAGAAAGGCAACCAATTACTCTTGCACCTGGGCTACACTTACTGGCAAGAAAGCACAAGCTCCAAGAATGTTATTTGGAAATGAACAAAATACTACTCTAATGCATGTTATGGGAGGGCTACTATGGAAAATGATTTTGTCATTAATGCGAGAGAACATAAGGCAGTAAGGCATGTTCTTTAAAAATTAAAAGAGGCAAGCACTAGTTCCCAAGTACCCACTACTAAAATTCTTAAAGTACCTGAACACATCACAGGACAGCTATCAGCTATACCCACTTTAAAACGCTTAATTGCACAAACTAAGAAAGCTACCAGCGATATTCCTGCTGCCCCTAGAAGATAAGAAAACATCCAGATTCCTGAGCAATTAACCACTACACATGTGAACCCTTACTCCTATATGACAACCTAAACAATGATAAACACATTATAATATTTGCCACAGCAGATTATATGTTAAGACTAAGCCAATGCCAAACATGAATGATGGAAGGAATATTCTAAATGTGCCCAATTACCTTCACTCAGATATACACCATACTTGGAGAATATCAAATAACTAATATACTCCTCATATATGCCTTGCTATCTAATAAAAAAGTATCACTTAATATGAACTTCTAAACCACGTTAAAATTAAAACTAACAACCACTCCCCACATAAAATAACAATCAACTTTGAACAAGCAATGATCCAAACAATATTTAAACTGTACCCACACACTGCCATTCAAGTCTGTTACTACCACTTTAATCAAAGCATTTGGAGATATCCCCAACAATCTGCACTAAGGGCCTCATTACGATGTCGGTCAGAAAGGATCCGAATGGCATTCAGATTTTCCTAACCTGAGTCGGAACCCATGTTTCAAACCGACTAGGAACCTTTTCCAACCGACCGATTATGACGGAAGAGATCAGTTTGGTCTGTCTGACTCTGTTCCGACCAGCATTCTGAGACTCCGAGTCGGTTGGAGCCGAATCGTTCAGCTCTATGGACCTATTTTCCGACCGACGTATTTTGATGATGGATTCAGACAGCCTTTCCAATTCGGTTTGCCCGACATGGAACGGCTGTCGGAAACTGACTTTGGGGGCCTATAGCAAGCCCCCTTCACCCGGAGGCCTCCGGTTGGGGCCTTATGGGGGTACCCATGGGACCCCTCTTTCGAACCATGCACAGTTTGGCAGGCACCATGGTGTGCCCGCCACAGGGTGCAAGGTTTTCTGCAACAACCCCTTTCTTTAATGGGAGCCTGTGTTGTCGGTCGGAACACAGGCTCTCATTGAAGTCAATGGGATTCCGACCGAACGGTGTTCGGAAGCATCGTAATCAGTCGGTCGGACTCCCCGAACCCGAGTCGGTCGGAAACCATTCCAACAAGCAGTCGGTTGGAATGCTTTCCGACCGACATCGTAATGAGGCCCTAATTGTAGAATATGCAACAGTCACTTTGCATTTTAAATTAAAAAAAATGTATTGCACTAGCCTATGTCCCTGTAACAGAGGTAGCTAGCCACTACACCTTACTTACAGAAAGACAATTTTACCAACAAAAAAACCACAATCTAAGGGGGCGACTACGATGACGGTGGGACCGCTAACGACAGCCCGTCAGTGGTGGTCCCACTGCCATCGGAACCATGTTATCCGCCCGCCATATTACAATAGCGGCCGGATGGTTGGCAGTCGGAAATTCCGACCGCCACGCATCCGATGGGCTCCTTGAGCCCACTGGCGGGGCAGAGGGAGTTGTATTCCCTACAATGGTGGCAGTGCCTGCCAGGCACCACCGTAGGGATTACAATGTCCCTTTCCGCCCGCCTTTTCATGGCGGTTAACCCACCATGAAAAGGCAGGCGAAAAAGGGAATTCGGGGGCCCATAGTGGGCCCTCCTTCCCCCCTGGCCCTCAGCTGTGGGTTTTGGGGGGCACCTATTTTGCCCCCCTACATATCCCTACAACATGTGGCAGGCACCGCATGGTGCCTGCCAAGTAGTGCAGGGATATGTTAAGTGTCCCCTTTTTGCATTGCGGCGTGTGCTGCAGCCAGCAGCACCCGCCGCAATGCAAAACATAGGCATTGCGATCACCGTGGTGGCGGTCGCATCATAATGCCTCTGGCGGGAACGCAGACAGCCTGTCGGGCGTTCCCGTTTAGGATAGGGTGGCGGGCGGAAAAAAAACACCTGCCATCCTAATCAGCCCCTAAGTCCCCTAATAGGCTACTCTGAAGACACTTGGGTGAGCAGACTGCACCTCTCCAGATACAGAATCCAACCCAAATTCCAAATACCATGATGGAATGTCTACGACCGCACTATGGCTCATGAAGCCAAAACCAACCACACAGTAAAAGGATAGCACAGTGCTTTCCAAGACACACTACGGAGAACCCAACCAGCATTCTTCAAATTCATAGAAGCCCTACAAAAAGTACAAAGCTGCGAACAACTAAGAATTGAGCAATCAGTAACCCAAATAAATCTGAGATAAGTAAACAAACCAGTAAAATGTATGGATGCTACAATGTGAAGTTAGACACAACAAAGGAGTACATTACTTAGAATAAATAGCAAAATCCCTAATATAAAACACCTAACTGCCTACAAACTAACCAAAAAGCCTTAACAAACGCGCACACCACCATAACGTAAGAATTTTTATATAAATATGAAAATTAATCCCAATGCATTTCGGCCGCTTCGGCCTTCATCTGGGGACTTTTTGATAACAGCCTTGCTGTTCACGATTTCGGCGTCCTTCTTTCGACGTCGAGCCAAAGCGGCCGAAATGCTTTGGGATCAATAAAAATGCATGCTGGGAGATGTAGTGCATAAACTACTAAGTAGAACGTTTTCAATACAAAAAGTGATATACTTGGAAATGTGAATAAAGCAAATCAGGAAAAGAATCCAAAGAAACGTTTGAGTCAGTAACTTTATTTTTATACGAAGAGAAAAAACGAAACAGCCTCACATAGAGGCCTTTATACCAGTGCCCTGGGGACATACCTCCACAGGAGTGGGGATGCAATTCTTTAAATGTGTATGGTTAACAAATGTACTATATTTACAAAAATGTTGAAAAATAACAATATATATAACAATGTTAACAAAAATATAGCATGGTTTGTATTTCAAGAAAATATAAGAAATGTTAATAAAAAAGTGACCATAAAACCTTTTTTTATGGTTAAAAAATAAGTGTTTCAAAATGTAAACATATGAATTAAATAAAATTTAAAAAACTAAATAAAAACATAAGAATTAAAAACTATACCGTTTACTCTCCTTTTGAATAAAAGTAAATTCTGATGATGGAAGTGAAAAATGTAAAACAATGTTTTACATCTAATAGTCACACTGTAATATAACACATTATATTTAACATTTTATACGTTAAAATAGTTACATTTTCTACTCCTGCTAGTATTGAATCCATTTAAGTGTTATGGTCTACATTAAAGGCACCATAATTACAATTCAACTCTAATCAATTAGAGAAAAGTGTCAGATACTGAAGGGGTGACAGTTACTCGTCCCACTCCAATCTAAGAGCCCCGTTATGAGTTTGGCAGAGTCGAAGCGGGCCGCCACGCCACTGCCCTGCTCCCATACCACCAAACAGGGCTGCAGCGTGACAGTCCAGCGGCGGTGCAGTTTAAAGGCTCATATGTGAGCCTTAAACTGCACCACCATGGGACCGCCAGTGCACATTCCATCACGGCATGGACTGTGCAGTCCATGCCGTGCAAGAATGGGGTGCATGCACACAGGGGGGTACAACATTTGCCCCCCTGCATGCACCCTTGTGCACAGGGCCAAAAGAGGGCCTTATAGGGCCCCATTTCTTTCGTCACCGCCAGCAGTTTCATGGAGTAAGAACCTCCATGAGACTGCTGGCGGTGAGGAAAGTCGTAAAATGCTTGGCGGTGCCAGAGGGCACCACCTAGCATATTGCGGCCCCCAGACTGCAGCGCCACTACCAGGGGGCAGTTGCAACGGTGCCATGGCAGTCAGACTGCCCACTTTGTAATCCGGCGGTCGGATCGCCACCGCTGCACCTCCATGAGTTTGGTGGCCCTCTGCCTGCCAAATTCATAATTAGGCCCCAAGCCATTTAGGGGAAGGTGTTGGACACTAAAGTGGTCACATTTACTATTCCCACTCCACTCTAATCTATTTCGGGGAAGGTTTTGGAGACTTAAGGGGTGACATTTATTATTCCCAATCCAATTGAAGCAATTTAGAGGAAGATGTTGGACACTAATGGGGTGGCATTTACTATTCCCACTCCATTCAAAGCCATTTAAGGGAAGGTGTTGGAAACTAAAGGGGTGACATTTACCATTCCCACTTCAATCTAAGTCTTTTAGGGTAAAGTGTTGGACACTATGGGCCTGATTACGAGTTTGGCGGTGTAGGAGTGGACCGCAGCACTGGCAGTCCACTCCACCGCCACCTCCTCCCTGGTTCCATAACCGCCAAACCTATGGTTGCACCACCCACCAGATTACGAGTTTCCTTGTGTCTGCTGGGCTGTTTTTTGTGGCCCTCGCGGCACTGCCTCTGAAAATGGGCACCGCCATGGGAACTCCAAAACAGTTCCAGCTCGGCATGTACTGTAAAGTCCATGCCGTGCAGGAAATGGGGTGCATGCACACAGGGGGGCCCATGTTGTGCCCCTCTGCATGAATTCCCATACAAATGTGCAACAGAGTTTCAGGACCGCCAGCCGTTTCATGGAGGAAAGACTTCCATGACATCGTTGGCGGTCCTGAAACTCGTAATATGCATGGTGGTAATGCAGATGCACCCCCAGCATATTACTGAGGCCCCAACCGCTGCACCACCACCAGGAAACGGTGGTTTCCATGGTGGCTGCGGTGGTGCAATGGCGGTTCAACCTCCCAACTTGTAATGGGGCGGTTGGACCGCCCGTGTGGCGGTTGCTGGACAGCCATTGCCGTACCCCCATGAGTCTGGCGTCCTCGGACCGCCAGACTTGTAATTAGGCCCTAAGTGCTCACATTTACTATTCCCACTCAAATCTATTGCATTTAGGAGAAGGATTTGAACACTAAAGGGTTGGCATTTGCAAATCCCAATCCAATCCAAGCCATTTACGGGCAGCTGTTGAACTTAAAAGTGATCACATTTACTATTCTCACTTCAGTCTAAGCCATTTAGGGAAAGGTTTTGAACACTTAAGGGGTGACATTTACTATTCCTGTTCCAATCTAAGCCATTTAATGGATGGTTTTGGACACTAAATGGGTGACATTTACTATTCCCTCTGCAATATAACCCATTTAGGGGAGGGTTTTGGACACTAAAGAGGAGACATTTATTATTTCCAATCCAATTTAATCAATTCAGTGGAAGGTGGTGGACACTAAAGTGGTCACATTTACTATTCCCACTCCAATATAAGTCATTTAAGTGAAGGTTTTGGACACTCAAGGTGTGACATTTACTATTCCCACTCCAATCTAAACAATTTAGGGGAAAGTATTGGGCAATAAATTGGTCACATTACCTCAGTCAGTCAGTCAAAATCCTTGATTCAGTTTATACAACCATAAAAGCAAATCACATTTAAAATGCAAAAAATGATAATAAATTCCATTATGTAGACCTCAATCCACTCTTAGTAATATCCGCATAAATGCATAGGTCTCAGTTTAAAAAAATACAAAACGCGAATACATATAGATTACAGTTATGAACAACTTAATCCAATCAGTGAAAGATATATAAATACCAAAAATCCATAAAAAGTTTAAAAATTTTAAAATAAGAGTACCAGTACGGACCTGTTTAACAATCTAAATGCCCTCCAGCCAAATTTTCACTTTGCCAATTATAGCTTGCAACTATTCAGGTTTAAAAGGGCTTCTTTAGAAAATGCCTTGCAATATTATCATCATTTCCCTCCAGTATTCCTTATACTGATTGCCATAAAATGTGATCATTTACCTACAATATTGCTTATTCTTACAGCAGTAGCAATAAATTTATAAATCATTTCGCATATATTTTCAGTTTTAAGAGGCTGGAGATAGTAAAGTGCCGGCCTACATTTTCTAATGTTCAGTACCCTCAATAATGGGATGATAAAATCATTCAGTCGTTTGGAATATAACTGGCAAAAGAAAAAGAAATGCAATCAAATCTGAGCTCAATTTGCAATCACATGGGCAGAGATCAAGAAGTGAGTCAGAATATACTTTGCTCGGATAAGAGACCAAAAAATGTGCAATTCTGAATCTAAATCTGACAAGGCAAAACCTTTTATAATGACTATAAGGAAACAAAAGGTAAGGTTCTACTCTTTCAGTGGTGACAAGAGGTAAGTATTCTACCACTTTCTTCTTGCCCCACTCCATGCGATTCCTTTGTTTCCTTCAAATAGTTAGAGTCCCATTTTAACTGGATTTTTTAGATGGCTGCTTTACGTTGCAGAATTAAAAAGCAGTCTGCTCTACCCATTAATTCAAGCTGCTTTCGAACATGGCTAAGCCAGGGTATTTTGTGTATGTGATCTAGGCCTAGACAATCCTGTGTAATTGCTTGGTTAAGTACAGGTGTCTGTTTTGACCAGATGGAATGCCAGAGCATAATTGGAGCAATTTGATACAGTGTATTATAGGCACCAAACCCAATTCCATATGACATAATGTAATCGGCAAACTAGAGGGAACTGCCAGAAGCCTTCTAAGAAAAATATTTTCTATTGTCTGCAGGGTGAGGTATTACAAACACCCCATACTCCTGCCCCATACATGATGACAGAACAACATCGCGCAACATAGATGTTAATAAGTGCATCAATAGGTTTGGAGCCCAGTTTCTTAGCAAACCTAAATAGGGACTCTAGGGTTTTGTGAAAACACCTTTACTTTTTAAAACCTCTATGAGGTAGTTCTAAGAGCCTCTTTGGTCAAATTGAACACCTAGATAAGAGAAAGTAGGTACGATAAGTAGCTTATCATTATCAACAAAACAGGGCTTTAAAAACGAGCGAGTTTTCCCGACCACCATAACATGTGACTTAGCTGTATTTTTTTTTAATCCCAAATCCCTCATAAAATCATTAAATCTGTTGAAAAGTATTTGCAGTCCAATGCCAGTTCTAGTCAATAAGACACAATCATCTGCATAAAGCAGAGCAGGAAGGCTTCTCGAACCAACCCTCGGGACTTCAGCACCCCCGATTAAGATAAATCTCCAAGTCATTAATACATAAACACAACAAGAAGGGGGCCAGGACGCATCCTTGTCTTACTCCCCTTCTCACATTGATAGGTGCAGTAAGTACTCACTCTACCCGATATCTACCTCTCCCATTAACATCTTGGTGCATCTGTGCTAAAAAATGGACCAAAGTAATATCGATACCCATATCCAGCATTTTTTGCCATAGTTTCCCTCTCCCCACCCAGTCAAATGTAGATGTTAAGTCCATAAATTCTAAGTAAAGGGACCCATTCTTTACCAACGTATACTTGCTTATGACCAGGTGGAGATTTAGATACTGCTCAACAGTGCCCAAGCGTCTCCTAAAACCGCATTGAATGTCTGAGAATTAACCTCTGTCAGTTACCCAGGCTTGAAGCCGATCAAGTAGAACCCTGCCCATTAATTTGTATGTGAAATCAATTAAAGAGATCGTACTTTACATTTAGGGTTTGACCTGTCACCCTTTTCGAAAATAGGTACTATGGTCACACTGGAGCAGGATTTTAATGGGCCTGTCTTTGCGACACAACTTAAAATATTAGTAAGCACTGGGAGCCACAGGTCTGGGTTTGCCAGGAAGAGATCAGCGGGGACCCCATCTCAGAGGCTTTGTTCCTGATGGACTTATTTAAAGCTTTTTTAACTTCCTGATATGTGGGTGGTACCAGGTTTGGAACACTCGTGTCTGTACAATTGACATCTAACTCTACGGGTAAACTAGGAGAGATGTGCTCCCTATGGCTCCCATATAACCCAGAAAATACTTCACCCATCTATTCGGAGGGATAATGACATCAATACAAGTATTATGGCTATCATGAAAATTTGATGAGTTAACAGTCTTCCAGAAGAGGCTAGAGTCCTCGCTGACAGTGACTTCATATAGTTTATCCTAAGCCTACTGTCTAATAGTTGCCTTATGGGCCATAAGAGCCTGCTTATATTTTTTCCTGCATAGGCTCACCAGCTCTTTATCCCTAGGATAGTTTCAGGGCCTTAATGAGATTGCAATTGGCCTGCGAGTAATCACTATTAAACCACCTATGTGGACTTTTGGCTTTTGGTTTTCTATCATCCTGTAATAATGTATTTATTGTTTGAGTTATATCCTCATAAGCTTCCACCATACTAACAGGATTTATTTCACTTTCTAGACAAGCTAGAATCTGCACTTTATTTTTATCCATTAACTTCTCTAATATGATATCAGGATTTACAGAAGCCCATTTACGCATAAGACCCTTATTTTTATGATAGATTATTGGGTGTAAATTTGACTTTGGACAACATTTTTCAATCTGTGTGGAAAAAGACAAAGATAAAGGAAAGTGATCACTAAGACCTACTTTCAAGATGGAAAATCCTACTTCTTTTGGTTTATAGTGCTCCAATAGAGCAATAAAATCTATAAGACTACCTTGGCCTCTACCTGTAAACGTAACCTGATCCTGTACCAGTTGCATAATAAGATTCATTGTCAGATAAAGGGAGAATTTGGATTAAATGGAATTAAAGATGTCCCCACAAGAGTAGTGGGAGAAATTATGTTTTGCTTAAGTGTCCTCTCCCATCAAACTACAAACTGACGTTTTAGATAGCAGACATAGTCTACAATTAAAATCCCCTCCCCATAAGACAATTTAGGGGCCGATTACGATACGGCCTGTAAAGGCTCCGACCTTTGGTTGGAGCCTTTAGGGCCGCATCTTAATGGGCCGGTCGGTTTTCTTTCCGACCACCTCATTTTGATGGAGGCAGTCGGAAAGGAAACCGGCCGGTCATTCCGGCTGGCTTCCGACGGGCTCGGAGAGCCAGTCCGCCAGTCGGAATGTGGCCTGTAATCTCAAGCGCACCTCTTTCCACCCTTGAGATTACAATGCACGCTTTCCGACATGGTTTCCATGCGGGTCTGTCCGACATGGAGACCATGTTGGAAAGCGTGTTTGGGGGCACCCAGCAGGGCCCCCTGCGGTGCATTGCCTCCAATTGGAGGCTCCCGTTGATCTGTGCACCCTGTGGCAGGCACCTTTCATTTCAACATGGGAGCATGCATTATGGCCGGTTTATGGCGGTAATGCATGCTCCCATAGTAAAATAAAGGAATGCGACCGAACAGTGTTTGGTCGCATCCTAATGGGGTGGTCGGGACCACTGACCGGGTGTTGGTCGGTCCCATGACCGAGTCTGTGTCGGGCAAAAGTGATTCCACCCGACATCGTAATGAGCTCCATAGTCTGTGTTAAGATCTGCTAAATATTTGCTAAGGGATTGTTCGAGTTATGCTGCTATGTCAGTGTCAGATAAAACAAAATTGTTATGATAAAAGTTGACAATGACCAATGTGACATTGGGTTCATTTATGATGTTAATAAATTGAAAGTGTGAGGAGTCCAGATATGTGCTACAAACCTTATCACCTAAAGTCTTTGCTATTAAAGTAAGCAAACCACCTTTATGATGACCCCCCCCCCAGGGATTTGTCCGCCGGGGTGTGAATTGATACAAACCCATCAATATGCACTATACCACGTGTCCAAGTTTCTTAAAGGCAAACAATGTTATAGTCCTTTATAAGGTCAAGTCAATCTACATTTTTCACCTTATTTAAAAGACCTGACACATTCCAAAATAGGCACACAAATACATTTTGCTTGTAGTTAAAAATCTGAGCAGAATGGTCGAAACCCCTCTTGGTCACATTACCTATTTCTAGCCCAATCTAAATTAACTTTTTGAAAGTGTTAAACACTAAATATAACTCATTATACATTTTAACATTCAAAAAAATATATTGAAAAATCAAAAATCTTTCATATAAAAACAATGATTTAATAAATGTAAATAATATATAATCATTTTTAATTACATATATTTAAATAAAAAAATACTATAAAAACACAACAAATAACTAAATATATAACCAATATACAACCAACATAAAGGAAAACAAATATTACAAATTATGAATAAAAAATAATTTTTTCACATACAAATAAAAAAATAACATAACAGTAAATCTATACATTACTTTAACTGATATATCAAATGTATAAATACAATAAAATAATTAATAAAAAAGAAAAATCAATATATCAACATTTGTTTCAAAACATATTAAAAGAAAATCTGAAAATATTACATTTAAAATTACAAATGAAATTTAAAAAAATCATAGTATGACAATACATCAAATTTTACAGAAAAATTAATACAAATTTTTTTAGAAATCTTCTCGCCCTTTTTAGCTATAAAACCAAACATTCTGCTCATATGCAAATGTCTATGTTACATATGGCCAATAAAGTAAATAAGCTTCTTATTGCAAATACCCCTCTGATTCCATCATAACAAAGCCAGCAAATTCACAACCAGCTCAGGAGAGGTGCTCATTAAAGAAAACTTAAATGAATGATTGCTATAGATTAAAACAGAAATTATTGAAGACTGTAATAACAGTCTCAAAAACCTGGAACATCTTTTATCAAAAAAGCCTGATGGAAACGTGTTAATGGGGGAAGGGGGGACTCTAGATGAAATGGTACAGGCTGTGGAGGGCAAGACATAAAGGAGTATCAAATCGAAAGGCTACCTGACAGAAAATGCACAGAATGGAAATTAGGTGAAATATATTATGAAGGATTTAAAATCATGCCAGAAGTGAGATTCCTTTAATTAAATAACTTAACCAGGGTGCTGACAGTGGAAGCATGAAGGACTGATATGATCATTGTAAGTGCGCAAATGCCTTACAAATCACTTAAAATCTCCTGAGAAATGTTTTGGGTAAGGCGAATTAGCATAATTTAAACAGGACTTGAGTAGAATAGGGATACCTTGTGATTGTGGAAACCTTTAGGAATGATACCTCGAGATTGTGGAAACCTTTAGGAATGAATGGTAGAATCTTTTTCATCAACTTGAGATGTCAAATGCAGGTGCTGGCAACCTTTGTTACTTGGAGTTCTAAAGATAGGTTTGCATCTAAAAGTGGGTAAAGAATTGCCACAAGGTTAACTGGAAAGGATGGGGCTCCGTTGAAGAAGGCTCAATGAAATTAATTCTTTATTGCTTGATTAACAAAAATCATTGCAATTAAAACATTAAAATCCTGAATAAAAAGACACAATTCCCTATTTCTTCGAATGTACACTTGCACGAAAAGAATGTTTCTATGGTTACATGCCGTACTAGAACATTGATACCACATATAAACATCTTTTATCACGGTTGCACTGTAGTCATAAAACTAATGACATATCCTGGTTACATTCCCAGGAATATACAATAAAAACTATAAACATTATGTAACGTTGTGCAAATAAGCTATAAAGTGCCTAGGTGCGAGAGCTTTAAACATTATGAACGATTATGCAAATGAGCAATAAAATGTCTCTATACGCTTTGAAGCCTGTTGTCTGAAATTACCTGAGGGCCAAAACTTTGAACATTGTATACCATTGTGCAAATGAGCAATGAAAGTGCTTCAGTGTTTTCATATATTCTTTAGAACCTGATTACCATAGTAGCTTTAAAACAAGATCATTCAAGGTTTCAGTAACCTAAAAAACAACTACTTTTATTTCTAATCAATTAGAACAACTATTAGGTTGCAGATGTCAGCAATTTTTCAGCATTTGCACAAAAATTTATCATTTGACATAACAATGGATTTGACTTGCCCGATAGACATAAAATAAGGGCCTGATGTACTCATTTTAAGCAGTTTAGAACACACATATACTATGTGAAAAAGGTTTCACGTGGCCGCCCACACAGTCTACATCTAGTACTTGCCCATTGTTGAATCCAAGTCAAAGTGCCCTCCTTGGTTGGATTTATGCCCAGTCTTAGTTTTAAAAATGTTTCTTTCATTTGAGCCAAGAAATAGGCATTCAGGTAAGGCTGGATTCGCAGAGACTGTTGGGAATTAATCACAAACTATGCATGGGTATTTGCCACTAAGGCTGTCTTATCTGCATTAAATGAGTGGGTTTTAATTTATTTTTGGGATTTGCTTAAGACTGGACATTGTCAATCCTGGGAGCCCTCTCTGCAGATCAAAACTCTGGAGGCATGTTAAAATGCGGGATCGCCAGGTATCTGTATAGACAGAACTAATTATTTCATGCCAGCAGGTGTTAGCTAAAGAATCAGGGTCAGATGAAAACAAAGAGTACATACATTTCAGAAATGACCCTTGCAACACCATGGACTGTCTTTGGCGGCAAACTCCAATCTAATTTCTGCTTGGTTAATTGACCTGGGGATCCCAAAGATTGATTTACAGGCCTTAATTACTAGTAGGTCCAATAATTTTGCATTTTTCCCCCTGGTAATAGATGAGCCATATGTAATAGTTGGCTGTAACTTTACTCTCATGACTTTAAGGAGATGGTTGTACGATTGGCAGCTCAATAATTTCTGTAAACATTTAAAGGTGGAAATTAAAGTTGAGGTTTTTGCCCTTAAGTCTTTCAAATTAATTTTGAACAAGACTCTTGTTAAATAAAATACCCAGATATTTATATGTCTTTACTACTTCATTTGGCCCACTTCTAGCCCTCCATGAATCAGTCTTAGGTTTCTCCAGGCCGATTTTCATGATTTAAGTTTTTTTAACATTCAATTATAGGATATTCACTAAGATATAATCATCGAATATCGGGGTTTGGCCCAGCAGAATGGTATTGTCTGCGTATTGTAAATAACTAAGATGCACCTCAGCAATTTTTGGAGGATGGGTGTTAATGGGCTCAAGGTGCTGTAGTAGGTCTGACAAAAATAGATTAAAAAGGCAGGGTACAAGGGCACAGCCTTGTTTAAGACCATTATAGGTTTAAATTTTTTGAGATAGAGTAAAACCGTCACCTAACTTGACCTGCACCCAAGTGTAGGTATAGAGGAGTATTATAGCATCTTGGAATGATCCATCCCTCCAGTTTTTTCCATAGTAGAAGTCGAGGAACTGAATCAAAGGCAGCTTTTAAATCTATAAAACAGATATATAGATTTTGCTTTTTGAAAACATCCTGTTGCGCTATTAAAGTGAGGGCCAGCAAATTGGCAATGGTAGACTGGCCCTTACGAAAACCTGTTTAGTTAATTGGGATTATACCTTGCAACGCTGCCCAGTTTTCCAAATCAATCAATAAACGGGAGGCAAAGACATTAGCATCTACATCAGTTAGGGCAATTATCCGGTAATTGGCAGGGTTGCCGACTTGGCTACTTTTGAAAGTGGGCTACACAATGCTACCCTGCCAGGACACAGGAGCAATATTTAATGCCGATACCTAATTAAACACTGGAGTTAACACTTTGGCCCACATGTTAGTATTGGCACGGAATATGGCATTAGGAAGCCCGTTTGGGCCAGGAGCCCCATTTGATCGGAGGCGACGCAGGAGAGTGGCTGTTTCAGTAGTGCTCATAAAATCCAAGTCATTCTCCGAATTAGGGCTGCTGACTTGCTCTATGTATGCCTCACTAGATTTCAAAGTGCTGTTTATAGAATCCAGGTCATTAGCCGGATTAGAGCTGCTCACTTTCTCTATAGTTGGCTTAATGATTTTTTCACAATTGTAGCACAAGTCTTGCCTATTTACATCTAAATCACACACCATACAAGTTGGTAATAAACCTTACCCAATCATGCGCCATAATATTAATATTATATTAGTCAGCGCTATTGCCTCCCCTTTCGAGTTTGTTAATGATCTCCGAAAACGCTTTAACATTATTTAGTTTAGAGGCATGTAATAATCTATGCCATAGCCCTGTTTGATAACGTGATTTAGCCAACCACAATTCTCGTCTATATAGCCTTCTTAGTAACATCATTTTATCCTTAAGGGCATATTAAGATTGCTGGTATCTATGGGAAAAAGCTTCCCGTACAGCTTAATTGAGGGATCGTTTCAATTTGAGTAATTGAGATGAATACCATTTATTAGGGGAGGTTAGTGATGGATTTGTTTTTCTTCGATTTCGTTCTGGAAATTTTCCCACCAAGGATGAGGTAATATAATTCTATTTATCTGGCATTGAACCTACCCCACCTAGCACTGATCACTATCCTTTCTTAAGGCTTCGTCATACTTCATTATTTCTACTTGTTTAGCCGAATGCCATGCCAGCCTTTACAAGTTATAAAAAGAATGAAGCATATTAAGAAGCTCATTAGATTTGGGGTTACAACTTATTGGCAGTTGTAACGTTAATATCTGAGGGTTATGGTCACTTTCGAGTCAAGGAGTCACCTTATATTCAACAATTTTTTAGCCCAGTTTTTCTGAGATAACGGTGTAATTGATTATTGAACCTTGCTTTGACTGTTTGAAAAATGAAACTGGCCTTTATTTGCACAAGTTTTTTTCTTTAACAAAATTAGCCCAAGCTGGTGCAGATTGTCACAGCACGCATTTGAGATACCATTATTCATTCTATTTAAAGAGTTAAAAGCGAGCTGATGTAAGTTAAAGTCGCCAGAGATTGAGGCCGAATTGCTAATGAGCTTATGATATCCTGTAAGATATACAGCGGGGTCATCTTATTTTTCCTTGCACTTAAATAAACATTAAATATTATCATCATATAGCAATTGTACTGTAATAGAACACATTGTAGCCATTCCAGCTGCAAATCAATTGCTTCTACTGATTTAATTCAGTGGCAATATAGCATGAGAGTCCGCCCTTTGCTAGGCCAAGTTTATTAGTGCGTATGGCAGGGAGATTAAATTCATTGAACCCAAGCAATTGAGTTACTTGTTCTCTCCATGTTTCTTGGAACATTAAAATTTCAAAAGTATTTAAAAATGAGAGCGTATCAGGGTCAGCCAGCAAATGGGCTATCCCGTGCGCATTCCAAGAACATATTCTCAGTTGTATATCTTTTCCACTTGCAGCAGGCAAAATTCAGTCCTCATCTCTTTAAGGCACAATGTCAGTAATGATTGCAGACTCTTTTTTACTGCCCCTTGGACGGTTCTGTACCTGTATCTTTGATTGGGAATTCAAATAATTTGACTGAGTGGAATCAAAGGGGGTTTCTGCACCCTTGTGGGAATGATCCTGCCTTTGTATTTTCTGACTGGCCGATTTGAAGATAGAATAGCAGTCCCTGGGTTTGGCCAGTGAGTCTATAGTTTTTTTTAGCATTGTTCCGGGCCTTCCGCAGCCTTTTCCTGGCCCTTTTTGTTAGCGAGCGATCCCCACTAATGCTATCACCTAAGGCTGTGGAATTTGAAACTTGACTTCTCTCTATATTAGCATTTCCTAATAAAATAGTACTTTCATCTGTTGTAGTGTCAAGGCCCAAACCTGCTTCTGGCTACCTAACTTCCCCAACTAAAACCCTAGTTATATGAACGGGAACATCTTGCTGAGCATGTTGGGGCTTTGTACTCACACTAGTTACCCCTAACCCTAAACCAATATGGGGAGTTAAAGGTCATTCTGAATTTGGTTGCACAGACAGTTTCTTAACTTCTTCAATAAGAGACCCTACTATAATCAGGAGTTCAGACACATTATCCAAAATATGTGAACACATACATTTGATTAGTTGGTTATTAACATCAGACTGGGCTCTTACCACCAAGTTGGTTAGGTTGTGTAACTTTGTATCTATCCCCGCCACATATACT
Source organism: Calotriton arnoldi (assembly GCA_963921515.1). Classification (NCBI taxonomy): domain Eukaryota; kingdom Metazoa; phylum Chordata; class Amphibia; order Caudata; family Salamandridae; genus Calotriton; species Calotriton arnoldi. The sequence continues at coordinate 152,729 of CAWUFW010005306.1, read as the reverse complement.
GCTAGGGTTTTGAATAGATCCACCTACATATCCAGCTTGTTAGAATGAAAATTTCAAGTTGTAGTTATTGCATCCATAGTACCCAACAAAGTTCGCCATACTCCATTATTTTCTGAACTTTCGTGTTTGGGAGGACACTCAATGGGTACATCATATTTATCCACAAACGAAAGATCTGCAGAATTCAAAGAGTTGTCTACTTGGTCAGTCTTCTTAAGCCCCTGTTCAGAGCTTCTAATTTTAAATGTTTGTGGGATTAAAGTAGGTTGAGAATCAGAAAATTGTTCACAATCACATATTACGGGACTGAATTGATTCGTGCCAGTTTTTTCGGTTAGTGACTGATTTATAGACTCTCCTAGATTCTCGCAGACTCTCACATTCTTAGATATAGGAGATTTGAAAAAGCTATAGCTTGATTGCATATCTTCCAGACAAATGACAGAGACATCACATTCACCTGGATCCCTGTAATGGTCAGTTACAACCTGAGCTTTACCTTCCACCTGTAAAGGGCGGATCTTTTGAGCAGGCGGCATAATTTGAACTGCTGATTTGTTTAATTGACAAACTTTAGGAACTAGCTCAAGATGAACTTGGGCTTTAACCACTATTACCTGAGAATGCCCTCTTTCAGATGGACTATCTTTTACAGCAGTTGCTTTTAAACATGAGATAGTAGTATCAGCAGACTGTTGCAAACAGTCTCTTGTCTCATCTCCTTGAAGTAACGCACCATCACATACAGCCTGAACTATTAGTGAGCATAAAGTTACTAGGGCATGTGTGGACAAAGACATCCCACCCTCACGTTGAACTTTATCTCATTGTTAAAAATAGTCCATAAAATAGGACTGGTAGAGCTGTGCCAATATCGGCCAGCGTTTCTTCATGTTCCAGCTTGTTACCAAGTGATGTATCCTTTTGTGCTTGTGTTGGTTTTTGTAACAGTCTTCTGCCTTTTTTGTGGCTGTGACTGTAGCTGTATCGACGCTCTTGGGTGACCTGACCTCATGGTATAAGGATTGCAAACAACTAGTTGGCCCCCTTTTCTTAGCTCGCTTTAGCAGTGCGCCAAGGCTCTAGGAGATAAGATGGTTCAGCTGATGGCACTAATGGTCACAGTGGTCACAGGGCCTTACGTAAGGTCACAGGGTGGTATGCTGCTAGCCCTTTCTATGCCGCTGTCAGGCCTGGACCGAATACCATCAGGAGCAACAAGAGAACAACAGGAAAAGCACTCCTAACCACAGCTCTACTCCTGCTATGGTCCTGCTATGAGTATAAATAGAGCTAAAAAGGAGTAAAAAGGGGTAGCAGGGGCATACGGGAAAAAGGTTAAAATACTGCTGCGTGGCCGCTGGGCGGGTTCTGCAGCAGCAAAACTACCCCAGTGAGAAATGTAAGTAAGTCAAGAATCACTGCAGTTGATGCTGAGGCCACAGCCAAGTTCGAAAATGCAAATACCTGAAGCTCAACAGGAGCGCGACAGGCCTGGAGCCAGGACCAGGCAGGACAAGTTTGATAATAGACCTGTACTCCCACGCTTTTTTTTTCCTTTTCTTTTTTTTCTGCTCTCCTTCCCAGCCCCAGTCATTCTGGTCGCCTTCTGGTGCTGCCGAAGGTACGATGAATAGCCCGAGACTGAGGGGGTTGAGTGAGCTGGGATAGCTGGCAGATGGCCAAGGCTCCAAGGCCCCCGGGATCCAGTCCCCCTAGAATCCCCAGACGCAGGAAGCGACAAGGGGAGGAGTAGGAAGAGGACAAGGCCGTTAAGGGCAGATGTAAGACCTGGACCCGGTCTAGCATTGAAGAATAATTTGGGCTTGGGAGCAGCAAAACCGTATGGCAGACCTGGCCCCCAAGGGCAGAACAGGGCAGGGCCGGGCCCCCACAGGGAGAGCAAGCTGCCCCAACCTACAGCTGGCTGCTTCCGCTCAATGCGGGGGCCTTCAGGGTGCTAAGCCCTACCTCCTGCTGCCTGCTCCCTGCTGCACACCACACCTCGTCTGCACCCGCGCCTCTTTCTCTGCTCTATGCCCACGCGGTTCGGGCGGCGGTGGAGGCGGAGCGCTGGCAATGCCGGTGAAAGCTCTGGTCGGGTCTGGTAGGTGACAAAATCCAATCTGCTCCGCTAGCGAGGAAAGAGTGGTCAGAGTGACGGCAACGAGGGGGGGGCGGACCTGGCGGTGACCTTCGTCCTTTGACCTTCGGCTGACGTAGAACGTAGAGTGAAGAAGGCTCGAAATTAGGATCCCAATTATCTATTCTGTTTCTAGTAACCAATTATTCCATCTTGGTGGGATCTGTTTCAAAAACTTTGTAGCCATCCAAGAGCAAACAAAAGTAAGAATTTTATGTATGTTGTTATTATTACTGAAGTTAGTGGGTTTTCCATTTCTTTACACCAATTTGAAAAGAATCTGATTGTCATCAGAATATATATGAAATTGTGCATTCATATTTTGTAGTGCATAAGCAAGGGGCAATGTACGTGTAAAACAGTAAAGGAGGAAGTACTGACCTCTGCGAGACCCTACCAATGTACAGGGGTTGCTGATGACTGACTGTAATTAACTAGAGTTGTTTAATAGCTATCTGACAAAAGAAATCAATCCAGATAAGCGCATTTTGATTAGGCAAAAAGTACGGCTTTCACAGGAAGAGAGGAGTAGGCAACTGCATCAAACCCTGCGAATGGATGTAATAACGATATTATCAGATAAATGACAATTGGCCTGTTCTAAAACTGGCTTCAAATAGGTTTAATAGATTGTTTGATTCATTATGAAATGAAATAGGATTTATCCAGCGCACAGCTACTCATAGAAGTGTCCCTCCACTTAGCTCATTTGTTTTGAACAAAAAGTCATATTTTTAATCTTTTTTTGAATATGGTGATTGATTTCATTGAACGGATATCTTGAGGGAGATATTCCATGCTGACGGCCCCAGATAGTAAAAAGCATGCCCTCCTGCTCTGGCGCGGCATATCTTAGGTATCCTTGCCAGTAGCCTGTTAGTGGAATGCAGATTCCTAGTGGGAAGATAGAAACTGATTCTGGAGACCAAGTAGCCAGGCCCAGTGTGATGAAGCGCTTCAGAACAGAGCTTTAAACATAATCTGCATCCTCACCGAGAGCCAGTGAAGAGAGTGAAGGTAAGAGGACACATGCGTTCTCAATGGCAAGTTGAGGAGTAAACGGGCTGCAGCATTCTGAACCACCTGGAGTCCATCAACTAGGTAGTCCGGCAAGCCCAAATACAGGGCATTCCCATAGTCCAACCTAGATGTGATGAGTGCCTGAATAACTGATTCCTTGGCTGAGAGGGAGAGAAAATGCACAAATATTTTCGACGTGCGCAGGAGCTCACCACAAGATGGATTTGTGTTTGGACGGATAGAAGGTTATCAAATTTGACAATTAGATTTTTGATTACTCCCCTCTGCAGGCCCGGCGGGAGGGGGGGGGGCAACCCTCTGGCCAAAAGGTCTGCCAAGTTAGCAGGGAGTTTTGACCAAAAAACTACATTTCGGTTTTATCTGCATTGCATTTTAACCGAATGAGGGTCATACAATAAAATACAGCCTCTAAGCAGGATTCAATTGACTCCCCTGCAATCACTTCTCACTTCTTACAGGAGAAGAGCAGCTGTGTGTCATCAGCATATGAAATTATTTTTGCCCCACATGCTTCCGCCAGCTGTGCTAATGGTGTAAAATAAATGTTGAAGAGAGTGGGACTCAGGGCAAATCCCTGAGGCACCCCCCTGTTAACTCCAGGGACACTGAAGAAAAAGGACGGACCCATAATTCCTGTCCTTTGCTACTCAAAAAAGATGGCAGCCAATTCAAGGCCTGACTTTGCAATCCAATTGACTGGAGGCGCGCCAAGAGCCTGGAGTGGGGGACCTTATCAAAGGCCGCTGACAGGCCTAAAATTATCAGCACTGCTTTTTTAAAAGATTGAAGTTGGCTGAATTATTATTTATTCTCTAATGAATGGGATATATAAGGGAGTAAGGAGATAGTGTGACAATTTCCAGTAATTTCCACCTATAATGTTTTTTCTATAAAGGTCAGACAATAAGGGATTTCCAATTATCTGGTACTGTACTCTTGAGAAAAGAATGGTTAAAAAGCATGTCAGGTCAGTGACTAGCTGAAGAGGCAAAAGCTTCATTATTTCAGTTGGAGATCTATCTGTGTGAGAGCCTGGCTGTGTAGGGCATGTTAATGATTTCAATTTCTGTTACTTGCCTGAAGAAAGAGTTTCCAACTTTTGTGCATGGTATGGCTTTAGTATTGCTTTAAAAATATCGATTGACACAAATATTGTGTCAAAAATATTGTGTGACAGAATATTGCAGGAAAGAATGTAATTTTTAAGGTGCTTTATACAGTTTTTTAATACAGTGGTATATAGTATTGTTTTTGATTATTTTATTAATAGACATCCCCACAAAGATTCTGGGCAGGATTTTATATAATAGAATTAATGACAGCAACATTCTACACAATAGCCAATATGGCTTTCATGCAGGAATCGGCAAAATAGAGCAGAGCCTAAATTTAAATCGAATAATTGGGAAGTACACAGTGGCCAGGCGGGTACTATTGTACCTCGCTTTTATGGATCTTACTATGGCATTTGACTGTGTCAACAGATCAAAGCTTTGTAAATGCCTATTAGACTTGAGGCTAAACAGAAATATTGTCCATATGTTAGTAGCCGTGCATACCAACACAAATTCTAGGGTGAGGTTCGGGCAGGGTGGTGAAGTCACAGATAAATTCTAGACTCAGCGGGGAGTAAGGCAAGGCTGTGTGCCCGTTCCCCTGCTATTCATCCTTTACATCAACAACTTCAGTTTCCACCTAACTGTTTGTAAGCAGGATGTATCGAAAGTCAGCGGAAATACTCTTTACGTGCTACTATACCCAGACGATGCCGTTTTAATGGCCCATACCCCAAGGGCTCTGCGATGGCCCGTTAATTCTTTTGTGGGTTTTATGGCTCATCTGGATTTGATGACTAACTTTACAAACGGCCCGAAAATGTCAAGTTTATCTAATATCACTGTTGGTACCAACAGACTCATAAACATTGAGAATTTCTTGTATCTGGGCATCACTATCAGTGCCTCGGGATCCTGGGCTCCCCACGTAGCTCAAAACAGGCTAAAACTTGTACGAACCATCGGGTCCTCATTGAACTTACCCTGCACTGCAGGGGGCAGGTCTTTGAGCTCCCTGTTGCAGATCTATAAGGCACAATGCCTAACCAATTGCAACTTATGGAGCAGCGATCTGGGGTATCTCAGACTGCTCCATTTTGCAAAATGAGGATCCTCCATCTCGACCCCTCACTATATCTGCCATAGAAAGCTTGAACAGACTTGCCTGAGTGATTTTATCAGCACAAGGCCCGGAATGTTGTAGATGTCTGCCTAGCAGGCGGAAACATTATCGCTCACCAAGGATATAATTGCCGATTCCTTGGCCTGCGATAAAGGATTATTAATACCCTAGCTATCTTATGTTAAAAAAGAACTGGAGGGAATTGGTATTGGGCACATCTTTTCAGATCCCTCTCTTTGTCTAGATCTGGACAAGAAATGAGTGCGCGCAGCACTGCTAGCAAAGCATGAGGCGGCCAGGATTAAGGTTGAATCATTAAAACCAAATATTTCAACTTATTTAAGGCTAAGCAGTGAATCTGGGGCTGTGACATCATATATTTACCCAGAAGTAACATGGAGCGCTCTCTATTATTTCGCTTTAGGGCTGACACGATGAAATATTAATTTTGCCTTCTAATTGGTTAGCCACACAATCTTGAGTCAAGGAAATGCCCAAGTAACAGAACTTCAAAACAAACAATGATGCACTTTTTATTTTTTTGCAGCTTCTATCAGCTTTTTACCAAAACGTTTTTAGTTACCCTGCTGAAGGCAAGAAATTTTAGATACTGTGTTAGAGCCTATAACTTCCTCAGACAACTTTGGGACGAAGAATCTCGCTTGTGCATGGGGCTTTTCTTTCGCGCAGCCGTCCGCTCAAGGGAGTCAATGCTTTGTCAAAAAATGTGATTTTATAATGCGGCTTGTGGCTATATTAGTCCTATTGTTTCTCTTGTATTTTTTAATCTTCCCAGATACATTTTAATGTATTTTATTGTGTTTTATTGTATTTTTCCGATAGTTTTTTTCTATTTTAGTGCTTTTATGACTGTTCGCAGTCAAATAAAGAATAAAGGAACAGCAAATTATTTCATTCTGTTTTGTTTTTGTGTTATAAGTTATTATTATTTTAATGTTCAGTGTTTGTAATTGTTTTAGTATAGCTTATTTTAGTTTTGATTTAGTTATACATTTAAAAATGTGTTTGTATTTCATTTCAATTTATTTATTTATTGGTGGGTTTGTAGGGGAGCAGGGGGAAGTATTTTTTCAATATTTATGCTTTATTTGTTTATAAAGAGTCTATATTTTATTTAGTTTCTTAATTTGATAATTACTTACATAATAATTTATTTTTGACTTAATAAATAGATAATTTAAAAACAAATGGGTTCTAGCTGTTGTATTAGGCAATTAGTTAATCAGAATATTTATTTTCTACATTATTTATTTGTTTCTAATAGTTTTATATTCATTAATTCCATTAATATTTGATTTATAATAACTAACCTTTTATTATTATCATGTTTGAATTAATGCGTGTTGTTCATTGCTTTGAATCGTTTTTGTAATTTTATTTTTTGGTAGTAGGTTGGAAAGTGTTTAATTACATCTCTATACCTTAATGTTTTTATTTGGTAAATAATTACTATTTTTAATTGAAATTTTAATTGTTCATGTAGTTATAATTTGCAATTATTTGTATCTTTCATGGAATGTTGAAAATTTTATTTATCTACATAGCTGTTAAAGTATATATTTTTTATTAATTTCATTTATGCATACTATGGGGCTGATTACGATGACGGTGAGACCGCCACTGACAACCTGTCGGTGGCGGTCTCACCGCCATCGTAATCATGTTTTCCACCTACCACATTAGGATGGCAGGCGGAGGGGTGATGGTCGGACAGACTGACCGCCACGGATCCGACGGGCTCAAGGAGCCCATCGGACCATTAGAGGGCACTCCGATCCCTACAATGGTGGTGGTGCCTGCCAGGCACCACCGTAGGGATTATAATGTCCCTCCCCACCAGCCGTTTCATGGCTGGTTACCCGCCATGAAAAGGCTGGCGGAAAGGGACATTGATGGCCCGTAGCGGGCCCCGCTTTCCCCCTAGCCCTCAGTGTTGGGTTTTGGGGAGCACCTATGGTGCCCCCCAACATATCCCTGCACCATGTGGCAGGCACTGCATGGTGCCTGCCACATAGTGCAGGCATATGCACAATGTGCGTTTTTTGGACTGCGGCGTGTGCTGCAGCCAGCAGCACACGCCGCAATACAAAAAATACACTCTGCAACTGCCTTGAAGGCGGTCGCATTGCAATTCGGGGTGCAGGACCGCCGAGAGCTTGCCGATACAATGGCGGTCGGACGTAAGTCCGACAGCCATCGTAATAAGCCCCTAAGTTTTGGGGGTTTTTCAAGCATGGGGATAGCAAATCTGACCCCTCCAAAGTCATCACTTTTCCTAGTGTTGCTTAGGTTGGAGTGGAAATAGTGAATCTGATCCCTCCAATGTCCAACACTTTCCCCACTGTTGCTTAGTTTCAAGTAGGGATATTGAATTTGACCCCTACAAATATAATTTATGTGAATTCTAATAACGGTTAAAAAAAATTGCGATTTGATTTTAAAAGCTAGTTTAATTTTTTCAATTATGCAGTTTTATTTTTAATAATATTTTTATAGTTATATTTTATATATTTTAATAATGTTATTGTTTATGTAATTTAAAACAATTTAATATGTAGGATTTTTAATTATTACCAACTAATATTATTATTTCTTTATTCATGTTGATTTGATTATTTTGTTGATTTATTTGTAATGTTTATTATTTTTTAGATTCATTTTAAAGTATAGAATTTAATTTTATGATTCTAAGTCATAAAATTGAATTGTATGCTTTTTTTTTACATTATATGTATCTTTTTTTTAAGTTAACCTAATATATAAGATTTTTGTGTTCTGTATTTTTGTAGTTGATATTTTGCACTTTACATATAAGGGGGCCTATTTCAATGTTTCAATTCCGACCGCCTAATTACAATCTAGTCCATCGGAATTGAAACCGGCCGGTCATTCCGGCTGGATTCCGACTGGCTTAAGGAGCCCGTCGGCCAGTCGGAGACCAGCCCTTAATCCCAATGGACGGCGTTTCCGCCATTGGGATTACGATGCTTGGTTTCCGGCAGGCTTTCAAGGCCGGGCTTTCCAACATGGAAAGCCTGTCGGAAAGTGAGTTTGGGGGCCCCTAGCAGGTCCCCCTTCTCCTTGCGGCCTCCGGTTGGGGGCCAAGGGGGCACCCCTGTTAATCCCTGCACCGTGTGGTAGGCACCTTGAGATGCCTGCCACGAGGTGTAGGGATTGACAGAATCTCCCATTTCCCTATGGGAGCTTGTACTATGGCTGGTTTACGGCTGCCATACAAGCTTTCATAGAGAAATGGGAGTATGCGACTGCACTACGTGTGAGTGAGTGGATGTGTGAGTGGCTGTATGAGTGAATAAGTTTGTGTGTGAGCAGCTGCATGTTTGTGTGGCTATGTGAGTGGCTGAATAGGTGAGTGAGTGGTTGTGTGAGTAGCTGTATGAGTGAGTGAGTGGGTGTATGAGTGGCTCTATGGATGAGTGAGTGGATGTGTGAGTAGTTTTATAGGTCTGTGAATGGGTATGTGAGTTGTTGTGCCGGTGTGTGAGTGGGTGTATGAGAGGCTGTATGGGGGTGTGAGTGAGTGTTTCTGTGGATGATGTCATCAGTGATGTCATTTGAGATGTTGTCAGTGACCATGTCATGAATAATGTTACATGTGAGGTCATAAGCAGTGCATTGCGGGCGTAGGTTATGGTAAGCTCAGGTGACTATAACTGCTGAATTTCTATAGCTTTGTATGAGTAAAATCTGTGCCTAACCATATTGTCCATGTAACCTTTGGTTCTTCTAAAGTTTTTTATTTCTATTTCGTTACTATAATGTGCCTGTAACCTTTGGTATTTTAGTGAAAATATATATATATCTACATACATACACACACACATGTGACAGTCACATACAGTATTGCATCTCTTTTCCACAGCAGTTATCCTGCTTATCCTCTCTCTGCATATCACCTGGCTCCCTTCTGCTGGATATCCACTCTATCTTAACAGTGGTAATCAAGGAAACGCGAGTGCATAGCATATTTTGGCAGTCATTTAGTCTCCTGAATCCGTGCTGCGTCATGAGCCTTCACGTCAAAAGGTTGTATATTCTTGTGCCTGGTGTGCATTGCACAATATAGAATTGTGTCAAGCCATACAAATTAGCTTAAAACATGGTCTCCGTCCTAACCCTGGCCCAATAATGTCACAGGGCAAAGGTGACATAGAGTATACTTGCGGAACCACACGGTGCCTCCTTTACACCAGAGTTTCCTTCTTTTAATGTCTTTCAACAACATGTGATTTTTGTGTGCATGAGGGGAAATGGCTCTGTACATTTGCTATTTCCCTGAGACACCTTAGCGACGAAAGCAGCAAGAAGGAGGGACAGGCAGGCACGCACACAACGGGGCTGAGAGCCCTGGGAAAGCGGTGAGAAGGAGGGACAGGCAGGCACACACACGATGTGGCTGAGAGCCCAGAGAAATTGGTGAGAAGGAAAGACAGGCAGGCAGCAGGCATGCACACAATGGGGCTGAGCCCGGGAAAAGTGGTGAGAAGGAGGAACAGGCAGGCAGCAGGCCTGCACACAACAGGACTGAGAGCATGGGGAAAGTGGCAAGAAGGAGGGACAGGCAAGCAGCAAACAGCAGGCACACGCAGAATGGTGCTGAGAGCCCAGAGAAAGCGGTGAGAACGAGGGACAGGCAGGAAGCAGGTATGCACACAACGGGATTGAGAGCCTGTGGAAAGTGGCAAGAAGGAGGGACAGGTAGGCAGCAGGCATGCATACAATGGGGCTGAGTGCTCAGAGAAATTGGCAAGGAGGGACAGGCAAGCAGCAGGCATGTATACAAATGGGGCTGAGACTCCGGGCAAAGCGGTGAAAAGGAGGTACTGGCAGGCAGCAGGCATACACACAACTGGGCTGAGAGCCCAGGGAAAGCAGTGATACTGTATTTGTCTCGGGGAGGTGGTGGTCCCGGGGGGTCTGCTTGGCCCCCCTGTTATGTTTGTAATTATCTTGAGCCCCAGGGGTAGCTGTCCCCAGGGCTTTAATAGCCCCTTGGAGGGGGGCCCCGCATGCCCCCATCCATTTATTTGTAACTTGTGCCGTGCGCACGGGGCCTGGGCTACACGGGGATCAATTAAAAAACAAGTGTAGGAGACCGTGCATATTTTTTTTTTCAATTTTGCCATGAATTCACAGATCCCTGACCTTGACTGGTAGGTCGCTCCCCCACCACACAGCTCCGTCTGTGTGCCCCCTTGCTGCCCTGATTGTGCTAGTTTTTTCCTTTCTGTGCCCCCTTGCTGCCCTGATTGTGCTCGTTTTTTCCTTTCTGTGCCCCCTTGCTGCCCTGATTGTGCTCGTTTTTTCCTTTCTGTGCCCCCTTGCTGCCCTGATTGTGCTCGTTTTTTTCCTTTCTGTGCCCCCTTGCTGCCCTGATTGTGCTCATTTTTTCCTTTCTGTGCCCCCTTGCTGCCCCTGATTGTGCTCGTTTTTCCTTTCTGTTCCCCCTTGCTGCCCTGATTGTGCTCGTTTTTTTTCCTTTCTGTGCCCCCTTGCTGCCCTGATTGTGCTCATTTTTTCCTTTCTGTGCCCCCTTGCTGCCCCTGATTGTGCTCGTTTTCCCTTCTGTGCCTGTTTCCCGCCGCTGCGCCCCTGCGGCCCCACCCCCTCACTGCCCATTCGCTGCCCCATTCCCTGCTCCTCCCTCCCACCTCCCCATTTATGGCGGCCGCTGCGTGGTGAAGAGAGCGACCCCTGACCTTGACTGGTAGGTCGCTCCCCCACCACACAGCTCCGTCTGTGTGCCCCCTTGCTGCCCTGATTGTGCTCGTTTTTTCCTTTCTGTGCCCCCTTGCTGCCCTGATTGTGCTCGTTTTTTCCTTTCTGTGCCCCCTTGCTGCCCTGATTGTGCTCGTTTTTTCCTTTCTGTGCCCCCTTGCTGCCCTGATTGTGCTCGTTTTTTTCCTTTCTGTGCCCCCTTGCTGCCCTGATTGTGCTCATTTTTTCCTTTCTGTGCCCCCTTGCTGCCCCTGATTGTGCTCGTTTTTCCTTTCTGTGCCCCCTTGCTGCCCCTGATTGTGCTCGCTTTTCCTTTCTGTGCCCCCTTGCTGCCCCTGATTGTGCTCGGTTTTTTTTCCTTTCTGTGCCCCCTTGCTGCCCCTGATTGTGCTCGTTTTTCCTTTCTGTGCCCCCTTGCTGCCCCTGATTGTGCTCTGTTTTTTCCTTTCTGTGCCCCCTTGTTGCCCCTGATTGTGCTCGTTTTTTTCCTTTCTGTGCCCCCTTGCTGCCTCTGATTGTGCTCGTTTTTCCTTTCTGTGCCCCCTTGATGCCCTGATTGTGCTCGTTTTCCCTTCTGTGCCTGTTTCCCGCCGCTGCGCCCTGCGGCCCCGCCCCTCACTGCCCATTCGCTGCCCCATTCCCTGCTCCTCCCTCCCACCTCCCCATTTATGGCGGCCGCTGCGCGGCCGCGCCGCTGGCGCGCCGAAGGCAAGCCTAAGGCAAGCCCGTCTGCGCCCGTCCGCGCCGTGACCGCGCCCAGCGCCAGACCCCCTGGTCCGGGCATCCCCCGCGCCCGCCACATCAACAGACGCCGATACGACGCCACCACCCTCCACGCACTCAACCCCGGAAAAGATCACGCCTGCTACCAGGCCACCCCGAAGCGCACCCAAGGGCCCTTCACCTGCCGGAACTGCAGCTTCGCCAGCACCCGCCGCGCCAAACCACCGCCCAGGAAAGAACCCAACTACCTCAGATGCATCCTCCTCAACACCCGCTCCGCCCGCAAACACGCCATCGAACTCTGGGACCTTCTCGACTCAACCTCCCCAGACGTCGCATTCCTGACGGAGACCTGGCTGAATCCCGCTTCAGCCCCCGACATCGCCATTGCCATCCCGGACGGATACAAGATCACCCGCAGGGACCGCACCAACGGAGTCGGAGGAGGCATCGCCATCGTCCACAGGAACACCCTCAGAGTCTCAACCAACACCGACGACACCCTCAGCACCGCCGAACACATGCACTTCCAGATCCACACCGATCCCAACACCACCCTCAGAGGAACCCTCATCTACAGACCCCCGGACCCCGACCACAGTTCAGCGATTCCATCGCTGACTTCGTCAGCACACACGCCATCGCCTCCACGGACTACATCCTCCTCGGGGACCTGAACTTCCACCTCGAGAACAACAAGGACACCAACTCCACCACCCTGATCGACAACCTCGCCACCCTCGGACTCAGACAGCTCGTGACTACACCCACCCACGCCGCCGGCCACACGCTAGACTCCATCTTTTCCGCAAGCCCACACGTCTCCTTCAACCACACCTCCGAACCCCACTGGACTGACCACCACTGCATCCACTTCACCTACAGGAAGCCCACCATGCACCACCGCACCGAACAAATGCCTCGCCGCTGCTGGAGCAGAGTCACGGAAGACCAGCTAACCACAACCCTCGCCCTGAGCCCACCCGCCGAACCCTCCGACCCCGACACCGCCGCCCGCAACCTCAGACAGTGGATCGACGACTGCGCCAACACCCTCGCCCCGCTCAAGAATCCGCCCAACAGCCACACCAGCAAGAAAGCCACCTGGTTCACCGAAGACCTCCAGGCCTCCAAACGAACATGCCGAAAACTGGAGAAGATCTGGCTCCACGAACGGACAGCGGACAGCTACGCCGCCCACAAGAGCGCCACCCGCAGTCACCATCACCTCATCAGATCCGCCAAAAGGGCCTCACTCAAAGACCGCCTAGACAACAACGCACACAACAGCAAAGAGCTCTTCAACATCGTGAAGGAACTCTCCAACCCCAGCTCCAACACCAAAGCCATCCAGCCATCGCGAGACCTGTGCGACTCACTGGCCACCTTCTTCCACCGCAAAATCGCCGACATCCACGACAGCTTCAAAACCACGACCGCCCCGGCAACCACCGAGACCACTGCCCCCACAACCACCAACCGCCTGCTCTCCTGGACCAACATCAACGACGAGGACACCAGCGAGATCATGAACACCATCCACTCCGGTTCACCGCTAGACCCGTGCCCTCACCACATCTTCAACAAAGCCAGTACAGCCATCGCGCCCCATCTCCGGAAAATAATCAACATCTCCTTCGAGACCGCAACCTTCCCGGAAAGCTGGAAGCACGCCGAGATCACCGCCTTACTCAAGAAACCCAAGGCAGACCCCAAGGACCTCAAGAACTTCCGACCCATCTCTCTGCTCCCGTTCCCCGCGAAGGTCACCGAGAAAATCGTCAACAAACAACTGACCCGCTACCTCGAGGAGAACAACATCCTGACCCTTCCCAGTCCGGCTTCCGCAGCAACCACAGCACCGAAACCGCCCTCATCGCCGCCACCGATGACATCAGGACCCTGCTAGACAACGGAGAAACAGCAGCCCTCATCCTCCTGGACCTATCAGCCGCCTTCGACACGGTCTGCCATCACACACTACGAACACGCCTTCACGACGCCGGGATCCAAGAGAAGGCCCTGGACTGGACCACATCCTTCCTTTCCGGCAGAACACAAAGCGTCCGCCTCGCCCCTTCCGATCCAAGGCCACCAAGATCATCTGCGGCGTACCCCAAGGCTCCTCCCTCAGCCCAACGCTGTTCAACATCTACATGGCACCCTCGCCCACGTCGCCCGACAGCACAACCTCAACATCATCTCCTACGCCGACGACACCCAGCTGATCCTCTCCCTCACCAAAGACCCTCACACCGCCAAAGCCCACCTCCACGAAGGAATGAAGGCCGTCGCCGAATGGATGAGGACCAGCCGCCTGAAGCTGAACTCGGACAAGACGGAGGTCCTCATCCTTGGTTCCAACCCTTCAGCCTGGGACGACTCCTGGTGGCCAACATCACTGGGAACAGCCCCGCCACCCACCGACCACGTACGCAACCTAGGGGTCATCCTCGACCCCACCCTCTCCATGACTAAGCAGGTCAACGCCGTTTCCTCATCCTGCTTCAACATCCTCCGAATGCTCCGCAGGATCTTCAAGTGGATCCCCACCGAAACAAGAAAAACAGTCACCCAGGCCCTCGTCACCAGCAGGCTGGACTACGGAAACGCCTCTACGCAGGAACGACGGCTAAGCTCCTGAGACGGCTGCAACGCATCCAGAACGCCTCTGCACGTCTTATCCTCGACATCCCCCGACGCAGCCACATCACACCCCACCTGAGAGACCTGCACTGGCTCCCTGTCAACAAGAGGATAACCTTCAAGCTCCTCACCCACGCACACAAAGCACTCCACAACTCCGGACCAGCCTACCTCAACAGACGACTCAGCTTCTACACCCCCACCTGCCAGCTCCGCTCGACCAGCCTCGCCCTCGCCACAGTCCCCCGCATCCGGAAAACGACCGCCGGCGGCAGATCCTTCTCCCACCTCGCCGCCAAGACCTGGAACACCCTCCCCACCAACCTCCGACAGACCCAAGACCTACTGGCCTTCAGAAGACTCCTCAAGACCTGGCTCTTTGATCAGTAGCAGCACCACCCCCTCTTCCCCCAGCGCCTTGAGACCCTCGCGGGTATGTAGTGCGCTTTATAAGTGACATGATTGATTGATTGATTGATTGATTGATCCACCCGTGATTTCGCAGCAAAAATATATATATTTTTTAAATTAAGCTCACCGTGGGGGTAGGACAGTAGGTGAGGCCTAATTCTAGTATGTTCTTTTATTCTTTACATGGAGAACACTGGAAATCAATCATGGCAATGAATATTGCTTTCTCAAAGTTAACCACACCAGAGTACCTACCATTTACTTTCTACTAAACATACACAAGATTTTCAACAAACCACCAGCAGACCTATTGTCTCTGCCAATGGAGGCCGGTTGGAGCCCACTGCCATCTATTTTAATCATTTTTGGCACCACATTTACTATCACTATCCTCATACTGTGGGGACCCTATGGATTTCCTGACAAAGATACATGGCATTTACCAGGAAGACACTTACCTCGTGATGACTATGGATTTGAAGTCCCTGTATACATGTATTGATCAGCAGCAGGGAATAGAAGCCTGTGTTTCCTTTCTCAGAAGTAGATCCATCCAATTGTTAGACAACACACTCATGCTAAGCAAAATGATGGGTTTCTGCTTACAGCAAAACATTTTTATTTTTGATGATGTGTACTACCGTGAGGTCTCTGGTACCGCAATGGGCATGTGCTTTGCCCCCAGCTTTGTGAATCTCTTCTTGGGCTGGTGGGACAGCTCAGTGGTCTGAACGGAGGAACATGAGATCTATACCTCACATACAGGGACTTGGATACGGTATATCGAACACCTATTCATAAGAAGGGATGAGAAGGAAACACTAGCTGAGGAATTCATAGCCAAACTTCGGATTAACAACCTGAACCTGGGTTTCAGTCATAAGATCAGCAGGAACACCTTAGGATACCTGGAAACTTGCCTCTCTACAGAAGGGGACCAACTCACTACCAAACTGTATAGAAAAGAGACAGCAGGAAACAGTATTCTGCATGCTGACAGCTCCCATCCCAAAAGCCTCAAATGGAGAATCCCCTATGGAGAGTCACTCCGTGCTAGGAGAAATTGCTCCAATGATGAAACATTCAATATTGAATGTAATACAATGATTGGCCGATTACTAACAAGGGGCTATCCCAGTGCAGTCCTGAAGACAGCACAGGACAAAGTAAGACCACTACGCACAGACGACCTCTTATTTTCCAACCAAAAAGCAGAAAACAATGTCCAGAGTCAGAAGATAAGGCTCATCATTGACTTCGCCTGTAAATCGGGGTGTAAAGCGACTTATGACCAAAGACTGGAGGTCCTGAAAGCAGATTCTGTAGTGAAGACTATAGCAGGCCCCCATGCAGGGATAACATACAGACGGGCCAAATCACTAAGGGACAGTTTAACACACAATCATGTTGAGAGACCTACCAAGGACGGATGACTGAAGACCATGGGTGGGTTCCAAACGTGTGAAAATGTAAGGTTTGCAGACACAGTAACAGTCACAAGTATTACAACCTACACAATGGCAGAGAAATGAGGATTACACAATTTATCACTTGTACGAGTTTTGTGTATACATCCTAGAATGCCGATGTATACTCTGGAATGTGGGAAGTACTATCTTTCCACTGGAGAAAAGTATTCATGAACATTAATGTGCCATAGAACATAGACATCACCTCTACTGTTGCTATGAACTTCCACACAAAGCACAACAGTAACCCGGATCTCCTTAAATTTTTTTAAATTGACAGGATTGACAACCAGACACCAAGGGGAGACTTGGAGAAACGCCTAGGCACACAAGAGTCACCTCGAATCATTGACCTCGAAACCAAGATCCCACAAGGCCTCAATATGGACAAGGAGTTGGCGATACACATCTAAATCCACACTTACCAGCACTGGACCTCTCAGAACTCTCCTCTCTCTCTCTCTCTTCTTCTATGATCACTGGAACACTTCATCTTTCTCTCCCCTTCCTTACTCTTCCTTCTTTCTCATTTCTAATATATTTCTTGCCTTATACAACTTAAAAGTCATACCTTTAACATACTGGGTACCACAGAATTTGTGGTACTATCTTCAGCTTTAATTGCTGAATTTGCTTTCACATTTGTCTTCTTATCTGTAAAGTTTTTCAACTTAGGGGCCGAATATGATGACGGTGGGACCACCACCGACAGCCCGTCTGTGCTAGTCCCACCGCCATTGGAAACATCTTATCCGCCCGCCATATTTCAATGGCTGACGAATGGTTGGTGGTTAGCAAAACCGACCGCCACGCATCCGACATGATCCTTGAGCCCGCCGGTGCGGTGCAGGGGGTTGTATTCCCTACCATGGTGGCAGTGCCTGCCAGGCACCACTGTAGGGATTACAATGTCCCTTGCCGCAACGTCTTTTCATGGCGGTTTACCCGCCATGAAAAGGCAGGTAGAAAAGACCTTTGGGGGCCCATGGCGGGCCCCCCTGCCCCCTTGGCCCTCCGATATGGGCACTGGGGGGCACCTATGGTGCACCCCTACATATCCGTGCACCGCATGGTGCCTGCCACGTAGTGCAGGGATATGTCAGGTGTCCCTATTTTGCATTGCTGCAGGTGCTGCAGCCAGCAGCACCCGCCACAATGCAAAGTATAAGCATTGCGACCACTGTGGTGGCGGTCGCATCATAATGCCTATGTCGGGACCGCAGATAGCCTGTCGGGCGGTCCCATTTCCGATAGGGTGACATAAGTCCACCCACCATCCTAATCAGCCCCTAAGTCGCATGTTATGGCTGCAGTGTCCGGCATTTTGCTTTGAGGAATTTTCTTTGCCTCACAAACTTAATCCTGTCTTAGTTTGAACATTTCATGCTTATGCATTGTGGAAAGTTGACATAATTGTCGGTCATTACTTGGATTATTTTGCCTGTTATGAGATAGACACATTATTTTGTATATTTATTATTGCACATTATGAGAGCTACACATGTGACTTTGTTTGCCACTAATTAGATTTTTACATTTTCCTGTTTCTCTCTTTCCATGGTTTCGTAGTTGCCAACCGTGAACTATTAATACAAAGTGTGAACACATAGGAGTTATTAGTCTATCTATGCAGAGTATCACCACAAGTGGACATGTGCACATAAGTCAATATGTAAAGTGCACCATCATGATCACATGTGCACTAATAGCGTGATCACAACCCCCCATAATGTAGCGAACATGTCTCCCTTGATTGGACATATCATCACACCCTCGTAGACACGTCTGCCCACTGGGGCTTATATTATTACCCGCCACTGTAGCCCTTTGGCATTCATGATCAGTGATTGGGAGAGGCGACAATATGTTTGCCCTTCTGGGGCAGCAGGGTTTCATTATAATTTTATAATTGTATCACACGCCATCCTTATGAGCATTTGATGGCACAAAACCACAGTGCCGTTATACACTGGATGAGTGATGTGCACAATCGCGCACACCTCACATTGCTGTCAAATGTAAGCACAGATGGCCACTTCACACACACATCACTGTACGTGCCACGTGAAAATATGGTTGACAACGGCAAGACCTACTGTTGCCTTATATTTTAACATTGGCCCAGCCTATGCAGCATTAGTTGCGCCCGCACGCATGTTTACTATGACCTTTTAAAAAATTGTGGTTGGTGGTGATATATACTTTCGACAACAAACGGTGCTAGGGCCAGCAATGGAATGCGGCACCCGTCATCCATCCACACTGCAACAATCCCAAAATCCAGGAAAGAGGCTGTATACTAAGCCTGGGCGGAGTTCGCGGAATTCCGCTACCCAAAACTCCGCGAAGTGCAAAAAACCCTCCGCCATGCTACGCGAAGCTCCGCGAGTGGCAGAGTGCGTTAGATAAATGCTGTTCGCAATAATTTTCAGTGCCAGATGCTTGTCCGCACTGTGCAATCATCACGAACGGCACCATGCACAGCGCAAGCGGGCGCTGCTTCCTTTTCTGCAGCTTGAATAGATTTTTACTCGAGCTGCAGCTTTCTCAACGCGAACGGACAGTTTCTCAATGCGAGCGGTCGCGAGCATACGCGACCACTCGCAATGAGAAATATGACCGCCCGCTTTGAGAAATCTCGCCGGGGGGTTGATTTTCCACGCTCGCGATCGCCAACTTGATGTTAACGAATGCGAACGAGGAAAAATCTCGCCGGTAGGTGGATTTTCCTCGCTTGCGCTCGCCAACTTGACGTTGATGAACGCGAGCGACGAAAAAAACTCTGCTCCACTACGGGAAGCGGAGTTTTTCGGAACTCCGCGAGCTCCGTGTAATTCTGAGTGTGGAAAACTCCGCAAACTCCAGGAGCGGAGCGGAGTTCACCGCCCAGACCTACTGTATACCACCTGAGGCTCTTTGTAACCACTTGACTAAGGCTTCTGGGAAGCCGAAATGCATCGTCCTCTGGTCTGCCCATTAAATCACATTGCCTCAGATGGTGTGCCGTCTCTTTCCTGGATTTTGGGACTGTTGCAGTTTGGAGATATTTATATATATTTATATATATTGTTTAACATAATTAATAAAAATATTTATTTTACATCATATTTTTTTTATATTTTAAATCGATTACTATGAAAATATTTATATATATATTTTTCACAGTAATAAATGTAACATATTACAAATATAATAAAATGTAAAGCAAATATTTCTTTTAATTATGTTACACTATATATATATGCAAATTATACACATACACACACACATATATATAATGCATACACAATAAAATGATATAAGCTATGAACAATTCAATAAGAAAAATATGTTAATTATTGTAGGCAATAAATAAAATATTAGAATTTTAAAATCCTAAAAACACATTTACTAAAAATACTAAAAATATTAAAACACAAAAAAATACAAACAAATAATATAACTTAAAAAACAAACAATTAATGCTATAAAGTCTATTTTTGTAATATTATGAAAACTTTTGTACTCTAAGAATAATAAATATACTATTCCCACTGTAGTTTATGCAACCCTAGGGAAAGTGTCGGACTTCAGAGGGGTTATATTTACTATTCCTACTCCAGTCACTGGACATTGGACATTGGAGGGGTTACATTTCCTATACCCACTCCAATCGTAGCAACAGTCGGGAAAGCGTTGACTCCAGAGAGGTGAATCTTACAATTCGCACTCCAGTCTAAACAACAGTAGGTAAAGTGTTGGACTTTGAAGGGGTAAAATATACTATTCCAACTCAAGTCTGTGCAAGAGTAGGGAAAGCGTTGGACTTCGAATGGATTACATTTATAATTCACACTCCAAACAGCGCAACAGTAGGGAAAGTGTCGGACTTTGGAGGGGTTAATTTACTATTCCCATTCCAATCTGTGCAACAGTAGGGAAAGCGTTTGACTTTAGAGTGGTTACATTTGCTATTTTCAATAGAAACAACACAACAGTAGGGAAAGTGTTGCACTTCAGAGGGGTTAACTTTACTATTCTCACTTCAAACAGGACAAGTGTAGGGAAAACATAGGATTTCAGAGAGATGAAATTTGTTATTGCCACTCCAAACAGTGCAGCAATAGGGAAAGTGTTGAACTGCAAAGAGGTTACTTTTGCTAGTTTTTACAGCAGTCTAAACAAGAGTAGGGAAAGTACTTAACTTTAAACACATTACATATATGAGTAATACCATGAATGTAGAAAAAATATTAAACTCTCAATATAAAAATTATTAATTAACATGATATATATGTAATAAAAAGCCCAAAGACAAATAATCAATGTGCATAATTACTATTCAATATAATAATTATCAATTAATAAATAATTATTAATCAAATATTATTCAATTCATTTCCCACCACATACCCCTACAAACCTAGCAGCCCATATCGAAAATATAACTAAAAACATAAGTATTCCATAATTGATATACTTAATATTAATGTAATAATTACCAATTAATAATGTATTCTTAATTAATTATTGTTTTATTAACTTCCCAGCTTAGACCCCTACAAACCTAGCAGCCTGCTACTAAAATATAATTGAAAGTATTCCCTAATTTACATATTTAAAATTCAATTAAATATTTAATTTACAAATAATACTTAATTGTAAAATAATTTTTAATTAATTGACTTTCCCCCTTGTACCCCAACAACCTAGCAACCCGCAAATAAAATATAATTAAAAAAATTCAGTATTCCATATTTTACATCATTAAAAATCAATTAAATAATTCATTAACAATTAATAATAAAATATAGCAGTGAGGTGTGGGAGTCACACTTTGTGACAATCTATACGGCAGGGACTCAAGCTGTGTGTGTAAGTACACTGGCTGGGACACACCCCAATGTGGCAGTGTCTTCATCTGAAGTCCCACTTGCACTAAGACCAAGCGTGGGGGCCAAGGCACCCAGCTTTAATGGCATCCCCGTTGATCTGATAAAATGCAATGAGATCATATGGGCACCCCTGTTGACCAATGATTATAGCAATCTAGATTGTGCATCCCTACCTGAGTTGTGGGCATCCTCTACAATTAAAAAGGGTGATCGAACTTTACCGAGTTGCTATCACCCAATTTTTCTCATAGACACATAAGATAAAATCCTCGGGAGGGTCTTGTATAATAAGATCATTGAGTGGGCAGAGGCAAACAAGATTCTGAACTCGTGCCAGTATGGTTTTCATAAGCATATTGGAATTCAGGAACAGTGCTTAAACCTTAGTCTAATATTGGGCAATATACCATAGCAAAGCGCACCACGATGTACTTAGCATTTATGGACTTAACTATGGCATTCAATTGTGTGAACAATTCTAGGCTTTGCCAAACACTATTGGAGATGGGGATGGCGAACCACTTGTGCACCTTTTGGCTTCTATGCATATGAACACCAAGGCTAGAGTGAGGTTCGGCCAAGGAGGAGAGCTCACAAGAGAGATTCACATCGGGCACGGGGTGCACCAGGGCAGCGTGCTCACTCCTCTACAGTTCATTCTGTATATAAACAAGCTCAGCACACATTTAACATCATGTACACCATATGTTCCTATGGTCCTTGGCACTCCATGCCCTGTTTTGTTGTATGCAGATGATGAAGTTTAAATGGCACGCAACCTGAGAGCCCTTAGATTGCTGGTCAAATCAGTTGTGGAATTTATGGGCTCCCTCAGTTTGCTGACTAATTTCTCAACATCTGTTGTCATGGCATGTGGACTGAATTGCATACCCTTCTAATGCTTTGTGGTTTGAACAAATCGCCTAGTTAGCACTAATACATTTTCCTATCTGGGGGGGGGTGGATTTTAGCTCTAAGGGTTCAGGGATACCTAACATAATGAGAGGAGAACCAAGCTCTCTAGTGTAGTTGGTTGACCCTTTAGCTTATCTTCACCACCTGGCAGCTGCACATTCGCTTCCATGCTGCAAATATACTCTATGCAAAGAGTACCGGTTGCCATTTAAGGGGCGGAAGTCTGGGGTATTAGGGATCTATCAGCAATCCAGACAGAAGAAAACCGCTTCTGTCGTAAGCTCCTCTCAGTCACTCTTTCTACGCCACACTTTATTTGTCACAATGAATTGGGACTAGGCTACATATGTGATCTCGCTTAAATCTGCTTCCCCCCATGGCTTTCAATCTGCAAAAAACAAAGAAGCATCCCTAACTAGAGACATCATAAAAGATTGTTTAGCTTGTGATAAAGGTTTAGATATCTAGTGGCTAGCAGTTGTTGAAAAATCTTTTATCGCCATTGGTCTTCACCAAGCATTTATTGACGTTGAAACCTGTGTGTCACTGGGTAGGAAGTATGGGGCTGATTACGATGGCGGGCGGAAAACCATTCCGACCGCCGTGGTAGCGGAAATTAACCGTCCGCCGGTATCGCAGCAAAACCGACGGTCCGATTAGGATCAGCCGCCAGAAAATTCCGACCGCGGAGGAACGATGCCACGAAAGACCGCCGGTAGTGTGCGGAGCTGGTGAAAATCCGTCCGCGGCGGTCGGATTCGCGGCGGTAAAACCCAAAACCGCCGCACGGCCAGCGGATTGACCGCACATGAAATTAGGATACCATTGAGGTGACAGCGAAACGATCCGCTGTTTCCGACCGCCGCGATCACAACCAGTGATGAATGGGAGAGCCGGCGGAAGGGCGGTTGTTAATCCACCGCCGCGGCCGCTCCGGAACAATTATGGCAGACGACAAAAAAAACACACAACAAGCCCACCAAGTGTACCCATTAAACTGGCACAGCCTCAAAAAACACCTCACACACCCCAATGACACATCCCCATGGCAACTAAAAAAATACAAATCCCAGGTAAACTCACACAACACACCTGACAGGAATACTCCATCTTGACACACCCACATAGCTGAGTATAAAACCAGCCCCTTCCCTGACCAGAATCCTTTGCAATACTCCACCACTGAAGGAACCTACCACACAGCACAAAGGAGAGGCAAACCACCACACATCTCACCAGCACAACAACACACACACACACCACTTACATCACCACCACCACTCCCACACCTGCACCTTTAACCCATTTGCACATCACACACCATGGCACTGAAGAAAATGCCCAAATTCACTGATAATGAGTTGTCTGTCATGGTAGATGAGGTAATCAGAGTAGAACCACAATTGTTTGAAAACCTGGTCCAACAGACACCATTAGCCACCAGAACACAAATGTGGGGAAGGATAGTCAGCAAGGTCAATGCAGTAGGGACTGTCCCGGGCACAAAGAAGGAGATCGTGAAGCGGTGGCATGACCTCAAGAGCAAGGTGATAGAGAAGACCAACAAGAACCCCAAGCTGGCTCAGATGACTTGCGGTGGCCCTCCCATTCCACTAAGAACATTCACCGCATGGGAGGAGAAGGTGCTTGGCATACTGCATCCAGAGAGTCTCACAGGAATACCCGGGGGAGTGGAGGCTGGTAAGTAACAACAAATGTCTACCATCACACTGCTATGTACTGTCTTAAACAACTACAAAACTACACCTCCTAGGCCCAAATGCATCCATGTGCACCACACACTCCCCAACACATGTCTCACAGATCCAACATTCACTCCCTCTGATTCACCCCAAAGGTAGCTAGCAACATTACCATGGGGGCATGTGTACAGCCAGCCAGCACTACAACTCCCACCAGGCCCCCTTGTCCCACAGCTAAGCAGTGTGGAGCACTCCCCCCACCCAGAAGCATGTGGCAGCCCTTGCATTCCTCTCATCAAACCAACAGGTAGGTAGCCATTTTCACATGGCGGGGTGTTTGTGGGTGGCAAGCCAGCACTACAACTCCCACCAGGCCCCCTTGTCCCACAGCTGAGCAAGATGGAGCACTCCCCCCCACACCCAGAAGCATGTGGCAGCCATTGTATTTCACCAACCAAACTTACAGGTAGGTAGCCATCTTAACAGTGACGGGGGTTTGCTCACACCAAACAGGTAGGTAGCCATCTCAACAGGGAGGGGTGTTTGTGGACAGGCAGCCAGCACTACAACTCCCACCAGGCCCCCTTGTCCCACAGCTGAGCAGGATGGAGCACTCCCTCCCACACCCCGAAGCATGTGGCAGCCATTGTATTTCACCAACCAAACTTACAGGTAGGTAGCCATCTTAACAGGGAGGGGGGTTTGCTCACATCAAACTAACAGGTAGGTAGCCATCTCAACAAGGAGGGGTGTTTGTGGACAAGCAGCCAGCACTACAACTCCCACTAGGCCCCCTTGTCCCACAGCTGAGCAGGATGGAGCACTCCCCCTACACCCAGAAGCATGTGGCAGCCATTGTATTTAACCAACCAAACTAACAGGTAGGTAGCCATCTCAACAGGGAGGGGAGTTTGTGGACAGGCAGCCAGCAATACAACTCCCACCAGGCCCCCTTATCCCACAGCTGAGCAGGATGGGGCACTCCCCCCCACACCCAGAAGCATGTGGAAGCCATTGTATTTCACCAACCAAACTTACAGGTAGGTAGCCATCTTAACAGGGAGGGGGGTTTGCTCACATCAAACTAACAGGTAGGTAGCCATCTCAACAGGGAGGGGTGTTTGTGGACAGGCAGCCAGCACTACAACTCCCACCAGGCCCCCTTGTCCCACAGCTGAGTAGGATGGAGCACTCCCCCGCCACACCCAGAAGCATGTGGCAGCCATTGCATTGCCCTCATCAAACTAACAGGTAGGTAGCCATCTTAACAGGGAGGGGTGTTTGTGGGCAGAAAGCCAGCAATACATCTCCCACCAGGCCCCCTTGTCCCATAGCTGAGCAGGTTGGGGCACTCCCCCCACACCCAGAAGCATGTGGCAGCCATTGTATTTCACCAACCAAACTTACAGGTAGGTAGCCATCTCAACAGGGAGTGGTGTTTGTGGACAGGCAGCCAGCACTACAACTCCCACCAGGCCCCCTTGTCCCACAGCTGAGCAGGATGGAGCACTCCCCCCACACCCAGAAGCATGTGGCAGCCATTGTATATCAACAACCAAACTTACAGGTAGGTAGCCATCTTATGCTCTCCTGTCCCACCCCTGAGCAGGATGGAACATTCACCCATCCAAGAGCCATGTGTAACCTATTCTCTACCTCTGTTCCACTTCACAGGGAAGCAGCCATCTTAACAGTGAGGGGGTGTGAGGATAGGCAGCCAGCACTACAACTCCCACCAGGCCCCCTTGTCCCACAGCTGAGCAGGATGGAGCACTCCCCCACACCCAGAAGCATGTGGCAGCCATTGTATTTATCCAACCAAACTTACAGGTAGGTAGCCATCTTAACAGGGAGGGGGGTTTGCTCACATCAAACTAACAGGTAGGTAGCCATCTCAACAGGGAGGGGTGTTTGTGGACAGGCAGCCAGCAATACAACTCCCACCAGGCCCCCTTGTCCCACAGCTGAGCAGGATGGAGCACTCCCCCCACACCCAGAAGCATGTGACAGCCATTGTATTTCACCAACCAAACTAACAGGTAGGTAGCCATCTGAACAGGGAGGGGTGTTTGTGGACAGGCAGCCAGCACTACAACTCCCACCAGGCCCCCTTGTCCCACAGCTGAGTAGGATGGAGCACTCCCCCACACCCAGAAGCATGTGGCAGCCATTGCATTGCCCTCATCAAACTAACAGGTAGGTAGCCATCTCAACAGGGAGGGGTGTTTGTGGACAGGCAGCCAGCAATACAACTCCCACCAGGCCCCCTTGTCCCACAGCTGAGCAGGATGTGGCACTCCCCCCACACCCAGAAGCATGTGGCTGCCATTGTATTTCACCAACCAAACTTACAGGTAGGTAGCCATCTTAACAGGGAGGGGGGTTTGCTCACATCAAAGTGACAGGTAGGTAGCCATCTCAACAGGGAGGGGTGTTTGTGGACAGGCAGCCAGCACTACAACTCCCACCAGGCCCCCTTGTCCCACAGCTGAGTAGGATGGAGCACTCCCCCCCACACCCAGAAGCATGTGGCAGCCATTGCAATGCCCTCATCAAACCAACAGGTAGGTAGCCATCTTAACAGGGAGGGGTGTTTGTGGGTGGCAAGCCAGCACTACAACTCCCACCAGGTCCCCTTGTCCCATAGCTGAGCAAGATGGAGCACTCCCCCCATACCCAGAAGCATGTGGCAGCCATTGTATTTCACCAACCAAACTTACAGGTAGGTAGCCATCTCAACAGGGAGTGGTGTTTGTGGATAGGCAGCCAGCACTACAACTCCCACCAGGCCCCCTTGTCCCACAGCTGAGCAGGATGGAGCACTCCCCCCACACCCAGAAGCGTGTGGCAGCCATTGTATATCAACAACCAAACTTACAGGTAGGTAGCCATCTTATGCTCTCCTGTCCCACCCCTTAGCAGGATGGAACACTCCCCCATCCAAGAGCCATGTGTAACCTATTCCCTACCTCTGTTCCACTTCACAGGGAGGCAGCCATCTTAACAGTGAGGGGGTGTGAGGATAGGCAGCCAGCACTACAACTCCCACCAGGCCCCCTTGTCCCACAGCTGAGCAGGATGGAGCACTCCCCTCACACCCAGAAGCATGTGGCAGCCATTGTATTTCATTAACCAAACTTACAGGTAGGTAGCCATCTTAACAGGGAGGGGGTTTGCTCACATCAAACTAACAGGTAGGTAGCCATCTTAACAGGGAGGGGTGTTTGTGGGCAGAAAGCCAGCAATACATCTCCCACCAGGCCCCCTTGTCCCATAGCTGAGCAGGTTGGGGCACTCCCCCACACCCAGAAGCATGTGGCAGCCATTGTATTTCACCAACCAAACTTACAGGTAGGTAGCCATCTCAACAGGGAGTGGTGTTTGTGGACAGGCAGCCAGCACTACAACTCCCACCAGGCCCCCTTGTCCCACAGCTGAGCAGGATGGAGCACTCCCCCCACACCCAGAAGCATGTGGCAGCCATTGTATATCAACAACCAAACTTACAGGTAGGTAGCCATCTTATGCTCTCCTGTCCCACCCCTGAGCAGGATGGAACATTCACCCATCCAAGAGCCATGTGTAACCTATTCTCTACCTCTGTTCCACTTCACAGGGAAGCAGCCATCTTAACAGTGAGGGGGTGTGAGGATAGGCAGCCAGCACTACAACTCCCACCAGGCCCCCTTGTCCCACAGCTGAGCAGGATGGAGCACTCCCCCCCACACCCAGAAGCATGTGGCAGCCATTGTATTTATCCAACCAAACTTACAGGTAGGTAGCCATCTTAACAGGGAGGGGGGTTTGCTCACATCAAACTAACAGGTAGGTAGCCATCTCAACAGGGAGGGGTGTTTGTGGACAGGCAGCCAGCAATACAACTCCCACCAGGCCCCCTTGTCCCACAGCTGAGCAGGATGGAGCACTCCCCCCACACCCAGAAGCATGTGACAGCCATTGTATTTCACCAACCAAACTAACAGGTAGGTAGCCATCTCAACAGGGAGGGGTGTTTGTGGACAGGCAGCCAGCACTACAACTCCCACCAGGCCCCCTTGTCCCACAGCTGAGTAGGATGGAGCACTCCCCCACACCCAGAAGCATGTGGCAGCCATTGCATTGCCCTCATCAAACTAACAGGTAGGTAGCCATCTCAACAGGGAGGGGTGTTTGTGGACAGGCAGCCAGCAATACAACTCCCACCAGGCCCCCTTGTCCCACAGCTGAGCAGGATGTGGCACTCCCCCACACCCAGAAGCATGTGGCTGCCATTGTATTTCACCAACCAAACTTACAGGTAGGTAGCCATCTTAACAGGGAGGGGGTTTGCTCACATCAAAGTGACAGGTAGGTAGCCATCTCAACAGGAGGGGTGTTTGTGGACAGGCAGCCAGCACTACAACTCCCACCAGGCCCCCTTGTCCCACAGCTGAGTAGGATGGAGCACTCCCCCCCACACCCAGAAGCATGTGGCAGCCATTGCAATGCCCTCATCAAACCAACAGGTAGGTAGCCATCTTAACAGGGAGGGGTGTTTGTGGGTGGCAAGCCAGCACTACAACTCCCACCAGGTCCCCTTGTCCCATAGCTGAGCAAGATGGAGCACTCCCCCCATACCCAGAAGCATGTGGCAGCCATTGTATTTCACCAACCAAACTTACAGGTAGGTAGCCATCTCAACAGGGAGTGGTGTTTGTGGATAGGCAGCCAGCACTACAACTCCCACCAGGCCCCCTTGTCCCACAGCTGAGCAGGATGGAGCACTCCCCCCACACCCAGAAGCGTGTGGCAGCCATTGTATATCAACAACCAAACTTACAGGTAGGTAGCCATCTTATGCTCTCCTGTCCCACCCCTTAGCAGGATGGAACACTCCCCCATCCAAGAGCCATGTGTAACCTATTCCCTACCTCTGTTCCACTTCACAGGGAGGCAGCCATCTTAACAGTGAGGGGGTGTGAGGATAGGCAGCCAGCACTACAACTCCCACCAGGCCCCCTTGTCCCACAGCTGAGCAGGATGGAGCACTCCCCCTCACACCCAGAAGCATGTGGCAGCCATTGTATTTCATTAACCAAACTTACAGGTAGGTAGCCATCTTAACAGGGAGGGGGGTTTGCTCACATCAAACTAACAGGTAGGTAGCCATCTCAACAGGGAGGGGTGTTTGTGGACAGGCAGCCAGCACTACAACTCCCACCAGGCCCCCTTGTCCCACAGCTGAGCAGGATGGAGCATTCCCCCCACACCCAGAAGCATGTGGCAGCCATTGCATTGTCCTCATCAAACCAACAGATAAGTAGCCATCTTAACAGGGAGGGGTGTTTTTGGGTAGCAAGCCAGCACTACAACTCCCACCAGGCCCCCTTGTCCCAAAGCTGAGCAAGATGGAGCAATCCCCCCAAACCCAGAAGCATGTGTCAGCCATTGTATTTCACCAACCAAACTTACAGGTAGGTAGCCATCTTAACAGGGAGGGGGGTTTGCTCACATCAAACTAACAGGTAGGTAGCCATCTCAACAGGGAGTGGTGTTTGTGGACAGGCAGCCAGCACTACAACTCCCACCAGGCCCCCTTGTCCCACAGCTGAGCAGGATGAAGCACTTCCCCCCACACCCAGAAGCATGTGGCAGCCATTGTATATCAACAACCAAACTTACAGGTAGTTAGCCATCTTATGCTCTCCTGTCCCACCCCTGAGCAGGATGGAACACTTCCCCATCCAAGAGCCATGTGTAACCTATTCCCTACCTCTGCTCCACTTCACAGGGAGGCAGCCATCTTAACAGGGAGGCGGGTGTGAGGATAGGCAGCCAGCACTACAGCTCCCATCAGGCCCCCTTGTCCCACACCTCAGCAGGACGGAACACTCCCTCCCACCCACAATCATGTGTCAGCAATTCCCCCCAACTGTGCCACAGAACAGGTAGGTAGACAGTGCATGTACCCTGCCATGTCTCTCAAAAAGGATGGAGCCATATGACCACACCAGCCTCACATCCCACACAACTTGACATAGATCCAATAGCCACTTCCAGTGTGCAGACAGCTAAGCGTATGTAACTGTCACAGAAATTAAAGTTTGAACCACAAAGTTGCATGTAGAAGAAATTAAGGGCACAATCGTGCACAGCACTGAATGCTATCTGTAAGTGCCATGGAGGCAGAGCATCAAGGCCCATATGAAAACAAAACAAGCATGGTCAGTTGTAAAAAGAAAGCAAAGCACATGATATGACAGAGGGATGCATGAGATAACAATGGCCAGTACATGCGAAGAATGAACGTCTTACATGCAGAGTAAACAACAAATACGCTTCACATAAAGTTGTTGTGCTGCTAGTCGTTAGATGACGACATGTCCTTGTAATCACACAATCTGTACGTGGAGCATGGTATCTATTGGTATCTATTGGTATCTATTGACATGTCACACCATGGACAAGTAATGTATGTATCTCCAAATCATGTCATGATGCTCAGTACTGTGCAGCCATACAAAGTGATCTCACTGTAAACTGCATGGTGTATAACATGTAACATCCGAACATCTAACACCAAGCTTATGGGGTGCACTTCAATGACCATTTCTACTCTGTACCACAGGTGACCAAGAATTGACTGCTGCAGATGACAACACCAACCTGCTGAGCCGCTCCCCCCCCCCCCCGAACCTGGACTCTCGGATGCAGACTCCCTAAATTCCTCGGATGCGGACACAGAACCTGGCCTGCCAGGGCGTACCAGGGCCCAGGCCCCCACTGTCCCCACCACCTCAGCAACAACAACTGCACTGACCCCTGCTGTAATGACCTGTGCGGCCTGCCCCACCACCACCACCAACACCAGTGCTGCCTGCAACACTGTCCCTGCCTCAGAGGATACCCACACCAACCCACAATCTGAGGAGGGCAGGGAGAGTCAGTGGGTGCGTCGAGTGGTGACGCCACAGGTCAGGGACAGCAGGGCAGGTGGAAGGTCAACTGGGTGACAAATCCAACAGGGCACTGGGTCTGAAGCCCTGGCCAACATCGCAAGAGTCCTTGGGGCCTATGAACAAACCCAGGGACAGATGGGCCAGGTCTGGAAGAAGTGCGTGAGGTCCGCCTGCTGCTGAGGTCCATGGACACGCGTATGGGCCAAATCGTGGACCTCTTGGGCTAGCTTGTGGGTGTTCTGAGGGACAGGCCTGATGCCCAAAGGACAGCTCAACCTCCCTCCAGTGGCCCGCAGGATGACAGTCCCACCACCTCACCTGCAGCCACAGAGAGGGGTGAGCTGGAACAGGATGAGTCCTCAGACACCGCAGATCCCGCAGCAGAGGCCCCCCCTGCCAAACGCTCAAGGGGCCGTCTGAGGAAAAGCACGGGAGGATCACGTGGCAAAGCACCAGCCAAACGCCAGTCAAAAAGCCAACCATGATGGCACCACTCTTCACCTTGCTATTGATTTTGTTGACTATCCTTACCCACACTGCCATGTTGATGGCAGGCGTCTTTTTGTATTCCGCTTTAGGTGTCCGTATATAGGTTTTCCTGAATCATGTCCTTATATAGGCACAATTCGCATTGCCCTTATATAGGCATAGAATCCCTGTCCTTATTTAGGCATTAACCCTGCACCAAATACAGGCATGGTCACCGACATCCGTCCACCCTAACGTCACAACGAGTTCTTAGAAACCAGACCCTTAAGCTTCGGGAGTTCCCCTAGCACAGGACTATTGATTTCTCCAAGAACTCATCTATTATGTATGAACCGTTATACCTTAAAGGTTTATTCCTGACGTCTTCCTCTGTCCGACTTCACGTCAATGCTAACATTCCAAGACACCTACCAGGTATAAATATACCTTCCCTTGCCCAAGCAAGTTAGAGGAGACCTCGACTTCAGAGGAGCCTGTATCCCGGCCTAACGCACTGAGAAGACGCTGTCATTCCTGCACGCAGATGAATCCAGCTTCCAGTGTTCTGACTCCCTTCGCGGGGTGTTAGAGTTCCAGATCCGGCAAGAGATTCCCACCTCTCTCATTCTCAAGGTATGGAGCTGACTAGAACCTAGAGGGACTCTTGGCATACCATACTTGGCATACTAGACTTAAACATACTCTTAGTATACCAGACTAGAGAATACTCCACCTACTTCTACCTTTCCATACACCTAGACTAGGTTAGGTACATTGGGGTAGAACTAGCTTAGAAACGCATCGTATGAGTACTCGCATTTTTAGCTCATGTTATTTATGTACGTGAATATATGCTAAAAGAATAATGCTAGCGCAGTATTATTTATTTCTACTGCTTACGCTGTACATTATTTATCTTGCATACTGTCTTGTGATCATAACAGCACATATCTCTTACACGAGAAACAAGACTGTTCAATAAAACCTTTTTATTGAAACGCCCGTCTTTCCTTTCTGTGTAACTCTGTAGATACTAAACATGCATGATTGACTGAGTGAAACTGTTATCTATTGTTTCCACGATTCTGAGACGTGTTCCGATTCTAAAGGGAAACAAAGTTGTCATGTTTTTTGATTGCCAGAAACTACTCCCTTCTTGTTCTCAAGGAGTTTCTAGTGGCCTCTGAGCTAGCTGGCACAAGTAATTAAGTTTAATATACTCAATAGGGACATACCGACCTTAGTCCTATGTCAAACCTATAGGTTATATTATTCCAATGCGCAGAGCCTATTAGGGAAATAGGAACTACACTACATGGCGCCCAACGGTTTGGTAATGCAGTAATTTAACGCTAGATACTGAGTTACTCAGTCGTGCTTTTCTCAGAGACCCCTACTCACATACTCCATAAGACGTCTGGAGTGGGTAGGGTTAAATATCCGCCATAACTAAATAGGGAAGCACCCTATATATTAGTTGTTTGGTTTGTTCAACGTTGAAGGATACAGTGTTCCAAAATATTGTGCACCTTATCTTTTGTTTCCTTGAAACTTGTTCTACATTTTTCAAAAAACAAATGTCCACACAGGACAATGCCACCGAAACCGGTGGAGCTGCGGCTGACCCAGTCGTAACAGTTTTTAACTTTACAGGTTTAAATGAACCTGAGGAGGGTGTTATAGACATCAATCCAAACTTAAGAAGAGCCATCACTCTAAAACTTATAAAACATGGCCTACCACCAAGAGGCGGTAGAGCAGTTTTCGTGATAGAGGCACACGAATCCTTTCAGACAGAGGTATTCTATTCATGGGTAATATTTCCTGAATCAAATTCAGTAACAAGACTGTTTCACTTCTACAAAGAAGATGAACCACCAGAGGAATATATTCCTTTCGAGGATATTGAAATTCCACTAACATACCAGGAGCATCAGCTCTGGTTTAAAGGCGCCCTAAAACATCACAAAAACATTACTAGGCTCGGTCCACTAGGTAGACCAGGAGCAACATGGCCGATTCTAGTCGGCTACACTCCTCATCCTGACCTCGAAATAACGTCAGACGAGGAACTACTTACTCAACTTACAGAGTTAATAAAAATCTACAGACAACTAGTCCAATATGTCATGCGGACTTTCACAGTCCAACCACCATTAACCATTCCAAATCAAACTCCTCATCAGGGGAATACACTAAAAATTACACCACAGACTCTATACGCAGTCATGGGTAAAATGCCCACAAAACGTGAGCAAATTCCATTCTGGATAGCTCAAAAAATTACTCAAATCAAAGCAGTATTTCCAAATACTAGCCCTTATGAGAAACACAGAATACTAACAATCTGTTTACCAATGGGGATCACACCACAACTGGAAGACTGCACCACTTGGGGCTCAGTCTTTGCTGCCATCTATACTAAAACACATGGTATTCCGTCAATTGCAGTAATACCAGATGTCCTGAAACAAATTCAA
Source organism: Calotriton arnoldi (assembly GCA_963921515.1). Lineage (NCBI taxonomy): Eukaryota > Metazoa > Chordata > Amphibia > Caudata > Salamandridae > Calotriton > Calotriton arnoldi. The sequence continues at coordinate 118,980 of CAWUFW010005306.1, read as the reverse complement.
AACGAATACGGGGCAGAGCCTGCTCTGAATTTAGGTATGAAATTACTGAAAAATTTCGACCAGGTCTCAACAATAATATTATCTAATATTAAAGGGGAGGCAGCAGCAGTGGCGATCAGCCAACGATTAAGGGAATTCGTTGTTACAGAACATCAAACAGAACTACCCAGAATAATAGAACAATCTTATGCAGAATTAGGCAGAGATAGTTTGGGTGGAAGACCATTGAAGCCAAAACTATCTGAAAGTCCTGAGAAGGACTCTATTAAACAAACTCCTACATCTTCTAAAAAGAAGTGGGAAACTAATAAACAAAATTCAAACGAGAAACGTTCTCAATCCCGAGGTAGGTCTCCTCAAAAGGAGCCCTCTGAAAGGAGGTATAACCTCAGGAATAGGGATAATTTGAAAAAGCCTGACAGGTATCAAGATACTGATACACGTTCCTCTCGTACCTTTCAGATCTCGTCACAGACATCGGAAAGAAGAGGACGGTCAGAACATAGAGAAGAACGCGTGAAATCGAAAGACGACAAACACGTTCCGAAAAATAAATCCAAACCTCAATTCTCAAAGAAGAAGGTAGCAGGTCTGAAGGTCAGACATGCCGAGGATACTGAGAACACAACTCAAGAACGGAGAATGGGCTCAGACAATGCTGGACAGTGCAGCAGAAGTCACAATAGCTCGCCAGAACCTGAAGGAACTTCTGGAGATAGTGGACTTGAATGAGTACATTACAGTTGAGACTGTAGACACCAGGGTTAGTACTCCACAAAAGTTATATGAAATAACACTCCGGATGGAGGGAGACATACCTAGACAGGTGAAAGCACTTTTTGGGAAAAACTTTCAAGGGGCTATGACATACTTCTAGCAGAAAAAGACTGGCCACCACAATTTGTCAGGGAGTGCCCACATGGCGAGGACATTATTATGCCTGCCTTCTCTAACCATATTCCAATTCACCTAAAATATACTTATGCCAGGAAATGGGCAGTTGCCCAGGCCCCAGCATTATACAAAAATCATGTAGGATGGGATGAGGACTCACCTCACCATAAAATACATCTAAAAAATGAACCTACTGCACAGAGGCAGTACCCAATAAAGCAAGAAGCTAAAAAACAGGTCAGGGAGATCTTAGATCAACTTGAATACCAAGGGGTGATTGAAACATGCACCTCTTCAATGAACAATCCTTTGTTTCCTGTCTCCAAACCAGACAACACCTATCGTCTAGTTTTGGATTACAGACACTTAAACACTTGTTCAAAAACATTTGCAGTACAAAATGCACATAGTACAGCATTAATGAATAACATTGTGCGTAAAAAATATAAAACCACATTGGATATCTCAAATGGTTTCTTTTGTCAAAACATAGCACCTGGAAGCAGGTACTTAACAGCTTTCTCAATAATGGGGACCCAGCGTCAATTTTGTCGACTCCCACAAGGGTTCAAGAACAGCCTGGGGTTATTCTCAGCGAGAGTAACGGAGTTACTACAAATTTATGATAATGAGGCATTGTCATATGTCGATGACATCTATCTGACAGACGATGACCTGGATAGGCACTTGAACAGGGTGAGCACCATTATACTGGGCTTCGCCTCTGAGGGCTACAAATTCAACTTCAAAAAGTCCAGAATTGCCCATCTCAATGTCCTCTTTTTAGGATATGAGCTTTCAAGTGAAGGCAAGAGCTTGGCAGCCAACGTTTTAGAAAGGTGTGCGCTGCTCCAACCTCCAAAGACGCTGAAAAATTTACAATCCATCCTGGGTTTCCTAAATTTTGGAAGAACTTACATTCTAAATTATGCAGAAAGGGTTAAACCTCTCTACGCATTAATCAAACCTGATTTTTCAATCAAAAATTGGGCACAGGAACATACAGAAATCTTGCGTTCACTCCAAGCTAACATGTTAGCAACAAATCACTTACAAACACGCGTAAGTCAACGCAATTTAGTCATCCGAATAATTTCGGGTCAATGCGGATTCACCTACTTAACATTTAACGAGGGTGAAAAAGTACCAATTGCATACAAATCACATTTGTATACACAAGCAGAAATGCGCTTCACTTCAACAGAAAAAATACTGACAGCAGTTCAAACCGCTGTAGCAAAAGAAAGAGCTCTAGCCCAAGGGAAACGCATTATCATCGTAACCCCAGTTCCGGCCTTAGAGGCGGTAACTAAAGCGAGCATTCCAAATGCTAAAGCACTACATCCTAGATGGATACAATGGGTTAATTCTCTTGCTGCAACAGATGTTGAATATGTTTTTGATCCTGATTTAAAAACACAAGCGTTCCTGCAATATGAACATGAATGTCCTCTGCCCACTGAGATTCTGCCTCTCGATCAGTATGAATTCATAATTTACACTGACGGATCCGCACAACCCGCAACAGGGAGTAAGCAAGCTTACAGTGCAGCGTGCGCAATCGTTAAAGGTCGCATGCGCGATGGCAACTTCAGACCTATGGTCACAAAAACCCAATCTCTAGGAGATTGTACAGCTCAGCGAGCTGAACTACAAGCATTCAAACTGGCACTTGAAAGTACAGATCGAGAATTCCCCACACTAATAGTGTGCGATTCTTTCTACTGTGTGCAGTCGTATAATGAATATATACAAACTTGGCTTGAAAATGGGTTCAAAGATGCAAAAGGTGGCACAATAAAGCATAAAACGCTTTGGGAACAAGTAGTTCAGTTAAAAAGCGAACTACCAAAGGCTCACGTGATCCATACACTGAGTCATCAACGTGATGGCGTTCACGTTGCAGGGAATTCATTGGCTGACGAAGCCGCAAAGGGGGCTGTTCAGACGGCTTCCGTAGCTGCGATCACTCGTTCAAAAACGAGAATAGACAGTGAGATAATGTTGGCTGTCAATGCTACGAGCAAAGGCAGTGGTGCAGCGTTACCAAAAACGTTTCCACTCAAGTACTCTTATGTAATTGATGCGAACAACGTTCCTTTTGCTCGAATTCCTGGAGTGGGGGATAGGGTAATTCCAAACAAGGAACGTAGATTGGGACTAATCCTAGCAGCACACGAAGGGATAGCCTCTGCCCATGCAGGCATTTCTGCAACAGTATCTTTACTGAAACAAAGATATTGGTGGCCTGGCATTAGGAAGCAGACCAAGAACTATGTTCTGGAATGTGAAATATGCCAACAGATGAAAGTCTCCACAGTGAAACGTCCTGCGCAGACACCCCTGTTAATTTCAGACAAACCATTAGCTTGTGTTTACCTGGACCACTGCGGTCCCTTGCAAAGGGACGGTAACTATAAATATATCATGGTCGCAGTGGATTCTTGCTCTAGGTTCCTATGGATATGGCCTCAGCGCTCGGCTGACGCTCGAACTGTTATAAAAGATTTGCGAGTCTTTATCGGCACATACGCAATAGGCACGCTACATTCTGACCAGGGCCCTGCGTTTAGCTCTCGAGCTTACAAAGAAGCCATGGCCAGTCTGGGCGTTGCATTGCGGTACTCCTCTCCGTTTCATCCTGAGGGAAATTCTGTTGTGGAAAGGAAAAACCGGGACATAAAGCAGTCTATAACAGCTAGGGTATTAGGTTCGGGTGATGGGTGGGTCAAACATCTTTATGGGGTCCAACGCTCATTAAACAATTTGCCAAGAAGTTCTCTAGGGGGGTCACTCCATATGAGGTCCTATTTGGGACAAGAATGTGGGTGCCAGATCTAGAATGTAGTGGCACAGTGGTGGAAAATAAACCCTTTGATATCAAAGATCGTTTGGCTGTTTTACAGGATCTAAATGAACTAAGATCGAAACAAAGCAACGTATTCCTGCAGCCAACCACCACTGGGGAAAAACCGGCAGTCCCAGCAAGGCCTGTCTGGATTCCAAAAGTTGGGGATCTAGTCAGAGATAAAATTGCGGACAAGAAGGAATTTGGACCTTCTTACAGACAACCAGTACCTGTCCTAGCCGTACACGGAACAAGAACAGTACTTCTGCCGCCCCTTGCTGGAAAAAAGGAGAAAAGATTTGTGTCCATCGACCTCATCAAACCACAGTATGTGGCCAATACTAAATAGTAGGCCTCGTGGACTCCGACCTAGTAGCAGACACACTCCTCTCGCTACTATCCAAGAGGTTCAGACTGAAAGACTGATAACCATCGAGAATTCAGCAGTAACAGATGAAGGACTGAGCAACAATGCTATGGAACTCATCCCTCTTGAAACTCAAGTAACAGTTCGTCCAAATACACCTGTCTACACCAATGTAACAAGTGATCAACTGGTTCCAGCGATTTCTACAAATCCTGATGCAATTCCAACAATTGACAGAACTGCTTCTGGCTATTTCATTAACTTTGATACGTTTTCTGAGGATCTGAGTGAGCCCGAGACGTCGCCAGCATCAAAAACTTTTAAACAGCAAGTACAAGACTTTTTACATTTTTTGAGAAAGACTTATCTGGTTTCACCGATGGATTGAACTTTGGGTTATTTCTGGAATATTTTTCTTCCTGCTTTGGCTAGCTTTGGTTATGACTATGAGCGTGCTTATAAATGGCAGATACATCCATTTGGACACTGAAAGAAAAGAAGTGAACTTACTTTTAAAACCTCACAAATCATCCCATCGTGAAACAAGAGACTTGTCTGCAGTGAACATCACAGCCGTTCCTATACAGGATGGTATAGTGTGGGACAAAACAGATTTCGATATTTTTGGCCCGACGGAACATTTGAACATTCCAAATTTATTTAAGATATCACTAAGTGATTTTGTTTCATCCAGTACCTATTCTGATGATTGGGACTTTGAAACTGTAACTAACATGATGTTTGACCTAGAAAAATCTGCTGCATTTTCTAATAATGAATATTTAGAGGGTTCATCAGACTATGAACAGCTGTATTGCTATAACCACTATGGTCATCATTTTTTGCATAAATCTGCAACACCTAGAAATGTGTTTATGTTTAACCAATGGGAGCATTGTCCTACACCACCAAAATGTAGTTCAAAAACATTTGCTACAAAAGTTTCCATATTTTTCAGGATACAATACATCTGATCCAGAAACATTTTACTATAGAAATGTAAACAAAACAGGACTGAAAATTATGTTAACAAATACAAAACAGATTTACTCTGCAGCATTTATTGCCCAACTGTCTAGACATGGTTTCGACTTATGGAAAGAGACAATAGACACAAAATCTGTCTGGGGTACTAAAGATTGGCAAGTGCAGGGGATAGAAGCTTTATTTAGAGCCTGTATCGTCCCTCAACAAATAATGTTTTTGAATGACACTGTGCAACAAACGTCTTGCCTTGGGTTAGCCAAGATTAAAGACATGAAAACTCCTTCTGTACCAACACCTGCAAGTGATAACAATACACAGACAGCGGTTACAGTTGACACCATACTACAACTCAACAGAACAAATCCTGATTGGAGAAAATGGTTGATCTGGCCCACAGACACAAACAACTGTCAAGAGAGATTCCTGAATAAAACACAGGGGTTTACTATTCATAGGCCAGACCCACGATACGTCCAAAGACAGCATCCGGGGGTAGTAACAACATACAGTGTAGGAAAATTATGCCTCGATTGGCTGCAAAAATCTACACTTAAGGATGTGAAACAACACTTATCTTTACTTAAAGAAGACGCAGACCTTAGGGAATTCTTGCTTGGACCAAGAAAACCGCGTCAAAAACGTTTCATATATGCCGGCATTTATGCTGCTTATAATGAAGCATGGAAGGTGTCACGGATGGAGGCCGCAGAACGAATACGTGAACTTGATCGTATTAACTTAGAGAAAACTCTCTCTGTGGTCGACAATGGGTTAACAACTTTGTCCTCCAGAATTTATTCATTGGACAGTGTTGTATCCTCGGCTATCGACATACTGGAACAAGATTTAGCCATGTTACAGCAAGGCCAGTCTCAGTTACGTTCTAGTATGTTATTAAGCTGGACGCTGCAATCTTTGTGTGCGGGCTATGTGCCTTGGCATTTTATCAACACGACGGCTCTGTTTGCAGAATACAATCTAACTGATAAACAGATCGAACTGGCACAAAGGGGAGCAAAGTATACAGTACTGAGCATTGAAAAACTTGAAAAATTACCATTGACAGTGGCAGAAAAACCAGCTACAGAATGGCTTATTCATGGCAAAATTAGTCTACCTGTGACTACTTTCCAGTTTCAGTATTGCCTTAAACAGATGCAAGCAGGCAAATATGAAAGGTTGGGTAAAGAATACATTAAGACATCCTGGAATTTACCTTACACATATAGATGTTGGAGTGGGGATCGTGAAGTGTTTCTAAGCGGTACACACTGTGAAAGTGCACTTAGCGGTTCACTGATTTGTCAGGAGATATCTTTACACGGGGCTTGTAATGGTTCTGTGGCAAATTTGTCCTGCCACCAGCAGGGTACACCAGCTGCTGTGATTAATCCAATGTTTGAACAACTTTCTAATGGGAGTTACTCATGTTGAATGATCAGAGTTGAGGTGGCATGTTGCCAGGCATCCCATATCTAGTAACGGTCAACTCCAGGGTCACTTGCTGTATGCAAGTATTGTTTGCCCCAATAGACACAGTCAGGGAGTCGCCTTTATGGCCTTCGTTGAATGTCTCTTTTATACGATTTGATACTTTAAGCAGAATGAAAGCCATGCTTATACAACAATCAGTGCCTTTGACCTCGGCCAAAGAAACCTATGATCTACAAGTTGCAAGGACTTCGGCTGAGATACAGGCTTTAATTCGTACAAACTGCCCTATACATTTCGTAGAAATGATAGGACATATCTTTAACATGTCTGATACAAGTGGAATTGTACATGTATTTAAGACCATCTGTTCCGGACTAATAGCACCTTTCCAGGCTGCCCTCGGAATCCTCCCAAACTTCGCACATTCTGTGTTTGGTGGTGTGCCAATCAATTCTAGCACTTGTTGCAGGAATTCTGTTTCTATTCCTCCTACTTCGCTATGGCAAGCCTCTTCGCCAACATCACTCCGAGCGATGTGGAGAGAGCCCTCCTTGAACGGAAATGCCGTGAGCGAATAGTACAGCTTTTGGGCATGCCTCGTCTACGGGAACTTAATACAACGTGGTTCCTGTCATTCAGACCAATCTGGCAAGACTGTCTAACACTCCCATCAGTCATGCCAACGGATATCGATACTCTGCTGGACCCGATAATGGCCCATGCTGTGTGTTGTCCCCAGAGGCTTCCAATACTGATGGCGGCATTCATTGAGATCTCACAGACGCTTCCGGCTGCTGCTGAGGTACGAGATGGATCGACGGGCACACAGGTAACAACGGACGCGAACATTGCTTCTTCTGCTGAAGGCGATGTTTCTCATCTCTGTGCAATTAACCTCCTGAATGAGGTGTACCAAATGTCACCAACTTCGGTGGACGATATTTTGGCTACGGAAATAGATGATCTAATGTTTACGCCAGACCCATACACTGACTTTGATTCGGCTCACAGTGTACCAGGGCAACAATGGAATTTGGCCTTCATATTTTCAAAACTTAGAACTATTCCCAGAAATTGAACTTTTTCTTTTTAAATTTTTTTTTCTCGATAGAAATGACATGGCAAAAGAACAATCTGCTTACAGTAGAACTAGTCTTATAAAACAGACTTCTTTGAATACTTCCAGGGACCCATTGTCACCTTACTTGTCTAACATTTCATTTAATTCCATGATATGCAATGGCTTTGATTTTGAGAACTTATCGACCATTTCGTCATATGTATATATCTCTGTTTCATTCACGTTGCATTTTACTTCCGTTATATGCTTAGAATGAAAACGATGCTTTAAATGTACAGTACCTATTGCATTTCAACAGTTTTGAGCTTCTTTTAAAATGCTTTTAGAAATGTTTTTAGCAACATGTGGTACTCAATTTTATGTTTAGCATTTAAATACTTAGCATTTAGTATTATCGTTCAATCGAAAGTGGAGTGGGTGTTGTATTCCACTTTAGGGGTCTGTATATAGGTTTTCCTGAATCATGTCCTTATATAGGCACAATTCGCATTGCCCTTATATAGGCATAGAATCCCTGTCCTTATTTAGGCATTAACCGTGCACTCCAAATACAGGCATGGTCACTGACATCCGTCCACCCTAACGTCACAACGAGTTCTTAGAAACCAGACCCTTAAGCTTCGGGAGTTCCCCTAGCACAGGATTATTGATTTCTCCAAGAACTCATCTATTATGTATGAACCGTTATACCTTAAGGGTTCATTCCTGACGTCTTCCTCTGTCCGACTTCACGTCAATGCTAACATTCCAAGACACCTACCAGGTATAAATATACCTTCCCTTGCCCAAGCAAGTTAGAGGAGACCTTGACTTCAGAGGAGCCTGTATCCCGGCCTGACGCACTGAGAAGACGCTGTCATTCCTGCATGCAGACAAATCCAGCTTCCAGTGTTCTGACTCCCTTCGCGGGGTGTTAGAGTTCCAGATCCAGCAAGAGATTACCACCTCTCTCATTCTCAAGGTATGGAGCTGACTAGAACCTAGAGGGACTCTTGGCATACCATACTTGGCATACTAGACTTAAACATACTCTTAGTATACCAGGCTAGAGAATACTCCACCTACTTCTACCTTTCCCTACACCTAGACCAGGTTAGGTACATTGGGGTAGAACTAGCTTAGAGACGCATCGTATGAGTACTCGCATTTTTAGCTCATGTTATTTATGTACGTGAATATATGCTAAAAGAATAATGCTAGCGCAGTATTATTTATTTCTACTGCTTACGCTGTACATTATTTATCTTGCATACTGTCTTGTGATCATAACAGCACATATCTCTTACACGAGAAACAAGACTGTTCAATAAAACCTTTTTATTGAAACGCCTGTCTTTCCTTTCTGTGTAACTCTGTAGAAACTAAGCATGCACAATTGACTGAGTGAAACTGTTATCTATTGTTTCCACGATTCTGAGACGTGTTCCGATTCTAAAGGGAAACAAAGTTGTCATGTTTTTCGGTTGCCAGAAACTACTCCCTTCTTGTTCTCAAGGAGTTTCTAGTGGCCTCTGAGCTAGCTGGCACAAGTAATTAAGTTTAATATACTCGATAGGGACATACCGACCTTAGTCCTATGTCAAACCTATAGGTTATATTATTCCAATGCGCAGAGCCTATTAGGGAAATAGGAACTACACTACAGTCTGTTGAACTGTGTCACCACATCAATGTGGTGACTACTCTATTGTCTCGTCTACCATCACTGACAACTCATTGATTCACTTTGCACCTTTTTGTAAATAATCACTTCCCTGTCACATATACTCATTGTAAATAAACACTCTTTACACACCTATGTTTTTGTGTCAGCTCCATGTTTATCACAGGATGTACAATCTTGACTCTGATTACAATGTACCAGGTGCACTGATTGTTGTGAGGCATTGAGAGGCTGAAGGGACCTAGGAAAGCACAAGAGAACAACATTCACTTGTCAGGTGATGGCATCACACCCATCACACAACACTTGTTATCAAGGTACTCAAACCTGCACACATTACAATGAGCAACAATATCGACATAGACATCATGTAGCTATGCATAACTACCCTGTCCCAGAAACATCAGCCCTCAGCACAGAGCCAACAGGCAGCTGTCACAAAGCTCCCCTAGGCATTTTCAACAACAACAAAAACAGCAGACAATGGCACCGTTGTACAATGTCACTCACATTCAAGGGAAGTAGCGATTGATGAGCTGTTGACGCAGGTCGACACCTTCCTCCTCTCCACTATCCTCATCACTGGACAGGTGTGGGTTTGCAGGCGGGGGCATCTGCTGCTCATCATCGTCCAGGATCAGGGGGATCTCTTTGCGCAAGGCCAGGTTGTGGAGCATGCAGCATGCAACTACGATCTGACACATCTTTTGTGGAGAGTACATCAGTGCACCTCCGGTCCTGTCCAGGCACCGAAATCGAGACTTAAGAAGACCAAAAATACGCTCCACCACACGACGTGTCCTCCCATGGGCCTCATTGTAGCGGACTTCACCCGGGGTCCTGGGATTCTGCAGTGGGCTCAGCAACCAAGGCCGGTTGGGATATGCAGAGTCACCTAGGTGTGAGATACACAGATCAACTTTGTAATAAAACTGTGGCAGAGGACAGCATGTCACACATACAGCACACTACTTGACTCTGCGTACTCACCCACAATCCACGCACGCTCCGAATGCAGATTTGCCATCAGCTGTGGTACGATGCTGTTATACAGGATGTAGGAGTCATGGGCTGATCCTGGAAATTTGGCACAGACATGGGAGATTATCATATCCGCCTGGCATACCAATGCATATTGATGGAATGGGTATGCTTCCTGTTCCTGTAGATGTGCTCACGTGCCTTTGGTGGAACCAGGCCAACATGTGTGCAGTCAATGGCACCAACAACATTAGGGATGTGGGCAAGGTCATAGAAATCTCCCTTCACAGCTGCCAATTCATGTCTCCTGGGGAAATAGATGTAGCTGTCCTTGTAGTTCATCATAGCGGACAGGACATCACGTAGCACCATGCTAAACATTGGTTGAGACATCCCACCTGCGCTGGCCACCGTGTACTGGAATGAACCAGTTGCAAAAAAATGCAGGGCCGCCATCACCTTACATGTTGGTGTCAAAGCAGTTGGATAGGTTCTGCAAGGCCTCAGATGGGGCTCCTACTGAGCACATAGGTCCAGAAGGGTAGGTCGATCCAAACGGAATTTCCGTATGATGTCCTCACCCTCCATGTCCGCAAGCAATGTGAATGGACGATGCACATTTGGCCGCCTCCTAGGTAGGATGAAAGGGGACACATGTCAATTCAATTCCCCTCTCAGATGTGTCCAACATCTTACGATTTGACTGACACAGCGCCAACAATGAATGGCCTGAAACTACAGCCTACAGCACAAGTCACATATAGAGACACCTTGATCTAAAGTAGTTGTACACGTGTCCAGTATTTACACAGTGAGTACCCCCAAAACAAATTCAGACTATGTGAATGCCAAAAGGTACATTCCTACATCTTGTGTCACCAGCCCTGAGAGTAGTTGACACAGCACATGTCTGAAGCAGCAACACTGCTGGCTTCTATGTAGCTGCTGTACCTGCCACACCTCCTTGCGTAATTCGGACAGGGCACAGATCACCAACACAATGAGCACAGGGTGTGCATGAAGATCAAGTATTAACATGAGTTCAGCAATCTACACAGTGAAATATGCACATTATGTAGTCAGTCCTTCATTAATGTGGGTTGCTTAGCCATCTCACACATTAACATGTGTACATATTTGAGAGTCCATCACACAACAGATCTGTCTACATGCACAACAACATGTGAGGGAGTACATGCCAATGCATGTAATCCTGTGCACTGTCATGGCATGTGTAGTCATCAGTGAGTTAAATGTCACACTAGCCTTGTCTTACACTATCTGGTGGCATGATTCATAGTAAGTGTCTACTGTTCAATGCTGAGAACTGGCCATTGCCATTGCTACCGCATGATGTGTCCATAGGTTCCGTAAGCGTGCACCACCACTGCAATCACGGTCATAGGCACCAATGTCAAGCGGCCAAATCGTGGTAGCGACTGCCTGGCCCCTGCGGTGTGACACCGCCAATGCCCATGCCCCTACAGCCAATGGGAACCGCAATCGCGGTAGTGATATACACATTGGAATATGGCGGTTGGCATGCTCTGCCACTGTAATCACGGCCATTGGCACCAATGTCAAGTGGCCAAATCACGGTAGCGACTGCCTGGCCCCTGCGGTGTGACACCGCCAATGCCCATGCCCCTACAGCCAATGGGAACCGCAATCGCGGTAGTGATATACACATTGGAATATGGCGGTTGGCATGCTCCGCCACCGTAATCACGGCCATTGGCACCAATGTCAAGCGGCCAAATCACGGTAGCGACCGCCTGGCCCCTGCGGTGTGACACCGCCAATGCCCATGCCCCTACAGCCAATGGGAACCACAATTGCCGTAGTGATATACACATTGGAATATGGCAATTGGCGTGCTCCGCCACTGTAATCACAGCCAATGGGAACTGCAGTCGCAGTAGACAAATGCACTTTTGAAAATCACGGTAGGCGTGCTCCGCTACCGCGGGGCCAGTCATTGGATGCATTTGAAAAAAGCTGACCTGGAACACCAATTTCTGCAGCTGAGTACCACTGAAACAACCCCAGGGGGCTATATATGTGTGGGAGAGAGCCATACATTACCACTGCTTCCAGACACTGCTGACTGACACTCTTCACCACCAACTGCTGCTGTTCCTGTCTCCTGGACCCAGTGATGGCGAGAACTGAGAACATCAGGGCTCCGTCCCCGTCACCACAGAGGAGCTGGAGGTCCTTGTGGACGAGGTGCTCTCACAGTATGGGAGGCTATATGGTGCTCCAGATGTCATGGTAAGTGTTTCAGAGTGGAAGTGAGAGTGCAGGGAGTGCACACAAGAAGTTGATCTGCTGCAGTATGTGCCTGAGAGTGTGGGTTTGTGTGATACACTGCCTAGCATGCTGACTTCAGGAAAATGGGGTTTGTAGCCTATTTTACACATTTCCCGGGCAGCATTTCAGGATGGGAGTGACATGCAGTGTTTTTGCAGCCATACAGTGACACTACAGGTTTGGAAAGTGGAAGTCAGAACATACATTGCCTGTGCTAATTGATGTTTGAGTCCATGAGGTTTTCACATGCTCATTTGTGACATTACAAAGACTTTCCGTCCAGAGGGTACTGATGGACGTGTGTTTAACTTTGTATTGCCACCATGGATCTGTGAGCAGTATGCACAAGAGTGAAATGCCTGAGGGTGACACTACTGGTGGAAATTCCCATATGCCACAGCAGATTGTTGTACTTCAGAAACATCCCCCTTCCATTATTTTCATTATGTGTACTGACTCGCATGTGTAGGCACTGTTTGCCCTCTCATATTGTACATGCATGTGACTGTTCTGATGGCCCATGTTTAACCTCAGTGTGAGCCCCCCTGGCCTGCACAGTTACTGCCCAATTTGACAGGGAGCCATCACTGAAGGGACAGAGTGAGACATATGTGTTGTCTGCCACCCTATTCCTCAATGACCTATCTCAGGCCTGTGGATTGCACAAGACAGACCTTGTGAGAAAGGTGTGAGAATGTTAGATCATGTCCCTAAATGTGACCTCCATGACACAGGTAGCCATTCACAGACCAAGGACCATGAAGGGTGTGCATTGTTGGACACAGTGATTCTGCCCCGAAACTCCATTTACAATGTGATGTATGTCTTGCTCCCTCACATACTGCATTGCAGATGTGGGCCTTCTTCACATTGGTTTCTGTACTGGCATTCTGCATGTGCATGAGATGGCCAGGTACTGTGTCCATCCTCATGCCTGCATGCATTTGGTTACGATTGTCTTATGCTGATGTAGTACGTGTAATGCTGTATGGCCCCTCTAAACATATCTGAATAGCTTACTAAGATTACTTATTTATAAAAATTCTTTGAAATTAGTAGACTGCTCTATTTATATATAAAAACAAGTGTATTGAGAAGAGCAGTAGGAACAGGATATGGGGTAGACAAAAAATAGGTGATTATAGATTATCATGACGGCATGTTTAAATTAACATTGGATGTATGCAGTTGAAAAAGTTTGGGTCTTAACAATCTATATCTACTGAAAACTCTTTTTGAGAGTCTTTAACGTGTCCATAAACTATCAGGATTTGGGTAATAAAAATTGAAAAATATTTTTCTAAAGTTTTTGAATGTGTAAAAATGAAGTTTTGATATTTTGTATTCTTTCCCCATCTTGATCATTGGGTACAGTTTAGAATGGATATAGGCAGGAGATGTTGTTTTATCATCAAAATGTAATGGATAGGTTATATTGGATCGTTTAGGAACTGTGAAGTTGTAAAGAAATTGGATTTTGATATGCTTTTTATTTGTTTTATTATTTCAGCCCTGATGATGTCCTCAAAGGACGAAACGCGATGGCTGATTTAAAAAGTGGAGATTGATCCAAATAATGGAATATTATTCGGCTACTGGAAATGCAAATTTAATTTGTTCGAAATAAACTTTTGTGGAATGATCAATAAAGAAGAAGAATTTTTCAATTGAATCTACTGCCTGAGGACTTATCATTAGAAAGATAACAATAATTGATTGTGATTTGAATTGATATTGGCGCTCCTCCTTTCTAGAGTTTATTTTTCAAAAAGGGTGGTTACTGTGCGGTGGACCACGAGGAGTGAGCACTAACATTCTTTGAATATATTCTTTAAAATATTAATCAACTAGTGCGCTGTGGTTCTAAGCCCTCACCGCTGGAATTGGACAAAGAGTATCTATATCTGAATAGCTGTGCTAAGTTTGTGCATGCTCCTGTACTGAGACACAGTGGTACAAAACCCAGTGTTACTGATATTTCCTCCTCTTGTCTCCCATGCCTGCAGCTTAAAGTCCACCAGCGTAAGGCCTTATGGAGGGCCATTGCACGCAAGGTGCGGGCTCTGGTTGTCTCCAACCGATGGCACACACACTGTCACAAGAGGTGGGATGACATCTGCCGGCTGAGCACAAACGTGGCAGAGATGACGCTGGGGCTGCTCCCTCGGACTGACAGGTTGGCGCGCAGGAGCATGACACCACTAATGGCCCGCATCTTGGCAGTGACACAGCCAGAGCTGGATGGACGTTTGAGGGCCCATCAGCAGCAAGTTGGGGGTGAGTATTCTGCGAAGTGTGAATCTGGGTGTGAGTGACTGCATGTATCCCAACCCTGAGCCAATGCGGAGCTCTGTGATGTTTCTAGTGTGATGCTATGGCTTGTAATAGGCCTCTGTGTTGAGTGCAGCTGTCATGCATTTACGCCACATGTACTTTATCATGTGTTTAATGTACTGGCCCTTGACATTGCATGCTGAGATGTGGCCTTATGGCATCAGCTGCATCTGGGCAGTCATGGACATCACTGGGCAGTGAACGGCAGTGTGCCTCATCTTAGTGTGCTTTCGTCGATGTGTGCAGTGCCTGACCTCGAAATTGTGAGAACTACACATCCGACACCAATGTGCAACTGTAGTTGTGCTTCAAAGCACAACATGGGGGATAGCTGAAGCTTATGGCCATTGCAAAAGGACATTTTGGAGTCTGTATCTGTGTTGTCCCCTTAAAGTGACTCCATATGTGACTGTGACAACATGTTGAGATGTACATCTTTTTCACCTACGGGCACCTAGGTATGCTTACAGGAATCTGTATGTCAGGTTACATGGAGGCACGGGCAAGCTATTTGGCTGTGTGAACATCACAGGGGTCATTAATGCCAAGTATGCAGGTTACCATGCATCTTTTGCTTTTTGCATTTAGGTTGCACATGCAGACTGCACAGGGGGTGTGCAACATGGGGGTATCATCATCTTGTTTTGTGCTTTGTTTGCATATGATGTTTGTGAGTATGGCACTAAACTGAACCTACGTCTCTGTCTCTTGCAGCATCTACCAAGGGCACAGAAGGACAGGGGACGGACACCAGTGGTGAGGCATCTTGCACGACTGCTACACATGATCTCACTGATGTGACCAGCGCCTCGGAGGGGGACAGGAGTGCCCTTGAAGAATCACGACCAGAAACACCAACCTCAATGTCATCTGACACCAGCGGTGACTCCTCGATGTTGGCGGGAACAGGGAGTGGGAAATCTGACTCTTCTTCCACCACACATCGTCCAGTGCCCACCCTCCCGACTACTTCCACTAGTGCTGCACGTGCCCACAGCAGTAAGAAGGGAAGAGTTTCCTTCCCCCCAGGCACCGCTGCCCCTGCCCCTGTCTCCCCTGCTGCCCTCAGTGTTGAGGCTGTGGACCTTTTCCGCCAGCTGTGTGTGGGTCAGACACCTCTCCTGAATGCCTTCCTGGATCGTGACAAGAAGTTGGCACAGGTAGTTGCCTTCATGGAGGGGATTCATTCAGATGTGGGTGGGCTACACAGAACTGTCCAGTCTTTGTCCTCCACAGTGACGGCAACCATTCAGCTGTCACAGGCTCAGAGTCCAGCTCCAGTCCCTTTGGCAACCCCCCTGCCAGTGGCAACATCTGACGAGAGTGACCACAGACCACAGCCCTCAGGCTCCAGGTACTCCACACGCAGCACACTACAGCAGCACCCCAAGCGGCCGAGAGCGCAGACACCATCCCCCAAACAAAAGAAACTCACACAGGAGCGCAAAGGAAAAAGCCCATCAGGTGACACTCAGGGGCATCAAGCCAAGAAGCAGGCCTCAGGCTCACATGCCTCAAAATCAGCCCCATCCAAGTACACTCCTGTCCCAAAAGTGGATCCCAAAGACAGGCAAACAGTTGCCGTGCCTGCTGTGAAGCTGGTGCCTGCTAAGAGTCCGCAGAAACAGCCCTCTAAGGCAGATTCACCCACAACCTCAACTCCCACCCACACCCCTGTGAAGTTGGGACAGGAGGGCACTGTGGGGGGTTTACCTGGTCAACAGGGGATGGAGGGGAAAAGGCAAGGCCTGGCCAAGCGTACAGCCAGATCCAGCAAATCCCCACAGGGAGAGCCACCTGCACCTGATGCACCTTTGGTGGAGAGTGAGGCTGTTGTGCCCACCACACTTCCTACTCCTACCAAGACAATTCTTCAGTATCGAATCCCCAAGAAGTGGAGAGTCAGCCCTCCACATTCACCCTCACACACTGTGTCTCACGGCAGCATGTCTCCGCCTCCCCGTGCCACCATGCCACCCGGTCCAAGCAGCCCTCCGCCTCCCAAAGCCACTGATGCCTCTACCTCAGCTGGTCCTCTCTCTCCCAGGTCCAGTACTCCAACTGGCCCCGACAATCAGCCACCTCCCAGTTCGACTGACAGCCAAGTCTGAGGCAAAGTCCCCTCCCAAACCTATCTCTCCCACAGCGGTGTCTGGACTGCCCATTGGTATCCCCCTAGCTGTGTTGCTTACCATGGCAGTGTACGGTGTCACACATTCCCTGTGCAGGTTCTCATGCACACATGTCCCTCCTTTGAACTATGCACTGGCCACTGGCCTTGCTGTTTGTAACTTTGGATGCCCATTCCCTGTGCAGGTTCTCATGCACACATGTCCCTCCTTTGAACTATGGAATGGCTACTGGCCTTGCTGTTTGTAACTTTGGATGCTCATTCTCTGTGCAGGTTCTCATGCACACATGTCCCTCCTTTGAACTATGGGCTGGCCACTGGCCTTGCTGTTTGTGACTTTGGATGCCCATTCCCTGTGCAGGTTCTCATGCACACATGTCCCTCCTTTGAACTATGGACTGACCACTGGCCTTGCTGTTTGTGACTTTGGATGCGCATTCCCTGTGCAGGTTCTCATGCACACATGTCCCTCCTTTGAACTATGGACTGGCCACTGGCCTTGCTGTTTGTGACTTTGGATGCCCATTCCCTGTGCAGGTTCTCATGCACACATGTCCCTCCTTTGAACTATGGACTGTCCACTGGCCTTGCTGTTTGTAACTTTGGATGCCCATCCCCTGTGCAGGTTCTCATGCACACATGTCCCTCCTTTGAACTATAGACTGGCCAATGGCCTTGCTGTTGTCTACCTGTAATGCATATCTTGGTGATATGTAATAAAAACAGTTACTCCTGTTGTCTGCTTTGTCAGTGTCCTTGCTAAATAAAAGTGTTTTCTGTATGGGTATGGTTGCATGTGACAAATGCTCTGTATGCCACTTTAACATTGCCAATTGCTTATTTTACTTTTTCAAGGTTTGCCAGTGGTGAGGGGCACTTTAGTTCTTCTTCATTCTGAGGGTTGAGGGTGCAATGATGGGTGTTTGTGATGGTCTACTATTGTCATGCTCATCATATGGTCATGTTTGCTAAATTGTACACATGTCATGTTATGATGCAATCCCAGAACAGAGGTGAATTCTATCCACAGGATTAATTGCGGGCTGGCCAGGGTCCATCATATCTGTGTGATCTTTCTTGATGTGTGAACAGCAGTGTTGATGTATGGTCATCTTGTGATGGCCTGTCTTCCTAGTCACATGGGTACATATTGGATGTGTGCACTTGTGTGGTCATGAAGTGTGAATGGGCTGTAATTGTCAGTTGTGTTGATGTGTGTGGGCCCCTGCAATGCCAACTGCACACATGTATGACCCAGAAGACGAGTGCCTGTTTGTTTCAATTGTCTGCCATGTGCTTCATATTGTGGGCACATGTAGGAGTTGTAGGTTGGGCACTATGCAGTGTGTGGGTGTGTCCTTGCACTCCTGGGGGACACCTACTTGTTGTTGCTGCCAGTTGTGAGTATGCAGAGTGTGTGACAGCCAAGTCTGTGTTGTGTTTTGTTGATCAGCCATGTGTCTTGTTACTGTTTGTGCACACTGTGCAGACCTGCTCAGCCACAATGACATTATTTGTGAGTTTTCTCATGCATTGCTGTCACTTGACCCATTTTTGGCTCCAGTATGGTATGTGGCGTCATGCCATCCCCTATATGTGCTTCTGAAGCCTACACATTGTGAGTGACTCCTCTATGTGTTTGTGTACTGTACACTGCTCACCTGTCCACTACTGAAGTACACACCACTTAAATCTCATGTCTTCCACCCCATGGCTTGCCAGTGTGTGAGCCTCCCCACCACTTCATAGTGTGACACTATGCTGTGTGAGGCTGATCTGTGTACAGGACAAATGTGCTACTCAGGACAGTTACACAATTAGTTATGTGTTATTTTCTTGTACTGGTTTGCTGTCATGGTTGCTCATGTGCAGTGCAGATGTTTGGGCAGCACAGTCCTCTGGTCATGTTGTTTGCACCAGGGTGTCCCTGAGTTGTGCATATGTGGGTGATGGCTAAGCTGTATGTGTGTTTGCTGAGGTACTGCTACCCTTCCTGAGTGTGATGTTTTCTGTGTGCTGTGATGATTTGTATTGTGGGAGTACATTGTGTTTCACTCAGCTGTGTGTGCTACTGATTTGGTTGTTGTGCACACACTGCTTGGTGTGCATGCAGTGTTGTCAGTGTATGTTGCCTTGCACTTGCTTGTTGTGCATCCCCCTAATGTGCAGCTGAGTTTGCATTGTGATGGATTGGTCTGTGCATCTGTTTTGTTTTTGTTGTGGATGTATGCAGTGTTTGGCCTGTGTTGGCTCTTTCTACTGACAGATGCTATGTGTGTGTGATGTTCTATTTGCATGACGTTGTGTGTGAGTGGTTGTTGCTGTGTGATACATTCAGATGTGTGTTTCAGGTGTGGTGTGCATTACTTGTGTGTCTGCCACATGCAGCAAGGTGGATTCTTGTTGCTGGGCTTGTTTTGAGTGCACATTGGTGGTTTGTCCTCCTGTTTCTGACTTGTCACTTTTCAGGATTGTGCATGTGCATGCTTGTGGTACAATATGGCACCTTGTCCACTTGATGAGGGGTGTTGTGTCTCTGTCTGTGTTAGCTGATTGTCCCATTGATCCCAGTCGGTGTTAATGGTTGATTTTTGAGGATGCACCTCTTGTTTGCATTGATGTATGATGTCTGTGCATTGGCCATGAGTGACAATGTTGTGTATTCCTGTTCTGTCTAGGGTCACATTGCCTTTCCACTGTTTGGCTGCCCATGTGTGGGCTTGTTGGACCTCTGTGATTGTTGTTTGTGGGCTTTGTGTTTGGATATTGTTTTTGTGTCCGCATTGGTTCAGACATCCCTGAGTGTGAGTGTGATGTTTATGGATGCACCCCAGGGAGTGTGATTGGTTGTCAGTGAACTCACAGGACATCATTTGCACCATTCTGTGTGTTTCACACTGGTGTTGAGGGTTGCAGGTGTGAGGTGGGTAGATGAGGGGCATGTGTGAAGGTCCTACTTGTGTTTGACAGTCAGGGACTGTGACAATGAGCCTTGTGTGTTGTGCTGATGACATACACATGTCAAGTAAGTTGACACAGATGTGTGGCTGGTCACTGTTTGACTTCAGACACTTCCTATCATTCCTATGCCTATGCATGGCTTGCCTTGATGTCTCCCTGAGTTGTTGCATGTAGGTCACTTTGGGTTAATTTCAATCACTGTGCCACCCATGTGTGATTTGATGGCCTAAGGGTGGTGTGATATGTTCCTTCTCTTGCATGTGTTGTACACATGTTATGTGGCTTGCTCCATGGCTTTCCAGCACTGTCCACTTCACTTTTGGCTGTCCCATTTATTGTCCTCCATTGCTGCTGAGCTATGGTATGGGTATGTGGCTGGGTGTCAGTGTGGGGTGTTTGTGAGTGACTTGACAGGCAGTGTGAACAGTTCAGTTGATGTTCATATGCAGTGTCAGTCTTCATTTTGGAATTATACTCATTTTGCTTCACATGAGTGGAAGGTAGGTGTGAGGGGGAGGGTTGTCCAGCCCCTGAGCTTCTGTGCAGGGTGTTCCTCTTCACCGCCACCTTCCAAGCCAGGCTCCCTGGTCCTTTGGTGTGTGAGGTGCAAGGTCTGGCTACTATTGGCAGATGCATTGTGCAGGGGGGCACAGGATGAGCACACAGCATGGCCCAAAAAGGGTGTGGGAAGCGTAGTGTGTGAAGGGTGGAGGTGGAGCCCTGTGAATCTTTGTGGACTGCCTATGCCTGGGGCCGGCCCTGCCTACTACATTGTGCGCAGGTTTTCCCACGTCCTCACCGCTGTGGTGACGTGACCGGGACATTGCAGTGATTTCGCGGTTGATGGGTGACCCGGATGCGGAGGGGTGATTTTCTAACAGGTAGGACATCTGTGGGTACACTTGGGGATGTGTTCCTGTCCCCACCAGAGGGTCTGATGTGGACAGGAACCGTATATCAGCACAGGAGTTGTGTGTTGTGGTTGTGTGCGGAGTTGTGTATTTGCGTACCTGCGGCGTTGTCCGCGACGGTCCATTATTTGCTGGTAGTGGAGGAGGTACAGCAGCGGAAAGGCTTGAAGAGCTGGATCCATTGCGGTCCGGACTGGGTGGAGGGGACCGGGAGTCTGGTTTCGCGTTCCGCTGTCGTGCTTCCGCCGTCTCTGGGTGGGTGGATTCTCTGCTGCGGTGTGATGGGCTGTTTGTGGCATCGTGATTTGTACGGCGGACGGGACGTCATTCCGCACGGCGGTGGGTCTCTATTGGCTCCCTCCGGCGCGGTGGCGGGCGCAAATTTCTGGCGGTTCACATCGCTCTGCGGCAGACGGTAAATGGGCTATGTTTGCCCATTGTAATATGGCGGGCGTCAGGACCGCTGCTGGAGTGCGTAAAAAGAAATTTTACGCCACCGCCAGCACCGCGGTTGTGCCTCCGCCCGCCATTGTAATGAGTCCCTATGTTCAGTCCTTATTGTTAAGGCATACTTGGGAAAAGAGGCTAAGCACAGAAATATCAAAGACTTCTATTTCAGCATACCTTCCCCTGAATCATGATAATACTCTTAGCAATTATTTGCGGGGTTGGAGAGGAAGATGGGAATGTTCTTTGTTATTTTGCTTTCGGGCTGATACAATAAAATATATGCTTTGCTCTCCCTCAGGTTTTCAACACAATTTAGAATCAATGGTGCGCCCCTGTAACAACACTTTTAAACAGTCAATGATACATTTTACTTTTTTTTTGCGGTTTATATCAGAAATATACCAACATTTTTTAAATGGCTTTTATTAAATCGAGAAACCTGACACACTGCACTCAGTCAATGCTCTTTCTGAAACAATTGCACAATGACGAAACATGTTTTCATGTTAGTTTATTTTTAAGGGCCGCTGTACACTCTAGGGGGCATATTCACAAGGACTTATCGCCGAGTTATCGCCACCTTAATGCATCAAAAGTGGAGATAGATTTAACGCCTCATTCACAAGCGTGTGCAAACTGCAGACATCGCCAGTATTCCCGCGATAACTGCCGCAAATTTTATCCCCACGGGTGACACCACCAACTAACCCTAATGTGATGCAGAGTAGGCGTTCCAGTGCAAAAACACACGAAAACACCACTACACCACTTTCACAACGAACTTCCAGATCTGCGATGCGAACCAAAAACAGGCGATAAGCCACGGTAGCAGCAGGGATTTAACACCTGCCTTCTGCTGGTGTTAAGCTGGACGACTACCTGCAGTACGAAAGGGAGCCCAGCCCAGAGCCACATCGGAAGACCCACAGATGCCATGGAGCCAATGAACATGCAGCTCGGAGACCCAAGAGGGCCACAACACCCACCGCCACCACTCCCAGCCCCCCCCCCGGACAAACACATACCGTGCACGACACAAGAGCCACATAAAGCGCATGATGTCGCACAATGACAAAAAGAAACACACATGTGTGGTCAGAAGAACAAGAAACCGTCACTCATCATTGAAGTAACAACCAAAAACTTTATTGAAATACTACACAAAACACCAATGCGGAAGACTCCTGTCGGGTCCGTCCGGGACAGTCGTGATGTCACAGCCTGGAAAATAAAGCACAAAATGAGAACGTGTGCCTTGCGCGCATCAAAGGAGCGAAACACAGAGAAACAGAGAATGAAAGGAAGGGAGAGAGAAGGAAAGGAAGGGAGAGAGAGAGAGAGAGAGAAGGAAAGGAAGGGAGAGAGAGAGAGAGAAGGAAAGGAAGGGAGAGAGAGAGAGAAGGAAAGGAAGGGAGAGAGAGAGAGAGAAGGAAAGGAAGGGAGAGAGAGAGAAGGAAAGGAAGGGAAGGGAGAGAGAGAGAGAGAGAGAGAAGGAAAGGAAGGGAGAGAGAGAGAGAGAGAAGGAAAGGAAGGGAGAGAGAGAGAGAAGGAAAGGAAGGGAGAGAGAGAGAGAGAAGGAAAGGAAGGGAGAGAGAGAGAGAGAGAGCGAGCGAGAGAGAAGGAAAGGAAGGGAGAGAGAGAGAGAAGGAAGGGAGAGAGAGAGAGAGAAGGAAAGGAAGGGAGAGAGAGAGAGAGAAGGAAAGGAAGGGAGAGAGAGAGAGAGAAGGAAAGGAAGGGAGAGAGAGAGAGAAGGAAATTAAGGGAGAGAGAGAGAGAGAATGAAATTAAGGGAGAGAGAGAGAGAGAGAAGGAAAGGAAGGAAGAGAGAGAGAGAGAGAGAAGGAAAGGAAGGGAGAGAGAGAGAGAGAAGGAAAGGAAGGGAGAGAGAGAGAGAGAGAGAGAAGGAAAGGAAGGGAGAGAGAGAGAAGGAAAGGAAGGGGAGAGAAAGAGAAGGAAAGGAAGGGAGAGAGAGAGAGAGAGAGAAGGAAAGGAAAGGAAGGGAGAGAAAGAGAGAGAAGGAAAGGAAAGGAAGGGAGAGAAAGAGAGAGAAGGAAAGGAAAGGAAGGGAGAGAGAGAGAAGGAAAGGAAGGGAGAGAGCGAGCGAGAAGGAAAGGAAGGGAGAGAGAGAGAGAGAAGGAAAGGAAGGGAGAGAGAGAGAA
The DNA here is from genome assembly GCA_963921515.1 of Calotriton arnoldi. Lineage (NCBI taxonomy): Eukaryota > Metazoa > Chordata > Amphibia > Caudata > Salamandridae > Calotriton > Calotriton arnoldi. The sequence goes on along the minus strand of CAWUFW010005306.1, from coordinate 95,466 downwards.
GGAAAGGAAAGGAAGGGAGAGAGAGAGAGAGAAGGAAAGAAAGGGAGAGAGGGAGAGAGAGAGAGAGAGAGAGAGAAGGGAAGGGAGAGAGAGAAGGAAAGGAAGGCAGAGAGAGAGAGAGAGGAAAGGAAGGGAGAGAGAGAGAGGGAGGGACACTGCCGCCCTTGCGCACCCAGGCCCCACTGCTCACCTGCCGCCAACGGTGTGTCCACCAGTGGGCACACCACGTGTCCGTGCAAGCTCCAGACCCCGGTCCCGCCACCATGGAATGCTCCACATCATGCGGACCCGCACCGCGGCCCAGCAGGTCCCACACATGACGCTGAGTCCTGAGGCATCAATGGCAGAGACCACATCAGTGCACACGTCATCATCGCAGGCTGCACACCCGCTAAGCAATTTCGGGTGACACTAACCCTGTGCAACCCCAGTCAGCACCACGTGGTGGTAGGCCCGTGACGGCCGCATGGCTTCGGGTGACACTAACCCTGTGCGCAACAACTCATAAGCCCTTCATGATTGAGAATCGTGGAACGTCCGCCATCCAGTCACCTCCGGCAGTGGGAAATGTGACGTTGTCGGCCCCTTATATTGGCTGGGTCACATGGCCTGTGACGCCTGTGCCGGATGGGTGTGGTGTGTGTGCAAACCTGCCCTCAGGGAGTGGCCGTGACATGCTGACAACTAGACCAGTGACCTGCAGCCCACTAGCGTGTAAACCTGCGACATGTAGCAAGGTGGCCCCCCCCTCGGAGCGTAAGCGGAGTGGTCTGGCCTGGCGTACAGCGGACCAGCGCAGGGCTTGCAACAATGACTCGGGGGCTCTGGGCGTGGTTCAGTCCATGTCCGGACAAGGAAGTGACTAATGCGTGTGTCCCTGTTGTAGTGTCTACGGCACCCGGAACGCAATCGGCAATGTAGCAGACTGTGACTGGAATCCCACTAGATGAGCATCATTGACGTTAGGGGCAATCACTGACCCTACATTCATGCATACATTCATACTTGAATGATGAAAGACATGACACAGCAGTGCATTTCTGAATGTTTATTGCCCATCAAGTGGAGTTTTGCAGCTGGAGCAGTACAGGGCCATGCCAACCCCACTTCACAATATGGGCCCGTGGAGGGCCAGCCAGAGTCCATCGGGGAATGACAAGTACAGCGGAAGAGGAAGAGTACAGTCCGCAGTCTGGTCGCCGTGTCATTGGTCACCAAACAGGATATGGCAGTCCATGTCGCGGTCCAAGGTGAGTGCAGCAGAGTGTATCGGGGGTCAGTGGAAGGTCATGGGGCCATGTGCGGCACCAAGCAGCAACAGGCCAGGTGGCGGAAATGAATGCTAGTGCCTCCTTCTGATCTCAATCCTATCCACGTCCTTGTCCTCGGATGTGTGCTCTGCCTCACCTGTGAGTGCTGCAGTTCCGGCTGCGGCATTGTGTGGCACTGACACATCAGGGGCCAGAGGTGGATAGTCGGCCGCACTGTGTGGCAGTGACACGTCAGGTGCAGGAGTGGAAATGTCAGCCGCACTGTGAGGCACTGACACACCACGGGGCGGAGATGTGGATGGTGTAGGAGCAGCAGCATTCATCTGCGCCACGCCTTGTGGCAGCAATGCCTTGATGAAGATCTGCAGGGCATGGTAGATTCCAGCTACATTTTGCTGATGTGCAGTGGTGACTGCCATCCTTTCTGCCTCCATCCGCACCATGTCCTCCATGAGCCTCTGCATGTGTGCCAGCTCACGGCTGAGATCGCTGGAGCCACTCTGAGCGGACAGGTGTTCTTGTCTCCGAGTCATGACTCCAGCGATGTCAGCCAGGGCTCATTGGAGACCATGGAGCGGCCTGTGGGTGTCCGTCAGGGACTGGAGGTGGTCCCTGACGGGACTTAGACACCCATGGATGGCGTCAAGTTTGGTAGCCATGAGGTCGAACCCCACCCACACCTGCTCAGCCATCTCCCTCTGCCCCTCCAACACACGGCGTTGGAAGGCCATGTGTTGTTCGTGGGGGTCCTGGGAGACAGCCGGGGTTGTGGGTGCCTCCTGCTGGGTGGTTTGTGGAGTGGGTAGGGTCTCCTCGAAGCAGCTGGGCTGCCCTGATCCTGGAGGTGATTGGCGGATGAGTTCAATGATGTCTTGGAGGGCTTCGGTGTCGATGCTGGGGGTGTCCTCCTCGTCATCAGTGAAGAGTGGCTGGGACTGCTCTGCAGGAGGTGTTGACGGTGCCTCTGCAATGTGAAGGGGAGATGCTGTATTACAATGTGTCCACATGTATGTAGCCGCATGGTACATGTTCACATTCAGACAGCAAGGCAATGTACATTGTGACAGTCTGTAGATCAGGGCCATGATTCAGAGTCATTGTGGGTGTGCACTGTGCTCTGCTTGATTGTGCATGTGTGCCATTGTGGCCATCTCCCTCGTCCCCCCAGTACCTGGTGGTTACTCACCCTGTTGCTGTTGTATTGTGTCATGTCGAGCAGTGTCCGCTCCTCCGACTCCTGCCACGGTCTCCACACTGATGACTGTCGACACCAGCTCCTCCATGTCATCCAGCTCCAGCTGTGGCGCTGGGCTCCCACCTCCAGTCTGCATTGCTGCCTTTTTGTTGCCAGCGTGTTTCTCCTTGGTTTTGCGCTTAATGTCAATACATCGCCTCTTGACCTCATCCATTGACCTCTTGCGCTCTCCGACGGCATTCACCTTGTCCACGATGGACCGCCATATTCCATTTTTGGTGCCCAATGACACGTTGGAGGTGACGAACAGTTCTTGATGGTGTTCCATCACCTCTGTGACCAGGATCCTATTCTCCTGCGGACCGAACCGCCTCTTCCTCTTCTTCTTGTCCTTGCCCTTCCCTGTCCCCGAGGTCCCAGGCTGGTCTTCCGGGGTGCTTGTGGGGTTCCGCTCGTCCTCTGCGCCTGCTGCCTCCATGGTGCTTCGGTGTTGGTTATTTTGTGTTTGTGTGTTTTTTCTACTTTTGTAGTGATTTTCCCGCCTGCCGTGTGTGTATTGCAGGCCTGGCGCTGCTTATCGCTGATTTCCTCATCGCGGTTTGGCCCATCGCATGTTTTTTTGCGTTGGGGTTTGGGTTTTTATCACCGTCGCGGTTGTTGTATCGCGGACATTGTCCGCATTTTCGGGAGACTATCGCATGGTACCGCCGTGTTGTGAATTCCACGTTAACAAGGGGTTATTTTCCCGCGATAGGCTGCGATGTGTGGAGTTGTGTTAACATTTTTTGGAGATGTTTAGCGCACGTTCTTGTGAATATACCCCTAGATTGTCAATGCATTCTGATTAAGTTGAAAAATACTTTTAATGTTGTTGTTGTTAACCTTGCAAGGGTGCAAGCTTAGATCAATGTACTGTATTAATGCTCTGAAGCACATTGCACTTTACTACAAGTGAGATTGTATTGAGCAAATTTGACCAGTTTCTGGTTTCTATGTATATTTTAACTTTTTATCCTGTCATTTTATGGCTGTATCCCAGCCGAATAAAGATTAAATTGATTGATTAAACTAAAAAAATAAGTATTCCATAAAATATATATATATTTAATATTAATAATTAACAATTAATAATGTATTCTTAAATAGTTATTACTTCATTAACTTCCCAGCGTAGACCCCTACATACTTGGCATACTGCTACTAAAATATAATTTAAATAAATAAGCATTCCATAATTTAAATTACAATTAAATATTTAGGGCCTCACTACGATTACGGTGAGACCGACACCGCCATCGTAAGGCTATTTTCCGCCTGCCAAATTACAATGACGGACGGTTCCGTGGCGGTCGGAGTTTCCTTGAGCCTGCTGGCGCATTGGAGGCCTTCCTATCCCTAAAATGGTAGCGGTGCCTACCAGGCACCGCCGTAGGAATTAGGATGGTTACTCCCGCAACCTTTCCTTGGCGGTTCACTCGCCATGGAAAGGCTGGCGGAGATGGATATTGGGGGCACGTAGCGGACCCCCCTTCATCCCGGGCCCTTGATTGTGGGTGTGGGGGGCACCTATGGTGCCCCCAACAGATCCCTGTACCAAGGGACAATCACTGCATGGTGCCTGTCACGTAGTTCAGGGATGTATTAGACAGCCATTTTTTCCATTGCGGTGGGTGCTGCCTCGAGCAGCACCAGCCGCAATGGAAACCCTGGACAATGCAACCTCCACGGTGGAGGTCACATTGCAATTTGTCCTGTGGGACCCCCGACTCTATGTCGGGCAGTCCCCATCTCTGTTAGGGTTGCGGGCGGATGTGAGTCCGCCCGCCATCCTAATCAGGCCCTCAGTTTTACAAATAATAATTAATTGTTAAATAATTTTGAATTATTTAACTTCCCCCCTTATATCCCTACAACCTAGCATCCATAAGTGAAATATAAGTCAAATAATTCGGTATTCCATATTTTACATCATTAAAAATCAATTAAATAATTATTTTAACAATTGATAATAAATTGCTAATTAATTATTACTTAACTAACTTCTCACCCTACACCCCTACAAATCTAGCAGCCCAAAGCTAAAATATAGGTAAAACAAATAGGTATTTCATAAATTACATAATTAAAAATCTATTAAATAATTGACAATTAACTTCCCATCCTATATCCCTACAAACCTAACAGCCCTCAAATAACATATAGCAGAAATAGAGCAGCGTTACCTAATTTACATAATAAATATCAATCATATAATTAAATGAAATGTAATAAATAATTCATAATTAATTATAACTAGGGCTCCCTGTTTTATATTTGTTTTTTGAACATTTCCGCCTGTGTTTATCCATATTTATTGTTTGTACATTTTATTGGTATTAATCCATATTTATTTTGTGTTTTGAGAACAGATGATCTGATAACTCGTATATATCCACATTTGTTTAACAGATAAACTTGCACTCATACAGGTTTCAGCACATTGCAAAGCCAAAATAATAAACCCACATTAAAGAATTAGCATAATAGCACAAATACATATTGAGGTATGCAGTAATTTAAACAAATCTCATTGAGCTTTGTACCTCTCCATGCTGCCAAAATGAACAGCTATTGAGTACAGTTTACTTTATATTGACATTTACCACGCATACTTTCCGGGATTATTGGGAGATCCCCACGCATGATTTTGGTTAAAATTTAGATCTCCAGAATCTTTCTGTACAATGTGACTCATGCTTTAATGCAGCCTGTTCACATGTAAAACAGGGATTCAATCTATGTAGAGATAGGCTGTTTTTACAGGTAGTATTGAAACAAGGCAGTCATATTAGTATAAATCATAATATTATTAAACATATATAAAATATCGTGATGTTAGAAAGCAAGTCAAAAACTGGCAATGGTGAAAAAAATTGAAGACATATTCTTTAAAGCTAGCTTTTGCCTGTGTCTACAAAATCATCATGATTTTACAAGGCAGGGTTTGCCAATGTATGTTAAAAGAAAAAGGAAGTAGCCCTTGACCCCTGTTCCTGTACACCGCTCCCCCCGAGCTGCTTGCCTAGCTCTACGAGGAAAAACATCGCCCCCAGCCCTCGAAACCTCCTGTTTGGTCCACTGTTGGGTGACAGCCTGCCGCTGACAAATCCTTCTGGCCCCAGTTTGTCCTACCCTTCAGTGAGGTAACAGACTTTTGTTCTGTGGTTTTGGTATTTTGGTGACTTTGGGCCCAATTACAAAGTTGGGCGGACCGCCACTGACAGGCTATTGGTGGAGGTCTGCCCGACATCTAGGGCAGAGGTCCAACCGTCGGATTAAGATACAGGCGGTCAGAGCTCATCAGGCGGGGTAAAGACCGCCACCTCCGTCAGGCTCAAGGAGCCCGTCGGGGCGGCGGTCATAGCCTAATCCCTGCAATGGAGGCGGTGCCTGTGTAGGCACCACCGTAGGGATTAGGATGTCAGTTTCCGATAGCAAAACATTGTCAGAAAGGAACTTTGGGGGCCCCCCAGCAGGGCCCTCATTCCCCCATGGGCCTCCGCTTTGTGGCCAGGGAGGCACATATGGTGTCCTCCCAAACATCCATGCACCGTGGGCCAAGCCCGTGCATGGATGTTTTCAAATTGCTTTTTATTATTGTGGCTTGTGCTGGGGCCCTTTCTGTGAGCTCCTGCACAAGCCACAATAGTAAAAAGCATTTTACGACCGTATGCACGATGGTCGTATCGTAATTGGGCCATCGGAACCGCCGACTTCTTGTTGGATGGTCTTATGCCCGAAACAATGGCGATCAGGCACTTGCCCAACCAACATTTATTCTGCTATTGGTTGTATTACTTGTATTGCCCCCGCCCGCCCCCATTGTTTACCTCTCTCTGCCCTCCAAGCCTCCCGGGCAGCCCCTCCCACCTCCCAGGGCTAATTATGGAAGCCGCTGTGTGGCAGCGTACAGATGGCGTGACGCCAGCGTGCCACTGGCACACCAAAGGCAAGCTTGTCTGCACCCGTCTGTGCCTGGACCGTGCCCAGCACCAGGAACCCTGATCCCAGCACTTTCACAGATATTCCACCGCTAATCTCTGTGCCCTGGACCCCAGATGCAACAATACCTGCTGCCTTGCATCGCCTCACTCCACAGCTGGACCTTTCTCCTGCATCCACTGCCAGTTCACCGCCACCCTATGACTGACTGTCATCGCAGCAACCAGTGCCACGCCATCCCCAGCTGCTAAGACTCCACCCGGAACAGCTCAACTGCCTCCTGATCAATGCCAGCTTGGTCTGCAAACATGCCACCGAAGTCTGTGTCGCCATCTCCACACTCGCCCCCGATGTGACCTTTATCACAGAGACTGTATTCACTCCTGCATCTGCCCAGGACATCGCCACTGCAACACCCAGCAGCTACAAGACGAAACACCGTGACTACGCCAACAGACACAGAGGTGGCTTCATCATCGTACACCAAGAATCGATCGTCTGCACCACCACCGATGACGAAACCATGCCGATCATGGAACACATGAACTTCCAGCTCGGCATCAATGACAAAATCACCATCAAAGGTCCCCCCGCCTACAGATCCCAGGACCACAAACCAGCCTCAGCGATGCCATTGCTGACGTCCTCCCCCCGTTCGCCATCAAATCCGAACACTTTATATTCCTAGGAGACCTCAACTTCCACCTGGACGACTCCACTGATACCAACTACACCGACCTCCTGGAATGATTGGACAACCTCAGCCTCAAGCAGCTGGTCACAGACCCCACGCACAAACCAGGATATACTCTGGACCACGTCTTCACGTCCAGTAACAGAATCAGGTCCAGCCACACACGGAACTCACCTGGTCGGACCACTTCATCGTACACTTCAGCATCGCTGGACCTTCTTGCACCACATCCAACTGCCACAGTGCTCCTTCTGCAGCTGGGCCAAGGTCACCAATGGACCGACGCCCTTAGCATCATCCAGTCCAACGTCACCTCAGACATGAACCAGGTAGTAGAGAACTTCAACGCCTGGATCACTAGCGCCGCCGACCGAGTCGCTCCCACCAAACCATCCAGAACACTCAGACCAACCAAATGAGCCAGTTGGGACACTCCGGAACTTAGCATTTCGAAACCCAGATGCAAACAACTGGAAAGAAAGTGGCAAACCAGCAGGAACAACACGGACCGAGCCACCTTCAAGTTGGCCCTCAACAACTACCACCGCCAGTCAAAGCAGCGAAAAAGGAGGCCCTGACACACCGGTTCGAGATCAGCGCCAACCAAACCAAGGAACTCTTCACCATTGTCAGAGAGTTCACCTGCCAATCAGCCACCAAAAACTTGATTCCCTCCTCACAGTAACTCTGCGATGCCCTCTCTGAGCACTTCCACAACAAGATAGCAACCATCTACAGTAACTTCAATCCCCAACCCAGTGACCTCCTCAGCATCCCATCGACCACTGCCGCCGACCACCTGCTCACCACATGGGAACAGCTCAGTATATGAAACACAAATGCTCCAATGAACTCCATCCACTCTGGAGCACCCACTGACCCATGCCCCCACCTACTTTTCAACTTCGGAAGAGAAGAGATCAGCTTCAACACCTCCATTGCCACAACCACCTTTCCCCATGCACCGGATCGGAATCACAGACAACGTGCTCAAATGGCTGGCATTCTTTCTCACGGGGCTCACCCAGAGTATCCGTCTCCCTCCCTTCACCTCTCAAACCAAGCACACCATCTGTGGCGTACCTCAAGGCTCAACTTTCAGCCCAACCCTCTTCAACATCTACATGACACCACTCGCGGACATCGTCTGAACTCACAATATCAACATCATATCCTACGCCAAAAACAGCCAGCTTGTCCTCTTGCTCTAAGCGGACCCCATGGACAAAGACCAACTTTCACAACTGCATGAAGAACGTCTAAGCCTGGATGAGGAACAACTGCCTGAAGCTCACCACGGAAAAAACTGAAGTACTGATCTTCTGCAGACACACCTCCATCTGGAACAACTCCTGGTGCCCATCAGAACTCAGACCCACCCCCACTCTGAAAGACCACACCCGCAACCTCAGCATCATCCTGGACAGTGAACTCTCCATGAAACATCAGGTCAACGCTGTCTCCTCAGCCTACTTCCACACTCCCTGCATGCTCGACAAAGTCTTCAAGAGGCTCCCTATCAGCACCAGAAAAACTGTGACACAGGTCCTCATCACCAGCCGGCTGGACTACGGCAACACACTCTATACAGGCACCACCACTGACCTCTTGAGAAGGCTCCAGATGATCCAGAACACAGCAGCCAGGCTCATCCTCATCCTGCCAAAGAGAACCCACATCACCCAGCATCTGAAAGACCTCCACTGGTTCCCCATCCAGAAAAGATGCCAATTCAAGCTCCTGACCCACGTCTACAAAGCCCTCCACAAGCAAGGACCCACCAATATGAACCACCGCCTGAATTTCCATCTACCTCCCAACCCCCTAACCCCCAAAAAATAAAGTTCTCTTTTTTCTTGATGCCAATCATAAGTTCATAAAAGATGATTGGGAGATTTTGGTCCAGATTTACAAGACATTGCGCCGGGTTTGTGTTACTTTTTAAACTTTTGATTGGTATTTATAATGCAATGTGAATGTAACCCATAGTAATTCAATGCATCTCAATGTGCTGCCATGCGTTACTTTGCGTCAAGGAGGCGTTCCATGGTTGGTGCATGGGCATTACCAAGCACGCACCCATGGGTTTTGAAACTGCCTTTAAGAATAGTTTGTGTGCATGAATGGAACCCTTAATGCACAAAAACTATGCTACCTACAAGGGAGACGCACTTTGGTGCAAGGCTGTCTGCGTTGGCGCATGGCAGCATAAAGTGCACCAGCAGAGGAATAGAGCAGAAGAACAGCATCACATCTTTGTAGATATGGCGCTGTTCTGCTCTCTCCTGTTCATGCAACACAGAGCAGCAGTTTCACTTGCTATTCTGTGTTGAATGATTTATTTGTAAATCTGGTCACTGATTTTCACCATAGTGGTATTCAGGGCTGTTGGGTGGAAAAGTCTTCTGCATTGTAAAAGAAGTGTACCCCTGTCCTAAGTGCCCAACTATACTGTTCCCCAATGCTGATTTTTGTTGTCATAGGCAAGCACGGATCATGCATGTGCGTCATGACATAGGCCTGTCTCATGAATTGTGGTCTAGTTAGATTGAGAGGGGCACCCACAGGACTAGCCTCATTGTGGTGGAAGGCTACCACCTTCACCAAGAGTGAAGCAGCAGGAGCTAGGTGGTGGCAGCATACAGTGTATTGATCAATAGGAGTGAACGGGCCTTTTTTACCCTGTGTCACTGGAGTGAGGCCTAAAGGCTCACTCATCTTTTTAAAAGTTCTGCTGCTGTGTGTGTAACTCACCCTTGGCCTACTTCAGGTAGATGTAGAATGCTGCGCAGTGCAGGAGTTGTGACCTATGTGTTGGATGTATGTGTGCTTGAGAAGAGTACAGTACAGGGATAGAGAAGTACTGTGCAATACATGTGTGGTTAATGCATGTGCTGAGCGTATGTGTGCCTGCAAGGAATACATTACATGACAGATGTAGTGCTGTGCAGTGTGTGTGCAATGAAAAGCCTATGCAGGTGTATGTGTGCTTGCAAGAAGTACAATGCATGAATGATGAAGTGTTGTGCCGCACACACATGGGGAGTGTGTGTGCTGGCAGTGTGTCTTTGCAAACAGCACACCCTGGTAACAATACAGAAAGGCTACAGTACTGAACAGTGCGTGCAGATTGAATGTCTGTGCTGAATGTATGTGTGACTGTAGTAGCACAATACATGGTGATGACAGTACTGGACAGTATGTGTGCTGTGTATGTACACTGAGTGCATGTGTGCCTGCAATGGTACATTACATGGAGGAACCTGGGTTGCATATAGGGAAGCCCAGGCCTGCCTGGTGAAGACATGAGGAGTAGAGGAATCCCCCCAGACACATTTGTGGATAACTGCATTCCTGTGAGCCGGATGGGATACACTGGTGGAAGGGAGAGAGAGACTGCCCCTTTACACTTCAAAAAGGTGCTCTTTGATTCAGTGATAGATCACAAGGAAGGGGCCTGGACACATTTCAGGAAAGAATGGGACTGGGAGCCCCAGATAAACCTTTAAATGCACACATCACTGTGGCTGACATCCAAATTTAAACTCTAGTCACTGCCATGGCCTATCTTGTGGGACTATCAGCATCAGAGTCTCTCCTGCTGTGACGGAAAGCCTTTCAAGTGAAAAGTAGAGAGAGAAAATAGTACACAAACTCGAAAAGCTCCAGAACCCCAACATAAAACTTCAAGACTCAGATCCTGGATCACATTTTGGGCTCGATTATGATGTCAGTCGGAGTTGCCTCCGACCGACACCATCACGGACTCGGGACCGAACGACCTCCGATCTGCGGTCCTGACACCGCAATCACAATGCAACCACACATGGTGTGGTCGCATACTCCCATTTCTCTATGGGCGCTTGAGCTACGGCCGTAAACTGGCAGTAGCACAAGCACCCATAGAGAAGTGGGAGATTGTGTTAATCCCAGCACCGTGTGGCAGGCACCTCAAGGTGCCTGCCTCACGGTGCAGGGATTAACAGGGAGGCACCATAGGTGCCCCCTCGACCCCCAACCAGAGGCCGCAAACTCGCTTTCTGACAGGCTTTCCATGTCGGAAAGCCCGGCATGGAAAGCCTGTTGGAAACCGAGCATCATAATCCCAACGGCAGAAACACCATCTTTTGGGATTATGAGCCAGTCTCCGACTGGCCGACGAGCTCCTTGAGCCCGTTGGAATCCAGCCGGAATAACCGGCCGGTTTAAATTCCAACCACCTAGATTGCAATTAGGCGGTCAGAATTAAAACCGCGATGAGGCTCGGTAAGCCTCCGACCTGCGGTCGGAGGCTTTCCGGGCCTCACCGTAATAAGGCCCTTTGTTTCTGGAGATGGACTGTGAGAAGGGGAGGGTGAGACCCCAAAAGTTGTCATCTGACAAACAGCCAGATTTCTACCTGTGACCAGGACTGTGACTGGGACTGGAGAACAAGTTCTGCAAGTCAGGCATGGAAAGCCTGTTGGAAACCGAGCATCATAAGCCCAACGGCAGAAACACCATCTTTTGGGATTATGAGCCAGTCTCCGATTGGCCGACGAGCTCCTTGAGCCCGTTGGAATCCAGCCGGAATAACCGGCCGGTTTAAATTCCAACCACCTAGATTGCAATTAGGCGGTCAGAATTAAAACCGCGATGAGGCTCGGTAAGCCTCTGACCTGCGGTCAGAGGCTTTCCGGGCCTCACCGTAATAAGGCCCTTTGTTTCTGGAGATGGACTGTGAGAAGGGGAGGGTGAGACCCCAAAAGTTGTCATCTGACAAACAGCCAGATTTCTACCTGTGACCAGGACTGTGACTGGGACTGGAGAACAAGTTGTGCAAGTCAGGAGGGGCTACTGGTACTAACTTTGCTATGAGTTTGGGCCATTGCCTGGGCAAAAGCTAGAGATTGCGATCAGCATGTTGAGCCTGTGCATCGAGATCTGCCCCCAACCCACCCCTGAGGATTGTGGAGGACCCCAAGGAAGACATTGCACCACAGCAGGGCTCTGGTCTGGAGCTGGTAGATTGAACCACCCTCGCCCCCCCCCTTTGTGGGGAAGACTGACTTACTGCATCTTCACAGATTGGGAACATCTCCGATCACTGGGGATAGCTGGCAGTGCCATTCATTAGAGAGCCTGCTCATACCAGAAGCTGCCGCACATACCACGAGCAGCCCGACTTCTCCGAACAGGACCAGAGCTGCGAGTGCCCATGGTCCAGGCACCCATTTAAACGCCAGATGTTTTTGTGCTGCAGGAGTGGGTAACACTGGAATTGTGCCTGCTGGGCACTGGGGGACTCGCTACTGAAGTTGCTGAAGCAACATAAACACTTTTGACTAATTCTGAAAGAGTCAAAGAGGAACTCTTGAGTATGGCCTACTAGTGAGCATTCCCTGGAAGCAGCCACAAGTGAATGGGGAATAACCCTGACTACATTGCAAGGAAAATGGTGGGGCAGGGAATTGCCAGATGACAACTAGAGCCCTGACCTCAAGGGGATTGTGTTCTGGCTTATGAAGTTATTTTTTTGAATGCGTAGAGTTAAAATACTTCTTTTCATGTACAGCAAATATTTGACAGGAAATTGATTTATTGACTTTGCTGAGTGCACTTTGAGCAATGAGTCATGTTCACTAACCTGTATCTATCATTCCCATATGAGGGAGACTTTGATTGCTCATCCAGAGCTACCACTGAGAGTCAAGTGTCGAAGCGGTGCTTTGCCCAGTTGCTCAGGATATTAGTAGGTCAGGCCTGGGTCATCACAAGTTCGATACCATATTCCACCACATCCTTATCAAGAGACTTCGCCACATCAGGATCAAGGGAGGCGCCCTCAAATGGATCACATCCTTCCTCACAGGAAGAACCCAGAAAATCCATCTACCACCCTTCCCTTCGGAACCGAAGAGCATCATCTGCTGTGTTCCTCAAGGATCATCCCTCAGCCACACCCTGTTCAACGCTTACATGGCGCCCCTGGCAAACATCATCAAAACACATTGTCTCAACATCATACCCTGCACAGATGATACCCAGCTTATCCTCTCGCTTTCAGAAGACCCCAAAACCACTAGGATCAACTTCCTCAACTGCATGATGAGCATCGTCGACTGGATAAAGACCAACTGCTTGAAGCTCAACACTTTCAATATGGAAGTGCTGATTTTTGGGAACAACAACTCCCTATGAAACGCCACCTGGTGGCCCTCCGAACTCGGATCCACTCCCACACCAACAGACCCCGTTTGCAACCTTGGCATCATCCTAGACAGCAAACTCACCATGAAATACCAGATCTATGCAGTCTCCTCCACCTGCTTCCACACCCTTCGCATAGTCCGAAAAATCTTCAGGTGGCTCCCCGTCAACAGCAGGAAAACCATCGCTCAAGCCCTAATCATCAGCCAGCTGGACTACGGCAATGCACTCTATGCAGATATCACAAACCAAGTCCTGAAAAGAGTCCAGACAATACAGAACCCATCTGCCCGACTCATCCTTGTCCTCCCCAAATGGACCCACATCAGCCCCCACCTCAAGACCCTCCACTGGCTCCCCATCCAGTAAAGATGCCAATTCAAGATGCTGTTAGACGCTTACAAGGCCCTCCAAGACCAAGGAACAGCACATATCAGCCACCTCCTGAACTTCCACCAACTCTCCAGACATCTGCTGTGCACCTTCCTTGCCCTTGCTCACACTCCCCGCATCCGCCGAAACTACAGTGGAGGACTCTCTTTCTCCTACCTCTTCGCCAAGTCCTGGAACGACCTTCTCCTTCGCACATCATCTTCTCTCCTGGAATTCAAAAAGGGACTCAAGACCTGGCTTTTCGACTGATCCCACCTTAGCAGCATGAGCCTAGTGCCTGGATACCATTGCGGGTGATTAGCGGCGCTCTACAAATCGGAGTTGATTGATTGATTGATAAAAGGCCTCAAACACCACAGTTGAGCCCAGTAGCCCCTGTGTGCCCTATGAACCTCTGAAAGTGGTTCAGACAAAGGCTTTATGGATTTTTGTAGCTTTCCCTAATCCATGCTATACCTATAGATTTGTAGGAATCCTTCTGAATTTATTATATCGTTTTGAACAATGCATGATGATTGATGACCCAATTTTAGAAGACATCCCTTTTGTGATATTTTTAATATGATTTCCTCAGATATAGGCTCCTGGCAAACAGCAAATGTATCCACATTTCCTTGGCTCTCTAAAGTACTACCCAAATCCCTGCAGAACAATTCAACATCTGTTTTGGACACACTCAGATACTTCCAGCGTCTGAACAGCTGCTTGTTTATGTCATTTAGAAGAAGTGACAAATGATTGGCTTTCCATACAAAATCATCTGAAATGTATATTCGAAGAGGTTTTTTGAAAAATGTACATTTCCGTGAGTATTTTTTTTGCAATGGTGTTTATTTATCCTACAGATGCACCTTCTTCATATATTTTGACAAAGTATTTTCTTCAGTGTGAGACAATGAAATAAGGTAAAAGGTTTATGAAATATCTGATATGAAAGAAATGTTAAGGTATCTAATACTAATTTCATTTTCTTAGATTTCAAGCAATGATACCATTGATATTAGAATAATTTACAGAACAAACTGTATAATTTGAGGTTCGACTCTCATGTCTCTGTGTGACGCTCACCAAGGTATCTGTCACCTATCAATCATTTTACCATCTGTAACGTTCTGGTGAGACAAAGGAGATCTTGGCGTCAGCTGAACACAATAGTGGACAGATTGTATTGTCTCTGTGCAAAGGGAAACACGATGATGGTAAAAAATTGCGGAAATAGAAGAACTATGTAGTAATCATCAGTTGACTTCTCTAAAAGGAGAACAGCCCTAATCTGAATATCTCTTTCACTAACATGATAGACTGCATTAGATGAAACAGCACCCATTTATAAGGTTTCCCGCTATTTGTGAGTACAGTTTTGTGCAGTTATTATACCAAAATGAATCTAAGGCCTAAAAAAGAAAGTACAGAAATACTACGGGCCTAAGTACGATGTTGGGGCAGACTTCAGTCCTCCCGACATCGTTACGGTCTTGGGACCACCCGACCTCCTGTCGGCGGTCCCGACCGACCAATTAGGTTGCGACCAAACAGTGTTTGGTCGCACTCCTATTCTTTACAATGGAAGCATGCATTCAAACTGGAATGCATGCTCTCATTGTAAAACGAAGAGGTGCAGTTTATTGATGCACCCTGTGGCAGGCACCTCAAGGTGCCTGTCACGTGGTGCAGGGATCAACAGGGGGGCACCAAAGGTGTCCCCTCAGCCACCAAACAGAGGCCGTGCACCCATGGGGGTCCTGCTGGCGGCCCCTAAAGTTGACTTCCAACAGCCTTTCTGTGTCGGAACGGCCGGCATGGAAAGGCGGTCGGAATCCGACATTGTAATCCCTCGGGCAGAAAGAGCTGCCTTTGGGATTTCTGAAGTCATTCCAACTGCCGGACCGGCTGTCCAAGCCCGCCGGATGGCAGTCGGAATTACCGGTCAGATTCCTTTCCGACCGACACCATCCAAATGGGTCAGTCGGAATGGAATGCGACCAGCTGATTACGATGTGGGAGGAATAGCTCCGACCAACGGTCAGAGCCGTATCCTACAGCATCGTAATCGGCCCCTAAATGTGTAAATGCGATGAAAGTACAAACAGTAAATTTGAGTGTAGTTGTTTTGATTTCTCACTGCTAAATTTATGCGCTGACAAATTATTGCGTGCTGCAATCTATGAATGAAGTTTTGGACATTTGCAAAAATTGTTTGAGAAAAAAATACTTACCTACTCGATTATATTTTCGATGACATTGTTTCAAATTGAATCCTTGTAGCTGACTCTTTAAATGTTAATGCTCAGCTAATGGCATCATTACCAATACGCTGAGAAAATTATAAATTAATGTGTGTGAGATTTACTATTCTAACTCAAATCTAACAAATATTGTAGAAGGCCCATACACAAAAAGTGGAAATGTTACTATTGTAACTCCAGTCTCACAAATATTGTGGAAAGTGTATAGATGGAGGCAGAGGAAACACCTTCCTTTTTCACTAGTGTTTCTCTGAATGTCAATTTCTGAAGTTCTTTTCTGGTTGGTAAATAGAAAAATGAACTTGTAGGTCCTAATTCAGAAAAACATTTATGGCCCTGAGCCTACATTTAGGCTCAACATTGCTCCTTTTACATCTGTCAAGCATCCAAAAATTGATACCTTAATGTTATTGTCATGTGTGTATTGTTCTGAGTGAAAAACAAAAATAAAAACTAATACAAAAAAGTTTTTAAAAATGGATACCTAAGAGGCATAAATGGTGTTACTATTGCATAAATGTGCACCACAAGTGTATGCAATTAAGCAGTCATAAACCTTAACCAAGGAGTGGAGAGTGGGTGGATCAAGGTGTGTTTTGACTTGAGAGTGTCTAAACACCCACAAATGTGCATTTGTTGGGATTCCCAAACTTCTATCCAACACTTTACCAGTTCAGAGCTTTACAACAGCATAGATCTTCAATCACTCCCATTCCAGAGTTAGGAGAGAATCGAAACACCCCCAAACTTTGTAGAGGCGAAGGAGGCAGATTTTCTCCATTGTAAAAAATGTTTTTCACACTGATTAAAACATGGAAATAAAATTGAATTTGCATCAAAGGCTGCCTTTCTCAAATGCAGGCTTGCACTTATACGCAATCCCAAATTGGGGAAATCATGAATGTCACATGAGATTCCCAATAATATGCTTGAAAACCCTAGTCTGGTACAGTTTTGCAGCAATTATCATGTTATTTTTTGTGATCTCCTCTTACACATATGTCTGCACCTTGGCATAGGAATACATGGGTGTAGATTTATGAGTATCTTTTAGTACATTAGACCTGTAATGGTGAATGAACCCTGGGCCAGATTTATACATTTTTCATGCAACACAGCAAGGCAACTTGCTGTGCTGCACTGAGTGGAAGGGAGAGGGCAGGAGTGCACCATATTTCCCAATATATGGAGCATTCCTGCTCTCTGCCTGCACTGGCGCACAATCTGCTGCCTTGCGCCAATGCAGGCACACTTGCGCCATGGTGCAAGGGTGCCTGTGTTGCAGGTAGGATTATTTTTGTGCAGGAAGGGACATGCAGCGCACTTAGAAAGAGGAAACAACGAGGATGAAAATATTTCTCCTTGTTGCGACTCCCTTTTGGGAAGGATTAGCATTTTGAAACATCCCTAGGTTTACCAGGCTCGGTAAATCTGGAAATGAGCCAAAATCCTTGGTGGATGCGTAGGAACACCCACGCTCCACCCATGGAATGCCTTCCCAGAGCAGCGTAACACAGGCCAGCAACTTGTGCTGCCTTCTGTTACTCCAGATTTGCCAAGCAACTTAGGGCCAAGCAAGGTGGCCTAGTGTTGCTTGGCAAATCTGACTTTAGTACTGCGTTGCCCTTGCAACACCATGCATGAAGCAAGGGCAACACAATACTATGATAACTATGGCTCTCTATAGTTTTGCAGAACAACCAGAAGGTAGTCCCACATTAGCCCACCAAAAGGGTTCTCTTGTAATTAAACTAATCACAGTGAGTGAGTCTTTCATTTTCGTAGACTGCGACAGCAAAAAAATGGTGAATGCAAATGAGTCTCAGTAAAAATATTTCATCAGGGGCCAAATCCCTGATAATTTTTATTGACTAGTTGGAGGAATCTTGGTGTCTTTTTATATTTGATAAAAGTTTGCAAATGCGATGAAGAAGTGAAGTGGGTTTGTAAAAGCCCATTTTGGGAGAGCAATCTGTGGTGTAGCAGTGGCCAGTGCAGGTAGGCGCGGTAGGGCGGGGCAGGGCGAGAGGGGGATGTCGACAGATGACGGACTAGGATTTATTTATTTAATTTTTCCTAATAGGCACACATATCTTTTAAAAATACCAATAGAGAGTTATCAAAGCTATCATCAGTTTCATTTATTGCGTCATTATAGATGTGCATATTTATGATGGAACCAACTATTCGTGTACACCATTTTTACATAGTACCTGTACATTTTACGAAAATGCCTCTATTGCCAGCTAATAACATGGTGTTGAGTTGACAGGATAGACATGTTCATCGAATTAGGTAAAAATACCGAGTACAATTTAACATGCCATCACATGTCATGTCAATTTAGCAAGGATGTGCCACTTGACATCTTTGTTATTATTCCTGTCTTATTGCACTTTACCCTGAGAGGTTTTCAGCCTCACTCGTGCTTTAACACATTAACGGCCTCATTACGAGTGACCTCACTGAAACTGGGTAGGTAAAACCACATCCGATGCAGCATTATTTCGTCATTTCATGTTCTTCTACATGTATTAATTGGCAACATTTGTGCATG
Source organism: Calotriton arnoldi (assembly GCA_963921515.1). Taxonomy (NCBI): domain Eukaryota; kingdom Metazoa; phylum Chordata; class Amphibia; order Caudata; family Salamandridae; genus Calotriton; species Calotriton arnoldi. Next base: position 76,940 of record CAWUFW010005306.1, on the reverse strand, counting down.
GAAAAAGTGTGAAATTGGTGCACCTTGCAGTGACCATACAGGTGCAAACTCCATTTGGGCTGAATCCAGGTTACTGCAGGACTGAGAACCAAGTCCTATTTCTTCAAATAACCAGTCCATGCAACTAGTAAATATAAACATCTGTGTCTCACTAGCCCATGTTTCAGGACAGCAAGGCAACGAAAGCCCCCGAAATGAAGTCAACATTATGTGTAATAGTTTTATATTTAAAATGCCGCTTTTATTTCTAAGGTCACAATAAAGCAGTAATCTATATCTGAAAACTGCCACAGCACCCAACCCAGTATTAAAGTGTACTATTCAAAAACGGAAGTCCAAATGTAATCATTATATTGCAAAAGGACCCATCTGTCCATTGTCAATATTTACAGGCCAAAGATTAATATTAACTCAGTTGTAACTCTTAATAATGCCTGAGCGAAAATAGCGGCCGATTGCGATGTCAGTTGGAAAGGCTCTGAACGGCATTTGGTTTGTCTGAATCCGATTCGGAACCCGCGTTTCCGACCGACTTGGAAACATTTCCGACTGACCTATTACGATGTTAGGTAACCGTTCGGTCCTTCCGACTCGGTTCCGACTGGCATTCAGGGAAACCGAGTCTGTCAGAGCCGACTCGTACGGCTCTATGGACTGCGTTGCTGACTGACGTATTACGTTGTTAGATTCAGACAGCCGTTCCGAATCTGTTTGTCCGACACGGATCGGCTGTCGGAATCTGACCTTGGGGACCCGTAGCAGGCCCCCCTTCACCCGGAGGCCTCCGGTTGGGGCACGTGGGGGTACCCATGGGTCCCCTCTTTCCAACCATGCACAGTGTGGCAGGCACCATGTGGTGCTCGCCACAGGGTGCAAGGTTTTCCGCAACCACCCCTCTCTTCAATGGGAGCCTGTGTTGTCGGTCGGAACACAGGCTCCCATTGAAGTCAATGAGAGTCCAAACGAACGGTGTTCGGAAACATCGAAATCGGTCAGTCAGACTCCCCCAAATCAATTCGGTCAGAAACCATTCCGACACCGAGTTGATCGGAATACTTTCCGACCGACATCGTAATGAGGCCCATAATGTTAAAATTGAGAACGGTCAAGTTTAGTTCAAATCAATCTTGAGACTTGAGCATAAGAAGGATAAGAGCATAAGATATCACAAAATAATAGACTTTTCATTGCCCTTTTCGAAAACTCTCGGGCATTTTTATATTAGGATTACATTTCCTAATTTTTGAGCTGTGAAAGCATGTTAGCATTGATATAAGAGAGATATTGGACTGGATCTCTCACAGCATGTAAAGTTAGACATTAGATTTGAACAATCGTAAATGTCATTAAATTCTTGAGATTTAAGGATCACATCAATGGCCTTAAAATGTTTTGTTGTTACGCTGCATATAAAATAATTCCACCAAAACACTCAAAATGACAAACATATTTTTTCACAATTATTTGATAAAATGTTAAATGTTGCAAGAATAATGTCAATGGGGCACTAGGGGACACCAGCAAACAAATTTAGACATAATATGAAACAAAGCATGGGAACCAAATATTTCATGTGGGGTTACCTTGAAGTGTTCCATATGATAATTCCTACATGTCACATTAAAAGTGTAAAGTGTGAGTGATATTAGAGGGCTTAAAAGAACTTTTGAGCATATCTAATGTTCATTCTTGGCTTCTAATTTTCACATTATATTCAGCAATCAGTTTTTTCCATGTCAAATTATGTACCTTCAGCCAGTCGTGGCTTTTTAGTCAAAACATTTTGAAGCATATTTACAAACCCCTTGTGGCACCAGTGCGTCATTTTTTGTGACGCATCGGCAGCGCAGTGTGGTGCTCCGTATTTACAAGGACACGTAAAGCCACCCTGCGTGGCTTTTGATGTTCTTGTAAATATGATTCCTTTTCACGCAGCACTTTGCATAAAAGGGGCGTTCCATGGGTGTTGCTGTGGGTGTTTTCCTACGCAACACCCATGGATTCTCCCGCATTACCAGATTTACAATGTTTTATAAACCTGGGAATGCTTCAGAATCCTACACCTCCCCAGGGGAGGTGTAAGGAGGTGCAACAAGGAGAAATACTTTTATTTCTCCACTTTTTTTCCTCTTTCTATGCGTGCTGCATAGCACACATAGAAAGAAGAAAACACCTCTCACAATAGATTTTGTGCAGGAAAGTGTCCCTTCCTGCACAAAAACAATCCTCCCCACATCGCAGGCATCCGTGCAAGGGTGCCTGCGTTAACGCCTGGCATTTAATTGTGCGCCTGTGCAGGGGAGAGCTCAGCGATACGTCATATGGTTGTAAATATGACACATCCCTATGCTTCGGAAGTAACGTAGCGTGGCACAGCCAAATGGCTTGCCGAACTGCGCTGCGTTACTTCCTTGTCAATATGGCACTTTGCTTGTTAGGATTTTTAAATGAATATTTGCAATGATAAACTTTAAACCACAATTTCCAAAATGCAATGTGCTGTAGGCTAAAATACCAGGACAGTCTGAACGGGTTCCACAAGACATGGGGCTACTTGGCAACTATGAACATAGTTATTATTTTGAACATTACATTTATGTCAATTATACGTTTTAAAAGTGTAGTCAAATACATGATTGCCAACTTGCCATTTGAAGACATTTCACCCTAAGAATATTCACTGTGTAGTCCTTTATCAGAATTAAGTGGTGAGGTGTCTAGTGTGAGTTAGGACATAATTGACATTACTGAATGCCTGTAAGAGAGAGTGGCTCACAGCCTTTCGTGTTTCTTTCACTGTATTACAAAACTTTCTCAGCACTGATCAGTGCTTAATTTGAGCCGGTGGTTGCTGGTGGAGGCCACAGGCACTTATTTTTGGGGACCAGCCCCTACTTTTGTGCACCAGATATTTACCGAGTGCAAGAGAGGGAAACAAACACACATAGGAAAGACGGAAGAAGATAAATTCGGCAAAACTGTCACAAAGTGAGAAAGCAGGAACCTGTAAGAGTGAGATAAAGAGGCAAGGAGTGTCTGGTAGTGGATTAAAGAGCCATGAAGTGGATTTAAGCCTACCACCCTTAGTATTTGGTACAAACGTTTAGTTGCACCAGCAATTGAGCACTGGCTTTGATTTTTGCAATCTTCAGGGACAGGATAAGCCAATTTCTGCCAGAGCCTCACAACCCTTTAAAATCCAGGAGGCCTACCCCAGAATTTGAAGGCCAATGTCATAAAACAAATCAACGACGTAGAAATGACATAACACCTGACATTTCAAATAAAGCCCAGGTAGAATTTCTAACTCTGAAATTATTCAAAAGATCAGGAAAATTCTTTATGACAAGTATGCAATACCTCACATGTGTTTTGTGATATCCTTTTGAAAATGGGGTTTTGCTCATGATATGAGAAAGTAAAAAAAAAAAAAGGCATGAAATAGCAGACATCCGTAACACTCAGTGCTATAGATTCAGTAAAACACACTGGGACTCCCCAGAGAATCATTGCTCCCGCATGGTGGAGGATACCCGACCCTTTTCAAAAGCAGGCAGTTTTGCCATCTTGAAAAGTGAAAGACAGACCGACTGCTTCAAATAGCTGGTCACCCTTTCACTAAGTTGCTGCCCCCTGGACAGGCATGAGTTCACAGCTACACTAGTGGGAGTTCAGTAGCTATAATAGAGGACATTGACCAGGTCGGCAACCGGTACTCCCACTTAAAGATGTGCCACGGTTGACAGAACATGGCCCCAGAAGCAGCAGTGGCCGGCACAGGTAAGCGTGGTGGGGCAGGGCAGGGCGCAGCGAGGGGGAGTCGACAGATGACGGAATAGGTATTATTTATTTATGTAATTAGACTGAAATGCCAGTAATGTACAATCTAAGAAAACTAAAGTGGCGTGGAACTAATACAAAACAAATCATGAATGCCATTTACGAATATGCAAACATCACAGGGACCTCTAACGAGCAACACATTGTACATAACTGGGAGAACCTAGGAAAAATCCTACAACAAAAATTCCCAGCAAACCTAGCACGCCTGAGGAACTCAGGAACAAGGAACGAACCGTGGTACAACACACAGCTCAGCAACCAGAAAATAATAATTACAAGAGAGGTGAGAACCCAGTCCGCGGAAGCAAGAAAAGGAACAACAACGGACAAGAGTAAAATGAAAGAAATATAGGGACGAATGCAGGGAGGCAAAAAAAGGCGTATAAGGAAACCCTTTGGGGCAAATTACTCTGGGTTAGCAAACTGCCAAACAGCAGGGAATTTTGGGTAATAATAAACAATCTAACAAAGGGGCCAAGACACCATCAAAACAGAGGAATAAGCGAAGAAACATGGAAACAACATGTTCACAAATTGTATAACAACACTGAAGAACATGAAGTAGATTATGGTACAAGAAGTCGTTCAAGCGGGAAGGAACAATTTCCAGCCCCCAATTACAGGAAAGCACGCAATTGGTAGGAGACTCATTAGTCTTAAGTACCTATGGACCCAACACGCTAACAGACACAAAACAACTAAAAGGAGTAATAAAAAAACTAAAGACGGAAGGAGCAGCAGGGCTAAATGGCCACCCAAATGCCCTATTCAAGCAAGCACCAGACTTTTAGGCAGACTATCTTACGCCTCTTTTCAACCACATATACAGCCAGAATAAAATACCAACTTCTTGGAAAGGGAACATATTCCATCCAATATATAAAAATGGAAGTCGCACCCAGCCAGAAAATCAAAGGCTCATAGCCTTGATCGACGTAGAGGCAAAATTATATGCATCCTGCATCCTAGTACATCTTCAAGCATGGTTGGACGAGAAGTGTGCAATGCTGAAATTTCAAACAGGATTTAGGTCCGGCATGGGAACAACTACAAATCTGGCAGCCCTGGCTATTTTAACAGAAAAGGCCATTAGAAGGAAATTTTGATTATTCGCAAGTTTCATAGACTTAAAATCGGCATTTGATAGAGTTCCAAGAGATCGACTCTGGGAAAAATGGAAAGAATAGGGGCTACCACAACAATTACTCGACACCATTATAGCCCCACACAGTGACACCTGGGCTAGGGTGAAACTCGAAGATGGCAGCAGAGTGTCAGCCAAGATAAACACCAATCATTGCCTGAAACAAGGCTGCGTACTAGCACCGAGCATATTTAACCTGTACCATGCTGACAGAAACAGTTACCTGTCAAACGCCAATTGCCACCCACCCAATCTGGCTAACTAGTCAATTCCATACCTTCAATACGCAGACGATATAGTGGTTCTGAGCCAAAGTCCGATCGGTCTGCAAAGAGCCATAAATGACCTGATAAATTACCTTGATCAGGAAGGGTTGGAGCTGAACAAGAAGAAAATAAAGGTGGTGCGTTTAGTGGACACCCAGTTCAGCAAATTTAAATGGCACGCAAAAGGTGAACAAGTAGAAGAGATAGGGTCATATAAATATTTGGGAGTAAAGCTGGTCCAACGCATGTCATTCATGGATCAAAAAAGGGAAATGAGAGCTAAAGCCCAATCATTAATTTTTGCATATAAATTGCTGAAAAAGAAATTGAGCTGCCCCTCCTACAGCCATTTGTTGAGAGTGATGGCAGCGCAAATATTACCCACCTTGACATATGGCTTGCAAATATGGCATTGCAGGGAAACTGAAATACTAAACGAGCTCCAGACCAAGGTGTACAATTCCGTTTTTGGTCTTCCTAAAGCGGTGTTCCCATCACAGATCAGTTTAGAATTCGGACTTCGGAACCAGAAATACCAAAGATTGAACACCTTGTGAAACTATGTTGGAAGTTCCAATCCTTAGAAACTGGATCATTGAGCAGCTTATGCAGGGCAAAAATCAAGGCCCAGATGGACCAAAAACTATTCAACACATGGGGTGAACTACTGAGAACAGCTTGCCGAGGGGTAAAATTTCTCATACAAATACATAACCTCCTCCGAAAAGCAGACCCATAACAGTCAAAGGGCCACACAAAGGGACAGTTTAAAAAAAAAACTAAATGAAATGAATTTACCAGAAATGAGTGTCTAATATTTAAGTTAAATATTGTAGATCCAAACGTGAACTATTTTATGGGAAATATTACTACTTTTTAACTTTTGTATATTGAATATTTTTAAGTGACAAAGTTTATTTTATTTATCGCACTTTATGGTTATGAAAAAAACAACTAAAGGACTTTTTGATTGACTATTTAATTATACCTATTCTGTCGTCTGTTGACTTTAACACCGCCCCAACCCCACCGCCTCAACGCGTTTACCTGTGCCGGCCACCGCTTCCCAGAAGTTCAATTTAAGAGGGTGACTCCAAAGCCTGTATTTGGTAATGGCACTGAATATTTGAAGCAGCAATGTGTATCTGTAGTGAATAAAAGCAGGTACGATCCAAGTAGTTTCCATGTAAGTTTATTCAGGATAAGATGTTACAGCGTAGAGCCCCACCAGGAGCAGCCTTCCTGCTGCTCAGCCCATCCACCAACTGACTCACACACTCACCAACATTCTACTCACCAACATTCTCTCACCACAGTCACCCTGGCTGAGCAGCAGGTATAACACATCTCCATTCTTTACAATAATTACAGAAGGACTCTACATGAATAACAATGAAGTCTGATGCAAGCAAAGAATGGCATAAGAACAATAGCATGCAACAGAATGACATCAGAACCATTACCACACATAAACAAAATAGCAACGATCTGAAACGTAAGCATGAAGATAAAAGATGGAAAATAACATGCTTCAAGAAATAAAAGAAAGAGAAAAAGAAACACAAGTGCTATAATAAGAATACACTCATGCACCATCTCCCTTTCTACCACAGCAAAATACAAGCACTACTACACCGCAAACCACAAACAAACCCATAAACCTTAAACATGCGAGCTGACCAGGCAAACATGAGAAAAGTAAATAAGGTGCCAACCACGGATGCGGTAGGGAACCATTCTAACCAGAACCATGAAGCTGTGGAAAAACATTCCACAGACGACTAACGGCATAAAAGTTGCCCTCCACCCTTACCCGTAGTAAGGGTGGTACGTGTGGAAGGGGCTTCACACGGAACATGAACAAGTACATAACTCAACCAAATAGTAGGAGAAACAGCAATCCCTAGGGAAAAACACTCATTATTGAAAAATACAGCTTGAACTCAGCCCTTCACCCATAACCCTAAGATAGAGTGGTACGTGTGAAAGGACACTCCACACAGAACACGTAAAGGTGCACAACTACACTCAATCACGTAAAAAAAAAAACAGCCCTCACTAGGAACAAACTCACTCTTTAACAATATGGCTTAAACTCAGCCCTCCACCCAAACCCGAAGTTGAGTGGTACATGTGGAAAGGCGCTCCACAGGGAACATGTGAACATGCACAACTCAGAACCCAATAAAATGTAAGGGAAAACACAATCAGAAAGAAAAACACTCACTCCTCAAAATCAGGCTTCACCTCAGCCCTTCACCCAAACCTGAAGTTTGGGGTGGTATGTGTGGAAAAACACTCCACACAGAACAAGTACAACACTGCACCTAATACAGTAGTAAGAAAACAACAATCAATATGAAAAAAAACACTCACTCATCAACAGTTTGCATTAAGATGGGTGGTATTTCTGCACCAACCCACAACCACGTGAACGTCGGAGACACCACCACAAACAACTGTACCATCCCAAGCAATCATCATACTGTTACCGTAAAATTTCAAAGTACTAATCAGTCTAACTAAAATCCAAAGCATAAATACCAGCACACTCGAAAACAAGGGCAGAGAATTATTTTTTTAAAAACATGAAACTGTAGCATGAACAGAAAACAGTTGTCAAAATAGAGTTCCGTGTAGCACTGATGTAACTCTGGTGAGCGATATCTCACCCGACCCAACATATCAAGTCTACTGTAGTATCGTCGATGGAGACAGACTGGCGCTGTAGGCAAATAAACGGTACTCATGTTATTCGCCTCAACAAGGTTAAACCAGATAGGGTGTCAAAATACTTACAAAACCCATATTTAGCTTCCGCTAAAACCAATGTCTAGAAAAAGTGCACTCCAGCATCGCCGAATGAGGAATGCCGCAACTCTGACACAGAAACCATGGTGAATGTATTTCCAAAAGGTGTTGCAGCTCTTACTCGCAGCATCGTGAAGAGAAAACTCAGGCATCTAAGATGGCGGCACGCAGGAATAGAGAGCGCCGGGTGGCTAATGCCGAGTGCGTGCTCTCCCAACATCGCAGGACAACACAGCATCACAGGACAGCTCGAAATCGGCGGTGACATGAGAAGACATCACAGGAGCTTCACGCGACACCAGACTAAGGTAAGGTGTGCACGCTCTGTCCAATATCACGCAGACGTCGGCCGATTCAAATGATGCTTAAGGTAACCGCAAACGGCCCACCAAATAAGCTTAAAGTCAAAGAACAACTCACCAAATATGACACAAACGGCTTCCAATGCGAAGAAATAAAGATAATGTTGAGACCGGATGCCGCTGCTGGGTCTTAAAAAAATGGCTCACCCAGCTTAAATTGTCGAAGTGTTCACAGAAAGTAGACGACATCCGCAGTGCCCATAAAATACACCACAAACTTCTGAGAAAACATGGCCAGAATATGCAGATGAAAATAAGTCATTAAATGTGTAGATTCCAATTACACATCAAAATATGTAGAAGCACACCAGAACAACATAACGCTGCAGCCAAAAGTTCATGAGATCCCTTGATATGAAGAAAGTAAAACGCCTCAATTCATGGAGCGCTTGTTCAAGTACAATGCTAGTCTGGTGACTTGCGAGTCTCTGTAAGTGACAGGTTCACGCCCTGACAGTCACTGCTGCTGGCTGCACTGTGACTCCATAACACGTAACTGACACACACATCTCAGACTCCATCAGCACTCCGGTGTGCTTAATGTGTGCCACAGAGCTTCCCAGTGAAATGAAATCTGGATAGAGTGTTGCTATAGGGGTAATTTGAACATCAGGACAGTCACTGCAGCTCCAGTACACTTGAAGCAGATACAGCAAGAACTGGCACACTTGGGTTGGGGGCGACCAATGTGAAGGTCACTGGTGGGGCTCAGGGTTGCCAGGTTGCTGTACAAGAAATGCTTCCCAAAGTTCCTCTTCTTTAATTTCTGGTTACTCAAATCTTGAAGCTTAAAGTCCATTCAGGTAGCCAACGCAGGTTCTTGCCAATAAAATCGTCGCCAAAATGTAGTGAATAAAAGCAGGTATGATCCAAGTAGTTTCCATGTAAGTTTATTCAGGATAAGATGTTACAGCATAGAGCCCCACCAGGAGCAGCCTTCCTGCTGCTCAGCCCATCCACCAACTGACTCACACACTCACCAACATTCCACTCACCAACATTCTCTCACCACAGGCACCCTGGCTGAGTAGCAGGTATAACAGTATCCTATCAGACCATAACGTCTCTGAGATGTGCAGATGTACAAATAAAAAACTCTTATCCTGTCCAAAAGCAGAAAAGTGAAGGGGTGACTAATAACAAACATTGGATTCTCCTGCTGGAAATCTTTACCACAGGATTACAGACACTGCATCCAGCTCCTACCATTTAGGAAGATAGCAAATACCCATTGGTTCTGAACCCTGTTGCATGATGCTCTATGTCATGATTGGCACTTATTGGAATTGAGTTCAATCACCATGATGGGTCTTTGATTCTTCGTAAAATAATTGATTGACTGATTGATAAATGCCATTTGTGCACTTAAAAATATATGCAAATGCACTGGGATATCTGCCATCCAACGTGCAACATCAGCTAACATTTTTATCATTGATCCTGATGTACAGCAAAGAAAGCAACACAAATTAAAATACTCTACAATATGGTGATAAAACTAAAATGAATAACAATGAAGTGAATGCAAAAACATGCATTACAATGGTAGATTTGTGAAACATTATCAGACACCAAGGAGAGCATTATGAATGGGATGAAAACTGACCTGGTAATTCCTCCCATTCGAAATTACGGATGCAGAGTGAACCAATAAGGATGCAGAAAGCGTTTCTTCTAATTCCTGCGTAGTTTTGCATGATATTTCACCTTTTATTTATGTTGTTACCACAGGTCAGACAAGTTAATATGTATGTGATGGGTCACTGGGTATGCATCACAAAACTGTTGATCTGGTATTAGGGGTAATACACATTCCACTTTCAGCAACATTTGCAGGTCCTTTTATTTTTTTCTGTTATAATAATTGTGCAAGGCATACATGAGGAGGTGCATTATGCCTGTGGTGCTATGTCCTTATTCCCAAATTTAATGACTTACTATTTCAAAAAGCAAATAACTTCTGCTCCCTTACACTCAGATAATTTCAACAGAAATGGTATTTTGTAATACATTATCAAATTGCTTACTGGACTGAATCACACATTAATTACTATCGTCCTACGCATAGGATAAAATATGTGGTTACTCGTTATGTACAAAGATTCCAGTAAGTTAAAATTGCAGGGGGAAATTTTACTAAAATGTGATGGTACGCAGCACAGCAAGCAATAATGCAGTGCTGCGTTGCATCGAAGGGAGAGTGAAAAACAGCGCAATATAAAAATATGGTACGGTTTTTCTCTTCTCCAGCAATGGTGCATTTTAGGCTGTGATGCACCCAGCACATACCTTAAACCGTAGTGCAAGGGTGTCTGGAATTCTGTCAAGCATAGGCTTTGTACTGGCAGAGGAGCCTGCCATTGCAAAAACTATCCTTTAATGTTTTTCCCACTTACATGGGTGTTGTACCATGTAGCACACATGTAAAGTTTGAAACATATGGAGAAATTAAAACATTTCTCCTCCATTGTGCCTACCTCCAGAAGACTTAGGGGGATATTCATAAGAACGTGCGCTAAACATCTCCAGAAAATGTTAACGCAACTTTACACATCGCAGTCTATCGCTGGAAAATAAACCCCGTGTCAACCTGGAATTCACAACACGGCGGTACCATCCGATAGTCCTCCGAAAACGCGGCCAATGTCCGCAAAACAACCACCGCGACCGAGTCAAAAATACAAACCCCAACACCAAAAAACGTGCGATGAGCCCATTCGCGATGAGGAAATCAGCGATAAGCAGCGCCAAGCCTGCCATACACACACGGCAGGCGGGAAAATCACTACAAAAGGAGAAAAAAACACACAAACACAAAATGACCAACACCTAAGCACCATGGAGGCAGCCGGAGCAGGCTCAGAGGACGAGTGGAACCCCACAAGCAGCCCGGACGACCAGCCTGGGACCTCGGTGACAGGGAAGGGCAAAGACAAGAAGAAGAGGAAGACGAAGTTCAGAGGAAGAGGCGGTTCGGTCCGCAGGAGAATAGGATCCTGGTCACGGAGGTGATAGAACACCATCAACAACTGTTCGTCGCCTCCAATGTGTCATTGGGCACCAAAAATGGATTATGGCGGTCCATCGTGGACAAGGTGAATGCCGTCGGAGAGCACAAGAGGTCAATGGACGAGGTCAAGAGGCGATGGATTGACATCAAGCGCAAGACCAAGGAGAAACTCGCAGGCAACCAGAAGGCAGCAATGCAGACTGGAGGTGGAAGCCCAGCGCAACAGCTGGAGCTGGATGACATGGAGGAGCTGGTGTCGACAGTCATCAGTGTGGAGACAGTGGCAGGAGTCGGGGCACCGGACACTGCTCGACATGACACAACACAACGGAAACAGGGTGAGTAACCACCAGGTACTGGGGGGACGGGGGGAGATGGCCACAATGGCACACATGCACAACCAAGCAGAGCACAGTGCACACCCACAATGACTCTGGATCATGGCCCTTATCTACACTCTGTCACAATGTACATTGCCATGCTGTCTGAATGTCAACATGTACCATGCGGCCACATACATGTGGACACATTGTAACACAGCATCTCCCCTTCACATTGCAGGGGCACCGTCAACGCCACCTGCAGAGCAGTCCCAGCCACTCTTCACTGATGACAAGGAGGACACCACCAGCATCGACACCCAAGCCCTCCAAGACATCATGGAACTCATCCGCCAATCACCTCCAGGACCAGGAGACCCCACCCACTCCACAAACCACCCAGCAGGAGGCACCCACAACCCCGGCTGTCTCCCAAGACCCCCCAAACAACACATGGCTTTCCAACACCGTGTGTTGGAGGGCCAGAGGGAGATGGCTGAGCAGGTGCGGGTGGGGTTCGACCTCATGGCTACCAAGCTCGACGCCATCCATGGGTGTCTGAGTCCCATCAGGGACCACCTCCAGTCCCTAACGGACACCCACACGCCGCTCCATGGTCTCCAATGAGCCCTGGCTGACATCGCTGGAGTCATGACTCGGAAACAAGAACACCTGTCCGCTCAGAGTGGCTCCAGCGATCTCAGCCGTGAGATGGCACACATGCGGAGGCTCATGGAGGACATGGTGTGGATGGAGGCGGAAAGGATGGCAGCCACCGTTGCACATCAGCAAAATGTAGCTGGGATCTACCATGCCCTGCATGTCCTCATCATGTCATTGCTGCCACAAGGCGTGGCGCAGATGAATGCTGCTGCCCCTACACCATCCACCTCTCTGCCCCCTGGTGTGTCCGTGCCTCACAGTGCGGCAAACATTTCCACTCCGGCACCTGATGTGTCACTGCCACACAGTGCAGCCGACAATCCACCTCCGGCCCCTGATGTGTCAGTGGCACACAGTGCTGCAGCCGGAACTGCACCACCCACAGGTGGGGCAGGGCACACATCTGAGGACGAGGACGTGGCTGGCTTTGGGATCAGAAGGAGGCACTAGCATTCATTTCCGCCACCTGGCCTGTTGCTCCTTGGTGCCGCACATGGCCCCATGACCTTCCACTGACCCCCGATACACTCTGCGGCACTCACCTTGGACCGCGACATGGACTGCCATATCCTGTTTGGTGACCAATGACACGGCGACCAGACTGCGGACTGTACTCTTCCTCTTCCTCTGTACTTTTCATTCCCCGATGGACTCTGGCTGGCCCTCCACGGGCCCATATTGTGAAGTGGGGTTGGCATGGCCCTGTACTGCTCCAGCTGCAAAACTCCACTGGATGTGCAATAAACATTCAGAAACGCACTGCTGTGTCATGTCTTTCATCATTCAAGTATGAATGTGTGGATGTATGTAGGGTCAGTGATTCCCCCTAACGGCAATGATGCTCATCTAGTGGGATTCCAGTCACAGTGTGCTACGTTGCCGATTGCTTTCTGGGTGCCGTAGACACTAAAACAGGGACACACACGATTTATTCACTTCCTTGCCTGGACATGGACTGCACCACGCCCGGAGCCCCCGAGTCATTGTTGCAAGCCCTGCGCTGGCCCGGCGTACGCCAGGCCAGACCACTCCGCTTACGCTCTGAGGGGGGGGCCACATAACCACATGTCGCAGGTCTACACGCTAGTGGTCTGCAGGTCACTGGTCTAGTTGTCAGCATGTCACGGCCACTCCCTGAGGGCAGGTTTGCACACACACCACACCCATCCGGCTTAGGCGTCACAGGCCATGTGACCCCGAGAATATAAGGAGCCGGCAACATCACATTCCCCACTGCCAGAGGTGACTGGATGACGGACGTTCCACGGGGCTCAATCATGAAGGGCCCATGAGTTGTTGCGCACAGGGTTAGTGGCACCCTAGGCCTTGCGGCCGCACGGGCCTACCACCACGTGGCGCTGACTGGGGTTGCACAGGGTTAGTGGCACCCAAAGCCTTGCGGCCACCACGGGCCTACCACCACGTGGCGCTGACTGGGGTTGCACAGGGTTAGTGGCACCCGAAGCCTTGCGGCCGTCACGGGCCTACCACCACGTGGCACTGACTGGGGTTGCACAGGGTTAGTGGCCCCGAAATTGCTGAGCGGGTGTGCAGCCTGCAATGATGACGTGTGCAGTGATGTGGTCTCTGCCATTGATGCCTCAGGACTCAGTGCCATGTGTGGGACCTGCTGGGCCGCGGTGCGGGTCCGCATGATGTGGAGCATGCCATGGTGGCGGGACCGGGGCGTGGACTTGAACGGGCACGTGGTGTGCCCACTGGTGGACACACCGTTGGCGGCAGGTGAGCAGTGGGGCATGGGTGCGCAAGGGCAGACAGCCAGCGCTGGCCGGCGGGAGGGGGTAGGGTGCGGCTGCATGTGTGCGCGGGGGCGGACAGGCGTTGTTGCCGTGTGCAGTGAGATGGAATCTGCCATGATTGACTCTTGCCTCGATTACAGATTGCAGACCTTGTGGCTTGCAGTGTATACCGGCACTTGGTTGGAGACACACCGGTGGCAGCAGGTGAGCAGTAGTGCCTGGGTGCGCGGGGGCGGCAGTGTCCCTCCTCTCTCTCTCTCTCTCTCTCTCTCTCTCTCCCTTCCTTTCCTTTCCTTCTCTGTCTCTCTCTCTGGCTTCCTTTCCTTCCTTTCCTTCTCTGTCTCTCTCTCTGGCTTCCTTTCCTTCTCTGTCTCTCTCTCTGCCTTCCTTTCCTTCTCTGTCTCTCTCTCTGCCTTCCTTTCCTTCTCTCTCTCTCCCTTTCTCTCTCTCCTTCTCCCTCCCTCTCCCTTTCTTTCTTTCTCTCTCTCTTTCTCTCTCTGCCTTTCTTTCCTTCTCTGTTTCTTGTGTCTCGCTCCTTTGATGTGCGCATGACACACGTTCTGATTTTGTGCTTTATTTTCCAGGCTGTGACATCACGATTGTCCCGGACGGACACGCATTGATGTTTTGTGTTGTATTTCAATAAAGTTTTTGGTTGTTACTTCAATGATGAGTGACTGTTTCTCGTTCTTCTGACCACACGTGTGTTTCTTGTTGTCATTGTGCGACATCATGCGCTTTTTGTGGCTCTTGTGTCGTGCACGGTATGTGTTTGTCAGGGGGGATCGGGGGGGGGGTGCCTGGGAGTGGGGGCGGTGGGTGTTTTGGCCATCTTGGGTCTCCGAGCTGCATGATCATTGTATCCATGGCATCTGTGGGTCATCCGATGTGGCTCTGTGCTGGGCTCCCTTTCGTACTGCAGGTAGTCGCCCTGCTTTACACCAGCAGAAGGCAGGTGTTACATCCCTGCTGCTACCGCGGCTTATCACCTGTTTTTGGTTCGCATCGCGGATCTGGCAGTTCGTTGTGAAAGTGGTGTAGTGGGGTTTTCGTGTGTTTTTGCACGGGAACGCCTACTCTGCATCTCATTAGGGTTAGTTGGTGGTGTCAACCGTGGAGGTAAATTTTGCGGCAGTTATCGCGGGAATACTTGCGTTGTCTGCAGTTTGCACCCGCTTGTGAATGGGGCGTTAAATCTATCTCCACTTTTGTTGCGTTAGGGTGGCGATAACTCTGCGATAAGTCCTTGTGAATATGCCCCACAGGGTTTTAGCATAAATCCCTGTCTACAATTGTAATGAATGAATTCTTGAATAATAGTTATTGTTTACATTTCATTAAAACTATATACAATAATTTACACAGCTTAATAACTTTACCTGTTAAAAAATAATTTATCATAAAGATACTAACATCAATTAAAAAGTGCAAACTAATACATTAATCTTTGCCCTCCTCGACAGTCGGAGACCCTTTTTCCCACACCCTGAAGCCTGACTTACAATTTTTACCCATGGTGCCACAAGTTTTGGTGTATTATCTTTAAAACAAAGTGACAGTGCCTCGGAAATTGTTCTGATACCTTTCGCCTTTAAGATGAGTTTGAGTTATTCTTTTCCAAACCTCTAACAATGATGGACATAGACATATTCATAGGCTAATTTACACAACCTGCTTGAGCTGTATGTTTGCCCCTTTAAAGTCCAAGAGCTATCAACATCCTTTAAAGAAAAACACAGAAACCTAAAACACATAAAAACATTCTTCTCCCATGCTTGCATATTAAAATGTATTTAACCTTGTCTTGAAAAGGTATAGGTTTCTATAGTATACTTATTGTGTTTGTAAATTCCTGCAGACTCCATATTGTCAAGCAAAGAATGTTCTTTAATACCGTTTTTATTATTTCCTTTTAAGCTAACCTGGGCATGTTTGTTAGGACCCCAAAATGCTGGAACTTTATACTTATGCAACTGCTGGATGATTAAACTTTTAGACAATGATGCCTCAGGCATATCAATCAATCAATCAATCATATCACTTGTAAAGCGCACTACTTACCCGTGAGGGTCTCAAGGCGCTGGGGGTTGGGGGGTGCTGCTACTGCTCGAAGAGCCAGGTCTTGAGGAGTGTTCTGAAGGTCAGTAGGTCTTGGGTCTGCCGTAGGTGGGTGGGGAGGGTGTTCCAGGTCTTGGCGGCGAGGTGGGAGAAAGATCTGCCGACGGCAGTCGTTCTTTGGATGCGGGGGACTGTGGCGAGGGCGAGGCCGGTGGAGCGGAGCTGGCGGGTGGGGGTGTAGAAGCTGAGTCGTCCGTTGAGATATGCTGGTCCGGTGTTGTGGAGTGCTTTGTGTGCTTGGGTGAGGAGCTTGAAGGTTATCCTCTTGTTGACGGGGAGCCAGTGCAGGTCTCTCAGGTGGGGTGTGAAGTGGCTGCGGCGGGGGATGTCGAGGATCAGACGTGCAGAGGCGTTCTGGATGCGTTGCAGCCGTCTCAGGAGTTTGGCCGAAGTTCCTGCGTAGAGGGCGTTTCCGTAGTCCAACCTGCTGCTGACGAGGACCTGGGTGACCGTTCTTCTCGTTTCGGTGGGGATCCACTTGTAGATCCTGCGGAGCATGCGGAGGGTGTTGAAGCAGGAGGAGGAGATGGCGTTGACCTGCTTAGTCATGGAGAGGGTGGAGTCGAGGATGACCCCTAGGTTGCTTGCGTGGTCGGTGGGTGTTGGAGCTGTTCCCAGTGTGGTCGGCCACCAGGAGTCGTCCCAGGCCGAAGGGGTGGAGCCGAGGATGAGGACCTCCGTCTTGTCCGAGTTCAGCTTCAGTCGGCTGTTCCTCATTCATTCGGCGACGGCCTTCATTCCTTCGTGGAGGTTGGTTTTGGCGGTGTGAGGGTCTTTGGTGAGGGAGATGATCAGCTGGGTGTCATCGGCGTAGGAGATGATCTTGAGGTCGTGCTGTCGGGCGACATGGGCGAGAGGTGCATATACGTCACCAGAGATCGTTTGAAATGAAGGAAGTAGTAGCACCTCTGTCTATGTTGGGCACTCTATTTGTAGTAGCTGGGAGAAGTATGTTGTTAGTAGCTAGATTTGTTTCACTATGAGTTTTTGCAGTACCGTCCATTTTTGTGAAGGTACCATTTCTTTATGGATGATACCGTAATGAGTTTCCTAGTTGGCTGCTGCTCAAAAATTGCATATTTCTTTTGCTATTTTGCCCCTTGCTGATGGGATTTCTGCTTATTTTGATTCGCCATATTTATATTTAATTTCCAAATTCTCTTAAGGAGCCATTTCCTTATATATAGCTGAAAATATTCTAACATAGAGACGAGCCTTTCATCAGAATTCACTACTGCCTGATCCACCTGATCTCCAGGTTGTCCCCCCAAATTGGTAGCGGGTGTCTGAACAGTAGTTTGATAAAAAAGCAGGCAAATCTGTCCTGGATTTGTTGTTGACAGATCCCTTTCTTCTTGCTATCAGTGTCCAGGAGGGCTGGTACGGCCAACACAGATTGTTTACAATTGAGAGTATTTCTAACGTCTGCCCCACTCGGGCTTACCTCTGATATTAAATCAGGACCCTCTGAAATTCTTTTACATTTGTAAGGTAAAAGTCGTAGTAGATCTATAACATCATCAATTCAGAGAAGTTGTTGTATTTTAGACATTATATCTTCTGAGAGGATCCCCTGCATCAGGTGGTCGCTGAAGGTTTCTTTCTGTGTTTGCAAAATTGAAACAATCTCCTTTAATATCATAGTATGGTTGGCCATTGTCGCAGATTGCTCAATCAAGGTATTGGCCATTTTCGTTAAGGTATTGCTGATGACTCTCACAGCAGAGAGTATGGAGTAGTGTTGTGGGCTCGTGCTGTGTTGTATGGTTTACACGTGCTAGCCTTGCTATGCAATGTGTGTTTATGTTTGTAAAGCGTTCTAGGTTCTTGAATGTTAGTAGAGTTCTCTGGTGGACAGTTGCTGCCTGCGCTGCACTGGAAGGACGTGTTACCATACTGCTCTGCACCTAAGGAAACAAAAGTATTTTCTACAAGGAACTACATGCACGCCATTACTACAGGTAGGTGGGGGGCGGGGCAAGACGGTCCCCTTTCCTCAGCCTTAAGTTCGAAAGTTTAGATGCTTGGTTTTGGGTTCAAACAGGTACTGTCAGGGGATCATTTGCTCTTTGTTGATACTACTGTTCAGTTGAGGCGCAACTCACAGTTGGCCCTTGGTTTAAGCTATTCAATATATTAGTTAGATTTAAGTCATCCAATATATCACCCATAATATTCTTCGAGTTGCTATGTGTGATTGGAGTGGAGTTTGCTGTTTGTACATCAACTCTCCCATATATAGACTCATCATCTGAGTCTACAGCAAGTGTAGGTTGTGCTTGTTGTAACGGGGAGGAAGCATTAATTTGTAGAGTGACCAGAATCACATTTTTGTTTGTATTGGGTTAGTTTCTGTAGGTTAGGATTAATGAGATTGCTGAGGAGTTTACACGTGCTAGCTGCCTAAAACAGGACAGGATGGAGCGTTGAGCTTTCTTAACTTTTCCCTGTCCTTTGCTAGTAGTAGTCAATTTTCCCTTTCTGCCCAGCTCGTTATCATTCATTTTGTGAGACCCACATTGCTCCTCCAGCTCCAAGGGTGCGAAAGCGGTCGTGGTTGGGGCCCCAACTTGTTTCCGCCTCTAGTTTTCATTTTGTCCTTCTGAGTATCAGCTCTGGGACTAGTGTCCCTTCCCAATGTGGCCCTCTTAAGATAAGTAACTCTGTGCCAGTGATATGCCCAGCTGTATGTCCCTTAAGGGCCCATGCAAACTCGGCACACACAGCTCCCCTACCTGATGTCGGACTCATATATTAAGGGCCACAGCTGGGCACCCGCACTTTAACTTTTTCGCTTACCTCCTTCCCTGCCATTAGCACCAGAGGGGACTCGTCTCCCACAACTCTTCAGAGCCAGGAGGAGGCCCCTGCAGCTCACCGCACCTGCTGTCTGTTGTCTGTGGCCAGAGGTGCTAAATAGCGCATTTTCTTGACCTACAGCATGGAATGCTATCAGCACAAGGGGGACTTCGTCTCCTGCAACTCTTCAGAGCCAAGAGGAGGCCAATGCAGCCAGTTGTCTGTGGCCATAGCGCATTTTCTTGACCCATGGCGCGGTACGCCATCATCCCCAGGGCCAGGAGGAGGACCCTGTACCTCACTGCAACTGCTGCCAGTTGCCTGCGGCCAGCTGCGCTATATAGCGCTTTTATTTGACCCGCGGCGCAGGACACATGCGGGCCAAGGGCAAGAAGAGCCAGGGCACGGCCAACCCCCTTGATTCTGCGACAAGGCACTTGCCACGGTTCTTTTGGTAATTTCTCTCCTGCACCCAGGTATGTTTAACTTCTCTGTCTTTGCCTGGGTACTTTCTTGGCCTTACATCACAGCGCACTATACCCATCAAGCCCGAACGTCCTGGTACCTGTGACCAGGACCAAGATGGGTGTCAGTCTCTTGCTGCTCAAGCCTCGCTTCCTTTTGGGCATGTCTGAACTCTCTTTTGTTGCCCTTAATTGGAAGGGGTTTTGTCCAGTATGCATTAATTTCCACTGGTTTGGATCTAAGCATAACTTTCGGCGAGTGGACAAAGGGCCCGGCTATGAATGAACTCATTTGCAGTGCACTTCAGTTAAGCCTCTGCTGACACCTCCTGTCTGCAAAAGGATTGGTACTTGCACCACGACCACACTCGCAGCAAAATTTAGTCATCAATCCCTGGCAGCCTTTGGGAAATATAAGTCCCAGGAGTGAGCGGGCCAAGGAGGAGGCCCCGCTGACACCTTGCATCTTAACTTATCTGGGGAATGCTGAAGCCTGGAAGAGGCTGGGCGGATTTGGGGCCTTTCCCCCTTGGCCTCAGACTCTGAGGAGGCACATTACGTGAGTAACACTCCTAGCTACGTGGAGAGTTTTTGTGGGCATTGCTTGTTTTAAATTCGAACTTCTTTTATGAGTATTCGATTGAGAAACTTGTTTTAAACAGTTTGTTTCCTACAAAAATTGTATTGAGGGCCCTGACTGTTTGGTAGATTTGTACTTTGTTGTATCGTGGAAAACTGTTTTTTCTTTGTTATCTATTTATGGACCACTGCTGCGATCACTAGGAGAACCTCCTACCAGATGCAAGAGAAAGTAGTTACCTGTACTTAATGTATGTGAACCCACATATCAGAGCACTATTGATATTAGCTGCAAGGATCAGTATGGGCAAATGAAAAACTTCTGAGGCACCGTCCGGTAAGCGGAAAACCCCAAAAATAATGCAAAATACAGGGGATAACTGTGCCATGGCAAAGATAGACAAGCTAATTGAGGAAGTTGAAACACTGCTGGGTGACAAGCAGAAAACGGCTAGTACTCGAACTTCAAAAATGTCTGCTGTTAGACTTGGCATCTTTGTCGTGGTTTCCCCTGACTTTTTGCCTCTACCTCCTATATGTTTGATGCTGTGCTGGATTTTGTTTTTGCTGGCTTAGATGCTTTGGGCACTTTGCCACTGCTGATCAGTGTCAAAGTGCAAGTGCTCCCTGTTTAGCCCCTTCGCTGCGTTCGTCGGCCAACGGCCGTCGAAAACACTACCTCCGTAGTGCTGCGCACGTCCGTTGGCCGACGCGGCCCCGCCCACTCCGCTAAACGGCTGCACCGCCGCGGAATTGCCGCTGCGGTTAAGCGGATAAATTACTATTGTTATTGGTTATCCATGATTGGAATATTTGATTTACTGGTAAGCCCCTAGTAAACTGCACTGAGTGTGTCAGGGCCTGTAAATCAAATGCTACTAGTGGGCCTGCAGCACTGATTGTGCCACCCACATGAGTAGCCCTGTAAATGTATCTCAGACTTGCCACTGCAGTGTCTGTGCGCAGTTTTGAACTGCCATGTCGACCTGCAAACCTTCCTTTTTCTTAGATGTAAAACACCCTTCAAGTAGGCCCAAGGTACCCCCCTTGGGCAGGGTGCAGTGTATGTGAAAGGTAGGACATGTACTGGTGTGTGTGATATGCCCTGATAGTGAAATACTGCCAATTTTGCTTTTCACTATTGAAAGGCTATCTGTTCCATAGGATAGCATGGGAGATACTTTGTAACATCTTACAATATAGCTTCCCATTTGGATAAGATAGAGGGATAAGGTTTAGGCTCTCTGAATGTATTATCACATCTTTTAGTAAAGATCGTGTAGTATCCTAGTTTACTGTCCATGCTTGTGTATGCCATTTTCCACCACATGCCCTGCCAGTAGAATGTTACAGTATGATGATGTATTACGGAATGTTGGGTGTCTGTCAAGAAAAGCCACAGTTGTGATGGGGCTGAGCAGCATGCTGGCTGCTCCTGGTGGGGCTCATCTACATATCTACAATAAATCATCTTAACTACATCAATCTGTCTGGACTTCATCACTACATTTTTATGGCGACGATCTGGAAACTTACCCTCGTTCTACGTGCTCAACAAAAGAATTCAATGTCAAAGAAGTCATGATTTTTCAAAAGAGGCAACAAGAAACTACAAACTACGATTTGAACAAAGTCTCTGGCACCCTGAGCCCCACCGGTGACCTCCTCACCGGTCGCCCCCAAAGTGCATGTGCCAGATCCCACCTCACACAAACCTGTCACAGTGAATGGACTGCACAAGCTCCACTCAAGAACAGTGCTACTCTATGGATGGTTCTGTCTTCAAGCGCCTCTAAAGATCAAAGCAATCCTAGCGCTGTATTCAACCTCAAGTGGCCAACCTACCATCCCTAGTGTGTTGTTTTCAATCTCTTTTGGTCACATCGTTAAGTGCTGAACCTTCATTCAAGGTAAACCTCTTCATTTTGACATCCTACATGGGGTCTCAATTTGTACGGATGCTGCACACTTAGTGATTTACATGGACTTTTGACCTGCACCAATCCTGTCTACCTTTCTATATGTGCGCTAGAAGGGTGCTGTTTTATTACGTGTTTCTGGTGTCTACAAGGTGTTTCTTATCTGCACTGAGACCTGCACAAAACACCCGTGATTTTTCTAAGCACAGGGTCAGCTGTGGACATTTTTTTGCGTTCAAGTTTCAAATTTTGTCTGTCTGGTGGGAGAAGTTTGGTGAAGTATCGCCTCCCGGTCATCCACCTCAAATGTGCTGGTATGGTCTTATGGGGGTAAGTCTATTTTTATTATATTGTGGTCCTTGGCTTCCCCTGGATTTTTAGCAGTTCAACCGCTGTTTTAATTAAAAAAAAAAGAAAAACGTGGCACCAGTCAAGTAATCACACGCCTACCTGTCTCCAGCTTGATTGTCGCGTGCAGTCCCCTCGGCGATGTGCCTCTAGGAACCTTCAGTGTGACGTTCATGGTTGCTTCAACTCTGGCCATGCTTTGAGACGTTTTGGCACACGCTGTTGCCGGGAGCCATCCGGTGAGAAGTCTGAAGCGTGCCGCCATCTTTGGTTTGGTGTATCACAGCAAACTCGTCAGCTACGCGTTTACCTACTTTGCCAACCACGTTTTTCACTCTGCATTCAACCAGCATTCAACCTAATGACCGGCATCGTTTCAGAGTGATGATTGGCTCCACTGCTTCATTGCTCCACTCAGCTCCACTCCATCTCTACTGGTTTGTCTGCAGTTTGTTTTGCTGTGCACAAGAATGTACAGGTACATTTTTTTTGGGGGGGGGACTTGTCTACGTCGGAACGCTTGTACAGTCAAGGGGCAAATACAAATTTCTCCTGGAGACACACAGCCCCGGAGACTTGTTCTATACTTGTACTAAGTTGAGAAGTTTACATCCATAAGGTGGCACCACCTTTTAAGTCTACATCTGTTAGGTGTCATATTTTGTCTCTCCCATGGATTTTTGTGACTTTAATCTTACATGTTTCTTTTGGGGGAAAATATTCTAGTGTATGTTCTTTGCAGCGGAACTCGGGTGAGATGTCGCTCACCGGTGTGTATCACAATTTTTCAATGCTACTTATATCGTTTCGATTTTGCATATTTCGATATTGTTTTTAATGCATTTCTTTGTTAGGTGATTCGATTATTTGTTTGTGCACAAGAAACTCAATAGATTTAGTCCTCTCCGGACTATCTTTTCTAAGTCTGTTGGTTCAAACTCTGGTGTGTGTCGCATGGGTACGGTGACATGTACACACATCGTTGTAACTCTCTTCAAATCATATTTTTAATGCAAATGGTAGTTTAAGCTTGTTTTACTGTATGCATCTATGTTTGGGCTTGTTGTACATTTTATGATGTAACTGTTTCTTCAAGTTTTTATTCTTCACAGGATTGTATGTTGTTTAATTTCGATTTAGCTCTACTGGGTACGTAAATGCACCCTACGTACACTCTCTCAAGAGTTCGATTATTCGATTATCTCTATTTACATGCATGCGTGCAGACCTGACTATTGGCTATCCTCTCTCACTTTTTGGGGTATGTCTTAGGTTCATGTTCAGTTTTCTATTATACCATTACTTCACACAGTGTGTGTAGTATGGGATTTATTTCTATTACGGTGCACGTCAAATGACCTCTACACGAGGTTGTCCAGGTTGACCTTAAATGGACGTCAAGTGACCTCTACACGTGGTTGTCCAGGTTGTCCTTACACGGACGTCAAGTGACCTCTACACGAGGTTGTCCAGGTTGTCTTTACACGG
Source organism: Calotriton arnoldi (assembly GCA_963921515.1). NCBI lineage: Eukaryota > Metazoa > Chordata > Amphibia > Caudata > Salamandridae > Calotriton > Calotriton arnoldi. The sequence goes on along the minus strand of CAWUFW010005306.1, from coordinate 53,046 downwards.
ACGTCAAGTGACCTCTACACGATGTTGTCCAAGTTGTTCTTACACAGTCTATTATATTTTTAACTCACACAGTGTGTGTCATATGGGTATTAGTCCCATTATTACGGTGAACAACATGTTACCTCTTTACGAGGTTGCCTCTACATGGGTAATCCCACTCTCAATTGTTCTTTACCTTTTTTTTACATTAAGCCTTATTGGTTTAAAATGTTGATTTTCCATTACTATGTTGTTTACAGGGAAGTAGGAGTGATGTTATTGTATTCATTCATTCTTTCTCCACCCTGTTTACATTAAGCCTTATTGCTTTACATTTTTGATTTTCCATTACTATGTTGTTTACAGGGAAGTAGGAGTAATGTTATTGTATTCATTCATTCTCTTCTCTGTTTTCTTTATCTCTCATGCTGTGCTTTGCCTCCTGTCATACCTGTCTGGCCAGTGGGTGTGTCTGGATGTAAGGATCGGTGCTTTCTTGTTCTTCTTTTGGTTCCTATCTTATTTGTTGTGTTATGGAAGAAAAGGAGATATGTAGTATCCTAGTTTACTGTCCATGCTTGTGAATGCCATTTTCCACCACATGCCCTGCCAGTAGAATGTTACAGTATGATGATGTATTACGGAATGTTGGGTGTCTGTCAAGAAAAGCCACAGTTGTGATGGGGCTGAGCAGCATGCTGGCTGCTCCTGGTGGGGTTCATCTACATATCTACAATAAATCATCTTAACTACATCAATCTGTCTGGACTTCATCCCTACAGATCGTTTTTAAATTGGGTGTTTGAAAATGGCACTTTTAGAAAGTAGAATCAATCAATCAATCAATCATGTCACTTATAAAGCGCACTACATACCCGCGAGGGTCTCAAGGCGCTGGGGGAAGAGGGGGGTGGTGCTGCTACTGATCGAAGAGCCAGGTCTTGAGGAGTCTTCTGAAGGCCAGTAGGTCTTGGGTCTGTCGGAGGTTGGTGGGGAGGGTGTTCCAGGTCTTGGCGGCGAGGTGGGAGAAGGATCTGCCGCCGGCGGTCGTTTTCCGGATGCGGGGGACTGTGGCGAGGGCGAGGCTGGTCGAGCGGAGCTGACGGGTGGGGGTGTAGAAGCTGAGTCGTCTGTTGAGGTAGGCTAGTCCGGAGTTGTGGAGTGCTTTGTGTGCGTGGGTGAGGAGCTTGAAGGTTATCCTCTTGTTGACAGGGAGCCAGTGCAGGTCTCTCAGGTGGGGTGTGATGTGGCTGCGTCGGGGGATGTCGAGGATAAGACGCGCAGAGGCGTTCTGGATGCGTTGCAGCCGTCTCCAGGAGCTTAGCCGTCGTTCCTGCGTAGAGGGCGTTTCCGTAGTCCAGCCTGCTGGTGACGAGGGCCTGGGTGACTGTTTTTCTTGTTTCGGTGGGGATCCACTTGAAGATCCTGCGGAGCATTCGGAGGATGTTGAAGCAGGATGAGGAAACGGCGTTGACTTGCTTAGTCATGGAGAGGGTGGGGTCGAGGATGACCCCTAGGTTGCGTACGTGGTCGGTGGGTGGCGGGGCTGTTCCCAGTGATGTTGGCCACCAGGAGTCGTCCCAGGTTAGAAGTAACCAATGTGTGTCTCTGCCTGTTTGTGGATTGATTGTCTGGTTTTGGAGTGGCAGGGGCTGGGGATGCGCATTCACTGTAGACAGCCACTGGGGGGGGGCGGTTTGAGGTGTGCCTGGCCCTTCCTAGATGACTCAAAGCTGAGCTAAATAGACCTTGGCTGCATTTAGAATAGTGGGGGGAGTTTCCCTTGCACCTGAATAGGGCCTGTCTCCCTTGCACAATGCTGTCTCCACCCCCTGTGGTCACACTGCACCAGTGAGGACAGAACTGGTTTGGACTGGGCTCAGAGACCCTTACACAAAGAAGAACAAAGACAAAATCGGGTATAAGTAGTGGACCTTAAACCTCAGAACTTTAGATCACTTTTAGACTCAAGAGGAATCTTTGCCAAGGAGAAGCGCTGGAGAGCTGTGAGGAGGAGTGCTGCCCCTTTGCTGTGTGCTGTGCGGGGATGGCATACAGTTGCTGCTTCTGCCAATTAAAAGACAAAGACTGGAACTTTGCTGAGAAACCTGCTTGAAGAAGAATCTGCAAGGGCGTGTGTGTGCGCTGGCCTCCTGTTATGATGTCTCAGGGACGCAAAGACTTCACCCCCAGCTCCCCTTAACTCTACTGCTGAGAGTTCTGACCTGCCAGGAGGTGCCTGTTCCAAGTTTTGGCCTCTGGAGTTTGTTCCTGCTGTTGGGAGTTAGAAGAAACCTAAGTGAAGCAAGAAAAACAATCTCTGACGTCGTCAGTGCCACTGCTGTGACGCCGCGACCTGCGCCGAGGCCAGGGGCACCACTCGTGAAGTGCACGATGCACTGCCCGGCCTGCACCGCAGCTCTGACACCCTTCGATGCCTGCCGACTCCTGCAGGTATCGGCATTCCTGATGCCAGCACTCACACTCCGTCACTGCCAGCGCCTGCATCCCGTTATTATGGCGCTGATAACCGCCGAGGGTGACTACACAAACTCGCAGACATAGCATCGCCTCACCGGAACCGACTACTCACAGCCGACGCAACCGACTTCCCCTGTCCTGGTTTTGACACGTCGCCTCCTCAGGGACACGATGCCTCACCTCCACCGTGGCAACCAGGGAGCCAGTCTCGACCTAGACACCTATGCCTCACTTCCACGATGCCGTGCATCGTCATAGACTTCGTTCAAGGTACTGCTTGATTGGGGGTCCGTCTGACTCCATGCCCAATGCCTCGCATCTCACAGTTGGTGCCGTACTATGAATTTATTGCTGTCACAACATCGTAATAGCCCCAGATGGAGCTATTTGTTTTCTACCAGCTTTATTTTGGAAATAACTGTTTTGAAGTGCTATTTTACTACATGTATGCTGGATTGTTGTCGTTTTGGTCTTGTTGAGTTTAGATAAAGATACTTTATTTTTTTTAAATGGTGTGGTGTCCATTTGTGGTGTTATCACTGTGTTACTGTGTGTTTAGAGTACAAATACTTTACACATTGCCTTTGGGATAAGCCGGTCTGCTTGTGCCAAGCTACCAAGGGGGTGAGCAGGGGTTATCTATAGTGTGTATTCCCCTTACCCTGACTAAGAAGCAAGGGTCCCTACTTGGACAAAGGTACCTACCTCTGCCAACTAGAAAACCTCAATTCTAACATCTGCCTTTTATAAAAGCAGGAGGGAGCACAGAGAACAAACGACACTACACGCATCGCATCTTCTGACACAGTTAGCAAGGAAATAGGACTTTCGAAACCCTCCCCCACAGTTTGTAATTCAACATCTACTGATATTATCCAAACTGTTGGCCACTCATGTATAGAGTAGGCATCTCGGCAAAACCTTGACAACAGAAGTGAAGGGGAGTCGACCTCGGTTATAGCCTGCTCCAACAGATATTTGCTTTTGGCACCACCAGAAGTACCAAGAGCTAGCAAGGTTCATCCTTTAGCGACCAGCTCCATCACACAAGTTCCCTCAACCTACAGAATTATCCCTTCAAATAAGCTGACCCTCTAGATCTGCTAATGCATTATAATGCAGCCACAATGATACAACAGTGTCGAAATTTAATACATAAATCGATACGCTCACAAAAGAGGTTGCAGATGTTAAAGGGTTAGTAAAAAGCCTGCTTACTAGGGTCGAGGGAGGAGAGGGGAGTTTGAGCCGGAATAGAGAGGCTCGAGGGAGAGATTCCATGCTAATTGAATCCACTCATACCCAGATGGCAAAACCGCATTTCTAAGTGGCATAGCCACTTTTATCTGCCCACAGATTGCCATCGGGTTATGGTGTGCACTGCGCAAATTATGATAACATGGTCAGATGGACAGGGGAGCAACTCATATATTGATACTAGGCGAAATGGAGATTTTGTGTCACAAAGAGGACCGGTAGAATCAGTGTTTACTGGTCACAGGGTGCTTCTGCGTAACCATCCCCCTGCTGCCCCTCAACATCATGGAGTTGTAGAGAGAACCTCACAACTAACTCCCCTCGAATGAACATGGGTGGGGAATATAGAGTATATATGAACGATGTCCCAAAGTGAAGACCTAACATAAGGAAGGATGGGGACTCATTGATAAACAAGATGATCTATTGAATCAGGCATGATTGTGAATGTTTGTAGGTTGTGCACTCGGACGTAGTAAAAAACGAACGCATACCTAGTGAAAATGGAACCCATGACAACGTTGCCCTTGTCCTTAGAAATAAAAACCTAGTTGATGGCCTTATTGCTATGGACTTGAGATCCAGTACACTTTCAAGCTCACTAATAAGGTTTAAAGTGAACAGACCAACAAGGGACTTAGATTACAACACGGGGAATTTATAACATTTGTCAAAACCATCTATTGACAATAATGCTCAGGTAAACCTTGAGTCAGTGGATTGACTGGTTAGGCCCAAGCCACACAACCATTCTCCTGATAATTTACTGTTTGATCCCTGCCAATCTCCATCTAACAGATTAGACTGTAGTACCCATGAGGTGCAACACCAAGAGTTCTTGGGAGGTCATGGAGGAAAGCACCTTAGCAGCTAAACGGGACACTGAGCTAGAGACCAAGGCTGGTAACCCAAAGGTAGCACAATCAGAATCTATCTCCCTGATTTCCTGGAACGTAGCTGGATTAAGGCAGAAACTGATGGACTGATATTGGCAAGAATATATAGAACGATTCCACATATGTTTATTCCAGGAAACATGGCTACTGAAACCACCGTATAAGCTAGGTTATAGAACATTTTTTGTCAATGCAGCTGCCTCATCGAACGTTAGACCATCAGAGGGATTGGTTTTATGGATTAAAATCTCCTTAAATGCCTCAATTGATGTGCTGAGAGTAGTTACCTCACATTTTAGGAGTAAGGATAAAAACACAGAATAAAACTGAAACATACTTGTTCAATGTTTATATTAAACCAAGAAAGACTAATGTAGAGTCCCCAGTGATGGAAGAGCTAGATGGAATCATTAGTACTTTAAACATCGATGCAGTGACCATTGTAGGTGGTGTCGTTAGCTGAAAGTATGAGCCAATATCTGGCTTAGACTTGATTCTAGAGGAGGAGGATATGGCAAGGGGTATCCCTCTCCTAGATGCAGGTTCTTCTGTATAATGCACAGTAGCCGCTATGCAACTATCCCATCTAGCATCAGAACACAGTCTCTGAGCCTGCAATGGCAGGTCATAATCCAATGGCTCCAGCTCATTTTACACATAAAAAAGGTACTGCTTAGTCGAACATTGACTATGTACTGGTTAGTGTAGCAATCTGGGACATGCTAATAGATGTCAAAATAGACAGTAGGGAAGATAGCGACCACTACCCATTATGTCTACTGCTGGCAGGAACTCTCTTTGAGACCTGGAGCCCCGATACGGGCACTATGCCAATTACAGTGTCAATCAGAAATAATCAAAGGTCAGTTAAGTGGCCACTGATAGTGACAAAACTAGATACCATGACTAACATCTACAATGCATTTTCAGACTCTCTGTCCCCATTTATTGACCAGCCTCTTTCTGCTAGTCCCATAATAGACATCCATAGCTCCCTAGTTGAGAATTTATAAGCACATTCAACCAAGATGCCTATACAAAATTCAAAAGGTGGAATGCCAAAATGTTTGCCATGTAATCCTTGGTATACGAAGGATTGCTGAGTGGCCAAGCGACAGCTACTCTTGCATTTAAAGACCAAAAGCACAAACACAGTGCAAGTAGCCAGGACAGAGTATAAGAAAGTATTAGCCCTAGCTGAAAGGACATGGGATGAGGCTAACTGGAACGATTTGATCCACGCAGCCAAAAGCAAAGATCTTACTACTTTCTGTAAAATTGTAACACACGGTATTAAAGACGCACAACCATGTACAAACCACTATATAGATGCTGGAGTCATCATTTAACCCACCTTTACTCTGAGGGCACCAAACATCTTCAGGTTCCACAAGGATATCATCTGATAGCCAAGTAGATTGTGACATAACATATGTAGCTCGCTTAAGTCTAGAAGAAACAAGGGAGTGATGGATGCTATTAGACTAGGAAAATCTCCAGGTCCTGATAAAATACCAGGGGATCTGCTAAGACATAAGGATGTATGGGCACCCTAAGTAAACCTATTATGTAATGGAGTGGCTTCAGGTGCCCCAGTTCCCAATACATGGAGAGGGGCTAAATTGTTCTTATCTTTAAAAGGGGGAACAGACAGGAACCCACTAATTACAGACAAATAAGTCTAACAGACACTGAAAAAAGTATATGCCAAACCGGTCTTGAACACGCTCAGCAATTGGATTTACAAAAATAACATACTATCACCATATTAAGCAGGATTCAGAACACACGTTAGTACGATCGACCAAGTGTTTAGGCTTTTATGTATTGCTTGGAAGTAGACCAAGTTGAGAGACGGCCACTTGTAAGTCACATTTGTCAACCTAAAAGCAGCTTTTGACCTTGTCCCGAGGAACCTTTTGTGGCCTTCGCTAAAAAACCAAGCTGTGCCGGATGATCTCCTAACACAGATTATAAGGTTACACCAAGACTACTATGCATAAGTTTGCTGTTACCCCTGTGGTGAACTCCCAGATGCTTTACCTATAAAAAAAAGTGTGAGCTAGAGATGTGTGTTGGCACCCACTCTTTTTTCATTATATGTTAACAATGTTGTACAGTAGCTGCAGAATTGTAACTACGATTCTCCAAAGCTTTGTGGGTCTCCAGTAACTGCAGTACTTTTTGAGGATGATATCATCTTATTGTCTCAGACACCAAAGGGTTTACAAAGGCTACTTGACAGTTTTAGTGATTACTGTACGTCCAATGGCTTTGAAAATAATTCTAGCAAAACAAAATGTATGGCCATAAGACCACACAGGACATTTAGAAGAAACATTGCAGTTAAGGAGCAGCACATAAACGAAATCTAGAAAATGTCTTGCTCAAAGCTCCATGGCTATCATTAAAAAACATCAAGCCACTATATCTAAAACAATCACCTCGGCCTTAGATGTCTATAAGTATAAGGGCCAAACAGTGGCACTCTGTGGAGCAGAACTGTGGGGAGTGTATAACCTAGATAAGCTCACTTTGGGGGAGAATACATTTGTAAGGATGTTACTATGCCTCCCTAGGTGCACCCCTTTGATTTCACCGTATCACGATATAGATATCAAGATAACTGAGCATCTAGCTGCTCTGAGGCCTTCGCTCTTCTGGGTAAAGCTGTGGGTTACACAGGAACTTGTACAATAAAGAGAGGGACTAAGGAACTGATGGAACATGGCAACCTCCACACTTTACTATGGCTCTGATACATCCAGACTTGGTTGGCCAAGCTGGGCCGAAGTACTTTCTGGAGCAACCCCAATTCATTGTCTGTTCACTCCAAGAAGCTTCTGAAGCGACCTACTGGGACTTTGTCTTCGAAAAACCTTCACCAAAACCCAAGCTTGGGTAGGCTGTTTTTTACTGTCAAACCAAGTGCAGGATTCGAACTATATATAGATACTGTGCAGACTCAATTAGCAAAAGCACTGTACATGAAGTTTCGATTTGGCATTCCTTTAATTAATTCCTTCACAGCGAGATGGAAACCGGATAAGCCTGCTGATGAGGGAGTTAATTGCACTCTATCCACTTTAAATGCTAAAGAAAACCTTGCAGATTTCGTGTTTTTTTTGGCCGGTTTACGTCAGCTCCAGAGGAAAATGGATCCGTCCAATATGCTGTAACTTGGGGTTCAGGAAACATCTGGATACATTGAGTCCTACAAACTGATACCTCTCCATCCATAGTCTTCGGTATCAGAAGATATCTTTGCGCAGTAGGGCTAGCACGGAAAAAGAGGGGTATGAAATTCTAATGTAATGGCGTTCAAGGTTTTATCTGATGGCAAAGGCTTTATCTGACATACCTATTATGATTTTATTGTTAACCAGCGCATCCAAATGGCATCACGATAAAGAATATTCTATATTCTGTACTTATACTTATGACATTTGCACTGTATAAATTAAAAGTTCTATGTGAAATTTTTATGTTTTTTAACCAAAATATATTGACCGACAGACTTACCTCCTCTCCCTGCCGTCGCCACCACCCACAAGCACAGGCACTGGAACACACCTTACAGAAGTCCTATTTGCGCAGTATACATAGTATTAGGGTGACCAGACGTCCTGGATTTCTCCGGACAGGCCCGGTTTTTAGAGGACTGTCCCGGTGTCCCAACACTTTTCTTAATTTTAGGTAAATGTCCCGGTTTTTGGGACAAAGGTCAGGTCATTCTGCAAAGCAGAATTGAAAGTTATACCTCCATTCACAGTCTCCTCCGAAGAATAAAATGTTGAGTAATTTATCTGTTTATGGCTGCCTGCTCCCAGCAGAGACAAAGTGGGGTGGAAGACAGGGGGAGTTCAGGGTGGAGGGATCCTGCCACAGACATATACACACACAGTTACAGGTGTGTGTGTGTGTGTGCGTGTGTCAATGTGTGTGTGTATATATATATACATATATATATATATATATATATATATATATATATATATATATATATATATACACACACACACATATACAAACACACAAGCATTTAGCAAACCTGTTGTGTGTGTGTGTATGTATACATGGGGCTATGCAAAAAACGGGACAGGCCAGATGTAGAAGACTAAAGGCTTTAGTCCTACATTTACGCCTGTCCCGGTTTTTCCTTCTCAAAATCTGGTCACCCTACATAGTATGAGCAATTTTAACACTCCTTGATGATCTCTCACTTCTGCTGTGCGCCCTCTATGATGCTGCAGCTCATGCCTGCCCTTCCGCAATCACAGAGCCACTCTGCCACATGCCCAGCCTCCCACCGGCTCCACGAGGGGGGTGGGTAAAGTGGTGGTGCCGGCCGCGGGACGGCAGAGGCTGCAAAAACAGTAGGGGTGCCACAATTGGCAGAGAAGTCTCCCTGACTTGCAGCGACCTGCAGCGATACAGCAGGGCTGCTTGGGAATGAGGGAAAGTGATCCTTTTCCTTGCGGTGGTCCCAGCATTTAAAATCCCACTCTGACGCGCTGCGCTCTGTGCTCGTCCAATCAGGTCTGGCCTGTGGGTGGGCATGAGCATGGTGTCACACAGCGGTGAGGAGCGTCAGGAGAGGAGGCGGAACAGCTGAGAGGCTATGTCTGAGTGGCAGTTGTTATTAGGTAAGGATTTGCATGAAAGCCCATGGGTGGTTGCATGGGAATGCCCATGTACCACCCAGGAAATGCCCCTTTGATGCACAGTACCCCAATGTAATGAATAGGTCTACTTTGTGTTAGGTAGGCCAAATAAGGATTTGCATTGGAAAGTAAATACCACCACAACACTTAGTACAGGGTTTGAGTTACAAAAGTGACACAAACCTAGCATAAAGTGTTAGCAAATCTGAGCCACAATTCTTACCATATTAGACTTAACAATCAAAGCCAGAAACATTGTTATAAGACCACCAGTCTCTTACTGCAGCAGCCATTAAGATGCGCTGTTTCCAGTGAGAAATGTACATGGACAGCATTGGTATTTCTACTTGTGCTGATGATGACAGTTTCTCCTGAACAATGACCACAAAGTACAACCTGATCATAGGTGGTCCTGCAAACACAGGAAGGGAAGCAAATTGAGATCATCTCCTAATGGGGGCTAAAATTGGTGCAAATAAAGATTGTAAACGTTTCAAGACCCAAACATTATTTTAAATGACATTGTAAACATCTTTAGATGTGGGAACACCAAGCAAGGCTCAAGTCTGACTCAAGTAAAGTGTCAGGCTAGGGCTTGGCCCTTGTCCCATGAGGACTGGCTCAGTTAGTTCAAGTAAAAGCAACTGAGGCAGTGACTGGCTCAAAGTAAGTTCAAGCAAAACCACCATATACACTGACCTATTGTCCCGCTAATGCTGTTTTAAAAGAAAAAAATATAAAATGCAAGACAGCTGAGTGCATATATAATCTTTGTTTTCTTTCTTTAACTGAAATCCTAAAATGTAAATGAATGTATCTTAGTAGCCAGCTTCACTTCTCATGTATCTCATGAAGATCTGTAACAAAGGGTATCATCTGAGAGATCTCAGAGGCCACTTTGATTTGCTGAGCTATTTCATTGGTGTCACTGAGCTGTGTAGCCACATCTAAATAGGTCTGTTCTTGTTAAATCAAGGAAAGGAAGCAATTATTATATAATATGCAGTGTCTTACTGTCCTCTTCTTTTACCATTGTGCTTCTTTCTACAAAGACCGTTTATGTATATAGTGACATTTATTTGAAGTGAAATTTCTATTTAATTAGCATTGTGATATGTGTATTTGTTGAGCCTTATGTATTAGTTTAGCTCATGACAGAACAACTATTTGATCCTCATTACAAGCAGCTCATAAATTCGGATGGGCCCTGTGAGGTAATGCAGATTTTAATATGCCACTCCTATTAAGGGCCTTTGTTGAAGATGATACATATAGAGAGGTTACATTGTATAATGTGTGATCAAGATACTTGGTCTAAAATCTCAGGTTCCTCACTTGAACAAATAGTGTGATCCCAGGAAAATGTTTTAACTTTGCAATGCCACAATTTCCTTAAATAACACCATGAAGTAAATCAGTTAACGATAGGCACAATACAAAAATGTCACTTCTGTATGGTTTAATATGCAATAAAGTTGCTTTGAAAAACCCACAAAATTGTCCCTACATCAAGTGAAGGGTTTCTAAATTGTTAAGAAGCAATAATTTAATTTTTAATTTTTGAGTTTTCTATAGCGCTGGCTGGACCTGAAGGTATCGGAGCGCTTTACGTATTATGAGAATACATTTTCATGAGTTATATGCGAGGATTCTTGCGAGTCAAGAAAACCCGACAACAAACATGTATAAAATAATACAGTATTAGGGTAGTCAAAAGCAGTTATAAGTGTCTATAACATAACAGCATTAGGGCAACAGCATTAGAGCGAGATTAGAGATTGAGTTAGTCAAGCAACCACAATTAAGGAATCAGCCGGTGAACATAGATCAGCTTGAGAGATTGTTGAAGTAGTTGTTAAGCAGTAAAGATTTGAGGTCCCATTTTAAGCAAGAGAAGGAGGGGTTGCAGTGGAGATTCCTGAGTAGTGATTTCCAAATCCTAGGAGCATTTACTGAGAGAGTGCGCCTGCAATGATTTCTTCTTCATCTTTGGAGGTATGAGAAGAAGTGAGTTGGAACTTCTCAGTGTATGGCCTCTTCCTGCTTTCAATAGTTTGGCTTCTAGGTATTTGGGGCTCTTTGTATGCAGGGCTTTTTGGCTATTACAAACTGTCTTGAAGGTCCATCTCCCTTCAATGGGAAGCCAATTGAGACTCTTGAGGGCAGGTGAGATGTGGTCAAACCATTTGATTCCTGTGAGAAGTCTGGCAGCCGCATTGAGAATTGCTCTTAGGGGTGCAAGGTGGCTTTTCAGGGCTCCAGTGTTGATGGTGTTGCTGTAGTCAAGTTTTGAGAGGACTAGTGATTGTATTACCATCCTAAGATTATCAGGGGGAATTAACAGTTTGAGTTCCTTGAGATGTTCTAGTGTGAAGAGCGCTCCTTTGACTGAGTTGTTCCTTCGTTGACATGTTTTTGTCCAGGATGATACCCAAGAACTGTATGCAGTTTGATAGTGTGAGAGAACAATTAAGTGAGTCCAAATTCTTGACCCATTCTTGGATTGGTAAGGGATTATTTTTTGGGGCGAGGAATAGAAGTTCAGTTTTGTTGGGGTTCAGTTTTAGGTGATTGGTGTTTAACCAGGTTTGTATCTTCTTTAGTGTGTCATTTAGATGACAGATGTCTCTTGGTGATTCTATTTTGTAATAGAGTTGTGTGTCGTCCAAATAGGTGACATTTGATCCCTGCTTGGTTCAGCATCATTGTGAAGGGTTCCATGAAGAGATTAAATAGGACTGGCGAGAGGAATGAGCCTTGAGGTACCCCTTGTGGAACTGGGGCAGGCTTCGCGAGACAGGTGCTGATTTTTATTTGTTGAGACCGATGTCATAGATAGGATGTGAACCATTTCAGGTCTGTGCCATTGATACTAGTGCCGTTCTTGAGTGTTTGAAGTAAAGCTTGGAGATTTATTGTATCCAATGCGACCGATAAGTCGAGTAGGATTATGTGGTTGGAATCGCCTTCATCAAAGGATCTGTGAATGTCATCTGCTATATTGAGCATAGCACTTTCTGTGCTACAGCCTTTCCTAAATCCTGATTGGAATGTGTCATGAATGTTGAATTCATCTATGTGCTTGTTGAGTTGGAGTGGGACACACTTCTCAATAGTTTTTGCTAGGAAAGGAAGGTTGGTGATAGGTCTGAAGTTGTTGAAGTCATTAGAGTCAGCACCTGGTTTTTGAGAATGGGTGTATTTTAGCCTAGTTGGAGGGAGTCAGGTACGTGGCCTGACGATAGAGAGGCATTGATAATTTTGGTCCAGAACGGAGAGATGATGTGGTAGAGGTTATGTACTAGGGTGGAAGGAAGTGGATCAGTAGTGTGGGATGTGGTCTTCAAGTTCGCAATTATTTTGAAGACTTCTTCTGTCATTGGTTTGAAATCTGTCCAATATGCATTGTTTTTCAGTTGTCGGAGATCGTTGTTGTATTTTATATTTTTGGGGCACTCCGATCATTCATGTAAGTAAGTCCATTTTTATATAGCGCAGCTACTCACCCTTACGGGTCTCAAGGCGCTGGGGTCCGTCGTGGAAATTAAGTGAGCTATTGCCCAGAGTCACATGGTGCTGAGCTAAGCTGCCGCCGGAGCCGGGGATCGAACCGTGAACCCTGTGCACCGAAGTCAGCTGCCCTGGCTGCTGCACCACACCTCTCCACATTCATGGAATCTTGTGGTGGAGTTTTCATGTGGTATGTGTGTCAATGGGGCAGGCAGGCTGGGAAGTTAGACTTGTGTGAAGGATGACAGATTGTTTAATTTTTGCAACTTTGTCAGTGAAGAAGTTGGCAATTTCTGCACAGCGTTCCTTGGTGGCTATTGTTTCGTGTTATGGGGAGAGGGTAGTTTGTTGTTTAATTATTTTGAAGAGCTCCCTCATTCTGTTCTTCACACAGTCAAGTTGGTTGTGAAAGAAAGTGGCTTTTTCCCTGAAAATGTGTATTTGTAGGAGAGACGTTCCGATCTGAGGTGTGGCGGTGAGGGCTTCTGTCTTCCTAAACTATCAGTCAGTCTTAGTTGTCTCCTCTCTTTGTTAAGGTCTGCATTGAGCCAGATGTAGAATATGTTATTCTAGATCTCTTTAGTTTGAGCAGGTCCACTTGGTCGAGGCCCTTTGTCATCGCTGAGTTATTGTGGGCGGTGAGTTCATCTACGGTGTGGGGGATAGGTTGGGTAAGTAGTTGTGCGCTGATCCTGGATTCCAGCTCCATTTGTAGGATGGGATTGATGTTCCTTGCCCAGTGCGTGGGTTTGTTGGATGGGGCTGGGTCGTATCTGGGATAAGCATTTAGATTGAAAAGTAGTAGGTGATGGTCTGAGTAGTCGAGGGGCATGATGGATTGGAGGGAAACGAGTTTGCTTCTAGTAATTATCGCATCAAGAATAGAGTCTTCGTTGTGGGTCTGTTCGTTACAGAGTTGCTTGAGGTTGTTGATTTCAAGAAGCTTTGTTAGTTTACGGACTGAGGCATCTTTGGTGTCATTTCAGTGCAGGTTGAAGTCGCGTAAGAACACGTCGATGAAGTCAGTGAGAGAAAACCGTGTTATGAGGTCGGTGAGTTCTTCAGTGAAGAGTAACCGATCTCCAGGTGGGTGATAGATGGATTGGAATTTGATAGGAGTGCTGCCTTTTGTCACAAGTTTGAGTCCGAGGTATTCTAAGGTCGAGTAGTTTGTGGACTCTAATGTGTAAAGCCAAGTTTTTTTGAGTATGATCACTAGCCCATTCCTTATTTGTCCAGGTCTGTCCTGTCTAATGAGGGAATAGCCAGGTGGTGTGAGCAGGTCTAGAATAGGGGTTGAGTGATCATTAAGCCAGTTTTCTGTTAGGAATGCAATGTCCATTCCATCAACTAGTATAGTTTCAGCTATTTCTGTGGCATATTTAACTGCTGATCTGTAGTTAAGAAGGATGCAGGTTAGGGAGCTAGGCATATTATTTGCAGGGTGTAGTGTCTGGATAGTGGTGCATCGAGCCAGAGGTCTGGGAGATATATTAGCTTTAGGGATTCTGTTTGTGCCCATGAGTACTGGGATTCTGGATGGAGGCTTGTGGAGCCTTGAGGAGTATTCATGCAATATGATTCATTGAGTGCTTCTACTTCAGTTGTGGATAGTGTGATGAGGACTCGGTAGGGTCTGTGGGACAGGTGGCGCATGGGAATGGATGTATAGCCAGTGTGTTGGCTGTTGATTGGAGATCAGTTATGGGGAGTCCATTTCTCCATTCTCAGAGAGGAGTTGTCAATTAACTTGGCCTGGATCACGAGGTTGTTTCTTACGTGAGAAATGTCTTTGGCTAGAGAGTCAAGTTTTTGTTCAATTCGACTAAGAAACAGGATAAGTATGTTGGGGAGGATTCCTGCTCTGATTGTGGGTGAACATGCAGTAGGTCCCATGTCAACAGAAGGTATGTGAACTTCAATAGAGTGGAGGACGGTGTCTTTAAGGTTGGAGGTGGAGAGGGTTTGTTTTGGCTGGGTGAGTACCACATTGAGAGTCAGGGATGAGTTTGGGCGGGGCTCAGTGGTGGACGAACTTGGGTTAGGATTGGCGCTATTGTAATCGATATGTACTTCAAGGAGTGTGTTTCAGTGCGGCTGTTATCTAGGGTGGTTGGACTGGTGCTTTCCTTACTAAGGTGTGTGTTGGGGGGAGGCGCTAGTGCATCGTGTGGTAGAGGAGTCCAGGGTGCAGATAGGTTCTAAGTTCATGGTGTTGGGTAGAAAGGAAGGGGGTGCATGGGGAACAGGACCATCTTGTGACAGTAAGGTGAAAAATGATGAGAAGTGTCAGTCAAAGATGGTGAGGTGATGGTCTGTCGCTTGAATTAGTATGTTCCCCGTTCTGAAGATAGATATGCAGATCTCTCCTCTAAAGCTTTGTTAAGGGGCGGTGGTAAGTTTATTACTATGTTGATTGTTTTTGCAACATTTAGATGAAGAAGGAAGATGTTTCTCCATTTTGCAGCGCGTTTTGAATAGAAAATGAAGTCAGTTTTCGTGCTGCTTGCGTTGTAGTAGGTATAGGCTATTAGCTTCTCTGGAAGTTTTTTGAGAGGGTTCTGTTTGAAGTTTTTTATTGCGTTGTTTGAAAGGTGTTTTGAATATTTTATGCTCTAGGAGTTGGGGCCGTATCTTTCAAGTGCAGTTTCATTGGGTTTAGGGTAAGGAAATGTCATTGTGACTGTTCTATGGTGGTCGAGCACCGTAGGGATGGGGGGGTTGGAGCAAGTCCTTTGTGCAATATCAATGTTGGTACTTAATGTTGTTTAGCTACTGGTGTCCTCAGGCCCTTCCTGTTGTTAAAGATTACTGGGGGGTGTGGGGGTGGTAAGTTCCCTGTGGGTGGTGCAACATTTATTTCTATTTCAGAGTCTGGTAGTTTCATAAGTTATCATTCAGTAGTTGTTTTTCACTATTTACTTTACAAAATTATATGTGACTAGAAATCCCTGTCTCACTTTACAAGCTCCTAATGTTGATAACTGGACAGTAGTCCTTTCTCACTTTTCGTGATTGGTAAAAGAGATCAAGTCATATCACAGTTTCCATGCTCCATTGATGTATTCCTTACTAGCTTTATCTGATTGGTGATTAAGATTGGGTCCAATCTCTCTATCTATGCTTCCCTAGGGGGAGTCTGGGGAGCACAAAGCCAAAACAAAAGAAGTGGGGGTCAGGCACCAGACACAGACCCCGTCAAGATGGATACCATGGGTAGGATCTCTGCAGTGTCAGTCAAACTGGACGGAAAAATTGAATTCAGTGGCTCTTTTACTAGAGTTCTTGCTTCCTTCCTGTGGCTTTTACTGAGGTCCCAGATCGAATGCTGACAAAAGGTCTGTCCAAAATGAAAGTTCTTAGATAGGGAAGAAGTCCTCTTTTACTTTCTGTAGCTACTTCATGTAGGAGACCATAGCCTGTAAGTCACAAAATGTCCACTATAAAGTGGCCATTCCCTCGGCTGTGAACAAAGGAACAGGCAGGCTTAAATAAACTGAGTGCCGGGGTGAAAAGGAGCAAATTCACAGTCTACATGTGGGAAATTGATTTTGTTCATGTTTTTCCCCCCCGTATGTGGAAATTGAATGGGGTAATCATTGCAACAAAGAGAAGAATTTCATGTGCCAGGGAAACACCCCAGCGTCAGAGTATCGGGACCTGGGTTGTGCAGAGCACAAGCACGGGTCATTGCAGGGCAGTCTGTATGATGAGGCCAAAATGGAGCATGTTCAATCAGTGCTGGAGGGGCTCAGTTGGGTGTGGAGACCGATGAGCACCATGCTTATTATTGGCCCTCGTGATGCAGAGTGGCAGGGTTGAGCAGAGTGCTTTGGTTCTTTGTCATGAGGGGGTGTCAGGCCACAGATACGGCAAGTTTTGTGGATTTCACTCCGGCCACTTACCTATTTCCAATCTACAGTGGTCAATGGCTTGTGTAGGGTCTGCTTCATTATGGAGTGGCCATGGCCTGGCTCCACACTTATCCTGAGAAAAAAGAAGGAAGAAAACAGACATAGCCCTGTGGCACAGGATTGGCTCAGTTGACCAGTAGATCGGATTAAGGGTATCACAGGGAAGCCAGAAGTTGTCCTGGAGTCAAATAGAGAAGGACCCGTGATGTGGTTAGGTTGAGCTGGTGCCAGAATTGTCATGACAGATGAATAATCCACATTCAACATTCAGAGTGGATCCAAGCCAGGGGAACACAGGAGCTGGAGAGTGCTGAGCTTAATACTGGCCGGGGAGATAATGACCGGTGCAGTGAGGCAGCATTGTTATGCAGAGTGTCCGTCCGAGGAAGGCAGTGGGCGTCGGACCACAAATGCTCACTGCCTTCCTATTTTATTGGGTGTCGTTGCCAGCATGATTAGATCACTGTTCTCTTTTGGTGGACTCTCAGAATTCGGTCAGCTATCAGGAGAGTGAACGGGTGTGAGGAGCCAGCTGACGAATAGAAGTGTCAATGGAGGTTGCCCAATGGGACCCTGAGAATCTCCCTTCCAGCCTACCAGGAGTCCAACTCAGATCTCTTTCTGGATGTCGTGGCGAGGTTGTCGGTGATCAGGTAATGCTCCAGATCAAATTTTTTGTTTTGAAAGTTGCTGAGGAAGTAATAGTTTGGTTGCAAAAGTGGCAGGTCACGGATGGTTAGCTAAACAGGGATTTAAATCCATAAAAGTGATCCAGAGTCTGGGAGCCTCTTAAAGGTTTGACCTTGGGGGGCCATCTTGCAGTGAAATCTATCAATTATTGTCACTAAATGTGATGAAATAACCTAATGCATTAAAATTAAACACTTAGAAATTTTGAAGGATTATCCTTTTCTAAATTGTGAAGAGTTTTTATCACGTTAATACAAGTGCATTGAACTGGTTGTGTGCTTTACATGCCACCTTATTGGGAATGGCTTGGCTTGTGCTTTGGTTCTTAGTGAGACTGGCTTAGAATCCTCTATGTATTTGCTGTTTTGCCCACCTCTAACTGCTCTCTGCACTGTTCAGTAGATTAGACACCAGGCCCACTGTGAGAAGTTGGCCTGGTATATGCTGTCCACTAGTTATAGTGGGCACCTTGCACCAGTCCAAACGACCTTTATTGATGATAGGTTTAAAGACAACCTTTATTGAAAGCTATCCTAGTGGTAGCTATGGAGAGCAGCCTTCAGGCTAAGTCTTGAAGGAGTGTTAAGCTGCTTGTTTTACCAGTTATAAGCTCATGAATGACCAAATGAAAGGAGAACCACACCAGGTATATATATAAAATATATGTATTTATTACTAAACACTACCCAATAGTCTCTTTATGAGGCTAGAGGTCAAAGTACACCAGTTACAAGTCAAATAGCACAGTAAATTAGCACAATATACGATTAGCCCTAGGGGCGTACCAAACCATATATTAAGAAAGTGGTATAAGAACCATGACTTAAGTAGACACAAGGCCTAGAGCCTGTAGAATCGCTGGGACCCCAAGGAACCACCCAAGGTAGTGACACAGGGGACCCACGGGGGCTGTGTGCAGTGTGTGAACACAGCCGTGAGCTCCGTTATCGTCTATGGGAAAGTCGCGGTTAGAGTTTTAGAGTTTAAGGACACTTAGAAATGGATTAGGACCAAACCCTCTTGGACTTAGACAGTTCTAGGGTCAACACCCATGGGAGCACCGGAGTACTCGAGTTACCTCACCCAGGGAAGCTGGGTGCATAGGTGTCGAATGGTGTCGGGTCGCGTCGTCGATTTCAATGGCAGCCTGCAAGGAAGTGCTGCTGCCGGGAAGATGCGAAGTGTCCGAAGAGATCCAAGCCTGGATCAGAGATGAGAAGAACCTGAAAGCAGAGGGGACAGAGTCTGGGTCACTTGCCAGTGACCAGGGGCACGATAGTCGAATGCCCACCGATGTCGGGTGTTTCAGGTGAAAGAGGTGAAGCTTGACTCTTCAGCCACGAGGACCGGGAGGCGTCGACGACAACCAGGAGCTGGATTCCAGCTGTCCCACAAAGGATGTCGAGTGCTGCAGTATTGGTGTCCGGATTGAACACAGCAAGCCTTGGCAACAGCAACCCACGCAGAAAGGAGAAAGAGGCTTCTGTGCAGACCAGCAAGGTCTGAGGGACTCACCACTCGGTGGGGAATCAGGGCACATCTGGAGCAACCAGGGAAGCCCAAAGAAAATCAGAGTTGCCTTCACAGGGACCCACCAGTTGATGGACCAGGGAACGTGAAGGAGCCTCAAGCTGAAATGCAAGAAGCGGGCCCACGGAACACTCGTGGAGTATAGGCTCACAATCTTCGGTGCAAATGGTGCTCGGGGCCTGGGCTACAAGAAACCCAAAGCAGGACTTCAAGAGTTGTCGAGAAGTTGATGCACTAGCAAATGTGCACAGTGTCCAGGGGTTCCGGTTCCACGTCCCTCGTGAGGGCTGTGGGTCTCAGCTTTGCTGGGGACTCGGTTCGGCCTCTGAGAAGTCTGGAAATCCTCTTCATGGGCTGCAGTTACTTCGGAGTCCGGCGGGAGCTTCGGAGATGCAGACCGGCAAATGCTTTGTTGGTGCCTGCCAAGCAGGGGAGTCACTCCTTGACCCCAAGGGAGATTTCTTCAGTCCTCTAGTCTTTAGTAGAGCATCGAAATTCCAGGATTCAGTTGCAGAGTTTCATCCAGGGATATCCAAAGTCCTGTTGCCAGGGGTTCCTTACTTATACCTAAGAAAGGGGTTGGGCTAACTCTGGGGACCCACCTATGGGAGGGTTTATAAAGAGGGGTGGCTACACCCATTGCCTATGTCCAGTTTCGCACCAGAGCAGGGGCTGGCAGCCCCTGCAACCGGTTTGAACTGGGGTATGCACGAGGACACCAAATGTGCCCCCAGTGCAGGACTTCAAAGCACTCTTGGAGTGCACCCACCCAGCCCCAATCCACTAAGGCCTGTCTGGGAGGTGGTAATACCTCCCTGTGACAGGAAACCTATTGTCCAGGCCTCCCCTGCCGGAGTTTCGGTCAGCAGCAGGAGGCCAGACTCGTGTCTGTGGCTGCAGCATCCATTTTGTGATGCCAGGCTCTGTAAAGTTTCTACCGGGTATACCGGTGCTGTCATGTCTCTCCCTCTAGAAGTGTGGAATCATACTCCCACACCAGTTACTGGTGTGGGGGTATGATTCCAAGGTGTTTGACACCAAACACGACATGTTTCCGTGCAGCCATCCCAAAGTTAGCATTTACCGCGGGGATATAATGCACTTAGGAGTATATGGTCAGGCTGCACCACAGACAACCCCGGAGAGGAGATTCCGAAGGCTGCAGAGGGGCTCTGCTCATGCATGGGCACCCTCTCACATAAAACCAAGCACCCTGCCTTCAGGATTGATAAGGCCTGCCATAGGGGTGACTGATAGGTTTCTATGTGCAGTGATAGGTGAGATATAGTGAACCTATATCTCTGTAAGTGGTGCATGCACCACCTTACTCAGGCTGCTGTAGCAGTCCTGTGGTGTCATTTTGGAGGGCCTTCCAGGGGTGGCACAATACATGCTTCAGCCCCTGGTAGGCCTCTGGGGTACCTATGCCCTGGGTACATAGTATACCATATACTAGGGACTTATAAGGGCACCCCAGAATCCAATCTGAAGTGTACTTAAGGTACATGGAATCAATTTAGAGAGGAAGCAGCTAGGCTGGGGTCCTGGATAGCAGGGCCCCAGCCAGACTAAAGTCGAAAAACAGTGTAACATCAGCAAAAAGTTGGGGTAACCATAAGAGGCAGATCCTACTCTCCTACACCCACATTATGAGTTAAGCAAACAAGGTATGCGGTTCCTAAGGAGAAGAGCAGTAGAATGGCCAGAGGCAAGGTTGGTCTACTGCCCTGACCCTATGAGTAGAGACAGGGGGTCTCCCAATTTGGGAAATGGAGCCCTCACACACCCGGCTGACTGTCATGCTTCATCATAGGGCATGCTCCTCATCAGGTCGGCGCTGCAACGCCTGACGGACACTCTATGAGGGGCTCTTTTTCGGAGATCTTTTCATTCCAGGCCATCAGGTGCAGTGCGAGTGTAGGGCCTTGTGGTGTAGATGTGAGTGACAAGTGTGCAGAAATGGTGTGGGGAAGGTTAAAAAAGGGGAGTTCAGTGGTGCTCCAAATTCAGTTTAATCAGAGAGCCCACTGGTCCCAATTTAAAACGGAAAGTGTGAGCCACCTCTGGGATGATGTCCGGTAGTGGCTTCGAATTGGAGGTCGACATGTTTCTTGCCTAATGTGTCTGGGGGATCACGTGGCAATTCTTCAGGAACTAAATATGTATACTATCTACACAGTGGTTGGTTCACTATTAGTATCACTTGTGAACCAAGCACTCACAAGCAACCTAACAATGAGGAACATTATTTGTAGGCCAACCCAATTTGGGCGAATAAATGGCTCCTTTGAACCATAGACGGAGGAAGCGCTAAAATTATTAGCATCAGTACAGCAGTGGCTGATCGCTTCCAATCTGGCTGGAGCCAGGGTAGGTCCCGGGCTAATCAGCCACTGCTGTACTGACGCTAATAGTTTTAGCGCTTTCTCCGCCTATGGTTCGAAGGAGCCAGGCATTCACCCAATTATTTTATTTTTGGGAAATTAAACAGGTCTTTGGGCCTTTTTTAACATTTTTTAGGCCACAAAGTACATCCATAGAACCAACCACAAGGTGTCCATACAGCTCCGGCTCCGAGTGCTTTAAAAAATATTTTTCAATGACCCAGCAGAGCTTAATGTGCTTTTTTAATGTTGTTGGGGGCATTTTGACAACAATAAAAAATGTGCCTGGTGGTGCCCCTGTCCCTCCTAGGGGTACCACCAGGAAGAAAACATATGATGTAAAATAGTCCTTGCTGGGCATTATGGGGCACTTCTTTCAGCAGAAGTGACGATTGAATGATCAGCTCTTATTTTTGTTTTGTTTATAGGTGGCCCTGTGCCCACCTGAGTCACCCACACCTTTTCTTTTCAAGTGGGGTTCTGTGGGGGGATCTCCAAGGCCCCCATGGCCCCTGCCAGCTGCCTACCTAGCACTCATAGCGTCTGCCAGTGGATTCCCAATTATATTTTTGAAAGCAGGTGCTCCATTGCTCTAGGGCACCTACTACAGCCAAAGTTATTGTGGCCACACTGGGTGCCCCAGTGTCACCACGGCACCAGCCAGCTCCCCCAGACAGCATCCACTGTGGTGCTGGTGGGAGCCGCTTCTTTTACTTTGCTCCCGCCGGGCAGGAGCAGTATTTTTATCTCCTCCCTCCTGGGCAGGAGCAAAGTTTTGTTCCCTGCCCGGGAATAAAGTTTATATTCCCTGCCTGCACTCTAATGGCAGGGAACACCAATGTCCTGGGAAATGGTGTCCCCGGACACTGCAGCAGTATCAGGCCCCAGGGGATTATGTCCCCAGGTCTAGGTAGAGGTGAAAGACGACCCATCCCCCCCAAAAAATGGCCCTGTGGGATTGGGGGATGGGGTCCCTGTGGCCTTTAAGTGGCGAAGGGAAATGGAATCCCACTCCCACAATACTGTAAAAATAATAATAAGCCCTTTGGGGGATGGGTTCTCCAGGGCCTAAAAAGGCTCGGGGAGAGAGACCCAAATATCACCCTCCATTCACAAAAGAAATTCACTGTCCTCCTGGGCCCTGACCCAACCGAGGGGGCTCAGATTTAAAAAGGGCTGGAGCCCGCATTTGTTTCCATCAGATCTGAGGATCCTTCATAGATCTGCGGTAAGGATAAAAAATAAAAAAATACGTTTTGCTCTGGGGGATGTCCCTCTGAGACTCCCCCACCAGGCCTGGAGGGACAGAGTGTCCATACCCTGCCCCCTATATGTTCTTTATAACCTTTTTAGAGGACAGGGGACTGAGTACTCACGTCCTAAAGTGGCTGCCACCACATCATTGTTGATGTGGTGGCAGGAAATCAGATCTTATTTTGAGATCTGTTGGCTACACTGATCCTCTGTAGCCTGATATATACATACATTTTGAACCTACTTTCTCAAAAACTATTGAACAGATTTACAGCAAAGTACAAAACACACGCTTTCTGGACCAAGATTTAGCACTCTGCCAAAACTGGTATAAATCTATTCACCTGTTTTGGCTGTAGCTGAGTCCAATTTTCCTATGGAAAATTGCATGGGGAAAACACATATTGGGAACCTCCTTTTTCTTGACCCTTGCTTGATGGATCACCCCAAGACTCTCCAGGCAGAAGCAGAGGTTGATGAATGTATTTTTGGAAACCTTGACATAATAGTTAGGTGTTTGAATGAGACATGCGCTCACATTAAAAACCCAAGAAACAAAGAAGCACACCAGTTAGCTTATAGAAACTAACCTTACTATAATATCACTTTAACATTTGTTTCTTTCTTCAGTGAATTTGTGGGTTATTTAATTATATTACAAACTGGACCAACAGCGACCCTTTACAAGATGCCAACCCTGCTTCACACTGCCTTTGGCAGTGCGCAGTAGGGGTTGGCTAGAGGGCCCAGCTGAATGTTGGGTACTGGAGGAGTGTTGGACTAAAGTAACTATAACTCACGCACCTGCCATGTGCAGTATTGTCATCAATTAAGTCATTTCAGATGCTGCAGTCATGTTATCAATGATGACATAGATCATGTCATGAGTAATGTAATATGTGAGGTAGTTAGCAATGAATGGCGAGAGCAGAAGTTATAGTTACTTTAGGGCACAAGTTATAGTTTCTAGAGATAACTATAACTGGTGGATTTCAGTGGTTGTTTGAATTTAAAATGTTAAGTTGTCACTGACATTTTCAGTTAACTACAACGTTACTTTAACTTTTGTTCTTTCAGTGAATTTCTAATGGTTTTTTTTATAAGTAAAGTAAGATAAATTATAACTCCTAACTGTAGCGTCACATTAATCTTTGGTATTTCAGTGCATTTCTACATTTTTTTTTTTACTTGAAGTAATATTTTATTACTAGATGTAAAGCCAGCCTCAGGCAGCACATGGCTGTGGGGTCCTGTGTCCAACCGTGGACTTGGTCTCTCAGGTCCTGGCCACACTCAGGCAGACTCATTGACTTTGCAAAGGGTCACAAAATATAAAATTTGGGCCTACAGGCTTTATCAATGGGTGAGCATATCAATATTTATAAAGCAGGTCTATCATCTTCATCCAAAAATCACCAATATTTTTGATCAAATGTATATTTTTGTAATTGACACAAAGCGGTGTTTAATAAAAGTGATTATTATAAAAATGTTAAATACGGTTTTAATAAAAACAATCAACATGTCTGTGAGTCTTTCTTTTACCAAAGTTTTTATTATTGCGTTTTGTGGGCTGAAAAAGGTTAATAGAAAGACATATTTTTTTTAACAAAACCAGCATGTCTTTGAGGCTTTCTTTTCATATTTTTCCGTTCACAACATTCAATGAGAAAAAAAAACACACTCCACTGAAGAACATAGAGTTCCCGCTAGAAGTGTTTTATACTAAGGGCCCGATTCTGATGCGGGTTGGAAAAGCTTCCCGACCGAGGGCCTGATTCTGATGCGGTTAGGAAGGCCTCCTAACGGCATTTGCTCCTTCCAAATCGGATCGGGAATGTGTCTTCCCGACCGAGGGCCCAATTCTGATGCGGTTAGGAACAAATGTTCCCATTGAAGTCAATGGGAGTTCAACCAAATCGTATCTGGAAGCATCCGGATGCATCCTACTCCGCCGGTCGGACTTTCCCGATCCGAGTGGGTCGGACACCATTTCCCAACCGATTCGGTCGGGAAGCTTTTCCAACCCGCATCAGAATCGGCCCCTTAGTATATTAAGTTCTCATGGGGTCATGGATTTAATGACCCAGGAGACTTACTGTTTTTTTAATGTTGCTGAGGGACTGCTGCACTCCCTGCAGCCCTCCACAACATAAAAAAAATATTAGTGGTGCCTTCGCCTCTTCTAGGGGCACCACAAGCATGAAAATATGTTAGATTAAAATGCCCAATGGTGTTATGGTGAGCTCCTTGCTAGGAGCAGTGAATAATAAATGAGCGACTCCTGCCACTCATTTATTATTCATTTTTTAAAAATTATTTTGCAGTCCTGGTACCCACCCAGAACAACCAGATTCTTTATTTTTGCTGGGAGGAACCAGCAATTCTTCTTTTAAAATATATAGTGGGGTGTGGGGAGTGCGGCCCTCCTCCCTGAGCCTTTACATGCCCTGTGGACCCCATGCCCAGGGCTGTATTAATTTAGTAAGGGGGGAGGTGCACAGCCCTCCTCCCTTAGCCTTTACAGGCCCCAGGGACCCCATCCCCTGGGTGTATTAGTATTTAAGGAAGAGGGGGCACACTGCTAACCCTCTCCAAGTCGTTAGTGCCCAGGGATCCCATCCCACAGGGCCATTTTGTGTAAGACGAGGAGTGGGAGCAGTTCCCCTCCCCAAACATCTACGCCCCTCAGACCCCAACCCCTGGGTCCTAATGTGGGTGCACCTACAAAACACAATCTTGGTAGCCCATGGGTGGGAGCCCCAGGGCCTCCAATGCCTCACTGGCCACCCACATGCACCCATCTTGGGCGCAGCGGGGGCCGGCATTGCTCCCACTGAGTAGGAGCAGGTATTTTTCCATGTTTCTGCTGGGTGAGAGCAATTTGAGTTTCCCTGCCTGCAAGAGAGAGGGTAGGGAATTACATGTCTGCTCCCACCTGGCGGGACATTTTTGTGGCTCCCGTTGAGTGAGAACATGCAAGTTTTCTGTCTATGTTCTCGCGGGCAAGGAGTCAGTGTTCTGTCGGTTGGCTCCCCTGGGCACAAATGAGTTAACCTTGGGTCCTGGAGTCCCTGGTCCTTTTGAGGCTCTGAGAGGGGGGGCAGATCTACCCCCTCTCCATTTCAAAAATATTTTTAGCACCAGGGAATGGGTTCCCTGGGGCCTTAAGGTGCTTGGTAAGGGGGGCTGTGTGCCCCCTCACCTTGAAAAATTATGCCAGGCCCCAGGGGATGGTGGTCCCTGGGGAGTAATTAGCTCAAGAAGGGGGGCCACCTTCCTCCCCTTTGATTACTGTGATGGGCTATGAGGATGGGGTCTCTGGGGCTGAAATCAGCTTGGGAGGGGGATATTACATGGGATGTTTTCAAATGCATAGTAGGAAAGTTTGGATCTATCACTGTAATGTGTCTCAAGTATATTACAGTGAAAAACACATCTGTAGCAACCTTCAAGGTTTCTTCCCACGTAGCAAGTGTAAGGACAGTGATAGAGCCAAACGTTCATACTATCCAGTTGAATGCATCCCATGTAATATCCATGGTGGCAACAGAACACAGCAGCTTTGGAAAAAAGAATCCTAATATATTATAGACTTGGAAACCAAGATGCGTGATAGGTGGAATACAGAGGAGGCACTCAGGGTACATCTAGGGAAATGGTTGAGATGCATTTTCTGCTAATTTGCTCTGTCTTGGTCATTCTGTGATTTATGATTTTTGTATTTTGTTTTTAGATTGTATCCTTGATTTTGTGTGTTTTGGGAACAAAGGAAGGCAATCTCCTCTGAGATGTGATGTTGCCCTGATGAGCGTGGGCCTCCTACCCTTTTCTTCTATTTTGCACAGTGGTGCTTGGAGCACAATGACAGATAAGATTCAATTTAATGTTATTTTGTAATATTATACATTATTCTTGTTTTTGCCTACTCAGGCTAAATAACCAGGGTGTGATTTGTGTTGTATTCTTTAAGTGTATAGGGATGACATATGTTTTGACTTTGTTATGTATTTCCTTTTACCATTTACAAGTTTATTTCTGTTGACAGTCACCCTTGAATATATATTTTATGGAAACACTTCTAAGATGGCATCCAGTTTCAATGCTCGATGGATGCTGATCGTTTCCTTGCCCAGTAGGGTGATTTTCCATTAAGGTTTAAACTCTGACGCTTTGCTAAGTGGATAACCATTTTGATTAATTTTGTCATTCACTGTATTTTTGAAAATGTCTTGTTGACAGATAACCTTGTCTATAGTTGTTAGACATTTACAAAATGGTGCCCATCACAGAATATCACTTCTTTCAAATTTTTATGTTGTTTCACTTTTCAAAGGGTGTGAGAGTCACTGTAGGTTATGTGATCAAGGAATTCTTATGGCCGTAATGTGTCCGGGATGTTGCTGTGCTGAATAAATTGCACACTGCACTTATTTTCCTGGAGTGAGGAACTACTTCCTCTTGGATTTTGCATATATATATATATATATATATATATATATATATATATATATATATATATATATATATATATATATATATATATATATATCTACTGGCGGTCGCCAGTAGATAGTTATAGTTACAACCTATTATCCATAGGAAATCCGCGACATTCTATTTGAAATAACTCTCTTGCCGGTTGACGTATCTTCGCGAAATTTTCAAACTTTGTGGGGCGCTCCGGTCCGCTCCTACTCTGAAAGTCTCGGGGGATTCGTCAAGCGGGGCCGAGAAAAAGGGGGTCCCAAAACGCGTTTTCCCCATGCAATTTTCCATAGGAAACTTTAGACACGGCTACAGCCCGAACTGCTGAACGGAATTACACCAAATTTGGCAAAGAGGTAGTTCTTGGTTCAGAAAGAACCCTTTTGTTAAATGGTGTAAATCCGTTCAGTAGTTGCTGAGAAAATCAAAAGTAAAAGTACATATATATCTATGGCCGCGTCGGATTCGCGCACCCTCCCGATCACGAGCTGCATGCTAATTGGCTGTCAACACTCCAAATCAGGAAGTGTTGGCAGCCATTTTATCCCTCGGTAGAACCGAGGGACAGAAACAAGTGCGCAAAACGCACAAAGGGGGCAGGGTAGAAACACTCTGACCCCCTAGGTCTGCTCAGGGGTCCCACAAGGACCCCTGGGCAAAAATTTTTTTATTTTTTTAAATCGGCAGGATGCGCTCAGGGAGCGCGGATCCTGCCGAAAAAAAAAAAATCGAAGCGCGGTCTCCCGCGCTTCGATGTTAATTGGCCCCCGGGTGGCCCAAGTCCCGAGGGTATGGTGGGGGGTTTTAATTTATGTATAAGCCCCGAGGACCACCACCCCCGGGGCTTTATTTAAAAATGATGGCGGGAGGGCTCTGAGCCCTCCCGCAGCCCCGAGGACCGCCACCTCCCCGGGGCTTCTTTTTTTTTTTTTAAAACCTGTGTGGGGGCTCCAGCCCCCACATGCCCGGGGACCGCCACCTCCCGGGGCACTAAACATTTAAATATGGGGGTCCGTTACGGACCCCCAAGCCCCGGGGACCACCACCTCCCGGGGCTGTGCACTGAATGGGAGGGGGGCCGCGCGGCCCCCCTCCTGGAGCCATTGATGGCCCTGGGGACCACCACCCCCAGGGCCGGCTCCTGCAGTGTCCCAGGGTGCCTACCCCCGGGACACTGCTGTTTGCTATGACAGGACGGGAGCCTCGCGGCTCCCGTCCTGTCATAGCAAACTTGGTTTGCATTTTGAAAGAGAGAGCAGGAAACCTGCTCTCTCTTTCAAAATGCAAACCAATTGCTAACATGCTGCTCCCCATGTGGAAAAGCAATGCCGGCTTCCGCAGGAGGCGGGGAGCCGGCTGGGACTGTGGGGGGATTGGGGACCCCCCCACAGTCTCCAACGTGAGGCCAGGCCCCGGGGGATGGGGTCCCCGGGGCCATAAGTGGCCCGGGAGGGGGGGTCATGCAGCCCCCCACCCCAAAGTTCAAATTTAAAAAAATAAATAAATAAGGGAAAGTCCGGCCCCGGGGGATGGGGTCCCCGGGGCCTTAAATGGCCTGAGGAGGGGGGCCACGCAGCCCCCCTCTAAAGAAAAAAAATAAAAAATCGAGGCCATGCCCCGGGGATGGGGTCCCCGGGGCCAATACAGGCCCAGGGAAGGGGGGCCACGCGGCCCCCTTCCCATTTTTTTTTTTTTTAAATTAAAAAAAAAAAAAATGCTCAGGCCCCGGGGGATGGGGTCCCCGGGGCCAAAAGTGGGCAAGGGAAGGGGGGCCACGCAGCCCCCCTCCCATTAAAAAAAACGAAAAAAAAAAAACCGACCGGCATCGTGCCAGAGGCCCCGCCCCCTCCCTGCAGTACTCTGCAAACGCGTTCGCAGAGGGGAACGAATTCCCCTTGAATACTGGGGGTCCCTGGGGGCCAACTAGCCCACCAGGAACCTCCAGTATGCGCCAGGGGCTGCCTTGCAGAGACGTGTACATAGGCCACGCCCCTTTTTACACCTCTCTGCAACGCAGCTCTGTGGCGCTTTTGGAGGTATATGGTGGGCTAGTTGGACTCCAGGGACCCTCAGGATTCAAGGGGACTTAATCCCCCAACTTAAAACGCTCCACAGGGCGCGTTTGCACAGTGGTGAAGGGAGGGGCGGGGCTTCATGTGACATGTGTGCAAACAGGCCCCGAGGCGCGTTTTAAGATGGGGATTAAATCCCATTCAATCCTGAGGGTCCCTGGGGGCCAACTAGCCCAACAGGTACATCCAGAAAGCGCCACAGAGCTGCGTTGCAGAGAGGTGTAAAAGGGGTGTGGCCTCTCTACACGTCTCTGCAACGCAGCCCCTAGCGCATACTGGAGGTTCATGGTGGGCTAGTTGGCCCCTAGGGAACCTCATGATTCAAGGGGACTTAATCCCCCAACTTAAAACGCGCCACGGGGCGCGTTTGCACAGATGTCACCTCAGGCCCCGCCCCCTCCCTTCACCAGTACTGGTCCTGAAAAGTAATTTTAACCGTACTTACCAGTAACTTGAATTTCCTTCCATAGGCTAACATTGACTGGTTTCACTTGGAAATTCTTCTAAGTGTGGAGTTTTGGAACTTTAAAATATTCCTCTAAAATCAGCCGAAATACGAATTCCGATTTACTCACCTGTTATCAGGAGAGACCTCAGTGCTGTATCTTTCAGCCCAGTACTGATCCTCAAAAGTAATTTTAACCGTACTTACCAGTAACTTGAATTTCCTTCCATAGGATATCATTGCCTGCTTTTTGCTGAAAAAGTTTCTAAGTGTTGATTTTTGAAACATACAAATATTCCTCTAAAATCAGCCGAAATCCGAATTCTGATTTACTCACCTGTTATCAGGAGAGACCTCAGTGCTGCATCTTTCAGCCCAGTACTGGTCCTGAAAAGTAATTTTAACCGTACTTACCAGTAACTTGAATTTCCTTCCATAGGCTAACATTGACTGGTTTCACATGGAAATTCTTGTAAGTGTGGAGTTTTGGAACTTTAAAATATTCCTCTAAAATCAGCCGAAATACGAATTCCGATTTACTCACCTGTTATCAGGAGAGACCTCAGTGCTGCATCTTTCAGCCCAGTACTGATCCTCAAAAGTAATTTTAACCGTACTTACCAGTAACTTGAATTTCCTTCCATAGGATGTCATTGCCTGCTTTTTGCTGAAAAAGTTTCTGTGTTGATTTTTGAAACATACAAATATTCCTCTAAAATCAGCCGAAATCCAAATTCTGATTTACTCACCTGTTATCAGGAGAGACCTCAGTGCTGCATCTTTCAGCCCAGTACTGGTCCTGAAAAGTAATTTTAACCGTACTTACCGGTAACTTGAATTTCCTTCATAGGCTAACATTGACTGGTTTCACTTGGAAATTCTTCTAAGTGTGGAGTTTTGGAACTTTAAAATATTCCTCTAAAATCAGCCGAAATACGAATTCCGATTTACTCACCTGTTATCAGGAGAGACCTCAGTGCTGCATCTTTCAGCCCAGTACTGATCCTCAAAAGTAATTTTAACCGTACTTACCAGTAACTTGAATTTCCTTCCATAGGATATCATTGCCTGCTTTTTGCTGAAAAAGTTTCTAAGTGTTGATTTTTGAAACATACAAATATTCCTCTAAAATCAGCCGAAATACGAATTCCGATTTACTCACCTGTTATAAGGAGAGACCTCAGTGCTGCATCTTTCAGCCCAGTACTGATCCTCAAAAGTAATTTTAACCGTACTTACCAGTAACTTGAATTTCCTTCCATAGGATATCATTACCTGCTTTGTGCTGAAAAAGTTTCTAAGTGTTGATTTTTGAAACATACAAATATTCCTCTAAAATCAGCCGAAATCCGAATTCTGATTTACTCACCTGTTATCAGGAGAGACCTCAGTGCTGCATCTTTCAGCCCAGTACTGGTCCTGAAAAGTAATTTTAACCGTACTTACCGGTAACTTGAATTTCCTTCATAGGCTAACATTGACTGGTTTCACTTGAAAATTCTTCTAAGTGTGGAGTTTTGGAACTTTATAATATTCCTCTAAAATCAACCAAAGTACGAATTCCAATTTACTCACCTGTTATCAGGAGAGACCTCAGTGCTGCATCTTTCAGCCCAGTACTGATCCTCAAAAGTAATTTTAACCGTACTTACCAGTAACTTGAATTTCCTTCCATAGGATATCATTGCCTGCTTTTTGCTGAAAAAGTTTCTAAGTGTTGATTTTTGAAACATACAAATATTCCTCTAAAATCAGCCGAAATACGAATTCCGATTTACTCACCTGTTATAAGGAGAGACCTCAGTGCTGCATCTTTCAGCCCAGTACTGATCCTCAAAAGTAATTTTAACCGTACTTACCAGTAACTTGAATTTCCTTCCATAGGATATCATTGCCTGCTTTGTGCTGAAAAAGTTTCTAAGTGTTGATTTTTGAAACATACAAATATTCCTCTAAAATCAGCCGAAATCCGAATTCTGATTTACTCACCTGTTATCAGGAGAGACCTCAGTGCTGCATCTTTCAGCCCAGTACTGGTCCTGAAAAGTAATTTTAACCGTACTTACCGGTAACTTGAATTTCCTTCATAGGCTAACATTGACTGGTTTCACTTGAAAATTCTTCTAAGTGTGGAGTTTTGGAACTTTATAATATTCCTCTAAAATCAACCAAAGTACGAATTCCAATTTACTCACCTGTTATCAGGAGAGAACCCAGTGCTGCATCTTTTAGCCCAGCACTGACCCTGAAAAGTAATTTTAACCGTACTTACCAGTAACTTATATTTTCTTCCATAGGAATCCATTGTCTGGTTTTCAGCAGAAAAGTTTCAAAGTGTCGATTTTCACAAACTACAAATATTCCTTAAAAATCGCCTGTATGACTTAAACGCATTCTTTCAACTGTTTACAGGAGATGCACCAGTGCTGGATCCAGGATCCAACACTGAGTAAGAAAAAGTAACGATAACAGTTTTTACCTGCTAAGTGAATTTCCTTCCATAGGATAACATTGGTGATTCTATGAGAAAAAGTTTCTAAGTGTCAACTTTTAAAATACAATAATATTCCTTAAAAATCACGACTGTAACCAAAACGCTTTTACTCAACTGTTTACAGGAGATGTACCAGGACTGAATATAGGATCCAGTCCTGTGGTTAGAAAAAGTAATCCATAAAGTAACTAATTGCATTTAACTAGAAATTCACATTGAGCTGAATGTTGCATTGTGTTTGAAAATGTGTTGCCCATTGCAACAACTGTAACTACTGTACTTAAAAGTCTATTGCCTATGTGCAAAGTATTTAAACTAAAGTAATTCATTCTGAGAAAGTATTTTTGTAATGTAATGTATAATGTAATTACAATGTAATTTAAAAAATAAAATATGTAAAAAAAATTGTTTCTAAAAATGTAGTAAATCAGTATGAAAAAAATTAATATAACAATTAATACATTTAAAAATTGTCATTTACAAAACCTTTGAAATTGTCATTTGAGATGTCATCAGTGATGTCATCAGTGATGTCACTGACCATGTCATGAGTGATGTAATATGTGACGTCATCAGCAGTGCATTGCGGGGGCGCGAGTTATAGTTAGCTGAACTAACTATAACGGGGGAATTTCACGGGTTTTGTACGAGTAAAATGTCCAACTAACTATAACTGTCCCTAAAACCTATGGTTTTTTCAGTGAATTTCAAAGGTTTTTTAAATGCTAATTTCTAACTATAACATATCTGAAACCTATGGTTTTTTCAGTGAATTTCAAAGGTTTTTTAAATGCTAATTCCTAACTATAACATGTCTGAAACCTACGGTTTTTTCAGTGAATATATATATATATATATATTACCTAATGGCGGTCGCCAGTAGGTAGTTATAGTTAGGACCTTGTTTCTATTCAAAAAGCATTTTTTCTTTTGCCAATATCTTTGGTGCCGTTTTCAAAACTAATGGGGTGCTCCGGTCAGCTCCTGTCTTGAACGTTTCGGGGTGATTCGTCAAGCGGGGGCCGAGAAAATAGGGGGGTCCCAAAACGCGTTTTCCACATGTTAATTTCCGTTGGAAACTTTAGACAAGGCTACAGCCCGAACTGCTGAACGGAATTACACCAAATTTGGCAAAAAGGTAGCTCTTGGTTCAGAAAGCGCCCTTTTTTTAAAATGGTGTAAATCCATTTAGTAGTTTTTTAAATATTAAAGGAAAAATAAATTTATATATCTGGGCGGAGCCTAACCACACATCTCATCGTGAGATCTGATTGGCTGTCAGCACTTCATCCAAGAAGTGTTGGCAGCCATCTTGGGACCAATATACATGATAGCACTCCATTAAAATGCATTGTAGTGAAAGGAAGGTTTTGAGGGTCACCAAAAGAAGAACATATAAAGGGTGATAAGACTTTAGTTACATTATAAATCATTTGTTGATGGTACCATACTAATTTTAGGAATTGTGGTGTGTTCTAAGGTGATTTTACCCTGTGAAAAAGCCTTCTGCTGGGATATCATGAATCATGTTTGAGAGAAAACTATTTTCTCATACTTTCCCATAGACGTTTGGAAGGTGATCTAGAAGCTAAAATGAGAGCATATTCTCTGTAAATTCACATTATCTTTCTCAGTCATGTGAGAATGAAGTCTGACATTCTCAGTAAAACATGTACATCCAACAAGGGCAGAGACTGTCAGTTAAAAATTTGCGAACAGTCGTGACAAGAATTTTCAATTCTATTAAGGACACGGAGGCGACGATTATGCTTCTCATTTCTTTGCATTTATTACACAGCAGCCAATAAAAACATTTTATATTTGTAAACTACAAATCCCATTAGCACCAGGTGCCCCATAACCATAGAGAGTACCCCTATATAAGGTCTCACAGAGGTAACCACTTCCTCTTTCTTTGCGTGATTTGTGAACCATTAAGTCCAACTTCCGTAAGACAACAACTTATTCTCGAACAGTGTCCGTGATGAAACAGACCATTACGATAACCAAACATCTTGAAATCCAACAGGGAAACTTCCGTTCTCGTGGAGGAGCCCCTCGTCTCGAAAAATCGGCGAATGATCGCAGCACCTCATAGGAGGGAAAACACTCCAGCAAACCATTGAAGAAGGAAGAATTCCTTACTTGCCATTTGTATCTGAAACAAAGAGAAGATTCCGTAATAACGGTCACTCTAGAAAAAATATCTTAAACATTAAATTCGTCAAAACAGGGGGGGAAATAATCCAATAGTACAAGCAAAAGTAATATTGACAGTGTCACTGTAAATTCACCACATATGATTCAGTTTAATACATAATCCTGGGTGGGATAATCCTCGCCTCCGTGTCCTTAATAGAATTAAAAATTCTTGTCACGACTGTTTGCTAATTTTTAATTCTATGTCAGGACCGGAGGCTCCGATTATGCTTGTTCAAAGCTTAGCCACCACTACTGATGCCACATCTACAATCGGTTTATAATAGAAAGCCTTAAAGGTGGACTCTGTCTACCAATCAGCTGCAGTTATTATATCGGTTAGAGTTACTCCCAGAGCAAAGGACTTAGACGCCATTGCCCCTCGAACAGAGTGGGCACCAAATTTGGAAACATCAATGCCTGCTTCGCTCATGAGCCAACGCACCCAACGAGATAAGGTGGCTGTAGTCACCGGGCGAAAAGTTTTTTGTAAAGTGATAAACAGTTGTCCCTGCATATATGAACGAAATTCAGCTGTACTTACCTCGTACGCTTTAAGATATTGGACCACACATAACTTCGGATTATCCGGAAAACTTGGATATGAAACTGATGTGGTATTTCACTTGGTACGTATGGAGATAGTAAAAGGGACCCCTTCAGGGGAAAAACGACGTCCTGCCAAATCCAAAGCCCGGATATCAGACACTCTCTTGCAAGAGACCAAACATAACAATATGGCCAATTTGGCGGAGAGCTGTTTGCGTGACAGGTATTTGTTAGCAGGCCAGGTTTCTAAGAATCGTAGAACAACTGTGACGTCCCATAGGAACGAGTACTTAGGGCACAGAGGTTTGACCATCCGAATGCCTCTAAGCAATTTGCAAACCAAGGGATGTTCCCCCACAGGTTTGTCATCCTGCTGAACATGTCCCGCCGATATCACAGACCGAAAGGTATTAACCGTTCTGTACGCGAGACCAGATGAGGCCAGGGAAGCCAATAATTCTTGACCATGGAGACATTTGCTGTAGTGGGATCGATATCCCGTTGAGCACACCAGCTACACCATTTGTTCCATGCTGATGAATACCGCTTGTGGGTGTTATCGGACCATGCCTGTTTAATGAAGGCGTTAGCGTCTCTCGAAAGGCCAGGGATCTCCTATCTATCCCTGAAACTCGCCATGCGACCAGAGGGAGTTGTCCTGCGACTACCAAGGGATGAGGTTGTCTGTGAGGGTCCAGCAACAGGTTCCACGTTTGTGGAAGTAGAATCGGTACAGCACAAGACATTTCTAGGACTACCGGGAACCAAGCTTGTGCTTTCCACAATGGAGTGATTAGAAGAAGCTCTGTTTGCTGACGCCTGGCTTGAGCCAGAACTCTGGGTATCATTACAAATGGCGGAAAGGCATAGGAAAGGCCAGGAGGCCACACCTGCAGAAACGCGTCCGAGGCAATCGCCTCCTTATCCGGACGCCAACTGTAAAATGTTGGGAGTTGTTTGTTCAGACGTGACGCGAACAAATCTAATTGACAAGGACCCCACGTTTGATTCAGGAAACGGAACACTCGGGGGTGCAGCCTCCAATCGCTGAAATCCTGTAGGTAACGAGAGTGCCAATCTGCCACTTCGTTGTTGCGTCCCGGTAGATATTCCAGCACGACTGATATTCTGTGGTGCAGACAATAATGTCAAAAATCTTTGGCGATCTCTGCAAGAATTCGGGACATTGTTCCCCCCAGTTTGTTCATGTATCGGACTGCCGATACATTGTCCATCCGCAAGAGGATGCAGCAATCCGTCTTCTGGGGGGAGAGACTGCGAATTGCAAATGAGCCTGCCAGCAGCTCCAGGCAATTGATGTGTAGGGAGAGCTCCTCCTGAGACCACCGATCCCCTGTCGAAATCGGACCGCAGCGGGCTCCTCAGCCCCATCTACTGGCGTCCGATTCGATCACTATCTCGGGACTGGATCCGAATATGGCTCTGCCATTCCACGACTCTATGTGGTCCAACCACCACAACATTTCCCACCTCGCTTCCTCGGAAAGAGGAATCCGTTCTGCATATCCGAGGCCTTTGCGGAGATGTTGAATCTTTAAGCATTGGAGTGCGCGATAGTGCAGGGGTCCCGGAAAGATAGCTTGGATCGACGAGGTTAGCAGGCCCACCACTCGGGTTATCGACCTCAAGGATACAATCCGCCTGTTCACAATCAATCTCAATTCCTTCTTGATTGCTCTGATCTTCTGTGCGGGAAGGAGAAGCTGGCAGCTCCGAGAGTCGACCTGAAAGCCCAGAAACTCTATAGATTGTGTGGGAGACAGAATGGACTTCTGAGGATTCACCACGAAACCCAGGCTCTGAAGCAAATCGATGGCCCACTCTAGGTGAACGATCACCAGTCGGGGGCAACGAGCCATGATAATGATGTTGTCTAGATAGACGATCAAGCGAACCCCTCGAGCTCTCAATGACTCCATGACCGGACGGAGGAGTTTCGTGAAGCACCAAGGTGCTGATGAAAGTCCGAAGGGAAGGACCTTGTACTTGTAGTAGATGCCCTGCCAGAGAAACTGAAGAAACCGTCGGTGGGGGGCATAGATGGGCACGGAAAGATACGCGTCTTTCAGGTCCAGACGGACCATCCAATCCCCCTCCTGCAGAAGGTCTCGTAATAAATGGAAGTCTTCCATTTTGAAGTGGCGGTAAATAATCCACCCGTTGAACTCTTTCAGATTCAGAACTAATCTGGACCCGCCCCCTTTTTTCTGAACTAGGAAAACCGTGCTGACGAAACCTCGAGGGTGGGGCTGAGTGGCAACGATAGCTCCCTTCTTGAGGAGGGATTGGATCTCTTCCGTAATAAAACAATGCTCGTGACGGGAAAAATGGATGGGAGGAGGAAAGGAACCTTGGACGGGAGTATTGTACAGTTCCAGTTTGTACCCCTGAACCGTCTCCAAGACCCAAGCATCCTGCGAGATCGTTTGCCAGACCTGTAGGAAAGATTGAATCCGTCCCCCCAGAACCACCTCTGAACACAAGATGAGTCTCACCTTTATTTCCGGTGTCCTGGTGGTTGCCCTGGTTGCCACCGAATCTGCCTCTTCGGAACCGGTTCCTCCCTCTTCGGGAGGGATAGAAGGAGTTTCCGGAGTTGTGCTCCTGATAACCTCCTCTTTGGTGCTGTTGGCCACGTGGGGTGCCTTGATTATATCCTCGGCCGAACGACCGCCCTCGATTTCGTCCGGCCCTGGCGAAAACTGGTGGGAAGGCGCACTTAAGAGACTCCTGCGCCTTATCCAGGCCACTGAAGGTGGCCACAAATTTGGTCAGTTCTTTCAAGAATGGCTGGCCGAAAAGAAGACCCTGGGTCACGGGTCCCGCCTCCGAGGAGGACAACTCCGCTAATTTAGGATCCAGTTTGAGGAGGATAGACCGCCTCCTCTCACTAGACATGGCGCAGTTGGCGTTGCCCAGCTGGCATACTGCCCGCTGCGCCCATTCGATTAGTTCATCTGGGTCTATCGTAGATCCGGACTCTTTGGCGCGAAACCCCATCTCAAGAATTTTGGTAAGTGGTCCTGACAGATCGAGTAACTTATCCTGGCATGACCGCCAGGCGCGGTCTATGCCTT
Organism: Calotriton arnoldi; assembly: GCA_963921515.1. NCBI lineage: Eukaryota > Metazoa > Chordata > Amphibia > Caudata > Salamandridae > Calotriton > Calotriton arnoldi. The sequence goes on along the minus strand of CAWUFW010005306.1, from coordinate 15,142 downwards.
TCTTGGGGTCTTTTGCATATTTCTTCAAATAGGTGATCATTGTAGGATCCACCTCGGGGTATCTGCAACCCGCGCCGCCAAATCCGGCCTCGGGCACTCCGACCGCAGTCGTGCCCTGACGTCCTTGTCAAAGGGACGTCGGAGGTGCGATTGAACGTAATCCGCTACCTCCTGCGACGGGAGCCATGCGGTGGAATTAGGGTGGACTATGTCCGCAGGCTCGAACGTGAGGAGCTTAGGCAGTGTGGGGACCTCAAGATGATGCTCCTTTTTAGATTTCTTCGCCGGTCTGTGCGCTTCTTCTTCCTCCGAATCCTTGTCTGATGAGGAGTCTCCCTCCTCTCCCTGAATGGAGTCTCTAGACTCTTTTGGCGCAGTGTAAGCGTGGTCATTCGCCAATGCCCTGGAGAGGCGAGCAAAATCCTCTGTATGAGGGTTGGAACCTTTCTTGCTACTGGTTTTTGGTCGTGCGTTTGCTGCAGGGAACCACCCCTGCTGAAGCGCGTATTTATTCAAATGACGCTTGAGGGGTACAATCGCCCTCACTAAGGCTGTGTTTACAGAGTGTTGCACCCCTGCATCTAGGGCCTCTACGAGGTCCTGCTCCAGTGAGCCGGATGGCTCCTCCTCCAAATAATCATCTTCGAAAAAGAATTCGGCCATTGATATAAATCCAACTTGAGGGTACCTCAAAATTTATGGAGGAGACAAGGGGGAGAGGAACAACCCCAGGCAATCAACAATTGTTATGTGGTGGAGGGAGGGCTTACCAAGACCTCTCTAGGCAGAGCCTATGCACTATTATGCTGCCCTCCGCGTCCTACGAGCGTCGGGCGTCAAAGGGGGCTGCAGACAGGCCAATATATAAATTCAAACTTGGAGCGTCTTCCCGCTCTGTCAGACTTGCGTAACTCCGAGAGGAGAATGCTCAAAATGGCCGCCGCGCATGCGCGGTAATGGCCGCCTGTCAGAAAACGAAAGAGGACTCCGCGCGATCGAGCGACGCGCGGTCCTCGCCCCCGCACTCCCACTCCACCTGAAATACTGCCGTGGGCACAAAGCGCCCGGCAGGGGAGGCAAAAGCGCTCCCGAGCGATGAACGATCCGCGGGAAAATAAATAAATTACTCACAAGGCATGCAATTGCTTAGGCGCGCTGAAGAAGCGCCACACACTAAGTTCAGAAAAAACGACAATGGAGAAATACAATAAGCCTCAAGCATACATTAAAATACTTTAAGCATTAAGCATCAGTTATCAAGTCTATGATCCAACCCATACGCTACAGCATAAGGAGTAGTAAGGGAGAAGGCACTTAACTGGCTGCGGAGCAGCAAAGAAAGAGGAAGTGGTTACCTCTGTGAGACCTTATATAGGGGTACTCTCTATGGTTATGGGGCACCTGGTGCTCATGGGATTTGTAGTTTACAAATATAAAATGTTTTTATTGGCTGCTGTGTAATAAATGCAAAGAAATGAGAAGCATAATCGGAGCCTCCGGTCCTGACATAGAATTGATTCCTTTGTGTTCTACTGCAGCTTCCCAGAGTGTTCTAAAGAACAACTAGAGCGCTAACAGTCTTACTTATGACAAAAGTATGGCACACCTGAAGCCATCTTGATTGGAATAAAGTGGTAACACTTAAAACATTTAATTTAAAAAGGAACAAAATGAGGGGGTTCATTTTGCCATAGAAATTATGATTAGTGCTGCAGAAAGAAAAATTAGGGCACATTTTGACTTCTCAAATCCTCCTCTATTTCATTAAAAAATTCTGAGATGCAGACTGAAACATGCACTTTCAATACCAGCAGCAGACTTCCCTGGTTAGCAGTAGCTTTACTACAGTGATCTAATGAGCAACTAGAGTGCTAACATTCTGAATTTATGGGAAATGTGTGACACATCTGAATGCCTTCTTGATGGAATCAAAGTAAAAAACTGAAAGTATTTCCTACTGAGGAGACTGTAGTAAATGAGGAAATTAGGAAACTTCATAACAAATAAGTCTCCCAAGATGGCCACCAGAGACAAAAGAGCCCAAATGTAGCACAAATATCACCCAGATGTAGCCCACGTATAGCCCAATGACAGAATGTCCCAGAGTGTTCTAAAAAACAACTAGAGCGCTAACAGTCTTACTTATGACAAAAGTATGGCACACCTGAAGCCATCTTGATTGGAATAAACTGGTAACACTTAAAACATTTAATTTAAAAAGGAACAAACTGAGGGGGTTCATTTTGCCATAGAAATTATGATTAGTGCTGAAGAAAGAAAAATTAGGGCACATTTTGAGTGACTTCTCAAATCCTCTTCTATTTCATTAAAAAATTCTGAAATGCAGACTGAAACATGCACTTTCAATACCAGCAGCAGACTTCCCTAGTGAGCAGTAGCTTTACTACAGTGATCTAATGAGCAACTAGAGTGCCAACATTCAGAATTTATGGCAAATGTGTGACACATCTGAATGCCTTCTCGATGGAATCAAAGTAAAAAACTAAAAGCATTTCCTACTGAGGAGACTGCAGTAAATGAGGAAATTAGGAAACTTCATAACAAATAAATCTCCCAAGATGGCCACCAGAGACAAAAGAGCCCAAATGTAGCACAAATATCACCCATATGTAGCCCACGTATAGCCCAATGACAGAAGTGTGCAAAACACTTTTTATTTTTTGTTTTTTTGCAGTTTTATATAGTGCAGACTGGTCAGGTATTGGAGTGCTTTACATGAGCATTGGTTACATCACACAAGGACAAATTCATGTTGGTTGTAGACATGGGGAGATTAAGTGATTTGACCAGAATCACAGAATGTCGAGCTGAAGCAGAAACTCCAGTTGCAAAGTCTGCAGCTCTGGAAGTAATACCACATCCTCTCGCCTAAGTGCAACATTTAATCAAGTGGTCAACTGGATAAAAAAACATAAAGATAACAAATAATTTAAAAGTGCTTTGTCGCTATTTCAAAACTCAGAAAATATGTCCTCATTTTAGTTTTTTAGAGCACTAACCATAATTTCGATGCAAATAAGACCCTCTCATTTCTGTAATTTCTAAAGGAAATGCTCTAGGTATTACAGTTTTGATTACATCAAGATGGCGTCAGGCGTGCCACATTTTTGTAATAAATATAGAATGTTAGCAATCTAGTTGTTCATTAGGATACTGTTGAGAGGCAGAGGCCAGGGGCACGGACTCAGAAAATTGAAGGCAGGTAGGAGGGTGCAGAGGCAACAATTTGACCACACTGGGCAGGCAGGAAGGGCAGTGGCAGCACAACAGACTATGGAGGGCAGTGGAAAGGGGGGCAGGGGCAACAAACCAACAATGCAGGACAGGCAAGAGAGGCTGTGGCAATATAATAGACCATTGTGGGCAGAAGGAAGAGGCAGTGGTAGTACAACCATACATGCCAACAGACCCGATTCGGCCAGGAAACGCCCAATGTTTTTAAGCCCAAATGGGCTTTATTTTATCTGTCTCCTGTCTACAATCTCCTCTTTTTCAATGTAAGTCAATGGGGAAAATCAATACCCCTGTTTTTTTTTCAGAATCTCCCTCTTACCTAGTTCAAAATGTTAGCAAGTATGGTACATTGGATCATGGAAGGCAGGAGGAATTGGGGTAGGGACATGGACTCGGATAACAGAGGACAGGAGGGACATGGACAGGTGCACCAAACTGACCTTACAGGGCAGGCATCAGGGTTTGCAGCAGCACAATACACCACACAGGGCATGCGGGACGGGAGTGCAGCACAACAATCCATGGAAAGCAATAGGGAGGGGACAGGACCATGCACATTCGCAACATAGAACAGAGGGGAAAGAGGCAATGACAGCTAGCTGACCATAATGGACAGACAGGAGAGAAAGCTGCAGCATAAGGGACCATAAAGGGCAGGAGGTAGGGATCAGGGGCATTACAATGGAACAGACAAGCCAGGAGGAAGGGAATAGGGGTATGCACATGGAAAACAGAGGGCAGGGGGCAAGGGGGCAGGGCAGGAGCAGCAAGCTGACAATGGAGGTCAGGCAGGATAGGCACTAGAATCAAGACACACCATGGAGAGCAACAGTGAGACTATAATGGCATACACAAAAAATCAAAGGAGGGAGTGAAGAGGAAAAAGGTAGAATCGTCCTCCTCTTGATACTGTTATCCAACATAGGGATTCTACCATGTATTATGTGAATATATATGCACCCATGTGTGTGCTGCTATTTTTATTTTTATTTGAAGTGTCTAGTCATACGTGAAAAATGGTGCAAAAGGATCAGAGCTCCTTCTCTCAATTTGTGGGAAAGGCAATGTTTCAAAAAATTGTAAAATACCCCTCACACACTGAAACCTGATTCAGTGCCATGCCTCATCATTGGGGTCTTCCCGCCCCTCTACGGGACGGGGCGTGCTACGACTTACGTTGACGCAGGAGCACTTTATTCAGTGATTGGTGAGTATGTGTAGTGCGTGGGATCGTGAAAAGAAAATGTGAGATGGTTAAAAATTCTCTGGCTAGTGGAACAAAAATACTTTATTGTCTTCCCTGGCTGAGAATAGTAAAAGTGGGGAGGTGTAGATGGTGTACTATAATGAGTCACCTCCTACAAGGTCGACATGTTTCAGAAGCCATCCCCTTGGCTTTCTTCCTCAGGACCAAAAAACCGATCCCTGTTACACCTCAATGGGTGATAGAATAAATGTACATATGCCTGATAGTCACAAACACTGTCCTTTGTTCCCTGTTATGGGAGTAGAAAAATATACCACTTGTATATCTTAAGAACCTGAAAAGAAAAATATTTTGGATAAATCATGGCTTTCATCATTTATCTTTATCTATTCACATCACCATCACGTTGAAAGATTTAAGCTTTTTTGTGATATATTTCTCTTGTGCAACCCTTTTGTAGGTAATGGTACCATTTGGTAAGTATCCTCTACTCATAAATCATCTGAAAGAACACTCCTTGTGATTTCTAGTGCCCAGTATCACATTTATTCAACATTCTTTCATACATATGTATCTCCTAGCAAGATACATTTTATGTTACAATACATTCATACATAAAGGAAGTATTTGTACACTCCTATTGTGCCCCTAAAAGGTTACAGATTGATGTTCTCAGCAACTGAGCACTCGCATTCATATTCCCATGATGAGCCTTGGAAAAAATGGGAGATGTTTGGCAAAAGTCTGTGCACTCTTCCTTTTTAACTGTGATCTCATGGTGTGTCTTTTAATATAAAAAATTGTATTCATGCTCTCAAAAGTACGTGCCATAATAATACATACTTTAGAATTTAATCGTTATCGCTCCATGAGCTCACACGTGTGACTGGGCAGGCTGTTAGGTCTCCAGGATTCGGTTGGAGGGTGATAACTTTCCCCCTTCACTTGACCGCTATCCGCCGAAGAAGCCCTATTCCACCTCGGGAAGGGTTTGAACCAGAGTACACGGATAAGACGTGACTCTAACATACTCTATTCTTCCTCAACGAAGGTACGGTAGGAATATAGGGTGTCTTTTCCCTGATTCCTCCCTTCCTCTATCACTACTCACGGTCCTGATGAAGCGCTCCGGGATCCACTAGGGACCCATTAGCAGTGCGAAACATGTCGACCTTTCACTTTTAATACCACAACAACACTGTCACACGGGTTGAGAGAAGTGGGAATCTATTTTTTTCTCCCCTCTCTATCAGCAATAAGTGCATCTCCATCCCCGTCCAGATTTTAGCCTAACCCTGAGGACCCTTTAATAAACTCATTAGGGCACCAACGGGTTATTTTATCTTCACTTTCACTCACCACTTGGCCCACACACCCACATGCACAACTGCGTCAACTCCTAAAAGATCTCCACTAGAGTGCCCTCTTGTAGGGCCCGTGAGGGACTGCAGCGCCACCCCCACGAGGGGCGGTGCCCAATGATGATGCTTTACACTCGCAAGGGTGTGTGAGGGCACAACACACACAGGAGTACCACTCCCCACTCTGACACACTCATTCCTTGTCTTTGGAGACATCCTACCCTGACTTGCAACCATAACAGGCGGCCGGCCTCTCACTTTCTCTTAGGAACTGGTACCATTTTTAGTATTTTACATTACCCTTAGGAGCATCGGTACAGGACCTATTTCCAATTAGCTCCTTGTCCCTCCTTCTTTAGAATTGTGGTTACAGCTCAACAGAACACTCAGAGTAGATAGGAGGGGCAGGTCCATGGAACATGGTGGGCAAAAAGGATGGAGCAGGGGCATGCACACAGACATTGGAGGGCAGGGGGAAGGAGAGTAGGGGCAGCAAGCGAAGCACAGAGGCTAAGCAGGAGGTCAATGATGGGGCATAGAATTGGGCAATGGAGGGCAGGAGGAGTGGACTGGAACATCATGCTAAATGGAGGGCAGTGGCAGCACATCAGACCATGCATGGCAGGGGGGAGAAGGCTAGTGCATGGATTCAGACAACAGAGGATAGGGGGGAGAGAAGGCTGGAAGGCCTGTGGCAGAACAACGGCCACACAGGGCTGTAATGAGGGAGCAGGGGCATGGACTTGGACAATGGATGGCAAGGAGAAGGGGAGGCAGGAGCAGCAAGCTTGGGTGGGGCAGCACAATGCCAGGCCAGGCCAGGCCAGGCCCTGCTTCCAACCCCCCACCATCCATTGTGATAGGCATCTTACTTAATGTTAAAAAAAACTAGAAATTCGCTGAAAAAAACAAAGATTACAGGGATGTTATAGTTAGACTCAGATTTCAGTCGTACAAAACCAGTGAAATTCAGCAGTTATAGTTGCCTGAGCTAACTATAACTTACACCCCCGCAATGCACTGCTTATGACCTCAGACATTACATCATTCATGACATGGTCAGTGACATCACTCATGACATCTCAAATGAGCTGTGAATGGAATGGAACTATAATCGCTAGAACTTTATTTATGGATAGTGTGTGTATATTAACACCCCTTTTTTTTCTTTTCTTTCGTGTAAGAACCATTATAATACGCAACGTGCCCAGATCAATATGGCCGATAGCCTTTCACTTTAAAGTAATGTGTAGTCCATTGTTTATGTTGATGTTTGCAATCCTAAGTATGTTTATTATGAACAAATCACGTTGACGAACATACAGGTACGGCGGTCACGGGGCAAGATATGCTGAAATGACATTGTGTGCATATTAACACTTGTTTTCTTTTCTTTATTGTATCAATTCCTGAATTTTCACATCGTGACCAGGCCAATATGGCTGCCAGCTTTTGGATTAAAGTAATATGTAGTCCTTTGTTAATGTTGGCAACTGGAGGCATTTGTACATTTAAATAAGGAAGCTACAATGACGTCTTGTATCGTTATCAAGGTTCGGACGAGCCGAAACGCGTGGATCGCATTTCGCATTTGAGATGTCATCAGTGATGTCATCAATGATGTCACTGATCATGTCATGAGTGATGTAATATGTGACGTCATCAGCAGTGCATTGCGGGGCGGGAGTTTTATATATATATATATATATATATATATATATATACATATTCTCCGTTGACGGAAAGAAGGTGAGCCGCACTCGTAACTTGCTGTTTATAGATCTTTATTTCTTGATTGGTGAAGCAGCATGGCAGTCCTGACGCTTTTCGGGCTCCAAATACCTTTATCAAAGGGAAAACTGCACCATACAGATAGCTGGTGTACACAGCCAAATGTCCTAATTTAAATCTTGATCCTCCAATGGATAACTTTTATGCTTGCATTCTGGGACATGTGGTCCAACCGGCAGTGTTACTTTAATTCCCTCCAGTGGGCGGTGCTTTTGTTTGCTGTTTCCATAAGGCATGTGCTCATAAAAGTATTCCACGAATATATATATATATATATATTATCTACTGGCGGTCGCCAGTAGATAGTTATAGTTAGGACCTATTTTCCATAGGAAATCCGCGACATTCTATTTGAAATAACTCTTGCGTCGGTTGACGAATCTTCGCGAAATTTTCAAACTTTATGGCCCGCTCCGGTCTGCTCCTACCCTGAAAGTTTCGGGGTGATTTGTCATGCGGGGGCCGAGAAAAAAGGGGGGTCCCAAAATGTGTTTTCCCCATTCATTTTCCCATAGGAAACTTTAGCCACGGCTACAGCCCGAACTGCTGAACGGAATTACACCAAATTTGGCAAAGAGGTAGTTCTTGGTTCAGAAAGAACCCTTTTTGTTAAATGGTGTAAATCCGTTCAGTAGTTCCTGTGAAAATCAAAAGGAAAATCACATATATCTATGGCCGCGTCGGATTCGCGCACCCTCCCGATCACGAGCTGCATGCCAATTGGCTGTCAACACTCCAAATCAGGAAGTGTTGGCAGCCATTTTGTCCCTCGGTAGAACCGAGGGACAGAAACAAGTGCGCAAAGCGCAAAAAGGGGGCAGAGTAGAAACACCCTGACCCCCTAGGTCTGCTCAGGGGGTCCCACAAGGACCCCCTGGGCAGAAATGCAGGATGCGCTCAGGGTGCGCGGATCCGCCCGAAAAAAAAAAATCGAAGCGCTGTCTCCCGCGCTTCGAATGTATTTTGCCCCCGGGTGGCCCAAGTCCCGGGGGCATGCGGGGGTGGGTTTATGTTTTATATGGGGGCCTCTAAGGCCCCCAAGCCCGGGGACCACCACCCCCGGGGATTTGCATTAATATTTGCGGGGCACATGGCCCCCCGCAGCCCCGGGACCGCCACCCCCGGGGCTTGTTTTATTAAAGTTTGGGGGCTCTAAGGCCCCCCCAAGCCCCGGGGACCGCCACCCCCTGGGGCTCTCATTAATAATATTTGCGGGGGGCACACTTAAATAAATAAAGGCCGCCCCGGGGGATGGGGTCCCCGGGGCCAATAGAGGCCTTAGGAGGGGGGCCACGCAGCCCCCCTCCCTCAAAAATAAAGTTAAAAAAAAGTGGCTAAGCCCCAGGGGATGGGGTCCCCGGGGCCGGAATCGGCCACGGGAGGGGGGCCACGCGGCCCCCTTCCCATACAGTATTTTTTTTAAAAAAAGAAAAAAGGCATCAGGCCCTGGGGGATGGGGTCCCCAGGGCCCCAAAAAGTAAAAAAGAAGGGGGGCCACACAGCCCCCCTTCAAAAAAACAAAAAAGAAAGTAAAAGACGCAATCGAGCGTCAGGCCCCGCCCCCTCCCTTAACCACTCTGCCCTGTGGCGCGTTTTAAATTGGGGAAATAATTCCCCTTCAATACTGGGGGTCCCTGGGGGCCAACTAGCCCACCAGGTACCTCCAGTAAGCGCCACAGGGCTGCGTTGCGGAGAGGTGGTCCAAGCCACGCCCCTTTTTACACCTCTCTGCATTTGGGATGTCATCAGTGATGTCATCAGTGATGTCACTGACCATGTCATGAGTGATGTAATGTGTGACGTCATCAGCAGTGCAATGCGGGGGCGCGAGTTATAGTTAGCTGAACTAACTATAACGGGGGAATTTCACGGGTTTTGTACGAGTGCAATGTCCAACTAACTATAACTGTCCCTAAAACCTATGGTTTTTCAGTGAATTTGTAAGGTTTTTTAAATGCTAATTTCTAACTATAACGTGCTTGAAACCTATGGTTTTTTCAGTGGATATATATATATATATATATATATATATATATATATATATATATATATATATATATATATATATCTACTGGCGGTCGCCAGTAGATAGTTATAGTTACAACCTATTTTCCATAGGAAATCCGCGACATTCTATTTGAAATAACTCTCTTGCCGGTTGACGTGTCTTCGCAAAATGTTCAAACTTTGTGGGGCGCTCCGGTCCGCTCCTACCCTGAAAGTCTCGGGGGATTCGTCAAGCGGGGGCCGAGAAAAAGGGGGCCCAAAACGCGTTTTCCCCATTCATTTTTCCATAGGAAACTTTAGACACGGCTACAGCCCGAACTGCTGAACGGAATTACACCAAATTTGGCAAAGAGGTAGTTCTTGGTTCAGAAAGAACCCTTTTGTTAAATGGTGTAAATCCGTTCAGTAGTTGCTGAGAAAATCAAAAGTAAAAGTACATATATATCTATGGGCACGGAGGATCCGCGCACCCTCCCGATCACGAGCTGCATGCTAATTGGCTGTCAACACTCCAAATCAGGAAGTGTTGGCAGCCATTTTATCCCTCGGTAGAACCGAGGGACAGAAACAAGTGCGCAAAACGCAAAAGGGGGCAGGGTAGAAACACCCTGACCCCTAGGTCTGCTCAGGGGGTCCCACAAGGACCCCCTGGGCAAAAAATATATATATTTTTTTTTTTAAATCGGCAGGATGCGCTCAGGGAGCGCGAATCCTGCCGAAAATCGAAGCGCGGTCTCCCGCGCTCGATGCAGCTGGCCCCGGGTGGGCCAAGTCCCGGGGGCATGCTGGGGGGTTAATTTTATGTGTGGGGGCCTCTAAGGGCCCCCAAGCCCCGGGGACCACCACCCCCGGGGCTTTATGTATAATGGTGCGGGAGGGCTCTGAGCCCTCCCGCAGCCCCGGGACCGCCACCTCCCGGGGCTTCTTTTATTTAAAAAAACCTGTGTGGGGGGCTCCAGCCCCCACACGCCCGGGGACCACCACCTCCCCGGGGCACTAAGAAAAATTAAAATGGGGGTCCGTTTTGGACCCCAGAGCCGGGGACCACCACCTCCCCGGGGCTTTCAAAATGTAGGGAGGGGGCCGCGCGGCCCCCTCCTGGAGCCTGTGGTGGCCCTGGGGACCGCCACCCCCAGGGCCGGCTCCTGCAGTGTCCCGGGTGCCTACCCCCGGGACACTGCTGTTTGCAATGACAGGACGGGAGCCTCGCGGCTCCCGTCCTGTCATGCAAACTTGCTTTGGATATTGGAAGAGAGAGCAGGAAACCTGCTCTCTCTTCCAATATCCAAAGCCGATTGCTTTCCACATGGGGAGCAGCATGTTAGCTGCTCCCCATGTGTCAAAGCAATGCCGGCTCCCGTAGGACACGGGGAGCCGGCGGGACTGTGGGGGTTTGGGGACCCCCCACAGTCCCCAACGAGAGGCCAGGCCCCGGGGATGGGGTCCCCGGGGCCATAAGAGGCCACGGAGGGGGCCACGCAGCCACCCTCCCCAAAGTATCAAAAATTAAAAAAAAAAAAAGGTGCAAGGCCGGCCCCGGGGGATGGGGTCCCCGGGGCCTTAAATGGCCTGAGGAGGGGGCCACGCAGCCCCCTCCAAATAAAAAAAAGAGGCCATGCCCCGGGGATGGGGTCCCCGGGGCCAATACAGGCCCAGGGAAGGGGGGCCACGCGGCCCCCTTCCCGTTTTTTTTTAATTTTAATTTAAAAAGGGGTAAGGCCCTGGGGGATGGGGTCCCCAGGGCCCAAAAACAGGAAAAAGGAAGGGGGCCACACAGCCCCCTTCAGGAGACAAAAAAAAAAAAAAACGATCGGGCCCGCAGGCCCCGCCCCTTCCTTCACCACTCTGCAAACGCGCCCCTGGCGCGTTTGCAGAGAGGGACAATTCCCCTTGAATACTGGGGGTCCCTGGGGGCCAACTAGCCCACCAGGAACCTCCAGTATGCGCCAGGGAGCTGCCTTGCAGAGAGGTGTACAGAGGCCACGCCCCTTTTTACACCTCTCTGCAACGCAGCTCTGTGGCGCTTTTTGGAGGAACATGGTGGGCTAGTTGGACTCCAGGGACCCTCAGGATTCAAGGGGAGTTAATCCCCCGACTTAAAACGTGCCACGGGGCGCGTTTGCACAGTGGTGAAGGGAGGGGGCGGGGCTTCAGGTGACATGTGTGCAAACAGGCCCCGTGGCGCGTTTTAAGATGGGGAATTAAATCCTCTTCAATCCTGAGGGTCCCTGGGGGCCAACTAGCCCAACAGGTACGTCCAGAAAGCGCCACAGAGCTGCGTTGCAGAGAGGTGTAAAAGGGGTGTGGCCTCTGTACATGTCTCTGCAACGCAGCCCCTGGCGCATACTGGAGGTTCCTGGTGGGCTAGTTGGCCCGTAGGGACCCTCATGATTCAAGGGGAGTTAATCCCCCGACTTAAAACGCACCACGGGGTGCGTTTGCACAGTGGTGAAGGGAGGGGGCGGGGCCTGAGGTGACATGTGTGCAAACAGGCCCCGTGGCGCGTTTTAAGATGGGGGAATTAAATCCCCTTCAATCCTGAGGGTCCCTGGGGTCCAACTAGCCCAACAGGTATGTCCAGAAAGCGCCACAGAGCTGCGTTGCAGAGAGGTGTAAAAAGGGGTGTGGCCTCTCTACACGTCTCTGCAACGCAGCCCCTGGCGCATACTGGAGGTTCCTGGTGGGCTAGTTGGCCCCTAGGGACCCTCATGATTCAAGGGGACTTAATCCCCCAACTTAAAACGCGCCACGGGGCGCGTTTGCACAGATGTCACCTCAGGCCCCGCCCCCTCCCTTCACCATTGTGCAAATATTCCTCTAAAATCTGCCGAACTACGAATTCCGATTTACTCACCTGTTATCAGGAGAGACCTCAGTGCTGCATCTTTCAGCCTAGTACTAATCCTGAAAAGTAATTTTAACCGTACTTACCAGTAACTTGAATTTCCTTCCATAGGATATCATTGCCTGCTTTTTGCTGAAAAAGTTTCTAAGTGTTGATTTTTGAAACATACAAATATTCCTCTAAAATCAGCCGAAATACGAATTCCGATTTACTCACCTGTTATAAGGAGAGACCTCAGTGCTGTATCTTTCAGCCCAGTACTGGTCCTGAAAAGTAATTTTAACCGTACTTACCAGTAACTTGAATTTCCTTCCATAGGCTAACATTGACTGGTTTCACTTGGAAATTCTTCTAAGTGTGGAGTTTTGGAACTTTAAAATATTCCTCTAAAATCAGCCGAAATACGAATTCCGATTTACTCACCTGTTATCAGGAGAGACCTCAGTGCTGCATCTTTCAGCCCAGTACTGATCCTCAAAAGTAATTTTAACCGTACTGACCAGTAACTTGAATTTCCTTCCATAGGATATCATTGCCTGCTTTTTGCTGAAAAAGTTTCTAAGTGTTGATTTTTGAAACATACAAATATTCCTCTAAAATCAGCCGAAATCCGAATTCTGATTTACTCACCTGTTATCAGGAGAGACCTCAGTGCTGCATCTTTCAGCCCAGTACTGGTCCTGAAAAGTAATTTTAACCGTACTTACCAGTAACTTGAATTTCCTTCATAGGCTAACATTGACTGGTTTCACTTGGAAATTCTTCTAAGTGTGGAGTTTTGGAACTTTATAATATTCCTCTAAAATCAACCAAAGTACGAATTCCAATTTACTCACCTGTTATCAGGAGAGAACCCAGTGCTGCATCTTTTAGCCCAGCACTGACCCTGAAAAGTAATTTTAACCGTACTTACCAGTAACTTATATTTTCTTCCATAGGAATCCATTGTCTGGTTTTCAGCAGAAAAGTTTCAAAGTGTCGATTTTCACAAACTACAAATATTCCTTAAAAATTGCCTGTATGACTTAAACGCATTCTTTCAACTGTTTACAGGAGATGCACCAGTGCTGGATCCAGGATCCAACACTGAGTAAGAAAAAGTAACGATAACACTACTTACCTGCTAAGTGAATTTTCTCCCATAGGATAACATTGGTGATTCTATGTGAAAAAGTTTCCAAGTGTCAACTTTTAAAATACAATAATATTCCTTAAAAATCATGACTGTAACCAAAACGCTTTTACTCAACTGTTTACAGGAGATGTACCAGGACTGAATCTAGGATCCAGTCCTGTGGTTAGAAAAGTAATCCATAAAGTAACTAATTGCATTTAACTAGAAATTCACATTGTGCTGAATGTTGCATTGTGTTTGAAAATGTGTTGCCCATTGCAACAACTGTAACTACTGTACTTAAAAGTCTATTGCCTATGTGCAAAGTATTTAAACTAAAGTAATTCATTCTGAGAAAGTATTTTTTGTAATGTAATGTATAATGTAATTACAATGTAATTTAAAAAATAAAATATGTAAAAAGAAATTGTCTAAAAATGTAGTAAATCAGTATGAAAAAAATTAATATAACAATTAATACATTTAAAAATTGTCATTTACAAAACCTTTGAAATTCACTGAAAAAACCGTAGGTTTCAGACATGTTATAGTTAGGAATTAGCATTTAAAAAACCTTTGAAATTCACTGAAAAAACCATAGGTTTCAGATATGTTATAGTTAGAAATTAGCATTTAAAAAACCTTTGAAATTCACTGAAAAAACCATAGGTTTTAGGGACAGTTATAGTTAGTTGGACATTGCACTCGTACAAAACCATAGAAATTCCCCGTTATAGTTAGTTCAGGTAACTATAACTCGCGCCCCGCAATGCACTGCTGATGACGTCACATATTACATCACTCATGACATGGTCAGTGACATCACTGATGACATCACTGATGACATCTCAAATGACATCACTGATGACATCACTGATGACATCATCCATGTGAGAATTTCATGCATCTTCTCACACCCTAATATAACTTTTGATACACCCACACTAAATTACAGACTGCCATTCTCAAAACCATACACACTCCAATACCAATAAGTACATACCCACTCACTGATTCTTAGGACTACACACACACATCTACTCACTCACCCGTACAGTCACTCATACTTACAGTCACTCAGTACAGAACTATCATATGCACTCATACACCTATATAAACACTCACACAACGCAACTCATCCATAGAGGTACTCACACACCTAGTCAGTCATGCAAATAATTAATCACACTCCAATTTACTCACCTATAGTTATACACACCAGCTCACTTACTCATAAAAATACTAGCACATTCTTACGCTCATATGCAATCACTGATGCAAGCACACACTCATCCATATAGCCACTCTCACAATCACACACTCTCACTTATAGCCATTTATATACTCCAACACACATATATACTGCCTTTCACATATGTAGTTACTCACGCATGTACCACTGAGATATACATTCAATCACTAACACACCCATACACACAGTCACCCACCCATACAGTCCATCACAGACGCACTCTTGAAACCATGCACCCAGTGAATCACCCACTCACACATCTATGCACAGGGTCACACACACCCCACCCACACAAACACAGGCACCCATA